>CM038675.1:215320669-216672542 GCA_021605145.1 Aegilops bicornis
ACGTCTTGTCATGTCGTTCACGGCGGAGGATTCCAGTGCATGCTTGACAACACCGCACCGCACGCGTGGGCTTGAAGAGGTGCCATATGTATCATCGGTAAGCCTTTTCCCACGCTACCGCGTTGTTTACCGCGCAAGCTTCCCGCCCGGCTAGTTTGGCCACGCGTCGGATAAAAGAGGGACAAATCGTGGGTGTTTATTGGCAAAAAAGCTTTGTAAAAACAAAGTGTGTGGAATGACTTCAGTCATAAGTTTACCCGTGGGTGATGAGGTCAAAGTTACACAGAAGGGTGATGATGGACACTCGAGTGCGATAATTAATTATGCGCTCTACAGTGCACACGGTGGAACAAACCAACTGTGTGCAATAATGTCGAAGATCGCGGTCGAGTTAGCTATACAAGAATGGTTAATAAAATCTAAGACCATTGCATATTAAGGTCAAAATAGTGCTAGCAATATACGAGTCTCATACAATGCCATTTCAACGATTGTACCACAAAAGCTCGAAATGTTACAAGGTTCAAATTCCAGAGTTATATGGCTCAAATTCGAAGATTACAAGGTTCAAACAGATATTAGAAATGAAATTCAGCTCATCAGCTACAAACGCTCGTGCTGATCTGCTGAACATGGATATCAGAGAGGTTCAAACTAATATCACCGCTTCTAAGTCTGGTTTCGAAACCTCACAATTTTTGCAATGGGGTCAGCCACTGAGAAGTCATGTATGGGGTTGACACGATGACTTCCGATTACTCTGTCATCTGAAGTTCCAAAATGAGATTCAGCATTTTTTTAGCCTACTCCATTACGCCACGGTAGCGGGCTTGATCAACAAACCATTCATTTTTGTGAAATAAATGTAGGGCAAACCTCATTTCCTTCAGCACCCTTTCTCTGAGAACAAAGAACCTGGCGAATATAAACTCCGGTAAGGTCCCTCGGTAGGAGTTCAAAGTAATTTCTGAGAGATGCAGATCTAGGCATTCGACACGATTGTTATATTGTATCACATTATACACCATTGGGCCTAATCTTATCTGCAAAAGAAGAAAACGTGTTAGTGCCTACATGCAGTTTTCAACATTACTACATGCCTATTTGGTTTGCAGGATTTTTAAAATGCACTAACATGCAATATTTGATCTGACATGATTAACATGGGCAATTGATTACATTCTAGAAAAATGTAGCTTTCTTCACAAGAGGTTGGCGTGGATGAAAAGTTCCCTAAGAAACTAGTACAAATGAATCCAAAGGAGAAATGCTTATTGATTGTAACCATATGGATCAAGTAACCAATATGGGGGGGGTGACATGTGTGTACTGAAATTCTCGAAAAGAACCTTCAGAAATCGTAGTACATTGTCATTGTAAACTTGGAAAAAGGTGTCACAAATTGAACTCCCTTATGGTTAACATTTAAAAGGAAAGGAACATCACCGCGATATATAGCTTCTCCACACACGAAAAGAATCTCAGGAAACTGACAACTTGCTCTAGGTTGGGGCTGATAGATTCTAGTGCCAAGACCTTCACTGTGCGCAGTTTCAGGGTCAAGCTTGTCCGAATCATTTTCTGAATGATGCATTTAACAAACATCTTCAAAATTAGAAATAATGTTAATTTGTAGAAGGAGAGGTAGAAGGCGGCTATTATACCTGAATGGGTGTGGATCCAATAACAAGTTCGGAGTATTTGTGAGACGAGTAGCCCACCACTATCAATTTCGGTGCATAAATGACATTGATTCTTGTTGGACCTTCTTGATCAACTACAAGTAATATCTCAAGTGCAGGTGCGTCCTCAATGAGCATACCGTGGTACACATCTTGTGATGTCTTCCTGCCACACCAGCAACACACATAAATAGTCCGGAGAGTCATGGAGGTGATGTGGAAGGTACTCAACCCATTGATCGCCTGAAGACGAAGGTACTCGAGTGCATTACAGCCATGGAGCAGGCGCTCCATGTAGCCATTTGAGAGGCAGACGGAGACGAGCTCGAGGTGCTTCAGTCGTGGTAGAATAAGAGCGGGCGCGTCATTAAGTGGGGGGGGGATGGCAGTTCCTGAACTTGGCGACGCGCAGCGTGGGCGCGAGGCAGAGTCTGGACGTTGGCAGCGACCGCATATGCCCATCATCAAAAGTGAGCTCCTCGAGATGATCTAGACCGGGGGATCGGAACCAGTCGTCAAGCTTAGCTCGGTCCTTGCCGTTGGAACGGAACTTGCCCATTCTAAGACCTTTGGTTGGGCCAAGGTGACTGTCGAGGATCTTGGAGAACGCATCCAAGCTTTTGCGATAGCCATGGCAGAGCTCGTGGGTGTTGATGAGGTCGAGTGGGCTGGAGTTCCATAGGGGGTGCCACCACCAGGAAAGGACGGTTGTCCGCGCCCCATATTTGATTGGGAGGAGGGAGATGATGGCTCTCAACATATCATCGGGGAGGATGCTGATGAAGTCTAGGCCTGCTGGAGTTGCTTGCGGTTCTAGCTCGCCCCGCCTCCACTTGTTGGCAGCCCTGTTCTCCACCTCCAGAGTCTCCTTATCAGCGGGGCTTTCTGATAGAAATGGGAGTACATGGAATATTTAGTTAAAACAGGGCAACAGAAAAGTGTATTGGTAACTACAAGTTATTAGATATGAATATTGTAAGAAAAGGGAATAACAATTGGTTGCTTAAATACTACACAATTCATTTGACTTTGCTGGGTAAGTCAACATGCAGATTATTGAAAAGAGAACTTACTTTGAACATAGTCTAGACGGATGATTTTGTCGGGGAAGTTAGCATATGTCTCATGACCATGCCCTTTTATGTGCAGTGCAATTTTAGTGCCAGCTTTTAGTACATAAAACTTTGCAATTTCGGTCCAAAAGCCAGTGCCAAAATAGGAGTCACCATGTTCATCAAGTCTTACATTAGCAACTATTGTCAATCCATGGTTTGTGTGCAGTATGACATCCGTGGAGCCTTGATCTATGTAAAGCGAAAAATTGTGCACTATATAATCTGTTGCATAGCAAGGGATGTTCTGCAGAAAATGGTAGGATTTTTAAAGACAATATGGTAACATGCAAATATGGGCCCAAATTGAAAGAACTGTACAACAGTTGAAATCAAAGGACTAAAATCTATAATTAAACAGATAGAGTAAACATGATGTCATGGAAATATGAGAGTAATCGAAAGAATAATACATCATTAATTTGCCTAATATAGAAAGAAGACGGGAAAAATCCCCTTTGACATATAAGGTGCATGTGGCACCTTTTATCCAAATGTAGCAATTTTTAGAATATGTTCAGGAAAGTAGGCCATGCCAACCGATTTAGGGTGAGATTGAACATCAAGTTATCTGGTACGGTGAGATGTAATCTCTGGCCGAGGTCGCAAAGTCTTGAAGTGTCGGTGCACTGTACATTCTACGAATGAAAGAAAACCCTCAAATCAGCTCGAATAAAAATGAATTCACGGCGATTTCCACTTGGTGATTAAAGGAGGCAGATGAACTGGGATAAGAGATGAGATAATATCTCGTTAAATTAGTTACCTTGTCGTCCATGAGAAAGTACCCTTAGTACGGCAGATTCCCCAACCGAGCGGAGCTGGGTCGACCGCGAACAGCGTCGAGAAAGTCGATGGCGATAGGCGGCGCAAAGCAGAAGTGGCGAAATGCAGTGGGCTTTGCCGGCAGCCTAGCGGCGGTGGCAGGCGTCGACCTAAGTGTTTACCGCCGCGATAGGTTGTGCCATGGCATAGACGTGAAGGAGCTTGTGAAGGTGTGAATGGGGAACGTACCTGAGGGGCCGAGGGGGTGGTGCTGAAGTCATGTACCTAGGGTAGGGTCATAGACCTGCCCAAAGGTACCCTCCCCAAGGACACTCGCGAAAGAAGCGGCCTTCCAGTCGACCTGGTAGGTTTCCACTCGACAGATTCAAAGACACTTGACCATGAAGACCCACTCGACCACCAGGAGTCCAAGAGCCACTCGGTGTCCAAACGGTCTGTGGTTAAATAGTCTTTATGGTCATAATGATACTTTATGTAAGGCGTTAGCAGTAACGCCTAGCCTTAACGTACCTTAAACCCACTGCTACGTGGGATGGCTGGGGTCCTAGCGCACTCTATATAATCCACCCCCCTCCACAGGTAGAGGGGTTCGCACCCCTGTAACACATACGCATATAATCCAGTCGACCACCTCCGGGCTCCGAGACGTAGGGCTATTACTTCCTCCGAGAAGGGCCTGAACTCGTAAATCCCTTGCGTATACAACTACTCCATAGCTAGGATCTTGCCTATCCATACCTACCGTCATACTTAGAACCACGACAGTTGGCGCCCACCATGGGGCAGGTGTTCTAGCGATTTGTTGGAGAAGTTGGGATTCTTTCAATCTCCTACATCATGGTTTCAGGTGGAGTTCTGGTCAACGGCCACGAGATCCGTCTCGGTGCGCTCACGTTTGTCGCCGACGACTCTGCTTGGCTTCAGGAGGCTCCACTCGACGTGGACGCACTCCCCGTCCGCGGGGCGACGCACTTTCGCGCGTGTGTCTGCGGCGTCCTCCTGCGGTAACCGTCGACCCAGTATGGGTCGGCTCTGTCTGCCTCCTTGCTCCCGATCTCCCTTGGCCAAGCGTTCCGGTCGGTCGAGGCTTCGGCCGGTGGGGTGAGGCATGCGGTGGCCCGCCAGTCGGCCACCCCCCAAGTCACGGCGATCGAGCCCGACGAATCTCTCTACGGCATGTTCGACCTGTCGACTGGCTCCGCAGAGACTGCGTCCGAATGCGATAGCAGTGACCCGGCGGCAGAGGTTCTGATGGTCGATGGACCATGCAGTCCCCCCGGATTCACCCGCACCAACGGAGGTGACGGTGGAGGCGATCCGGAGCAAGCCCACGAAGAGTACCTGCCCGAGCCCCTCACTTCGCTTCAGAGGGAGGAGCTTCGCCGTCGGAACATGGATGCGCTTCACACTCCTATCATTGGAGAAACCCCCGAGGCTCGTGCCTTGGAAGATGCGCGCTTGGTCAACCTGGTGGAGCGCACTCGACTGGAGAACCTTCAGCGAGTACTCGACGAGCGTACGCGACCAAGGGTTCCAGAATCCAGTCGACGTCAGCTCTTTCAACCACCAACTCAGGTATATCGAACTCCGATTCAGAATTTAGCAGCTGACGCCCATATAGCAGAGTCAATTCAGCCTTCCCAGTCGGAGGCGGGTAGAGGTTTGCTGCAAATCAGAGATCTGCTCCGGGCGGCAGGAGACCAAGACTCAGTTGTATCACAGTCGCGGAACAGGATTCACAGCCGATCCGTCGCCATGACCAGTCGATCGGCCCATAGTCGAGATCGCCCCGAGGCGTGAGGAACGTGGGGGCGGCGTGATGATTAGTACAAGAGTCATGAGGAGTATGAGCACCGACTTCGATCGCAATGATCGACATCGAGTGCCCACCTCCCCAAGGGGTGGATCATACGCTCCTCGGCAGAGGACGACAGACGCCAAAGACAAGTTGTTAGGCGAAGAGTTCAAGTTGACCTCAGGGAACCAAAGCCGATGCGAGATCTATTATCGTTCAAGGTTTGGTCGACAGAACAGAGCTCACCAAGACGGCCATGATAGAGATGTTCCTCCGGCAGCAGAGTTCATGTCTCGGGACCAGAGTGTTTCAGCAGAGCAATCAGAGTCATGTGATTCCTCCCAACTTCAGGTTGGCGACTTGAGTCAGTAAGTTCACTCGTGAATCCAAGCCTGACACTTGGCTTGAAGATTACCGAGTGGCTGTTCAGATCGGCGGCGGCAACGATGAGGTAGCCATGAAGCATTTGCCTCTTATGTTGGAGGGTTCAGCCAGAGCGTGGTTGAATCAGTTAGCACCCAGCAATAGTTACACTTGGGAAGATCTTGCCCGAGTGTTTGTCAGGACATTTGAAGGGACTTGCAAACGACCAGCAGGATTGACGGAGTTGTAGTCGTGTGTGCAAAAGTCGAGTGAAACTTTGAGAGATTATATCCAGAGGTGGATCACTTTGCACCACACGCTTGAGAATGTATCTCGATCACCAAAGATCTGTGCCTTCAAAGATGGTGTCAAGAACAGAGAGTTGAGTTTGAAATTCAGTCGAACCGGAGATATGACCCTGAGTCGGATGATGGAGATTGCCACCAAGTATGCAAATGGTGAAGAAGAGGATCAGCTCCGGAGTGGTAAATACAAATCGGCCGACAATGAGGCCGGCGGAGGAAATTCCAATGGAAGCGTAAGCGCAAAGCCGAGCCAATTTGCTCCCGGAGAGGCCTTGGCTATGACCCGTGAAAGTTCAAGGGGAAACCCAAGGGTCCTTGGAACCCCAAGAAGGTGAAAGACCAGGATGGAAACGACGTGTTGGATTTGCCATGTCATATTCACACGAAGAAAGATGAAGAGGGTAAACTCATTTACCCGAAACATACCACTCGACAGTGTCGGCTCTTGATTCAGCAGTTCCAAGGGAAACAGCTCAAGGATAAGGATAAGGAGACAAACAAAGTTGAGGAAAAAGATGACAGTGACGATAGATATCCCCAGGTCAATTCCACCCTGATGATTTTTGCCGACGTCGAAAGCAAAAGTCGATTGAAGGTTATCAATCGGGAAGTGAACTTGGTTGCTCCGGCGACTCCCAATTATCTGAAATGGTCCCAGACCGCCATCACATTCGACCAGTCTGATCACCCGACACACATTGCCACCCCTGGGAGGCAAGCATTGGTGGTCGACCCAGTTGTTGAGGGCACTCGACTGACCAAAGTCCGGATGGATGGTGGTAGTGGTTTGAACATATTGTACGCGGAGACGTTGAAAGGGATGGGCATTCCGATGTCCAGACTCAGTACCAGTAACATGAGCTTCCACGGAGTCATTCCTGGAAAGAAGGCTGAGTCACTCGGCCAAATTGCTCTTGATGTAGTTTTTGGTGATTCGAAGCATTTCCGGAAAGAAAAGTTGACCTTTGAGGTCGTGGATTTCCAGAGCGCTTATCACGCTATTCTGGGAAGACCAGCATATGCACGTTTCATGGCCCGACCATGTTACGTGTATCTTAAACTGAAGATGCATGGTCCCAAGGGCGTGATCACTGTTATGGGCAATCGGAAGAAGGCGGAAGAGTGCTTCCAGAAAGGCTCTAAGATCGCCGATGCTCGGGTTAAGGTGGTAGAGCTACAAGAGTATCGTAAAATGCGGATCCGAGTGATTTGTTGCGAGCTAAGAAGCTCGCTACGGAATCAGCATTTCGGTTGGATCGGTGAGACGAAACAGGTTCACATTCACCGATTGATCCCGATGTTGCTCCGACCAACATCTCAACAACACTCGACTCAAAATAGGAAGAAGCGCTCATCCAGTTCCTCCGTGAGAACTGGGACATCTTTGCATGGAAGCCTGCTGACATGCCGGGTGTTCCCAGGGAGCTGGCTGAGCATCACCTACGAGTCGACCCAAAATTCAAACCGGTTAAACAATATCTTCGGTGGTCCGTCGTCCGGAAGAGAAAGGCCATTGGCGAGGAGGTGGCTCGGCTCTTAGCGGCAGAGTTCATCCGAGAGATCTACCACTCCGAGTGGCTCGCCAATGTCGTCATGGTGCCCAAGAAGGACAAGTCGTTGCGCATGTGCATTGATTTCAAGCATATCAATCAGGCCTGCCCGAAAGATCATTTCCCTCTTCCTCGCATTGATCAAATAGTCGACTCAACTGCGGGATGTGAGAGGTTATCTTTTTTAGACGCTCGTTCGGTACCATCAGATCCGTCGTATGGACGTGATGAGATTAAAACAGCGCTCATCACTCCATTCGGTGCTTCATTATGTCACCATGCCATTCGCTCTCAAGAATGCCGGAGCCACATTCATGAGGATGATTCGAAGTGTTTGCTCACTCAAATCAGGTCGGAATGTGGAAGCGTACATGGATGATATAGTGGTCAAGTAACGAAAGGGTTCCGACCTATTGACTGACCTTGCTGAAACATTTGCCAATCTCAGGAGGTATGATATCAAGCTTAACCCATCAAAGTGTACATTTGGAGTTCCTGGTGGAAAGTTACTCGGTTTTCTCGTTTCGATGCTAACCCCGAAAAGGTTGGCACCATACTCCGAATGAAGCGCCCTGTGCGTGTGCACGATGTCCAGAAGCTCACTGGATGCTTGGCTGCTTTAAGTCGATTCATCTCTCGCCTCGGTGAAAAGGCATTGCCTCTTTACCGATTGATGAAGAAGTCAGACAAGTTCGAGTGGACTCTAGAAGTTGATGCAGCATTTGCAGAGCTCAAAGCTCTGCTCTACACCCAGCCGGTGCTTGCTGCCCCAATCAGCAAAGAGCCTTTGCTGCTTTACATTGCGCCATCGGACAAGTCGTCAAGACTGCATTTACGGTCGAGCGGGAAGAAGAAGGAAAAGCCTTCAAGGTTCAACGCCTAGTTTATTATCTTTACGAAGTCTTGACCCCATCAAAGCAAAGATACCCTCACTATCAGAAGCTTGTTTATGGGATCTATATGACCACAAAAAAGGTTGCTCATTATTTCTCCGATCATTCCATTACAGTAGTCAGCGACGCCCCATTATCGGGAATTCTTAATAACAGAGATGCAACTGGTCGAGTGGCAAAATGGGCGATTGAACTCCTTCCCCTTGATATCAAATTTGAGGCAAAGAAAGCCATCAAGTCCCAAGCAATAGCAGACTTCCTCGCCGAGTGGACTGAACAGCAGCTTTTGACTCAACTTCACTCAAGCAATCGGACTATGTTTTTCGATGGTTCCAAGATGCTGAACGGTTCTGGTGCGGGGGTTGTATTGGTTTCCCCCCGAGGAGATAAGCTCAAATATGTTCTCCAGATTCACTTTGATTCTTCCAACAACGAAGCAGAATATGAAGCACTCCTGTATGGGTTGCGCATGGCCATCTCACTCAGCATCCGTCGCCTTATGGTCTACGGCGACTCAGATCTAGTTGTTAATCAAGTGATGAAGGACTGGGATGTCAGAAGCTCAGCTATGACAGGTTATTGTAATGCAGTGAGAAAGCTGGAGAAGAAATTTGAGGGGTTAGAGCTTCATCATATACCCTGACTGAAAAATCAAGCTGCGGATGATTTGGCGAAGATAGGATCCAAGAGGGAAGCCATTCCTAGTAATGTATTTTTGGAGCACATTCATGCACCATCAGTGCAGGAGGATCCTTTCACAGAAGAAGTCCTGCAGCAAAAGAGTGCCAATGATCCGACTGAAGTTGAGGTCCCAGCCGTGGTCGACCTGATTATGGAAGTTGTGGTCATCACTCCCGATCGACGGTGCCAGACATCGCATATATCCTAAGGAAAGAGCTCCCAGAGAATGAAGAAGAGGCTCGACAGATCGTCTGTCGAACCAAGGCCTTTACAAAGTGATCAAGGGACAGTTGTTCGCATAAAGCGTGATCGAGTCGGCCGTAAGTGTATCACACGGAAGAAGGTCGATAATTCTTGAGGATATCCACTGGGGACTGTGGCCATCATGCGTCCTCTTGGACCATTGTGGCTAAAGCATACCGAGCGGATTTTACTGGCAAAAGCAAACGAAATGGCAAAAGAAATAGTTGACAAGTGTGAAGGATGTCAGTTCTATTCCAACATGTCACACAAGCCCGCCTCAGCCTTGAAGACCATTCCACTCGTCTGGCCCTTCGCTGTTTGGGGATTGGACATGATTGGACCGCTGAGAACTGGCAGAAGCGGCTTCACTCATTTGCTAGTAGCAGTCGACAAGTTCACCAAGTGGATCGAAGCCAAGCCCATCAAGAACCTCGATGCATGCACTGCTATCAGTTTCATCAGAGAGTTGATATTCAGATATGGAGTTCCGCATAGGATCATCACCGACAATGGGTCAAACTTTGATAATGACAAGTTCAAAGCCTTCCGCGCCTCGTGGCACGCTGGTCGACTATGCTTCAGCTTGCTCATCCTCGGCCGAATGGACGGCAGAGCGTAAAACGACCTCATTCTCAAAGGGCTGAAACCAGGGCTGATGCGTGATCTCAAGCACGCAGCAGGAGCTTGGGTCGATGAACTTCCATCAGTGCTCTGGGGATTGAGGACCACTCCTAATCGGTCGACTGGGAGAACTCCATTGTTCCTGGTCTATGGAGCTGAAGCAGTTCTGCCGAGTGACCTGCATCACAATGCGCCTCGAGTCGAACTATACTCTGAAGAAGAAGCGGAACAAGCCCGGCAAGATGCACTCGACCTCTTGGAAGAGGAGAGAGAAATGGCCCTGATCCGCTCGACTATCTATCAGCAAGACTTGCGTCGATTCCATGCCAGAAATGTGAAGAGTCGAGCCCTCCAAGAGGGAGATTCCGAGTGGATCAACAGAAACCACACAAGCTCGCTCCCACTTGGGAAGGTCCCTTCATCGTCACAAGAGTTCTCCACAACGGAGCGTATCATCTCTACAACGTTGATCGCCATATCGACAAGCCTCGAGCTTGGAACGCGGAGCTGCTCCGCCCCTTCTATACTTAATACTCACTCGGTTGAGATGTAATAAAAGTACTTTTGTAGTTTGTTTATCTAAGACAAGAATGTTATAATTTTCCCAGTGATTGTTATTACTTTTTGTTGAAATTTCCCCGATGGGTGGCTTAGTTGCGAATCCGGTTCGCCTAAGTTTGTAAAAAATCCTTTCCGAGTGGCGAGCCGATCTCTTACTCGGGGCTTAGCTGCGAAATCCGCCACTAAGTATTCAAAATCCTACCGAGTGGTGATCCAGCCTCCCACTCGGGGCTTAGCTGCAGTCCAAGTACTCGCCTAAGTATTCAAAATCCTACCGAGTGGTGATCCAGCCTCCCACTCGGGGGCTTAGCTGCAGTCCAAGTACTCGCCTAAGTATTCAAAATCCTACCGAGTGGTGAGCCAGCCTCCCACTCGGGGGCTTAGCTGCAGTATAAATACTCGCCTAAGTATTCAAATCCTACCGAGTGGTAAGCCAGCCTCCCACTCGGGGGCTTCACAACGGCCCAAGGATTCGCCTTAACATCCAAAATAATGAACGCTTCGCAAGGATGACGAGGTGCTGGTCGACTGCTACCTTCTCCTTCAAAGCTACGCCATAAAAATCCTACCGAGTGGAGAGCAAACCTCCCACTCGGAGGCTTAGCTGCAGCCCAGTACTCGCGCCTAACTAATCGAAATCCTACCGAGTGGAGAGCAACCCTCCCACTCGGGCGCTTAGCTGCAGCCCATTGCCCGCCTAAGTAATAAAAATCCTACCGAGTGGAGAGCAAACCTCCCAGTCGGAGGCTTAGCTGCAGCTCAGTGCTCGCCTAAGTAATAGAAATCCTACCGAGTGGAGAGCAAACCTCCCACTCGGAGGCTTAGCTGCAGCCCAGTGCTCGCCTAAGTAATAGAAATCCTACCGAGTGGAGAGCAAACCTCCCACAAGGAGGCTTAGCTGCAGCCCAGTGCTTGCCTAAGTAATAGAAATCCTACCGAGTGGAGAGCAAATCTCCCACGCGGAGGCTTAGCTGCAGCCCAGTGCTCGCCTAAGTAATAAAAACCTTACCGAGTGGAGAGCAAACCTCCCACTCGGAGGCTTAGCTGCAGCCCAGTGCTCGCCTAAGTAATAAAAACCCTACCGAGTGGAGAGCAAACCTCCCACTCGGGGGCTTAGCTGCGGTCCAGTGCTCGCCTAAGTAAGGAATTCATCCCAATCCGCAAGGACGACGAGGTGCAGGTCGACTGCTACCTTCTCCTTCGGAGCTTCACCACAAGTACAACGTGCAGTCCATCCCAATCCGCAAGGACGACGAGGTGTAGGTCGACTGTTACCTTCTCCTTCGGAGCTTCACCACAAGTACAACATGCGGTTCATCTCAACCCGCAAGAACGACGAGGTCAGTCGCAGTCTGTGATCCATCTCTACCTGCAGGTTAGATGAAGTACAAGTCGACTGGAGTTTCAACGAAGTATCTTCCGAATGAGGAACAAAGTTCTCTCGAAGGCAAATGAAGCATGTTCGAGGATAAATCAAGTTTGGATAAACGTCCTACGGATCCAAAAAGCGCCAGCGTTAAGCTATTAAAGTTTGTCGGTTACAAAAACCACTCGGCATTCCGAGGCAAATTTAAGGTGGGACTTAGAAGTTTTTTACTCCTCCGGCGGAGGACTGGAAGGTGCAACAAACTGGTCGAGGTCGATTCCGTCGGCGATACGGGTAGCAGCAGCGATGAAAGTCTCCATGAAAGATCTGAAGTCGTACTTCCTGGTGTTGGCGACTTTGAGGGACACCAGCTTGTCCTCTTGCGCTTCCTTGCAGTGGACGCGAACCAGAGACAGAGCAACATCAGCACCACACCTGGCAGAAGACTTTTTCCATTCTTGCACTTGACTTGGAATCTCATTCAATGAGTCATCGTGGATTCAAGGTCATTCTCAAGGCCTGATTTGGCGAGAGTTGAGTCGATCCGCGACAATCGCAACTTTCAATCGAAAGCAAGATAATCCACCACGCTTAGCAACGCGAGACTCCAATGGAGCACATTCATAGCAGCTTCGTCCTTCACAGGAGAGTTGATGGGGTCCAAGCTGGTTTCCACTCGACTGGTTTCTTCTTCGAAGTTTTGACAGAATTCTGAAAACACAGCTCAGACTCAAAATAGCAATCATGTGATGAGCCAGTGATAGCAAGACAGTCGGGTAAAAGAGATTACCTTCAAGCATGAGAAACAGCTTCTTGGCGAGCCCTCCGAGATAAATCTCCAGGTCATTTCGCTTCCCTGCCAGTTGGCCAGCCTTGTCAGACAGAGCAATCTTGTCGTTCTTCAGTCGACTAACTTCCTTGTTGGCCGCGTCAAGAGCGGCTTTCAGCTTGGCATTTTCATCTTCAAGTTTGTCGATCGAGGCAAGCTTCTCTTCAATGAGCTTTGTTTTCTCCAAAGCCGCCTTTCCGTGCCTCTGCAAGGTCAAGGTCCTTCTTCTTCAAAGTCTCTTCTAGTTTATCTCAAAGCAACAATGAGAACAGAGTTGAGAATGAACAGAAAAACAAAGGCAGTCGTCAAAAGTTCTCACCAGCCATACCTTTTGCTTCATCCTTTGCCTTCTGCAAATTCTCCTGAGCAAGCTTCAAATCGAGGTTGAGTTGGATTTGTTTGTTCTCTAACTCAGTATAGCGAGCCACAAGCTCGCAAGATTTCTACAAATAGTCAACCAACGAAAGACATCAAAGACAGATCACTTCCGAGTGACTAAGGAAAAATTGTAGCATTTCTAAGACTACAGTCGAATCAAAACATCTGACAAGAGTCTCGGGACTACACCCAGAAGGTGCACTCAGCGTGCCCCCACTGGTTTTACCAATAATTTTTGACCAGTCCACCAAAACAGGCAAAAGGGTTAAGATTCTAAAACCATGTCTAAGTGTCGGCGGGTCACCATGTAAAAAAATAGTTCTTTAGACTATAGTCGATGCGAAAATCGACCATAGTCTCGGGGACTACACCCAGTGGGTGCACTCAGCGTGCCCCCACCGGTTTTACGGTTCCATTCGACTTGGTCCGTCCAGGTTGAGTGAAGAAGCTCACAGATAAATACTATAGTCGACTGCACGCAGTCGACCATAGTCTCGTGGACTACACCCAGTGGGTGCACTCAGCGTGCCCCCACAAAAATTCAATCGACACACCCACCCAGTGGGTGTACAGATATGGAAATCTCCAGAAAGAAGCAGTTTCAGGTAGCATATCCTAACAGAGCAAGCAGTTTGTGTAACATATCCTAACAGAGCAAGCAACGATCGACTTACTTGGACATTGCTCGAGAGCTGAACTAGCATCATAGGTCGCTGGCTAGCCTCTCGGACCGCCTTCACTTGCTCCATCATGATCCCTGCTTGTCGTATAGCCTCCTTAGCAGCACTCACTTGGTCTTCCGGGACGTGGTGTATAGCAAAGAGAGATGGTGGATCAGCAGTCGAGGAAGTGGGTCGGGCACTTGTCAATGATACAATGAAAGACACGAAGTTCGAGTGGGGTTGCCTCCCTCGGAAACCAGCGTCTCAGGAATCGTCGCGACTGGAGCAGCCTTGCCAGCAGGCACCCTCTTGTTCTTCCTCTTCCTCAATGGCGCTTCCTCGTCATCGTCGGGGAGATCAATGACATGAGGCGGAACTACAAGAAAGATTCAAAAGTAAACATGGAAGTCCAATCGACTAAAAGCTCCAACCGACTAAAAGCGAAACCACAGAGATCATACCAAGGTTGGAGGTGGCAGCATCTTCCATTTCCTGGTCTTCGTGCTTGGCTGAAGTCTCAGAGGTAGCGGCACTGTAGATTTCAAGAATCGGCTGATCATTCATCAAGTCGACCAAAAGTTCACTCATGTTGAATAAGGAAATACAAGATTCTGTTGGTAACCCAGAGATGGTGGGGATGACCATCCGCATCTTGGGCAGGGCCTTCGCCGGCTTTGACGATGTTGCTCGGGGTTGCTTTGGCGGTTTCTCAGTCGCCGCAGGGGAAGTTGTCCTAGGTCGCTTCGTCGACTGCCCGATGGGCGCAACAGCTTTACCGCGCCCGGCCGCTGGGTCATGCGTCAACTTGGACCTTCCCTCTGAGCGGGGAGGATCGATGTCTTCCTCCTCTTCCTCCTCCTCCTCCTCTTCATCAGAGCTGTCATCCCCCTCATCCTCCTCGCCGTTGGACTCCCATTCCTCCTGGCTTTCACCTCCGCTTCCTTCTTCTTCTTCGACTGGTTCCTGTGCCCCGTTGGGCATCGAGTACATCTCAGCGGTGACCTAGAAGACAACAAACAAGGCAAAAGTCAATCGACGAATTGGCATCAAAACAGAATGAATGCAGCAGAATCACAGTCGGAGATAAGTGGTTATACCTTGTCTGGTTCATAATTCTGGTCGAGTGGTGGAATCCTCCTAGCTCATGAGGGTTATCTTTGTTTCTGTGATGGCAGTCATCCACTTCTCCAGATGGCGCCATCGACCTCCTCCGGATGGACCCGAGTGGTATCATCCGCACTGCAGTACATCCACATCGGATGACCTCGGTATTGGAGTGGCTGAATACGCCGTCGGAGGAAAACCTCCAGGAGATCCATGCCGGTCACCCCATCGCGAATGAGCTGGACTACGCGCTCCATCAACAATTTTACTTGGGCCTTCTCCTATGGTAGCACCTTCAGGGAAGATGGCTTGTTCACTCGACTCATGGAGAAAGGAGGGAGCCAATGACCGCCTTGGCCGGCGGTATTGGCAGTAGAACCAGGTCGACTGCCACCCTCTAACCGAGTCAGGGAGAGTCATAGCTGGAAAAGCGCTCTTCCCCCTCATCTGGACCCCGAGTCCCCCACACATCTGGATTACATGGGTTCTCTCGTCATTCGGGTTCGTTTTCTTCAATGTCTGAGAGCGACAGGTGAATATGTGCTTGAAGAGGTCCTAGTGCGGCTGACAGCCCAAGAAGTTTTCGCATAACGAAATGAAAGCAGCAAGGTAGACAATGGAGTTGGGAGTGAAATGATGGAGTTGCGCTCCAAAAAGTTTAGAAACCCCCGGAAAAAAGGATTCGGTGGCAGAGAAAATCCCCGATTTACGTGAGTGGCCAGGAGAACGCACTCACCCTCTTTAGGCTGCGGTTGCCACTCCGTTCCCGAAAGCCTCGCCGACCCATGGGGGATTAGTCCTTCATTGGCCAGATCGGTGAGGTCCTTCTCGGTGATGGTCGAGCGGATCCAGTCTCCCTGGACCCAGCCTTGCAGCAGTTTGCACTGCGAAGAGGATCCGCCTGATGGGCGCTCTCCCTTAGTTTTCGCCGCCTTTCTTTACCCGTTCCAAGGCTGCGGTCTTCTCCTTCACCATGGTCGCCGGCGAAGCAAGTACTGAGCTGCGGCGCTGGACAGGCTAAGAGCGCAGCGAGAAGGTTTGGAGGCGGAGGGAGGGGAAGATTGAGGTCGCACTGTTCAAAATACCCCGTCCGATGCTTTATATGGGGCCGCTTCCGAGTGGCTGACCGGTAGGCCCAGGCAATCCCATCAAATCCCGCAACAGGCGCGCACGCGATACGTGGCGAAAAAGGCGGCGCGAAGATCGAGGCGTCATCGTCTTATCCCATCCGGGTGCCGCAGTTTTCTCCGCTTCGCGCGCTTCCCAAAATTCAAATCCCGCAAAATCCGCTAACCGCGGAGCAACCCGTTAGATAGCAGATTTCCTCCGATCCGTTGCTCGGAAATCCTCAAGTTCACAGAGTTCACTCGACAAATGTGAAGAATGGATCAAGGCGACTAAAATAGAAGTTGATGCCATCACTAAAAGGTCGTTGATCTAGAGTAAGACACACTCGTAACACGAAGAACATGTCGGAAAGATTATCAACTCCTTCCTCACTCAAACCTCGATCCATTCAGGGGCTAATGATGAAGTCATGTACCTAGGGTAGGGTCATAGACCTGCCCAAAGGTACCCTCCCCAAGGACACTCGCGAAAGAAGCGGCCTTCCAGTCGACCTGGTAGGTTTCCACTCGACAGATTCAAAGACACTCGACCACGAAGACCCACTCGACCACCAGGAGTCCAAGAGCCACTCGGTGTCCAAACGGTCTGTAGTTAAATAGTCTTTATGGTCATAATGATACTTTATGTAAGGCGTTACCAGTAACGCCTAGCCTTAACGTACCTTAAACCCTCTGCTACGTGGGCTGGCTGGGGTCCTGGCGCACTTTATATAAGCCATCCCCCTCCACAGGTAGAGGGGTTCGCACCCCTGTAACACATACGCATATAATCCAGTCGACCAGCTCCGGGCTCCGAGACGTATGGCTATTACTTCCTCCGAGAAGGGCCTAAACTCGTAAATACCTTGCGTATACAACTACTCCATCGCTAGGATCTTGCCTCTCCATACCTACCCCCCATTCTACTGTCAGACTTAGAACCACGACAGGTGGCAGGCGGGGTGAGGGTTTTTGTGACGTGGGGATGGCGAGCAGCGTCGACAAAGTCGATGGGCGGGGTGAGGGGAATTGGGTGGTGAGGATTTTCTGTCCCACAAAGAATTTCTAGGGGCGACTGTTTGCTAGAGCGAACCGTGTCTGATTGACGCCGCAGACAAAATGAAAGTCATTGCACACGGTTCCAATTTTGGGAACTGTGTGTGATTGACGTACTACCTCCGTCCTGGTTTATTGGTACCCTTTGTATTTTTTACAAAAATTTGGCAAAATATTTAACATACTCAGACATAGATAATAAGCGTACACGTACATAAGCATAGTTCAACCATAAGTACATCGTTCAACCGTCATTAAGCATACTCAAGCGTACATAGTTCGATCCATCCCACATCTCATCTCACATGCGGCCGACACGATCCTAAAGTTTCTCCAGGTACTCGGCGTACGCCATGAGCCACCCTGCGAGAATACTTCTGCTTGAAGGAGCCAACGGCCCATCCTCTTGCATGCGCCAGAACACTTAGATACGTGTCATGAAGCTTCTAGTTGCAAAATGGGCATCCATAGCCACCATTCCACGTCCTAATACGCCTGTTATGCATTCCCGCATAAAGCTCCCTCAGGATTTGCCTCTTGTACCTCCTCTGGCCATCTTCATCCTCGATGTCCACATCATCAGATAGCACCTATACAAATAGTAAAACAAATTTGGCATCAGATCAATGATTACATGCCGTGAAGCAGGATTAGGAATTTATGGCTATTTATTTATACATATCCAGAGATTATGGTTCGATTTTTAAGCACACTCGTCTATGTACAGACCAATCTTGAAGAAAATAATGGCACAAACATATGTAGGTCATTCAAAATCAATTGTCAAGCCCTGGCTAGGAATTATTAGCAGGAACACTAACCCTAGTCGGATTACTAGTAGAAATCATTTGCACAGATGAAACAACTAGTCACTTATCACCTGTACCATTCAAACAATCAATACACTACACGGATCTAACAAAACATACTCAGATTTCATGGATTGGGAGAACATAACCATAGAATTTCTATTCCAAAAAGGGGGAGGCAGGATTAACCAGAGAAACCCTGTGATCTATTTGACACATGAATGGGTATAGATGACTAACAAGATGTCTATCGTCATCGGAGTCGTCGCCGCAGTGGTCATCGGAGTTAGTGTGGAACTCCGCCTCCGGCTGTGGAAGCTCGACGCCGTCAATGACGTCAGGGTGTAGCGATAACTCGCCGGCGGTGACAACAACCTCTGTCTCCATCTCCACACCATGCTCCGGTGCTTTAGCAGCCCCGGCGTCGCCACTCCCTCCGATGGGGTGCTTCGGCGGCATCCTCATACACTGACGGCATTGAGGACTGAGAGCGGCGTCGAGGATGCAGGCGGGGAGAGAGGATTGTGTGTGTAGCGAGGATGGGGGGTGCGGCCGCCCGGGCGCACCATTAATATAGAGTAGTGGGAGTTGTGGGAGAGAGGCGGGCGGCGGTGAAACCGATGGCTCACCTCTCGGTGAGCCTGCGCACCAGACTGCTGGCATGCCTACAAAAGTTTCACACAGCTACTCGCACGCCTCCCGATGACACTATGCAGAGAGCATGCCTCTATTAATTCACACACCTGCACGCACGCCTCCCCGTCTGCCTGCGCGGCGGACTGCTCGCATGCGTCATGTTAACTCACGCCTGTTCGCACGGCACACGGGTCACGCATCGGCACGTATATTGTTTTTCTATTTGGATGATTAATGCTGCCGCTTTATTTATTAACCGAAGCATGGCACGTATCCATTGTTGGTCTAACGCCATGGTTCGAATAAATAATCCATTTGGGATATTGGTTCCCAATTATTAATAATCTCTCGTCTGTAATTAGATAAAGATTACATCAAAACTGGTCTCAAATTTGACAAAACAAAGTACAATGCCACTTTGTATTGGTGTCCATATGACAACACAATAAGTTTGATGAACTTCAAATAAGTTTTGGATGTACTAGAATCTAAAAATCAAGATTCTCAATGTTTGAAATTTGATGCACGGGGAGTAAACATGCACCCAGTGAGACACATGTGTTTTTGCAATCCATTTAGGTGGACTGTCACGTGTGCTTGTAGCTCAAATTTGATTTTTGCACATTATACCCGTAGAAAGTCAATCAATCAGTACAAAAACGTCTTAATGATCTATCTGATTTTTTTGAAATTAAAACGTCCCTTCTTTGGTAACATGTATGTTCACCGCGGGATAATTAATTTAACATGCATCGTAGTTGCAGTGGATTCGCGGTGTGTGTGTGGGTGTGTGCGTCTAGGGGTGGCGGGTGGCTCGCAGTACACTACGAGTAGTGAGCCACCATGTGGGTTGGCCGTTTTGTTAGGCAGGCCGGTGCCACATCAAAGTCGTGAAATCGTTATTTAAAACATTACACAACCCTTTCATACATAATTTTTTTGGCCACATGCAGTCAATGGTTATCGTACACGACACTCGATACTCGCGTGTGAAGCTTTCTATGGGCCCGCGAGGTCGTCGTCCATCACTTTGATGAACAGCCGGCCGTGAGGTTAATTTGACCAGGAAGGTAGAATCTTTTTTGTTTGTGTTATGGTGGTATATATTACGCATCGAAGAGGTGGGAGGGGACTAGCATATATACTATACGTACGCGTCCGTGAACAAGTACACCTAACTCAGTGTCGGGATTTTTTGGTTTCCGAGGCACGTGCCGCATCAAAATTGTGAAATTGGTTATTCAAATATCACACAACACATTTTTGGGCCACATGCATATCCTAGCTAGGACACTCACGTGTGACGCTTCCATCTGTGGGCCCACGAGGCCATCGTCAATGCATGCATGCATCACTTTGACCTACAACGGGAGAGGTTAATTAATTTCACCACCGATGAGGATTCGTTTGGGTTGTACATATATTATAGCAGGAGCATATAGTACGCGGTGAAGAGGGGGAAGGGGACCATCATATGTAGTACGCTTGATATGAACCTCGCTCTATGTGAGTGCATGGTTTACAGTTTTTGAGGCATGTGGCACATCAAAGTTGTGCATTTTGGGTATTCAACATATATATGTTTGGCCCACATGCAAAGATTTGGTGGTTGTCCTCTCAAACCCACTTAAGCGGTTATCAATGATATCGATGCTTTCCATTTGTGGGCCCGCTTGGTCCATCACTAGTTTTTGCCTGACAACAAGAGAGGTTAATTTGACTTACGAGGGGATTATTATTTTTGCTCTGGGATGACATGCATGATACAGTTTTAGCACACACACATGCATGTGTACGCATGAATCCCTCCCATCGAGTCGAAGTGGCTAGTACAACGACACATCACGAACTGATCTCGCTCTGTGTGGGGAGCTAGTGTACGGTTTTTGACGCACGCGCCACATCAATGTTGTGTATTCAAGCATGCATGCACGCATCACCTCCGGTACATATGCATGTAGTGGGTGCCTTCAAACAGTACAATCCCTCGCGTGGTTATCGACGACAAGCCTATATATTCGTGGGCCCGCGTGGACATCCATGATCACCTTGACCAACAACAAGATAGGTTACCATGGCGAATTCTTCATTTGTTCGTGTTATTGTAGTATAGGTCATGGTGAGATTCAGACCTAATTAAGTTTGAGCGCATATACTATGCACGCATGCATGCATGAATCCCCGTCGTTGGATTGAAGTGTGGTGTAACATACATATGCATCATCAACCTAACCCTCACTCAGTGTGGGGATTTCTAGTTCGAAATCACGGTGCCACATCAAAGTTGCTCCATTGTTACTCAAAAACACAACTCTCAATACATATGTTTGGGCCACACGCATGCAGTGGTTGTCTTCGGGGACTAGCTACTTGCGTGATTATTAGCGAGCTAGCCCATCTCCGAGGTCGCATGGACGGCCATCACTTTGACCAACAACAAGAGAGAGGTTGTATGACCAAGGTGGATTATTCTTGGTCCGTTTTACGATCCATCTTGGTGAGATATATGCCTCTATAGCTTGCCGACTAAAAGTGTATGTGTGTGTGGCGGGGTGCTACTTCGCACTTTGCTAGGTGAACCTCGGTTCGGGGGGGCAAGCATTCATAGCTTAGGATTCCCTTCGTGGCGACACGAGGGGGGCTGCTAGCCACTTCGCACTTTGCTAGGTGAACCTCGGTTGGGGGGCATGCATTCATAGCTTAGGATTCCCTTCGTGCTGAAACGAGGGGGGTGGGGGCAAGCAATATCGTGCGCGTTGCGAGAGAGGTGCCACATCGAAGTTACATTTGGTATTTGAAAATCAAACCACCCTTTTGATACATAAATTTGGTCCACATGCAAGTGTGTTCGTGTTCTGACCCTCTCCCGCGTCATTTTTTGCCAAATTTATGAACATTAGACAAGTCGGATGAGGCAACAGACACGATTCACTCAAACTAACCGTGTGCCACGCCGGCGCACCTGTCACGCAAACATCCGCACAGTACATTGGGCTCCACGAGGCTCCCCCTCTCAAAAATATCTGCCCGCCTTGAGGGTTTTTCTGTTTCATAGCACATGGTTGTTATCTCCGGACCATGTGTGATGATTCTTGTTCCCATTCCCGCCTGCATCACTAGAAAATATCTACCCACCTCGAGGGTTTTCCTGTTTCATAACACACGGTTGTAATCACCGGACCTTGTGTGATGTTTCTTCTTCCCAATCCTGCATGCATCCCTAGAAAATATCTGCCTGCCTCGAGGGTTTTTCTGTTTCATAACACACAGTTGTTATCTTCGGACCGTGTGCGATGCACTATCATCAAAATTTTCAATAGCCCCGCATTTCACTCCCGCGTTTGACTCCCGCATAGTAAAATTTTCAGTACCCGTGTCATTTCCTCAAACACGCCGCACCCCCCTCCACACACACACACACACAACACACACAACACACACACACACACACACACACCAAAACCTCCTGGGGCGTACAAGACACACACCCCTCCCTCGCTCAAAACCCTAGCAAGGTCCCTCACGCCACTTTCGC
This sequence comes from Aegilops bicornis, assembly GCA_021605145.1. NCBI lineage: Eukaryota > Viridiplantae > Streptophyta > Magnoliopsida > Poales > Poaceae > Aegilops > Aegilops bicornis. The sequence continues at coordinate 215,342,743 of CM038675.1, forward strand.
CGCCGCCGCCGCCGCAAGGCCTCCATTGTCAACATCTGCTGGTTTGCGCGTGCTGCTTACCCACCGATCTCCATACCCAGGCCGCCCTGAGTTTCTTAGATGGCGCCTACCAAACGCCCCCTTTCCCACAGATCCCCATCCCCATCCCCATCCCCCACTCCAGAGCATCGCAGCCTAAGCCCGGCTACGCTACCTGTGGAGCTCGAGGAGCAACTGTCCCAAAAGAGGTGTATAGTGGTCTCTTCGCCCGACGTCGCCGAGGAAGCTGACAACCATTACTGGAGGCAGGCACTCAAGCAACGGGCTAGAGTATGCGGGCATGTCTCGGCCGCCGGCTACGACATCGAGGTCATCGACAGCAACGGCCTAAGGCGGGCTATGTCACAGGTTAAGTGGCCCACCCCCAACCCCTCGGGTTCAACCGCCGTCAATCTCATCCATGGCCCCGCCGCTGATCTCCTCTGGCTCGCTGTCAAACAATTTGCCATTCTACATCGCCATCGAGCCCCTTTTGTCATTTCTGAAGGACATGTTCTGCGACGCTGGCTTGGGATCCACAGCTTCCAAGTCAGACCTCATCGACGGTGAACACGATGAGGGCACCCTCTCCGGCACTTCCAAGGGGAAAGAGCCCATCTGCTCTTCCAAGGGGAAATCGCCCGTCTGCGACATCAGGGAGGGCACCCTACAGCCTAAATCAGAGAACATACATAGATAAAAAAATTCTAAAAATGTAACTTTTGCATATATGAACACATATACACAGAGAACATACATACATATATACATTTTCGTAAAAACGCAAAAAAAATCATCATATATATGAACAAAAAATCTGAAAAAAAAACATGACACATAATCATATATACACACATACATATAATCACACATATACATATAATCTGAAAAAAAATCATCATATATATATATATATATATATAGGGCTGGACAATTATGTTACCCGTAACAGAATAATATTCTCTTACCATCGCCCCTATAAGGCGCGACCCGCCTACGTCCCCCGCCCGACCCACCCCAACCTAAACCGCCTTCTACCGCCGGAGGCAGTTGTCGCAGGCGAGCGAAGGCGTCACCGAGCGAGGGAGCGGGCGCTGCGGATCGGCCGCCAACGGATCCACCGTACCCGCCTGCCTCCGTGAATCGGCCCCAACCCACTCCTCGCCTCCATCCCTCGGACCGGCCGTAACTTCCTCCTCGCTGCCGTCAAGCCTCGCGCCACCGCCATCCTCCACGCGGTCTCCGCCTCCCTCCCGCCTGCCGCCGCCTCCTTCGCCAGCGTCGTGCTGTGCCCACGCCGGTCGTCGCCTCCATCTCGCGTCGACGCCGCCTTCCTCCCCGCGCCGCCCGTCTCCCTTCCCCCGCAACACCCGTCTCCCTCCTATGACGCCGGCCAGCCCGCCCTGGCGAATCCAAGGCGAGCACCCTCCCCGAGCTACTCCAGGCGCAGATCCTGCCACGTGTGCTCCCCGCGCACGGATCTTGCCGGGCTTTGGCGAGCATAGCCTGCTACAACCTAGACTCCGGCGCTGCTCCTCTTCCTGCACCCTGATGCACCGGTGTTACCCCTGGCATGGGAACCATCCCAGGGCCGAAAGAGGATCGAGCTTCCTGCAGTTCTAGTAGATAAGCTTGTCCGGCACATCCAGCCAGGTAAGCACATCCAGTCGTTGCACAGTTCAAGGACAGCAAAGTTGTGGCACCGAGTCAAACTTGCAGTTGCACCATCTTCACCAAGTCGAACTTGCTAGAACTTGCTGTTGCTCAACTTGATCTCTCGGGTAGCTCATCCAAAGAAGAATTTGAAATGGTATGACTTCTTTGCAAAAAATCAGATCTAGTAGTTTGTCTCGAGTCATTTCTTACAGATAGTACTGCACCTTGTGCTCCCTTCATCCCTTGCATGTTTAGATGAGATTTTTCCGTGCAATCAGACTTGGGCTATGGCCCAAAAAATTTGGTGATCTTAGTTCTAAATTGCTGGGCATGCAACTCCTTGATTTTTAATTGCTAAACGGTACCTGAACAATTGATAAGGGAGCCACTGTGCATTACTATTGAACACAAGGTTTTTTCGTTTTCTCAAGAAAATAGTAGTAGTCTGAACCATGGACAATGTTGATTCTGCATATAGGTAATGGAGATACTGAATCTGAACCATAAATTTATAAAAATAGGTTAGCTTCATAGCAGCATGCTCACTTATCTATTGGCATTCACATGTACCATCGGACCAATCGATCAAAGACATAAAGATCATCATCAGCTGTCCAAGTCGAGCTCTGGCTGCAGTCCAAGTTAAAATGCGACCAACATCTTCACCAAGCGTTGCGCCCGTTGATCATCCACACAGTGAGAACACCATCTCGTTTTTCTTTGAACATTTGCTTTTGTGATGAGTGCTCGCTGATGGATTACCTGCAGCGGCCAAATCCCGACGCCGCTCGTGATCTCCGCCTCCATCAGCTCCACTTCACTAAAGCTATCAGTCCAAATGTGGAGGTGTAGTCGGTCCACCTGATCTCCGACGTCGTATTCTACCTCCAAAAAATTTCTTTTTCAGTTCAATTCTTCGTCACAGGTTCACTGCTATCTCCCGTTTTTGTGAATCTCTATTGAAAATTAGCTCACGTTTTAGTGAATGAAAAGCAGTTTGTACTTATAGCTTGATGCGTGTTCATGAGTAGTTTAAAAAGTGTGCTTGTTTCCTGCTTTGCTATAACACTTGTTAGATTGCTATCAAAAAAAGGTCATGTATTCATGTATTTGCTGGTGTAGCAGCCCAGCATGTATTTTATCATCGGTTAAGTAAAAGGAAAGCTGAATCGATTGCAATGTGCGTGTTAAAAAATCAGTCTTATATTGTACAGTAGTTCATTGTATAGAAAATTTGCAATAGTTCCTGCTTTTCAGTTGATCTACTTCCCTTCGCATGAAGTCTAATTAGTAGAAATTCAAATATGAAAAATAGCATCCATTTTGTTATGTTCATCATATTCAACCAATTTTGTATGTACAGACTTGCATATGTTGATTAGTAGGGTAGATCTCTATTGCACAGTCGAGATGTGTTCAGTCCAACACCATGGCATTAGGGAGGTCGAGTTCGTCGCGAGCAGCACTACATGGTTGTTGGCTTACTCAACAACCAGCCCAGCCTTCCCTCCCGGTCATCAGTCCAACTTCTTGCTCCGACGCCGGTCACTCAAAGAGCCGCGTGCAGGCCACCCATGTTTCACCTCCTGATCCAGCTCAACTTTCTCCATTCTTCAGCATTTTTGGTATGAGAGAAAAACTCATGCGATTTCATAAAAATATGGTGTTTCTTTCATACCATCGGAATGAGAGAAAAACATTAATTCAATTTTTAAATACCATCGCTTTTATTGCTAAATGATTTAGACACTTGTTTTCTTGATGCCATCATGTATTTGCTTATGTACTTCAGCTCAACAAAAAGCTCCAGAAAAGTTCAGAGTTTGTTTTCAGAGAAGCTCCATGGTGTTTCTTGACTCTGACATCCATGCATCCAAGTCGAGCTCTGATCGCAGTCCAAGTGGAACTGCGACCACCATCTTCACCCAGCGTTGCACCCATTGATCACCCACACAGTCAGGACACCATCTCATTTTTCTTTGAACATTTTCTTAGCTGCAAGTAATAGTTCAGAGTTTGCTTTTTCACCATGTCTACACTTCATTATAGTTAACCATTGGTCCATTTCTCAACTGCAAGTAAAGAATGATCTTGCACTTCATTATAATGCCCTCCTCCACTGTTTCTCTTCCTCTCTAAATCTCCTTTCTGTCACTAATTTATTTTCTCTCTGAATGCAGCACGAGGGAAATTTGGGCGACTGCAGACTGGTGACGAGAACCACTTCAGTTATGCTGTTCGTGTATTAGAAGTACGTATCCTCTATCCAAGCAGGAGGTAGAGGTAATTTCTCCCCTGATACAACCTATTTTGAAAGTAGCCTGAGAGCCATCATGTCCTATATACAGATTCATAGTATAACACATCAATGGAAGTTTTTCTGAAAATTGAAATTGTCCTGGATGTACTAATAGATTAGTTGTTAAGTATTGGAGTGTTTCCTTCTTGTTTTGGACAAATGGATATCTACAAGACAAATGTACTGTTAGATTCAGAGTGAACCAGTACACCAAACAGAAAAAAGCAAAAGAAAAAAACTCACTCCAGGCCACTCCACCAAATCCGAAGTGGGTCAATCCCCGACGCAATGCCCGCCACCACCCTCAGGCCAACCTTCCACCACCTCCACCGTCACCCCACTCCACCTCCCAGCCACACGCCCGTCGCCGTGCTCCTCCTTGTTGTTCAAATTCTTGTTTTGGTTATGTCCAAAGAAACTCGTAATTTTGATAAATGATGAATTGTGTTTTCTCGTAGAAAAATGATGCTATGTAGGTGGTATAGCAGTTCGCCATGTATATCTACCATCAGTCCGTAAAAGGACAAGTATGTACGGATGCTAGAAATGATGCTCTGTAGAATTTCTTCTAATGTAGTTCGAATTTGGTCTACTTGAGTAATTCTATCAGTTCATGACAAGTATGTACCGATGCTAGAAATGTAGGTCATTTGTGAATCATGGTTTTTTCAGAGAGAAAAGGAGTTTGTAGTTACATCACATTGTGTACTGAGCAACATAAACATGGTTTCCTCCATAAATTAGTAGTTTTTGGTTAATTCGTTTACATAGACAGTACAAACGCACATTGTTGTGTAGTACATGTGTGTATTGTGACTGTAATTTTGGTTTTTAGTTAAGAAAAAAATAACAAAAAGGTTCGTAAAAGAACCCAAAACATTCGATAGTCCCGAAGTCCAAATTTCAGTTCAACATGTTTTCTATCATTAGCTCATTAAGAACCAGAAACTTATACGGTGGTGTGTGTATGTGTCTTCTTTGCATCCTTGTCCGGCCGCTCTAATCCACACTCTCAGTACAACTTCTCTACGACCTCATGTTCACAAATCTTTTAGTACATTTTTTAATAAAAAGCTTGTAGTACTATGTAAAGCAAGCATGGCCAACACATACTTTAGGTGTCGCGGTAGTACGCACTATTGATGGTGGCCTTCCTTTGTGGCGCTACTACTTTGCCACCTAGAGTAGTACTGCTACTACTTATCATGTTGCTACAACCTAGCGAACAGTACATGTATTTGATTTACGGTTCTGTAGGAAGAAAAAGTTCACCAATATAAAATCTCTAGGTTTACTAAAGCAATATTTTTGTTTAGTAGCTGATACTGCTCAAGTTTATTTCTTGTTGTACATATGATGTCCAATTTCTTCTTTCAGTTTGGTTCAATTTATAAATTGCATCCAGTTCAATTCTTATTGTAGTTGGATTTCAGTTTCTTATTTGAGTTCAATTCAGGCATGTGTTTGAACTTGCAACCTCACTGCCTTAAGCTATGATCTCAAATAGAAGTGTACTAAATGCAGGTACTAGGTGGTGGCATTGCTTCACTTCTCTTGTTACGTTCTCTTCGCCCAAATTTAGAGGATCAAGAAAATAAAATATCATTGTTTTGACATGCATCACTCAAAAGAAGTCGTTTCTGTTGAAAAATTGTTTCGCTTGACATGTACTTGCCAACAATTATGTATAATAAATAATGGCATTGTATGTAGAAAAAGATATATTGTATGTTCTGCTGTTTTATTGAGTTGCTATATATTGCTAATGGTACGATGTTGCTATTGCTCTGTGTCATGTTATGCAAGTTGACACCGAGTACACGTTGGATGATATACTTATACAGTAAATAGCTAAAAACTGATTTCTTCCAGTTTTATTTTTCGCCTTGCCTGCTTTGATGTTATGCCTCATTGAGCTGAAGCATTTTAGAAATGTTGGCAGGAAAGTGTGTGTATTTGGCAGAATAAATGTTGGTAAGTTCATGGCAAAAAAATCCATAAGTTCACAGATAAATAATTTCATGGTTACAAAAACCCTTTTAGAAAAATTAGAAAATAAAGAAATGAGATACATTACAGAAGAATTGAGGAGGTTTGGGTACAAGGAATCCAGAAAGTTCAAAGTTAAGAAAGCGAAAAGGTCGGACACATGAAAAAGAGAGGTCCGGAATAAAAGAGAACATTATGAAACATAAAAAAATATCAACAAGAAAAATTTCAAGTTGCAAAAAGAGACAAGTCCAGAACACGCTCAGTATGTGAAAACACGCTCAGTACAAAACCATACATACATACGTTTAAGTACTCTTTTTCTCGAACATATATTCGTCCGTTCTAGAAAGAAAAATGGTTGAATTAAAAATATTGATCAGTACAAGTTAAAAATGGTGGTCCGTTCGGAATAAAAGGAATGACAGAAATTCAACTTGTAAAAGTTCAAGCAAAAAAAAACCCCATGCAATTCAAATGAGAAAAGTACAAGTCGTAAAATAAGAGAAGTCCAGAACATCATTGTAAAAAAAATTAGTTCAAACAAGAATAAAAAACATTTTTTTTTGAAGAAAATATCATTCAGTTCGGTGATATAAACCATGCAAGTACAAGGGCGACGATACAATAAACCATTGAAAACTTACGAGCAAAACAGAGCAAACTCTAGTTAGTGAAAACACGCTAAGTACAAACCCATGCAAACATCAGTACAAGTACCTTTTTTCGGAACCATTCAAAAGTACTCTAAAAAAATAGCTCAGTACAAACATACACATATATCAGTACGACTACTCTGTTTTTCAGACGAGAAAACAGCAGGATCCATCATGCCGTATTCCAAATTACTCTTAAACGGTTGCGAAGTAGAGAAAACGTTCAACATGACTAAGTTTCGCATTTTTGATAGCTATCCAACGGTATATTACTTGCCCCATTTCGGTAAACTTTTTAAAAAAACCGCGTTCAAAACCAATTTTAAACGTATTTGAATTCGTATTTAAACCGTAAGGAATTAGAAAACACTTTCTATATGCAAAAGTTGCGCATTTTCCATAGCTTTCCAACGCCATATCATTTGCATCAATCCGACAAACCGTTTGCAAAAAATAGTGAAAAACCATTTCGCCCAGAATTTCACCGTTTTTCAAATTACTTTTAGATCATATAGAATTTGAAAAAATAGTAGATATATGGAAGATGCATATTTTCACAAGCTTTCCAACGCTATCTCATTTGCTCAATTCCGACAAACCGTTTGAAAATTAAGTCCAAAATGCGATTCGCGTTTTTGGTTTTGAAAAGAATGGTTTTTTCAAAACTGCTCTTAAATCAAAAATTTTTTTGCAAAAACAAATTATAATATTGTAATGTGGATGTCAAGAGCTTTCCAATGATATATTATACGCCCCGTTTCGACAAAAAAAATTGCAAAAATATTTGAACTAAAAAGACGATTTTTAACAACAACAGAAAGCATCAGTTCAACCGCTCGATTTTCATCAGTTCAACCGCTTGAATTCATCAGTTCAAGTAGGGTAACAGAATAGCCCAGATGTGTGTGTGTGTGTGTGTGTGTGTGTCTATATATATATATATAGGGTATTAAGTTCATAAGAACAGAGTAACGCTTTAAGCAAGATGACATGATGTACAGGGATAAACTCATGCAATATGATATAAACCCTATCTTGTTATCCTCGATGGCAACAATACTATACGTGCCTTTGCTGCCCCTCATCCTTTGGGAAAGGACACCACAAGATTGAACCCAAAGCTAAGCACTTCTCCCATTGCAAGAAAGATCAATCTAGTAGGCCAAACCAAAGCGATAATTCGAAGAGACTTGCAAATATAACCAATCATACATAAAAGAATTCAGAGAAGATTCAAATATTGTTCATAGATAAACTTGATCATAAACCAACAATTCATCGGTCTCAACAAACACACCGCAAAAGAATATTACATCGAATAGATCTCCACAAGAGAGGGGGAGAACATTGTATTGAGATCCAAAAATAGAGAAGGAGCCATCTAGCTAATAACTATGGACCCGAAGGTCTGAGGTAAACTACCCACAGATCATCGGAGAGGCTATGGTGTTGATGTAGAAGCCCTCAGTGATCGATGCCCCCTCCAACGGAGCTCCGGAACAGGCCCCAATATGGGATCTCATGGGTACAGAAGGTTGCGGCGGTGGAATTAGGTTTTTGACTCCATATCCGGTAGTTTGGTGGTACGTAGGTATATATAGGAGGAAGAAGTACATCGGTGGAGCAACAGGGGGCCCATGAGGGTGGAGTGCGCGCCCCCTACCTCGTGGCTTCCTGGTTGATGTCTTGACGTAGGGTCCAAGTCCTTCGGAGCACGTTCATTTCGAAAATCACGTTCCCGAAGGTTTCATTCCGTTTGGACTCCGTTTGATATTCTTTTTCTGCGAAACTCTGAAATAGGCAAAAAACAGCAACTCTGGGCTGGGCCTCCGATTAATAGGTTAGTCCCAAAAATAATATAAAAGTGTATAATAAAGCCCAATAATGTCCAAAACAGATTATAATATAGCATGGAGCAATCAAAAATTATAGATACGTAGGAGACGTATCAAGCATCCCCAAGCTTAATTCCTGCTCGTCCTCGAGTAGGTAAATGATAAAAACAGAATTTTAGATGTGGAATGCTACTTGGCATAATTTCAATGTAATTCTTCTTAATTGTGGTATGAATATTCAGATCCGAAAGATTCAAGATAAAAGTTCAATATTGACATAAAAATAATAATACTTCAAGCATACTAACTAAGCAATTATGTTTTTGTCAAAATAACATGGCCAAAGAAAGTTCATCCCTACAAAATCATATAGTTTAGTCATGCTCCATTTTCGTCACACAAGAATGCTCTCATCATGCACAACCCCGATGACAAGCCAAGCAATTGTTTCATACTTTAGTAATCTCAAACTTTTTCAACTTTCACGGAATACATGAGCGCGAGCCATGGATATAGCACTATGGGTGGATAGAATATAATGATGGGGGTTATGTGGAGAAGACAAGGAAGGAGAAAGTCTCACATCAACGAGGCTAATCAATGAGCTATGGAGATGCCCATCGATTGATGTTAATGCAAGGAGTTGGGATTTCCACGCAACGGATGCACTAGAGCTATAAATATATGAAAGCTCAAGAAAAGAAACTAAGTGGGTGTGCATCCAACTTGCTTGCTCACAAGACCTAGGGCACTTGAGGAGGCCCATTGTTGGAATATACAAGCCAAGTTCTATAATGAAAAATTCCCACTAGTATATGAAAGTGACAAAACAAGAGACTCTCTATCATGAAGATTATGGTGCTACTTTGAAGCACAAGTGTGGAAAAAGAATAGTAGCATTGTCCCTTCTCTCTTTTTCTCTCATTTTTTTGGGCCTTCTTCTTTTTTTATGGCCTTTCTCTTTTGTTTTATTCCTCACTTGGGACAATGCTCTAGAAAATGATGATCATCACACTTCTATTTATTTACAACTCAATGATTACAACTCGATACTAGAACAAAGTATGACTCTATATGAATGCCTCTGGCGGTGTACCGGGATAAGCAATGAACCAAGAGTGACATGTATGAAATAATTATGAAGAGTGGCTTTGCCACAAATACTATGTCAACTACATGATCATGCAAAGCAACATGACAATGATGAACGTGTCATAATAAACGGAACGGTGGAAAGTTGCATGGCAATATATCTCGGAATGGCTATGGAAATGCCATGATAGGTAGGTATGGTGGCTGTTTTGAGGAAGGTTTAAGGTGGGTGTATGATACCGATGAAAAGTGCGCAGTATTAGAGAGGCTAGCAATGGTGGAAGGGTGACAAAAGTGCGTATAATCCATGGACTCAACATTAGTCATAAAGAACTCATATACTTATTGCAAAAATCTAGAAGTTATTAAAGCAAAGTATTACGTGCATGCTCCTAGGGGGATAGATTGGTAGGAAAAGACCATCGCTCGTCCCCGACCGCCACTCATAAGGAAGACAATCAATAAATAAATCATGCTCCGACTTCATCACATAACGGTTCACCATACGTGCATGCTACGGGAATCACAAACTTTAACACAAGTATTCGTGATATTCTTTTTCTATGAAACTCTGAAATAGGCAAAAAACAGCAATTCTGGGCTGGGCCTCCGGTTAATAGGTTAGTCCCAAAAATAATATAAAATTGTATAATAAAGCCCAATAATGTACAAAACAGAATATAATATAGCATGGAGCAATCAATAATTGTAGATACGTTGAAGACGTATCACTAAGCACGCTAGTGGCGGTTCCCAAGCAATAAAAGTAAAGGTTTTGACTCCATTGGGAGTTTTTGTTTGATTATTTAAGAGATGAACTCTTTTTCATGTTTCCAGTTTGGGACTGGGCATCCCTATTACCGCCCTTTTCTCGTGCGATGGCGGGTGAATAAACACTCGACCTGAGAATAACCCGCTTAGCATGGAAGATACCGACCACCTCTTGTCGCTCCATGAACGATCCAGGAACACAAAAAGGATAATTTTTAGAAGTTTTTAGAGGTGGCACATGCAAATTTACTTAGGACGGCAGAGTAATACCGTGTATAGGTAGGTATGGTGGACTCATCTGGAATAACTTTGGGTTCAAGATTTTTTATGTACAAGCAGAGTTCCCACTTAGTATAGGCGAAGGCTAGCAATTAGATTGAGAAGCGGCCAGCTAGAGAGCAACAACGACCATAACCATGCATTATGCATAAGTAACAATGGACACTAGCATGAGTAGGATATGAACACCATGAACGTAAATATCATAGAGGCTATGTTGGTTTTGATTCAACTACATGCATGAACATGTGCCAAGTCAAGCCACTCGAACATCTAGAGGAGGATACCATATCATCATACTACATCACAAGCATTTTAACTCTATGTTGATATCCAAGATAAATCATTATCCACTCCTAGCTACTTATGCATGGCATGAGAAACTATATCTTTAATTGTCATTGCAAACATGTTTAATCATAATGGGCTGAATCATGGATACTAGGTTAAACATATTTACACAAACAGAACAAGTCGAGTTCATACCAGTTTCTCTTTGCCATGGCCAGTTCATCGGATATCATCATTATTGCCTTTCACTTGCACGACCGAATGATATGATAATAATAATAGTGCAAGAGTGCCATGGACTAAGCTGGAATCTGCAAGACATTTTATTTAAAAGGAGAAGAGAAGGTAAAATGTGATCTTATTAGTTCAATAATTTATTCATATGAGAGCCACTCAACATTTTCATCGTGGTCTTCTCCTCGGTAAGACTCGAATAAAAAGAAAAGAAGTTCAGAAAAACACACTAAAATATTTTTGGAGTTTTTGGTTTTCTTGAACAAGCAAATAAAAGGGAAAAAGCAAAAACGAGAAAATTTATTTACACGGGAAAGCTCCCAACAAGCAAAAGAAGAACAAGGAAATCTTTATGGATTTTCTTTTTAGTTCTACTACTAAGCATGCATAGAAAGTAAATTGCCACAACTAATTTTTTCTGTTTTTCTAAAGTTTTTCAAACACACAAGAAGAAAGCAAGAAAATAAATCTAAGCATGGATGATACAATGAAAAAGTGTGAACACCGACAAGTAGAATGATATGAGTGAACATGAATATAATGTCAGTGAGAACTTGTACTCCCCCAAGCTTAGGCTTTTGTCCTAGCTTGGTAGTCAGTCAGTAGCCTGGAGGGTAGTAGGGATCCTGAGGAGCATGCATCCACTCATCCCACTGCTAAGGCTCCTACGCAGCCTCCGCATCAGCGTGAGCATTCCAGTAGGCGATGATGTCTGCAGGCATAATCCGGTATCCGCCCCTGGTAGAAGAATCAAACAAAGCAGGCGCAGGTGAGGGAGTCCTAGATTAGGGGGTCTCCGGACAGCTGGACTGTATCCTTTGGTCGGACTGTTGGACTATGAAGATACAAGATTGAAGACTTCGTCCCGTGTCCGGATGGGACTCTCCTTGGCATGGAAGGCAAGCTTGGCAATACGGATATGTAGATCTCCTCCCTTGTAACCGACTCTGTGTAACCCTAGCCCCCTCCGGTGTCTATATAAACCGGAGGGTTTAGTCCGTAGGACAACAACAATCATACCATAGGCTAGCTTCTAGGGTTTCGCCTCTACAATCTCGTGGTAGATCAACTCTTGTAATACTGATATCATTAAGATCAATCAAGCATGAAGTAGGGTATTACCTCCATCGAGAGGGCCCGAACCTAGGTAAACATCGTGTCCCCCGCCTCCTGTTACATCCGCCTTAGACGCACAGTTCGGGATGCCCTACCCGAGATCCGCCGGTTTTGACACCGACAGGAGGCAATGGAATAACATCACGAGTTTCAACGCTATAGACCATGTTATAAGGATTGGCGATATCAGGACGATCATGTGCAAGAAAGTGATGGTGTTCCATGGCTGCTCGGTCTAGGTAAACCTTAGTCATAGGGTAATCATGAGGGCGTATCCCAACATTGAAGTGGGCCGCCAAACGAGCAGCAAAAATCCCACCATGTATTTTACCCTGAGATTTATTAAGATGCAGGCGACGAGCCACGATAGTTCCCAAGCTATGTGTGATGTCGCCTCAAGTGCACGACGTAAAACAGCAAGGTCTGGTGAACTAAGTGCACCCATCTTCTCCCTAGCAAGCAAGCATTTCGTAATGAAAAGTGCAAAGTAACAAACAGCAGGAAAATGTAAGCCAACGGCAGTGATGGCTGACACTCCTCTCTCATCACCCAGTGTCAAAGTGCGATAAAAGGCCTCAAACTCGGCCGGCCTAGGCTCAACCAAGCTCCCATCAGAAGGGATCATGCATATGTTACAAAATTCAGTAAGTGGTATCTGATGGTTTTCAGCATATAAATCAAAGCTCACTTTAGGAGGATTATTTCAAGGCAAGAAAGTAAAACTTTGAACAAAGATGTTTGTGAGGATTTGGTGCTGGTCACACTCATCTACGATGAAGTCGGTGAGGCCGGCATTAGCAATATATTGCATGAACTCCTCAAGAATTCCACCTTCTTGCAGGAACAGGGTGTGCGGCCATTCGCACGGCCATACTTCTGCCAACCTCCGACGGTGGAGATCACTATCAGAAGACTACCCAATAACACCCTTGGAGTTCTTCTTAGAGGCAAACTTCCTGAAGATATCCATGTGCGCGTACAATTTTTCCTATGAACAAAAATCTAAATTTTTAGTCCATAAAATTTTCTCAACAAAACTTCACAAAATAGATAGCAATTACTCATAGGGATACATAGAGGCCATAGCAAGCATTCAAACTACTTAGAACACTAAGAATTCAACATGCAAGTACATCTACAGCAGCACCAAGAGTAGCTAATTATTCAAAGTATAAACCACTAAAACAAAAACTAATTGGACAAACGGTGGAGTCACATACCAAGCAACAATCCCCCGAAACAGTTTCGGAAACGGAGCTTCGAGCAAAGAGTTCGAAATCCACGGGTTTGAGCTCTAGAACACGGGAGAGAGAGCAATGGAGATTTTTTTCTGGAGGTAAGTGATGATGTGGGCTAAAGAGATAAGTGAGGGGGCCCACGTGGGGACCACAACCCACCAGGGCGCGCCTGGGGGTCCTGGCGCACCCAGGTGGGTTGTGCCCACCTGGTGCACCTCCCTCTGGATTATTTGCACCAAAAATCCATAAATATTCAAAAAAAAATCGTATAAACTTTTCAGGGCATTCTGAGAACTTTTATTTTTGGGTCAATTTTTATTGCACGGGAAATTCAGAAAACAGACATAACATGGCATTTTATTTTATTTAACTAATAATAACAGTAAATAAAAGGTAGAGATAGAAGGTAATGCTTACGAAATTCCTCAACTTCATACCGCTCAAAAATGATTCATTAATAAGGTTGATCAGGTCTTATTAACAACCATTCGATTAGCATGAAACCGAAGAACTTTCGTAAATCACTAAGTTACCTCAGGGATATGCATCTCCCCAACAATAAGCATTTCATATTTCTTTTTGGCAGTAGTAGAGGTATTGAAAACTTCCAGTAGTGATTGTCGGAGATTTTTCAATAACATTAATACCATTTACTTGGAATTGTTTTCTTCAGAAAGTGCACCGTATGCTCATTACCATTAATATGAAATGTGACATTGCTTTTATTGCAATCAATAACAGCCCCTGCAGTATTCAAGAAGGGTATACCAAGGATAATCGACATGTTGTCGTCCTCGGGCATCTCAAGTATCATAAAGTCAGTCAAAGTAGTAACATTGGCAACAACAACGGGCACATCCTCCCAAATCCCGATAGGTATGGCAGTTGACTTGTCAGCCATTTGCAAAGATATCTCAGTAGGTGTAAGTTTGTTCAAGTCAAGTCTTTTAAGAGAAAGGCATAACACTAACACCAGCTCCTAAGTCACACAAAGCAGTTTTCACATAATTCTTTTTGATAGAGCAAGGTATAGTAGGTATTCCCGGATCTCCAAGTTTTTTATGTACTCCATCTTTGAAAGTATAATTAGCAAGCATAGTGGAGATTTCAGCTTCCTGTATTTTTCTCTTATTTGTGATGATGTCTTTCATATACTTTGCATAAGGAGGCATTTTCAAGATATCAGTCAAGTGAGTACGCAAAAGGACTGGCCTCAACATTTCAGCAAAGCGTTCAAATTCTTCATCATCATTCTTTTTAGTTGACTTGGGTGGAAAAGGGATAGGTTTTTGAACCCACGGTTCTCTTTCTTTACCATGTTTTCTAGCAATGAAGTCTCTTTTATCATATTTTTAATTTTAGGTTGTGGGTTATCAAGATCAACAGGTGGTTCTATCTCAACATCATTGTTTGGTTCTTTATTATTTGGTTGAGTGTCTTCATGAACATCAACATTATCTTTTTCATTATCACTAGGTGGATGTTCATTACCAGATTGAGTTTCACCATCATAAATAGAGACATCATTGTCATTATCAGGAGGTTTTCTATTTCAGGTTCACTAGAAGCATGCAAAATCCTATCATTTTTCTTTTTCTTTTTCTTTTTCTTTTTCTTTTTCTTTTTAGTAGGACTAGGTGCACTAGTGTTATTTCTTTGTGAGTATTGTATAATTCTTTTTGGGTGTCCCTCGGGATAAAGAGGTTCCTGAGTCATTTCACCTCCTCTAGTTGCAACTCTAACGGCAAAGTCATGCATTTTATTATTCATTTAATCAAGCAACTCTTTTTGAGATTTAGCAACTTGATCCAACTGAGTTTGAACCATATAAGCATGTTTTCCAACACCTCTAACATCATTTGAAATTATAAAAACAAGTCACTCAAGCGAGCAATCATATCAGAGTTATATTTCAATTGTTTCATAGCATTTGCATTGAAGTGATCTTGTTTTCTAATGTAGTTTTCAAACTCATAAAGGCATTGACTAGGATGTATATTGTGAGGATTATCATTTTCATTGAACTTCATAAGAGAATTTACCTCTACCACCTTAGGCAGTGGCGGTGTATTAGGCCCATGTATTTCTTCAATAGGAGGTAAATTTTTAACATCCTCAGCTTTAATACCTTTTTCCTTCATAGATTTCTTTGCCTCTTGCATATCTTCAGGACTGAGATATAATATACCCCTCTTCTTTGGAGTGGGTTTAGCCGGTGGTTCAGGAAGAGTCCAATCATCATAATTTTTCAATATGTTATTCAATAATTCTTCAGCTTGCCCAACAGTTCGTTCCCTGAAAACACAACTAGCAGAACTATCTAGGAAGTCCCTAGAAGCATCAGTTAGTCCATTATAGAAGATATCAAGTATTTCATTTTTCTTAAGAGGATGATCAGGAAAATCATTAAGTAACTGGAAAATCCTACCCCAAGCTTGTGGGAGACTCTCTTCTTTAGTTTGCACAAAGTTAAATATTTCCTGTAAGGCAGCTTGTTACTTATGAGCAGGAAAATATTTTTCAGACAAGTAATAAATCATATCCTGAGGACTACCCACACAACCAGGAGCAAGAGTATTGTACCAAGCTTTAGCATCACCCTTTAATGAGAAAGGGAATAATTTGAGAATAAAGTAATAGCGAGTTTTCTCATCATGAGTAAAAAGGGTGGCTATATCATTCAACTTAGTAAGATGTGCCACAACAGTTTCAGTTTCATAACCATGGAAAGGATCAGATTCAACCAAAGTAATTAACTATTGGTTGACAGAGAATTCATAATCCTTGTCAGCAATAAAGATAGGTGAAGTAGAAAACTTAAGATCACATTTCATTCAAGCATTCAGAGATTTTTCTTTATACTTGCATAATAATTTCTCTAGATCATCTCTATCCCTACAAGCAAGAATATCTCTAGTTGTCTCCTCATTCATAGCATAACCTTCGGGTACCTTAGGCAATTCATATCTAGGAAGGCTAGCTCTAGCAGGTGTTTCAGGAGTTTCAGTTTCAAGCTCATCATCAGATTCAACAACATCATGTTGTATTACTCTAGCAATTTGTTCATCAAGAAATTCACCAAGTGGCACATCATCATTATCAAGCATGGTACTAGCGTCATTCATAGTAGAAGTAGCATCATCAATAACTTGCGAGATATTAGAATTGATAGCATGTGTGGTGTTGCAAGTTTACTCATAACAGAAGGTGAATCTAAAGCAGAACTGGATGGCAGTTCCTTACCTCCCCTCGTCTTTGAGGTATAAATCTTAGTCTTTGGATCCTTCAGATTCTTCATAGTGATAAATTGATAATAATCCCAAGTGACTCAACAAATATAGCTATGATCTCCGGCAACGGTGCCAGAAAAAGGTCTTGATAACCCACAAGTAGAGGGGATCGCAACAGTTTTCGAGGGTAGAGTATTCAACCCAAATTTATAGATTCGACATAAGGGGAGCCAAAGAATATTTGAATGTATTAGTAGCTGAGTTGTCAATTCAACCACACCTGGAGATTAATTATCTGCAGCAAATTGATCAGTAGCAAAGTAGTTTGATAGTTTTGATAGTAGTAGCAGCAGCAATGGTAACAGTAACAGTGATAGCAGTATTTTGTAGCAAGTGTAATGTGATGATAGCAGTAGTAACGCAGCAAGAACAATATATGATAAATTTGTAGGCATTGGATCGGTGACTTGTTGGATGATATTCATCATGTGACAGTTATAACCTAGGGCGATACGGCACTAGCTCCAGTTCATCAACATAATGTAGGCATGTATTCCGTAAATAGTCATACGTGCTTTATTAAAAGAACTTGCATGACATCTTTTGTCCTACCCTCCCGTGGTAGCGGGGTCCATATTGGAAACTAACGGATATTAAGGCCTCCTTTTAATAAAGAACTGGAACAAAGCATTAACACATAGTTAATACATGAACTCCTCAAACTACGGTCATCATCGAGAGTGGGCGCGCGATTGTTGTCACTCCGGGTTGTCAGATCATAACACGTAGTAGGTGACTATAACTTGCAAGACCGGATCTAAAACCTGGATATAATGATGAATTCATGACGGTTCAGATCTGAAATCATGGCACCCGGGCCCAAAGTGACAAGCGTTAAGCATAGAAAAGTCATAGTAACATCAATCTAAGAACATAGTGGATACTAGGGATCAGGCCCTAACAAAACTAACTCGATTACATGATGAATCTCATCCAGATCCTCACCGACCAGCGAGCCTACGAAGGAATTACTCACTCCCGGTGGGGAGCATCATGAAATTAGCGATGGAGGTTGGTTGGTGATGACGAAGAACGAAGATCCCCCTCTCCGGAGTCCCAAACGGACTCCAGATCTGCCCTCCCGAGGAAGAACAGGGCTTGGAGGTGGCTCTGTCTCGTGGAACACGATAATTCTTTCTCCCTGATTTTTTTCTGGAAATATGTGATTTTATATCATCGGAATCAGGGTCTGCGGGGCCACCAGGTGGGTACAACCCACCTGGGCACGCCAGGAGAGGGGGGCGCGCCCTGGTGGGTTGAGCCCACCTAGGGGGCCCTCTCTGGTGGGTCTTGGCTCCAGTAATTATAATTTATTCCATAAAAAATCCACGCAAAGTTTCATTTCATTCCGAGAACTTTTATTTGTGCACAAAAACAACACCATGGTAGTTCTGCTGAAAACAGCATCAGTCTGGGGTTAGTTTCATTCAAATTATGCAAATTAGAGTCCAAAACAAGAGAAAAAGCGTGAGAAAAAGTAGATACATTGGAGACGTATCAGTACGCATGGCGGGCTTCTTCCGATGATCTGGCTCGCCTTTGAAATGCTTTCCTTTCTTTCGACATTGATGGTTGGTCAGAAGAAATCGATGATGCCCCAGGTACACATTCTTCCTGCATTTGTCCAGATATATACTTTCGGTGTCATATAAACAGTGCGTGCACGTATGGTATCGCTTGTTTGTCTCTCCTGAAAGGTTACTAAGAGTAGGTGAATCATTGATGGTTACAAACAGCAACGCATGCAGGTCAAATTCCTCCTGTTTGTGCTCATCCCGCACACATACACCGTTTCCATTCCACAACTGTAAAAGTTCTTCAACTAATGGCCTTAGGTACACATCAATGTCGTTGCGAGGTTGCTTAGGGCCTTGGATGATAACTGGCATCATAATGAACTTCCGCTTCATCCACAGCCAAGGAGGAAGGTTATAGATACATAGAGTCACGGGCCAGGTGTTGTGATTGATGCTCTGCTCCCCAAAAGGATTAATGGCATCTGCGCTTAAACCAAACCATACATTCCTTGTGTCACCTGCAAACTCCTTCCAGTACTTGTCGTGGTTCTAAGTCTGACAGTAATGTAGGGGGGTAGGAATGGAGAGGCAAGATCCTAGCTATGGAGTAGTTGTATACGCACGAGTTTACGAGTTCAGGCTCTTCTCGGAGGAAGTAATAGCCCTACGTCTCGGAGCCCGGAGGCGGTCGACTGGATTATGCGTGTATGAATTACAGGGGTGCGAACCCTTGACACTGAGGAGGGGGTGGCTTATATAGAGTTTGCTAGACCCTTCCGGCCCTCAGCTATGCAGGGTTTAAGGTACATTAAGGTCGGGCATTACCAGTAATGCCGCAAATAAAGTTCTATGATGACCATAAAAGTTACTTAATGACCGACCGTTAGCGTGCGGAGTGACTTTAGATCTCCTGGCTGTCGAGTGGTTGGCTTTATGGTCGAGTGTCTTCGAGTCTGTCGAGTGGAACACTTCTGAGTCGATTGAAAGGTGATTCTTCTAGAGATGTCCTTGGGGAGGGTATCTTTGACAGGTCCATGATCCTACCATAGGTACATAGCTTCATCATTAGCCCCTGAATGGATCGAGGTTTGAGTGGGGAAGGAGTTGAACACACTTCCGACCCATTTTTCGTGCTATGAGTATACCTTGCTCTGGATCAATGAACCTAGGTGACGATACCAACTTCTTTTTCATTCGCCCCGTCGAGTGAGTTTATTTACTTGAAGAGCTCCGAGTGACAGAGCGGAGGAGATCTTCCGTCTCACAAGTTGTTCTGCAGCTCGTGGATTTCGCGGGATTCGAATTTTGGGAAGCACGTGGGGCGGAGGAGGCTGCAGTAATCGGATGGGATAAGGCAGGGACGCCTCGATCCCCGCGCCACCTTTTTCGCCACGTATCGCGCACGCGACTGTTGCGGGATTTGACAGGATTGCTCGGGCCTACAAGTCAGTTACTCGGAAGTAACCTCATATAAGGCGCCGGACCGGGGTTTTTGAACAGTGCGTTCTCATTTCCACCTCTCTTCCTCAGACTTATCCGCCGCGCTCGCTTTCGTCCCAGTGCTGCTGCTCCATGCGCGTCTCGCCGGCGACGACGGGGAAAGAGAAGACGGTGGCCCTAGAGCGGGCAAAGAAAGCGACGGCGAAGGCGAAGGGGAAGACGACCAGTCAGGGCGGATCTTCATCGAGGGCCGGCCTGCCACAGAGCTGGATCCAGGGTGACTGGATCCGCTCAACGATTCGTCAAGAAGACCTCGACGACGTGGTCGATGGAGGACTGAGCCCCCACGGATCGGCGCGGCTTCCGGGGAAGGAGTCCGAGCCGCAGCCTCGGGAGGGTGAGTGCGTTCTCTTGGCCACCCATGTCGACCGTGGGTTTTCCTTGCCTCCTCACCCTTTCTTTCGGGGATTTCTGAATTTCTTTGGGGCACAACTCCACCACTTCACACCCAACACAATCGTGTATCTCGCTGCTTTCGTGTCTTTGTGCGAGAATTTCTTGGGTTGTCGGCCCCATTGGGGCCTTTTCAAGCACATTTTCACCTGTCGCTCCCAGACGGGAAAAAGGCCAATCCGAGTGACGAGAGAACACAAGAGATTCAGATGTGCGGGGGTCTTGGGGTTCAGATGAGAGGGAAAAGTTCTTTTTCGGCTATGATCCTACCCGACTCGGTTCGTGGATGGCAGTCCACCTGGTTTTACTGCAAAGACCAGCCGACGCCAGGGCAGTCGACCGGTCTCCCTCCTTTTTCCATGGACCGAGTGAGGAAGCCTTCCTCTTTGAAGGTGATTTCGGAAGAGAAGGTGCAGGTTAAAGTACTGATCGAACGTGTTGTCCAGCTTATCCGTGACAGGGTGACTGGTATGGATCTCTTGGAAGTATTCCTTCGGTGACGCATCCAGCCACTTCAAGCTCGAGACCATCCGATGTGGATGTATTCGAGCACTGAGGACACCACTCGGATCCACCCGGAGGAGGTCGAGGATGCCACGCTGGAGGGGTGGCTGACGAGGATCACTGGGAACAAAGACAACCCTAGGGGAGCCAGGAGGATTCCTCCACTCGACCAGTCCCACGTACCGGACAAGGTTCAACTCTGAGTTTCCGACTGTAATTTTAACCATGCAGCTATTTATGCTTCGTCGATTGACTTCTGTTCTGCTTGTTTTTCTACCAGGCT
This sequence comes from Aegilops bicornis, assembly GCA_021605145.1. Classification (NCBI taxonomy): domain Eukaryota; kingdom Viridiplantae; phylum Streptophyta; class Magnoliopsida; order Poales; family Poaceae; genus Aegilops; species Aegilops bicornis. The sequence goes on from CM038675.1 coordinate 215,363,704, forward strand.
CTTATCGAAATGTACTCAATTCCCAACGGGGAGCAAGAGCAAGACCCGGAAGGGGAGGCGAGCAGCGGCGACAGTGGAGACTGGAATTTTGATGGAGAGGAGAGCGAGGAAAGTGACAACTCAAGTGACGAAGAAGAAGTCGAGTCGCCTCCTCGCAGGGAGAGGCGATCCAAGCTTGACCAACACCGTCCGAGCGCCCGTGAAAAAGCGATTGCTCAGACTGGCCCGTCTTCAAAGCACCCTCGGACATCCTCACCGACTCCGACTGAAAAAGCGTCAAAGTAGCCCAAAGTTGTAGTGCAAAGGCCTCGGAAGGCGTTGCCGAAGATTAAGATTGACATCCCGTAAACCTGCGTGAGTGTCTCCCTTTGTATTCACTCGACGCTCTGTGCTGTTTATTTTTTCCTTGATTTGACTAGATGAACTTTGGAACTAGCAGCGCTGCTACTTCCAGAACTTTAGCTTATAGGGATGAGGATGAGGCGATGGAGGATGCAGTCACCTCAAATCTGGGTACGATTTTTGACGTTCTGTCTTTATTTGGTTGACTCAACTGTAATATATATCACTGGGTGATGTAATTTTGGTGACTGATCTTTGAACAGCTCCCAACATTATTGACCTCCCCGGCGATGACGATGAAGATCCCGAGAGGCCTTTGACGAGGAAAAACAGGAAAACTCCTGCAGACAAGGTGCCACAATCGACGTCGATAGCTGAACCAGTCGTTCAGGACGCTGGTGATGCCAATCGGGCTTCTGTTACCTTTGTCGTACCACTGTCGAGTGCTCTGCCTTCTTCGTCGACTGCTCAAGCTCCTGTCGATCCACCTTCAGTTTTCGCCACCCATCACGTCCTAGAGGACGAAGTGAATGCTGCCAAGGAAGCCATACGCCAAGAAGGTACTATGATGGAGAAGATGAAGATGGTGCGGGATGTCAGTCAGGACGCCTATGATGCCAGCTCGGCTCTCCAAAGCAATGTTCAGGTTAGCAGCACGTCGACTGATTTTCTTGGCTTGCTATGTTAGGATATGGTACCTGAAAACTCTCTTTCCAAGGATCTTTGCATCATGCACCTTTGGGTGCTTCGACTTATCCTTGAGCAAATCCATACTTTGAGCTGAATTTTTGTTATTGAAGTTTTGGACTGGTGGGGCACGCTGAGTGCACCCTGGGTGTAGTCCTCGAGGCTACGGTGGACTGCAGGCGAATGATCGTAGTCTTAGTATTTATTGTTCCTTCACTCGATGCCTTTCTGGTCATGTCGAGTGTAAGCTGAAAACAGTGGGGTGCTGAGTGCACCCACTAGGTGTAGTCCCCGAGGCTACGGTGGACTGCGGGCAGTCGACTGTAGTCTTAGTATTTATTGTTGCTTCACTCGGTCTGCTCTAGCCATGTCGAGTGTAAACTGAACAAGTGGGGGCACGCTGAGTGCACCCACTGGTTGTAGTCCCCGAGACTACGTGGACTGCGGGCAGTCGACTATAGTCTTAGTAGTTATTGTTCCTTCACTCGGTCTGCTCTGGCCATGTCGAGTGTAAACTGAACCAGTGGGGGCACGCTGAGTGCACCCACTGGGTGTAGTCCCCGAGACTACGGTGGACTGCGGGCAGTCGACTGTAGTCTTAGTATTTATTGTTCCTTCACTCGGTCTGCTCTGGCCATGTCGAGTGTAAACTGAACCAGTGGGGGCACGCTGAGTGCACCCACTGGGTGTAGTCCCCGAGACTACGATGGACTGCGGGCAGTCGACTGTAGTCTTAGTATTTATTGTTCCTTCACTCGGTCTGCTTTGGCCATGTCATTTTTCTCTGTAAAATAACCCATCCTCTCTGTTTGCTGAAATCTTGGGACATTGGAGATCCCTTTGCCGACTTGGAATAGCTGCAAATTCAACTCAACCGTGACCTGTAGTTTGCCAAGTCAGAGCTGCAGTAGGCCAAAGATGGCGCCAATGTTAAGGAAGCTTTGTCATTGTTTTGTCTTAGACCGGATTTCATTACGCCTTTACGAACTGGCGTTATTTCTTTTCGGAAAAACTGAACCAGACTACGGTAAAGAAGGATCACGATCTGGCTGCTTTGCACAAAGAAGGCCGACGACCAAACTGCTCTGGCTGAACAGAAGCTGGCTTCAATCGGCAAACTGGAGGAGGAAAACGCGAAGATGAAATCTGCTCTGGACGAAGCCAACAAGGAGGTAACCCGCTTGAAGAAGGACAAGGTTAACCTGAACGAAAATATGGAAGGCGTTGCTCGCAGGAGGGATGATCTGGAAAGCTATCTGAGGAGCCTCGCCAAGAAGTTATTCATCAAGCTTGAAGGTACATATCCCGTTCCAACTGGTTCATCTTTGTCGACTCAGCATACGAATGTTGACTCATCCTTGGACTATGCATGCAGAGTTTTGCTGAGACTTCGAGGAGGAGACTGGCAAATCGAACCAAATTTGGACCCTATCAATTCTCCCGTGAAGGGCCTAAACTGCTATGAACCTGCTCCGATTGGAATCCCGTGATCGACGGCGTTGTTGACTACTTGGCTCGACCGAAAGTCGCCACGTCATGGATCGACACCAACGCACTTTGGCAGGGGCAACACTCGAGCGACCTCGAGTCTCCGATGACTCAACTTAACGAGATCCCCGGTCGAGTGCGGGAGTTGAAGAAGTCTTACGCTTTCGGTGCGGTGCTGATGTGGCTCTGTCTTTGGTTCGTGTCCACTGTAAAGAGGCGCGAGAAGATAAGCTGGCAGCAATCAAGGTCGCTAACACCAAGAAGCACGATTTCCGATCCTTTATGGATACTTTCATTGCTGCTGCCACTCGGATCACCGATGGTGTCGATCTGGACGAGTTCGTCGAGCCTGCCAGTCCTCCTCCCGCGGAGTGAACAAACTTTTATGCCTCACCTTAAATTTGCCTCGGAATGCCGAGTGGATTTTGTAACCGCTAAACTCCTTCGGGCTGAGAGCCCGAGTACTTTGATCTGCGGTTTGGAACCTTTAGTATTTATCTGAACTTGTTTAATTTCGAATATGCTTGCTTTTGCCTTGAGTGGACTTTGCTCTTCACTCGGAATAGTCTTTGTGTTTGAGATGCAGCTCACGAGGTGGAAGATTCAGTCGACCTGCGCATCATTGCCCTTGCAGGAAGGGATGGAGTGCGTGTGCGGTCGACACGCATCTCGTCGTCCTTGCGGATCGGGATGGAGCGCACGTTGTATTTGTAGCTCCGAAGGAGAAGGTAGCAGTCGACCTGCACCTCATCGTCCTTGCGGATAGGGATGGAGCACACGTTGTACTTGTGGCGCAGCTCCGAAGGAGAAGGTAACAGTCGACCTGCACCTCGTTATCCTTGCGGATCCGGATGGAGTGCACGTTCTATTTGTAGCTCCGAAGGAGAAGGTAGCAGTCGACCTGCACCTCGTCGTCCTTGCGGATCGAGACGGAGTGCACGTTGTATTTGTAGCTCTGAAGGAGAAGGTAGCAGTCGACCTGCACCTCGTCGTCCTTGCGGATCGGGATGGAGCACACGTTGTACTTGTGGCGCAGCTCCGAAGGAGAAGGTAACATTCGACCTGCACCTCGTCGTCCTTGCGGATTGGGATGGAGCGCACGTTGTACTTCTGGCGTAGCTCCGAAGGAGAAGGTAGCAGTCGACCTACACCTCGTCGTCCTTGCGGATCGGTATGTTTTCGAACTTAGGCGAGTACTGGATTGCATCTAAGCCTCCGAGTGAGAGGATTTCTCTTCACTCGGTAGGATTTCTCAAACTTAGGCGAGTACTTGGACTGCAGCTAAGCCCCCCGAGTGAGAGGATTGCTCTTCACTCGGTAGGATTTCTCAAACTTAAGTAGTACTTGGACTGCAGCTAAGCCTCCGATTGAGAGGATTTCTCGTCACTCGATAGGATTTCTCAAACTTAGGCGAGTACTTGGACTGCAGCTAAGCCCCCGAGTGAGAGGATTGCTCTACACTCGGTAGGATTTATCAAACTTAGGCGAGTACTTGGACTGATGCTAAGCCCCGAGTGAGAGGATTGCTCTTCACTCGGTGGGATTTCTCAAACTTAGGTAGTCTTGGACTGCAGATAAGCCTCCGAGTGGGAGGCTGGCTCACCACTTGGTAGGATTTTTTAAACTTAGGTGAGTACTGGACTGCAGCTAAGCCTCCGAGTGGGAGGCTGGCTCACCACTCGGTAGGATTTTTAAAACTTAGGCGAGTACTTGGACTGCAGCTAAGCCTCCGAGTGGGAGGCTGGCTCACCACTCGGTAGGATTTTTTAAACTTAGGCGAGTACTTGGACTGCAGCTAAGCCCCCGAGTGAGAGGATTGCTCTTCACTCGGTAGGATTTTTTAAACTTAGGCGAGTACTTGGACTGCAGCTAAGCCCCCGAGTGAGAGGATTGCTCTTCACTCGGTAGGATTTCTCAAACTTAGGCGAGTACTGGACTGCAGCAACATTATTGACCTCCCCGGCGATGACGATGAAGATCCCGAGAGGCCTTTGACGAGGAAAAACAGGAAAAATCCTGCAGACAAGGTGCCACAATCGACGCCGATAGCTGAACCAGTCGTTCAGGACGCTGGTGATGCCAATCGGGCTTCTGTTTACCTTTGTCGTACCACTATCGAGTGCTCTGCCTTCTTCGTCGACTGCTCAAGCTCCTGCCGATCCACCTTCAGTTTTCGCCACCCATCACGTCCCAGAGGACAAAGTGAATGCTTCCAAGGAAGCCATACGCCAAGCAGGTATTATGATGGAGAAGATGAAGATGGTGCGGGATGTTAGTCAGGACGCCTATGATGCCAGCTCGGCTCTCCAAAGCAATGTTCAGGTTAGCAGCACGTCGACTGACTTTCTTGGCTTGCTCTGTTAGGATAAGGTACCTGAAAACTCTCTTTCCAAGGATCTTTGCATCTGTGCACCCACTGGGTGCTTCGACTTGTCACTGAGCAAATCCATACTTTGAGCTGAATTTTTGTTATTGAAGTTTTGGACTGGTGGGGGCACGCTGAGTGCACCCACTGGGTGTAGTCCCCGAGGCTACGGTGGACTGCGTGCAGTCGACTGTAGTCTTAGTATTTATTGTTCCTTCACTCGGTCTGCTCTGGTCATGTCGAGTGTAAACTGAAACAGTGGGGGTACGCTGAGTGCACCCACTAGGTGTAGTCCCCGAGGCTACGGTGGACTGCGGGCAGTCGAATGTAGTCTTAGTATTTATTGTTCCTTCACTCGGTCTGCTCTGGCCATGTCGATTGTAAACTGAACAAGTGGGGGCACGCTTGAGTGCACCCAATCGGGTGTAGTCCCGAGACTACGTGGATCGCGGGCGCGATCGTAGTCTTAGTAGTTATTGTTCCTTCACTCGATGCCTTTCTGGCCATGTCAAGTGTAAACTGAACCAGTGGGGGCATTGAGTGCACCCACCGGTGTAGTCCCGAGACTACGGTGGGCTGCAGCGATCATTGTAGTCTTAGTATTTATTGTTCCTTCACTCGGTCTGCTCTGTCCATGTCGAGTGTAAACTGAACCAGTGGGGGCACGCTGAGTGCACCCACTGGGTGTAGTCCCCGAGACTACGATGGACTGCGGGCAGTCGACTGTAGTCTTAGTATTTATTGTTCCTTCACTCGGTCTGCTTTGGCCATGTCATTTTTCTCTGTAAAATAACCCATCCTCTCTGATTGCAGAAATCTTGTGACCTTGGAGCTCGCTTTGCCGACTTGGAAAAGCAGCAAATTCAACTCAACCTTGACCTGGAGTTTGCCAAGTCAGAGCTGCAGAAGGCCAAAGATGACGCCAATGGTAAGGAAGCTTTGTCGACTGTTTTGTCTTAGACCCGGATTTCATTCTGCCTTTCTGAACTGAGCGTTATTTCTTTTCAGAAAAACTGAACCAGACTCTGGTAAAGAAGGATCACGATCTGGCTGCTGCACAAAAGAAGGCCGACGACCAAACTGCTCTGGCTGAGCGAAGGCGGCTTGATCGGCAAACTGGAGGAGGAGAACGCGAAGATGAAATCTGCTCTGGACGAAGCCAACAAGGAGGTAACCCGCTTGAAGAAGGACAAGGTTAACCTGAACGAAAATATGGAAGGCGTTTCTCGCAGGAGGGATGATCTGGAAAGCTATCTGAGGAGCCTCGCCAAGAAGTTATTCATCAAGCTTGAAGGTACATATCCCGTTCCGACTGGTTCATCTTTGTCGACTCGGCATACGAATATTGACTCATCCTTGGACTGTGCATGCAGAGTTTTGCCGAGACTTCGAGGAGGAGACTGGGCGAATCGAACCAAATTTGGACCCTATCAATTCTCCCGTGAAGGACGAAACTGCTATGAACCTGCTCCGACTGGAATCCCGCATCGACGGCGTTGTTGACTACTTGGCTCGACTGAAAGTCGCCACATCGCAGATCGACACAGCACTTTGGCCAGGGGCAACACTCCAGAACGACCTCGAGTCTCTGATGACTCAACTTAACGAGATCCCTGGTCGAGTGCAGGAGTTGAAGAAGTCTTCTGCTCGGTGCGGTGCTGATGTGGCTCTGTCTTTGGTTCATGTCCACTGTAAAGAGGCGCGAGAAGATAAGCTGGCAGCAATCAAGGTCGCCAACACCAAGAAGCACGATTTCCGATCCTTTATGGATACTTTCATTGCTGCTGCCACTCGGATCACCGATGGTGTCGATCTGGACGAGTTCACGAGCCTGCCGATCCTCCTCCCGCGGAGTGAACAAACTTTTATGCCTCACCTTAAATTTGCCTCGGAATGCCGAGTGGATTTTGTAACCGCTAAACTCCTTCGGGCTGAGAGCCCGAGTACTTTGATCTGCGGTTTGGAACCTTTAGGATTTATCTGAACTTGTTTAATTTCCGAATATGCTTGCTTTTGCCTTCGAGTGGACTTTGCTCTTCACTCGGAATAGTCTTTGTGTTTGAGATGCAGCTCTGAGGTGGAAGATTCAGTCGACCTGCGCATCATTGCCCTTGCAGGAAGGGATGGAGTGCGTATTGCAGTCGACCTGCATCTCGTCGTCCTTGCGGATCGGGATGGAGCGCACGTTGTATTTGTAGCTCCGAAGGAGAAGGTAGCAGTCGACCTGCACCTCATCGTCCTTGCGGATAGGGATGGAGCACACGTTGTACTTGTGGCGCAGCTCCGAAGGAGAAGGTAACGATCGACCTGCACCTCGTTATCCTTGCGGATCCGGATGGAGTGCACGTTCTATTTGTAGCTCCGAAGGAGAAGGTAGCAGTCGACCTGCACCTCGTTGTCCTTGCGGATCGAGACGGAGTGCACGTTGTATTTGTAGCTCACGAAGGAGAAGGTAGCAGTCGACCTGCACCTCGTCGTCCTTGCGGATCGGGATGGAGCACACGTTGTACTTGTGGCGCAGCTCCGAAGGAGAAGGTAACATTCGACCTGCACCTCATCGTCCTTGCGGATCGGGATGGAGCGCACGTTGTACTTGGGGCGCAGCTCCGAGGGAGAAGGTAGCAGTCGACCTACACCTCGTCGTCCTTGCGGATCGGTATGTTTTCAAACTTAGGCGAGTACTGGATTGCATCTAAGCCTCCGAGTGAGAGGATTGCTCTTCACTCGGTAGGATTTCTCAAACTTAGGCGAGTACTTGGACTGCAGCTAAGCCCCCCGAGTGAGAGGATTGCTCTTCACTCGGTAGGATTTCTCAAACTTAGGCGAGTACTTGGACTGCAGCTAAGCCTCCGATTGAGAGGATTTCTCGTCACTCGGTAGGATTTCTCAAACTTAGGCGAGTACTTGGACTGCAGCTAAGCCCCCGAGTGAGAGGATTGCTCTTCACTCGGTAGGATTTCTCAAACTTAGGCGAGTACTTGGACTGCAGCTAAGCCCCCGAGTGAGAGGATTGCTCTTCACTCAGTGGGATTTCTCAAACTTAGGCGAGTACTGGACTGCAGCTAAGCCCCCGAGTGGGAGGCTGGCTCACCACTTGGTAGGATTTTTTAAACTTAGGCGAGTACTTGGACTGCAGCTAAGCCTCCGAGTGGGAGGCTGGCTCACCACTCGGTAGGATTTGTAAAACTTAGGCGAGTACTTGGACTGCAGCTAAGCCTCCGAGTGGGAGGCTGGCTCACCACTCGGTAGGATTTTTTAAACTTAGGCGAGTCCTTGGACTGCAGCTAAGCCTCCGAGTGAGAGGATTGTTCTTCATTCGGTAGTATTTTTCAAACTTAGGCGAGTACTTGGACTGCAGCTAAGCCCCCGAGTGAGAGGATTGCTCTTCACTCGGTAGGATTTCTCAAACTTAGGCGAGTACTCGACTGCAGCTAAGCCCCCGAGTGGGAGGCTGGCTCACCACTCGGTAGGATTTTCAAGTACTTAGGTGAAACAGATTCGCAGCTAAGCCTCCGAGTGAGAGGCTTGCTCGTCACTCGGTAGGATTTTTTGTTACAAACTTAGGCGAAACGGATTCGCGGCTAAGCTACCCACTGGGGGGTTTCATACGTAAACAAAAGCAACAACAATCACTGGGAAAATTATAACACCCTTGTCTTTGATAAATAAACTACAGAGGTATTTCTTTTTACATCTCATCCGAGTGAATACTTAAGTAAAAAAGGGGGTGGAGCAGCTCCGCATTCCAAGATCGTGGTTCATCAATCTGGCGATCGATATTGTAAATATGTTACGCTCCATTGTGGAGAACTCTGGTGACGATGAAGGGGCCTTCCCAAGTGGGAGCGAGCTTGTGTGGTTTCTGTTGATCTACTCGGAGGACCAAGTCTCCTTCTTGGAAGGCTCGACTCTTCACACGTCTGGCATGGAATCGACGCAAGTCTTGCTGATAAATAGTCGGTCGAATCAGGGCCATCTCTCTTTCCTCTTCTAGGAGGTCGACTGCGTCCTGCCGGGCTTGTTCCGCTTCATTGTGAAGCATTGTGAAGCAAGTCACTCGGCAGAACTGCTTCAGCTCCATAGACCAGGAAGAATGGAGTTCGTCCAGTTGACCGATTAGGGGTGGTCCTCAATCCCCAAAGAACTGATGGAAGTTCTTCGACCCATGCGCCTGCTGCGTGCTTGAGATCGCGCATCAGTCGGGGTTTCAGTCCTTTGAGAATTAGACCGTTTGCTCATTCCGCTTGTCCATTCGACTGGGGTGGCGGCGAAGCGTAGTCGACTTCGTGTGCCTTGAGAGGCGCAAAAGGCTCTGAACTTGTCGGAATCAAAGTTTGACCCATTATCGTTGATGATGCTATGCGGAACTCCATATCTGAATATCAACTCTCGATGAAATCGATAGCGGTGCAAGCATCGAGATTCTTGATAGGCTTAGCTTCAATCCATTTAGTAAACTTGTCGACTGCCACTAGCACGTGAGTGAAGCCGCTCCTGCCAGTTCTCAGTGGTCCAATCATATCCAATCCCCAAACAGCGAAGGGCCAGACGAGTGGAATGGTCTTCAAGGCTAACGCGGGTTTGTGTGACATATTGGAGTAGAACTGACATCCTTCACATTTGTCGACTATCTCTTTCGCCATTTCATTTGCTCTTGGCCAGTAAAATCCCGCTTGGTATGCTTTAGCCACAATGGTCCGAGAGGACGCATGATGACCACAGGTCCCCGAGTGGATATCGTCAAGAATTATTTGACCTTCTTCTGGCGTTATACACTTCTGACCGACTCCAGTCGCGCTTTCCCTATAAAACTGTCCCTTTATCACAAGAAGGCCTTGGATCGACAGACGATCCGTCGAGCCTCTTCTTCATTCTCCGGGAGTTCTTTCCTTAGGATGTATGCGATGTACGGCACCGTCCGATCGGGAGTGATGACCAAGACTTCCATGATCAAGTCGACCACCTGGAACCTCAACTTCACCGGATCTGTGGCACTTTTTGGTTGCGGAGCTTCTTGGTGAAAGGATCCTCTTGAACTGATGGTGTGTGGATGTGTTCCAAAACACATTGCTTTGGGAATGGCTTCTCTCTTGGAACCTATTTTGCCAAATCATCACCTGCTTGATTTTTCAATGGGTATATGATGAAGCTATAACCCCTCGAATTTCTTCTCTAGCTTTCTCACTGCATTGCAGTAACCAGTCATGACCGGACTTCTGACGTCCCGCTCCTTCATCACTTGATTAACCACCAAATCTGAGTCGCCATAGACCATGAGGCGACGGACGCCGAGTGAAATGGCCATATGCAACCCATACAAAAGTGCTTCATATTCTGCTTCGTTGTTGGAGGAATCAAAGTGAATTTGAAGAACATATCTAAGCTTATCTCCTCGGGGGGAAACTAACACTACCCCAGCACTGGAACCATTCAGCATCTTGGAACCATCAAAGAACATGGTCCAAAGGTTCGAGTGAACTTGAGTCGGCAGTTGTTGTTCAATCCACTCGGCCACGAAATCTGCTATTGCTTGGGACTTGATGGCTTTCTTTGCCTCAAACTTGATATCTAGGGAAGGAGTTCAATCGCACATTTTGCCACTCGACCAGTTGCATCTCTCGTTATGCGAGAATCTCGACAATGGAGCATCACGACAACTGTAATAGAATGGTCAGAGAAGTAATGTGCAACCTTCTTCGTGGTCATATAAATCCCATATACAAGCTTCTGATAATGAGGATATCTTTGCTTTGACGGAGTTAAAACTTCAGAAACATAATATACTGGGCGCTGAACTTTAAAGGCATTTCCTTCTTCTTCCCGCTCGACCATAAGTATTGTACTGACAACTTGTCCCGTGGCTGCAATGTAAAGCAGCAAAGGCTCTTTGCTGATTGGGGCAGCAAGCACCGGCTGGGTGGAGAGCAGGGTTTTTAGCTCTGCAAACGCTGCATCAGCTTCAGGAGTCCACTCGAACTTGTCTGACTTCTTCATCAGTCGGTAAAGAGGCAATGCCTTTTCACCGGGACGAGAAAAAAATCGACTTAATGCGGCCAAGCAACCAGTAAGCTTCTGGACATTGTGCACACGCACAGGACATTTCATTCGGAGTATAGTACCAACTTTCTCTGGATTGGCATCGATTCCTCGTTCGGAAACGAGAAAACCGAGCAACTTTCCGCTAGGAACTCCGAATGTACACTTTGATGGATTAAGCTTGATATCATACCTCCTGAGATTGGCAAAAGTTTCAGCAAGGTCGATTCAGGTCGGAACCCTTCCATGACTTGACCACAATATCATCCATGCACGCTTCCACATTCCGATTGATTTGAGTGAGCAAACACTTCTGAATCATCCTCATGAACGTGGCTCCGGCATTCTTTAGGCCGAATGGCATGGTAACATAACAGAAGCACCCGAATGGAGTGATGAAAGTTGTTTTGATCTCGTCGAGTCAATACAGACGGATCTGATGGTAACCGGAATAGGCGTCTAAAAAAAGACAGGCGTTCGCATCCCGCAGTTGAGTCGACTATCTGGTCGATGTGGGGGAGAGGAAAATGATCTTTCGGGCTGGCCCGACTGATATGTTTGAAGTCAATGCACATGCGAAGTGAATTGTCCTTCTTGGGGACCATGACAACATTGGCGAGCCACTCGGAGTGGTAAATCTCTCGGATAAACTCCGCTGCAAGGAGTCGGGCCATTTCTTCACCAATTGCTTTTCTCTTCTGTACGGCGGACCGTCGAAGATGTTCCTTGACCGGTTTTACCTTTGCGTCGACTCAGAAGCGATGCTCAGCCAGTTCCACAGGAACACCTGGCATGTCAGAAGGTTTCAATGCGAAGATGTCCCAGTTCTCACGGAGGAACTGGGCGAGCGCTTCTTCCTATTTGGAGTTGAGTGTTGTTGAGATATGAGTCGGAGCAGCATTGGGGTCGGTCGGGTGAATGTGAATCGGCTTTGTCTCACCAGACGACTGAAACGCTGATTCCATAGCGGGCTTCTTGGCTCGCAACAAATCACTCGGGTATGCAGTTTTCTGATATTCCTGCAGCTCTACCACCGCCATTTGAGCGTCGGCGATATTTGAGCCTTTCTGAAAACACTCTTCCGCTTTCTTCCGATTGCCGGTGAAAGTGATCACACCTTTGGGGCCTGGCATCTTCAGCTTAAGGTATACATAACATGGTCGAGCCATGAAACGTGCATACGCTGGCCTTCCCAGGATAGCGTGATAAGCACTCTGGAAATCCATGACTTCAAACGTCAACTTTTCTTTGCGGAAATTCTTGGAGTCCCAAAAAACCACATCAAGAGCAATCTGACCGAGTGACTCGGCCTTCTTTCCAGGAATGACTCCATGGAAACTCATGTTGCTGGTACTGAGCCTGGACATCAGAATGCCCATCCCTTTCAACGTCTCTGCATACAGTATATTCAGACCACTGCCACCATCCATCAAAACTTTAGTCAGTCGAGTGCCTTCGACAACTGGGTCGACCACCAAAGCTTGCCTCCCCGGGGTGGCTATGTGCGTCGGGTGGTCGACCGGTCGAATGTGATGGCGATCCGAGACCATTTCAAATAATCGGGTGTCGCCGGAGCGACCATATTCACCTCTCGGTTGATAACTTTCAATCGACTTTTGCTTTCAACGTCAGCAAAAATCATCAGGGTGGAATTGACCTGGGGGTATCCATCATCACTATCTTCCTTGTTTTGAACTTTGTCTGACTCCTTTTCCTTATCTTTGGGCTATTTCCCCTGGAACTGCTGGATCAAGAGCCAACACTGTCGAGTGGTATGCTTTGGGTAAATGAGTTTACCCTCTTCATCTTTCTTTGTGTGAATGTGGCATGGCAAGTCTAATACATCATTTCCGTCTTGATCCTTCACTTTCTTGGGGTTCCAAGGCCCTTTGGGCTTCCCCTTAGGCTTTCCTTGAGTCACGGCCAAGGCTTCTCCAGGAGCAGCTGACTCGGCTTTCTGCTTCTGCTTCCGACTGGAATTTCCTCCTCCGGTTTCATGAGCGACTGACTTGTGCTTGCCACTCCGGAGCCGATCCTCTTATTCACCATTAGCATACTTGGTGTAAATCTCCATCATTCGACTCAGAGACATGTCTCCGGTTTGACCGAATTTCAGATTCAGTTCTCTGTACTTAACGCCTTCCTTGAAGGCACAAACTGCCTGGTGATCCGACACGTTCTCCACTGTGTGATGCAACGTGATCCATCTCTGGATGTAATCCCTCAAAGTTTCATTTGTCTTCTGCACGCAAGATTGCAATTCTGTCAACCCTGCTGGTCGCTTGCAGGTCCCTTCAAATGTTCTGACAAACACTCGGGAAAGATCTTCCCAAGTGTAAATGCTGTTTGGTGCTAACTGGTTCAGCCACGCTCTGGCCGAGCCCTCCAACATAAGGGGCAGGTGTTTCATGGCCAATTCATCATTACCGCCGCCAATCTGAACAGCCACTCGGTAGTCCTCAAGCCAAGTATCAGGTTTGGACTCACCAATGAACTTACTAACTACAGTCGCCAACCTGAAGTTGGGAGGAATCAGTGCGGCCCTGATGGCTCTGCTGAAGCACTCTGGTCCTGAGACGTGCACTCTGCTGATGGTGGGTACATCTCTGTCATGACCTCCTCGGTGAGCTCTGTTTCTGTCGACCAAACCCTGAACGAGAATGGATCTCGCATCAAAGCCTGGTTCTCTGGGGTCGACTGGAATCCTTCGCCCAACACTGTGAGGGCATCTGTCATCCTACTGTCGAGGCACGTATGAACCACTCCTTGAGGGAGGGGTGGGCACTCGACGTCGATCATCGCGATCGAGTCGGTGATCATACTGCTCACTGTTCCTATACTGATCTCGCCCGACCTCCACGCCTCACGCCTCGGGGCGATCTTGGGCTGTGAGCCGATCGAATCAGACCGCAACAACGGATTCTTGTGGATCCTATTCCGCGACTGTGATACAGCTGAATTCTGGTCTCCTGCTGCTCGGAGTAATGTTCTTATCTGCAACAAGCCTCTACCAGCCTCGGACTGGGAAGGCTGAATCGACTCTGCTATATGGGCCGCAGCTGCTAAATTTTTAATCGGAGTTCGATATACCTGAGTCAGTGGCTGAAAGAGCTGACTCGACTGGATGCTGAGACCCGTTATCGCGCTCGTTCGTCGAGTACTCGCTGGAGATTCTCCAGTCGAGTCCGCTCAGCCAAGTTGGCCAAGCGCGCGTCTCCCAAGGCACGGGCCTCGGGGGTTTCTCCAACTATAGGAGTGTGCAGTGCATCCATGTTCCGGCGGCGAAGTTCCTCCCTCTGCAGCGAAGTGAGGGGCTCGGGGAGGTACTATTCATGGGCATGTGACGGAGCGCCTTCGCCGTCGCCACCATCGGCACGGGGAAAGCCGGGGGGACTGCGTGGTCCATCGACCATCAGGACTTCCCCCGCTAGATCACTGCTGTCGCACTCGGATGCAGTCTCTGCGGAGCCAGTCAAACATGTCATAGAGAGATTCGTCGGGCTCGATTGCCGCGACTTGAGGGGTGGCCGACTGGCGAGCCACCGCGTGCCTCACCCACCGCTGAAGTCTCGACCGACCGGAACGCTTGCGCCAGCGGGCAACAGGGAGGGAGGACGCCACAGGAGCCGACCGATACTGGGTCGACGGCTGCCGCAAAAGGACGCCACGGATGCACATGCGAAAGTGTGTTGCCCCACGAACGGGGAGCGCGTCGACGTCGAGTGGTGCCTCCTGAAGCCAAGCGGAGTCGTCGGCAACAAACACGAGCGCGCCGAGATGGATCTCGTGGCCCTCAGCCAAACCTTCGCCTGAAACCATGATGAAGGGGATCTGAAAAACTGCAAGTTCTCCAACAAGTTGCTAAGACACCTGCCCCAAGGTGGGCGCCAACTGTCGTAGTTCTAAGTCTGACAGTAATGTAGGGGGGTAGGAATGGAGAGGCAAGATCCTAGCTATGGAGTAGTTGTATACACACGAGTTTTACGAGTTCAGGCCCTTCTCGGAGGAAGTAATAGCCCTACATCTCGGAGCCCGGAGGCGGTCGACTGGATTATGCGTGTATGAATTACAGGGGTGCGAACCCTTGACACTGAGGAGGGGGGTGGCTTATATAGAGTTTGCCAGACCCCTCCGCCCTCGATTATGCAGGGTTTAAGGTACATTAAGGTCGGGCGTTACCAGTAACGCCGCAAATAAAGTGCTATGATGATCATAAAAGCTACTTAATGACTGACCATTAGCGTGCGGAGTGACTTTAGATCTCCTAGCTGTCGAGTGGTTGGCTTCATGGTCAAGTTTCTTCGAGTCTGTCGAGTGGAACACTTCCGAGTCGATTGAAAGGTGATTCTTCTAGAGATTTCCTTGGGGAGGGTATCTTGGACAGGTCCATTATCCTGCCCTAGGTACATAGCTTCATCAGTACTTTCTCTCGATTTTTCCCCACTGCGACCCGTCAGCGGGTGCTCTCAACTTCCCGTCTTTCTTACGATCCTCCCTATGCCATCGCATCAACTTGGCATGCTCTTTGTTTCTGAACAAATCTTTCAACCGTGGTATTATAGGAGCATACCACATCACCTTGCCAGGAATCCTCTTCTGGGCGCCGCCACAACATCACTGTGGTCATCTCGTCTGATCTTATACCGCAATGCATCGCATACCGGGCATGCGTTCACATCCTTGTACGCACCGCGGTAGAGTATGTAGTCATTAGGGCATGCATGTATCTTCTGCACCTCCAATCCTAGAGGGCATAAAACCTTCTTTGCTGCATACGTACTGTCAGGCAATTCGTTATCCTTTGGAAGCTTCTTCTTCAATATTTTCAGTAGCTTCTCAAATGCTTTGTCAGGCACACCATTCTCTGCCTTCCACTGCAGCAATTCCAGTACGGTACCGAGCTTTGTGTTGCCATCTTCGCAATTGGGGTACAACCATTTTTTGTGATCCTCTCACATGCAATCGGACTTCAGCTTCTCCTTTTGACTTTCGCACTATCTCTTTGCATCAACAATGACCCGGCAAAGATCATCATCGGGCACATCGTCTGGTTCCTCTTAATCTTCAGCTTCCCCTGCTGCAGCATCACCGTATTCAGGGGGCACATAGTTGTCATCATCCTCTTCTTCTTTGATGCCTTCCATCATAACCCCTATTTCTCCATGCTTGGTCCAAACATTATAGTGTGGCATGAAACCCTTATAAAGCAGGTGGTTGTGAAGGATTTTCCGGTTAGAATAAGACTTCGTATTCCCACACATAGGGCATGGATGACACATAAAACCATTCTACTTGTTTACCTCAGCCACTTCGAGAAAATTATGCATGCCCTTAATGTACTCGGAGGTGCGTCTGTCACCGTACATCCATTGTCGGTTCATCTGCGTGCATTATATATAATTAAGTGTGTCAAAAACCATTATGGAACATCATGAATAGATAAGTGACCAAATTAGAAGTGCATCATCACATTAAAACCAAAGTACATACATAGTTCTCCAGAGCATCTAAGTAAACCATACATTGAAACTATGTAAAACATTTCAATGCAGCAACAAATGCGATCATAATCGCAACCAACGTAACAATTGATCCAATAGCATAATGATACCAAGCCTCGGTATGAATGTCATATTTTCTAATCTTTCTAATCTTAAAGCGCATTACATCCATCTTGATCTTGTGATCATCGACGACATCCGCAACATGCAACTCCAATATCATCTTCTCCTCCTCAATTTTTTTTGATTTTTCCTTCAAGTAATTGTTTTCTTCTACTAAATTTAACCTCTCGACAATAGGGTCGGTTGGAATTCCCTGTTCACATACCTCCTGGATAAATAAAATATGTGTCGCGTTGGTCGGCATAATTGTCATAAACAATAAATGAACCAAATAGTTATAAAAGATAATATATATATACCACATCCGAATCATAGATAGGACGAGGGCCAACGGAGGCAGATACCAAAACCATCGCACTATATAATAACAAACAATAATAAAAGTAAGAAAATTACACAAGTATCTATCTAAATCATACACGTAAGAACTTTTTTCTTTTAGAAAGAAGATAAGATCAAGAGGCTCACCACGGTGGTGTCGTCGATGAGATCAGCGCGTGCGATCGACGGCGGTGAGGACGGGGACGGGACAGGACGGACCGCCAAACTTAGACAAATCTCGAGGAAAATGGAGCTTGGACAAGGAGCTTCGAGAGGAGAAAGCTTAAGTGTGGCTCGGGCATTTCATCGAACACCTCATGTGCATAGGAGGTGAGCTAGAGCACCACAAAGCTCTCCCCTCGCCGGCCAAAAAGACCGAGCAGTGTGAAGTTCTCTGCTCGCTGGCGAAGGGGTATATATAGGCATCTCATTGGTCCCGGTTCTTGGCTGGAACCGGGACTAAAGGACCCCCTTTGGTCCCGGTTCCAGCCACGAAGCGGGACCAATGGTTGTGGGCCAGGAGCGAGGCCCATTGGTCCTGGTTCGTGTCTGGAACCGGGACCAAAGGGTCTAGACGAACCGGGACCAATGCCCCACGAGGCCCAGCCGACCCCCTGGCCTCTCGAACCGGGACCTATGACCCCATTGGTCCTGGTTCGTGACTGAACCGGGACTAATGGGTTGGCCAGGCCTGGACCAAAGCCCTGTTTTCTACTAGTGTGAATTGTCAGTTTGGCGTAAATAAGTTTCACCACATGTCTTACTAGTACTACACTGCTGAAGGCTGAACCCTCGGGTGGAGCATATAAGTCACACTCCTGGCCTATTCATGAGCTTACTAGAGATTACCCCAATCTCATAGACCATGACCAGCAGTCGGCTCATATAGATGTGTTCTTCCAAAGATCGCTCTGTAGGATAGCATCTTGCTTATATAAGTTTTGGAACAATTAAGACAATAGTCATCCTACCATACAGTATCAAGAGTATTGCATCTCCAATGGAGTGAATTAGTAAAGTTACTCTCCTCAGTTTACCATTGGCTTGTTTTCCCAGGTCCTACTTCACGGGATCTCCGATCACATAGGTTTCGTTACCACCATGGCAACTCACGTGGGTCTCATACCCATCTCCCTCGATGCATTATCTATCACAACATGTGATAGAAATTTAGTAAAGGGGTCTGCTAGATTCTTAGCTGTTTGGAGAGGCACAGGCTTTTGAAATAGAAGTTGGAGTATCATGCACGAGGTACACGAAGAAATCATCACCAAAGGTCTTTGCAGTCCTTTGTCTCTTGCCCCTACCAAGAGATTCCTCGTCATCCTCCTCAGGATTTTAATCATGTGTTTGTTCATAATATTCCATGGGAATGGCAGGCTCAGGAGTCTCCTCAGATTTCTGTCTAGAAGTGCTTTGCATATCTCTCATAGGAAAAATATCCTCAAAGAATGTAGCATCCTTAGACTGCATAATTGTACCGACCTTTTGGTCAGGTACCTCAGATTTCACTACTAGAAATCTATAGCCAACGCTATTCTTAGCGTAGCGCAAATTAACACAGTCCATGGTCTTTGATCCAAGTTTACGCTTTTTGGGGATCAACACATTGACTTTCGCCAGACAACCCCAAGTACGCAAGTACGAGAGTGTTATCTTTCTCTTCGCCCATTTCTCATAGGGAGTGATCTCATTATCCTTTGTCGGAACTTTATTCAGGACATGAAATGATGTCAATATAGCCTCCCTTATCATGCCTTGGATAAAACCGATGTATCTAACATGGTGTTAACCAAATTAGTTACAGCACGGTTTTTCCGTTCGGCAACCCTGTTTGACTGGGGCGAATAGGGAGGTGTCCTCTCATGAACAATACTATGTTCCGCACAAAAATAATCAAACTCACTCGAGAAGTACTCTCCACAACGATCTGATCAGACTCGTTGAATTTTCTTTTCAAGTTGATTATCAACTTCTGCCTTATAGATTTTAAAGTAGTGTAGAGCCTCATCTTTAGTATTTAACAGATACACATAGCAATATCTAGTGGAATCATCTATCAAAGTCATGAAGTATTTCTTTCCACATTTAGTCAACACACCATTCATCTCACAAAGATCAGAGTGTATGAGTTCTAATGGTGCCAAGTGTCTCTCCTCCGCAGCCTTGTGAGGCTTGCGAGGATGCTTAGCTTGCACACATGAAAGGCACTTAGAACCTTTGGCTAAAGTGAAACTCGGGATTAAATTCAACTTAGCTAGCCGCGTCATAACACCGAAACTAATGTGCCAAAGATGTGAATGCCAAACTTCAGATTCATTAACACTCAAATGAATATGGTTCGCGACTTTATTACAAAACTTTGTGAGGGAAAGGCGGAACATCCCTCGGCTCTCGTAACCTTTTCCAACAAAGAGTCCATATTTCGTAACAACTAATTTATTAGACTCAAAGACCAAGTTAAACATTCTCTACATAGAAGGGAGCCACTAACGAGGTTCTTCTTGATGGCGGGGACATACTGCACGTTCTTCCGCTGCACGATCCTTCCCCAAATAAACATCAGATCGACCATGCCAACACCATGAACATAAGCACTCGCGCCATTCCCCATCAATACGGACCCATGGCCTGTGACCTAGTAAGAAGAAAACAATGAAATGTCAGCACACACAAGAACACCTGCACCTATGTCCACCCACCAATCGATGGACTGAAACACTGAAAAAACAGCAAAAGAAATTATCGTACCTAGATGCACCATTCTTATAGTTGCCCACAATCATGTTGACAGACTTGGAGTCCTGCCCTGGCTTCTTGTACTTGTTTGGGCACTTGTTGGCCCAATGTTCCTCCGAACCACAAGTGAAGTAGCCATCTCCCTTCTTGTTTTTCTTGAAGGTCTTCTTACCCTTCCTCTTAAAGTCAGTATTCTGTTGGACACTGCTCTTTCCTTGGGCTTATGGGAGTTTAAGTTCCTCTGGTGCACCATATTGGCGACAGAAGTTCCTTCGACCCCTTTTCCATGCGAGTCCTTTGCCCTCGAGTTCTGCTCAACACTCAGATGGCCTATGACATCTTGTACTGAGAATTCACACCTCTGATGTTTCGGAGTGGTAGCAGAGTTTCTCCATGAATTACGGAGCTTAGCGATTATACATCCCATGACAAACTTAATGATACATATTAAGAAGCGCAAACTCCTTAACGATGCATATTATCTCATAAGCCTGCTCCAACACAGGATGGTTCTCTACCATCTTGTAATCGTGGAACTGCTCTATAATATACATCTCGCTTCTAGCATCGGTGGCTCGAATTTAGATTCGAGCGCCTCCCACAAGTCCTTGGCAACATGCACATGTAAATATGCGTCGACCAACTAATCTCTGATCATGCTAAGAACTGCTCCGAGAAATACGATGGTGGCCTTCGGAAGTAAATATGCCCTAGAGGAAATAATAAAGTTGTTATTTATATTTTCTTATATCATGAATAATATCTATTATTCATGCTAGAATTGTATTAACCGGAAACTTGATACATATGTGGATACATAGACAAAACAGTGTCCCTAGTAAGCCTCTACTATACTAGCTCGTTAATCAAACATGGTTAAGTTTACTAACCATAGATATGTCTTGTCATTTGATGAATGGGATCACATCATTAGGAGAATGATGTGATGGACAAGACCCATCCGTTAGCTTAGAATAATGATCGTTAAGTTTTATTGCTATTGATTTATTCATGACTTATACATGTTCCTTTGACTATGAGATTATGCAACTCCCGAATACCGGATGAATACCTTGTGTGCTATCAAACATCACAATGTAAAAGGGTGATTATAAAGATGCTCTACATGTATCTCCGAAGGTGTTTTTTTGGGTTGGCATAGATTGAGATTAGGATTTGTCACTCCGAGTATCGGAGAGGTATCTCTGGGCCCTCTCGGTAATGCACATCATAATAAGCCTTCCAAGCAATATGACTAATGAGTTAGTTACAGGATGATGCATTACGGAACAAGAAAGATACTTGCCGCTAACGAGATTGAACTAGGTATGAGGATACCGACGATCAAATCTCGGGCAAGTAACATACCGATGACAAAGGGAATAACGTATGTTTTCATAACGGTTCGACCGATAAAGATCTTCGTAGAATACGTGAGAACCAATATGAGCATCCAGGTTCTGCTATTGGTTATTAACCAGAGAGGTGTCTCGGTCATATCCACATAGTTGTCGAACCCGTAGGGTCCGCACGCTTAATGTTCGATGACCATTTGTATTATGAGTTATGTGTTTTGGTGACCGAAAATTGCTCGAAGTCCCGAATGAGGTCACGGACATGACGAGAAGTCTCGAAATGGTCGAGAGGTAAAGATTGATATATTTGACGATAGTATTCAGACACCGGAATGGTTTCGGAGTGTTTCGAATATTTATCGGAGTACCGGGAGGTTACCGGAACCCCCCGGGGAAAGTAATGGGCCACATGGGCCATAGCGGAGAGAGAGGGCAGCCCGCAAGGGGGTGGCGCCCCCCCCCCCCCATGGGAGTCTGAATTGGACAAGGGGAGGGGGCGCGGCCCCCCTTTCCTTCTCCCTCTCCCTCTCCTTTCCTCTTCCCCCCTTCGAAAGAAGGAAAGGGGGCGACTAGGACTAGGAGTCCTAGTGGGTTTCCCCCCACTTGGCGCGCCCCCTAGGGCCGGGCTCCTCCCCTCTCATCCTTTATATACGAGGGTAGGGGGCACCCTAAAGAACATCAATTCCCTCCACCGTTTATTCCTCCGGTCATATATTCGTAGTGCTTAGGCGAAGCCCTGCGTGGATTACTTCACCATCACCGTCACCACGCCGTCGTGCTGACGAAACTCTCCCTCGACACTTTGCTGGATCAAGAGTTCGAGGGACGCCATCGAGCTGAACGTGTGCGTAACTCGAAGGTGTCGTGACGCTTTGGTGCTTGATCGGTTGGATCGCGAAGACGTTCGACTACATCAACTGCGTTAAGCTAACGCTTCCGCTTTCGGTCTATGAGGGTACGTGGACACACTCTCCCCCTCTTGTTGCTATGCATCTCCTAGATAGATCTTGCGTGATCGTAGGATTTTTTTTTTGAAATTGCATGCTACGTTCCCCAACACCTTCCTGAACGGCTTCTCCTGTTCAGGAGTAATCGTTACTGTGGAAGAGACACCGGCGACCCAGAACACGTTCATAGCTGAAGAGACGCCGGCGACCCAGAACACGTTCATAGCCGTGAGCAATATTGTGGTTTTAGCCTTCCAACACTGAAAGTACGTACCAGTAAACTTATCTGGTTTTAATGCAACGGCAAAGCCACTTGCCGAAAAATTCCTACACACATTAGGTTTTTGGATTGTTGAGTAAATATGAATTTTTTTGATTAATTTAATCCAGGAAATAATCATGAACATGACATTGACAGAATTAACGACATACTGATTACGATCTAGACAAGCACGTACTATGCAAACAACAGGCATATCTAGACATAATGCTCGTACGGCTAACACGGAAATAAATAGGAGCGGGATAAATGAGTTATGCCCTCCAGTAGGTCAGGCGGAAGCCGCGGCGGTGGCGTCCTCGGCGGCCTTCTTATCGGCCTCGAGCTTCTCGGCGGTGAGATGGCCGACGTCGGTTGGCTGAGACATGGTGATGACGAAGACGTAGAGGAAGCAGTGGATCGGTGGCGAGCAGTCGCGTGGTCGCTTCCCAAAAACCTAATCACCCTTCTCCCGTATAGGATCCGGAGAGGTGGGGTTTCGGAGACCTGCTCTCCCGTCAACCGTGTACGCAGTTAACAGGATGAAGTCGCCGGCGGCAACAACAGCAAAGGAACCACAGTGGGCGTCGAGGCAGAAATGCGATCTTGATCCGCGTGACGACTAGGATTGGGAGACGCCTCACATATATATAGGCACAGCCGCGTGAAGAGACGCGGGCTCGACCCACATTCGAGTCGGTGACAGCCCACGATCCGACGTCACAGATCGTGGCACAGCTGTCTGAAACTCTCCATTTCTGACCGGCAAAAATAAGCGCATAGGTGTGAGCTCGGATCAGCTCATTCCCGTAACCCGTGGCGCGTCATGACGAGGCGGGCGGCAGAGGAGGAGCGCGCGAAGGCCTCTTCTCTTCTCAAGCTACAATAGCATGTGAAAGAAAATCCCTTATAAAAAGGTCCAACTCCTCTCCAACTAGCAAGGTCGGATTAAACTTCCCACCACCCTTGGTGCCATATACCCCACATGGGCCCTTTGAGTTTTTTCAGAAATTGTTAGATGGGCCCTAGGCCCACCCTAAGATTTCAACAACGGCTAGGGCAAACTCTCCCCTTCAGGTTTCACCAGTGAGCTCATAGATTTGTCTCCCATCTACCTGCTACTCCGGCGGCCGGCGGTGGGAAGGGAAGCCTGGTGCCTCCGCTCCAGTTGGTTGTTTAGGTTAGGAATTTTTAGTTCTCGCAGGTGCGGCGCTCGGGCAAATGACAACCCTTTTTCTTTGAATTTTTCTTTTGGGCTCTACTCCTACTCGAGTTCGCCCGTCTGAATGTAGTTGGCAGATCTCCGATGTAGATTCCTGCCGGCTCCTTGAGGCGGTGAGGTTATAGTTTCTCGTCATGTGGCGAGATTTGATGCCAGGTGCTTCAGATCTATGCAAGGGTTTAACGGCGACAACTGTACGTCCAGGACGCCAGTCCTTAGGGACACGTGCACAAAGACTTCCCAGCTCTCATCGATAAGGTCAAGCCAGCTCCGATAAAGGAGAGGAGACAATGACGCATCGACGGCTCCTTCTGACGGCAGTAGTGATCATTCAGTGGTCTTAGAATCTTGATGTGATTTTAGTATGTTGATGTGATTTTTAGTATGTTGAGATGCTGTGTACTGCCGGTGAACTCTTATATTAGATTTGATCCTTTTCGTAAAAAAGAAAAAGACACACCATGCATGTGAAGTTACCCCGAGACCTCACCAGCAACTAATGATAATCGCTGACCGATGGATGGCGAGTCAAAAGCTCCCGGTATTTCAAGCCCACATAACCCCCCTGATGGGTACAAGCATTAGCTAGCGCCGGAGTGCGGCGTGATACGTTTCACCTCATCCTCATGTGCCACGCCGGCCGGCGAGATGGATCGTTCGTACAGCGACGGTCGTCCTTGGATGATCCTTCGGCCGGCCGGCTGAGCTCGTAGCTGATCCTTTGTGTGCGCGCGACTCCACAAGTGTTAACGTCTTGCGTGCCCCATGTGTTTCTCAGGGGTCTACCACCACAAGTCCATGGCAGTAGTGATGCATGCTCCTGACTGGCGTTCCCTATAAGCAAACGGTTTAACTACCACGCTGAGAAGCATAGTAGTCTGATCCATTTATTTGTGTTGCAGGACGAACATTTGAAAACATTGCAAGGACAATGTGAACTCAGACGACTACGGTAGCTAATGAACACCATGCTCCAGAGCTCTCCACCATGAAACGTTTCGAAAACACACGTTTGACTGTTGCCTAATTAAGTGCCTTCCTGACACACCACTAGCTAGCCATCCGTACACGTACGCACTAAGGTAAGAACATGGTGATCAGAAGCACTGTTGATTATTCCAAAGCATACCTAGATATGTCGTGGGAGTTGCCATCCCATCCCTCCATCGCAAAACACCGTTACCATCGACGGCCACCTCACGCCCCGTCCACGCATTTTCCTCGAAAGGCCGGCAACTATCGTCATTATCCCTCCGTTTCCCTGTCCTACCACCCTATCTCATGTCTGGCCTCGCTATCACGGCCGGAGACTGCCGGCGTTCGTTTCTTTCCCTGCAACAATGACCCTGCAGCGCAGGAATCTGACGGTGACCACGGCGGATCGCATGGTGCGTCATGGCCGTCCGAGAGAAGAGGTTGATCACCCGCAAAAAAAAAAAGATTGATCACCCGCCCGGCACAGCGCGAGCGCGCCACTAATGGAAGGGACGGCTGGGGATCAGCCATGTGGTGATACACCGATACTCGGCATGGCATCTCTATCTGTCACCGATAGGTGATGGGTTGATGGATAGGTAGGCAGCATATTCCCCTTTCGTCTTGTGCTCACATGTGTTTTTATTTTGTTTTGTGGATGGCATGTGGGACGGATTTGGATTTCGGTTGTGTGAACCGGTTGATTTGATGTGGTGATTTGGTGGATGAAAATGAAAGTTCAGGGGTAAGTGGTTGCTTGGCCCCCATGGAGAAATTGTTCACAGCCGATTAGTGATCATGCACATCCGTTCTGGCTTTCATTGTTGTGGAGTTGTTTTTTTGTTGGCGGCAACCCGGTGCATATTGACACATCAAGATATGACTCATGACCCCCTCCACACACAAAAAACGACTTATGAGCTTTGGACACTAATGTCATTAATTTGGATGTCGTTGACGGACAACTAACAGAAAAACATGGCATATCTCGTGCTTTTTATTCTAAAAGTATCCAAGAAACTTATCTTCCAAGTTTTTCCCGCAAAATAAGAACAGAAAAACTTATGTTCCAAGTTCGGAAAAGGAAAATTACGTATTTGCAAAAAAAATTGCTTCAGGTTCTTTCTCCGATTTTTTTTTTAGAAATGGAGGATGACCCCCGGCCTCTGCATCTGGGAAATGCATACGGCCACTTTATTGATTATTCTCGAGGACCTTACAAAGTATTACAAACAATATACCTGAATCCATCATCTTGGCAACATATGCCGCTACTCCTATCCATATGATGAAGGGATGCTAGCTGGGTCACTACCCAAACCACTCACCTAAACCTAACATCAAAAGCCAGAAGCCCCAGCCGAGCCACATACCGGGTCTGGGGCACAATCCGGTCAGACGCACTCTCGTCTGTCGTCGCAGCCATCTTCCATAGGTCCGTCTTCAGATTATATTGAGGCATCTACCTTGTCTGGCCACTCTGCCATCGACGTCACCATAACGCCAGACAGCTACCTCCTCCTACGCGAGTCCATCTCCGCTCATCGGACGCCGAGCCTCCACAGCACCATGCCGCTGATCTCCACCGCCATCAATGTGTGAGATGAAGTACCGCTCCACCACGGCAGGTACAAGGTAAGGCTGTAGAAGGGCGAGGTCCCCATCGGAGACACGGCCGGAAGAGGAGCACCGCAGCCACGAGACAGAATCAGAGCTCTCCAAGGCCAGCTGCCCTCGCCACCAACACATCACAATGGCAGGAGAGGGGACCACTATCCCCTCTCCGAATGGAGGGAAAATATTTGCAACGTTCCATTGATTAAGAGTGCCTCGCATATAAGAAAAGAGATGTAAGCAAAAAAATAGTACGAAGGTCCACTCTACCAGCAAAATGCTTGGCATGGGTCTTACCTAATATCCTACCCCATTTCTGATATCCGAGAGGATGAGGGACGACATCGTGGTAACACCTAAAAAATGTCTTTGTTTCCCTTATTCAAAATTGTCTAGTGGATATGCATCGTGAGGGTCGCGACAACCTTCATTCGATGATCCGCGTATGAAATTTTGCCAAATAAATCGGTGAGACACCAATCTTTAATTGAGATATTCATCATCAATAGGGACATGTCACGGCTGAAAAGCCCAAGCCAAGCATCTGGCATTCACCACGTGCAAAGCGTGTAGTGGTATTGGAAGAAAAGACGAGTCAGCCATTTGGGCACTCATTCGCAAATAGGGGAAAGGCCAAGGTTTGGCCATCCTTGCCAGTAAAGACGACACTTTGTCCAAAACCTATTTTGAGAGATGAGCTACACAAAGAATTTACATCTTAGGGGTTCCCAAACATTTAAAATTATGCATTGCATTGATGATTGTGTGGCACTAGGAAATTGCCCCTTGTAGGCTGAGGTCGCCAAATACACCATACTAACGGTAAGTCTCAAAAATATGAGGCATGCTATGTTAGGGT
This sequence comes from Aegilops bicornis, assembly GCA_021605145.1. NCBI lineage: Eukaryota > Viridiplantae > Streptophyta > Magnoliopsida > Poales > Poaceae > Aegilops > Aegilops bicornis. The sequence continues at coordinate 215,390,537 of CM038675.1, forward strand.
TAGGCATCACTTGATTCAGACTACTCAACAAGTCAATATATTACAAAATGTGAGCCATGGTGACTACGAGGGGGGTAGTAATTTGAGTGGTCCTAGCATTATTTGTCCTGGCTTTCTTGACATTTCATTTTATGTTCCTCTAGAAGCCGCAAAGATGAGAAACGTAATGTCTTGTGGTTTTTGGCCAATGTGCCATGCCAAATGGCTTATCTATGCGCCAAGTTAGATGTTTGCCTTTTTTGGTTCTTTTTTGCTTTTTTTTGGTTGGTAAGAGCTGGTAACATATTAGGTTATAGACTCATATTATATTGGTATGTGTGATGTCAATGCAAAATTTTATTTATTAGGTTATAGACTCATATTATATCTCTTCTCATTAACTCATTGCCACATAGGCAAATTTGCTGAATTGAACTTGATGTTCTGCTGAAGATACTCCCACCGTGGCTAGTCCCAGTGGTGTGGGGATTTGAGATTTCCCTGGCCCTGCTTCGCTCGATGTGGTCCGGCCCGCACATAGTACACACTATGGACGCTACTGTGCATGCCGTGGCACTAGTCAACTCCGAAACAGAGCTTCCTGCTTTCCCTAGTCTAGTATAGGGACCAATTCAGCCGTCAACCACGTTTGACATCCTTGAGCATACCTATGGGTTTGAGTATCTCTGAACCAGTTCCTAAGAAGAGTCCTTTTAATTAGAGCATGTAAAGCAAGGAAAAAATAGCACACTATACATAATAACGTCGACCTTTAAATTACGCTATTCGTGTGCTACTAGTGAGACATTATACACTGATTTATTTAACGAGACAATTCTCTACACGCTATAGTGTGCTATTAATGGCACTATGGCACACTATTCTTTTAATGATGTAAAGGAAATGATTGATAGATTTCACTGCTCGGTCTCCCAGGAATCCACACCATCCTTCCTATTGAGAGGACATCGACCCACATCATCTAGAGCAATATAAAAAGACATTCTACTTTATATAATGGATGGATAATTTGCTAATTAAACTGTCTTTTCAGGGAGATCCAACACTAACAGACAACAATGAATGTGCAAAAGTATTGGGTCAGCCTCAGAATTTTGACATTTCATGGAGAAACATCTTTATTAGTTGTTCTATCTCTTCCTTCAACAATCTCCTCAACCAATTTTAAAATAGTCAACCGACGCCACATATTACTTCTAGACGAAAATACATGCCAGATATTAGTAGATAGTAGATTTGCATTGATATCACTTAAGATGTTACCGAGATAAATAATAAATTGTTCTATTCTTGCTCGAGATTATTCTCAGAAATATAAATTTGCGATTTATGGAATACTCCAATTTATAAAACTACACATCCTTGTATAATGCTACTTCTTGAGCTTGCGTTGATTTTTTTCCCTCAAGAGGAAAGGGTGATGCAGCAAAGTAGAGATAAGTATTTTCCTCAGTTAAGAACCAAGGTATAAATTCAGTAGGAGGTACAAGCAAGTCTCCAATCTATGCACCTGCACAAACTAACAAACACTTGCACTCAACGCGAAAAAGGGGTTATCAATCCCTTCACGGTCCTGAACAAGAGTGAGATCTAATAGAGATAGGCATAAAAGATAAATAAAAGGGCAAACTAAAGTAAATCTAAATAAATTGCAGCAAGGTATTTTTGGGTTTTTTGGTTTATAGATCTGAAAATATATGATGGAAAATAGACCCGGAGACCATAGGTTTCACTAGAGGCTTCTCTCTTGAAAGAAAACTACGGCGGGTGAACAAATTACTGTCGAGCAATTGATAGAAAAACGCAAAGTTATGACGATACCTGTCGTTGAATTGTCACGGCAGATGTCCTTAGTGTCAGGACTTGGTCGCGAGGCCAACGCATCTATGTGGTAGCTTGAGAGGGAGCAGAATCGAGAGACGCAACACAAGACAGAGATTTAGACAGCTTCGGGCCCCGGGAAACATCATCCGGTAAAAACCCTACATGCTGTTTGAGGCTAGGTCTCATTATCATCACGAGGGAGTCGTCGTAAACCGGCTCTCCTCTTTGTGTCTAGCCCTAAGATTGTTTCTTCTTGCTTGTCCCCCTTTGGGGAGCCCTGCCCTCCTTATATATGTTGAAGGGCGGGTTACATGTGGAGTCCTATTAGGATTAGGATTACTCTATTACAAGTGGAGTCCTAGTCTTGCTTCCTTCGTAGGAGAATAGTCCTTACGCTTTCCTCATAAACCGGCCCACCATTAAACGTGAACCGGCCTTCTGGTCCTTAGGCCTTGTCATCCGTCTGTCCCGTATGCCGGATCACCAGTGAGTCATAATGACCAGGTGGGTTGCTTGTAAACCGCCAGGTCAGGGTGGGTGGCTAGTGAATCGCCAAGTGCCAGCCGGATCTCAGTAAACCGCCAAGTCCGGCCGGGTTATACTTCCGGCCGGTTTACGCCGCGGGGTATATCCCCGACATTAGCCCCCAGTTTAATTTGGATTTGTTCATGTTAAACTAATCTGCAACATAAACACAAGAACAAATTTGGCGGGTTGTGCTCCGGTTAAGAATTCTTGTAACCCGACACTGATCATCCTTAAATCCTTGTCATTTCCTCCTTCTAGAAAATCCAAGTCAATAGACCAGCTTCATAATCAATTTGCTTGCAGAAAAATATTGTAAATGAAGAATCCATTTGAATTGGCCTTCAATGCTCTAACTTGACAAAAATATTAGTCTCTGAAATATTCAACTGATATCCAGCCGGCTTGAAGATGTAAAACTTGCCGTTTTATGATTACGACCATTGTCGGGTTATAAAACTGATAATTCCGAGTCATGATTGTTACAGACACCAGTTCATGATTGTTGCCAACGCTGGTTGTAGCCCCCAAGTCTTTGAGCAGAACAAAGTGGTGGCTTAAGACTTTGCCTCAAAGATAAATACTGCCACTTTCAAAGAAATCCATGTTGTTCATCCCAGTGACTAGTAAAACTGAATACTCCATACTATGTAGCCCCCAAGTGTCGGGTTGTCATGCTTGCAGCAACTCGGGACTTGTAATTGTCTTATACTCATAAAAACTTCAACCAGTGTAGCCCCCAAGGGCCGGGTCATTATGCAATAATGAGCAGGGACTTTGTAGGTATAATCATGTAGATTTGAGCAATGATGTGTAGCCCCCAAGGGCCGGCTCAGTAAGATAATATTGAGCTGGGACTTAATATATACTTCAATGAAAATAACATCATATGATGTAACCCTCATCATGGGACTTGAATCCACGTCCACAAGGTTAAGAGCCTTGTGCTTTACCAACTGAGCAGTGGACTCTTCAATATAATGAAAAAAGCTTTGTACCTTCAACTGTTGACAAGAGCAATTGGTAGCCCCCAAGGGCCGACTCATTATAATGTGATGAGTCGGGTCTTCAGTAATATGAGCAAAAAATTACTTTGCATTAGCCCCCAAGTGTCATGGTGCATGCTTGCAGCGACATGAGACTTGCATATTTGATATAATCTCAACTTAAATAATGTAGCCCCCAAGTGTCGGGTCGTAAGCTGCGGCGACTCGGGACTATTCCCTCCATTGTAGAATAAATCATACCCATTGATAAAATAGTAGCCATTGCTTATTTGAAGCGACTTTGAAAACCTCAATCATAATATTGGTTATTGATAACCATAATAAAAATCTAGCCATGTTGGCTATTCAAGATAATATAATCTGGTATGAAAAACCTTATTCATTCAATATCATAATGAAAATTCAGCCAAGTTTGGCTATTTCAATAATATAACCCAATGATTTATAAGCGCATGATTCCAATGGCGCAATCCAAATATGTACTGGCGACTTATAGTCCAAAGCCAGGCCGGGTTAACAAACACCGGATAATTTCTCATCATATACTGGCGACTTATCATCTTAAAGCCAGGCCGGTTTAATAAACATCGGATAATTTATCATCATGCTTTATTCAACCTGTCTCTGCATTCAACAAGTTTAAAGTGTCCTGGCGGTTTACCGCCGGACGGGTCATGATGCCCAACATATAACCCAGGTTTATAACCAAGGCTGCACTTAAGAATAATCAATGAAATATATCATACATGTGACATTGAATCACATCATTGGTTTACCAACTTTTTGTAGTAAGGGTGATAATCCCAATCTTGAGTAATGATAACTCCTTTCATACTGTGTCGGTTTATGATAAAACCGTACCGGGTTGTGATAAACACCGGTTTAACCATATATAATACTGGCGACTCGTAGTCAAACCAGACCGGGCGGATAGTCTCCGGATTATGATTTGATCATGTATTGACAATTTGTAATTGAAAGTCAAGCCGGGTTAATGAACACCGGTTTACTCCATAATAAGATGGTAACATAAAATCAAACCGGGCAGATAGTCTCCGGATTAGGATTTGACTGTGTTTCGCCAATTTGTAATTGACAGTTTGAACCGGATTAATAATGTCGGTTTAAAAAATGCAACAAAAAGTAAACAACAGCTATGATAAGAATATGGAAGCAAAGGCAATGATAAGACCGTTTGCAAAAAAGAGGCTTTACTGAGCCGATCAGATGGTGTTACCATGGTCGGACATGACCAAGCTCCCAATAAGGTGTAGCTATGGTTCAAGTCAGCCAGGTCCCCAACTGAAACCGTGGCATTATGCCGATCAAGTGGCGTGGCAATGGTTCGGGTTCGACCAAGCCCTCAAGTGACTCTATGGCCTTAGGCGATCAAGAGGCGGATTGGTTCAGACTTGACCATGTCCCCAAGTGATCCGGTGGCTTTCGCCTATCAAAAGGTGTTGCATTGGTTCGGACACCACCAAGCCCCCAAGTGATGTTGTGGCACTAGGTCGATCAAGAGGCGTGGCTATGGTTCGGATCTGACCAAGCCCCCAAGTGACCAATAATATGATAAGCCAATAAGGCATGATACCCATGTTTGAACCGCGCATCATGGCAGCAGGCCCTCTTTGGCACCCTTTAACTTTTGCAAGAGATAAATCCTTTTGAACCAGAATTTTGAACCGGATTTGAGAGCTTCAAAGCTTTGTGGGAGATACCTTCCCTTGAGCCGGATTTTAAACGGGAATCCCTCTTTTTAAGCCGGAAATTTTCGAATGGCCTTTAAATTTGCACCAATATGGCGGTTTAGGGTCCTGCATTAGACAACTTTGCAGGCAAAAGTAATTGCTCTTTTAAAGAAGGCAATATACAATATAAAATATATTGGATGGATTTCACGATATATCATGCCAGGGTTATTCATCATGGAGTTGATGATCACCATGGTAAAGTTGAAATTAATGACGAACGCGTTGGCGCGGCGTTATGTAGTGCGAACGAGCGTATCGATGCGCATCTTGTGATAAGCCGCAGACAGCGAAGTCAACCGCAGCGCGGTCCCAAATGAAGTCGATGTAGACTGGATGGCGGCTTGTGCGCTGGCCCATTCATCGGGTAATACGTTACGGACTATCACCGGCGGAATATTGTCAGCCCGTGCTCCATCCCCATGGTATAAACCACATTTATAGTGAATAATGGTCCTGTATATAAAAATATACAAATCAAAGTAATTTGTCCTTTGATAGAAATAATATGTGTTAATAAAACAAATTTGAGATGGATAGCACCTGATGTTTGCAGATGGCAAACGACGTCGGATGATAAATGACCCGTTCACCGAAACAGAGGCGATGACCTAAAGCATCGCAGACCGCCGGCTCAGACGGACCCTCCGGATCAGATTTGACCCGCTTTTTTTCAGACAATCTCTCCAATCAATCTCTTCTTATCCAACACTCCCTACTTCCCGTTTCCTTCAAGTGGCGCCAGCGCACGAGATCGAAGGCAGGGATGGCTCGGCTGCCAAGGTTAGGAGGCTGGAGGTGGAGCAGCAGCGGCAATGTGGGGCGCGCCATAGGATCGATCACGGCGTTCTCCTGGCGCTGGATGTATCGCGGCGTCTTGTGTCCGGTACACACGCTGCGTTTTGGAGTCGAGAAGCAGACGTGAAGACCTCGGTGGCCATGGCGGTTTGAGACAGCGGAGGGGAAGGCCGCGGCGGGTCTCGGCGGCGGGAGGTCTCGACGGTTTGGGGTAGAAACCATGGCAACACGGCCACAGCCAGTGAATATGGCGACGGTGACTTGGCAACACGGTAGTGAAGCGGCACTCTGCTGCAGCCGAGGCGGATTGATGAAACGGATACCGGCGGTTCTTGGTGGTGTCTTGGCGCTAACGACGGTGATCCGTTGTGCGACTTGGAAGTGTACTCGGCGGCTCGCGGCGCACCGACGGAGGGGCGCAGCCCGTTGCAGAGGTGGGTTAAACCCGGGCGACCATGGCAATCATTGAAGTAGTACGCCGGGTTGAAATCAATGTGGAAACGGCGGGTTGACGCCGTGGTAAAAGCGGGCGGTTCACGGTACCGTGCTGACCATTGCGGAGGCGGTCTAGCGACGGCAGTGACGACCACTCATCCGCAACAGAGACTCAAGCGAAGTGGAGTACGGCGGCGATTTATAGACAGAAACGGAAACTGAGTTCCGGCCTCATCCTTTCAAAAACTTCCGTCAACCACGCCCGTGACTTTCCTTGCAGGTAACCATACTAGTTTTTGGTCTCTCTCTCGATGATGTCGACTCGGTTTGGTTGATTCAGACTTTGTCAACTCGGACAGTAGGTTCCGGTGATGCTTGTTGGCGGTTGGCAAGGTGGAGCGCGGCCACTGACCACACCGGCAGCGCCAAAGCCGCGCCGCGATACGGGAGCAGCTGGAGAAGCACAAGTCAATATGGCGGCTTAGCAACAAGGGCCATAGCAACTCGGCGCCCGACAGCGGCTCGCAGGTGCGTTGAGGCAGTCCCCGGTTGACTCGGGGGTGAAGCAGCTCGAGCAGGCCGGCGACTTGAAACGGCGGCTCAGTGAGGCCAGCCCGGGGGTAGAGCGAAGCGGACCGCGGCCACGGCGGAAGTGGGTTGACCCGGGGCGGCTCAATGGCGCGCTCGGCAGGGGACGGACCGGCGACTCGGATCTCGGGGCCGACCAAAGCAGAGGCGGCGGCCTGGCGGTGGAACGACATGGAGGCGAAACGACGAGGCGGTGGGGACCCAGCGCGGTGCGACGAGGTGATGTCACGAACCATCGGCGGGGGCAGCTCGAAGGAACAGCAGCGAGGTAAGCCTGCAATGGTGGTTTAGAGGTAGACCACACGCGGCTTGGTGAGTCGATGCGGAGCCGGTATGGGGTGGACGGGAGACCAGGCACTGCACAAACAGCGATAGCAGAGTCCACGTCGTGGCTGATTTTGACCGATCCAAAAACTATCAACTGTAACCGCTGCTATAGCACGTCGCTTTATGGATATAACTTGGGACTTGACTCCTGCCCACCACATGGCATATATCAGCTGTTGTAGAACTTTTGTTGGTTTCGGTTGACGCTTGGCCGTAATTGCAACAATAGATCCGAACGGAATTTTGTCTCGCCGCAGAACTTTTTCCATCTCGAGCGACGAACATATTGTTTCGCTGGTATCTTTCCTTGATGCTTCTTGAGTCTTTACGTGATGCATCCGAGTCTGATCAATCAAAACTTGCTTCTGTTTAGAGCTCATGTACTAGAAGTAGTATCTAGTACTTTTCCAAAATCCATCAGATCTAAGAAACCGTGCCACGATCAAGATTTGACCGTAACTTCCGCGAGTGTAGCCGCAGCAATGATTCAATCCTCTCGGACGTTGATGCAGATCCTTCCAAGAAACCGGTCTTTTCCTCATCCGGATGCAAACTTCTCAAACCCTACATAAGATCCCTCCAAGAACTCAACACCACCATGCGCGAGCCCCACGGTGGGCGCCAACTGTCGTTGAATTGTCACGGCAGATGTCCTTAGTGTCAGGACTTGGTCGCGAGGCCAACGCATCTATGTGGTAGCTTGAGAGGGGTTGAGCGGAATCGAGAGACGCAACACAAGACAGAGATTTAGACAGCTTCGGGCCCCGGGAAACATCATCCGGTAAAAACCTTACATGCTGTTTGAGGCTAGGTCTCATTATCATCACGAGGGAGTCACCGTAAACCGGCTCTCCTCTTTGTGTCTAGCCCTAAGATTGTTTCTTCTTGCTTGTCCCCTCCCCTTTTGGGGAGCCCTGCCCCTCCTTATATATGTTGAAGGGGCGGGTTACATGTGGAGTCCTATTAGGATTAGGATTACTCTATTACAAGTGGAGTCCTAGTCTTGCTTCCTTCGTAGGAGAATAGTCCTTACGCTTTCCTCATAAACCGCCCACCATTAAACGTGAACCGCCTTACGTCCTTGGGCCTTGTCATCCGTCTGTCCCGTATGCCGGATCACCGGTGAGTCATAATGACCAGGTGGGTTGCTTGTAAACCGCCAGTCGTGGTGGGTCGCCAGTGAATCGCCAAGTGCCAGCCGGATCTCAGTAAACCGCCAAGTCCGGCCGGGTTATACTTCCGGCCGGTTTACGCCGCGGGGTATATCCCCGACAATACCCAAGGCAATGATTATGAATATAGGCATCACGTCCGTGTCAAGTAGACCAAAACGATTCTACATCTACTACTATTAATCCACACATCGACCGCTATCCAGCATGCATCTAGAGTATTAAGTTCATAAGAACGGATTAATGCCTTAAGTAAGACGACATGATGTAGAGGGATAAACTCAAGCAATATGATGAAAACCCCATATTTTTACCCTTGATGGCAACAATACAATACATGCCTCGCTGCCCCTACTTTGTCACTGGGTGAGGACACCGCTAGATTGAACCCAAAACTAAGCACCTCTCCCATTGCAAGAAGAACCGATCTAGTCGGCCAAACCATACCGATAATTCGAAGAGAAATACAAAGATATTTAATCATGCATAAACAACTTCAGAAAAGACTCAGATAATGTTCATAGATAATCTGATCATAAATTCACAATTCATCGGATCTCGATAAACACACCGTAAAAGAATATTACATCGGATAGAACTCCAAAAACATCAAGGAGAACATTGTATTAAAGATCAAAGAGAGAGAAGAAGTCACCTAGCTACTAGCTATGGACCCGTAGGTTTATGATAAATTACTCACGCTTCATTGGAAGGGCAACAAGGTTGATGTAGAGGCCCTCCGTGATCGAATCCCCCTCCGGCAGGGTGCTGGAAAAGGCCCCAAGATGGGATCTCATGGGAACAGAGACTTGCGGCGGCGGAAAAGTATTTTGATGGACGCTTCTGTTGGTTTGGGAATATTTGGGAATTTATAGAGCAAGAATTAGGGTTGGGGGACTCCCGAGGTGTCCACAAGCCAGGGCCGCACCTCCCTAGGGCGCGGCCTGAGGGTTTGTGGGCCCCTCGGGACTCTTCTGACCCCCTCCCCAAGCTCTGTGGATGTCTTCTGGTCGAAGAAAAAATCATCGTAAAGTTTTATTCCGTTTGGACTCCGTTTGATATTCATTTACTCTAAAACTCAAAAATAAGGAAAAAGCAAAAACTGGCACCGGACTCTAGGTTAATAAGTTAGTCCCAAAAATAATATAAAATAACATATTAATGCATATAAAGCATCCAAAACAGATAATATAATAGCATGAAGGAATCAAAATTATAGATACGTTGGAGACGTATCATATAACCACAAAAATGACTTCTTATATCATTATTTTTCCAAGTGTCAAGGACTACCTGATTGCTTATTTATTATACACATTTTAACTTATTTAACTAGTTTATCTAAAATATATTTTAACTAGCATTTAACATCCAAAAACCACAAGCCAGCAACTAACTTGGATGCCAAATCAGTGCCACATTATAAAAATATTGGGAAACAAATGGACGCGGCGTTTCTACTTCCGAGCTCAGTTGCACCCGCGCTGAACAAAATCAAAACAAATCCTAAAAAATTCAAAAAAAAAACAATTTTTTGTATGGTAGATAATTTGATGTGCGAGGTCCGCTCCAAATTTCAACTCATTTGGACATTTTAGCAGCTCTCGGAAAAAAGACAATATCGGGGTCTGTAAAAAAAATTACTGTTCATGCACTATTCTCGACCCGATTTGTCTTTTTTGCCGATAGCTTCTCCGATGCTAAATGATTTGAAATTTTAAGAGTACCTCACGCATATAATTATCTACCTCACAAAATAAATTGAATTTGTTTGAATTTTTCTAGTATTTTTTATTTTGTTTTCAGACGGGAGCGCACGCTAGCTCTCCTGGCCAATGCTTGCGTCTCGTGTGGGCCGTCTGCCTCTAGGCTTCACTGTGCGACGGAGAGAAAAAGCCCAAAGCCTAGAATATGGTATGGCGTTGGACGCATCCTATATGCGTTCAGTTTTCACCTGATGTGTAGGTGCGCGCGCACACACGTGCAACACCAACAACCACATACGCATGCTACTGAGATTTCGCTCTAGAAGATGAAAGCCCTGTCGGCCTGTCCGTCAAAAAGAGAGAGAAAACAGAAGAACCTGCATTTCATACCCTTGGAATAACCCGACTCACGCCAAAAGCTAAGCCGTGGTAGTGCACACGAGGTGTTAGATAGATAGGTGCGTCCTGAAACGGCTATACACAAATGGATGTCAGTATCATGGAGACATGTCCTTGTGTGCACCACAGTAAGAATACGACGGCAAATTTGTCCTGTCCTGGAACGAGAAGAAGACGCGAAATTTGGTGCGGAACACTTGGTTTACGGCGCGCGTACGCCAAAGTGCCCATCCGCCGACCAGATCACGCACCAAAAGCATCATCGCTTTCCTTTAAATAAGGTACCAGGTAATAACTTGGTCAATCGTCCGTTGTTGTTGCAACAGGGAGACGGGTTGAAACTGGTGGATGACCGACCGTCTGACGTGCAAATGGTAGTAGAATGATGATGTGTGAAAGTGCATCTAGTTTGTTTTAGGCATGTCTTCTGTTGTTGCTCGAGATGTGTGTCTCGTTTTTAGGCGCGTAAAGGTGCGCCGAATTTGTTCTTAGGCATGCCTTGTGTTGTTGTTTGAGTTGTACTCCCTTTGTTCACAAATATAAGATGACACATGGACGAAGTAGTTTTTCTTTTAAAGAGGAGGCAAAAGAGATGTAGTTTTATGCCGAAGTGCTCTCTATGGTTTGCCCGTGATGCGAGTAGTTAGGAGGGGAGTCCGTATTTCTTAGCTACACAAGATGATTGTGATGTACTCACTTCGTTCCATAATTCTTGCCGTGCTTTTAATTTAAATTTGAACAAAAAATACGACAAGAATTCGTAGAACGGAGGGAGTAATTAATCAAGCACTTGCACAGACTTGACCAAAAATGCAAAAAATTCAGCGATTAGTCGCTGTTTCTTCCGTTGGAATTTCCTTTTCACAAGGACCCTTCTCCTTTTGTTTGTCCATGCCATGCGTAGACTTGATTCGGGCGAAAAATAAATTCTTTCACGATCATTGCCACATGATTGTGGACGTTTCGAACTTTTACAACTTTATATAAAATAATGATTGCGTATTTTCACAAAGGACCAGGTGTAAAGCCAATGTCCTCCTTTTTTAGAAAAGAAAATGGTATAAAATGAGAAACGGACGACACATGCATGTGAGTGTGCGTGTAGGTAATGAATCGATCGATTGCACCAGGTCCAGATACGACCTCAGCGGAGCGGGGCCTCCAAATGCTGGAGAAGCACACAATCTGAGGCCGAAATCGCCCAAGACCCTTTTTTCATGGCTAAGCCATCAGCGCACTAACCCACCAGACGGCACAGCTTTTGATCAAATCCAGCGGAAATGTACCGGACTTGCTTGCCATCTCCCTGCCCGTACTCGTATTACTTTAGCTTCCTTTTTTCCATGCGTCGGGTTCAGCAAGATGTCAATCGATCAAGGCCGCGAATGGACTCCCTGCCTTTCCAAGTCACCCGCGAGGTGAAACTCGGCCAGAATTGACAGACAAAAGCGAAAAAGATTTCCACGTCCGCCACATAAAATACCGGCACCAAATCCTATGGATCGATGAACAACAAAAGTGATTCATCTCCACTATAAACACCCGACAATATTATATAGTATTAAAAAAGTGATCTCTCCTGGGTAAACAGGGTAAACAGGCATATGGCGCAACTCTAATAAAATATGACTCGGCTGTGGCACGACCTAGCTGGGACTCAGACGTCTTGTCGCTATAATGCGCTAATGATCGACCATCCATGCGTCAATCATTTGGACTTTCCATGGCCTCATAATGAAGGCTCCTGCAAAGGCAAGGGATTCTTGACCGCGATCCAACCATGTCGTTCTTCCTTGCATGAAAGAAACTATATGCCAGCGTTAGCAACAGAGAACAATTCTCCGCAAAAAACAAAATAAAAAAGCAAGCGTGCATACAAGCGGAAGAGACGCGCGTGCCATGCATGCGAGCTTAATTACCTTGAGACCTCACCAGAAACGATCGACGGCCGGCGAGTCAAAAGCTCCCGGAATTTTCCAAGCCCACGTACGTAGCCCCCCCGATCGCTACAAGCATTAGCCATGGCCGCCCGCCGGAGTGCGGCGTGATACGTTTCACCTCATCCTCATGTGCCACGCCGGCCGGCGAGATGGATCGTTCGTACAGCGACGGGTCGTCCTTCGATGATCCTTCGGCCTGCCGGCTAAGCACTTAGCTAGCTAGCTAGCGCTTTGCTTTGTGTGTGCGCGACTCCAAGTGTTGACGTCGTGCGTGCCCCATGTGTTTCTCAGGCGTCAAGCACCACCACAAGTCCATGGGTCTAGTGACGGGCTGGCCTACAAGCAAACCCAGAGAGCATTGCACTGGATCGGATAGAACTCATATTAATTCAAATGTGGACACTGGGTCTCAAAGCAAGTAAAAACTTCCAAAAGAAGCCACCAGGTTACATGCATGCATGCGTGCTCCTGATCGACTGGCGTTGCCTATAAGCAAACGGTTTAATTACGTACCGCGCTGAGAAGCATAGTCGCCCGTCTCATCCATTGATTCATGTTGCAGGACGAAGCCTTGAAAACATTGCAAAGGACAATGTGAACACAGACGACCACGGCAGCTAACCATTTTCCAGAACTCTCCAGGAGCATCCATGAAATGGATTGAAATGTGTTAAAAGAACACACACGTTTGCCTCTTGCCTAAGTCCATGCGTTCCTGACACAGCACCAGCTAGCCATCCGTACACGCACGCACCAGTAAGGTCAGGACAAGGTGATCAGAAGCACTGTTGATTATTCCAAAGCACACATAGATATGTCGTGGGATTTGCCATCCCATCCCATCCCTCCCTCCCAAAAGACCGTTTACCATCGACGGCCACCTTACGTTGCATCCACATATTCTCCTCCATCCGTCGTCGTTATCCCTCCATTCCCTGTCCTACCGCCCCATCTGATTTCCGGCCTCGTTATCACGGCCGGAAACTGTCGGCGTTCGTTTCTTTCCCTGCAACGATGACCCTGCCCGCAGACAGCGCAGGAATCTGACGGCGATCGGCGAATCGCGTGGTGCGTTATGGCCGAGGGACGACCTGCGCGGCAGCGCGCCCGCAGCCACTAATGGGAAGGGACGGCTGGGGATGAGCCATATGGTAACACACTGATGCTCGGCATGGCATCTCTATCCGTCACCGATCGATGATAGGCATGCATGGGTTGATGGATAGGTGGGCAGCATATTCCCCTTTTGTCTTGTGCTCACATATGTTCTTTTTGTTGTGTCGATGGCATGTGGGGCGGATTTGGAATTGGATTTCGATTTTGGTTGTGTGAACCGGTTGATTTGATGTGGTGTTTTTGTGGATGAAAATGAAAGTTCAGGGGTAAGTGGCTGCTTGGCCCCCATGGAGAAATTGTTCACACGCGATTAGTGATCATGCACATCCGTTCTGCCTTTCAGTGTGGTGGAGTTGTTTTTCTGTTGGCAACCCGGTGCATATTGACACATCAAGATATGACTCATAAGCTTTGGATACTAAAATATGATTAATTTGGATGTCGTTGATGGACAACTAACAGAAAAACATGACATGCCTTGTCCTTTATTCTAAAGTATCCAAGGAAATTATGCTCCGAGTTCAAATAAAATAAAATTATGCTCCAAGTTCTTCGTTGGAATGGAGGGAAAATATTTGCCACGTTCCACTGATTAAGAGAGTGTCACAGATATATAAGAAAAAGATAAGTAAGCAACGAAAAAAACCCAGTACAAAGGTCTATTCTACCGGCAAAATACTGCCTAAATGCTTGGCATGGGCCCTGCCTAATTTCCTACCTGATTTCTGATCCTTGATAGGATGATGGCCGGCATCATGGAGACGCCTTGGAAATGACTTTGATTCTCTCATTCCAAATTGCCCGATGGATAAGCATTGTGATGGTCGCCACGGCCTTCATTTGATGATCCGCATATGAAATTTTGGCCCAAATAAAAAAAACATGTCGAGCCCCCAATCTTTAATTGGGATATTAAATCCTTGATAGGGACAAGTCACGGTTGAAAAGCCCAAGACAATCATTTAGCATTCCCCACATGTGAAGGATGTAGTGGTATTGGAAGAGAAGATGAATCAACAATTAGGACACTCACTTGCAAACAGGGGAAAGACCAAGGTTTGTCCATCCTTGCCACTAAAGATGATCCTTTGCCCAAACCCTGTTTTGGACAACGATCCACATAAAGAATTTTCACTTTAGAGGTCCCCAAACCTTCAAAATTACGCATGGCACCAAGAAAATGCGCCTTGTAGACTCAGGTAGCTGAATACTCCCCATTAATGGTAAATTTCTAAAATATGAGGCGTGCAACGTTGGGGTTAGGCACAACTTGATTCATACTTGTTAGAATAAATTCGAGGCATACCGTCGATCATCCGAGGACCAAACAATCACACGAGCAGTCTAGTGGTATCAGAGCAAGGTTCAAACGAGGTTGTGGTTGTTTATCTAGAGAATAACTCGTTGGTGGTGCTGACCAGTAGGTATTTTTTCTTATGGCTTCCCCCTTTAAGGGGTCCGACCATATCCAGGCCCCAGACCGCGAAGGGCCAAGTTATGGGGATTGTCTGGAGAGCGGTAGGGGGCATGTGACTATGATTGGCGAAGAGCTGGCAACCGACGCAATGTTGGACAAGGTCCTGTGCGTTTGCTCGGGCCGTTGGCCAATAGAAGCCTGTCTGAAAGGCCTTCTTGACTAGCGCCGAGCTACTGGCGTGATGTCCTCCCGATCCGGCATGGATTTCAGCCAAGAGTTGCCGCCCTTCCTCTTCGGAGATGCACCTTTGGAGCACTCGGTCACGCTTTCTTGTAGAGTTCCCTGGACCTTGTAAGCTTTTGACGCGGACTATGCGTGCTTCGCTTTTGGTCTTCGGGAGCTCCCGCCTATTTAGGTAGGCCAAGAAAGGCTCGGTCCACGGGCAATTACGACCATGATTTCGTGGGCGAAGATGTTATTTCGTGGCGAGCCTCCGATTGTGTATGATGGTTGGAATGCAGGGGATGTGCTCGGGTCCATGCCGGTTTTGCTGGACTCCTTCCCATACTACGAATGGCTTGAACAGCCTTTCCGGGAATATGTTAGGTGGGACAGGTCGCGTTTACGCCGGCGCGGCAAGGACGTCCGCCGCTTGATTGTTTTCTCGGGCCACATGGTGGAATTCGAGCCCCTCGAACCGAGCTGATATTTTGAGGACGGCATTATGGTACGCCGCCATTTTCGGATCTTTGGCATCGAAGTCTCCATTTATTTGTGATATTGCGAGGTTCGAATCCCCGCGCACTTCCAGGCGTTGGATGCCCATAGAGACCGCCATCCGAAGACCATGCAACAGAGCCTCATATTCGGCTGCATTGTTGGAGTCTGTGTAAAGTATTTGGAGGACGTACTGGACTGTGTCTCCGGTGGGAGACGTCAGGACTATACCTGCTCCCAGTCCGGCCAGCATTTTAGAGCCGTCAAAGTGCATGATCCAGTTGGAGTATGCGTCGTACTCTTTAGGGAGTTCGGCTTCCGTCCATTCGGCGCCAAAGTCAGCCAGTACTTGCGACTTGATGGTCCGTCGTGGTTTGTACATTATGTTGAACGGGAGGAGCTCGATGGCCCATTTAGCAATCCGGCCCGTAGCGTCGCGGTTGTTTGTACTTCGGAGGCTACTGTGGTCGAACACTCTTGAAAGTAGTGTCGCAGCTTCCGGGATGCCATGAAGACCGCGTATACTATTTTTTGATAGTGTGGGTATCGGGATTTGCATGGGGTGAGGACTGTGATACGTAATAAACCGGCTTTTGGAGCGGGAATTTGTATCCGTCAACCTCTCGTTCGACGACGAGTACTGCGCTTACAACTTGGTGTGTTTCCGCTATGTATAATAGCATAGGCTCACCGGTGTTCGGCGCTGTTAGGACTGGATTACTCGCCAGTAAGGTCTTTATTTCGTCGAGTCCGGCCGCGGCTGCATCCGTCCATACGAAGTGTTCGGTGCGCCGCAGGAGGCGGTAAAGAGGCAATGCCTTTTCTCCTAGCCTGGAGATAAAGTGGCTCAAAGCAGCCACGCATCCGGTTAGCTTCTGGATGTGCTTGAGGTCTCTTGGTATAGCCAACTGAGACAAAGCTCGGATTTTTGCCGGGTTCGCTTCAATTCCTCTATTGGAACCAATGAAGCCCAGCAGTTTCCCCGATGGGACGCCGAAGACGCATTTTTCCGGATTCAACTTAATGTCGTATGTCCGGAGGTTATCGAATGTGAGCCTCAAGTCGTCTATCAGGGTTTCGACGTGTCTAGTTTTTATGACCATGTCGTCCACATATGCTTCCACTGTTTTGCCGATTTGTTTTTCCAGGCATGTTTGAATCATCCGTTGATAGGTTGCGCCGGCATTCTTGAGCCCGAAGGGCATAGTGTTGAAGCAAAAAGTGCCATATGGCGTTATAAAAGCTGTTGCAGCTTGGTCGGTCTCTGCCATCTTTATTTGATGGTATCCAGAGTATGCGTCGAGAAAACATAGTGAGTCGTGTCCAGCTGTGGCATCGATGATTTGATCGATGCAAGGGAGGGGAAAGGGATCCTTGGGGCAAGCCTTGTTGAGGTCTTTGAAGTCGACGCATAGGCGCCAGGATTTGTTCTTCTTTGGTACCATCACCAAATTTGCCAGCCAATCTAGATGTTTGATATCTCTGATGAATCCGGCCTCGAGTAGCTTGGCTAACTCTTCCCCCATTGCCTGTCGTTTGGGTTCTGAGAATCGCCTTAGGGTCTGCTTGACTGGTTTATATCCTTTTAGAATATTGAGGCTATGTTCGTCCAGTCTGTGTGGGATGCCCGGCATGTCCGATGGGTGCCAAAGTAAAATGTCCCAATTCTCGCGTAAGAAATCTCGTAGTGCGGCGTCAATCGCGGGGCTCAGTTGTGTCCTAATGGAAGCTGTCTTCGTGGGGTCCGTTGGATGGACCTGGAATTTGACTATCTCGTCTGCAGGCTTAAATGAGGTGGACTTGGGTCGCTTGTCTAGTATCACGTCGTCCCTGTCCATGGTGGCCAGCAGTGTTGTTAACTCTTCGGCTGCTAGGGCTTCAGATAATGCTTCCAAGGCTAGAGCTGCAGATTTATTTTCGGCGCGAAGTGCGACGTCCGGGTCACTGGCTAGAGTGATGATTCCATTGGGCCCGGGCATTTTAAGCTTCATGTACCCGTAATGGGGCACAGCTTGAAAGCTTGTAAATGCGTCCCGCCCTAGAAGGGCGTGGTATCCGCTGCTAAAAGGAGCCACCTGGAATGTGATTTCCTCGGACCTATAATTATCCGGGGTTCCGAATACCACATCGAGTGTGATTTTTTCCCACACACCGCGCCTCCCGAGTAGGGATAATTCCCCTGAAGGTCGTGCCGCTTTGTTCCATGCGGCTTTTATCCATCTCCATCTTGCTGAGTGTTTCTTCATAAATCAGATTTAATCCGCTTCCGCCGTCCATGAGTACTTTAGTGAGCCAAAAGCCATCTACGATCGGACTAAGGACCAGAGCTGCTGGTGCCCGGACAGCCCGGAATCGAGGTTCATCACTGGCATTAAAAGTTATAGCAGTGTCGTTCCAAGGGTTTACTTTTGCCACATGGTAAGTTTCAGCGGAGCTTCGACGAGCTCGCTTGCGCCTATTGTTTGAGGCAAAAGTCTCGAAGACTGTTAGTACCGTATTGTGTTCGCTGGCTGGATGTTGTTCCGCTTTATGGCCCACAAGAAGATCCTCGCCACTTTTTGCCACCTGCCGGAGTATCCAACATGCCTTAAGGCTATGAGTAGGTGTTGTATCCGACTGTGGAGCTTACATGGCCCGTCGAGCCATTCTTCCAATATGGATCCCCGCCCTGGAGTGGGCTTTGGTTTCTTGGGGGTTGGGTCGGACGACTTACGAGAGTTCGTCCGTTTAGTTCGGACAAAGGTTTTGGTGAGAGCAGTACTATCCCAAAACTCTTTTTGCGTCTTCCAATCGCTCTCCATCGCACAGTACTTCCGTACTATGGTTGCCAAGTCCGCGAAGCGTACTATGTCGCGGCGGCTTAAAGCATTGAGGAGTCCTTCGTCCGTGCAGTTTTTTTAGAAAAGTGAGACCATATTCTCTTCGCGGCAGTCCCTAACCTTGTTAAGCGCAAGGAGGAATCTGGCCCAGTAGCGATGTACGGTTTCCTGGGGCTCTTGCCTGATGCAGGAGAGATAGTTTAGGTCCAGACAAGGTGTTGTTAGCAAAATCCGAATTTTGATCCGATCTAACGCCCAAGGGCGCGGGCGGTCCCGAGCTCAACAGCTCAGAATCCGGAGTGCCCAATTTCTTTGGCCCAATGCCCGATTCTAAGTCCGGGACCAAGGTCAGGTTTTCCTTTGAGCAGGTCTTTGGCTCAAGGAGTTCGGTGATCCGAACATAACTTGTCCTCAAAGTTGAGGGGCAATCCGCGTGTGGTTCCTCCATTATCGCTATCTCGTGGGTGGTCGGCGGGGACCTGATGTCCCTTTGGTCGGGTTTAAGCCCAATCCGGTCGTAGTCTGTAGCGACTCCAAGAGCGGCGATGCGATCCAAGAGTTTGTTAAGGAGGAGAGCTCCATTGGATCCATCTGTTCGGCAAGTTCCGAACTGACGCGAAGGTTACGATCGATGATCCGAGAGGTCATCGTCGGCGCCACCGCCGATGGGGCGGCCATGATGAAGCCGCCGAGCCGAGCGTCTGGCCTACAGCCAGAGCCTCCTCCAAGTTAATGTCGTCCTTGACAATGAGACGAGCCATCGAGCCTTGCGGCGACGTCACAGAGGAACTCTTAATGAAAGCACCAATGTCGGTGTCAAAACCGGCGGATCTCGGGTAGGGGGTCCCGACCTGAGCGTCAAGGCTGATGGTAACAGGAAGCAAGGGACACAGATGTTTACCCAGGTTCGGGCCCTCTCGATGGAGGTAAAACCCTACTTCCTGCTTGATTAATATTCATGATATGGGTAGTACAAGAGTAGATCTACCACGAGATCGTAGAGGCTAAACCCTAAGAGCGAGCCTATGATGGTATGATTGTAATTGTGATCGGCCTTCTAAGGACCAACCTCTCCGGTTTATATAGACACCGGAGAGGGCTAGGGTTTACATGGGAGTCGGTTACAAGGAAGCAAATATAATATCCGGATCGCCAAGCTTGCCTTCCACGCCAAGGAAAGTCCCATACGGACACGGGTCGAAGTCTTGAGTCTTGTATCTTCACGCTTCAATAGTCCGGACGTTGTACAGAGTCCGGCTGTCCGGATACCCCCTAATCCAGGACTCCCTCAGTGGCCGCCCAGTCCAGCATGAATTTCTACCAAAAGTTTCCGCCCTTCCTCTTCGGAGATGCACCTTTGAAGGACTCCGGTGGCGCTTTTCTTATAAAGCTCTCCCTCGTGGAACTCGTAGGCTTTAGACCGCCGCACAATGCAACATGCGTCGTTTGGGTCCTCTGGTAGTTCCTGCCTAGTTAGGTAGGCCAGGAAGGGTTCTGTCCACGGGGCGATGACAGCCATAATCACGTGGGCGGAAGGTGTTATTTCGGTGGCAGAGCCTCCGATTACATCAGAGTGTTCGGTATCTGGTTTGTGGCCAAGTCCGGACTGTTGTTGCCGGTCTCTCCTTCCCATACCACGGATGGCTTAAACAGCCTTTCCAAGAAGACATTGGGTGGGACAGGGTCGCACTTAGCGCCGATGCGGGCGAGGATGTCCGCCGCTTGATTGTTTTCTCGGACCACATGGTGGAATTCGAGCCCCTCGAACCGAGCTTACATTTTGAGGATGGCGTTGCGGTAAGCCGCCATTTTTTGATCCTTGGCGTCAAAGTCTCCATTTATCTGAGATATTGCAAGGTTCGAGTCCCCACGCACCTCCAGGCATTGAATGCCCATGGAGACTGCTATCCCGAGACCGTGTAACAGGGCCTCATATTCTGTTGCATTGTTGGAGTCTGTGTATAATATTTGGAGTACATACTGGACTGTATCTCCGGTGGGGGATGTCAGGACGATGCCTGCCCCCAGACCCGTCAGCATCTTTGAACCGTCAAAGTGCATAATCCAATTGAGTACGCGCCGTAATCTTTAGGGAGTTTGGCTTCCGTCCATTCGGCAACGAAATCGGCCATTACTTGTGACTTAATGGCTCGTCGTGGTTTGTATGTTATGTTGAACGGGAGGAGCTCGATAGCCCATTTAGTAATCTGGCCCGTGGAATCGCGGTTATTTACTATGTCGTTGAGTGGTACTTCGGAGGCCACCGTAATCGAACATTCTTGAAAGTAGTGTCGTAGCTTCCGGGATGCCATGAAGACCGCGTATGCTATCTTTTGATAATGTGGGTACCGTGATTTGCATGGAGTGAGGACAGTGGATACATAGTATACTGGCTTTTGAAGCGGGAACTTATGTCCGTCCATCTCTCATTCAACGACGAGCACTGCGCTTACAACTTGGTGTGTTGCCGCTATATACAGCAGCATTGGTGACGATTGCGATCGTGTAATTTGCACTCGAAGCAGCGCTCGAAGGGAGTAGCAGTCAAAGCTAGCGGCTGGGTGTTCTGGACAAAGTCTTGCCGAGATCGGATCGTTGTGGCGATAGTACGCGTGCAGCTCGCACGAGCGCAGGCAGCAGCAGCGGTCAAGGCCCAGACGGGGCTGGCTAAGGGCTTGTCTCCCAGGTGGCAGCGGCCCATGGCATGAGCAGCGTGTGGGTTGGGCCGTTGTGGAAGCGCAGGCAAGACGACGGGTGGAGACAACCAACAATCGGAGGAGCAGTCCGAGCTGAGCGTACACAAGGGATTTGTTTGGACCAAAAGGGAGACCGAGTCTCCACGTGACACAGAGATAGGCAGATCAATTTGGCGATGGAAAAATCCATCACGTGGCATCCATCAGATTTAGCAGGAGGCATTGACAAGGTAATTGCTAGTATTGGAGTTGAAGCCAAGGAGCCATCACGTGTACTTGGGGCATCGTGTGGAAAGCTCAAATATATTTTTCGCAAGGCAAGCCATACAAAGAACCCTGGCGCCAATGGGTACTAGGTTTGAGGTGGAGAAGTTCGTGGAACTGAAAACCTTGGGTTATGGCAGGAAAGGGTGAAACATTTGTTGGCACAACAGGGATGCTTGAAGGCGTTGCAGAAAGTCATGTCAGCTGAGATGGAATTATCATGTGATGGATGGAAATTCGTGAATGAAGATTTGGGAGCCTTGAGCGTATCGTTGCAGTCGGACAGGTTCGGCTGGGTTGGACTAGATGGTCTGACAGGATCGACGTAAGTCAGTTGGTACAGAAGATGGTGGTGGGATTGGCGAGGACGACATACGAGCGTGATGCTGATGGTGACCGACCTCTGCGGCGTGAAAACATGTAGTGTAGGCCTGAGTGCTTGTGTGGCTTCGACAAGACTATGGCGCGGGGTTGATTCAAGACGGTGCACATGAGAGCTTGAAGTCGGCGGGGCGCGAGGGTGGACTGATAATCTACCATGGAGTCATGTTGGCGGTGGAGCTGGATTGAGGGGCTACGGTGTAAGGATCCAGAGAATCGAAGCCTATTTAGCGGGAACAAGCGAGGGACACATAATTCGGACTGGAGCCCAGTGGTCTGATGGAAGCGTGAAACTCGTCATCGGTCGGTGATGATCGGTGGTACTCTGTAGTGGGGATTGAGTGGTGTGGGTTCGTAACCCTTGAGACTCGACTGGGACAGCGGAGGTTCGACGCGGTAATAGCGGCGATGTAAGGGCACTTTTGTCCCTAAGTAGTTTTGGTGATTGATGACAATGCCTTTGCGGACTAATCGTGTGTATTGAGATTTTCAGATTCATCATGACTAAACACAAGACGATTCCATGCCCCTCGAAGATTATTGAATACGGCGTTTGTCTACGGTTCGGTTCGGTGGAGTTGAGTCGTAGGAGAGCCGTACTATTAAGAGGGGGTCCGCTTTGGAAAGGTTTGGGTGGAATCTCACATACACGTTCCCTTTTGCACCGCCTTTCCTTTGAGCTCTTTGGAGTGTTCCTCCGTCTCACCTTGTCTCTGCGATTTGAAGGTCTCCGCCTTGCTCTTCTCAGGCTAGCGGTAGTACTGCTCCTCTGAGCGGTACTACCACAGGAGCCAGCGGTAGTACCGGGCTCCTGCACGGTAGTACTGTGGGCTCCCACGGTAGTACCGCTCCCCGGAGCGGTAGTACCGCGAGCTCTGGTCTGGCACCGCTGCTCAAGCGGTGGTATGCACGGATGTAATTTTTTATATCCGCGCTACCCGCGGTAGTACCGTGCTGCGGCGCAGTAGTACCGTGACGCCAGGCCAGGTACAGTAGCAAGCGCTGAGGCAAGCGCGGATGTAATTTTTTACATCCGCACCTTTCGAGGTAGTACCGCACCCATGGTCGCGGTAGTTCCTTGTCGGATTTTTGCACGGCAATTTCTCAAGCGGAGGTAGTCACGGATGTAATTTTTTACATCTGTGCCTACCAGACCTGGCCTGCGGCTGTCTTTCGGAAGTACCGTATGAGGTCATGGTAGTACCGCTTCTGCGGATCTACCGCGCCCTATTAGTGCTCCTGTTTGCTAGGTCCGGTCTCCGCTGTGCCCACGGAAGCCCGTGCGGTAGTACCGCTCCTGTGGTGCGGTAGTTCCGTGGGTCGCGGGCTGAGTGGTGGGCAACGGTTGGAAATGTCCCCCCACTATAAAAGGGGGTCTTCTTCCCCAAGAAGACCCACCTCTTCGAACCCTAAACTCCATTGTTGCTCCAAGCTCCATTTTCGCCCGATCTCTCTCCCTAGCCAATCAAACTTGTTGATTTGCTCAGGATTGGTTGAGAAGGCTCCGATCTACACTTCCACCAAGAGAAATTTGATTCCCCCCACTAATCCCTAGCGGATCTTGTTACTCTTGGGTGTTAGAGCACCCTAGACGGTTGAGGTCACCGTGAAGCCATAGTCCATTGTGGTGAAGCTTCGTGGTGGTGTTGGGAGCCTCCAATTAAGTTGTGGAGATTGCCCCAACCTTGTTTTTAAAGGTTTGGTTGCCGCCTTCAAGGGCACCAATAGTGGAATCACGGCATCTCGCATTGTGTGAGGGAGTGAGGAGAATACGGTGGCCCTAGTGGCTTCTTGGGGAGCATTGTGCCTCCACACCGCTCTAACGGAGACATACTTCCCCTCAAAAGGAAGGAACTTCGGTAACACATCCACATTTCCACCGGCTCCACTCTTGGTTATCTCTTCCCTTTACTTGTGCAAGCTTACCTGTGTTTTATTCATTCATTGCTTGTGTGGTTGTGTTTTTTGCATCATATAGGTTGTCCACTTAGTTGCATATCTAGACAACTTACTTTGATGCAAAGTTTAATTTGGTAAAGAAAAGCCAAAAAATTGTTAGTTGCCTATTCACCCCCCCCTCTAGTCAACTATATCGATCCTTTCAATTGGTATCAGAGCCTCGTCTCTTTTTAAGGACTTTACCGTCCGAAGAGTATGGTTGACGTCGTAGATGATGTGGGGGAGCACTCCGGTGCGAATCCGATATCATCTACGGGAGATGGGGGTAACTCGATCTCATATGAGGAATTCAATGTGGCGTTGGACACATTGAAAACCTCCATGACGACCGAGGTCAAGGACATATTTAAGGATTTATTAGAAGGGCTTAAACTTTCCACCGCGCCCGTGAAAGTGGGTGATCCCGCCAACACGGAGACGGATGCTAACCCCGACAAGGGGGAAGCTACTAGTGAGAAAGCTCCTATGTCTAGTGGTAAAATGGCACCGGCATCTTTGCCCATGTGCAACCTCCACCCGTTTATGGTGGACCGATCCCTTCTACTCATTTGAATCATGCCGGTCCTCCCCCCAAGATTGATAAAAAGGAGGATTTTGATTCTTGGGTCTATCGTTTTAAACATCATTTAAATCATGTGAACACTAACCTTTGGAGAATTATTGAAGAAGGTTTTCATCCGCATGACCGGAGCAACTTCACTCCTAGAGAAGCCGTGGATGATCAATTCAATGAAAATGCTCTCTTCATCATCCAAGAAGCAATCCTTCCCGAAGATCTCCTGCATCTTTGGCCTTACTCGTTGGCCAAAGATGCTTGGCGCAAAGTGATTTCTCTCTATCGGGCAAGTGCAAGCATTCAACGCTCCAATTATGAAGTGGTACAAGATGAAGCCGATGAGTTTGCAATGAAAGAAGACGAAGAACCTCGTGAGCTCTATCGGAGAGTTACCAAGCTCGCGGTCTCTCTCCGGGATCATGGAAGTAAGGACACGGATGACAATTGGATCAAGCGCAAATTTCTCAAGGCAATGATGCCCTACCACAAAGCCATGTCCTCCGTCATCCGTCAAAGGCCGGACTTTCACACCTTGTCCTCGAGTGATGTGTTGGATGAGTTTGTGGCTATGAGCATATTGGACAAGACCGCCGACAATGCGGTTCTTCCATCCCAAAGAGCAAAGAAGCCCAACCTTGCATTGAAGGCCAAGGTTTGTGTCGAAGATGAAGAAGAGGAAGAAGAAGAAGAGAGCAACCTCGAAGATACGAAGTATGCCTATCATGAACACATGGCCCTTGCTTCAAGGCAATTTTGGAGCAAGAAGAAGTCAAGGCCCAACTTCAACAAGAGCAACTCAAGTGGCGCAAAGGGCAAGCAACGAGTGAGGACTTTCTTCAATTGTGGCAATGTGAGTCATTTTGTTGCGGAGTGCCCATATGAGAAGAGGGAAGACAATGGTGGCAAGCTCATCCATAAGGACAAGGCCAAGTCTTTCCCCAACAAGAGCAACTTCACCAAGAAGGCTCCTCGGAAAGCTTTGGTGGTACAAGAAGAGTACAATGAGGATGATGATGATGATGAAGATGGTGAGTCGGTTGCCATGGCCTCCGTTGCCATTGCGACGACTCCTCGGGTGTCTCTCTTCGACTCACCCAATGAAAGCATCACCGCCAAGTGCCTCATGGCTAAAGCCACCAACAAGGTAACCCCCAACATCAAAACTACCATCATCAATCATTCTACTTTGACGGATTGCATTGATGAACATGAGGGAACTAATGTGGAGGAGAATGAGTTTGAGACCTTTATGGGTAAACTCAAGGGCAAATCCAAGAAGCACTTCGTTGCTCTCTTGGAACAACTTGGTGAAGCCATTGACATGATCGAGGCTCATGAAGAAACCATCTCTAAGATGGAGGGGCATAGTCGTGACTATGCCGATGAGATTTCAGATCTTTCCAATGCTCTTGAGGAAGAGCGTGGTCTTCGTTTGGCTCTTGAGGAGTCATACAACAATGATCATGCTAAATTAAAGAAAGATCTTGATCATGCTCTTGTTGTGTCTCGTGTGCTAAGCTCCGAGAAGGCAAAGCTTGGAGTTGATCTTGCTAGACTCAACGAGGAGTTTGACATTCTCGACAAGGCTCACAAAGTCTTGAAGGGTGTTCATGCTAGCCTCAAGGAGTCTCATGATCAACTCCAAGTGAAGCTAACCAAGGAGAAAGCCACCTTTCCTCATATGGTATTGATTGATAATGCAAATGCTACTAACCCTTGTTGTGAGCATGTGCATCTTGTTGAGGAGAATGCTAAGTTGAAGGAGCAACTTGAGAAAGGCCTTGTCACATGCATACAAGGTGAGAAGAACCTCAACGACCTTTTGAGTAATCAAAAGGAAGTTGTGGCCAAGGAGGGGATTGGGTTCGCACCCAAGCCCAAGAACAAGAAGAAGAATGACAAGACCAATCGACCCCCTCCTCTCAAGCAAACTTTTGTGAGGGAGGGAGAGGGTGCTTCCAAGGAAAAGAAGAACAACGCAAAGGGTGGCGATGCCAAGAAGGGCAATGCCACCCCTCCCAACAAAGTCGGCGATTTTAATCCCTCTTATGTGTTATGTCGTGCTAGTGATGGGCACGTTTATGCCAAATTTGTTGGTTCTCCTCATGAGTACATTGAATGGTCTATTTGGGTTCCTAAGACCCTTGTTACTAACATCAAAGGACCCATTACAAAATGGGTACCTAAAACCAAGCATTGATCTCTTGTAGGTGTTTGCTTCCGGTGGAGAATCATGGTTGCTCAATAGTGGAGCTACAAATCATATGACCGGAAGCAATGACTTGGTGGTGGACGTGCACAAGATTCCTTCTATGCCCACCAATGTCGAGTGGGGTGATGCCTCGTTTTCTAAGGTATTGGGACTCGGCAAGGTTGTCATTTCGCATGATCTCACGATCGAGAAGGTCATGCTTGTTGAGTCCCTTGCATACAATTTACTTTCCGTTCGTCAACTTGCAATCATGGGCTTTGCCACTTTCTTTGATATTGATATCGTGGCCTTTGTTGGGTATGTCGAGAACGGTCTCTATGTGATTAACTTTTCGGAGGTACCCACTAAGACCGCGACATGCCTAATGGCTAAAGTTGATGCGGGATGGCTTTGGCATCGCCGTTTAGCCCATGTCAATATGAGATCTTTGCAAAGTCTTCTCAAGTGGGACCATGTCCGTGGAATAACGAATGTTAGCTTTGCTAAAGATCGTGCTTGGTAAAGGTTACTGTATCGAAGGAAACCTTCATGAAAAGGCTCACCCTCCCACGACTATCATTTACTCGAAGAGGCCTTTGGAGCTCCTTCACTTGGATCTCTTTGGGCCTCCATCCTTTGATAGTCTTGGGGGTAGGAAGTATTGCTTGATGATTGTGGATGACTACTCAAGATATACTTGGGTGTATTTCTTCAAGAGGAAGAGCGAGACCCAACAAACCGTCATTGACTTTGCAAATGAAGCACAGCGTCAACACAATGCAAAGATCTTGACAATAAGAAGTGACAACGGCACCGAGTTCAAGAACTACACCTTGGATGAGTTTCTTAGCGATGAGGGGATCAAGCATCAATATTCTGCACCCTACACCCCTCAACAAAACGGTGTCGCGGAGAGGAAGGACCGGACGTTGATGGATGCGGCAAGGACCATGATGGCGGAGTTCAAGTCTCCATACAACTTTTGGGCCGAAGCCATCAACACCGCATGTCATGCATCCAATCGGCTCTACCTCCGCAAGGGCTTGAACACGACTCCATATGAGATACTCACCGGTAACAAGCCCAACCTCAAGTACTTTCGGGTGTTCGGGTGTAAGTGTTTCATTCTCAAAAAGGGTGTTCGGTTGTCTAAGTTTGAAGCTAGAGCATATGAGGGCATATTTGTTGGTTATGCTACAAACTCTCATGCCTACCGTGTCCTCAATAAATCCACGGGACTTATTGAGGAGATGTGTAACATGGAGTTTGATGAGAATAACGGCTCCCAAGTGGAGCAAAGTGGCACTTGTGATGTAGGTGATGAAATTCCTCCTCAAGCCATAAGAAGAATGGGTGTTGGTTTTATCCTACCCGTTGAGGAACCCCTTCTGGCCAAAGGAGAAGGACAATGCTCCACTCAAGTGGAGCCATCACCAACCCAAGGCCCACACGCTTCCGAAGAACAAAGTGAAGGCCCTCAACCTCATGAACAAGACCAAGGGCAAGATCATGCTCAAGACGATGTCGACACACCAAGTGATGCCCAAGGTCAAGTTCTCTCCCCCCGAGCATGTTCAAGATCAAGAACATGCTCAAGACGGCGCTCAAGATGATCAAGTGACCCCTCCTCAACTCGCCTCCGAGGAGGAACTAGAACGTCGTGCCACCAAGATTGCTTCCAAGCTCACCACCAAGGGTCATCTCATGAAGAATGTACTTGGAAGCATCCAAAAGGGGGTAGTCACTCGTAGACAATTGGCAAACTATTGTGAACATCACGCGTTTGTTTCTTGTGTTGAACCCCAAAAGGTATATGAAACTCTTGAAGATCCGGATTGGCTTAATGCCATGCATGAAGAACTCAACAAGTTCGAGCACAACAAGGTGTGGAGGTTGGTGCCAAGGCCAACGGGGAACCACAATGTCATTGGGACCAAGTGGATTTTCAAGAACAAGCAAGATGCTCATGGAACCATCGTTCGCAACAAGGCAAGATTGGTGGCACAAGGTTACTCCCAAGTCGAGGGTATCGACTACGGTGAAACCTTTGCTCCCATTGATCGTCTTGAATCCATTCGTTTGTTGATTGCTTATGCTTCTCATCACAACTTTAAGTTGCAACAAATGGATGTGAAGAGTGCCTTTCTTAATGGTCCTATTAATGAGTTGGTTTACGTCAAACAACCCCCCGTGTTCGAGGATCCCTACTTTCCCGATCATGTGTACCAACTCGATAAGGCACTCTATGGCCTTAAACAAGCCCCACGTGCGTGGTATGACCACCTTACCGAGTTGCTACAAGATCGTGGGTTTGAAGTTGGGCTCATCGATCCCACTCTTTCTACTAAGAAGGTCAATGGGAGTTGTTTGTGTGCCAACTATATGTTGATGACATTATCTTTGGTTCCCCTAACAAAGCTTTCAATGATGAATTTGCCGCACTAATGACCTCAAAGTTCAAGATGTCTTCCATGGGAGAGTTGAAGTTCTTTCTAGGTTTCGAAGTGAAGCAAAGAAGAGAAGGTACCTTCATCAATCAAGCCAAATACGCTCAATACATGCTCAAGAAATTCAAGCTAAGTGATGTCAAGCCGGCTTCCACTCCAATGCCCAATGGCGCCAACTTGACATCGATCCCAATGGTAAAGCGGTGGATCAAAAGGTATATCGCTCCATGATTGGATCCTTGCTTTACCTTTGTGCATCTAGACCGGATATCATGTTGAGTGTGGGAATTTGTGCATGGTTTCAAGCCGCTCTAAGGAAAGCCACTATGTGGCGGTCAAGTTTAATCTTCGATATTTGGCTCATACCCCAAACTTTGGCCTATGGTACCCAAGAGGAGCAAACTTCAAGCTTGTAGGATATTCGGATTCCGATTGGGCAGGAGATAAAGTGGATAGGAATTCTACTTCTGGAGGGTGCCAATTCCTTGGCTGCTCTTTGGTAAGTTCGTCTTCCAAAAAGCAAAGTTGTGTGTCTCTCTCGTCCACTGAAGCGGAGTATGTAGCGGCCGGTAGTTGTTGTGCACAAATCTTACGGATGAGGCACACTTTAAAGGATTACGGTGTCATTTGTGACAAAGTGCCTCTTTGGTGTGACAATGAAAGTGCCATCAAGATTTCTCTCAACCCGGTGCAACACTTCAAGACGAAGCATATTGAGATTCGGTATCATTTCATCCATGATCATATTAGGAGAGGGGAGATCGAGCTCAAGTACGTCAACACTCATGATAACCGTGCAGATATTTTCACGAAGCCCTTGGATGAAGCGAGATTTCGCGAGTTAAGGCATGAGCTAAATATCATTGATTCGAGCAATGTTGCTTGAATCCTTGGACACCCCACCATACTCAACTTGTTATCTAGTTTAGGTGTAGGCATAGACATAGGGGGAGTGTTGTTCTCTCAATGAACTCTCCCTCCCCCCATTATGCATAAATCGATCGTCTCTTTCACATTAGCCATTTTTGATGGTACTTGTGCTTCAAAGACGAGTTTTGGTCATGGGCCCAAGGATAATTCTTCGTGGTGCCATACCAATTGACTCAAACATAGGTGGCTCCGTCCACCACTCTCCTCACGGAGAAGTTGTGTCTCGTAGTTGGTCTCGTTCGTCGTGTGTGTTCGTCTCTTAGTTGGTTGGTGTCTCTTCCGGAGTTTGTTCTTGCCTTTTCTCTCTTCTCTCTTGTGTGTTCTTACACTTTCTTGGTTTTACGGTACTACCGTGGTGAGCCACGGTACTACCGCAGGAGTTGGTGGCTCTACGTTTTGTGCGTGGCCCTCCAGGGGCACGGTACTACCGCTACCTCCGCGGCAGTAATTTTTTATTGCCGCTGAACGAGCGGTACTACCGCCCAGCATGCGGTACTTCCACCCGGGCGGTACTACCGCGATGACCAAGGGTACTTCGCGCCCATGAGCGGTGGGGGTTAAGAGCGGACAGGGGGAGTTCTAACTCCCCCATACCCATTCATCTCTATTCCCCACCCCGTCTGTCTCTCCTGACCAAGAACGGCGTCGGAGGCCTTCGCCGGATCTCCGTCTCCGGCCGCTCTCCACGGATTCCGACCGGTGGGATTGCTCCCCACCTCGCCCTCTTGCCATGGACCCAGGTTTTTCCCCAAGGGCCTCTTCTTTTTGTCCTTCCTTGTGCTTTTAGGTTTTGGGGAGATATATGTGGTGTTCTTGAGATTTTTGGCTAAATCTGTGCAAGTGGGATTCGTTGTAGAGTGGTAGTGTAGTCCCATGCTCTTTGGATAGTCAAATTAGTTCCGTTTGATCAACGGTAGTACCGAAGTTGTCGTGTCGAGGTTCCAGATCCAGATCTGCGTCCTCTGGGGCGGTTTTCAAACCGTGCGGTACTACCGCTCCTCCTGGAGCGGTACTACCGCAGCCTCACCTGGATCTGGCACTCAGCGTTACTTCCGCACCTTAGTGCGGTACTTCCGCACCTCGGTGCGGTACTACAGCTTAGCGTCCGGAAGTAAAAAATTACTTCCGCCCCAAGCGCGGTACTACCGTGCTATCCCAGCATGGTACTACCGCGGCTGGAGCGGATGTAATTTATTACTTCCGCAACCCTGCCCGATACTACCGTAGATTCATCTGCGCTCATTTGTTTCGTCCAAATTGCATGTTTTGTGTCTCTCTCGGTTTGGTTTTGATCCGTTTTGTTCCCGTGCGGTCTTTCTGTCTTTGTGTCTAGGTGGTGGCTCCGGTTTTGCTCATTGCTCGAATCCCAGCCGAGACACAGGGTCAAAGCGTCACAAGAACCCAGATGATGTTCCAGAGGGGTCCTCTGCTGGTCCCCAACGCAGGACCAAGACTACCGCCAACAAACAGAAGGAGCCTGTCATGGGCATGGATGTGATGCCCCAGGCCGAGTTTGTCATTCGAAGGAAGCTCAATCCCTATGTGAATCCCTGGACTAGCACGCGAGGCAATGAACTCTTCTGGAACAAGCAGCAGAATCTGATTTACATGGATGTGATCAAGGCCAAGCAGAATCACTATGTTGAAGTTCACTACATTGACATGCACCATATGAGGCAGGACAAGCACCGTGAGTACTTTGGAGAGGCCTTGGATCTAGTCGAGCAGTTTGCCATTGAGCACTTGCTCACCTTCCACAAGGATTTTGATCCAGAGATCATCGCTCAGTTCTTTGCTTCCGTCTATTTCGGCACTGATGATGCAAGGACCATGACTTGGATGACTAATGGCCGCCGTCTGTCTGCTACTTGGAAGGAGTTCATGGAGTTGCTTAACGTTCCAGATGAAGGGCTCGACAGGCCAGTTGGAGTTCGCCCTCATGCCAACTCTGACTCTGCCAACAAGAACAAGCTCATGCCATTCCTTGTTCCGAAGACTCTTCCCAACAAGAAGACTGTGTGGGTGCTTAATCCCTTCCTTGACATCATGCATCGGCTCTTTCGGAACACCCTCTTCCCACGCATTGGGGACATGGGCCAGGTACATGCTTACCTCGTTGACATGATGCTTATCTGCGAGGAGGCCCGTAAGGCTCAGATTCAACCACTTGATGTCTCACATATCATGTGGCGTGAGCTTCAGTTCGCCGTGTTCAACCGTAAGGTCCCCATCTACGGGCCTTACCTGTTCCACTTGATATCCACGACACGGGAGAGGTTGTTTCCCCAGGATGAGTTTGAAGCTCCAGGGTGGATTCGTCATGAGTCCGTCAGGCTCCGCATCAAGCCACATTGGGCTAACACCACCACTTTTCTTTGAGGCTGCCGAGGCGGCTGTGGATGAGGAGGAACTTGGGGAAGAAGCTGCTGCCAGATTCGCCTTCTCACCTCCCTCTGATGAGCCCTCTTGGGCAAAGAAGCTTAAGAACAAGATGAAGAGGCCGTTCTGTATGCAGGTTCAGGGTCAGTACAAGGCCCATGTTTCTCAGAAGGAGAGTCCCCGTCGCGACATCAGGATCTTGAGGGCTTGCGGGGAGGATGTGGCCAGCGGTTCTGAGAAGCACATCACCCCAGAGACTGCCTGGATGGAGAAGCAGGGATACAAGTGGACCCGATTGGAGGAGGAGTCCGTTCCTGCTGCAGAGTCTGAAGACGAGGAGTCCTTTTCCGCCTGAGCTACCACCTTTGTTGTAGGTGTCCTCTCTGCCTTTTTGGTGTCTCGATGCCAAAGGGGGAGAGAGTGTAGGATTTGCGTGAGTTGTCGTGTGTTTCATCGTTTGCTTTGCTTTCCGTCGTTGAACTTGCTTGCTTTGTTTTGGTTGTGCTTGTGAGACTAAGTTTATCATATGGTGTAATACATATGCACTCTATCGTACCTTATTATCTTATTGAGCTTGTGCTTTATCATGCTATTCATGTTATGCTCATATCTACTATCTTGCTTAGTGTCAGCCTTACCTTTGCAAGATATGCTTTGTTTCTAAAATATAGGAGGAGTGGTGATCCTAGTATTCGTGCTGTGTAGTCCAAAGCACTTTACTCTCTATCACGAATCTAGGGGGAGCTCATCTATATTTTAGAGATGTGGGGTTTGCTTGTGCTATATTCATCTCCTTTGTGCAAATCCTGTATTGTCATCAATCCACCAAAAAGGGGAGATTGTAAGGGCACTTTTGTCCCTAAGTAGTTTTGGTGATTGATGACAATGCCTTTGCGGACTAATCATGTGTATTGAGGTTTTCAGATTCATCATGACTAAACACAAGACGATTCCATGCCCCTCGAAGATTATTGAAGACGGCGTTTGTCTAAGGTTCGGTTCGGTGGAGTTGAGTCGTAGGAGAGCCGTACTATTAAGAGGGGGTCCGCTTTGGAAAGGTTTGGGTGGAACCTCACGTACACATTCCCTTTTGCACCGCCTTTCCTTTGAGCTCTTTGGAGTGTTCCTCCGTCTCACCTTGTCTCTGCAATTTGAAAGTCTCCGCCTTGCTCTTCTCAGGCTAGCGGTAGTACTGCTCCTCTGAGCGGTACTACATGAGGAGCCAGCAGTAATCTGGGCTCCTGCACGGTAGTACCGTGGCTCCCAGTAGTACCGCTCCCGAACGGTAGTACCGCTGAAGCTCTGGTCCGCACCGCTGCTCAAGCGGTGGTATGCACGGATGTAATTTTTACATCCGCTACCATGCTGTAGTACTGCGTGCGCGGTAGTACCGTGACGCCAAGCCGTGCATGATGTAAGCACGGAGGTAAGGGCGGATGTAATTTTTTACATCTGCACCTTTCACGGTAGTACCGCACCCATGGTCGCGGTAGTTCCATGTCGGATTTTATTTCTCAAGCGGAGGTAGTCACGGATGTAATTTTTTACATCTGTGCCTACCAGACCTGGCCTGCGGCTGTCTTGCGGAAGTACCGTATGAGGTCACGGTAGTACCGCTTCTGCGGATCTACCGCGCCCTACTAGTGCTCCTGTTTGCTAGGTCCGGTCTCCGTTGTGCCCACGGAAGCCCGTGCGGTAGTACCGCGCCTGTGGTGCGGTAGTTCCGTGGGTCGCGGACTGAGTGGTGGGTAACGGTTGGAAATGTCCCCCCACTATAAAAGGGGGTCTTCTTCCCCAAGAAGACCCACCTCTTCGAACCCTAAACTCCATTGTTGCTCCAAGCTCCATTTTCGCCCGATCTCTCTCCCTAGCCAATCAAGCTTGTTGATTTGCTCGGGATTGGTTGAGAAGGCCCCGATCTACACTTCCACCAAGAGAAATTTGATTCCCCCACTAATCCCTAAGCGGATCTTGTTACTCTTGGGTGTTAGAGCACCCTAGACGGGTGAGGTCACCGTGAAGCCATAGTCCATTGTGGTGAAGCTTCGTGGTGGTGTTGGGAGCCTCCAATTAAGTTGTGGAGATTGCCCCAACCTTGTTTTTAAAGGTTTGGTTGCCGCCTTCAAGGGCACCAATAGTGGAATCACGGCATCTCGCATTGTGTGAGGGCGCGACGAGAATACGGTGGCCCTAGAGGCTTCTTGGGGAGCATTGTGCCTCCACACCGCTCTAACGGAGACGCATTTCCCTCAAAAGGAAGGAACTTCGGTAACACATCCTCGTCTCCACCGGCTCCACTCTTGGTTATCTCTTCCCTTTACTTGTGCAAGCTTACTTGTGTTTTATTCATTCCTTGCTTGTGTGGTTGTGTTTTTTGCATCATATAGGTTGTCCACTTAGTTGCATATCTAGACAACTTACTTTGATGCAAAGTTTAATTTGGTAAAGAAAAGCCAAAAAATTGTTAGTTGCCTATTCACCCCCCCCCCCCTCTAGTCAACTATATCGATCCTTTCAGGCGAGGCGTGCGGTACGCACGGGGCATGAAGACGGGCCAGAGCTCTGGTGGTCATACATGTGGTGAGACAACTGCGAATTTGACTTGAGATGACTACAAGCAATGGTGAAATTCCTTCAAGTTTCAGACATGCGGTCAAGAAAAGAGCGGTGATGTTGAGTTCAGGTAACTCTTATGTGTGACACCCAATATGTGAGTTGTTCACTCGTCACGCAGGTCAGTGATCAGTGTGTGATGGCGTTGGATGGATACTCTGGAAGTTGGGAGCACAAACTAGAGTGACAAGTAACTTAATTTTGCTCGAGTGTTGACTGTGGTCAATAAAAGGAGGGACTACAAGTTGTAGGTGGAGTCTTTGGAGTATCAGCGGTACTCATGGGATAAGCTCAAGTCCAATGTAAATGGAAGTTTGACGCATTGACGAATTCAAGGTGGTGGAGAATATTCGCCAAGGTGGAGTTTTTTAGAGTTGTGTCGAATATAGTGTACAAGGTAGGTTACAGTTGGAAAAGTGTTGTATTGTGTTTACAGGGTACGGAGTCGTGTCCTAGTAGGACACTTGTATCCTAGGCCTCTCATATATAGTGCGGATAGACACACGATGTAAGCTATGCCAACATAATAGCACCGGACCGCAGGGGAAGCCGGCGGCATGTGCGGGCTTCCAGGGCGACCGGGTGCAGTATTGTAACGGTGTCATGGGGAGGAGCGCCCATAGTCAGGCCCCGGGATGTAGCCATATCGGTGAACCTCGTTAACAAATCTCGGTGTCGTGCTCGTGTGATTGCTTGGTCCTTGAATGATCGACGATATGCCTCAAATTTATTCTAACAATACTACACAACAAGTCAGTATATTTCAAAATGTGAGCTATAGTGACTACGAGGGGATCTGTCTAAGTGGGTCTAGCATCATTGGTCATGGCCTCTTCTTCACATTTCATTTTATTTTCCTCTAAAAGTTGCGAAGATGAGAGATATGATGTCTTGTTTTTGGCCAATGTGCCAAGCAAAATGGATAAATGGCACCTTGTCTATGCGTCAAGTTAGTTTTTTTTTGGCTTTTTGTTAGTTTGTAAGAACTAGTGGCTTCTTCTTCTTCCCATGTGACGCTCTTATATTTCTTTATAGAGGGAGTATAAGTTGTAGTATTTGAGTATTGTCACAATTGTGATTTCGGGCTGCTCTCTTTGTGTCAGCCTACAGTCTTTTAAGGCTAGCTATTAGTATTCATCCCATTCCTTTTCTGTTTGACTTCATTTTCAAAAAGGGGGGGGGGGAGGGGGGGGGAGGGGGGGGGCGCAAAAGTTTTGCCACATCTCATTCATAAAGAAGGTTAAAACGGATGGCATTTCAAGACTCTGCTTTAACACAAGGTTTTTCTGGGAGACCCATTACGCGTTGAAAAAAAAACTAGAGAAGGCAAGACTCTCGTCTCTGCATCATGCACAATTACGCCTTGACAAAATAGAAATACATAAATCTACTCTCACAACATTAAAGAACGCAAATTTAGGGGCGGAGCTAGGATTGGGCCAAGCTCCGGGCCCCAGGCCCCAGGCCTGCTACAGTACCGTTACCGTGCGCAAGACGCTACAATAGACAAAGTATGTATTCTCCATGCCCCGGGTACAGGCCCCACAAACATAACAAGCGTAGCCAGAGACTTAGGCCTATGCCTTCTCCCAAGAACTTTTTTTTCGTGAATACGCTTGGAAGCCTATCGTTTCAGTGATAGAGAATAGAAAATACAGGGGTGGTAGTCGAGACTCGAGAGTGGCTATTCTGAGCCCAGGCTCATCACACCCCGTGCATGAACAGTAAATTCATTTAAAAAGGTAAATAAAACATCTTATTTTTCTGGCATCCAAGATGCTTGAGTGGGCAATGTACATGCAAATTTTTGTGGTGTTAGGACATTCGAGGACGTCGCGACAAACAAAAAACAAAATTTGGTTTTCGAAGAAACTTTTCAAAAATAGCAGTATTTAGACCCAGTTTTTTTGCATGAGAATTTCATTTGAGCACAAAATTTTGCATGTCCTAGAAAATTCAAGCATATTATATTGGATGTAAAAAAATCAGTTTTTTGTAGTATAGGATTTTTAATTTACTGTTCATCAAGAGCATCTTGGGCACCGTTGTGGATTACCGGGTGGCAGTCCTACTAGTAGGTACACAGGAGGGCGTAGCAAAGGATGCCGGTGTGCAGAGGAGAGGTGTTGCTGAGCCAAAAAACTGAAAGGTACTGCCTCCGTCCCAAAATGTTAGACATTTTTTGATACAATCATATTGTTCAAAAACTTTTTTTGATTTTGGGACGAAGGGAGTAGGTTACAGGGAGAAATGTTGCCGTCCGATCGATGGCAACTAGTGCATGTAGACACTTCCATGACCCAGCAAGGAGAACTTTTGAACTTTGCACCATACCAAGGTGCCTAATTTGGCCGTTGTTGATGGACATGCATGATATATCCCCCCTCCACTTTGGTGCCTGTCTCTGCTATTCTGGGGGCTGCTAGCTCGTCACAAAAAACCAACCTTGTGGGATTCAGGTCAGGCCCCAACCCGAATTCGGCGCCGGTTTCCACATTTTAGAGCATCTTCAACAGCCGTGTCAAAAGACGTGTGCGGGGTAAATTGGGCTTTTAGCGTACGTGGGACCTTTTTGCGCGCTCCAGCGATGGCGGGAAACTAGCGTGCGCGGGAATCGTTTGCGCGCGCGCGGAAAAAGGCGGCGGCTCGCGTGTTAGATTTGACACACCGCGTCCGGTGCGCCTATAAATTGCAGCGCCCTCTGCCGCTCTCTCTCGCTCGCTCTAGCGCTTTCTCTTCTCGCCGCCGACACGACACCACCGCGCCACCATGCCGCCTCGCCGCCGGGAAGGTTCGACTACAAGGCGTCCGCGTGCGTCCGTCCGGCACCTACTCCGTCTCGATCCGGTTGGGCGGCGGCGTGCGCCTTGGCCTCGGAACCTTCGACACCGCCCAGGACGGCACCCGCGCGTATGACGCTGCGGCGTGGCGCCTCCGGCGGTCCCGTTGGGACATGAACTTCATCGACGTGGCGACGCCAGAGCGGGCACAGGAGTTGGATCCTTTCCCGCAGCTTATCACCGACGAGGATCGGTGCAAAAACCGGAGGTGGGAGCGCTGTCTCAGCCTGGCCGAGATGGACGAGGAAGCCATGGTGCTGTGGAGGCAACGCTTCCCACAAGATATCATCAACGAGGAGCAGTTCTTCGCCGAGAGGAGGGCGGAGAGGAAGGAGAGGAGGCAGGAGCGAGCCGCCTATCGCGAGGACAAGCGAACGCGGAAGGCGGTCGCTAAATACAACATCGCGCTAGGAGATGGGTCGTCCTGGGACTCCCGCGGCGAGTGGTTCCTTGACGCCTACGCTCCAACGTTTGAGGAGCGTCTGAGGAGGACATCACCGAGACAGAGTCTGAGTTGGAGAATGACGAATAGTAGTAGTTTTTTGTTTTATTATTTTTGTATCGTAGAACTATGTACTATTTGATTATGTATTGTAGGAGAAGACTTGAACTATGTACGTTTCATTGTATCGTAGAACTATGTACTATCTGACTATGTATTGTAGGAGAAGACTTGAACTATATACGTAAAATATAGCGTGTCTGCTGGAGCGGCTCAGGCGCGCTTTATTTTGCGGCGGTCGCTAGAGCCAGCGCACCGCCGCATGCAAAACCTGGCTCATCTGGTGCTGTATCCGGACTTTTAGCGCGCGGCGCGTTGCGCAGCTGTTGGAGATGCTCTTAGGCTGTATTCGGTTTGAAGGAATTATGTAGGAAAAGTGCAGGAAGAAAAAGTAGAGGAAAGTTTTATAGAAGTAGAGTTCGGTTCGCTCTTCAAACTATGGAGGAAAAGTGCAGGAAGAAAAAGTAGAGGAAAGTTTTATAGAAGTAGCGTTCGGTTCGCAGGAACGAACTGCTGCAACTCCGGAGGGTAGTTTCTATAGCCTCTAATTTCACAGGAAATAAAACATTTGCTTGGAGCTCTTTTTTGTGTGGAGTCCCGAGGCGAGACACAGGAAAAACTACTACTACTAGAGGCCCACAACATGGGGTGCTTCTGTCATGTGCTGCGATTTGTGGGTCCCAGACTTTTGCATGTCCCATTTTCCCTTTCCTGTCAAGCGAACGTCTTGATTTTCTACTTCCCTTGATTCTCTGTCCCATAGGTTTGTGCTAGCATCTCGACCCTGTTCCTATAAAGGTTTTTGTTCCTTTGTTTTCTACACATCTGTTTCGAACGGGGCCTTATGGGGTCGGATCAATTCCAGGCGCCACCATTCCATTGACGTTGTTAACCTGGTCCGTGCGCGCGTGATTGGCCTCGGAGGCCGCGTGGGGGACGGAGGTGACGGTGAGGGGCTCCTTCCGGCCTTCCTTCCGTCTCCGGGACACCGCGCACTCTGGCTTGGCTACGGTTGTGCTGTGCTGCATGCGTGTGACGTCTCCACCGTGCTCCTTCCTTGTCGGGGAT
Organism: Aegilops bicornis; assembly: GCA_021605145.1. NCBI lineage: Eukaryota > Viridiplantae > Streptophyta > Magnoliopsida > Poales > Poaceae > Aegilops > Aegilops bicornis. Next base: position 215,429,904 of record CM038675.1, read on the forward strand.
TGGTGATGATTCAGGTGTAGCTCTTGTTGGGGCAGAAATCACTTATCTGACCTAAAGCAGAAATCAAATCACAAACTGACCTGGTCACGAAAAAATTTCACTTTGCTGACCCTTTGGTGTGGCGCCCGACAGCTGGGCGCCGCACCCTCTGAGCAGCGCCTTCCCTTCGGCGTCAGACATCCTGCCAACATGGCAGCCTGGTCCGATTCCGCCCACACGCACTGCAGCGCCTAAGGGCTAGGGCGCCACACTTTGACGTGCAGCGCCTAGCCCTTGGGCGCCAGACGGTGACTTAAGCGGGCCGACCCAGCCCGACCAGGCAGTTCCTCATCTCTCCCTCTCTCGACAGAGTAGCAAGGCGGCGGGCGCCCCATCTAATCCCCCCCCCCATCCCTCTCAGATCAGAAGATTTGATCCGTGGATTCGATCCCCAATTCATCCTACTAGGTAAACTCTTCCCTTATCTTTCTTTTGCTCCGTAAAATTGTTGCCATTCTAGAGATTTGTCCAAGATTTGATGGAACCCTTGATTTGTTTGGTTTGCTCGATTTAGGATGTGTATTCATATTGGTAGTACCGTAGTGTTATTTATTAGTTCACAATATATGATTCTTGTTGGTGAAAGCCTATATTGTTTAGTTTTTTTAGATATGTATGAGATGCCTATTTCTATAGATAACTATGAGATGTTGATTTTTGTAGACATATATGAGAAGTTTGTTTAGATATATATTAGATGTTGAGTTTATTTCAAATATTAGATGTTGAGTTTATTTGAAACATTAGATGTTTAGTTTATTTGAACACATATGACATATTCATTGTGTGAGAAGGAGATGTTGAGATTCTTGTAGTTGAACACATGTTATATGTTTAATGTATACCGATATTTGAGATGAAGATGAACTCTTATATGTTTATTGTTTGAAATTGTAAGGATGGTTTGGCTTCGGGCGATGTCTCTGACGTGCAACACCGGGCCTACATGATGCGCGAGAAGGATAAGGTAATAATGAGTAATCTAAATATTTTGCAAATTTGCCTTTAGTTGAAATTTACATGCCCTAAGATTTGTCATTACTTGTTTTTTGCAGAAGCTTGAACCTCTGAAGATTCGGTATCACGGGCTCTGGTCCTGCCATGCCTTACGATGAGCGGTACACACCGTACATCAAGCGTGCAGGACTACTCCGTGGATTCTGTTGGTCACCGGTCCACGCCGAATCTGAACGCTCCACCGGTGTCCGCTCTTGTTGATCGGTGGAGGCCGAGACCCACGATTTCCATCTTCGGACGGGGAGATGACCGTGACGCCGAGGATGTCTCGTTGATCACCGGGCTTGCTATCGACGGGAGGCCTCTACGTATGAGCACCGATTACGATGGGTGGCGCGAAAGCAGATGATTGCTCTTATCGGTATGGCTCCTACCGAGGCTGAGGATGATGTAGAGGAGGGAGAAGAGAAGAAGAAGAGGGAAAGGAAAGCAGCCGGAGCTGCTTTCACGTGGATTCAAAATAACTTTGCGACGCGTGCCCTCCGGATGCCACCGATGATGTGATCCAGACACATGCTCGTGTGTATATGTGGTACATTGTGTCGAGGACTTTGTTTCTCGACTCCACCGGCAAGAACGCTCCATGGATGTGGTCAAGGCGTTGACCGTCTTCGATAGCAAATGGAGCTGGGTTCAGCGACTCTTGCCTACTTGTACCGGCTGTAGTTGGTCTGTTTTGTGATCAACTCATTTCATTAGCAATGCAAGCTTCTTTGTCAAGTTAACATTGTTTTTCTTTCATATGTAGTCGATTTACGCGTGTTGCAGGATCACACCTAGAGCAGGCATTGGTGGTAATCTGCTTCTACTTTACGTATGGAGCTGGGAGCGTCACTGTTGGACGCCTCAAGAGCGTCAGGTTTGATCCTTGGTATGCGAGATGAACATGATTTAATTACGGCGCCCCACGTGGGCTTACAAGTGGGATATCGTTTCCGAGATGATTTAACGATGTCAATCTCGTGTACCAAAAGTACATTGCCGAATTGGACACGATTACGCTCGAAAGGTGTAAGGAGGTCATTACTTTAGTCCTTTCTCATGCTTGCTTGAAAAATAGTCATCAAATTTGCATTGTTGCCCTGTTTCATAGGTTGAATGGCAGCCATATGGCGCGGGTGAGAGCTTGGGGTACACCGCGGAGTTCCGCCTCAACCCGATGTGCTTGCAGGATAAGGATCTACGGCTTATGCGGTGCCCATTGATATGCAATCGGGCGGTTGAGTTTCATTTGCCGCATCGCGTGTATCGTCGATTTGGTCTTTTCGGCCTCACCCGCCGGAATGGGTGGACACGGATAAAGCACTTCATAGGTAAGAGAGCATGTCTGCGTATTGTCTAATCATCGGGACTCCTTTTGATTGTGCTAATGTTTGGTTTTATACCACGCAGGTTGGACAGGAGAAGGCAATGGAAGATAAAGGACTGGGACAAGCATCATTCTGCGTATGTTACCCGCTTCCAGCTTTGTGTGGAGCAAGCTCAGAGCACCGCACGCGCCCGCTTCGTGAGCACAACCCAATTGCTTTTGATAACTACGCACGATGGTTTATTGGAAATACTCGAGTTGAGATATGCCCGCGGCATATAATGAGGATATTCTTGAAGAACCCGTAAACTTTGAGGATCTAGCAAAGGGAAGTACAACAGAGATGTCGTGCAAGGGCAAGGAGTCCCTCGCTGTTCGGTGATTAACTATGTGGCAAAGTGTTCCCCTCTTTACTTTCCTGTTGACCGTATTACACATGTTTGAATGGCTAACGCATTCATTCTTTCTCATCCGCAGCGCACCGAGATCAAGAAAGCAGTGATGAGAGCCAGTCTATTCTCGGAGAAGACACCGGTTGAACCGGCAATGATGATGGTTCACTACGAGCATTCCTTAAGGTACATATCGCAATCACTATGAGAGGCAGTCTATGTTGCGTAAGTTTCATATCTTACACACTTGTTCATGTTACAGCGTCAGGCCAAGAAGTTAAGGCGGTTATCGAACCTTTTCGGTTGCCGTGATCCTGAATATGATGAACCATCTGCCTCTAGGTCTGGTACACCATCAGACCCCGCATCTCACCATGAGGGGGACGATGTGAGTTCCTCATATGCTTATATGGATGATGAGGGTGGGATAACCCAAGAGGTATGACTAATCCTTTAGATGTGATTCTCACTTGATTACGACACCGGCCTTCACCATATTGTTTCGTTGTGTGATAGGGCGATGAGCTTGATGATGACATGACTTTGGCGGACGCTCAAGCTCGGTCCGCATATGTGTTGAAGCCTAGGCAGCCCAGACGCGGTACACGCCCAACGACTATGACAACAGAGGCAACCCAAAGGTGGTCGAGGGACCTCGCGGATGGCTAGCTTGGATGATGAGGCGGAGGAGGAGGCGGAGGCGGAGGAGGAGGAAGTGCACGAAGAGGAGCCTCGTGCTCCTAAGAAGAAGAAGCTTGCTCAGGGCGTGCCACCGTGAACACGCGGAAGGAATTAGTGCTTGTTCATGTTAATTGTAGCCGTTTAATTAGGTTGATGAACTTGTGAGGTTATGTTATATGTTGGTGAACTCTTACTAGTGTGGTATTTGTGTTTGCGAACCTGAAGTCATGTTGAATTGTCTTAAATGATATGATGTTCAAGTTATTAGTTCTCTTTGCTTAGCATGTGCAGTTTACAGTACTTTTATTATGTGAGTCTTGCTGCAGGAGGCCAAAATGGCATCTGTTTTGCAGTTTTGCTTATAGAAGACTGGCAGCCTAACAGCTTAGGCGCCAGATCAGATCTGTGTGGCGCCTAACACTTAAGGCCAGATCATGGTGCAGCGCCTCGACCTTAGGCGCTGCACTACTTCCATGACCATCCAGAGAGCCACGGTTGGCTTGCATCACATCCACAATACTTACAATGACTGCAGCATCACAACAATTTGAACAAACACAAATTTCATGCCGACGAGTTCATAACTTAAGACAATTCAAACATTACTACGACATGGTTCACGACACATTCATTACAAATGACAAATGGCAGCTTGCCCTAGAAGATAGTTCACCAACATCTCACATGCCCTCACAACTTCATGACACATTCATTAGAAGCGAAGTCCCTCTTGAGTAGAGCGAGGCCATTTCCCTTCTTGTCACGCGTCGAGTCCTCCTCTTGTGCCTCATGAGCCTTTGCAAGCTTTCTTGCCCTCTCCTCCTCACGAGCAAGTTTAAGCTTGGCGTGCCCTCTCCTCCTCTCGTTTCTTCCGCTCCATCCTCTCCTTCTGACGACGCTCTTCCTCCAAGCCTCTTCGAAACGATTCTTCAAACCGTCGTTGCCGCCTAAGACAATCTGCGTATTGGTCCTTTTTCACATCTTCTGGCACTTCAAGATCTATCCACGTGAAGTACTTGCATAAAGGAGGCGGTGACTGCATAAAAATTTGTTGTTAGTGTTGACACACATTTGAGAGTAACATTTTACTTCTCGAGCTTACCGTGGTTGGTCATAGGCGTTAGTTGGAAGTGCACGATCATAAGCATAGTTCGGGCATACAAAATATCTCCGCCTTCCGTCCATGCTTTCTTTCGGTCGGTGGACACCTTCACCTTGCAAACATCTCCACACCAACATGGCGGGATGTTGACATCTTTCTCCTTCACCTTGTCCAAAGATGCGTCCTCCCACTTGTTCGGCATGTCTTCTTGGTTAGCACACGGTGGCCTCGTCATGGAACCGGATGAAGCCATGCCTACAAAACCGAGAATTATTGGTCAACCCTAACCCCACTTAACAATAACCACAACCCTAACACCAACATAACCCTAACACCAACATCAAACACACATAACTCTAACCCTAGCATACTATGGAAGCCTAACCATAACAAATTAGTAAAGAAACACAAATTTCCAAATCCTATCAAAAACTAGGGTTTCCCAAACTAGCAAGATTTGAGCAAATGTGACAATTCCTATGGATGAAAACGAGGGATCGGAGGAGATTACCTTAAGGGAGGGTTGGCTTGAAATCCACGGTCAAACACTCGGATTTGCAAGATTTGAGAAAGATTTGATAGGGAGAGGGAAGAGAGGAGGGCCGCAAGGGTTTTGGTGGGGTAGGGGTGTGGAGTGGGGTGGGAGGAGAGAGGTGGGGCCAGCCCAAGTGGACAGACTGCAGCGCCCAAGAGATAGGCGCCGCACATTACAGTGTGGCGCCTAAGTCTTAGCGCCTTGATCTTGTCTGTGGGGCCGAATCGACCAGGGCTGCCTGTTGGCCGGCAGGATGTGCGACGCCGAAGGGAAGGGCGCAGATCAGAGGGTGCGGCGCCCAGCTGTCGGGCGCCACACCAAAGGGTCAGGAAAGTGAAATTTTTCGTGGAGCAGGTCAGTTTGTGATTTGATTTCTGCCTCAGGTCAGATATGTGATTTCTGCCTCTTGTTGGCCTCAGTGGAGCGCAGATTGGAGATTTCCCTGGCCCTGCTTCGCTCGATGTGGTCCGGCCCGCACGTATCCACTGTGATGACTATGGACGCTACTGTGCATGCCGTGGCACTAGTCAACTCCGGAACAGGGCTCCCCGCTTTCTATAGTCTACTAGTATAGGGACCAATTGAGCCGTCAGCCACGTTTGACATCCTTAAGCCTATCCACTATTGCCCGGAAAATCGGTAATAGTTAAGGGTTTGAGCATCTCTGAATCTGTTAACAAGACTACAAGAGCATGTGCACAAGCAAAGATAGAGTTCCCCGCTCTAGCTAGTCTCCCAGGAATCTGCGCCATCCTTTCTCTTGAAAGGACATCGATCCACATCATCTAGAGTCTAGACCAACATAAAAGACGATAATAACTTGTATAATGGACGATGTGTAGTCTCCTAATTAAGCCGTCTTTACACGGACATCCAACACCAGCAGACAACTATGTGCAAAAGCATTGGGTCGGCCTCACAATTTTGACATTTCGTGGGGATCTTTATTAGTTGTTCTATCTCTTCCTTCAACAATGTCCTCCACTAATTTTGAAATAGTCAGCTGACGCCACATATGAGAATTTCTAGACGAAAATACATACCACATACTAGTAAATAGATACTAGTAGAGTTGCATGGGTTTCAATTAAACTGTTACCGAGATAAATTGGAAAACTTGTCTACACTTGCTCGGCACTTTTTAGAAATATAAATTTGAGATTTATGGAGTACTCCCTCGGTTCCACAATGTACTGCATATGGAGTTTTTTTTGGAAAGTCAAACAATACAAACTTTGATCAATTCTATAGACAAAATAATCTACGTTTAAAATACTTAAAACATATCATTAGATACATCATGGAACAAACTTTCATATTTCATATGTTTGATATTGTAGATATAGATTTTCTCTCTAAATTGGCCAAAGTTTGCAAATTTTGACTTTTGAGAAAACTGTAGACACTATATCATGGAACGGAGGGTGTACAATTTATAAAACTACACATCTTTGTATAACCTTAAAAATTGACTTTTTGTATTATTATTTTTCCAAGTGACAAGGTACCAGATTATTTATTACACATTTTTAAATCATTTAAATAATTTATTTAAAAAATATGTTTTAGCTAGCACTTCAAATGCAAAAACCTCAAGCCAACAGCTAACTTGGACGCCAAATCAGTGCGACGTTGTAAAATATTTGGAAACAAATATACTAAGTTATCTGAGAATTAAAAATCTATAAAATATGTGACATTGTTGTTCTAAAATTTGCACTCAAATATGTAAAAGAGTGTATTCATGTTTTAAAATTCTTATACACACTTGATTATATTTTAAATTGAATTATCGATATTTAAATCCATCATATATTTAAAGTAACCTCAAATTTGAATATAATTTTATGGATTTATATAATAAAATAAATTATAGTGTTGTTATGGTGATAAGTTTTCTTTAATTATATTTGAATTTAAATGTTATCTTAGTTGTTTGATTTAGAATGTAATTTCGGAGCATTCCAGGAGAGGCAAACATTAGAAATATAATTAAAATCAAAGTTATTTAGGATTTGCAGATTAACATTAATTAAAATTACATTTAGTTTGATATTAAAATACTAAATAATAATATCTGTTAAAGATCCATTAACAATTATTACATGTATAACTAATAATATGCGAGGTTTGTATTTTATATGAATTAGATGAGCCGCCGCCGATGATTTTCTATATTTTTTTCCCAACCCCTTCCACACATTCTGCCCTCCTCACATATACTCTCCTCCTATTGCTCTTAGTTATCCCAGTGCTCATCCAAAGACCCGAAGTAAACTGGAAAAAAAAATTATACCAAACATTTGTACTTATTTAAGTGTATGTTGTATTACTGTGTTGAAGAGTTTAATTCATATTATTTAGTTGACATAGTTAACCATATAATAGTGTTTTTGTGGGGCCACATAACTATTTGTTAAATATTGTTTGTAGTGTTATGTGTTATTAGTTCTAATATATTTCAAGGAAAATTTTATTTAAGCTAAATTTAAATTTTGTGTTTGAATAAAATTAATATTTCAGTTTCTTTTTAACAACAACATAAATTATATGATGCGTATGTATAAATTATTGTGTTTGTGTTCACATATATTTTAATATCATTAAAATCATGGTAGCGATCTCTAAAGCATAATGTCTAACTAGTATCTCACTAATGGTTTCTTGTATATTATTAGGTAAACATATTTGTAGAATCTTCTAGAGTATAAATTGAACTATTTATAAATGTGTCGAAGCTAGGTTGAGTAATAAGTTGACAATATGAGCATGATGTTTACATGGCATCGAAATAAACCAACGAGCATAACCTGTCGCCGATTCAATTTGCATAGATATAATTGTTTTAGCCTTGTTTGGATGCTTGACTTCGTCACTAATGCTCATGTCATTTTCAAAATAAAAGGTTTTGCATGAAACTAAACATATTAATCTGATAACATCAATTTTAATAAGACTTGTCGCACGTCTATGGGAGACACCGGTAGACTCAGTAAACTCATCGCCTATCAGGTTTTGTTATTTCACCACTACCACGGGGATGGGGCATTGCTCCACCTTAGCCCTCAGCTCCATCAGAAAAGTTGCAGACTGCCCGTGATCAGCCGGGCCATAGACGATTATCACCTCCAGCTGAGGTTCAACCGTCAGTCAGTCAAGGACATGCTGAGGAAAAATTCCCAACATAGATTTTGTTATTCCTACCTGGTAACATATTGGTTAATTGGGAGGACTTGCTCTCGCAAATTTTGGATTTTTGTTATTTATTTTATACTACAATAATCTATTGACTTAGTTTTTTTAGGGGAACCAAGTTTATTCATTCATAAGCCACAGAAAGTGGAATACATCTTGGATCATGGGGTTGGCCAAGCCACACGTGGCGCCCCTGACCTAAAGAACGAGCAAACTTGGCGATGCTATGAGCGTCGTTATTCGAGTCTCGACTTTCAAAAACGAAATTACAAGTAAACATGGTAGCTCTATGAAGTATCTCTGAAATAATGGTTCCGTATTTTCCATGATTGGAATTGTGGATATCCATGACAACCTGCTTCGCATCACATGCCAATATGAAATTCTGCACAAGCAGGTCTTCAGCCAACGCTATTCCCTCCCTACATGCAATAGCTTCCAACGTCGCCGGGTCTTGGAGTCCCCCTACAACTAGAGCCGAGCTACCCATGTAGTTACCTTGGTCATCTCGACAGACTGCAGCTGCGACACCTCCCCTTGCTGAGACCCCGGCGTCAACATGGATTTTGGCATATCCCGTTGGTGGTGCCTTTTGTCGTCTATTTCCCCTGGACACTGCTGCAGCGCCCACTCTTGGTGATGCACTCGGTTCCCGTAGGATCTCTAGATCTCTAATATATCTGTCGATAAACATATGTGTTGCTTGAGGGCTTTGAAAAATTCCTTCATGAATAGCTTTCCTCCTAGAGTACCAAATTGCCCAGAGTGTTACCGCAACTTTAATGAATTGCATGTGAGGTAACGCATCCATTAATGAGAAGAGCCAGTGATTTGAGCATGTGGTTCCGTCGTTGCAATGAGTTGCTTGGCGATGTCATCATCCACCAGCGCCACGCATTACACCGAGCAACAGTGCACTTCAAAGAATGAGTGTCTCCAAGAATCTGGTCCTCCACATAACCCGCATGCATCAGAATTTGTCATATGGCGGTGAGCTCGAACATCTTCTGTCGGGACTGAGTGCTTAGACAACCTCCACAAAAACATGCGAATCTTACCCGGTACTTGAGTTTTCCACAACATCTTCAAAGGTTTCTCTTCGGTGTTTGTACTTGAGGATCCAGCCGATTCCTCCAGCCACGCCTCCCTTCTCTGTTTCGTTGCCACAAGCATTCTATAGGCTGATTTTACTGTGAATACTCCGCTCCTCTGAAAATGACATCCCCAATAATCCTCCACATTCCTTGTGGACAAGGGTATGCCCATGATGGCCGGAATATCCATCGACATAAACACCTCATGCAGCTTCTGAAAATTCCACGTTGCCGAGGTAGCATCTATTAGTTCAGACACCATCACCGGGGGGTTTGGAACCCTGCTCCCATACGATCTCAGCATCTCGTCCCGAGGAATCCAGTTATCATTCCATATATTAGTTGTTGTTCCATTGCCAATTCGCCTGATCAAACCCTGTTTCAAAACATCTCTTCCTTCAATGATAGCTCTCCATATCTGGGGTGGTTGCCGAGAGTAGCCCGCAAAATTGATGAGTTTGGATGATAAACACTCCTTACCACACGTGCGCTCAATGACTCTGGATATTGCAACATGCGCCATGCTTGCTTCGCTAACATAGCCAAATTGAACAGTTCGAAATCTTTGAAGCCCAAGTCGCCCATGCCTTTCGGTTTTGTCATCTCCTTCCACGAGACCCAGTGTGGTTTATGGTGACCATCTTTACTGCCCCACCAAAATTTCCGAATTAACATATTTAGATGCTCGCAGAGTCCTCTAGGCAATTTAAAACAAGACATAGAGAAAACAGGTACTGCCTGAGCTACTGCTTTGACCAGAACTTCCTTCCTAGCAGATGACATTGTTCTCTCTATCCAGCCCTGTATCTTGTTCCACAATCTGCCCTTCAAATATTTCAAGGCCCCGTTCTTTGATGTCCCAATATCAGATGGCATGCCCAAGTATTTTTCATTGAGGGTTTCACTTGGCACATTAAGGATTCCTTTAATTTCATCTCTCACCGACTCTGGAACTCCCTTACTAAAAAAGATTGAGGACTTATCATAATTGATGCGCTGACCAGTTGCATTTATCCAACAGCTGGTGCACCTCCTGAGCACCCCATTCGCCTTGAAAAACAGCAGGTTGTCATCTGCAAATAATAGATGGTTGACTGGTGGTGCCGTAGGCGCCACTTTCAGACCATGAAGATTTGATGACTCACTTCTAGATTTTAGGAGGCACGAAAGGCCCTCTGCCGCAATCAAGAACAAGTATGGGGATATGGGGTCCCCTTGCCGTATACCACAAGAAGGTTTGAACTCATGCAACTTCTTTCCATTGAATAACACAGAAAATTTGACAGTGCTTACCAGTCCCATTACTATATCAACCCAATTGTTGGTGAATCCCAACTTGAGCATCATTGCCCTCAGATAAGCCCATTCCACCTTGTCATAGGCCTTCATCATATCAAGCTTAAGAGCACAATGTTGATTTCCCTTGGCCTTGTTGCGTTTCATAAAATGAAGGCATTCATACGCAGTTATTATGTTATCTGTTATCAATCTCCCAGGGACAAAAGCAGACTGCTCCTCAGAAATTATGTCAGGCAGAACAAGTTTTAATCGATTTGAGATAACCTTGGATGCAATTTTATACAACACGTTGCAAAGACTAATGGGCCGAAATTGTGACAAGAGGGTAGGGTTTTTTACCTTCGGGATCAGAACCAAGATGGTCTCATTGATGCATTCTGTTGATTCTGTACCCATAACAATTCTCAGCACCGCCCTAGTCACCTCTTCGCCACAGACATCCCAGTGACGCTGGAAAAAATGCGCCGGAAAACCATCGGGCCCCTGGGCCTTTAAAGGGAACATCTAAAAAAGCGCATTTTTCACCTCTTGCGAATTGTACGGAGCATTTAACTTATCATTCATATCAGCTGTGACCCTGCATGGCACTGTATCAAGAACCCGGTCCATATCATTGACTCCCCCAGACGTATACAGATTTTTATAAAAGGTTGTAGCCAAGTCTTCCATCTCCACCTCGTCGGCTGTTAACTGACCATCCGGGCGTTGCAGATTTTTAATTTGATTTTTACGGCGCCTTCTGCTCGCTCTAAGGTGAAAATAATAGGTATTTTTGTCGCCATGCTGCAGCCATTCCAGACGGGCCCGTTGGCACCACAACAGTTCTTCTCGATGGTAGAGCTCCACCAGGCGCTCTTTTATTTTTAGTTCCCTGTGCATGGGTCCCGTTCATCCTGGGATCCCTCGCAGGCTATCAAGCTCCGTCTGCAGCTGGCGTATCTCGCCCCTGAGGCTGGCCATAGTGGGGGTAACATAACCTGTAACATGCACTTGGGACTAGCAAACATGCTTATGTGGCACATAATTAAAGAGGAGAGAGAGGGTTAGAGTAACATAGGTAGATACCATATCATGTTAAATGCTATGCTACTTTGTGTCATGCATGGCAATAAATATGATCATCTATGATACTCCCTCCTTCCATCTATATAGGGCCTAATGCATTTTTTGAGGCTAACTTTGACCAAATATTAGAGCAATAATATATGACATGCAACTTACACAAAGCACACTGTTAAATTCATGTGTGAAAGGAGTTTTCAATGATATAATTTTCACATTGTGCATGTCATGTATTATTAATCTTGTCAATAGTCAAAGGCGGTCTTAAAAAACGCATTAGGCCCTATATAGATGGAAGGAGGGAGTACTACTTTATGTTACTATGCACTATGGAGGTAGTATCATACAGTAGTATCATATGCATGATACTCCCTCCGTTTTTATTTACTCTGCATATTAGAGTTGACTGAAGTCAAACTTTGTAAAGTTTGACCAAGTTTATAGAAAACAATATAGACATTTATCATAATAAATCTATACAATGTGAAAGTACATTCAATAATAAATATAATGTTGTTGATTTCTTATTGTATATCTTAATATTTTTATTTATAAACTTGGTCAAAGTTTGTAAAGCTTGACTTTGACCAAAGCTAATATGCGAACTAAATAAAAACGGAGGAAGTACTAGTATATGTTACTCCCCACTATGACCAGCCTGACAGAACCAAAATGCGTCCGATCCCAAGCAGATAGGTTCCCCGCCAATTGCTGCAGCTTTCCATGCATGTCTGCAACGGAGTCCGCAGGTTTCTCCTTCCACCCCGTGCCCACACAATTAAACAAGTCTGGCTCTCTTTCCCACATCAGCTCATACTTGAAAGCTTTGGGTGCTCTCCTGCATGCATGGACGTCTTGATATTTTAGCAAGATGGGGATATGATCGGATGTAGCTGCTCCTTTGTGCTCAAGTGCATGCAATGGGAACGCCATGCACCATGCAGTATTAGCCACACATCTGTCTAGCCGGACTCGAGTAAACAAGCCCCCTGTAACCTTTTTCTCAAATGTCCATCCCTTTCCTGTATAACTGATATCCGTTAGTCCGCATGTGTCCAGAGCATCGCGAAACGCATCCATCTGGGCCTGACTACGCTGGCCTACTCCATCATGCTCATGTGCGTGAAGCACTTCGTTGAAATCGCCGATAACAGCCTAGGGGAGATTGCTAATGCTTGCAATGCCTCGGAGCATATCCCAAGTTTTGTACCTCTCCGGAACCTGCGCTTTTCCATAAACAAAGGTCACCCGTGTTCTAGTATCAACTAGTTCATCAACCAGCACATCAATATGATACTCCGAGTAACCAGCAATTTCTACCTTTATTGAATTATTCCAAAAAAATTCCAAGACCACCACTCCTACCAGTGCTACTAACTGCAAAAATATTATCAAAATTTAAAGTGCTAGACAAACTCTCTATTCGAGATCCCTCGATCTGGGTTTCTAAGATGCAGAGGATCGAGGGGGCAAATTGCCTCGCCATATCGCGAAGCTCTTGAACTGTCGCCGGTTTGCCAGCGCCACGACAGTTCCAAGCTAGGACACTCATTGGGCCCGGCGGCGCCCGTCGCTAGGGCCCGCCAAACATGGTTTTGCAGCAACACTGGTTCCATCCTTGCCTTCACTGGCCTTGACCCTTTTTGGTTCCCGCTTTAGGGGAGGGCTGACCGGACTCACGCCTACTGGCACAATCGCTAGGTTGTTGTCATTAAGATCAGCCAGGGCCTGATCCCTCAAGATCAGCGTAGCATCTCTGTCACTCCTTTTTCTGTTTGCATCCAGCATCTCTGTGTCAGCAACCATAGCAGGGTCGCTTGCGTGAACAGTTCCAAACTCCTCCGCATCCCTCTCTCTCCCGGTCCTTGCACTGGCTCGGCCAGCACGGCCTCTTCCTCCCCTTCGTCCGCGCCCGCCACCAGGGCCAGCACCTATCCTCATAGCCCATGATGCACGGAGGTCTTTGAAGAACAGTTTTTCCGGTGAGTGTATACCGTCACCGTGTTCCTTGAAAACGTGGCCAAGATGCCCACACACTGCACACCAATCAGGAAGTTTTTCATACTTGACTCTGTAAATTTGGCGTTCACCATCCCTGATCATTGAGACCGCATTCTTTAACGGTTTTAAGACATTGACCTTGACCCACACACGGTAGAAGTTGCCCGCAAAGTCCTGAGATTGTGGTTCCGTGAAGATAACCTCACCCACCTTGCCAGCGAGAGCTGTGACCAGATGGGCATACTTATGCAGGGACGTCATGGATCTGAACCCATATGTCCATTGTATCCAGGGCTACCATGGACGACTGAGTGACCCCATCATACGGCGCGAGTATGACTGCGTTTCCGCGGAAGTTCCGTGGGCCGTCCTGCATGACCCGCTCACAATCCCCCAAACAGGAAAATTGCACCGTGTAAAGATTGTCTTCCAGAGGACGGAACTTGCAATCATGCGCTAGATCCCATGCCGCTCGCATGTTCTTGAAGAACCAGAACTGGCTATAGGGCTTGTTGATGTGGACACGAGCTACGGCGATCCATCTCGCCGCCTCTGGAGGTGCTTCTTTCTCATCGTAGACGACGCCGTCCAAGTCTTTCTCGCGAAGTCCAAGCTCCGCCATCATATTTGCTATCTCGCCAGCGGGATTCCCTCCAGGCGCCCTTGCCGTCGAGGAGCTGTCCGCTGCCATAACTCTGGAACCCTAACCCGACGTTAGATCCAATCGGGTGTTGCAGGGGCCCTAACTCCCTTCTCACGACTGAGGAGTCGACCTAGGTCCCGCGGTGACCCTGGGTCACCACGAGATCGGCCCAGGTCAAGACCAGAGGTGTGATCGGGGAGGGAAGGAAAAAGCTCGACGGCGGCGACAGAATCGCCCCGAGAGAAGAAAACCCTAGCTAGAGGGAACGTTTTGAGGCCCATAAAAACTTTTTGGTTCTGGTAATAGTATAATTGGGGCACTTCGCCTTGCGGGGCCTAGGGTGGCTGTCCTCTTTGCCCGGCCTATGGACCGGCCCTGCCTCTTCGGGTGGCTTGAAGACTTGCTCCGTGAGACTGCTGGTGAGGTACGTCACTAGACATATCTTCCATATTTAAAAATCCCAACCAAAAGGAGTAAAATTAAACACTAAAATCTGCATGGAAAAGGGGTAAATTCATGAGCTCACGAGTTCTTTTATTTTTGGCGAGAAATGAGCTCACGAGCTCTTTCTCAACCAATACCGTGTAGCATATATTTCTTCAAGATCTTTTGCAGGAAAAGCAAGCTCCGTTAGCTGCATCATCATATTAATGTATGCAACCTCTGACGCAGTACAATGCGAAAGAGACAACACAAGCATATGCACGTAGGCACATGGAGAAAATCACAAAAAATACAAATGCGTTACACCAGACATGTACTCATGCTATCTACGTACCCGCCGTACACGTACGCGAAGCTTGCTCGATCCAACAGAGCGAGCTCGTACACGGTACACTGGTACAAACACGTAGATGCATGGATCGTACATACTTTGACTGGTGGTACAAATGGCTTCCCGCGCCCGTATACGTGCGCACTTACGTACGTACGCATGCACATCCCAATCCCATACACAGAGCATATATGTATATAGCTGCGGTGTGGTGTAGTTGCACCGGCCGGCCGATCAGATCAGACGTGGTCGAACTCGTCGACGGCCATGGATCGCTGGCTCTGCAGGCGGCGGAGCTTGAAGGAGGAGAGCTTCTGGGGGCCGTCCTTGACGGATGGCTCCTCTTCGAAGCGGATGTAGGTGTAGACCCAGGCACCGGAGAGCGTGCCGATGACGGGGCCGAGAAAGTAGATCCAGAGGCCGGTGTAGACGCCGCTGGCCACCGCCGGCGCCAGAGTCCTCGCCGGGTTCATCGATCCTCCTGACACAGGCCTGCAAATGCCACTCGTTTCCCCTCGTCTTAGCTAATATGCATGACTGGTGCTAAAAATCAAGGTGTCATTGTGGAGCTCTGGTCCTACGTGTGTGCATAGCTAAGGCTATTGTTCAATGGCTGATCTTTCCTGTCTAGTATTATTATTTTTTCCAAAAATGGTTTTGTATTGCGTTTGTCTATATACGGCCAGGAATAATGTGTCATCTATCTGTTTGTAAGGTTCAAAGAATCCTAGACAATTCATTACTAGTGAACTCAAGCTGGGTCCGGTCGTCACCTTTGCAATCAAAATAAGGTTCTTCAAATTCTTTGTGAAAAAGATGTGGGTTGGTGATCAATTTACTAGTATTTTTTATCCCTACATAACGAATGAATCAATCAAGCTGTTAAAATAAGCCCCCAACGACTCCTTGCTAAAGTAAGTCAGTCAGTGTGGTGGTTAGCGATTCTTTCATATATTTACCCTGCGAAGATGGACGTAATACAAACCGCGGAACCAACTGCTAACCCCGCCAACTCACCCACCTGCACCAAGCAAGAAAGCAAAACACAAATTAATACTAGCATATCATCAAGAACAGAGCTAGAACTCCAATCAAGAAATGGAAGCAGGGGATCTGTGGTAGCAGGTTAATGAAGAGAACGTACCGCCCTCGAGTCCGTGGCGACGGCGCAGGTGATGAACATCATGTTGAAGGTGACGATGATCTCGATGACGAGCGCGTGCCAGTGCGGCCCCGTGGGGGTCGTCGTCCCCAGCACCGTGATCGGGTGCAGCACCGCCCGCAGCACGAACGCCGCGCACATCGCCCCGTGAACTGTGCCGCCCAGTAGAACGGCACCTGCATCACGATCGCCACATGGATCAAACACCCAATCAGCAAAGCACACGAAGAAGCCCGTGGATTGAGACGTACGCTGCACACGCTCTAGACCACGCATGGTGCGCGCGTAGGTATGCGTTATTATGTGTGTATATGCGGTGCACGACGTGAAGGTGATGCGACACAAGGGTGCAATATTGCAGCCTTTGCTTTTGACCCCCCGTCCTTGTTGTGCATATGCGATATGCTCCCTCCCTTTACGTGCATCCACGCTAAGTTCACGTCTATGGCCAGCAAATGGATGGAGGTCGTCTCTCCTCCGGGGAAAAGATCGTACGAATCATGTCATATCTAAGCGTGACCGGAGACGGAAGTCGGCCGGCCGGCAGTGATGATCTTTGGGCACACGCACCACAGGTATGGAATCAGATGGTGTTGTCGATCAGACACAAAGTAGCCAGGCCTGGCATGGAGATTGATGGATGGCTGGAGCATGCAGGGAGGGACACATCGGAATCTTTCGCCGAAAGACTACTACTGGCCTTCATGGCACGGCTGGTTGATTTGTGATCGAATATAGACATATACTCGACGTCAGCGTCGAGCTTATACCGTGCGCTTGACTTGAGCGGCGAGTTCATCATGTGAAGCCGCTTTCAAATATGCTAATTATGCCCGCTAGACCATGTTCTAAGAAACTCCAGCAGCTTATTTATTCATATGCCGCCATAATTGGGACGGCTGCCCGGGAGCAACCATGAGGAAACTAGTATATATATGCCTCTAAAATAATTAGCGAATGTCAACCCCGTGGTTGGCCCGGGAAGATGCAATTAGTGTAGACTAATTAACAAAAGCTTTCAGGGTAAGCCATGTTCTTGCCTAATCATGAAATATATATATAGTTCTACATCGAGATGCCTTATCCATCTCCTTTTATTTTTGTGTTAGATCTGAATTTTTCCAATCATTCACATGTTCAGCATGTATTACTTTGCTGCCAGTGCTACATGCCTACATGTCATGCCACCGATCATCCCAACATGACACTAGCTAGGGAAGTCTTTTAGCTACTCCAAGTCTCCAACTTGTGCTATATATACTTAAATACAACAGGAGTACTGTTTCGGATGATAGGATATGTTCTTGTGTCCAGCTTGGCTGGCTGATCAAGATGCGTTTTGTGAATTATGATACAGTTCTTGTAGTAGTTACATATAAAATCCTGCTTTATTAGCTAAGCTTAACTAATTATCTGCTGCACCGATCATGCATTTGTACATGCGTTTTGAGGCCGCCTAGTTATATTAGGCTCGAAATCAATTAAGCTCTGGTTAATTATTAAGCCGTGACAATTTCTTGTTTGCACGTTCAAGTTGATAACCAAGTCCTACTGAACAACGACATGTCATTCGCTACCGTCCGTACATGAGACACAAGATGAGGGCAAGAGGTGCATATGCGTACCTGAATCCAGGGGAAATGCCGGAAGCATGCGAAGGAGAGCGTGACGGCGGGGTTCATGTGCGCACCGGAGATGTGGCCGGTGGCGTAGATCATGACGGTGACGATGAGGCCGCCGACGACGGACTGGCCCAGCTGCGAGACGCGCGTCACGTCGGCGCTGTAGATGGACGCCGCCCCGCACGTCACGAACACCAGCAGGAACGTCGCCACCACCTCCGATATCACCTGCGCACACGCAGACAGACGAAACGTTAGCCTCAGCGGCAGCACGTACGTCCGAGCTAGCTAGAAAAGCATGACCGGCGATCGATCAACCGCTGCGGCCGGCCAGCCGATGGGCTGGCTAGCTCCGGGGAGCTCGACCCTCACCTTCTTTCCGAGGTGGGGAGGGAAGAAGTCGGCGAAGGACTTCTCCTGGTAGTACATGCTGGGGGCGAGGCTGGGGGCGCCGTCCTGCACCGTGGACAGGTCGTGGATCTCGTTCGAGTAGTTCACTCGCGAGTTGGCCCTCGTCGGGGTGTTGGAGGTCACCGACATCTTCGGTTGGTTGCTTGATCTCCTCCGGTCGACTACCCTCGAGGTTGATCCTAGAGATCTCTCGATCCCAGACTATGAGATATGATCGATCAGCAAGCTGTGTGTCAGCTAGCAGTGGCAGGGCTCACTCTACATACAGCTCGGAGCTGCCGGGAAGGGAGATTATGAGGCGTAATTGGCTATGTAGCTCTGTTGCATATGCTCGGTTGCTTGCCTGCTCTCTGTTCTGCGGCGAGCGGGCGCGTATTTATAGGTGGAGGTGGAGGCGCCAGCCGGGGCCGGGGTGGAGGTGGAGGGAGGGAGGGAGACGAGGTGACAGGTGGTAGGCGCGCCACTCCACTGCAGGCGCTGCCTTTGCGTTTGGCTTGCGTTTGTGGGCTGGCCGCGCCCAATCAGGCCGGACCGGCCAATCTGCCTGCGAGGCACCGTCCAACGGGCCAGCTGAAAACTGACAGGATGCGAGTAATCCTACTACTGATGCTACTAGAATACTCCAGCTAGCAAGTATATGCCACTGGCAAAAAAAAAAACTAGTATACGTACGTCCATATATACTGCTTCAGATCTTTAAAAATGTTGCACGCTTTTCATTCGTTGTGTTGGATCGATCCAGATGTTCCCGGATCCAGTGGCCGGCGCATCGGCCACCGTAGCCTGCCGCCGGAGATGCTCCGTCGAGTACACGGAGTATGTTCGATGATGAAATCCAGGTTTTTTAGTTAGTCCCAGTAGGCCCTGTTGTCGGCCGGTGATTGGCTACCATCATCATATCATATTATAGTATAACCTTAGATTAATTAGCACGGGAGTACAGCAGTAGTAGTAGTAACTTGTAACCAGTAGCAGGTCTTAGTCGGATCACAGCAGCATCGCGACCGCGTCACACGTAGTACGAATCTGCCAAGCAGAATGCCAAAACTGCCAACAATATACAACGCCACATGCTTGAAAATGGGAATTTTGAGGAGTACACCGTTCCTTGTAGGGATTATTTTAACCTAATTTTCTTTCGGTGCCGTGTCGGCAAGGACGTCGGTCAATGCAGCAGCATGGATATATACTACTTTTGTAGTAACTTGCTAAAGTACGAGAAAAACAAACGCCACAGGCTAACAATCATGGACGCACATCTGTGACCGCGACTCTGACAAGAGAAGAACAAACGAGGCTACACGCCAATGCTGCAGGTTCGTTCAAGCGGCATGCAGCCAAAGGAACGCCACGCCGCCGCGATAAAGTGCGCGCGGCCAACGTCGCCGTCGCCTGACGCCGGAGACGACGACGAAGAAGAGGAAATAGCAGTATTCAAATTCGGATATTTCTTGGTCGGTTTGGGCTTTCCATGGTTGGACGGTGATGCCCTCGAGAAAGCGACGATATTTTCTACAAGTAGAAGAGGGGCTCTGCAGTCTGCACTGCGGCGACCGGCGTACGTCACTCACGACGCCGACGACCGCAATTGGAGATCAACGGCGAGATTTTGGGCCGAAGTTGCTCAAAATATTCTCGAGCAGATCGAGCAATTAATCCACTGAGATCGACGTGGTAACAGAGGGCAGCTGTGGCCTGCAAGGGTGCAACCGTGCAAGCTAGTGGGAGTCCGTACTACCTAGCTAGCGTTTGATCTCAGAATTTCATCAGAGCTCAGATTTCGGAGAGGGACCGAGGGAGATCACGCGCCTGATCCTGCTGATCCGGTGGCATTGAATCGCTGCGGTACGGCTAGCTCGCCGTAACCACTGGATGGAAGGGTTAGGCCTCTAATGGTCGCCGTCAGGCGTGATTAGGCATCGCATTGGCCAGCGGCTTGCCTGCCCACCATTGACGAAGTAGAAGGAGCTATCGAGCTGGCAGACTCCTAGTCCTAGGGGCCTCGTTACTTCACCGGCTTGCAAGGTTTTCGTGGCCACGGTGCGAGCCTTGGCGTTGGGGCTTCCCGGGACCCCGTTTTTCTCTCCCCTCCGTTCCGTCACGGATGCAGGTACAACGAGTTTCTTTTTGTTTGCGGGGAAGGTACAACGGGTTTGATCATCCCTTCTTTACTTCAACAACTCTGGCGCTGGCCCAGTGGCCACCGTGCAAGCATTGGGTTCAAGTGAACCCAATGGATTTTGCCACCCACGTGTTAGTAGATGCATACTTGCCTCATGTAAACCCAGTAAAAAATTCTAGTTGACCCCATTAAATAGTGTGAGTTTTTTTTAGGCAAAAATAGTGTGAGTGCACGACGTGGTCATGTGAATAGGTAAAGAAAGGGCCCAAGGCCCACGAACACATGTCTGTCCCATGCCCAGGCCTAAACCGTGATTAGTTATGTACACGCACGCAGATAATCTCCCAAAGCCTACTATTCATACAGAAATTAACTTAAACAAGTTGCCTTATGATCCGGCTGGCCAGAAGAGAATTTCATACTCGTACACAAGAAAGCCAAAGAAGCAAGATGAGACTAGGCGCAGATATCTAACAAGGGGACCAAGTGCATAAGACCTTATGCTATATTTTCACATATTACAGTGAGGGACAAGTTGGGAGTGATGCATTTGCAATTAACGGTTGGAATTATTGAAACAAGGAAAGCATGTTACGTTTCCTTTGATCTATTATCTTTTAAGGCTAGTGTCGGTGTCAAAACCGGCAGATCTCGGTTAGGGGGTCCTGAACTGTGTGTCTAAGGATCGAAGATAACAGGAGGCAGGGGACACGATGTTTACCCAGGTTCGGGCCCTCTTAATGAAGGTAATACCCTACTTCCTGCTTGATTGACTTTGATGAATATAGGGGTTACAAGAGTTGATCTACCTCGAGATCGTAATGGCTAAACCCTAGATGTCTAGCCTGTATGATTATGATTGCCCCTATGGACTAAACCTATGGTTTGTATAGACACCGGAGGGCCCTAGGGTTGTACATAGTCGGTTTACAGAGAAAGGAATCTTCATATCCGAGCGCCAAGCTTGCCTTCCACGCCAAGAAGAGTCCCATCCGGACACGGGGGAAAGCCTTCCATCTTGTATCATCACGGCCCATGAGTCCGGCCCATGTCACATAGCCCGGACGCCCGAGGACCCCCTAATCCAGGACTCCCTCAGTAGCCCCCGAACTAGTCTTCAATGATGACATGTTCGGTGCGCAAATTGTCTTCGGCATTGCATGGCGGGTTCCTCCTCCGAATACTTCAAAGCATCTGAACCAGAGGACTATATTCAGCTTTTACATCTTCGGTCTTGGTAAAGTGAATTCTTCGAATAGCTCGGCTTTTCATTAAGTGTTATACCCTTCGGCTTCCGTGCCATCGTCGCCCCAACTTCCACGTGTCAGACAAATACGAAGGGTCCAAGTATTTTTACACATAACACCAGGGCCATGTATGGAAGGTGTCTATTTAAGGAGATTGAATCTCACATGCCATTCCACACCAGGCGAAAAATCCTTCGAACTTGCCACAAGAAACCACACAAGCATGGCCAGCGCTCCCAGTTCTTCCTCCCGCCCCCACGGTCCTAAAAAAGGCGATTGGGAGAGCTGCTCTGTATCCCATGCCCAGCTGACCAAGCTCCAGGTGCAGGGATATCTCCCCCCTGCGGATCTAGTCCCCGTTCGGGCGGATTAACCTCTTTTACTGGCGAAGCCCTGGCAGAAAATTTCCCTAATCCTTCAGAAGGGGAGCAAGTGTGTTTCGTTTCCTTTCTATTAAGAGGTGTTGGATTTCCAATCCATCCTTTCCTCCGAGGTCTCCTAGAGTACTATGGGCTCCAACTGCACAATGTCACGCCGGGCTCCATTCTGCACATCGCGGGCTTCGTCTCTCTTTGCGAGCAGTTCCTAGGCTGCGAGGCCCGTTTTGAGTTATGGAGGAAGCTTTTCTGCCTCGTCCCTCGCTCCCAAAAGGGATCCATATTCGAGGTGGGCGGTGCCGAAGTATGGCGCATAGGCGCGACAGGATACCTATCCGGCACTCCAAAGAAGGCATCTGAAGAGTGGACCTCGGAGTGGTTTTATATTGAAGATGTCGTTCTCTCGGACCCAATCCGACGAGGCCTACCCGAATTTTCCAACGTTCCGTTAAAGAAGCGGAACAACTGGTGCCCCCGTAGACTCGAGGAGGAAGATAGTGCGGAGGTTAAGAAGTTAATGGACAAGATAAAGATACTCGCCCAATCCGGACTGTCCATATTTGAGGTCATGGCGATTTCCATAACGCGAGGTGTTCAACCACTCCAATCCAGAGGACTCCCCATGTGGAAATACAACGGGGAGGATGACACATCTCGCTACGGGCGCAAGGGTCCGGACAACTTTGCCGCCCTGGCCGCCATGTTGGCAGATCTTTATAAAGGGGAGAAAGAAGAGTTCACTCGCCTTAAATGCCGAGAAGGCTTTTCCATGTACAATCCTCCCAGCTGGGTGAGTCTTTGCTTCGTAACTTTACTCGATCTCCTTCCTGAGTCATACTTATTTGAACTTTAATCTGACTATCTTTAATAGGAATGGAGGAAGGCTGTCGCAGGGATTTATAGCCCTGCTCCACAACCAGAGGATCATATTCGGGACCTGGATCCTGGATTTGAGGAGGATCCGAATATATTTGTAGAGCTCAAGGAGGGGGTCTTCTATTAGGCGAGCTACGACAACACAGAAGTGGCCATTACAGCCGATTACCCCGGCCTTCTCTCCTCCTCTCACGTAAGTACCCCGAAGACGTCTCCTTTAAAAGAGTTTTCTCACTGCGGTTCACCCACTGCACTGTCTCGTGCTTTAAAGGGGCGGCGCTCATCTCGCCACTCCGCACTAGAGGCATCCCTTAAAAGGGCGGAGCCTGTGCGAGGTGGGTCTTCGAAGAGAAAAGCGGATGGCGACACTGCCAAACCTTCATCGAAGAGGTATGGTTTTTAATATGCCCCATGGCAATCATACCGAATTGTAACGTTCCTTACTGCGCCATATTTCAGGAAGACCGTTCGCCGGACTGTATCCGTAGACCTGCCGGACATGCGTCCACCAATCTGACCCCGGACCCTGCCTCCAGGGCTAGAGTTGATACGGGTGCAATACCGGATTGTCCTCCCTCCGAAGATTCGGATAGTGTATCTGTTACCAACTCCGAAGTGGAGAGTGCAATGAACCATCGGCGCCCGGAGGGCAGCTATGCGCGGCCCCAACTTTACTGAGGATGCATTCAATGCCTTTAGCTCAGCGGATGCATACATCCGAGCTACTCGGGATGGGCTTGCTGGAGCCACTTACCAGCTTTCTAAGGATATGCGGGTAAGATCATATTGTGTAGATTAATAATCATATACCAGTAGCCCCGAGACTTGAAACAGTTGAAGCAACTGATTTTAAGGATCATTGTATAATCAGGTACTCACGGAGAAGAATAACATTCTGTCCCAGGAGCTGGAAAAGTGTCGAACCCAGCTAACTGCTGTTACCGCCGAACTAGAGAAGTCCAAGGAGGCACCGGCTGGTAATGTCCCCTTCTGTCCGGAAAATATAATCATGTGCTAGTAATGTTTATTCAAATAAACACTGTTGTATTTACGATGGCAGGATCGTCGGATCAACTGGAAGAGAAACTGAAGGCCGCGCAGGCGGATAAACAACATGCCAAAAGGCAAGAGGCCGCTGGTCAATGTGTACTGACACGGACCAGGGATGAGAAGAACAAGTTGCAGGACACCAACGCCCAGCTAGGCGAAGAGTTGAAAGACGTGCGAGCCCAACTGGTGGACACCGTGAAGGAGAACTGAAAGCTGAGAGGCGGCATATTCAGTATGCCTTTTAACTTACTTTCGTATAGTTCGCTAATGCGAATCCTAACAAGTGTATTTTTGTAGGTGTGCTGACTGGGCGGCCTGAAGAAGAGGTGTCCGGATTTCAAGGCGACCTGCTACAAGAGCTGTCTAAGGTGCATGAGCGAGCTCGAAAGGCAATGGGAAACATCGCTAAGGCTTTATGGCCAGCCAATTCTCCTCCAGGAAGTATGGAGGAACTCATTAATTTATTCAAGGGAGCTCGGCGCCATTTTGGGCTATGGAAGATATCAGCCTACCACGAAGGTGCTCGGGAAGCCTGGGCCATGGTGAAAACACGGTACACCAGACTTGATCCCAATCATATGGCGCAGGTCGGACCTCGAGGACCCGATGGACAGGAAATTCCTGTCAGCATGGTGTACGACCAAGTGAAGATGGCCGCCATGTTCTCACAACAGGATTGTAGACTAGATAGCCTGTTAGAGGGTCTAGAGGAAGAAGAAGTGTTTGATTCCAAGTAGCAATGTACTTTTATCGACAAAATTGTCTCTAGCTGAATTTATTAAATGATTGTCATGGCAGACTTTCTGCTTCGACCTCCAAAAACCCTAGGTTTGGAGTGTTTCCGAGTACTATACCGTAGGTAAACACCAAAGTATGTTTGGAAACCAGGCAGTCCGATCATAGTTTCTTGAACAGACAAGTTGTATTCGGGGAGTTATGCTATATTACATTTGATTGTAAGAAACATCTTCCAGGGAGAATAGTTCCGTTAAGGGTTCCTTTCCCTGGGCCAGCATGCGGTTGTTTTCTTGCATACCGAAGCTGTGATGCTAAAAAATCACAGTATAATCTGGGGGTTTTGTATTGCAACAAGGGCAGTTCATCTTTTGCTCGCCGACCAATTATACCCTTAAGAATGCTAGCTTTCGGCTTCACCCGTCTGAGGTACACGTCCGGATAACTCGGCTGTAACAATCGCAGAGGTGCTCCCTTTATGCCCTAGCCGAACAAGCGGGAACGTAGGGCATAAGAACAGGAGCTAGGCAGCCCAGCTTGGCAAAAACTTAAGAAATAAAGGTGCATATAATGGCGAAGAAAAGACATATATGAGTAGAAGGCACATATATACGGTGAGCTTGATGCTCGAAAAATAATAATAAGCTTCTTGTGAAAAGAAGCCCCCAGGTATTGTGGGGTATGTACATTTAAGGATGTGTACCCCTCAGGTGTGCGGTTTATCTGAACACGAGCTAGAAGTCGTATAAAAACGAAAAAAAAGAAAACAGTGAAGGGGAGAAAAGAAGGAACGAGGAAAAAAGGTATATGTGCGGACTTAGGCGTAGAATCTTCGGAGCCTTGCAGCGTTCCATGGGTTTGGCTCCAAACGATTATCCGAAGCATTGCGAAGGCGATAGGCTCCTCCAGTGAGAACTTCATCTATAATGAAGGGACCCTCCCATTTGGGCTTGACCTTGTCCTTTTTCTTCTCTGGTAGGCGTAGAACGAGTTCACCGACATTGCAAGTCTTTGCCCGTACTTCTCTGCTTTGATATCGCCGAGCGTGTTGTTGGTAGAATGCGGAACGGGCCTTCGTGATCTCGCGCTCCTCCTCCAGGCCGTCCAAGTCATCCCGCCGATCGAGCTCGGCTTCTCTCTCTTCATACATGCGCACTCGAGGTGAGTCGTGAATAATGTCGGAAGGCAAGACCGCCTCCGTGCCGTACACCATGAAAAAAGGTGTATATCTGGTCGTGCGATTGGGCGTGGTCCGCAACCCCTAGAGTACGGAATCGAGTTTCTCAACCCAGTGCTTGTCTGACTCTTGCAGAGATCACACTAGTCTGGGTTTGATGCCGCTCATTATCATGCCGTTAGCCCATTCGACCTGACCGTTTGTCTAAGGGTGATATACGGAGGCATAATCGAGCTTGATGCCCAGATTGGCGCACCAAGTTTTCACCTCATCGGTTGTAAAGTTAGAGCCGTTGTCAGTAATAATACTGTGCGGGACACCATAACGGTGAACGACACCGGATATAAAGTCTATCACCGGTCCGGCTTCAGCCATTTTAACTGGTTTGGCTTCTATCCACTTAGTGAACTTGTCGACCATGACCAATAAATATTTCTTATTATGGCTCCCCCTTTTAAGAGGTCCGACCATGTCAAGCCCCCAGTCCGCAAAGGGCCAAGTGATGGGGATTGTTCATAGGGAAGTGGGTGTCATATGGCTTTGATTAGCGAAAAGCTGGCATCCCACACAGCGCTGTACAAGGTCATGTGCATCTGCTCGGGCCGTGGGCCAAAAGAAACCCGTACGGAAGGCCTTACTTACAAGGGCCCGAGCTGCAGCATGATGGCCACCAAGACCAGTGTGTATTTCAGCCAAGAGCTGTCGTCCCTCTTCTTCAGAGATACATCTTTGAAGGACTCCGGTAGTACTTTTCTTGTACAGTTCTCCTTCATGAACTTTGTAGGCCTTCGAGCGTCGAACGATACGACGGGCCTCAGTCTGATCCTCAGGGAGCTCATTCCTAGTCAGGTAGGCAAGGAAAGGCTCGGTCCATGGGGCAATTACAGCCATGATTTCATGGGCCAATGGTGTTATTTTGTTGCCCGAGCCCCTGATGATATTGAAACTGTGTTCGGAATCTGGGGGTATGACCGACTCTGGACCCGTGTTGCCGCTCTTGTCCTGCCGCACTACGGATGGCTTGAAGAGCCTTTCCACAAAGGTGTTAGGTGGGACGGGGTCGCGTTTAGCGCCCATGCGAGCAAGGATGTCCGCGGCTTGATTACTTTCTCGAGCCACATGATGAAACTCGAGCCCCTGAAACCGAGATGATATTTTGAGTACGACGTTGCGGTAAGCCGCCATCTTTGGGTCTTTTGCATTGAATTATCCGTTTATTTGGGATATTGTGAGGTTTGAATCCCCGCACATCTGAAGGTGTTGTATGCCCATGGAGATAGCTATCCGGAGACCACGCAATAGGGCCTCGTATTCGGCTGCATTGTTAGTCTGTATACAGTATTTGGAGCACATAACAGACTGTATCTCCTGTGGGGGATGTCAAGACGACACTAGCCCCAAGCCCGGCGAGCATTTTGGAGCCATCAAAGTGCATCACCCAGTTGGAATATGTGTCGTACTCTTTAGGGAGTTCGGCCTCTGTCCATTCGGCGACGAAGTCAGCCAACACCTGAGATTTAATGGCTCGGCGTGGTTTGTACGTTATTTCAAATGGTAAGAGCTCAATGGCCCATTTGGCAATCCGGCCGGTGGCGTCCCGGTTGTTTATAATATTACTGAGTGGTACTTCTGAAGCCACCGTGATCGAGCATTCTTGAAAGTAGTGCTGCAGCTTGCGGGATGCCATAAAAGTTGCATATGCTATCTTCTGATAATGCGGGTATCGGGATTTGCATGGTGTGAGGACCGTCGATACGTAGTATACTGGTTTTTGGAGTGGGAACTTATGCCCCTCTTCCTCTCATTCGACGACGAGCACCGCACCCACGACCTGGTGAGTTGCAGATATGTAGAGCAACATTGGTTCTCTGACGTTTGGTGCCGCCAGGATTGGGTTGCTTGCTAGCAAAGTTTTTATTTCCTCCTGTCCGGCTGTCGCAGCGTCCGTCCACGCGAAGTGGTCGGTGTGTCGAAGCAAGTGATACAATGGCAATGCCTTTTCTCCTAATCTGGAGATAAAACGGCTCAAAGCTGCCACGCACCCGGCTAGTTTTTGGACCTGCTTGAGGTCAGTTGGTGTTTCCAATTGTGACAGGGCTCGAATTTTGGTTGGGTTTGCTTCAATTACTATATTGGAGACGATGAACCCGAGCGAAGAACGCCGAAAACGTACTTTTCCGGATTGAGCCGTATATCATATATTCGGAGGTTGTCGAATGTGAGGCATAAGTCGTCCACCTATGATTCAACATGCATGGTTTTGATGACCACGTCATCTACATATGCCTCCACAGTCTTGCCGATTTGCTTTTCCAGGCACGTTTGAATCATGCGTTGGCAAGTGGCGTCGGTGTTTTTCAGCCTCAAAGGCATAGTGTTGAAGCAGAAAGGCCCATATGGGGTGATGAATGCCGTTCCGGCCTGGTCGGATTCCCTCATCTTAATTTGGTGGTATCCAGAGTATGCGTCGAGGAAACACAATGAATTGTGTCCCGCGGTTGCATCAATTATCTGGTTGATGCGAGGTAGTGGGAAGGGGTCCTTAGGGCAGGCCTTGTCAAGGTCTTTGAAGTCGACACACAGGCGCCAGGATTTATCCTTCTTCGGTACCATGACCAGGTTTGCTAGCCAGTCCGGATGTTTGATCTCCCTGATAAACCCGGCTTCGAGTAACTTGGCTAGCTCCTCCCCCATAGCCTGTCGTTTGGGTTTGGAAAATCGCCGCAGCGTTTGCTTGACTGGCTTGTATCCCTTCAGTATATTGAGACTGTGTTCGGCCAGTCCGCGTGGGATTCCTGGCACATCAGAAGGGTGCCAGGCGAAGATGTCCCAATTCTCGCGCAGGAACGCGCGTAATGCGGCGACGACCGTCGGATCCAGCTGTGCCCCAATGGAAGCTGTCTTCTTGGGGTCCGTCAGGTGAACTTGAAATTTGACTATTTCGTCTGCTGGTTTGAAGGAAGTTGACTTAGGTCTCTTATCGAGGATTAAGTCGTCCCAATCCACTCTGGAACGTAACGTGGTTAATTCTTCGGCCACGAGGGCCTCCGATAGTGCCTCGAGGGCTAGGGAGGCGGTTTTGTTTTCGGCGAGGAGTGCTATGTTGGGATCACTGGTGATAGTGATAACTTCATTGGGCCCAGGCATTTTGAGCTTCATATACCCGTAATGGGGTATACCTTGAAAGCGTGTGAATGCATCTCGCCCCA
Organism: Aegilops bicornis; assembly: GCA_021605145.1. NCBI lineage: Eukaryota > Viridiplantae > Streptophyta > Magnoliopsida > Poales > Poaceae > Aegilops > Aegilops bicornis. Next base: position 215,459,036 of record CM038675.1, read on the forward strand.
GCAGGGCATGATACCCGTTGTTGAAGGGTGCCACATGGAAGAGTAACTCTTCGGACCTATAGTTTTCCGGTGTGCCGAATACCACGTCGAGTTTGATTTTCCCCGAGCATCTTGCTTCCCGACTGGGTATAATGCCTCGAAAGGTTGTATTACTCTACTCAATGCGACTCATATCCATTTGCATTTTATTGAGCGTGTCCTCATAGATGAGGTTTAGTCTGCTGCCACCGTCCATTAGCACTTTAGTGAGCTGAAACCCGTCCACGATTGGGTTTAGGACCAAAGCGGCTGGTGCTCGGACTGAGCGGGATCTTGGTTCGTCATCGGCATTGAAAGTAATCGTCGTATCATTCCAAGGGTTTATTGCTGCTACTTGGCAGAGTTCGACAAGGTCGCAGATCGCCCTTTTGCGCCGATTATTTGATGGGAAGGTCTCGAAGACCATGAATACTTTGAGATTGTCGTCCTTCAAAGAGTACTTCTCTGGGGTAGTGTTGGTGAGGATACCCTCGCCGCTCGTGGCTACTTGCCGTAGTATCCAACATGCCCGTAGGCTGTGAGTTGGTTCGGTATTCGGCATCATGTGTATTGGACATGGCCTATCGAGCTATTCCTCGAAGACAGTTTATGTCCCTTAAAGGGCTTAATTTTCTTGTCCACGGGATGGTGATTAGGTGCCCTGCGAGGGTGCATCCTTTTTGCCCGTCCGGGAGATGGCTTAAAGGCCAGCGTTTCCCAGCGGGCTGTCTGAGTTTTCCAAGCGCTTTCCATTGCGCAGTACTTCTACACTATGTGTGCCAAATCAGCAAAGTGCAGTATGCCACGGCGGTTGAGGGCATTAAGGATTCCCTCATCTGTACAGTTGTTGCGAAATACTGAGATCACGTCGTCGTCGCAACAATCTTTAATCTTGTTTTTAACAAGTAGGAATCTGGCCCAAAAGTGATGGATGATAACCCACAAGTATAGGGGATCAATTGTAGCATCTTTCGATAAGTAAGAGTGTCGAACCCAACGAGGAGCTAAAGGTAGAACAAATATTCCCTCACGTTCTATCGAGCACCGACACAACTCCACGCACACTTAACGTTCGCTTTACCGGAAACAAGTATGAAACTAGAAGTACTTTGTAGGTGTTTTTGGATAGGTTTGCAAGATAATAAAGAGCGGGTAAATAAAAGCTAGGGGCTGTTTAAGTAAAGACACAACTAAATTAGTTTTAGTAGATAGCTTTTTGTTACGAGAAAGTTATTTGTCCCTAGGCAATCGATAACTAGACCGGTAATCATTATTGCAATTTTATTTGAGGGAGAGGCATAAGCTAACATACTTTCTCTACTTGGATCATATGCACTTATGATTGGAACTCTAGAAAGCATCCGCAACTACTAAAGATCATTAAGGTAAAACCCAACCATAGCATTAAAGCATCAAGTCCTATTTATCCCATACAAAACAACCTACTTACTCGGTCTCAGTGCTTCACACTCACGCCACCCACCATAAGCAAATCATGAACATATTGCAAACCCTACAGCGGGAATCCCTCACGCTTGCGCGACACGGAGAGCACCATAGGACAGCACTAATAATAAAAGATGCAACTCAAACCAATCACGATCATCAATTAACCCATAGGACAAAACGGATCTACTCAAACATCATAGGATAGCCATACATCATTGGGAAATAATATATAGCATTGAGCACCATGTTTAAGTAGAGACTACAGCGGGTAAGAGAGATGTTACACCGCTGCATAGAGGGGGGGAAAGAGTTGGTAATGATGGCGGTGAAGTTGTTGGTGAAGATTGTGGTGATGATGATGGCCCCCGGTGGCACTCCGGCGCCACCGGAAGCAAGGGGGAGAGAGCCCCCTCCTTCTTCTTCTTCCTTGACCTTCTCCCTAGACGGGAGAAGGGTTTCCCCTCTGGTCCATGGTCTCCATGGCCTGGGAGGGGCGAGAGCCCCTCCGAGATTGGATCTGTCTCTCCGTCTCTCTCTGTTTCTGCGTTCTCCCCTGCTGCCCTTTCACCGTTTCGTGTATATATGGAGATCCGTAACTCCGATTGGGCTGAAACATTCGCCGTGTTTTTTTACCTAAAAATAGCTTTCTTGCAGCCGAAGAAGGGCATCAACCGCCTTACGGGTGGCCCACGAGGGTCAGGGGCGCGCCCAGGGGGTGCAGGCGCGCCCCCTGCCTCGTGGCCACCTTGGGCACCGTCTCGCGTGGGTTTTTCTTCCGGAATTTTCCAAATATTCCAAAAATAATCTCCGTCCCTTTTTATCCCGTTTGGATTTCGTTTGATATGGATATTCTGCGAAACAGAAACATGCAACAAACAGGAACTGACACTGGGCACTGGATCAATATGTTAGTCCCAAAAATAGTATAAAAAGTTGCCAAAAGTATATGAAAGTTGTATATTGGCATGGAACAATCAAAAATTATAGATACGATGGAGACGTATCAATGGACTGGTTCCTGAGGTTGCTGTCATATATACATCAAATCGCATATGTTCGGGGGACTGGAATTGCTTGGAGAGTATTGCTTGTGGTGGGTGGGCGGGCTTAAATTTGCACCCTGACCCACTGTGGAATCCGGAGGATGAAGAATCTTCGAGGTTACCAGCCCGGGCTCCGGAGTGTCCGGTGAATTCTCAGGCTTAACGTCTGATTTTCTATTCGAAGGACAGGGAGTGTCCGCACAAAGACGGGTATCCGGCTCTATGGGCTCGGAAATCCAAACATAGTTTGTTCTCAACGTAGGAGAAGAGTTATTGTCGGCTTGTTCCTCCACAACCGCTACCTGATGGGTGATGGGTGGAGATTTGATTTCTCTCTGATCGGGTTTAAGCCCGATCCGATCATAGTCAGTTGAGACCCCCAAGGCGGCGATGCGGTCTAGCAGCAGGTTCAAAGACGATAGCTCTGCCGGATCCATCTTGTCGAAGTATTCGGGGCCGATACGGAGATGGTTTTTGTCGACTTGGGGGTTGCCTTTGGCTTAACGGCCGAACGGGCACCCATGGTGAAGCTGCCAAGTCGGAGGGTTCACCCTGAAACTAGGACTCCTCCGGAAGTGATACAGTCCTTGATGACAAGGCGAGCCATCGATCCTTCTGTCGACGCCATAAAGGAACTCTCAATGAGAGCACCAATGTCGGTGTCAAAACCGGCAGATCTCGGGTAGGGGGTCCCGAACTGTGTGTCTAAGGATCAAAGGTAATAGGAGGCAGGGGACACGATGTTTACCCAGGTTCGGTCCCTCTTAGTGGAGGTAATACCCTACTTCCTGCTTGATTGACTTTGATGAGTATAGGGGTTATAAGAGTTGATCTACCACGAGATCGTAATGGCTAAACCCTAGATGTCTAGCCTGTATGATTATGATTGCCCCTACGGACTAAACCCTCCGGTTTATAAAGACACCGGAGGGCCCTAGGGTTGTATAGAGTCGGTTTACAAAGAAAGGAATCTTCATATCCCAGCGCCAAGCTTGCCTTCCACACAAAGCAGAGTCCCATCCGGACACGGGGAAAGCCTTCAATCTTGTATCTTCACGGCCCATGAGTCCGGCCCATGTAACATAGCCCGGACGCCCAAGGACCCCCTAATCCAGGACACCCTCAGCTAGTTTTGATATCGCCAATTGCCACAACATCAGTGAAGAGAAGCTTTCCAGCTATTAATGTTGTCAAAAGAAAGTTGCGCAACAAAATGGGTGATCATTTCATGAGTGTTTTTCTAATTTTCTATGCGGAGAAATATATTTTTTCTACCATTAGTAATGAGGCAATGTTTAATCTTTCTAAGACGATGAAAGATCGAAAGGGGCCCTCTAAAATGTGAGTGACTTTACAACATTCTTACGCTTGATAGTACTTATTCTAAACTTGGCAAACAAACTTATCATTTTTTTCAATGTTCCAGGAAGATGAGAATCTACACCTGGAGCTACTAAGTTATCTCATACTACTCTATTTCTAATATTTAAACAAGTAATTTCATAATTTTATTGAACTGGTATGTCTTGCACACTTCAGTTTTTAATGCAACACAACATGTGATATGTGATACCATATTTCTATTTATTATGTTGTTTTTGGGTGCTATAATTTTGTTGTAAGATAATTTAAAATCAGACAATACACTTCACATATTAGTACCAAGTTCTCACAATGAGTCATGAAGTGAACCCAATGGCCAAATTTTCTAGCTCCGCCCCTGTGCTGGCCTACAATGGGTGAAGTTAGAGGTGCCTCAGGATGCCATCATTAGAAACGGAGTGTCCTTCGTCAGGTGGAGTTATGGACTCCTGTATAGCTTGTCCTTACATTTGTTCGGCCGAGGAAATCGCGTTTCATTGCATCAGGAACAGGAGGAGCATCTGTAGCGGGTGCCCCCTCACGATCAGACGGACGGCCCGGTCAGACACTGGTAAAAAAACTGACTCAATCGGATACCTCAACCAGCCTCAAAAACCCCGACAACCCTCATATCCAACCCAATCAAGGGGAGGATATGAGCGGCCTAGTTGGCTCATCCGCAATGTCGGGCCTAATAGCCCAACTCGGTCCTCAGCGTGCTGTTTCGACCAATCACAGTCCTCACCGTGTTGTTTCGGATTCTGGCCAAAGGGTACGCCACTAGGGCACCCCTAATCGCCCCTCGGATCCACCACCTGAACCAGACGGCTTTCACGAAAGGCCGGTATATTCTGGTTGGGATCTTCGTTCTCCACGAGGTCATTAATGAAGTCAAGAGCAAGCGCCTTCGCGTGGTGTTCTACAAAATTGACTTCCATAAGGTGCATGATACTGTACATTGGTCCTTCCTTCGAGAGGTGATGATGAAGCTGGGCTTCGATCCCCACGGGATTGCTCGGGTTATGCAGCTAGTTACGAGTGGGCGCACAGCTGTCAACATAAATGGGGAGGTCGGGCCGTACTTCCTGACTGGCCAGGGGGTACGACAAGGCGACCCTATCTCCCCATTTCTATTCAATATTGTGGTTGATGTTCTAGCAATGATCCTAGACATGGCCAAGCGGGCCGGCCACATTAGGGGGATTTGCCCCCATCTCATGGCCAATGGAGGTCTGACCCACCTCCAATATGCGGACGACACAATTATGATGGTGGAAGGCTCGTATGAGGATATTCGGCACCTCAAGTTCCTCCTCTTCAGCTTTCAGGAGATGTTGGGTCTCACGATTAACTTTTCCAAGAGCGAGGTGATGGTTCTTGGGTACTCTGAGGAGGAGGCCCAGCGAATCACCAACCGCTTGAACTGTCGCCTGGGATCCTTCCCAACGACCTACCTCGGCATGCCGATTAGCGACGGCCACCAACAGGAGAAAGATTTCCGCCCAATAATTTCCAAGCTCCAACCTCAAATGGAGCCTTGGCAAGGGAGGTGGCTATCCAAGGCCGCTCGAGTGGTTCTGATGAACTCCTCCCTTGTTATCCCCCTGATGTACGTTATGGGATTCTGTAGTTTACATGAATCCCTTCATCATGAGGTCATTAAGCTTCTGTCCAGATTCTTCTGGGCTGGAGAGAACAATAAACAGAAATACCACATGGTTAAGTGGTCTGAGATTTGCAAGCTTATGGACCAGGGCGGCCTCGAGGTCATTTCATCTAAGCGGATGAATATTGTCCTCCTCTCCAAATGACTTAGGTGCATTCAGACTAGCGAAGGTGGACTGTTGCTGGAGATTATCCGCGCAAAGTACCAACGAGGTCAGCCTCTGGCGTTCGCCTCTAGATCTGGAGGATCCCAATTCTGGCAATTGGTGATTCAACTTATGTCGGTCTTGCGCATTGGGACCTCCATTAAAGTGGGCACTGGTTCCGGCACCCTATTATGGCTAGATAGATGGGCCGGGACTTGACCTTTTGCAGAGAGGTTCTACGCTTTATTCTCGATATGTGATACGTCTCAAACGTATCTATAATTTATGAAGTATTCATGCTGTTATTTTATCGTTCTTGGATGTTTTACAATCATTTTATAGAAACTTTATATCATTTTTTGGGACTAACCTATTAACCCAGTTCCCAGTGCCAGTTGATATTTTTTCCTTGTTTTTTACATTGCAGGAAATCAATACCAAACAGAGTCCAAATGCAACGAAACATCACGGAGATTTTTTATGGACCAGAAGACCAACAGTGGGCCAAAGAAGCACCTGGGGGTGCCCCAAGGGGGGGCACAACCCACCAGGGCGCGCCTAGGGGCCCAGGCACGCCCAGGTGGGTTGTGCCCACCTCGGTGGCCTCCCGCACCCCCTCTTTACCCTATAATTTCACAAATATTCCAAAACCCTTTGGAGTTACCCTAGATCAGAACTTCCGCCGCCGCAAGGCTCTGTATCCACGAGAAACCAATCTAGACCCGTTCCGGAACCCTGCCAGAGGGGGGAATCATCTCCGGTGGCCATCTTCATCATCCCGGCGGCCACCACGATGAGGAGGGAGTAGTCCACCCTCGGGGTTGAGGGTTTGTACCAGTAGCTATGTGTTTAATCTCTCTCTCTCTCTCTCTCTCTCTCTCTCTCTCTTGTAATCTATATCATGGGCTTTGTTAATATAGATGGATCATATGATGTTTCTCCCCTCTATACTCTTGTTGTGATGAATTGAATCTTTACCCTTTGAAGTTTTGTCTTGTCGGATTGAATATTCAGATATGAGAACACTTGATGTATGTCTTGCGGTATGAATACTTGAGGTGACAATGGGGTATCGTATTGATTCACTTGATATATGTTTTGGCACTCAACTCGTGGATTCCCGAGGTGACATTGGGGGTAATCTAGGCATAGGGGTTGATGCACATTTTTATTATCTTTTCTCCGATAGAAACTTTGGGGTCTATCTTTGTAGTTCTTTGTGTGGATTGAGTATTATGAATATGAATTTGCTTTGGTGTTATTTTAGTACGAACTCTAGGATAGATCGAACGGAAAAAATAGCTTTGTATTATTTTAGTATGAACTCTTGAATAGATAAAACGGAAAGAATTGCTTTGAGGTGGTTTCATAACCTACAAACAATTTTTATCTTTTGTTCTCCGCTAATAGGAACTCGGGAGTGATTCTTTATTGCACTTTGAGGGATAATCATATGATCCAACTATGTTAGCATTGTTGAGAGGTTGCACTAGCGAAAGTACGGACCCTAGGCCTTGTTTTCAAGCATTGCAATACCGTTTTTGTCACCGTTTACTATTTGCTACCTTACTGTTTTTATTTGTTCAGATTATAAAAAAATATTTCTACCATTAATATTACACTCTTATCACCATCTCTTCACCGAACTAGTGCACCTATACGATTTGCCATTGTATTGGGTGTGTTGGGGACACAAGAGATTTCTTGTATTTGGTTGCAGGGTCGTTTGAGAGAGACCATCTTCATCCTACACCTATCACGGATTGATAAACCTTAGGTCATCCACTTGAGGGAAAATTGCTAATGTCCTACAAACTCTGTGCTTGGAGGCCCAACACGTGTCTACAAGAATAAAGTTGCGTAGTAGACATCAAGCTCTTTTCTGGCACCGTTGCCGAGGAGGTGAGTGCATGAAGGTATATCTTTAGATCTTGTATTTGAATCCTTTAGTTTCTTGTTTATCACTAGTTTGGTCTATAAAAGAAAACTGCATAAAAATGGAATTTAGGTTGCATCATATTATTGATCATCTTTATAATATTTTTCTTGAAAATGATGGTTCGGAAAATTGTGCTCAATTGTTAGAAGAAGAAGTCAATAAAATGCTTGGAACAAAATATTTGAATGATGAGCATGATTGCAATGTTGTTAGTGTGAATTCTTTGAATATCCAAAATGCTAATGATGATTGCACAAGTCATGACAAAATTGTTTCTTATAAGCATGTCACTTTTTCTGGAGTGAATTGGGAGTGCAATTGCACACCAAAAAGGGAAGATAGATATTGTAAGAAGCATAAATATTTAGAAACAAAAAAGTTGCAAGAGAGGCTAGATGATTGTGCTGAAAGATTTAATTTTTTCGCCATCCTTGTGAACTTTTCAATGAACGTGTTCATTTAAATATCAAATGCAAATTATTTCATGATCAAATCGTGTCAAAAAATTGTGATAACTTGATTACCCTTGAGCATCATAAAGAGCTTAGTCTTCTTTTGGGGAATGAAGAAATGAAACGTATAACTAAGGGATTCCAAAGTTTAATCTCGAGAGATTTCTTGATTTTGATCTAGAGGAAATTTATATGTTTTGTGTGGTAAATTGCATTGATAATCCTTATATTGCCAACTATCTAAAGTCAAGAAAATAAATATAATATGAATAGAGTACTAATGAAAGGGAAAATATTTCCCAGTACCCTCCTAGTGTTTATTATGATGAATCAGGTAACGAGGAGGAGCTTCCTATCCAACTAATCTCGTCAATAAGAAGCTTGAAAAGATTAATTAAACCAACACATGGTGTGGTAAAGAAGAAGAAAATAAGAAATAATAGAGGCAAAAAGGTATATCTCCCAAATATTGTTGCTCCTATTATTGTTGTGCCTCATGAAAATGAATCAAAAATAATTGTGGAAGATGATGCACTCGATGATGATTTTGTTATGCCTATTGCTTGTTGTGATGATTATGGTTGGGAAGATAATGATACTTATTATAATCTTGGAAATCTTTTTTGCACCAACTCGGGAAATTATGGTGATAGCAATTTTCTACCTCTTGAGCACTGCGTTGGTTTTCCCTTGAAGAGGAAAGGGTGATGCAGCAAAGTAGCGTAAGTATTTCCCTCAGTTTTTGAGAACCAAGGTATTAATCCAGTAGGAGGCCACGCACGAGTCCCTCGCACCTACACAAACAAATAAATCCTCGCAACCAACGCAATAAAGGGGTTGTCAATCCCTTCACGGTCACTTACGAGGGTGAGATCAGATAGATATGATAAGATAATATTTTTGGTATTTTTATGATAAAGATGCAAAGTAAAATAAAAGGAAATAAAAATAGCTAAGTGTTGGAAGATTAATATGATGGAAGATAGACCCGGGGGCCATAGGTTTCACTAGTGGCTTCTCTCGAGAGCATACGTATTATGGTGGGTGAACAAATTACTGTTGAGCAATTGACATAATTGAGCATATTTATGAGAATATCTAGGTATGATCATGTATATAGGCATCACGTCCGAGACAAGTAGACCGACTCCTGCCTGCATGTACTACTATTACTCCACACATCGACCGCTATCCAGCATGCATCTAGAGTATTAATGTGACGCCCGGATAATTAAGCTACAGCAACCCTTTGCTAACGCTGCCACGTCACCACTATTACTATAGTTAAACTTGCGAAGATTCAAATCCCTTTCAAATTCAAATTTAAAATAAAGGCAAACATCAAAAGTTAGAACTAAAATGTTCTATATGTGCCAAATAATTCATAAGTAAATATGGTGAAGAAACCACTTTGTTATAAAATGCTTAAATGCTTAAAAATAAATAAAACAGCAGCAAAATAATTATTAAAAGCCTTTTATAATTTATAAAATGTTAGACTACTTTCTATTGGGTAACCAAATTGTAGCGGGAGTATTATATTTAGTAATGCTAACTTAGAGACTATTTTTGATAATTTATAAAACTAACATAAAAGGAACTAGAAATAAAACAGAAATAGAAAAAAAATTAAAAACAGAAAACAGCCACCCCCGCTGGGCCAAGTGGCCCAGCTGGCCACTACACCAGGCCGGCCCAGCTTGGGGCCTACTTACCCCCACCCCCAACCCCAACCTAACTGCACGCTACCACCCACTCCCCCGATTATCCCCACTCCCTCTCGCGCTGCCGCACATCGAAAAAAGAGGCGAGGCGCCTCAAGACCGACACCCCATTCCCCCCCCTCGAAATATCTTCCCCCCTCTCTCTCGATTGTATCGGGATCGAGAGGAGGAGGCCGCCGACGCCGCCCAGTACCGCCTCGCCGCGACGCCGCATCGCCTCGCCCTTGTCCATCCCGCCCGGACGCCCTCGCCGGCCTGCTTCATCTCCGTCACGACGTCCTCGTCTTCCTCCCAAAGCACCACTGCCCGCGAACCCTACACTTCCCCGTGAGCTCCCCCTCTCCTCTCCCGGTCACCGCGCTGCCCGTCGCCTCGCTCGCCCGTAACCATCCCTGTCCGCACGCGCCCCACCTACGCCGATGCTCTCCAGACCAAGGCCTCAAAGGTGCCTCGCGTTACTTGGCTGACGCGCCCGCCGCTATTGGCCGACCGCGCTGCTGCTGGCTGCCCCACTCGTCCCGCTGCCATGGCGAGGCTCCCTCCTCGGCGTCCACCGCGCGCTCGGGCCTCCTCAGCGCGCCCTCGCCCGGCGCTGTCCTCGCCCGGCAGCGCCACCGCGCCCACTGGGCCGTCGTCGCCTCGGGCCCTTGCTCGCCGGCGTGCCCGTTTGGGTGACGTCGCGCCCCGTCGGGCGCCTGCGCCCACGCCCGCTAGCGCCCCGCCCGGTTAGTTAACAGTCTCTGACGACCGGGACCCACGTGTCTGGTTGATTGGTCAATGGTCAACTTTGACCACTGACATCACGTTGACGTCATGGTGACACAATAAATTAATTTTTAAATTAAATTAAATCTGCTAAGTCTAAAAATGTTTTTAAAACTTTAAAAATCAATATAAAATAATCCGTAACTCGGATGAAAATACTTTTTACATGAAAGTTGCTCAGAACGACGAGACGAATCCGGATATGCAGCCCGTTCGTACGCCACACATCCCTAGCCTATCAAACATGCAACTTTCCCCCTCCAGTTCATCTGTCCGAAAATGCTGAACACCGGGAATACTTTCCTGGATGTTTTCCCCCTTCGCCAGTATCACCTATCCCTGCGTTAGATCATCCCTGGCACCGCGTATTGCCTTGTTATATTTTGTGATGCTTTGTTTGCTCTGTATTCATTGTTTCTTCCCCCTCTTCTCTCCGGTAGACTACGAGACGGACGTCGCTGCTGCCTCGATCGACTACGTTGTCGACGACCCCTTCTTCTTGCCAGAGCAACCAGGCAAGCCCCCCCTTGATCACCAGATATCGCCTATTCCTTCTCTATACTACTTGCATTAGAGTAGTGTAGCATGTTACTGCTTTCGGTTAATCCTATTCTGATGCATAGCCTGTCATTACTGCTACAGTTGTTACCCTTACCTGCTATCCTACTGATTAGTATAGGATGCTAGTGTTCCATCAGTGGCCCTACACTCTTGTCCGTCTGCCATGTTATACTAATGGGCCGTGATCACTAGGGAGGTGATCACGGGCATATGCTATATACTTTATACTGTTACATTACTTATGATACTTTGTTGGAGATGAAATTTGAAGGGCAAGTGGATCCATCCCAAGAGAGGTGGGCCTGGATTCTCGACGGCCCCGATTGTTACTTTAATGGCGAGCGGCAGGCAGGTTGAGACCACCTAGAAGAGAGGTGGGCCTGGCCTGGTCGGCGTCATGATTACTTCAAACTAACACGCTTAACGAGTTCTTGGTATTTGATCTGAGTCTGGCCATTTGGTCTATATGCACTAACCAACTACGTGGGAATGTTATGGGCACTCGACGTCGTGGTATCAGCCGAAGCCTTCTTAACGTCAGCGACTGAGCGGCGTGCGCCGGGTTGGACCGCGTAACGTGGCTTCCTTTGTAATGGAGGTTGCTAGGTCTGCTCTCCAGCCGCGTACGCAACGTGCATGTGTGCAATGGGCGATGGGCCCAGACCCCTGCGCGCATAGGATTTAGACCGGCGTGCTGACCTCTCTGTTGTGCCTAGGTGGGGCTGCGACGTGTTGATCTTCCGCGGCCATGCATTACCCAGAAAAGTGTGTCCGGCCAAATGGGATCAATCGTGTTGGGTTATGTCGTGCACCCCTGCAGGGAAGTTTATCTATTCGAATAGCCGTGTCCCTCGGTAAAAGGACGACCCTGAGTTGTACCTTGACCTTATGACAACTAGAACCGGATACTTAATAAAACACACCCTTTCAAGTGCCAGATACAACCCGATGATCACTCTATCACAGGGCGACGAGGAGGAGGATCGCCGGGTAGGATTATGCTATGCGATGCTACTTGGTGAACTTACCATCTACTCTCTTCTACATGCTGCAAGATGGAGGTGGCCTGAAGCGTAGTCTTTGACAGGATTAGCTATCCCCCTCTTATTCTGGCATTCTGCAGTTCAGTCCATCTATATTTCCCCTTTACACATACACCCATGCATATGTAGTGTAGATCCTTGCTTGCGAGTACTTTGGATGAGTACTCGCGGTTGCTTTTCTCCCTCTTTTCCCCCTTTCCCTTCTACCTGGTTGTCGCAACTGATGTCGGAGCCCAGAGCTAGACGCCACCGTCGACGCATTTACTCCTACTACACGGAGGTGCCTACTACTACGCTCGTCACGATTTACGACCAGAGTAGTTTAGGAGGATCGAGGCGGGAGGCCCCGCCTCTTTCGATCTGTATCCTAGTTTATGCTAGCCTTCTTAAGGCAAACTTGTTTAACTTATGTCTGTACTGAGATATTGTTTCTTCCGCTGACTCATCTATGATCGAGCACTTGTATACGAGCCCTCAAGGCCCCTGGCTTGTATTATGATGCTTGTATGACTTATTTATGTTTTTAGAGTTGTGTTGTGATATCTTCCCGTGAGTCTCTGATCTTGATCGTACATGTTTGCGTGCATGATTAGTGTACGATTGAATCGGGGGCGTCACAAGTTGGTACAGAGCCGACTGCCTGTAGGAATGCCCCTTCCACAGTCCTTGGCCGAAGTCGAGTCTAGACATTGCAAATCTTTTACTAACATGGCTGTGCGACTTACGGGCCCACGTCGCCATTGGGTGGTATTAGGATCTTTTACTCCTCGATCTTTACTCTAGGACTCTGTGCTCTCTTTTATTCGGGTTAAATGATTTTGCTAACAACAAAACTAACTTTAGGTTCTCGAAAATACTTTCTCCCGGAGAGCCCCTCACTTCAGATGATCGCCTGATGCACTAGAAGATTCTGAAGTTACTCTACGATGTTCTCTCGAGTCTTTGTGACATCGCATTTGCGATTTCCTTCCACCGTCAACCCCTATGAAAACTGCATACACTTGCCATTCATACAATCATTCCATGTTGATCTTGTTATTACAAGATGTCCTGAAATACTCTCTGTTGTCCCGAGAATCCTTTGAGCTTACTGCCTTGCAGTTCTTTACCACATGAATACCCCTACGGATAATTGCTCACACTTATCGAGTATCCGTTCATCCACAGTTGATTCCTTTATTTCCCAAAAGTCTTCGAAATATGATTCGTTCTTCTACAAATCCTTGACATCCTAATGCTCTTGAAATTCTTGCTTACTAGCATTATGATTAATCCCATAAGTCTGTTAATCTTATTGGCATCCTTTGTCAATATCATTTTGAGTCCATTGATTAAATATGTTGTGAATGCTTGCAATCCTCAATCATATCCTAGAATTCATCCTTCCGGCTCAGACGTCATTTTTAACATGAGCTGGATCTCGACCAATCAAATTCGTCGTTTCTACCCCTAAGCTTACTGAAGTTATCCATCCTTAATCAGAGTGTTTGCTTCTGATCCCTTGATTTGGAAATCATAAATTCCTTTGCATCTGAACTTTTAATTAGTCGGTTGTTTCTATAATCCAGTGCCTTTGCATTGTTTCTTTCTTTGATTGTGCTGGTACTCACATTAGCACTGTTATGGACCGTCAGATACTTTGTTGGATTTTATTTGACAGCATCCTTCATATTCAATAATCTTCTGAGCCATCCTCGGATACATAATGCCTTGGGTAAATTGTATCCTCTGCTTTCTCAACCATGTGATGCTTTCGAGCTTGTATGAATTACTCCTGGAGTTGTGGTACATGTTTCTAAGATGCCCCGATGGGTTGAGCATATACCTTCCTTAATTTGTGTGAACCCAAAAGTCTTCATGGGTCATAACCTTCTGATATTCCGCCAGTTAAACTTTCAAACTCTCAACATTTTTAACCGAGAGCAGTAAATGAGAAGTTGTGTATTGGAGAAGTGGGAGTCGACCTTGAACCTCGTGTTCATGCCCATGGACACGATGCTGATCTTATCATGGATGCTTCTCTTAAACCCTCTTTGGTATAAGTTCATCTTATATATGGGAATTGGCCTTTTGCAACCGTGGTTCCGACCATATTGTTCTTCTTTGATCCCGTTTCTCGGAAAAGTTAAATTACTTGTCTTCTGTACCTCATTTCACCTGTCAAGCATCTATTCTACTCTACCTTCGAGTAGTACCCCCTGGTATCTCAAGGATATCAACCCGTTGCACTTCCTCTTATGAATTTCTGATGAAGTAATACCTTTCCCCGTCATAGTCACTCCACGGGTTCTGGGTTGTCGTCAATCGAAAACACCGGGTTTTGAATCAAATCAACACTGAGATTCAGTACTCCCAGTACTTTGTTGTTGGGAATTTTAATACCCCATCATGTTATTCCTAGCCTGATCGGCTACATCATTATCGTGCTAATTTTAACTATGCTACCTGGTCCTTCCTCCCGGAGCACAATTTTTGACGATGAGCTAAGCTTATGTCGATTTTCCTCATCATATCATTTCACCTTGAACAGCAAGCTTGATTTCGAGTTTGTGTCGTACCCATGGTTCCAATAACCTTTCGCTTCATCATTCCTTTGACTTGATGTCGTCGCTGATTGATTATATCTTCATGAAATCTCTCGACAAATGTGTCGTGATCTTCATCAACCTTATGACCTCTTCAGGGTTACCAATCGAATTCATGATGAGAAATACCATCCTTGCCCTTGATGATTTGTGTTATCATCGACCACTTTATTGCCTTCCAATTCAACACAAACTTGTTCATGTTTCGTGTGTATACCTTGAGATCCTTGCTATCCAACATTTGTTCTTTACCTTGGAGTATTACCATCTTTTATGTCAAGAATGTCGTGAGAAATTCACCACCTCTTAAGAATTCTTGATACAGGTGATACTTCTTGCCATATCCGTTCATTCCTTGGTCCCCGTGTTGTTTGTAACCGGAAAACCGATAATTGAATTACGTTGTGCGAGTTCAAAACTTCTAGCAACCCTATTGCTTTGAAGTTAATGGTCGATAATTCATTCTTAGACCATTGGTTATCGAATCACCATTCTAACTTTGATCATGCTACCTAAACCCATATTTCGGGTGGACCTTTCAACCAATGCTTAACTGAGTATGTTTTCCTCGAGCATACCTCTTTATATCATTTGAACTGACAAATGTTATCTCCTTGTTCACATAAGTGTGGAAATCCATCTTTTGAAAATCTCAATGAATTGTTGTTGAGTCAATCAGCCACCTCACCTCTCCTTGAATTAATGATGAACTCTTGTTTTGGAACTTGCTTCCATAGTTCATTGCCAGAGAATATTATAATGTCATCTCATCAACTGCGTTGCACCTTTTATTCTCAGGCATCCTGAGTCTAAGGTATCTTGACACCAATCAGATCTGAATCTCGGTCAGATATGATGGTTGGAACATATTTTCAAGAGTTATAACATTGGTTCCTATATGCCCCGATAAGGTGATGTCATGCCTAGCACACCTGACCAGAGGACCTAGTGTTAAAGTTTCCTTTTTAACAAGGTTAATCATTTTTTTCATGACAAAATTGAATGCCTTGTTTAATAAGTTTATCCTGATTGATCCTTTGTGTATCCAAAGTCCGATCTTTGCTTGAAGACCATGTCAATGCTACCCCGAAGCATGTCGGTGGTACTCCGATTTTCAAAAAGAGCATTTGAAGGAAAATGCTAAATTCTCTTTATCAATTATCCAAACACTGTTGTATGGGTAATGTCATGAAATTTCTTACCCCCTTTCCTAAGGGGTTTTCTACGTTATATCATGTCATGGATTCATGCTCTGCTTGTCCTTGGGAAGGATATACCCTTGAAATATGTGTTTAAACACATTTTCCTTTCCATTGTTCTGTTTAAACCTGATAATCACTTTTCCTTTCCATTGGTTTGTTTAAACCTTCTTGTTATCTATATAATATAAGCAGCAATATATCTCTGAATAAGAACACACCTTGGTGTACAATTCTGTCAGCAAGACGCTGTTACTATTGTTGATGACATTCCGGTAGCCACCGATGGACGAGAACTTTGCCTATTGGTCCGTCTCGTTCAACGAGCAGGAAAATGGTTCTCTTCGTCCCTCGCCCTTGGTACCAACGTGTTGCCAACATAATTGACGGGCTATCCTCTCACATGCCTTGTTATCATGACTGTGCAAAATATCACCGTCCTTTCTACTTTTTAACCCATATGGTGGGCCCATAACCCACAGTTCCACAGGATCGAAACCTGACTCCCCTGTACACCCCCTGTTTCCATAGTTATTCCTCGCACGTGGCCTCGTATGTAATTCACGAGCCACCTTTCAAGAGATCATCAATACTGGTATCAGACACAATACTTATTTCTGTTGCTTTGAGCCCCTTTCACGCCCTGTTTCAGGCATTGAACGATTGCCTGCCCGCTCGAAAATTCCCATGATATCTCCTTACTTTGCTCTCGACCTTTTTTTAAGTTTCAATTCGAGAGTTACCTCCCGCCACATTCCTCAATGTTATCGACCAGATAGTCAACGTTGCCAAGGTCCGTTCTCCCGGAATACTCCCCCTTTATTCTTTCGTAAGTATGATGGAGTTTCCAAAGAAAGGATGCCGACTTCACCATGATGACCTGAAGCAGAGAAATAAAGACATCAACGAGGAGGATCAACTACTTCAGGAAGAGCAACCAAGACCGAGAAGATTCGTTAGAATTTCGTAACCAAACCTTCCCCCCTTAGACCTCCTCTTAAATCTCGGGACGAGATTTCTTGTAGTGGAGGAGAATTGTGACGCCCGGATAATTAAGCTATAGCAACCCTTTGCTAACGCTGCCATGTCACCACTATTACTGTAGTTAAACTTGCGAAGATTCAAATCCCGTTCAAATTCAAATTTAAAATAAAGGCAAACATCAAAAGTTTTCAAACGTTAAAACTAAAATGTTCTATATGTGCCAAATAATTCATAAGTAAATATGGTGAAGAAACCACTTTGTTATAAAATACTTAAATGCTTAAAAATAAATAAAACAGCAGCAAAACAATTATTAAAAGCCTTCTATAATTTATAAAATGTTAAACTACTTTCTATTGGGTAACCAAATTGTAGTGGGAGTATTATATTTAGTAATGCTAACTTAGAGACTATTTTTTATAGTTTATAAAACTAAACATAAAAGGAACTAGAAATAAAACAGAAATAGAAAAAAATTAAAAACATAAAATAACCACCCCGCTGGGCCAAGTGGCCCAGCTGGCCACTACACCAGGCCGGCCCAGCCTGGGGCCTACTTACCCGCCAACCCTAACCTAACTGCACGCTACCACCCACTCCCCCGATTCTCCCCACTCCCTCTCGCGCCGCCGCACACCGAGAATAGAGGCGAGGCGCCTCAAGACCGACACCCCACTCCTCCCCCCTCGAAATATCTTCCCCCTCTCTCCCGATTGGATCGGGATCGAGAAGAGCGCCGCCCAGTACCGCCTTGCCGCGACGCCGCATCGCCTCGCCCTCGTCCATCACCGCCCGGACTCCCTCGTCGGCCTGCTTCATCTCCGTCGCGACGTCCTCATCTTCCTCCCCAAGAACCACTGCCCGCGAACCCTACACTTCCCCGTGACCTCCCCCTCTCCCCACCCGGTCACCGCGCTGCCCGTCGCCTCGCTCGCCCGCAGCCATCACCGTCGCGACGCCCACTGCGCCGCTGCTCTCCACCGCGCCTCGATGCCTCACGTTTGCCACGTGGCCGTGCCCGCCGCCACTTCATGGCTTGGCCGACCCCATCGCGCTTCGCCGCCCGGCCCCGCTCGTCCCGCTGCCATGGCGGGCTCCCTCCTCGGCGTCTACCGCAGCTCGGGCCTCCTCACAGCTGCCCTCGCCCGCGCCGTCCTCGCCCGTCGCGCCCACACAGGAGCCGTCGCCTCGGGCCCTTGCTCGCCGGCATGCCCGTTCGGGCGACGCTGCGCCCCGTCGAGCGCCCACGCCCATGCCCGCTAGCGCCCCGCCCGGTTGGCCCCTGGACCAATGACACATGGGGCCTAGCCCCTGTAAAAAATGAATTGAAAAGAAAGAATTAAAAATAAATAATTAGTTAATCAATTAATTAATTAACTTTGCTTAATTAACTTAACCTAATTAACCTGCTAATTAAACTGTTTAACTCTTAGTTAGTTAAAAGTCTATGACGCATCAGACCCACGTGTTCAGTTGATCGTCAATGGTCAACTATGACCACTGACATCACGATGACGTCATGGTGATGTAATAAATTAATTTTTAAATTAAATTAAATCTGCTAAGTCTAAAAATGTTTTAAAAACTTTAAAAATCAATATAAAATAATCCGTAACTCGGATGAAAATACTTTGTACATGAAAGTTGCTCAGAACGACGAGACGAATCCGGATACGCAGCCCGTTCGTCTGCCACACATCCCTAACCTATCAAACATGCAACTTTCCCCCTCCGGTTCATCTGTCTGAATATGCTGAACACCGGGAATTCTTCCCCGGATGTTTTCCCCCTTCGCCAGTATCACCTATCCCTGCGTTAGATCATCCCTGGCACCGCGTATTGCCTTGTTATATTTTGTGATGCTTTGTTTGCTCTGTATTCGTTGTTTCTTCCCCCTCTTCTCTCCGGTAGACTACTAGACGGACGTCGCTGCTGCCTCAATCGACTATGTTATCGACTACCCCTTCTTCTTGCCAGAGCAACCAGGCAAGCCCCCCCCCCCCTTGATCACCAGATATCGCCTATTCCTTCTCTATACTGCTTGCATTAGAGTAGTGTAGCATGTTATCGCTTCGGTTAATCCTATTACGATGCATAGCTTTGTCATTGTTGCTTTCTGATTGTTACCCTTACCTGCTATCCTACTGATTAGTATAGGATGCTAGTGTTCCATCAGTGGCCCTACACTCTTGTCTGTCTGCCATGCTATACTACTAGGCCGTGATCACTCGGGAGGTGATCACGGGCATATGCTATATACTTTATACTGTTACATTACTTATGATACTGTTTGGAGATGGAGGCTGAAGGGGCAGGTGGCTGCATCCCGGTAGAGGTGGGCCTGGTTCCTGATGGCCCCTGACTTTTACTTTGTGGCGGAGCGACAGGGCAGGTTGAGACCACCTAGGAGAGATGTGTGCCTGGCCCTGGTCGGCGTCCGCGGTTACTTCAAAATAACACGCTTAACGAGTTCTTGGTATTTGATCTGAGTTTGGCCATTTGGTCTATACGCACTAACCAACTACATGGGAAAGTTATGGGCACTCGACGTCGTGGTATCAGCCGAAGCCTTCTTGACGTCAGCAACTGAGCGGCACGCGCCGGGTTGGACCGCGTAACGTGACTTCCTTTGCAATGGAGGTTGCTAGGGTGCGCTCCGGCACAGACGCAACGCGTGCAGGTGTGCAATGGGCGATGGGCCTGCACTTCGGCGCGCATAGGATTTAGACCGGCGTGCTGACCTCTTTGTTGTGCCTAGGTGGGGCTGCGACGTGTTGATCTTCCGTGGCCGGGCATGACCCAGAAAATTGTGTTCGGCCAAATGGCATCAAGCGTGTTGGGTTATGTGGTGCACCCCTGCAGGGAAGTTTATCTATTCGAATAGCCATGTCCCTCGGTAAAAGGATGACCCGGAGTTGTACCTTGACCTTATGATAACTAGAACCGGATACTTAAAAAACACACCCTTTCAAGTGCCAGATACAACCCGGTGATCACTCTATCACAGGGCGAGGAGGAGGAGGATCGTCGGGTAGGATTATGCTATGCGATGCTACTTGGTGAACTTACCATCTACTCTCTTCTACATGCTGCAAGATGGAGGTGGCCTGAAGCATAGTCTTCGGCTGTGATTAGCTATCCCCTCTTATTACGGCATTCTCGCAGTTCACCCACCGATATTGCCCCTTTACACTTACACCCATCCATATGTAGTGTAGATCCTTGCTTGCGAGTACTTTGGATGAGTACTCACGGTTGCTTTTCTACCTCTTTTCCCCTTTCCCTTCTACCTCGTTGTCACAACCAGATGCTGGAGCCCAGGAGCTAGACGCCACCGTCGACGACGACTCCTACTACACCGGAGGTGCCTACTACTACGTTCAGGCCGCTGACGACGACCAGGAGTAGTTTAGGAGGATCCCAGGCAGGAGGCCTGCGCCTCTTTCGTTATGTATCCTAGCTTATCCTAGCCTTCTTAAGGCAAACTTGTTTAACTTATGTCTGTACTCAGATATTGTTGCTTCCGCTGACTCGTCTATGATCGAGCACTTGTATTCGAGCCCTCGAGGCCCCCGGCTTGTATTATGATGCTTGTATGACTTAATTATGTTTTTAGAGTTGTGTTGTGATATCTTCCCGTGAGTCCCTGATCTTGATCATACACGTTTGCGTGCACGATTAGTGCACGATTGAATTGGGGGCGTCACAATTAAGTTCAAAAGAACAGAGTAATGCTTTAAGTAAGATGACATGATGTAGAGGGATAAACTCATGCAATATGATATAAACCCCATCTTGTTATCCTCGATGGCAACAATACAATACGTGCCTTGATGCCCCCTCATCCTTTGGGAAAGGACACCGCAAGTTTGAACCCAAAGCTAAGCGCTTCTCCCATTGCAAGAGAGATCAATCTAGTAGGCCAAACCAAACTGATAATTCGAAGAGACTTGCAAAGATAACCAATCATACATAAAAGAATTTAGAGAAGATTCAAATATTATTCATAGATAAACTTGATCATAAACCCACAATTCATCGGTCTCAACAAACACACCGCAAAACAAGATTACACGAAATAGATCTCGGGAAGAACATTGTATTGAGATCCAAAAAGAGAGAAGAAGCCATCTAGCTAATAACTATGGACCCGAAGATCTGAGGTAAAATACTCACACATCATCGGAGAGGCTATGGTGTTGATGTAGAAGCCCTCCGTGATCGATGCCCTCCGACGGAGCTCCTAAAAGGCCCCAAGATGGGATCTCACTGCGAGAAAGTTGCGGCGGTGGAATTAGGTTTTTGGCTCCGTATCTGGTAGTTTGGGGGTACGTAGGTATATATAGGAGGAAGAAGTACGTCGGTGGAGAAACATGGGGCCCACGAGGGAGAAGGGTGCGCCCAGGAGAGTAGGCGCGCCCCCTACCTCGTGCCCTCCTGGTTGATGTCTTGACGTAGGGTCCAAGTCCTCTGAATTACGTTTGTTCCGAAAATCACGTTCCCGAAGGTTTCATTCCATTTGGACTCCGTTTGATATTCTTTTTCTGCGGAACTCTGAAATAGGCAAAAAACAACAATTCTGGGTTGGGCCTCCGGTTAATAGGTTAGTCCCAAAAATAATATAAAAGTGTATAACAAAGCCCATTAATGTCCAAAACAGAATATAATATAGCATGGAACAATAAAAAACTATAGATACGTTGGAGACGTATCAAGCATCCCCAATCTTAATTCCTGCTCGTCCTCGAGTAGGTAAATGATAAAAACAGAATTTTTGATGTGGAATGCTACTTGGCATAATTTCGATGTAATTCTCCTAATTGTGGTATGAATATTCAGATCCGAAAGATTCAAGATAAAGGTTTAATATTGACATAAAAGTAATAATACTTCAAGCATACTAACTAAGCAATTATGTCCTCTCAAAATAACATGCCTACAAAATCATCTAGTTTAGTCATGCCTGATACGTCTCCAACGTATCTATAATTTTTGATTGCTCCATGCTATATTTTCTACTGTTTTGGACATTATTGGGCTTTATTATTCACTTTTATATTATTTTTGGGACTAACCTATTAACCGGAGGCCCAGCCCAGAATTGCTATTTTCCCCTATTTCAGAGTTTCGCAGAGAAGGAATATCAAACGGAGTCCAAACGGAATGAAACCTTCGGGAACATGATTTTTAGGAAGAATATGATCCAGGAGAATTGGACCCTATGTCAAGAAACAAAGGAGGAGGCCACGAGGTAGGGGGCGCGCTGATACGTCTCCAACGTATATATAATTTTTGATTGCTCCATGCTATATTATCTACTGTTTTGGACATTATTGGGCTTTATAATCCACTTTCATATTATTTTTGGGACTAACCTATTAACCGGAGGCCCAGCCCAGAATTGCTATTTTTTGCCTATTTCAGAGTTTCACAGAAAAGGAATATCAAACGGAGTTCAAACGGAATGAAACCTTCGGGGACGTGATTTTTAGGAAGATTATGATCCAGGAGACTTGGACCCTACGTCAAGAAACAAAGGAGGAGGCCACGAGGTAGGGGGCGCGCCTCCATCCTCGTGGGCCCCTGTTGCTCCACCGACGCATTCCTTCCTCCTATATATACCTACGTACCCCCAAACGATCAGATACGGAGCAAAAAACCTAATTCCACCGCCGCAACCTTCTATACCTACGAGATCCCATCTTGGGGCCTGTTCCAGAGCTCCGCTGGAGGGGGCATCCATCACGGAGGGCTTCTACATCAACACCATAGCCTCTCTGATGAAGTGTGAGTAGTTTACTTCAGACCTTCGGGTCCATAGTTAGTAGCTAGATGGCTTCTTCTCTCTTTTTGGATCTCAATACAATGTTCTCCCCCTCTCTCGTGGAGATCTATTCGATGTAATCTTCTTTTTGCGGTGTGTTTGTTGAGACCGATGAATTGTGGGTTTATGATCAAGATTATCTATGAACAATATTTCAATCTTTTATGAATTCTTTTATGTATGATTGGTTATCTTTGCAAGTCTCTTCGAATTATCAGTTCGGTTTGGCCTACTAGATTAATCTTTCTTGCAATGGGAGAAGTGCTTAGCTTTGAGTTCAATCTTGCAGTGTCCTTTCCCAGTGACAGTAGGGGCAGCAAGGCACGTATTTTATTGTTGCCATCGAGGATAACAAGATGGGTTTTTATCATATTGCATGAATTTATCCCTCTACATCATGTCATCTTGCTTAAGGCGTTACTATGTTTTCATGAACTCAATACTCTAGATGCATGCTAGATAGCGGTTGATGAGTGGAGTAATAGTAGTAGATGCAGGCAGGAGTCGGTTTACTTGTCTCGGACGTGATGCTTATATACATGATCATACCTAGATATTCTCATAACTATGCTCAATTATGTCAATTGCTCAACAGTAATTCGTTCACCCATCGTAAAATACTTATGCTCTTGAGAGAAGCCTCTAGTGAAAACTATGGCCCCCGGGTCTATCGTCATCATATTAATCTTCCAACACTTAGTTATTTCCTTTGCTTTTTTACTTTGCTTTTATTTTACTTTGCATCTTTATCACAAAAATACCAAAAATATTATCCTATCATATCTATCAGATCTCACTCTCGTAAGTGACCATGAAGGGATTGACAACCCCTTATCGCGTTGGTTGCGAGCGGTTATTTGTTTTGTGTAGGTACGAGGGACTCACGCGTAGCCTCCTGCTGGATTGATACCTTGGTTCTCAAAAACTGAGGGAAATACTTACGCTACTGTGCTGCATCACCTTTTCCTCTTCAAGGGAAAACCAACGCAGTGCTCAAGAGGTAGCAAGAAGGATTTCTGGCGCCGTTTTTTTTGAAAGTTGAACGACAATGGGAGAGGCTCCCACTGACTTTTGTATTACTCACAAAGAGACGGTTACATAATTGTTATAGGGGGGGTATTAAAACGGCCCCCCAGCCGCATGAGCTATATTGTATCTAACAACACTAGTGTCCCAAATTTACAATGTAGTTGGAAAGGAAAGGACGAAGTTCCTCTTTGCAGTTATGGACCAGCAACTCCAGGAGGTACTTGAACCTGGCCAACCAAGCCCCGAAGGAATGTTGGACCCCTCAAGTGTTGATTGTTTCGCTCCATCCACAGGCTCCAAGCAGCCATGAGGAAGATGTCCATGAAGAGGGGCTGTCTCCAAGCCTCCCTCCCCCCATGCAGCAGGTCCAGTCTATTGCCATCGACTGGCCAGGACACCCCAACTTTGCTCCAGAACCGTTGACTAAAGGGGCATAAGAATAACAAGTGTTTAACGGTTTCTTCGGGGGGTTTTGACAGAACATGCAGGTATAGGTGTTCCCCGAGATCGTGAAGTGCCTGCGTTTAAGCATATTCCTGGTGTTCAGACGATCCACCAGAAGCAACCACCCAAACATTTTGAATTTAATTGGGCTCTTGGCTTTCCAAAGCCAGCTGAAAGCCTCGTCAACCACGATCTCCTTGAAACAGTGTTCATAGAACTTCTTTGAAGAGTAACGCCCGAGCGTGCAGTCCCAGGTGTCGTGGCTGCCGACGACTACACCCACATGCATCGAACCAAGCTGGATTTGTCTGGCCTCCTCTCTCGCCTGGATTGAGAGGGGCAGACTGAAGATCGAGGCCGGATCAGTGGCAGTGAGTACATTAGCAATAGAGTCATCTTCATTTAGGCAGTAGGAAAAAGCCCGCGGGTACCTCTCCATGATTGTCTCATCACCGTCTCCTTCTAGCCAGACATCTTTCCAAAACAGAGAACTAGACCCATCACCTAGTATGACCTTGGTGATGCCACAAAAAGTCCCATTGAGCTGCATTATATCTTTCCACCAAAAAGATCCCACGGCGTCAACAGCACGAGGGATTTTGTTAGAATAATAGGTGTTCCAAATCAGCTCCACCCAGGGTACATCCGCATGATTATAGAATTTGAACAGGTGTTTTAGTAGCAAGGCTACATTCTGTGTCTTGATGTCAATAACACCAAGGCCACCACACCGTTTCGGACGGCAGACAAGCTCCCAGGCAGCAAGGGAGTTGTTTTTGACTCCATCATCGGAGTTTTTCGCCCAGACGAATAAATAAGTTTATCCAAATGTTCAACCACCTTCGGGTGCAATTTGATTGTGCACATGGCATAGATCAGCATGGACGTCACTATCGATTTCTGGCGCCGTTGCCGGGGAGTCTACGCAAAAGTCAACATACCAAGTACCCATCACAATCCCTTATCTCCTGCATTACATTATTTGCCATTTGCCTCTCGTTTTCCTCTCCCCCACTTCACCCTTGCCATTTTATTCGCCCTCTCTTTTTCCGTTCGCCTCATTTTTGCTTGCTTTTTGTTTGCTCGTGTGTTGGATTGCTTGCTTGTCACGATGGCTCAAGATAATACCAAATTATGTGACTTTACCAATACCAACAATAACGATTTCCTTAGCACTCCGATTGCTCCTCTTACCGATACTGAATCTTGTGAAACCAATGCTGCTTTGTTGAATCTTGTCTTGAAAGATCAATTCGCCGGCCTTCCTAGTAAAGATGCCGCGACTCATCTAAATAGCTTCGTTGATTTGTGTGATATGCAAAAGAAGAAATATATTGATAATGATATTTTTAAATTGAAGCTATTTCCTTTTTTGCTTAGAGATCGTGCTAAAGCTTGATTGTCGTCTTTGCCTAAAAATAGTATTGATTCTTGGAACAAGTGCAAAGATGCTTTTATCTCTAAGTATTTTCCTCCCGCTAAGATCATCTCTCTTAGAAGCGATATTATGAACTTTAAGCAACTTGATCATGAACATGTTGAACAAGCTTGGGAGAGGATGAAATTAATGATACGTAATTGCCCTACTCATGGTTTAAATTTGTGGATGATTATACAAAAAAATTATGCCGGATTGAATTTTGCTTCTAGAAATCTTTTAGATTCGGCCATGGAGGCGCTTTTATGGAAATCACTTTCGGAGAAGCTACTAAACTCCTAGATAATATTATGGTTAATTATTCTCAATGGCACACTTTGAAAGATCTACTAATAAAAAGTGCATGCGATAGAAGAAATTAATGTTTTGAGTGGAAAGATGGATGAACTTATGAAATTATTTGCTAGTAAGAGTGTTTCTTCTGATCCTAATGATATGCCTTTGTCTACTTTGATTGAGAATAATAATGAATCTATGGATGTGAATTTTGTTGGTAGGAATAATTTTGGTAACAACGCGTTTAGAGGAAATTTTAATCCTAGGCCTTATCCTAGTAATTCCTCTAATAATTATGGAAATTCCTACAACAACTCTTATGGAAATTTTAATAAGATGCCCTCTGAATTTGATACTAGTGTTAAAGAGTTTATGAATTCGCAAAAGAATTTCAATGCTTTGCTTGAAGAGAAATTGCTTAAAGTTGATGAATTAGCTAGGAACGTTGATAGAATTTCTCTTGATGTTGATTCTTTAAAGCTTAGATCTATCCCTCCTAAGCATGATATCAATGAGTCTCTCAAAGCCATGAGAATTTCCATTGATGAGTGCAAAGAAAGAACCGCTAGGATGCGTGCTAAGAAAGATTGCTTTATAAAAGCGTGTTCTTCAAATTTTTATGAAAACAGAGATGAAGATCTAAAAGTTATTGATGTGTCTTCTATTAAATCTTTGTTTTGCAATATGAATCTTGATAATGATGAGACTGAATATGATCCACCTTTACCTAGAAGGCGTTCCAAAAATTCGGAGTTTTTAGATCTTGATGCTAAAATTGATAAAATTGGGATTGAAGAAATCAAAACCCTAGATGTTGCTAAACCCACTATTTTGGATTTCAAGGAATTTAATTATGAAAGTTGCTCTTTGATTGACTTTATTTCCTTGTTGCAATCCGTGCTAAATTCTCCTCATGCTTAGTCAAAATAAAGCGTTTACTAAACATATTGTTGATGCCTTGATGCAATCTTATGAAGAAAAGCTTGAGTTGGAAGTTTCTATCCCTAGAAAACTTTATGATGAGTGGGAACCTACTATTAAAATTAAGATTAAGGATCATGAGTTCTATGCTTTATGTGATTTGGGTGCTAGTGTTTCCACTATTCCCAAAACTTTGTGCGATTTGCTAGATTTCCGTGATTTTGATGATTGCTCTCTAAACTTGCACCTTGCGGATTCCACTATTAAGAAACCTATGGGAAGAATTAATGATGTTCTTATTGTTGCAAATAGGGATTATGTGCCCGTAGATTTTATCGTTCTTGATATAGATTGCAATCCTTCATGTCCTATTATTCTTGGTAGACCTTTCCTTAGAACGATTGGTGCAATTATTGATATGAAGGAAGGGAATATTAGATTCCAATTTCCATTAAAGAAAGGCATGGAAAACTTCCCTAGGAAGAAAATAAAATTACCCTATGAATCTATCATGAGAGCCACTTATGGATTGCCTACCAAAGATGGCAATACCTAGATCTATCCTTGCTTTTATGCCTAGTTAGGTGCGTTAAACGATAGCGCTTGTTGGGAGGCAACCCAATTTTATTTTAGATTTTTGCTTTTTGCTTCTGTTCAGGAATAAATATTTGTTCTAGCCTCTGGTTAGATGTGTTTTTATGTTTTAATTAGTGTTTGTGCCAAGTTAAACCTATAGGATTTTCTTGGATGATGGTTATTTGATCTTGCAGAAATTCCCAAAAACTCTCTGTTCATGAAAAAAATTGTTAAATATCATCAGAATGTGATAAAATAGTGATTCCAATTGCTGCCAATCAATAAACAAATTGCCTAGGTCGTCTTATTTTGGCTGATTTTTTGGAGTTCCAGAAGTTTGCGTTAGTTACAGATTACTACAGACTGTTCTGTTTTTGACAGATTCTGTTCTTCGTGTGTTGTTTGCTTATTTTGATGAATCTATGGATAGTAAAATAGTTTATAAACCATAGAGAAGTTGGAATACAGTAGGTTTAACACCAATATAAATAAAGAATGAGTTCATTACAGTAACTTGAAGTGGTCTTTTGTTTTCTTTCGCTAATGGAGCTCACGAGATTTCTGTTGAGTTTTGTGTTGTGAAGTTTTCAAGTTTTGGGTGAAAGATTTTTGATGGATTATGGAACAAGGAGTGGCAAGAGACTAAGCTTGGGGATACCCATGGCACCCCCAATATAATCTAAGTACACCATAAAGCCAAAGCTTGGGGATGCCCCGGAAGGCATCCCCTCTTTCGTCTACTTCCATCGGTAACTTTACTTGGAGCTATATTTTTATTCACCACATGATATGTGTTTTGCTTGGAGTGTCTTGTATGATTTGAGTCTTTGCTTATTAGTTTACCACAATCATTGAGGGAGTCCTGGATTAGGGGGTCTCCAGACAGCCGGACTATATCCTTTGGCCAAACTGTTGGACTATGAAGATACAAGATTGAAGACTTCGTCCCGTGTCCGGATGGGACTCTCCTTAGCGTGGAAGGCAAGCTTGGCAATACGGATATGTAGATCTCCTCCCTTGTAAATGACTCTGTGTAACCCTAGCCCCCCTCCGGTGTCTATATAAACCGGAGGGTTCAGTCCGTAGGACAACAACAATCATACCATAGGCGAGCTTCTAGGGTTTAGCCTCTACGATCTCGTGGTAGATCAACTCTTGTAATACTCATATCATCAAGATCAATCAAGCAGGAAGTAGGGTATTACCTCCATCGAGAGGGCCCGAACCTGGGTAAACATAGTGTCCCCCGCCTCCTGTTACCATCCACCTTAGACGCACAGTTCGGGACCCCCTACCCGAGATCCGCCGGTTTTGACACCGACATTGGTGCTTTCATTGAGAGTTTCACTGTGACGTCACCATAAGGTTTGATGGCTCCTTCGATCATCGGTAACGATGCGGTCCAGGGTGAGGTGTTCCTCCCCGGACAGATCTTCGTATTCGGCGGCTTCGCACTGCGGGCCAACTCGCTTGGCCATTAGGAGCAGATCGAGAGCTACGCCCCTGGCCATCAGGTCAGGTTCGGAAACTTGAACTACACTACCGACATCCGCAGAGACTTGATCTTCGACGGATTCGAGCCCATGCTAGGTGCACCGCACGATCACTACAAGCATGATTTAGCTCTGACGTCGGACAGTGTTCGGGAAATCACACCTACAACCGCTCCGGCCTCCAACCTGGAGCAAATTGCGCCATCCGAGGACGGGTGGATAGACCCCGCCATGGAGGCCGCACTCTCAGTGGCGATAGAGCCGGATACTGATTTCACCCCTTACGAGCCGTGTTGCCAAACCACTGGATTCGTCTCCGCCACGGACTCCGAGCCGCTGCGTCTGCGTTTCATCGAATCCGATTGGGCGCCAATCATGGAGTTTACCTCTGCGGATATCTTTCAGCACTCGCCCTTTGGCGACGTGCTAAATTCATTAAGGTCTCTCTCCTTGTCAGGAGAACCTTGGCTGAACTATGTCCGGCTAGAATGGGATGCGGACGATGAAGAAATTCACTGTCCACCCACCACACACTTAGTAGCCACTATCGACGATTTAACCGACATGCTCGACTTCGACTTTGAAGACATCGACGGTATGGACGACGATGCAGGAGATGAAGAGGAACCACCGCCCACAGGGCGCTGGACCGCCACCTCATAATACGATATATATATGGTGGATACCCCCAAAGAAGGCAATGACGAGGAACGGAAGGACGTAGCGAAGAACAGCTCCATCGAGAAGCAAACAAAGCGTCGGCGTAGGCGCCGCTCCAAATCCCGCCTCGGCAAAAACAGCGATAACAGCGAAAGAGAAAATAACACCCCAGTCGACTCCAGAGGAAAAGACGACCACATTGACCCAGCGGCAGAGCAGGATGAACCTGCAAAGGGCGAACATAGTACAGATCCGACGTCCGAACACGGTGACTCCGAGGATAAAGCTCATCAACCTCCCTCCGGGGAGGAAAATAGTCTGGACGAAGATGCACACATCATCTCGGAAAGGCACTTGGAACTAGAGAACCTCCACGAAAGGCTTATTGCCACTGCGAGGAGTCTGAAGAGGCAGAAGCAAAGGCTTAAGGCCGCGCAGAATACGCTCAACAATAGATGGAACAAAGTGCTCGACAATGAAGAAAAGTATGGTGGTAGTTACCACACAAAGAGTTATCCAAAGCGCAAGCTACTGCCCGAATTCGACGATGAGGCCTTAGAGCCCACATAGCCGAAAAATAAAATGGCCAACCGGTCGGTCAACCACCTTGTGGCCGCGATAGAGCGGCTAACAAGGCCGCACATAAGTCAACACACGATCTACGTGAGGACTTGCGCCAAAAATCTAGCATGACCAGATCCATCTACGGATCTAGGAAGCGCGCTACGGCACAAAATCAAAACCGGATACTACAAACGTCCGAACGCCATGACATGTCTAAATACAGGGGTGCCGCACACCCCCTATGTTTCACCGATGAAGTGTTGGACCACGAATTTCCAGAAGGATTCAAACCAGTGAACATAGAAGCGTACGACGGGACCACAGACCCTGCGGTCTGGATTGAGGACTTTATCCTCAATATACATATGGCTCGTGGAGACAATCTCCACACCATCAAGTACTTGCCCCTCAAGCTTAAAGGACCCGCTTGGCACTGGCTGAAAAGCCTCCCCGAAAACTCAATTGGAAGTTGGGAGGAGCTCGAGGATGCTTTTCGGGCTAATTTTCAAGGGACCTATGTCCGACCTCCGGATGCGCATTTATTTAAGTCATATAATTCAACAGCCCGGAGAGTCAGCCCGAAAGCTTTGGAACAGGTTTCTCATGAAGGAGAACCAAATCGTCAACTGCCCGGACGCCGAAGCCTTAGCAGCTTTCAAGCACAGCGTCCGAGACGAATGGCTCGCCAGACACCTCGGCCAAGAAAAACCGAGAACAATGGCAGCCCTGACAAGCCTCATGACCCGCTTTTGCGCGGGCGAAGATAGCTGGTTAGCCCGCAGTAGCACCAGCGACCCAAGCACATGCGAAGTCAGGAATGGCAACGGAAAACCACGACGCAGTAAAAGCAAGCATCAAAATACAGAAGACAGCCCAGATAATACGGCGGTAAACGCCGGATTCAGGGGCTCTCGACCAGGTCAACGGAAAAAGCCTTCTAAAGGCAACAGAGATTGACTGTCCGGCCTAAACAAGATTCTAGACAAACTATGTCATATTCACGACACCCTCGATAAACCTGCAAATCATACCCACAGAGAATGCTGGGTCTTCAAGCAGGCGGTAAGATAAACGCCGAACACAAGGGGAGGGATACACCAAGTGAAGACGAGGACGAGCCTCACCAGCAAAGCACTGGGGGACAGAAAAAATTACCACCAGAGGTTAAAACAGTAAACATGATTCACGTGACGAAGAGGAGAAGCAAGCACGCACTCTGAGACGCACGCTACCGTGAGAGCCCGTCACCCCTAAGTTAAACCCCTGGTTGGCCTGCCCGATCACTTTTGATCGTAGGGATCACCCGACAAGCATCCAGCATGAAGGATTGGCTGCCTTGGTGTTAGACCCGATAATAAATGGATACCATCTCACACAAGTCCTTATGGACGGCGGCAGTAGTCTAAATCTGATATATCAGGACACAGTCCGGAAAATGGGGATAGACCCGACAAAAAATCAGCCACAGTAATACTACCTTCAAGGGAGTAATACCAGGCCCAGAGGCCCACTGCACGGGCTCTCTATTACTAGAGGTTGTATTCGGTTCTCCCGACAACTTCCGAAGAGAAAAGTTAACCTTCGACATCGCTCCATTCCGAAGTGGCTATCAAGCACTACTCGGAAGAGCGACTTTCGCTCGTTTTAATGTAGTACCGCATTACGCTTCCCTCAAGCTCAAGATGCCCAGCCCATGTGGCATCATCACCTTAGCGGAAACATTGAACGTTCCTTACAGGCGGAAGAATGTGCGACAACTTTAATAGCCGAACACTAAATGGCCCCTCCAACCAGAATAAAGGTTCAGTCGTCAAGACCGCGGACACGGCTATACGAGTCCGGTGCATTACTAGCTATAACAGCTTGGATAAACCCAAATGGTTTGATGGTTATACCCCCATAGATGGTACCAGGGGCTTCCCGCGTGTAATCAGGGCTAGTTCGGCTCAACTTGACTTATCTTGAATTTTAATGGTTTATTGAGAATAACAAAAAATTTGGCACGACAACTTTCACCTAAGCTCTTCTCTTTTACTGATGACAATCGCGCCACACCCGTCCAGGATACGGCTGCGCGGAGACACAGTAGCGAGGCGTGCAACAGGGACCCGCTCAAAGGTTTCTTTTTAGATTAAGACCCTGTGTAAACCTTTTTTACTGTCTCTTGTTGTTCACACCCTCTGGATACTTAGTATAACCGAGAAGGATGCTGACTTTATTGGCATTTCGCCATGTCATAGCATTGCACGTACCTGGACACTCGGTTTCCATTATCAAGGGCATTGTTCAGCTCGGCATATGTTATAAAGACCGAATACCTTAGGGAGTGTTCGGCGTCGCGAGTTTGGCCTTATATGCATCAGCTCTGAATCATGTCTTTGGTCAAATGTTGGGTTTGCCCGGCTCCCGTGTTTTGCTACCTTACGTTCCGCTCTATCGGCTAAGGTGGCACCGGGAGAACTACTGCGATTGTGCCCTGGTTCATGCGGATGAGCACCTCAGTAGAGAAAGCCGAAAACTGACTGTCATGATAAAGCGCGAGACTGGTCAACCACTCGATGACTTACCGGAATTTTCGGGATTCCTCCGCGTTAACGAAGGGCCATTTCCCAGTCATGTACGTACGCGCCCCGTATTCGGACGAGCGCGGAGGTACCAGGGGCTATATAGTAGCCCCACCATCAAACTCCTATGGCTAAGTGAAAGTGTTAAAGCAATATAGTCCGATTTTCTTGTTCGCTACACTACCACCTCCTTAATGGACCAAGACGTTGGATCAAGTGTGAATACGCGTTTTTTGTCACATCCTAGCTAGTCCATGCATTAGTGTGTGCATCATGTTTAACTTTCATCTGAAATTTGAAATGGGGAAGACAGAACCCCCAGAACCCCTTTTGAATCCAACCAGGGCTTACTAAAATTATTTTCAATGAACCTGAAATGCCCTTCTAAAATGCTCATCACCTTTGCTTTGGTTCAGAGCCTCAGCCAAAAGTGGTGCACAATTTTCTAGGTCATCCTAAGGTCTTTGAATTAAATCATAAGTATTTGAGTTTGGGCATTTAAATTATATAAAATATTTCAAATGCCCAAATAATCCCAAACTAAAATGTTCCAAGCTGGAAATATTCCAACTAAGGACCAGGTGCAGTTTGGTGAATTTTGGAGCTGTTTAAGTATTTAAAAAAATCCACAAAGTTGGAAAATAGAAAAGAAGCAGAAGGAAAAACCTTACTGGCGCCACCCAACCGGCCCACTGCCGGCCCAGCCCGGCCGCGCAATGGCTGCTTGGCCAGCAGCGAGCAGTGCTCGATCGATAGCACCGCATGCGTGCCACGCAGCTGGCCGCCGCCTCGCCGCTTCCCTCACCGAGCGACCAACGCGAAACGCTCTCTCTCTCCCCCCGAACCCTCAGACACCTCTCCTCCTCCCCAGCTCCTCCCCCTCGCGCTCCGACGCCACCGCAGCCGCACCGTCGCCGTAGTCGCGCTCTCCGTCGTCCTCGCGCCTCCCCGTCGTGTCTAGGAGCTCCGCCGCCCTTCTCTTCGTCGAGCTAGCCGAGCCCCGAGCGCTCGCCTAGCCCGAGGCCTCTGCACCAACCTCGCCCGACCCCGCCGTCGCCGGAGATCCCCTTCGACGTCGCCGCCGCACCAGCCCGTCCCCTACCGCACCGAGTGCCTCCTCGAGTTCTCCGTGAGCTTAGCTACCTTCCCCTCCTTTCCTCCCTCGCTCCCGAGCCATGTAGCGACCGCACGGAGCTCAATCAAGACGCCGGCCATGTGAGCTCGTCGCCCGGCGTGCTCGGCCACCGGTCACCTCTCGGTGTCCATCATGCTCACCGCACCGTGTAGCATCTAACCCACCACTCCACGCACCTCACCGCACACCGTAGCCTCGAGTTCGTCTTCAACCGAACTTTGGCGGCCGCCTAGGTCGTCGCCGGTGCCGTTTCCGGCCGCCCCGAGCTCAACCAACACCACCAAGAGCTGCGGCTTGCTCCCAGCCACCCGTAGACACCCTCCGCGGCTCATTTGGTCGCCGAAACGGCCAAACCCACTCTCGCCGCCGCGTCTGGCTCGCCGGCGGCTAAACGCCGGTGTAGCCGACTCTGACTTTGACCACGGGTGGGCCCTGGTTGACTCTCCTGAGTCCATGACAGGTGGGGCCCAGCCCTGTTAACTAATCAGGATTAGTTTTAATTAATATTTAGTGAAACTAATTATCTTTGACATGCGGGACCCACCAGTCAGGTTTGACCTGGACGTCCCGTTGACCTGACGTCATCCCGACGCATTGCCGATGCAAAGAATGAATTACTGGAATTATTACATTATAGGAAATTCCGAATATAGTTCAAACTTCAAAAATTCATAGAAATTAATCTGTAACTCCAAATGCAAAGATTTATATATGAAAATGATCAGAAAAATCCATTCTATACATTTGTACAGGTTTCATGCATGATAGAACAAGTTAACCTTGCTGTTTAAGCAGATTAAGATAATGCACCTTTATGGCTATGTTAAATGAGCTAACATTTGAATCTTTGATTCAAATGAGTTCATCCGTTTTTGTTCCAGCTTGCATTAGGCCAACACACATTCATATTGCCATGTCATAGCATGCATCATATTGTTGCATATTGCCATGTGTGTTTATTTTCGGTATGTCTTTCGTGATAGGTTACGCCTCAGGATAATCCGAATATCCAAATGCGAAGGCGATATCCTACCACCACTACATCGAGCAAGCAACCCATTGATCATTCCGATACAAACCCATGTTCTCGCTTACGCTCTTGTTTTTGCATTAAGACAACGCGATTCAAACTGTTGTGTGCTGCGGTAGTTGAACCCACTTCCTTTGCATGACTGTCATTGCCACGATAACTAGATGAAACCCACTAGTATGTGTAGGAGTTGATTGAGCCATGTTTGTGATTCCTACCATGCTATGCTTGCTATGCTTAGAGTTGTGTCAGGTCTGGCTCATCGGGATGATGAACTGGAGTGAAAGGTTGTGTCGGGTTCGAGAATGAAAGTGTTGAACACGTTTTGGTAAAGGTATCGATGAGAGGCCATGTAGGAGTACATGGTGGGTTGTTTCATTGAAGCCGTCCCTAAGAACTGAGTTCTGTGTTTGTGATCCATGAAACAGTTACTACCACGCATTGGGCCCGAAACCAATGGACCCTCTCGGCTTCTTAACCACCCTTGTTCTCTGTCCAGGAGTTGCAGCTAGTTTCTGGTGTTTGTAGGATATGTGTTGGAGGCCGTGCGTAGCGCTGACCCTAGGGGTGGGCTATGATGCGGTAGATACACCGTGGCCCGGTGTACCGAATGCCCATTTGGTATCTCGGGAACCCTGCACACATCGTTCGGGGCCGTATGGGAAACCTCGGCCGGACTCCCTGCGGATGGAACCTGAATAGGCGATAAACCTGGACTAGGGACTTGAGTGTTTAGGTAGGCTGTGGCCGACACCCACGTTGGGCTTCCGCTTGAAGGTTGCCGAGTACATGTCGTGTAAATGGCGGTAAGTGGTGAGAGCGTGTGTGAATAAGTACACCCCTGCAGGGTTAATATGATCTATTCGAATAGCCGTGTCCACGGAGAAGGACTTCTGGGTTACCTATAACAGTTCATAGACAAGTAAATGGATACTACTAAAAGCCTCAAGATAAGTGTGAGTGCCGTGGATGGCCTCTCGTGGGTGACGAGAGAGGATCCACGATGCAGTATTGTGATGGTGATTAGTGGACTCGTGTGCGACAAATGCTTTTCAAGTGGTGTCACGTAGGATAGCTTAGCCAAGAGTCAAAGCTGGCTTGCTGCAAATAACTCCACCATCTTCTTGAGAATGTGCATGTATGATAGGATTTTGTTGTAAGACTTGTTGAGTACCTCCGTACTCATGTTTGCTTAATTAATGTTTTCAGACGACAACACTGCCCCCTCCGATGGGTTCTATGTAGACCTTGACATCGATTTAGTGAACTAGCCACCTGGTGGTGATCCAAGGCTTGTGAAGGGCCACTTTGTAGATAGAAGGGCTTCGACAAGCTTTCTTTCTTTTTAGAGTCTGTACTCGAGACTAGTTTGCTTCCGCATGTGCTTGTATGTTTGTATGACTTGAGTGTTGGGTCATGTGACCCCTACCTGTATGGATATGTTTTGTATGGCTCCTCGAGCCTCTTAAATAAAGTACTTGAGTTGTAGAGTTTTTTGTGATGCCATGTTGTATGTACTCATATCGGGCATATTGCGTGTATGATTGAAATGCTTGGTATGAGTGGGATCCGACAAACTAGTTGTTTATCCTTGGCAGCCTCTCATATGGGGAAATGTAGTCTCATGCTTCTGAGCGATAGTAGTCCGCTTCTGACCCGGTTCACCGGAGTCCTAGCTAAGACACTACTGCTTGGACACTTGACTGGCCGACATGTGTTTCACTTTGTTCCAATGTACGTCCTTCGGGAAATGTCACGCGGTGATATTCGGAGTCTGCCCTAGCTTTGCTACAGCCGGGATACCGGAGTCCTGTTAGCCTGCTACTGACCGAATTCATACGTTGATGACCGACATGCTCGATGTGATTCATGTATGCCTGTCCCCATGGGTTAAGCGCCGCTTTGGGTTCATGACTAGCCATGTCGGCCCGGGTTCTTTGTCATGTGGATGCTAGCGACACTATCATATACGTGAGCCAAAAGGCGCAAACGGTCCCGGGCCATGGTAAGGCGACACCTGTGGGAATACCGTGCGTGAGGCCGCAAAGTGATATGAGGTGTTACCGGCTAGGTCGATGTGACTTGGAATCGGGGTCCTGACAGCGTTGGCATCAGAGCAGGGCTGCCTGTAGGTTCGCTAAGCCAAACTGGTCGATGTTGAGTCTAGAAATGCTTTAGTTATATGTAGGGGAATTGATTGTGGGAGGAAACGTAAGGCTCTTTTACTCCTTTACCTTATGCCCTCGATCCGAGTCATCCTCTTCTCATTCTACGTGGGTATAGGACTAGGCTCTCTTCTCTCTATCAGGTTCACGTGTTACTAATCCGTAGTAACTTATAGGATTGTTGGTTACATCCTCAGTTCAGTTTCTACTACTTTTTAGTATGCTCTCAGTTGAACCAGAACCTTGATATGATGTTGTTGAGTGGTTTTGCAATCTGATTATGAATGTCTCAAATCTGTTTTTGAGCATTTACAGATGTTATGCTGCCCGATTTTCCCTAGAAATTCTAATGTCTTTGCATTGTGGCTGTGCTTTCGGATGGCCACCGTCCCCGTAACCAAGTGGTTCGTCGACCCGTTGCATTGATGTGTGTGGTCACACGGCAATGTTGGTTCGGTGATGGTCAAGACCGGTTACCGATGGTATCCGAATATACCGTCGAGGAGCAGTTTAGAGATTTTAATCAAAGCCAATATACGTGCACGGTCAGGATATATCCATCTTATCCGAGCTCTTGAACCGCTCCTTTGTTCTTATGGACTTGGGATCACTATTGGGATGTCCGCAGGATGCAGCCTATTCAATGATGACTATTATTCGAGCGAGAACTGCTAGGTGTTCCACACAGCGGGGATGTCGAGTTTGTGATAGATCTTGTTCCCGGAACCGTCCCAATCTCTAGAAGACCTTATAAGATGGCACCCCTAGAACTAGCGAACTTAAGAAACAACTCGATGAGTCCTTGCAAAAGGGTTTCATCCGTCCTAGTTCATCTCCATGGGCTTGCCCGTCCTATTCGTTAAAAAGAAGGATGGAGCGGATCGGATGGTTGTGGATTACCGACACATCAACTTGGTCACTATCAAGAACAAGTATCCGCTCCCGGGATCAACGATCCGTATGATCAGCTCGCTGGATCCTCGCCTTTTTTCCAAGATGGATTTGAGGTTGGGCTACCATCAAATCAAAATCAAGAACGGGACATTCCTAAAGCGGCCTTTGTTACTCGTTATGGCCAATACGAGTACACCGTCATGTCCTTCGGATTAACCAATGCTCCGGCCACCTTCTCTCGGTTAATGAACTCAATCTTCATGGAGTATTTGGATAAATTCGCCGTGGTATACCTCGATGATATACTCATCTACTCCAAGAATGAGGAAGAACATGTCGAACATCTAAGGCTAGTATTGATGAAACTTCGAGAGCACCGCCTTTATGCCAAATTCTCTAAGTGTGAATTCTGGTTACCAGAAGTGACCTATCTAGGCCATGTAATCTCTAGTAAGGGCATTGCTGTCAATCCCGAGCGAGTTCAAGCCGTCCTTGACTGGACTCCACCTGAATCGGTCAAGCAAGTACGGAGTTTCCTCGGTTTAGCGAGCTATTGCCGCCGCTTCGTCGAGAATTTCTCTAAAGTTGCTAAACCTCTAACTGAACTCCTCAAGAAAGATAAGAAGTTCGAATGGACGCCACAGTGCGAGTTCAGCTTTCAGGAACTAAAAAGACGCCTGACATCTGCTCCCGTACTTGTTCCACCAGATTTTTCTAAGGATTTTATTATCTATTGCGACGCCTCGCGGCAAGGACTAGGTTGCATACTCATGCAAGATCGTCATGTGATTGCCTACGCTTCTCGGCGATTGCGTCCACATGAGGATAACTATCCCACACACGATCTAGAGCTTGCGGCGATGGTTCATGCACTCAAAACCTGGCGACATTACCTTCTTGGTAATCGTTGCGAAATTTACACTGATCACCAAAGTCTGAAATACATCTTCACCCAACCGGATTTGAATATCAGGCAAAGACGTTGGGTCAAGTTGATTACAGATTACGACTTAGGAATATCTTAC
Source organism: Aegilops bicornis (assembly GCA_021605145.1). NCBI lineage: Eukaryota > Viridiplantae > Streptophyta > Magnoliopsida > Poales > Poaceae > Aegilops > Aegilops bicornis. Next base: position 215,498,009 of record CM038675.1, read on the forward strand.
ACCCCAGGCAAAGACAATGTCATGGCTGATGCACTAAGTCGCAAATCTGATTGTAACAATCTGAAGTTACAACAAAGTCAACCATTTCTCCACGAGGAATTTTGTAAGCTTAACCTTCACATTGTTCCTCGAGGATTCCTTTCCACCCTGGTGGCGAAACCCAACCTTACGGATCGAATCATAACTGCTCAGCAGTATGATAGAGGAATATCTCGGATCAAGAAGAACATTGCTAGCGGAGCTGCTAAGTGTTTCTCCATAGATGAACGAGGTGTTGTCTTCTTTGAGAACCGCTTGGTGGTTCCCAAGAAACAACAGCTACGGCAACTGATCCTTAAGGAAGCTCATGAATCTCCTCTCACCATTCATCCCAAAGAGTACTAAAATGTATCAAGACCTACGCCAGAGGTTTTGATGGACTAGGATGAAGAGAGAAATTGCTCAATACATTGCTAATTGCGGCGTCATGCCGTCGAGTTAAAGCAGAACATCAACGGCCTGCCGGGTACCCTTCAACCTTTGGCTATTCCCGAGTGGAAATGGGATAAAATCGGTATGGATTTCATTACCGGGTTTCAGGACCAAGAGAGGGAACAATGCTATCTTCGTTGTCGTCGATCGTCTTTCCAAAGTAGCCCACTTCCTACCCGTCCGTGAGAGTATAACCGCTAGCCAGCTAGCTGATTTGTACATCTCTTGAATAGTGTCTCTTCATGGTGTTCCATTGGACATTAACTCAGACCGTGGAAGTCTCTTCACCTCTCGATTTTGGGAAAGTTTCCAAAATGCTATGGGAACTTCGTCTCTCCTTTAGCACCGCCTTCCATCCTCAATCAAGTGGTCAAGTAGAACGAGTCAATCAAATCCTAGAGGATATGCTTCGAGCTTGTCATCTCTTCGGCATGAATTGGGAGAAATGCCTTCCATTCGCCGAGTTCGCTTATAACAATAGTTATCAAGCTAGCTTGGGCAAAGCTCCTTTCGAAGTTCTTTATGGACGGAAATGTCGAATGCCTCTTAACTGGTCAGAAACAGGGGAGAGACAACTCTTTGGCCCGGATATGATTCAGGAAGCAGAAGAGCAGGTTCGCGTTATTCGTGAGAAATTGAAAACAGCCCAATCTCGTCTAAAGAGCCAATATGACCGCAAGCATAAGCCTATGGCTTATGAAATTGGCGAGAAGGCTTACCTTCGGGTCACTCCTTTGAAGGGAACCCATCGATTCGGTATCAAAGGCAAGTTGGCTCCTCGTTACATTGGACCCTTTCGCATTCTTGCCAAACGAGGAGAAGTTGCCTACCAATTGGAACTACCTCTGCATCTTTCGAGTCCATGATGTCTTCCACGTTTCCCAACTCAGGCGTTGCTTCTCGGATCCTATCCGTGGAGTGGACCACGTAAACGCTTGATCTCCAAGATAACCTCACCTATCGAGAATATCCCGTTCGTATTCTTGATCGCCGAGCGTACCACTCGACGCCGAATATCAAGTTTCTAAAGGTTCAATGGTCAAACCATTCCGAGCAAGAAGCAACTTGGGAAAGGGAGGATCGTCTTCGACTTGAGTATCCCACCTTTTTATAGCGGATCCTAAATCTCGGACGAGATTCTTTTGAGTGGGGGTGAGTTGTCACATCCTAGCTAGTCCGTGCATTAGTGTGTGCATCATGTTTAACTTTCATTTGAAATTTGAAATGGGGAAGACAGAACCCCCAGAACCCCTTTTGAATCCAACCAGGGCTTACTAAAATTATTTTCAATGAACCTGAAATGCCCTTCTAAAATGCTCATCACCTTTGCTTTGGTTCAGAGCCTCTGCCAAAAGTGGTGCACAATTTTCTAGGTCATCCTAAGGTCTTTGAATTAAATCATAAGTATTTGAGTTTGGGCATTTAAATTATACAAAATATTTCAAATGCCCAAATAATCCCAAACTAAAATGTTCCAAGCTGGAAATATTCCAACTAAGGACCAGAGTGCAGTTTGGTGAATTTTGGAGCTGTTTAAGTATTTTTTAAAAATCCACAAAGTTACAGAAAATAGAAAAAGAAAATAGAAGGAAAAACCTTACGGCGCCACCCAACTGCCCACTGCCCGGCCCAGCCAGCGCATGCTTGGCTTGGCCAGGCAGGCAGGCAGGTGCTCGACGGCGAGCACCGCATGCGTTCCACGCAGCTGACCGCCGCCTCGCCGCTTCCCTCACCGAGCGACCGACGCGAAACGCTCTCTCTCTCTCCCCCCGAACCCTCAGACACCTCTCCTCCTCCCGGCTCCTCCTCGCGCTCCCACGCCATGGCCGACGCCACCGCAGCCTGCACCGTCGCCAGTGGTCGCGCTCTCCGCTGATCCTCGCGCCTCCCGTCGTGTCTAGGAGCTCCGCCGCCTTCTCTTCGCCGAGCTAGACGAGCCTCGAAGGCCACAGAGCCCGAGGCCTCTGCACCAACTCGCCTGACCTCGCCGTCGCGGAGATCCCTTCGACGCCGCCGCCAAGACCAGCCTCTCCCCGACCGCACCGAGTGCCTCCTCGAGTTCTCCGTGAGCTTAGCTACCTTCCCCTCCTTTCCTCGCTCGTTCCTGAGCCATGTAGCGACCGCACGGAGCTCAACCGCACGCGCCGCCGCGGAGCTCGTCGCCGACGTGCTCCCGGCCACCCACCGGTCACCTATCGGTGTCCATCATGCTCACCGCACCGTGTAGCATCTAACCCACCACTCCACGCACCTCACCACACACCGTAGCCTCGAGTTCGTCTTCACCCGAACTCCGACGGCCGCCTAGGTCGCCGCTGGCCGGTAGCGTCCGCCCGGAGCTCAACCAACACCACCAAGAGCTGCGGCTTGCTCCCAGCCACCCGTAGACACCCTCCGCGGCTCATTTGGTCGCCGAAACGGCCAAACCCACTCTCGCCGCCGCGTCTGGCTCGCCGGCGGCTAAACGCTGGTGTAGCCGACTCTGACTTTGACCATGGGTGGGCCCTGGTTGACTCTCCTGAGTCCATGATAGGTAGGGCCCAGCCCTGTGAACTAATCATGATTAGTTTTAATTAATATTTAGTTAAACTAATTATGCTGACATGCGGGACCCACCAGTCAGGTTTGACCTGGACGTCCCCGTTGACCCTGACGTCATCCTGACGCATTGCTGACGCAGTAAATGAATTACTGGAATTATTCTGTTATAGGAAATTCCAGAATATAGTTCAAACTTCAAAAATTCATAGAAATTAATCTGTAACTCCAAATGCAAAGATTTATATATGAAAAATGATCAGAAAAATCCATTCTATCCATTGGTACAGGTTTCATGCATGATAGAACAAGTTAACCTTGCTGTTTAAGCAGATTAAGATAATGCACCTTTATGGCTATGTTAATGAGCTAACATTTGAATCTTTGATTCAAATGAGTTCATCCTTTTGTTCCAGCTTGCATTAGGCCAACACACATTCATATTGCCATGTCATAGCATGCATCATATTGTTGCATATTGCCATGTGTGTTTATTTTCGGTATGTCTTTCGTGATAGGTTCCGCCTCGAGGATAATCCGAATATCCGTCAAGGCGAGTATCCTACCACCACTACATCGTGCAAGCAACCCATTGAACATTCCGATACAAACCCATGTTCTCGCTTCGCTCTTGTTTCTGCATTAAGACAACGTGATTCAAACTGTTGTGTGCTGCGGTAGTTGAACCCACTTCCTTTGCATGACTGTCATTGCCACGGTAACTAGATGAAACCCACTAGTATGTGTAGGAGTTGATTGAGCCATGTTTGTGATTCCTACCATGCTATGCTTGCTATGCTTAGAGTTGTGTCAGTCCGGCTCATCGGGATGATGAACTGGAGTGAAAGGTTGTGTCGGGTTCGAGTGAAAGTGTTGAACACGTTTTGGTAAAGGTATCGATGAGAGGCCATGTAGGAGTACATGGTGGGTTGTTTCATTGAAGCCGTCCCTAAGAACTGAGTTACGTGTTTGTGATCCATGAAACAGTTACTACCACACATTGGGCCCGAAACCAATGGACCCTCTCGGCTTCTTAACCACCCTTGTTCTCTGTCCGGGGAGTTGCAACTAGTTTCGGTGTTTGTAGGATATGTGTTGGAGGCCGTGCGTGGCGGCTGACCCTAGGGGTGGGCTATGATGCGGTAGATACACCGTGGCCCGGTGTACCGAATGCCCGTTTGGTATCTCGGGAACCCCGCACACATCGTTCGGGGCCGTATGTGGAAACCTCGGCCGGACTCCCTGCGGATGGAACCTGACTAGGCGATAAACCTGGACTAGAGACTTGAGTGTTTAGGTAGGCTGTGGCCGACACCCACGTTGGGCTTCCGCTTGAAGGTTGCCGAGTACATGTCGTGTAAACGGCGGTAAGTGGTGAGCGTGTGTGAAGAAGTACACCCCTGCAGGGATAATAAGATCTATTCGAATAGCCGTGTCCACGGAGAAGGACTTCTGGGTTACCTATAACAGTTCATAGACAAGTAAATGGATACTACTAAAAGCCTCAAGATAAGTGTGAGTGTCGCGGATGGCCTCTCGTGGGTGACGAGAGAGGATCCACGGTGGAGTATTGTGATGGTGATTAGTGGACTCGTGTGCGACAAATGCTTTTCAAGTGGTGTCACGTAGGATAGCTTAGCCAAGAGTCAAAGCTGGCTTGCTGCAAATAACTCCACCACCTTCTTGAGAATGTGCATGTATGATAGGATTACATTGTAAGACTTGCTTGAGTACCTCCGTACTCATATTTGCTTAATTAATGTTTTTAGGCGACAACACTGCCCCCTCCGATGGGTTCTATGTAGACCTTGACATCGACGAGTGAACTAGCCACCTGTGTGGTGATCCAAGGCTTGTGAAGGGCCCTTTGTAGATAGAAGGGCTTCGACAAGCTTTCTTTCTTTTTAGAGTCTGTACTCAGACTAGTTTGCTTCCGCATGTGCTTGTATGTTTGTATGACTTGAGTGTTGGGTCATGTGACCCCTACCTGTATGGATATGTTTTGTATGGCTCCTCGGAGCCTCTTAAATAAAGTACTTTGAGTTGTAGAGTTTTGTTGTGATGCCATGTTGTATGTACTCATATTGGGCATATTGCGTGTATGATTGAAATGCTTGGTATGAGTGGGATCCGACAAACTAGTTGTTTATCCTTGGCAGCCTCTCATATGGGGAAATGTAGTCTCATGCTTCTGAGCGATAGTAGTCCGCTACAGCCCGGTTCACCGGAGTCCTGCTAGCCCAGCACTACTGCTTGGACACTTGACTGGCCGGCATGTGTTTCACTTTGTTCCAATGTCTGTCCCTTCGGGGAAATGTCACGCGGTGATATTCGGAGTCCTGCCTAGCCTGCTACAGCCCGGGATACCGGAGTCCTCATAGCCTGCTTACAGCCCGAATTCATACGTTGATGACCGACATGCTCGATGTGATTCATGTATGCCTGTCCCCATGGGTTAGCGCCGCTTTGGGTTCACGACTAGCCATGTCGGCCTGGGTTCTTTGTCATGTGGATGCTAGCGACACTATCATATACGTGAGCCAAAAGGCGCAAACGGTCTCGGGCCATGGTAAGGCGACACCCGTGGGAATACCGTGCGTGAGGCCGCAAAGTGATATGAGGTGTTACCGGCTAGGTCGATGTGACTTGGAATCGGGGTCCTGACATTTTTTGTGAACACCCCCACATTATATGCGTGGGGGCTGAAGCCGACGACTGCAAACTTTCAAGTTATATACATATATACATAAACGGCCGCACAGGAGGCATCATAATACTTTCAGGCAAAAGTATAAACACAGCTTTTATAATTCAATAAAACGTTGTTTTTACAATGGGAATACATGTCACTAGAACATAATATTCTGCAAAGTAGTGCTCGGCAGATACTCGTCCCACGGCCGAACTCGGGGTTGCAATAGCGGTGGCCTCCATCTCTGCCCAGTATGTTTTGACACGGGCAAGTGCCATCCGCGCACCCTCTATGCACGCCGACCTCTTCATAGCGTCGATGTGCGGCACAGCACCAAGGAACTGTTGCACTAAACTAAAATAACTATTCAGCCTTGGCCCTTCCAGCCACAGATGATCCACAACAGACCTCATGGAAAGCCCAGACAACCTATGGAGCTCGGCCCACTCGGCCATTCGCTCATTCAACAAAGGCGGACGACTGGACCATCGAATCGTGACCGTAACAGCTTTTCCACTTCACAATCTTCGATCCTTGAAGTACTTCGGCCGCATCAAAGACTGGCTGCCAAATCCACATATGCGTCTGCAGAACTCCATAGTTTATCAATAGGGGCATACTTCGGATCTCCGAACTTTGTCCGCAACAAAAAGGGCTTCCTAGCTGCGATATCTCCAGCTTGATGCAGCTCTTCCTTAGCCGCTCTAATTTTAGAGCGGGCTTCCTTGGCTGCTACCATGGCCTTCTCCAGGTCCGTCGCCTTTGCTCGGTTTTCTTTTTCAAGGGCTGGTAACGGTCGGCGGCATCTTTCAACTCAACGACCATTTTGGCCATTTTTTTCTTGCTTTGGCAATGCGCAGCCTGTTCGGTTCTCAGCTCTTCAACCGCCTTTAGAGTGCCCGCATCACTATTCCTGGCTCGTTCCTTGGCTCGGGCAAGTTCCGCCCGAAGGGTCTCCACGGCGGCAGCTCCATCTGTAGTCGCACATATTAAAGATACTAGCATCATGCTCCTCTTACTATGTGTTGATCGCCGGAGAAATCACATACCCTGTGCCTCGTCGAGCCGCTTGTTGACAAGCACGATGTCGGCATCTACCGCATCAAGTTGCCGCTTCAGCTCGGCAAACTCACAGTCCGGCTAGCCACCGGACCCTCCGCCACCTGCACATGAAGGCAGACTGATTATTACCTGGGACTATGATCCTCTGTTCGCCGCCGTTATCGACGGCAACCAGAGTCTCAGGGGCTACTATCTGCATAGGGCACACCTAATGTGTGCAGTACTATCAAAAACACACACTATTTCACGTACCTCAAAGCCTTTCAGCAGACTCATGAAACCTGCATGCAACCCGCTTTCGGCGGATGAAATCCTCTGAATCACCGTACCCATTAGCGTACAATGCGCCTCTGAGATAGCCGCTTGCTCCAGAAGATCCTTCGGTGCATCCGATCGCACACCGGACGGTTCCGGACTCTTTTTGTCGCTCTCCTTAGGAGCCGAATATTGAGGACTTCGGGTGGCCAAGGGATTACCCCCTGGCCTTGGCGGATCAGGAGAAGCCCTTCGCGACGACACTTCAGCGTCGCCCGCCTCATGAGGTGGGGTGGCATGGGGAAGTGTTTCCCTCTCCATCATCTCCGGAAGAAGATCCCCCGAAGATGAACTCTGTCGAGAAGGGCTACGATCCGAACTACAAGATATATGTTTCGGTTATTGTCCTCAGAGGTAAAGCAGGATATTTTTACTACTATGAACTTTTTGTTTACTTACAGATCGGTGGGAGGTTTATACTCTTGCGGACACTGTGCGGCAAGGGTACCATCCGAGGCAGGACCCACTGGCGAAGATTTCTTCCACCGTTTGGAAACCTATGTTTCCGGGTCTTCAGAGGTGGTCCTCTTCCTTTCTTGGGGAGAGGGAATTTCAGATCCTTCTCCCCGGTTGTCCTCCTTCGTGGAGGCGCTAATTCCCCTGGTTTGGATGAACAACGAGTGAGGCCCGCTTTCAGCCTCTTTATTCCCCCCTTCATCTTCCCCTGAGGGCGCCTGATAAGGCGTCGGCTCGAGCATTCTGGCCAATACTGGATCTGTTGTTCCTTCGGGAAGGGGAGCCGAACACCTGATCACCTTCGCCTTTGTCACCCAGTCCTGGTCAAAGAGCGACTTTTCAGAATGATGTTGTGATAAATAAAAAGACAGCGTATTCGGCCATGGGATTACTTACTTGGGTGTCTGGGCGATTGCAGCTCAGACCCGCATCCTCGGTGAGGTCCGGACACCTTATTTGTGGTCCGAAGAACAATTTGTACATCTCTGCGAGCGTCATGCCGAAGAAGTGCTGAATAGCTCACAGTCCTTCCGGGTTGAACTCCCACATTCGGAGGGGTCGACGTTTGCAAGGCAGGACCCGACGAACTAGCATGACTTGCATTACTGTAACTAGGCCGACATCTCTCTCAAGGAGATCTCGGATGCGGCTCTGCAATATCGGCACATCATTAACTGGCCCCCAGTCCAGCCCCTTATTGATCCATGACATCAGTTGTGGTGGGGGTCCCGAGCGAAAGGCAGGGGCGGCCACCCACTTGGTACCCCAGGGAGCTGTGATATAAAACCACTCCCATTACCATAATCTGGACACCTCCGGGAAGGAACCTTTTGGCCATGGAACTTCGGCGCCTTTGCTTATTACAGTGCCTCCGCACTCTGTGTGTTGCCCCTCAATCATCTTCGGCTCCACGTTGAAAGTTTTGAGCCACAGGCCGAAGTGCGGGGTAATGCGGAGGAAAGCTTCACACACGACGATGAACGACGAGATGTGAACGATGGAATCCAGGGCCAGGTCATGGAAATCCAGCCCATAATAGAACATGAGCCCCCTTACAAAGGGATCTAGAGCAAGGCGTAGCCCTCGGAGGAAGTGAGATATGAATACGACGCTCTCACCGGGTTGGGGAGTGGGAATGACCTGCCCTCGAGCAGGCAACTTGTGCGAGCTTTTGCCGGTCAAGTACCTGGCCTCTCTTAGCTTCTTGATGTCTTCCTCTGTGACAGAGGAAGGCATCCACCGACCTTGAAGGTTGGATCCGGACATGGTTGAAGGTCCGAAGTGCCTGACCTGAGCCTTGGGTGTTGGAACTCGAGGTGGGGGAAGGATTCGATTGAGCGCAAGAATAAAAAGGACATGCCTTGGCCTCCTTATAAAGGGGATTAATATCAAGCGTCCTCCGTGTGGACGTTTGGGACTTGTCTCATACCAACAGGCACGATTGGGTTACCCACGTCCGTATTGATGAGAATCACGTAATAAGGGGGAGACGATCTCCGCTTCGACAAGACGTGACAATAAAATCGCCTCGCAAAACATGCAGTGGTAGGCTGATTAAAAAAGACGGTCCATTATGGCCAGACCACGGCCATATGTCACATTATGAAAAACAGTCGGCAGATTGATTTGTGGAAATATTATTCTCTCTGCGGTGGTATGTGGAATTCGTTTTGCAGAGACGAACACTATCCTTGTGTTCAAAATCTTCTATGGAGTATTCGGAGGAGGAACACGCCTTGCAATGCCGAAGACAATCTGCGCGCCGGACTCATCATCATTGAAGCTTGGTTCAGGGGCTACTAAGGTAGTCCTGGATTAGGGGTTCTCCGGACAGCCGGACTATATCCTTTGGCCGGACTGTTGGACTATGAAGATATAAGATTGAAGACTTCGTCCCGTGTCCGGATGGGACTCTCCTTGGCGTGGAAGGCAAGCTTGGCAATACGGATATGTAGATCTCCTCCCTTGTAACCGACTCTGTAACCCTATCCCTCCGGTGTCTATATAAACCGGAGGGTTTAGTCCGTAGGACAACAACAATCATACCATAGGCTAGCTTCTAGGGTTTAGCCTCTACGATCTCGTGGTAGATCAACTCTTGTAATACTCATATCATCATGATCAATCAAGAAGGAAGTAGGGTATTACCTCCATCGAGAGGGCCCGAACCTGGGTAAACATCGTGTCCCCCGCCTCCTGTTACCATCCGCCTTAGACGCACAGTTCAGGACCCCCTACCCGAGATCCGTCGGTTTTGACACCGACAATCATCCTTGCTGTACACACCTTTTGAGAGAGCCATACATGATTTGGAATTTGTTAGAATACTCTATGTGCTTCACTTATATCTTTTAGAGCACGGTGGTGGATTCGTTTTATAGAAACTATTGATCTCTCATTCTTCACTTAGATTATTTTGAGAGTCTTAAATAGCATGGTACTTTGCTTAAATAACCTAATATGCTTGGTATTCAAGATTTGTAAAACTTTCTTATGAGTGTGTTGAATAGTATGAGAAGTTTGATGCTTGATAATTGTTTTGAGATATAAAGATGGTGATATTAGAGTCATGCTAGTTGAGTAGTTGTGAATTTTAGAGATACTTGTGTTAAAGTTTGTGATTCCCATAGCATGCACGTATGGTGAACCGTTATGTGATGAAGTCGGAGCATAATTTATTTATTGATTGTCTTCCTTATGAGTGGCGGTCGGGGACGAGCGATGGTCTTTTCCTACCAATCTATCCCCCTAGGAGCATGCGCGTAATACTTTGCTTTGATAACTTATAGATTTTTGCAATAAGTATATGATTTCTTTATGACTAATGTTGAGTCCATGGATATTATGCACTTTTCTTCCTCCCACTGTTGCTAGCCTCTCTAATACCGCGCACTTTTCGCCGGTATCATACACCCACCATATACCTTCCTCAAAACAGCCACCATACCTACCTATCATGGCATTTCCATAGCCATTCCGAGATGTATTGCCATGCAACTTTCCACCATTCCGTTTATTATGACACGCTCCATCATTGTCATATTGCTTAGCATGATCATGTAGTTGACATCGTATTTGTGGCAAAGCCACCATTCATAATTCTTTCATACATGTCACTCTTGATTCATTTCATATCCCGGTAAACCGCCGTAGGCATTTATATAGAGTCATATTTTGTTCTAAGTATCGAGTTGTAATTTCCTGAGTTGTAAGAAAATAAAAGTGTGATGATCTTCACTTTCAGAGCATTGTCCCAAGTGAGGAAAAGGATGATGGAGACTATGATTCCCCTATAAGTCGGGATGAGACTCCGGACGAAAAAAAGAGAGGCCATAAAAAAAGAGAAAAGGCCCAAATAAAAAAATAAGAGAAAAAGAGAGAAGGGACAATGTTACTATCCTTTTACCACACTTGTGCTTCAAAGTAGCACCATGATCTTCATGATAGAGAGTCTCTCATTTTGTCACATTCATATACTAGTGGGAATTTTTCATTACAGAACTTGGCTTTTATATTCCAATGATGGGCTTCCTCAAAATGCCCTAGGTCTTCGTGAGCAAGCGAGTTGGTTGCACACCCACTTAGTTTCTTTTGTTGAGCTTTCATATACTTATAGCTCTAGTGCATCTGTTGCATGGCAATCCCTACCCACTCACATTGATATCTATTGATGGGCATCTCCATAGCCAGTTGATACGCCTAGTTGATGTGAGACTATCTTCTACCTTTTTTGTCTTCTCCACAACCACCATTCTATTCCACATATAGTGCTATATCCATGGCTCAGCTCATGTATTGCGTGAAGATTGAAAAAGTTTGAAAATGTCAAAAGTATGAAACAATTGCTTGGCTTGTCATCGGGGTTGTGCATGCTTTAAATACTTTGTGTGGTGAAGATAGAGCATAGCCAGACTATATGATTTTGTAGGGATAACTTTCTTTGGCCATGTTATTTTGAGAGGACATGATTGCTCTGTTACTATGCTTGAACTATTATTATTTTTATGTCAATATTAAACTTTTGTCTTGGATGTTTCGGATCTGAATATTCATACCACAATTAAGAAGATTTACATTGAAATTATGCCAAGTAGCACTCCGCATCAAAAATTCTGTTTTTATCATTTACCTACTCGAGGACGAGCAGGAATTAAGTTTGGGGATGCTTGATACGTCTCAAAGATATCTATAATTTCTGATCGCTCCATGCTATATTATCTACTATTTTGGACACTCTTGGGCTTTATTATTCACTTTTATATTATTTTTGGGACTAACCTATTAACTGGAGGCCCAACCCAGAATTGTTGTTTTTTTGCCTATTTGAGAGTTTTGCAGAAAAGGAATATCAAACGGACTCCAAACCGAATGAAACCTTCGGGAACGTGATTTTTAGGAAGAATATGATCCAAGAGACTTGGACCCTACGTCAAGAAACAAAGGAGGAGGCCACGAGGTAGGGGGGCGCGCCTACCCTCTGTGGCGCCTCCACCCTCGTGGGCCCCTGTTGCTCCACCGACGCATTCCTTCCTCCTATATATACCTATATACCCCCAAATGATCGTGAGACGGAGCCAAAACCTAATTCCACCGCCGCAACCTTCTCGCACCTACGAGATCCCATCTTGGGGCCTGTTAGGAGCTCACGGGAGGGGGCATCCATCACGGAGGACTTCTACATCAACAACATAGCCTCTTCGATGAAGTGTGAGTAGTTTACTTCAGACCTTAGGGTCCATAGTTAGTAGCTAGATGGCTTCTTCTCTCTTTTTGGATCTCAATACAATGTTCTCGCCCTCTCTCGTGGAGATCTATTTGATGTAATCTTCTTTTGCGGTGTGTTTGTTGAGACCGATGAATTGTGGGTTTATGATCATGTTTACCTATGAACAATATTTGAATCTTCTCTGAATTATTTTATGTATGATTGGTTATCTTTGCAAGTCTCTTCGAATTATCAGTTTGGTTTGGCCTACTAGATTGATCTTTCTTGCAATGGGAGAAGTGCTTAGCTTTGGTTCAATCTTGCGTTGTCCTTTCCAAGTGACAGTAGGGGCAGCAAGGCACGTATTGTATTGTTGCCATCGAGGATAACAAGATGGGGTTTTTATCATATTGCTTGAATTTATCCCTCTACATCATGTCATCTTGCTTAAGGCGTTACTATGTTTTCATGAACTTAATACTCTAGATGCATCTTTGGATAGCGGTCGATGAGTGGAGTAATAGTAGTAGATGCACGGTGAGTCGGTCTACTTGCCTCGGACGTGATGCTTATATACATGATCATACCTAGATATTCTCATAACTATGCTCGATTACATCAATTGCTCAACAGTAATTCGCTCACCCACCGTAAAATACTTATGCTCATGAGAGAAGCCACTAGGGAAACCTATGGCCCCTGGGTCTATCTTCATCATATTAATCTTCCAACACTTTGTTATTTCCTTTGCTTTTTTACTTTGCTTTTATTTTACTTTGCATCTTTATCACAAAAATACCAAAAATATTATCATATCTATCAGATCTCACTCTCGTAAGTGACCGTGAAGGGATTGACAACCCCTTATCACGTTGGTTGCGAGGAGTTATTTATTTTGTGTAGGTACGAGGGACTCGCGCGTAGCCTCCTACTGGATTGATACCTTGGTTCTAAAAAACTGAGGGAAATACTTATGCTACTGTGCTGCATCGCCCTTTCCTCTTCAAGGAAAAACCAACATAGTGCGCAAGAGGTAGCACGCGCTACCCCCCAGGGCGCGCCCTCCACCCTCGTGGGCCCCCTGTTGCTCCACCGACGTACTCCTTCCTCCTATATATACCTACGTACACCCAAACGATCAAAGACGGAGCCAAAAACCTAATTCCACCGCCGCAACCTTCTGTACCCACGAGATCCCATCTTGGGCCCTGTTCCGGAGCTCCGCCGGAGGAGGCATCCATCACGGAGGGCTTCTACATCAACACCATAGCCTCTCTGATGAAGTGTGAGTAGTTTACTTCAGACCTTCGGGTCCATAGTTAGTAGCTAGATGACTTCTTCTCTCTTTTTGGATCTAAATACAATGTTCTCCCCCTCTCTCATGGAGATCTATTCGATGTAATCTTCTTTTTGCGGTGTGTTTGTTGAGACCGATGAATTGTGGGTTTATGATCAAGAGATCTATGAACAATATTTGAGTCTCTTCTGAATTCTTTTATGTATGATTGGGGTTTATTGATATGAAGGAAGGGAATATTAGATTCCAATTTCCATTAAAGAAAGGCATGGAACACTTCCCTAGGAAGAAAATAAAATTACCATATGAATCTATCATGAGAGCCACTTATGGATTGCCTACCAAAGATGGCAATACCTAAGATCTATCCTTGCTTTTATGCCTAGCTAGGAGCGTTAATCGATAGCGCTTGTTGGGAGGCAACCCAATTTTATTTTTAGTTTTTTTTTTTTTGCTTTTTGCTTCTGTTTAGGAATAAATATTTGTTATAGCCTCTGGTTAGATGTGTTTTTATGTTTTAATTAGTGTTTGTGCCAAGTTAAACCTATAGGATCTTCTTGGATGATAGTTATTTGATCTTGCAGAAATTTCCAGAAACTTTCTGTTCACGAAAATAATTGTTAAAAATCATCAGAACGTGATAAAATACTGATTCAAATTGCTGCCGATCAACAAACAAATTGTCTAGGCCTTCCTATTTTTTCTAATTTTTTGGAGTTCCAGAAGTTTGCGTTAGTTACAGATTTCTACATACTGTTCTGTTTTTGACAGATTCTGTTTTTCGTGTGTTGTTTGCTTATTTTGATGAATCTATGGCTAGTAAAATAGTTTATAAACCATAAAGAAGTTGTAATACAGTAGGTTTAACACCAATATAAATAAAGAATGAGTTCATTACAGTACCTTGAAGTGGTCTTTTGTTCTCTTTCGCTAACGAAGCTCACGAGATTTTCTGTTGAGTTTTGTGTTGTGAAGTTTTCAAGTTTTGGGTGAAAGATTTTGATGGATTATGGAACTAGGAGTGGCAAGAGCCTAAGCTTGGGGATACCCCGGAAGGCATCCCCTCTTTCGTCTACTTCCATCGGTAACTTTACTTGGAGCTATATTTTTACTCACCACATGATATGTGTTTTGCTTGGAGCGTCTTGTATGATTTGAGTCTTTACTTTTTAGTTTACCACAATCATCCTTGCTGTACACACCTTTTGACAGAGCCGTACATGATTTGAAATTTGTTAGAATACTCTATGTGCTTCGCTTATATCTATTGAGTTATATAGTTTTGCTCTAGTACTTCACTTATATCTTTTAGAGCACAGTGGTGGATTTGTTTTATAGAAACTATTGATCTCTCATGCTTCACTTAGATTATTTTGAGAGTCTTAAATAGCATGGTAATTGCTTGAATAATCCTAATATGCTTGGTATTCAAGATTAGTAAAAACTTTCTTATGAGTGTGTTGAATACTAAGAAAAGTTTGATGCTTGATAATTGTTTTGAGATATGAAGATGGTGATATTAGAGTCATGCTAGTTGAGTAGTTGTGAATTTGAGAAATACGTGTGTTAAAGTTTGTGATTCCCGTAGCATGCACGTATGGTGAACCGTTATGTGATGAAGTCGGAGCATGATTTATTTATTGATTGTCTTCCTTATGAGTGGCGGTCGGGGACGAGCAATGGTATTTTCCTACCAATCTATCCCCCTAGGAGCATGCGCGTAATACTTTGCTTTGATAACTTGTAGATTTTTGCAATAAGTATATGAGTTCTTTATGACTAATGTTGAGTCCATGGATTATACGCACCCTTCTTCCTTCCACCATTGCTAGCCTCTCTAATACCGCACACTTTTCACCAGTATTATACACCCACCATAAACCTTCCTCAAAACAGCCACCATACCTACCTATCATGGCATTTCCATAGCCATTCCGAGATATATTACCATGCAACATTCCACCGTTCTGTTTATTATGACACGCTCCATCATTGTCATATTGCTTTGCATGATCATGTAGTTGACATCGTATTTGTGGCAAAGCCACCATTCATAATTCTTTCATACATGTCACTCTTGATTCATTGCATATCCTTA
This sequence comes from Aegilops bicornis, assembly GCA_021605145.1. Lineage (NCBI taxonomy): Eukaryota > Viridiplantae > Streptophyta > Magnoliopsida > Poales > Poaceae > Aegilops > Aegilops bicornis. The sequence goes on from CM038675.1 coordinate 215,513,643, forward strand.
CATCGCCGGAGGCATTCATATAGAGTCATATTTTGTTCTAAGTATCGAGTTGTAATTGTTGAGTTGTAAGAAAATAAAAGTGTGGTGATCTTCATTTTTAGGGCATTGTCCCAAGTGAGGAAAGGATGATGGAGACTATGATTCCCCCACAAGTCGGGATGAGACTCCGGACGAAAAGAAAGAAAGAAAAGAGGCCATAAAAAAAGAGAAAAGGCCCAAACAAAAAAAAATAAGAGAAAAAGAGAGAAGGGACAATGTTACTATCCTTTTACCACACTTGTGCTTCAAAGTAGCACCATGATCTTCATGATAGAGAGTCTCTCATTTTGTCACTCTCATATAGTGGGAAATTTTCATTATAGAACTTGGCTTGTATATTCCAATGATGGGCTTCCTCAAAATTCCCTAGGTCTTCGTGAGCAAGCGAGTTGGATGCACGCCCACTTAGTTTCCTTTGTTGAGCTTTCATATACTTATAGCTCTAGTGCATCTGTTGCATGGCAATCCCTACTCACTCACATTGATATCTATTGATGAGCATCTCCATAGCCCGTTGATACGCCTAGTTGATGTGAGACTATCTTCTCCTTTTGTCTTCTCCACAACCACCATTCTATTCCACATATAGTGCTATGTCCATGGCTCACGCTCATGTATTGCGTGAAGATTGAAAAAGCCTGAGAACGTCAAAAGTATGAAACAATTGCTTGGCTTGTCATCGGGGTTGTGCATGATTTAAATACTTTGTGTGGTGAAGATAGAGCATAGACAGACTATATGATTTTGTAGGGATAACTTTCTTTGGCCATGTTATTTTGAGAGGACATGATTGCTCTGTTACTATGCTTGAACTATTATTATTTTTATGTCAATATTAAACTTTTGTCTTGGATGTTTCGGATCTGAATATTCATACCACAATTAAGAAGATTTACATTGAAATTATGCCAAGTAGCACTCCGCATCAAAAATTCTGTTTTTATCATTTACCTACTCGAGGACGAGCAGGAATTAAGTTTGGGGATGCTTGATACGTCTCCAACATATCTATAATTTCTGATTGCTCCATGCTATATTATCTACTATTTTGGACACTCTTTGGCTTTATTATTCACTTTTATATTATTTTTGGGACTAACCTATTAACTGGAGGCCCAACCCAGAATTGTTGTTTTTTTGCCTATTTGAGAGTTTTGCAGAAAAGGAATATCAAACGGAGTCCAAACCGAATGAAACCTTCAGGAACGTGATTTTTAGGAAGAATATGATCCAAGAGACTTGGACCCTACGTCAAGAAACAAAGGAGGAGGCCACGAGGTAGGGGGCGCGCCTACCCCCCCAGGGCGCGCCCTCCACCCTCGTGGGCCCCCTGTTGCTCCACCGACGTACTCCTTCCTCCTATATATACCTATATACCCCCAAATGATCAGAGACGGAGCCAAAAACCTAATTCCACCGCCGCAACCTTCTGTACCCACGAGATCCCATCTCGGGGCCTGTTCCGGAGCTCCGCCGGAGGGGGCATCCATCACGGAGGACTTCTACATCAACACCATAGCCTCTCCGATGAAGTGTGAGTAGTTTACTTCAGACCTTAGGGTTCATAGTTAGTAGCTAGATGGCTTCTTCTCTCTTTTTGGATCTCAATACAATGTTCTCGCCCTCTCTCGTGGAGATCTATTTGATGTAATCTTCTTTTGCGGTGTGTTTGTTGAGACCGATGAATTGTGGGTTTATGATCATGTTTACCTATGAACAATATTTGAATCTTCTCTGAATTATTTTATGTATGATTGGTTATCTTTGCAAGTCTCTTCGAATTATCAGTTTGGTTTGGCCTACTAGATTGATCTTTCTTGCAATGGGAGAAGTGCTTAGCTTTGGGTTCAATCTTGCGGTGTCCTTTCCCGGTGTGATGGGGGCAGCAAGGCACATATTGTATTGTTGACATCGAGGATAACAAGATGGTTTTTTTTATCATATTGCATGAATTTATCCCTCTACATCATGTCATCTTGCTTAAGGCGTTACTTTGTTTTCATGAACTTAATACTCTAGTTGCATGCTGGATAGCGGTCGATGAGTGTAGTAATAGTAGTAGATGCAGGCAGGAGTCGGTCTACTTGTCTCAGACGTGATGCCTATATACATGATCATACCTAGATATTCTCATAACTATGCTCAATTCTGTCAATTGCTCAACACTAATTCGTTCACCCACCGTGAAATACTTATGCTCTCGAGAGAAGCCACTAGTGAAACCTATGGCCCCTGGGTCTATCTTCATCATATTAATCTTCCAACACTTAGTTATTTCCTTTGCTTTTACTTTGCATCTTTATCACAAAAATACCAAAAATATTATCCTATCATATCTATCAGATCTCACTCTCGTAAGTGACCGTGAAGGGATTGACAACCCCTTATCGCGTTGGTTGCGAGGATTTATTTGTTTTGTGTAGGTGCGAGGGACTCATGCGTAGCCTCCTACTGGATTGGTACCTTGGTTCTCAAAAACTGAGGGAAATACTTACGCTACTTTGCTGCATCACCCTTTCCTCTTCAAGGGAAAACCAACGAAGTGCTCAAGAGGTAGCAATGCTCCATTTTCATCACACAAGAATGCTCTCATCATGCACAACCCCGATGACAAGCCAAGCAATTGTTTCATACTTTAGTAATCTCAAACTTTTTCAACCTTCACGCAATACATGAGCGTGAGCCATGGATATAACACTACGGGTGGAATAGAATATAAGGATGGGGGTTATGTGGAGAAGACAAAAAAGGAGAAAGTCTCACATCAACGCGGCTAATCAGTGAACTATGGAGATGCCCATTGATTGATGTTAATGCAAGGAGTAGGGATTGCCATGCAACGGATGCACTAGAGCTATAAATGCATGAAAGCTCAACAAAAGAAACTAAGTGGGTGTGCATCCAACTTGCTTGCTCACGAAGACCTAGGGCATTTGAGGAAGCCCATTGTTGGAATATACAAGCCAAGTACTATAATGAAAAATTCCCAGTAGTATATGAAAGTGACAAAACAAGAGATTCCCTATCATGAAGAACATGGTGCTACTTTGAAGCACAAGTGTGGAAAAAAAGGATAGTAGCCTTGTCCCTTTTTACTTTTTTTTGTGCCTTCTCTTTGTTTTTTGGCCTTTCTATTTTTTATTGGGACAGTGCTCTATGAATGATGATCATCAGACTTCTATTTATTTACATCTCAATGATTACAACTCGATACTAGAACAAAGTATGACTCTATATGAATGCCTCAGGCGGTATACCGGGATGGCAATGAATCAAGAGTGACATGTATGAAAATTATGAACGGTGGCTTTGCCACAAATACGATGTCAACTACATGATCATGCAAAGCAATATTACAATGATGAGCGTGTCATTATAAATGGAACGGTGGAAAGTTGCATGGAAATATATCTCGGAATGGCTATGGAAATGCCATAATAGGTAGGTATGGTGGCTGTTTTGAGGAAGATATAAGGAGGTTTATGTGTGAAAGAGCGTATCATATCACGGGGTTTGGATGCACCGGCTGTCGGTGTCAAAACCGGCGGACCTCGGGTAGGGTTCCCGAACTGTGCTTTTAAGGCTAATGGTAACAGGAGGCGGGGGACACAATGTTTACCCAGGTTCGGGCCCTCTCGATGGAGGTAATACCCTACTTCATGCTTGATTGATCTTGATGATATGAGTATTACAAGAGTTGATCTACCACGAGATCGTAGAGGCTAAACCCTAGAAGCTAGCCTATGGTTATGATTGTTGTCCTTGTCCTACGGACTAAACCCGCCGGTTTATATAGACACAATGATGCTATAAGTTCGGGGTGCTATCGGAAAGGGCTTCCAGAGAATAGGGTCCTGAAAGGAAGAAAATGGTAAAGATATTTGGGTCCTGAGGCGGTTGAGCCGCATTGTGGGCCGTGCCATAGCTGTGCCTCCACCTATGCCCATGGTATCTTGAGTGCGTAATTATGTACGCGCGACACAAATGACGCCGCTTGACTAGGACTAGGACAGAGGCCGAATTGCTAGGCGAGCTCTGGACATGCTGGGTGATCCTGTTGCAGGGTACTTCGGACTCGCTTGAAGGTGTCCGAGGGCTTTATCACCGAATTGGCGGTTTGCCTCAGAAGGCTGCTTTGTACTTCAGCTGCGAGGGCCGCAGTGTGCTCCTCCGTGCGTAGCGAATGCTCTATGTTTCCATTAACTGTTATAACCCCGTGAGGTCCTGGCATTTTGAGCTTGAGGTATGCATAATGCGGTACCACATTGAATCTGGCGAATGCGGTTCGTCCGAGCAGTGCGTGATAGGCACTGCGGAAGGGGACGATATCGAAGATTGACTCCTTGCTTCGGAAGTTGTCCGGAGATCCGAAGATCACTTCCAGTGTGATTGAGCCCGTGCAACGGGCCTCTACACCTGGTATGACACCTTTAAAGGTGATTTTGTGGGTTTGATCCTCGAGGGGTCGATACCCATTTTGGCGACCTTGTATCCTCGATAGAGCAGGTTCAAAGGCCGCCACCGTCCATAAGGACTCGAGTGAGGTGAAATCCGTCAATGATGGGGTCAAGGACCAATGCGGCAGAACCGCCATGACGGATACTGGTAGGGTGGTCCCTAAAATGATCGGACAAGAAGACCATGGCTTGAACTTTGGGGCGACTGGCTCCATCGCATAGACGTCCCTTAGTGCACGCTTCCGTTCCCGCTTGGGAATATGGGTTGCGTATATCATGTTCACCGTTTTCACTTGGGAAGGAAATTTCTTCTGTCCTCCTATGTTCGGCGGCCGGGGCTCCTCCTCGTCCTTGCTATGCAGCCCCTTTTCCTTGTTTTCGGCATTCAACTTGTCGGCCTGTTTGAACACCCAGCATTCTCTGTTGGTGTGGTTGGCTGGTTTATCAGGGGTGCCGTGAATTTGACACGAGCGATCGAGTATGGGGTCCAAACTGGACGGGCCTGGATTGCTTATTTTGAATGGCTTTTTCCGTTGACCGGACCTAGGGCCACTGAATCCGGCATTGACTGCCGTTTCTTCGGCGTTGTCGCCGTTGTTGCAACGCTTGTGTCTGTTGCGACGTGGCTTGCCGTTGCTATCTCTGGCATCTGAATTGCCAGGATTTCTTGGTGTGTTGTTGCTGTGAGCCAGCCAGCTGTCCTCGCTCGCACAAAAGCGGGTCATGAGTGTTGTGAGGGCTGCCATGGACTTCGGCTTCTCTTGGCCGAGGTGCCGAGTGAGCCACTCGTCGCGGATGTTATGCTTAAATGCCGCTAAGGCCCCGGCATCCGGACAGTCGACAATTTGGTTCTTTTTAGTTAGGAACCGAGTCCAGAATTTCCTGGCTGTTGGGTTATGTGACTCAAGTCATCAGCATCCGGTGGTCGCACATAAGTGCCCTGGAAGTGTCAAGGAATGCGTCTTCCAAGTTCTCCCAACTGCCAATGGAGTTTGCCGGCAGGCTATTCAGCTAATGTCGAGCCGGCCCTTTGAGTTTCAGTGGGAGGTACTTGATGGCATGTAGATCATCACCGCGGGCCATGTGAATGTGGAGGAGGAAATCTTCAATCCATACCGTGGGGTCTATTGTACAATCATATGATTCCATGTTCACGGGTTTAAACCCTTCTAGGAATTCGTGATCCATTACTTCGTCGGTGAAGCATAGGGGGTGTGTGGCGCCTCTATGCCGGGCTATATTATGACGCAGTTCATACGAGTCTGGTCTGCTGTATTCGGCCCGGCCGGATTTCCTTTTAGTATATCCGGCGTGACGGTCGTCGTCATGCGTTGGGGCGCGCCCCCGTGATCCGTAGATCGATCTTGTATGTCCTGCTTTGTTTTCCAATACGTCTCGTAGGTCCTGCGTGTAGCCCCGGGCCTTAGTGTTTTTGTTTGACTGGCGACGGGGTGCGGGCCGGACTTCGGGCTGATACGCCGCTTTGTCTCGGTCAAGAGGTGGCCGGTCAGCCGCATCATATGTTGGGGAACGTAGCAGAAATTCAAAATTTTCTACGCAACACCAAGATCAATCTATGGAGTAATCTAGCAACGAGGGGAAGGAGAGTGCATCTACATACCCTTGTAGATCGCTAAGCGGAAGCGTTACAAGAACGCTGGATGAAGGAGTCGTACTTCAGGCGATTCAGATCGCGGTTGATTTCTGATCTAAGCACCGAACAACGGTGCCTCCGCTCAACACACGTACAGCCGGGGACGTCTCCTCCTTCTTGATCCAGCAAGGGGAGAGGAGAAGTCGAGGGAGAACTCTGACAAAGACGACGGCATGGTGGTGATGGAGCTCGTGGTTCTCCCAAGACGGCCGCCAAGCACTACGGAGGAGGAGGAGGTGTTGGAGGAGGGAGAGGGCTGCGCCAGGGGAAGGGTGCGGCTGCCCTCTCTCTCTCTCACTATATATAGGGGAAGGGAGGAGGGGGAGGCGCCCTAGGGTTCCCTAGGGGAGGGGCGGCGGCCATAAGGGAAACCCTAGATGGGTTTTGGCGCCCCCACCCCCTAGGAAACTTGCCCCCCAAGCCGGGAGGGGCGGCTGCCCTAGGGGTGGCGCCCCCACCTCTCTAGGTTACATGAGATGGGGTGGGAGGGGCGCTCAGCCCCTTAGTGGGCTGATGAGCCCTCTCCCTTGGCCCATAAGGCCCCCAAAGCTTGCCGGGCCTCCAAACCCCTTTCGGACAATGGTCATCACCGGTACCACTGGAACAATTCCGGACTCCAATACCCTTCGTCCAATATACCGATCTTCACCTCCGGACCATTCCGAGCTCCTCGTCATGTCCGGGATCTCATCCGGACTCCAAACAACCTTCGGTAACCACATACTATTTCCCATAACAACTCTAGCGTCACCGAACCTTAAGTGTGTAGACCCTACGGGTTCGGGAACCATGCAGACATGACCGAGACGTTCTCCGGTCAATAACTAACAGCGGGATCTGGACACACATGTTGGCTCCCACATGTTCCACGATGATCTCATCGGATGAACCACGATGTCAAGGATTCAAGCAATCCCATATGCAATTCCCTTTGCCTACCGGTATAGTACTTGCCCGAGATTCGATCGTCGGTATCCCGATACCTTGTTCAATCTCGTTACCGGCAAGTCTCTTTACTCGTTCCGTAACACATCATCCCGTGATCAACCCCTTGGTCATATTGTGCACATTATGATGATGTCCTACCGAGTGGGCCCAGAGATACCTCTCCGTCACACGGAGTGACAAATCCTAGTCTCGATTCGTGCCAACCCAAGAGACACTTTCGGAGATACCCGTGGTGCACCTTTATAGCCACCCAGTTACGTTGTGACGTTTGGTACACCCAAAGCATTCCTACGTTATCCGGGAGTTGCACAATCTCATGGTCTAAGGAAATGATACTTGACATTAGAAAAGCTTTAGCATACGAACTACACGATCTTTGTGCTAGGCTTAGGATTGGGTCTTGTCCATCACATCATTCTCCTAATGATGTGATCCCGTTATCAACGACATCCAATGTCCATGGTCAGGAAACCGTAACCATCTATTGATCAACGAGCTAGTCAACTAGAGGCTTACTAGGGACATGGTGTTGTCTATGTATCCACACATGTATCTGAGTTTCCTATCAATACAATTATAGCATGGATAATAAACGATTATCATGAACAAGGAAATATAATAATAATAACTAATTTATTATTGCCTCTAGAGCATATTTCCAACATCATACGCTGGTAGTGTAGGCTTTAATGCTTCCTCCTCGAGTTGGGGTAGCAACCTGTGCTTTGGGTAACTTTTGGTTGGGCGCTCGAGTTTGTATTCCTCGGCTGCCAGGACTTCAGTCCATCTATCCTCTAGCAGATATTGATCAGCTTGAAGCTGCTGCTGCTTTTTCTTCAGGCTTTTTGCTGTGGCTATAAGCTGGCGTTTCAAGCGCTCCTGTTCGACGGGATCCTCAGGCACGATGAACTCTTCATCACCGAGGCTCACCTCGTCTTCGGAGAGGGGCATGAAATTGTCATCCTCTGATTCTCCGTCTGTCGCCTGTTCCTTAGGGCTAGCTTGCCCATCCTCCCGCTCAAAGCCTGGCTGGGGGGGGGGGGGATTGTCCTCGTCTTCGGCACTATCCGTAGCGTTATTGTCTCTTGTGCCAGTATCGCTACTTTTGCTATGGCGGGGCTTAGAGCGGCGCCGATGACGCCGGTGCTTAGATTGCTTCTCGGGGGAATTACCCTCCGTTGCCTTATTGCCATTGCTTTCTTTGGGGGTGTCCACTATATATATATATATATATATATATATATATATATATATATATATATATATATATATATATATATCATATGATGAGGTGGCTGTCCAGCATACATGGCGGTGGTTCCTGTTCTTCTCCTGCATCGTCGTCCATACCGTCGATGTCTTCGGAGCCGAAATCAAGCATGTCAGTTAAGTCGTCGACAGTGGCTATTAAGTGGGTGATGGGTGGGGAACGAATTTCTTCATTGTCCGCTTCCCACTCAAGTCGGACATAGTTCGGCCAAGGCCGGGTCTCCTGACGAGTAGAGAGACCTCAATGAATTTAGCACGTCGCCCAAGGGCGAGTGCTGAAAGATATCCGCGGAGGTAAACTCCATGATCGGTGCCCAATCAGATTCGATAGGCACGGACGCAAGCGGTTCGGAGCCTGTGGCCGGGGACGAATCCAAGGGTCCGATGACACAGGTATCATAGGAGGTGTAGTCAGTATTCGGCTCTATCGCCGCTGAGTGTGTGGCCTCCGTGGCGGGGTCCATCCACCCGTCCTCGGATGGCATGATCTGCTCCAGATTGAGGGCTGGAGTAGCCGCAGGTGTGGTCTCCCGAACACGGTCCGACGGCAGAGCTAAGTCATGCTCGTCGTGACTATGCGGCGCACCTGACATGGGCTCGAATCCGTTGAAGATCAAGTCTCCGTGGATGTCGGCAGCATAGTTCAAGCTTCCAAACCTGACCTAATGGCCAGGGGCGTAGCTATCGATCTGCTCCAGATGGCCAAGTGAGTTGGCCCGCAGTACGAAGCCGCCGAATAAGAAGATCTGTCCGGGGAGAAAAACCTCACCCTGGATCGCCTCGTTGCAGATGATCGAAGGAGCCATCAAGCCTTTATCGTGACAGCACAGTGTAACTCTCAATGAAAGCACAAATGTCGGTGTCAAAACCAGTGGATCTCGGGTAGGGGGTCCCGAACTGTGCGTCTAAGGCTAATGGTAACAGGAGGCAGGGGATACAACGTTTACCCAGGTTCGGGCCCTCTCGATGGAGGTAATACCCTACTTCCTGCTTGATTGATCTTGATGATATGAGTATTACAAGAGTTGATCTACCATGAGACCGTAGAGGCTAAACCCTAGAAGCTAGCCTATGGTTATGATTGTTGTCCTTGTCCTACGGACTAAACCCTCTGGTTTATATAGACACCGGAGGAGGCTAGGGTTACACAGAGTCGGTTACAGAGAAGGAGATCTACATATCTGAATCTCCAAGATTTCCTTCCACGCAAAGGAGAGTCCCACCCGGACACGGGACGAAGTCTTCAATCTTGTATCTTCATAGTCCAACAGTCCGACCAAAGTATATAGTGGCTGTCCGAGGACCCCCTAATTCAGGACTCCCTCACCGGCGAAGTTTTCACCAACTCTCAATGTGAGAAAGGGCAATGCACGGTACCGAAGAGGCTAGCAATGATGGAAGGGTAAGAGTGCGTATAATCCATGGACTCAACATTAGTCATAAAGAACTCACATACTTATTGCAAAAATCTACAAGTCATCAAAAACCAAGCACTACGCCAAGATGCTCCTAGGGGGGTATATTGGTAGGAAAAGACCATCGCTCGTCCCCGACCGCCACTCATAAGGAGGACAATCAAAGAACACCTCATGTTTCCAATTTGTTACATAACATTTACCATACGTGCATGCTACGGGACTTGCAACCTTCAACACAAGTATTTCTCAAATTCACAACTACTCAACTAGCACAACTTTAATATCACTACCTCCATATCTCAAAACAATCATCAAGCATCAAACTTCTCTTAGCATTCAACACACTCATAAGAGAGTTTTTTTTACTAGTCTTGAATACCTAACATATTAGAATTAATTTCTCAATTTAAGAAAATTACCTTGCTGTTTAAGAATCTCAAAATAATATAAGTGAAGCATGAGATAATAATAGTTTCTATAAAACAAAACCACCGCCGTGCTCTAAAAGATATAAGTGAAGCACTAGAGCAAAAACTATATAGGTCAAAAGATTTAAGTGAAGCGCATAGAGTATTCTAATAAATTCCGAATCATGTGTGTTTCTCTCAAAAGGTGTGTACAGCAAAGATGATTGTGGTAAACTAAAAAGAAAATACTCAAATCATACAAGACGCTCCAAGCAAAACACATATCATGTGGTGAATAAAAATATAGCTCCAAGTAAAGTTACCAATGGAAGTAGATTTAAAGAGGGGATGCCTTCCGGGGCATCCCCAAGCTTTGGATTTTTGGTGTCCTTAGATTATCTTGGGGTTCCATGGGCATCCCCAAACTTAGGATCTTGCCACTCCTTGTTCCATAATCCATCAAATCTTTTACCCAAAACTTGAAAACTTCACAACACAAAACTTAACAGAAATCCCGTGAGCTCCGTTAGCGAAAGAAAACAAAACACCACTTCGAGGTACTGTAATGAACTCATTCTTTATTTATATTGGTTTTAAACCTACTGTATTCCAACTTCTCTATGGTTTATAAACTATTTTACTAGCCATAGATTCATCAAAATAAGCAAACAACACATGAAAAACAGAATCTGTCAAAAACAGAACAGTCTGTAGTAATCTGTAAATAACGCAAACTTCTGGAACTCCAAAAATTCAGCCAAAATAGGACGACCTAGATAATTTGTTTATTGATCAGCAGAAATTCTAATCAATATTTTATCCTGTTCTGGTGATTTTTAACAATTATTTTCGTGAACAGAAAGTTTCTGGAATTTTCAGCAAGATCAAATAACTATCATCCAAGAAGATCCTATAGGTTAAACTCGGCAGAAACACTAATTAAAACATAAAAACACATCAAAACCAGAGGCTAGATCAAATATTTATTCCTAAACAGAAGCAAAAAGCAAAAAACTAAAAATAAAATTGGGTTGCCTCCCAACAAGCGCTATCGTTTAACGCCCCTAGCTAGGCATCGAGATTTCGATGATGCTCACATGAAAGACAAGAATTGAAGCGCAAAGAGAGCATCATGAAACATGCGACAGACACATCTAAGTCTAACATGCTTCCTATGCATAGGCATCTTATAGGCAAACAAATTATCATAGCAACCAAAAACTAGCATATGCAAGGAAGTGGAAAGAAACAATAGCAATCTCAACATAACGAGAGGTAATTTATTATCATGAAAATTTCTAGAACCATATTTTCCTCTCTCATAATAATTTACATGTGGGATCATAAGAAAATTCAACAAAATGGCTATCAAAATAAATATTTTCAACACGATCCACATGCATGCAAAGTTGACACTCTTCCAAAATAGTGGGATTAACATTAACTAAAGTCATGACCTCTCCAAACCCACTTTTATCAAAAATTTCATAAGATTGAATATTCTCCAAATATGTGGGATCTAAAGTTGACACTCTTCCAAACCCACTTTCGATAAAACTGCAAACACTATTATAAATCTCATATTCATCATGGGGCTTAAATAAATTTTCAAGATCAAAAGAAGAATCACCCCAATCATGATCATTGCAACAAGTAGTAGACATAGCAAAACTAGCATCCCCAAGCTTAGGGTTTTGCATATTATTAGCACAATTGACATTAAGAAAATTTATAGTAAAATTATTGCAATCATGCTTTTCATCGAAGGAACTACCAAGTATGGGTGCATTAGCAACGATCTCATGTTTAACGTAAGGAACTATAGCAAATTCATCTTCATAAATATTGGCATCATGGCCACAAGGATAGAAAGCATCATGTTCATCAAGGGACATTTCAATCAAATCATCGGAATCATAATTATCTATAGATTCGTGCATATCATTATTTTCTTTAGAAGCAACGGTCATTCTTTCAAGAAATTCTTTGACATAGACATTATGAGCATAGTTTTCATAGCAATATTCAAGTATGTCAAGATTTTCAGATTCAGAAGAGTAGTATCATACTTTTCAAGCAAAGAAGCAACTTCAAAAGAACCCTTAAAAGCAACAAATTCTTCAATTTGTTCAATATCATAGTAGCTATAAACACCCTTTGCATAAGAAGATAAGATTTCATTCTCATTAAACTCACATAGGTAGGGGAGGTGTTTTTTAGGGTTCTTAGAGCAACAAGTAATATCACAAATTTCACAAAGATTCCAAGCATAACACATCAATTTGTTTATTTGATTCCATAAGAGTTTCCCTTTTTCAGACAAACGGTGACCTTTAAAATGAGCATGCTCATCTAAAGATTTCCCATCAACTAGGCTAGTTGGGGTTTCAAAGACGAAAGATAAGGATCAAGATGATCCAAGTAGAACACTTTAAGTGGATCCATATCAATAGATTTTTAGCAAGCAAAGATGCAAGCAAATAGAAGGCACGTGGAAACACAAACAAAAAGGCATACGGGAAGAAGGCGAATAAAATGGCAAGGGTGAAGTGGGGGAGAGGAAAATGAGAGGCAAATGGCAAATAATGTAATGCGGGAGATAAGGGTTTGTGATGGCTACTTGGTATGTTGACTTTTGCGTAGACTCCCCGGCAATGGCGCTAGAAATGGCTCGTTGTCGGGAGTCCAAATCTTGACTTGACCTTGCGTAAGCCTCCCCGGCAACGGCGCCAGAAATCCTTCTTGCTACCTCTTGAGCACTGCGTTGGTTTTCCCTTGAAGAGGAAAGGGTGATGCAGCAAAGTAGCATAAGTATTTCCCTCAGTTTTTGAGGACCAAGGTATCAATCTAGTAGGAGGCCACGCACGAGTCCCTCGCACCTACACTAACAAATAAATCCTCGCAACCAATGCAATAAAGGGGTTGTCAATCCCTTCACGGTCACTTACAAGAGTGAGATCTGATAGATATGATAAGATAATATTTTTGGTATTTTTATGATAAAGATGCAAAGTAAAATAAAAGGCAATAAAAATAGCTAAGTGTTGGAAGATTAATATGATGGAAGATAGACCCGGGGGCCATAGGTTTCACTAGTGGCTTCTCTCTAGAGCATAAGTATTACGGTGGCTGAACAAATTATTGTTGAGCAATTGATAGAATTGAGCATAGTTATGAGAATATCTAGGTATGATCATGTATATAGGCATCACGTCCGAGACAAGTAGACCGACTCCTTCCTGCATCTACTACTATTACTCCACACATCGACCGCTATCCAAAGCATGCATCTAGAGTATTAAGTTCAAAAGAACAGAGTAACGCTTTAAGTAAGATGACATGATGTAGAGGGATAAACTCATGCAATATGATATAAACCCCATCTTGTTATCGCCGATGGCAACAATACAATACGTGCCTTATCGCCCCTCATCACTGGGAAAGGACACCGCAAGATTGAACCCAAAGCTAAGCACTTCTCCCATTGCAAGAAAGATCAATCTAGTAGGGCAAACCAAACTGATCATTCGAAGAGACTTGCAAAGATAACCAATCATACATAAAAGAATTCAGAGAAGATTCAAATATTGTTCATAGATAAACTTGATCATAAACCCAAAATTCATCGGTCTCAACAAACACACCGCAAAAGAAGATTACATCAAATAGATCTCCACGAGAGAGGGGGAGAACATTGTATTGAGATCCAAAAAGAGAGAAGAAGCCATCTAGATAATAACTATGGACCCGAAGGTCTGAGGTAAACTACTCACACATCATCGGAGAGGCTATGGTGTTGATGTAGAAGCCCTCCGTGATCGATGCCCCCTCCGGCGGAGCTTTGGAAAAGGCCCCTAGATGGGATCTCACGGGTACAGAAATTTGCGGCGGTGGAATTAGGTTTTTGGATCCGTATCTGGTTGTTTGGGGGTACGTAGGTATATATAGGAGGAAGAAGTACGTCGGTGGAACAACACGGGGCCCACTAGGGTGGAGGGCGCGCCCAGGGGGTAGGCGCGCCCCCTACCTCGTGCCCTCCTGGTTGATGTCTTGACGTAGGGTCCAAGTCCTCTGGATCACGTTCGTTCCGAAAATCACGTTCCCGAAGGTTTCATTCCGTTTGGACTCCGTTTGATATTCTTTTTCTGCGAAACTCTGAAATAGGCAAAAAACATCAATTCTGGGCTGGGCCTTCGGTTAATAGGTTAGTCCCAAAATAATATAAAAGTGTATAATAAAGCCCATTAATGTCCAAAACATAATATAATATAGCATGGAACAATAAAAAATTATAGATACGTTGGAGACGTATCACAATTGTTATACCATTGGTGCTATTCATACTATTAATGATGAGAGTGATCATGCTTATGATATGCCAAGCCACAAACCTGGGGATGCTATGCTTGATGAGAATGACATGTTTGAGAATTTTTTTTGCTGCAATTAATGTTTGTCCCAAGCTTGGGGATGCTATGTTTAATGAAGATGATCTTTTCAGCCCCCCTACTTTGAATGATCAAACTTTCTATGATGGTTGCATGCCTCCTATCTATGATGAGAACAAAGTTGCTACTTATGATGATTATTGTGATGATAATTATGTTAGAAAAAGTAGTGATAATTATTTTCATAATTTTGAATATCATTTTACTGAACATTACTCTCTTAATGTGGGAACAATTTTTAGTATTCAAGTCTCATATGATACTCCCACTATTGTGAATGAGAATAAAATTGCTTATGTGGAGAGTAATAAATTTTCTATGCTTGTGGATCATGAAAAGAATGCTTTATGTAATGATTATATTGATGAATCTATTCATGATGCTACTGAAAATTATTATGAGAGAGGAACTTATGATGCATGATGTTCTCTTTATGTTTCAATTCTTATCTTTTTTGCGGGCATCACTGAAATCATCATGCCTAGCTAAAAGGCATTAAAGAAAAACGCTTGTTGGGAGACAACCCAACACTTTTACCTACTTCTTTTGTGTGCTCACATGATTATTCTACTGTATTGATCATGTTTTATAGATTTTGTTTCAATAAAGTGCCAATTAAAGCCTTTGGTATCATGTTGGGTGATAGTAGATCTGACCCTGCTGAAAAACAGAAACTTTTGCGCTCACGAAAATAAGTCTCATTTTGAACATAAGAGTGCTTTTGAGTTGATTCTTTTTGCATAAGTTTAATATACAAATTGATCACGTGGTCCTATGTTTTTAACAATTTTTTGAGTAGCAGAAGTATGATTTGAGTACAGATTACTACAGACCCTTCTGTTTTTGACAGATTCTGTTTCAATGCATAGTTTGCTTGCTTTCTAGTTTCTATAGCATATATTGCTCATTATAAATTGTGGAAATGATATGCTACAGTAGGCATTCTATTAGAACAATTATGAATCTTGTCTTTGACATTACCAAAGTGAAATGGTCGGCTCTTTATCATACTAACCTATCTCACAAAGTTTCGTTAAGTTTTGTGTGATTGAAGTTTTCAAGTTTTGGGTGAGATATCGATATGAGGAGAATAAGGAGTGAAAAGACCCTAAGCTTGCGGATACCCAAGGAACACCAAGTTAATATCCAAGGAATATCCAATCAACTAAGCTTGGGGATGCCCCGGAAGGCATTCCCTCTTTCGTCTCTAACATTATCCGTAACCTCACTTGGAGCTATGTTTTCGTTCGTCACATGATATGTGTTTTGCTTGGAGCATCAATTTATTTTGTTAGGATTTTCTTGCTGTTATTTAGGATAATTTTTTTCATCTTTTATTTCAATAAAAGTGGCATTGATAACCTTTGCCATGCTTTTATTGCAAGTATACATGTTGCTGTTTGAAAACAGGAAGTTTATCGATGTTGCGAAAATTCCCGAGGAAAGTCAGAATGTGATAAAATGTTGAATTTTTTTTGCATAATAAGCTCTGATAAATTTTCTACAGTGTGGTAGAATTTCATAATGTTTGGAGTTGAATAAGTATTGATACTATTGCGTTCTTTAGAGACTGTACTGTTTTGGCAGATTGCTGTTATGTTTGCATTGTTTGCATATGTTTGCTTGTTTAGTGATTCTATTTGAGGATAGGAGTATTAAATATGCAGAGGCATTTAGTATGAAATGTTGAATAATAATTTCAGTGATTTGCTACAGTAGGGAATGATAAGGTTTTTGCATTAGTTTATACTAACTTATCTCACGAGTTCTTGTTGAGTTTTGTGTGGATGAAGCTTTTGAGATTTAGGAAAACCGTGATATGAGAAGAATTAAGGAGACACCAAAGCTCAAGCTTGGGGATTCCCAAGGCATCCCAAGATAATATTCAAGAAGTCTCAAGCATCTATGCTTGGGGATGCCCCGGTAGGCATCCCACCTTTCTTCTTCAACAATTATCGGTTAGTATCGGTTGAGCCTAAGTTTTTGCTTCTTCACATGAGTTGTGCTATTATTAGAATGTTCATTTTAATTTTTTTTACTTGTTGTTTTAATAAATACTTAGATATGAAAGTTTTTAAATAAAATAGAGTCCTCAATAGTTGCTAAGGAGGCTAAGTAAGCGGCATTCACATCCCGTCAATGAAGCTCTTTTCTTTGGAATTGCTCTTGTGCTTCTCTTATATCCTATGAGTAAATTGTTGAATAAATTGAATGCCATGAAATTGATATCTTATCATGCCTAGTGGTAGCTTCACATTGGGTTTAGAAAGTGAAATCTTTTGAGTCTTGACAATCACAATTTTGGTCATACAAGCAATTCACGAATAATTAGTATAAGGAAAAGAACTTTCACATGCAAATACACTATCCTAGAAATATTTTGTGATTGTGAGCCCCCGTCAAAATATTATATGCCAAAATTGTTGACATTGGACAAGGAAGACAACGTAATGATTTATGTTTGTTCGTATTCACATAGAAGTTATATTGTCATAGATCCTTCAACATGTGGTGCTTGCCCCCATCCTTGCTAGCCAAAAATTCCGCACCAAGTAGAGATACTACTTGTGCATCCAAAAACCCTGAAACCCAAATTTTATTTTCAAGAGTCCACCATACCTACCTAAGGATTGAGCAAGATCCTTCAAGTAAGTTGTCATCGGTGCAATAAGGCAATAATTTTTTTTGAACCGCTAAAATAGTAGGAGAGGCTCCTACTGCAATTAAATTAAAGAATCAGCAACTGTACATGGTTTGTATGTTACAAGGCCATCCCACTTTGTGGGTGGAGGGGAGGGGGGGAGGGTAAAGGGCTAAGTTACAATGTAGCTAAGTATGAAAGCAAGAAGGGTTTATTCTTATCTCCCACCCTATAGGTGAGGAGGGACAGATCTTCTTTAAGTCTAGAGAGCCAAGAACTTGTGGATGGAGTAATTTCTCTGAAGTGCTTGTTGTTCCTTTCCTTCCAAATACTCCAAGCAGATTGGAGTAAGATTTCCACAAATAATGGCCTATTCCATGAGGTCTTGGCTAATTCCACCCAATCCAGCCTATTCCCTTGAGTAGATCCTTGCATTCCAAGCTTGGCCCAGCAATTTAAGCTAAAAGGGCAATCAAAGAAAAGGTGCTCCACCATTTCATCCATGCATGTTGGGCAAAGCAGGCAGCCAAACGTGTTACCAATGTTGAAGTGACGTCGTTTGAGCATATTTCTGGTGTTTAGCCTGTTAGAGAGAAGTAACCAGCCAAAAACTTTGATCTTCATAGTTGTTTTGGACTTCCATAGCCATGAGTAGGCAGGGTGAGCTTGGACATCTCTGAAGAAAAACTCGTAGAATTTGTTGGCTGCGAAGTGGGTGGATCCCCAAGTGTATGTCCAATCATCGTGTGTTGATTGGCCAGCCAGCTGAACGTCCAAGGTAAGGCATTGCAGATTTCTGGTCTCTGCAAGGGCTTGCTCCGAAAGTGGCAGATGAAACGTTTCCTGCAAACTGGTGGCCCCTAGGAACGCCCCTGGGAGCTTAAGTGTACACATGCCATAGATTAGGAGCGAGGTAATGACCGAGTTGAGCAGTGATAATTTTCCACCATATGAGATCATATTAAGTGTTGCTGAGAGTCTTCTTTCTAGTCGACAGACCAAAGGCATGAGATCATGAATGGTAGGTTTAGTAGTCCCCAATGGAAGGCCTAGGTAGGTAAAAGGCATCTTTCCCACCACACATCCAAAAATATTCACCAAGTTGGTATAGAGTGCTTCATCACAGTTGATCGGGACAAGTGTGGATTTATGGAAATTAATTTTGAGTCCAATAGAGGTGGCGTAGTCCGATAGAATATTTTTGATAGTTGTAGCCTGTAGAGGACAAGTTGGCATTGCAAGAATCGTGTCGTCCGCATATTGAATGACCGGGTAAACTTTTTGAGTAGCGCATGGGAAGGGTAATTTGATGAGGTCTTTGGCAAAAGCATCATTAATAACAGCTTGTAATAAATCTGCGGCTAGGACAAAGATTAGGGGGGGACAAAGGGTCACCTTGGCGGACCCCACATTTGCAATGAAATTGTCTTCCCGGTACGCCATTCAGGAGGACAGCAGATTTCCCGAGGCAAAGATGCATTTAATCCAACCAAGCCATTTATCATTAAAGCCCATTGTCGGTGTCAAAACCGGCGGATCTCGGGTAGGGGGTCCCGAACTGTGCGTCTAGGCGGATGGTAACATGAGACAAGGGACACGATGTTTTACCTGTGTTCGGGCCCTCTCGATGGAGGTAATACCCTACTCCCGCTTGATTAATGTTGATGATATGGGTAGTACAAGAGTAGATCTACCACGAGATCAAGGAGGCTAAACCCTAGAAGCTAGCCTATGGTATGATTGTTGTTTGTCCCACGGACTAAAACCCTCCGGTTTATATAGACACCGGATAGGTTAGGGTTACACAGTCGGTTAAAATGGTAGGAGATCTACATATCCGTATCGCCAAGCTTGCCTTCCACGCCAAGGAAAGTCCCATCCGGACACGGGATGAATTCTTCAATCTTGTATCTTCATAGTCTTGGAGTCCGGCCGTGACGATAGTCCGGCTATCCGGACACCCCCTAGTCCGAGACTCCCTCAAGAGCTCCCGAACCAGGCTTCAATGACGATGAGTCCCAAGACGTTGATTGTCTTTGGCATTGCGAGGCGGGTTCTTCTCCAAATTCCATATACTTGTCGAATAGTGTCCGCTTCGATAAATGCTGCGCCTCGCTTCGCGCTACCAATAATGGCCATCTTCCACGTGTTTGAATGAATGCGAAAAGCTGGGGTATTTTTACAATATTCCCCCTAGCCGCATAAAGGAGTCGCTTATAAAAGGGGCAAGGATCTAGATCTGAGTCACACCATCCCCTTTATGAAGCTTTCATCGGAGCGCCTCGACCAAAGCCCATTCCGTCATGGACGGTGACGGCTCCTCCTCTCGCGCTACCAGCCCCCAGCCAGGAAATTGGGAGAGATGCTCAGTCCCGCATAGCGAGCTAGTTATACTCCAAGCCAAGGGATTTCTCCCTCCGGCCTTCATGGTTCCGGTTCGAGCCGGACTTGCCACCTACAAGGGTGGAAAGCAAGCAGAGAGCGTCCCCGATCCCTCTAAAGGAGAGCGGGTGTGCTTCATCTCTTATCTAGTAAGAGGACTCGGATTTCCAATCCATCCATTTCTCCGGGGGCTCTTGGAGTTCTACGGCCTCCAACTGCACCATCTTACTCCTGCCTCCATCTTGCACATCGCGGGCTTCGTGGCCCTTTGCGAACTGTTCCTAGGCCTCGAGGCTCATTTCGGGCTGTGGAAGAGAATATTCTGCCTAGTTCCCCGTTCTCATGAGGGGTCAATATATCAAGTGGGCGGAGCCGAGCTATGGCGCATCGCCGGGACCGGATACCTGTCCGGAACCCCAAAGAAGGCGTCCGAAGACTGGCCTTCGGAATGGTTTTACATGGAGGACGTCCCGCTGCCAGATTCTGTTCGGATCGGCCTTCCGGAGTTCAGCAATGCTCCTCTGAAGGAGCGCCTAAGCTGGCGCCCTCGGAGCCCCCGGAGAGAAGATGACCAGGATGTCTGTTATTTGATGAGCCGAATAAGGTTACTGGCTCATGCCGGACTGACCATGACAGGAGCCACGGCAATCTGCATTATGAGGGGAGTGCAGCCGCTCCAATACAGGGGCCACCCCATGTGGGACTTCAACGGGGAGGACGATGCCACCCGCTATGGCCGCAAAGGGCCAAGATCGGTCACCGAACCGGTGAAGATCTTGTCTGCCATGTACAAAGGAGAGGAGGAGGACTTCCTCCGTGTCAACCCACTGAAGGAGTTTTCTTTGAATAATCCTCGAAGTTGGGTAAGCAAACATCCTTGTGACCTGTCTGATCCATATTCCCGTAGTTAAATATCTCATTTCATGGTTTTTGCGCAGGAACTGCGCTGGAATGTGGAGAAGATACACAGCCCGCCCCCACAACCTGGGGATCCGGAGCGATCCCTCGATCCGGCCTCCGAAGAGGATCCGGATATAACGGTGGAGTTGATCGATGGGGTGTTCTACCAACTTAGCATCGACAATGCTTTGGTAGCCATTACGGCCGATTACCCCGGAATACTTCCAGCCCCACAGGTAACTGAGACCAAGATCCCACAACCCTGATAATGACCCATCCATGCTTATTTTTATCACCGTATACCAATGGTGCTTCGCAGGGGGTACCTTCGAGGCAGGAAGCCGAGCCCGCGGCGACTGACCAACAAAGGGCAGTGCGGCCCCACAGTCTAAAAAGAAGTGCGGTTCGGATCGAAACTCCGCCGCAACGGTATGGCATGTCACTATACTTCCAGGATTGATTCCGGGAAGGCGTACTAACGCTGATGCTCTTTTCAGGAAAAAGAGCGCTCGCCGGACTGAGCCCGGAGAGGCTGCCGATCGAACCTTCACCGGACAAGCTTCAAAGCCGGGTCCGGAGGCTGAGGCGAGCACGAGACGTGCGTCGGATGCTCCTCCGACAGAGGATGCCGACAGGTTGTCCGCCACCAACTCCGAGGTGGAGAGCGCCTTGAATCACAAAGCGCCACGGACAGTTCTTCGTGACGCATGTTTCTCCCCAGAGGCCTTGAATGCCTTTGATTCGGGAGATGCGCATCTCCGTGCCGCTCAAGATGGTCTATCCAGAGTCACGAAGCAGTATGTGAAGGACATACGGGTAAGGAAATTTGACAGTTATATACGCCAGTAGCCCCCGAGACTTAAAATAGTTAGAATAACTGATTTAAGGATCATTTGTTATGCAGGATCGTACAGAAAAGAATACCCGACTGTCCCAGGAGCTGGAAGAGTGCATGGCCCAACTTGAGGCCGCACAAGCTGCTATGGGGGGAGCCACAGAGACCCCCTCTGGTAATATACGCTTCAGAAGATAAATAATTTATGAAGTGCGGCGGGTGTGTAAATCTAACAAAAACATTGCAGATGGCGCCGGACTAGATCCGGACAAGCAACAACTCTTACGCCGGTTAAAGGCCGGCGAGAGCGTGCTTACGAGGGTGCGGCAGGAGAAGAATAACCTCCAAGACGCCAACACCAAGCTGGGTGAGGAACTAAAGGACGTTCGTGCCCAGCTAGCTGACCAGAAGGAGAATCGGCGGCTTCGCGGCATTTTCAAGAGTGCTTGAGCGAACTTTGAAAAGAGTTCGGCGAGGAAGGGCATTTACATAAACATGTTTGTAGTTTTGATCACAGTTCGTCCTGAGGAGGAGATGCCCAGTTCTTGGGTGATCTTCTTCCCGAATTGCCTACCTGCAAACGAGTCCGGCAGGTGATGAAAGGCATCGGCCAAGCCTTGTGGCCATCTATCTCCCTGCCCGAAGGCGTTGGGGAGCTGGCGGAGCGGCTTCAAGGAGCACGGCGGCGCTTCCGGCTATGGAAGATATCGGCCTGCCGTCAAGGCGCCAGGGAGGCCTGGGCCATGGAGAAGACGCGGTACACAAAGGCTGACCCAAACCACATGGCGCAGGACGGACCTGTGGGGCCCGATGGGAAGGAGATCCTCAGAAAGCTTAGTGTACGGCCAAGTAGAATTGGCCGCCAAGTATTCCCAGCAAGATTGTAAATTAGATAGCCTATTAGATGGCATTTAGTAGGAATACAATGAGTCGAGTTGACTATGTAAAAATATGACATGAAAGAATGTCTTCTAGCCGGATTGTAGATCGTTTGTCATAACGGACCTTTTAACCCGACCTCCGGACCCAATAGTCCGGAGTGTGTCCGAATACCTTCGTGGTTATATAAGAACCGTGGTATGCATGGAGACCAGGCGTAGGGGTCATTGTTGCTGTATCATACAAGTGCCCAACTAGTTATGTTATATTACATGGGTAGTAAGAAACATCTTCCAGGGAGATGTTCCGTTAGGGGTTCCTTTCGCTGGGATGCATGCCCTAAAGTGCATGTCAAAGCTGCTATAAAAGCAGAAAATCATCTGGGGGCAGATGTGTAAATAGTTAAAAATCATCTTTCAGTTCACCGACGAATATTCCCTTAAGAACTCTAGCTTTCGGCTTCACCTACCGAGGTACACATCCGGCTGACCCGGCAAGAATAATCGCAGAGGTGCTCCCTTTACCTCCTAGCCGAACAATCGGGAATGTAGGGGTAAGCACAGGAGCCAGGCAACCCAGCTTGGCCAAAACTTAAGTCATATCGATGCATATAATGGTGATTAAAAGGTACATGCGGAAGTTTAACGCATGCGTTGGGCATGAAAGCCCGTATAATAAGCTTCTGTTAAAGAAGCCCCCAGGTATAATGAGCGCGAACAGCGCGTCAAGTTTGTGCGGAAAAAGCGCAAACGAGCCTCTAGAGGCTACAAGAAGAAGAAGGGGGAAGGAGAGAAATAGAGGACAACAAAAAGCAAAAAATAAAGAATGCGGACGGAGGAAGGAGACGAACTTGGAGTCCGGCACTCAAGCATAGAATCTTCGTAGACGGGCTGCGTTCCATGGGTTCGGCTCGAGTCGGTTATCCGATGCGTTTCATAGACGGTATGCTCCGCCGGTCAGGACCTGGTCGATGATGAAGGGATCTTCCCATTTGGGCTTGAGTTTGTCCTTTTTCAGCGGCGGGCATAGAACTAGTTCGCCAACGTTATAAGCTTTGGCCCGCATTTCCTCGCTTTGATATCTTCGAGCTCGCTGTTGATAGAATGCGGAACGAGCTTTTGCCACGTCGCGCTCCTCCTCCAATGCGTCCAAACTGTCCTGCCGATCAAGCTCGGCTTCTCTTTCTTTGTACATGCGCACTCGAGGTGAGTCATGTATTATGTCGCAGGGCAAGACTGCCTCTGCGCCGTACACCATGAAGAATGGTGTGAATCCGGTAGTACGATTCGGCGTGGTCCGCAGCCCCCGTAGTACGGAGTCGAGCTCCTCAACCCAAAGGCGTGTTAGATTCCTTGAGGGACCGCACTAGTCCGGGTTTAATGCCGCCATTATTAGACCATTTGACCATTCGACTTGGCCGTTGGTTTGAGGGTGATAGACTGAGGCGTAATCGAGCTTGATGCCGATGTTTTTGCACCATGATTTGACCTCATCGGCCGTGAAGTTGGTGCCATTATCAGTAATGATACTGTGGGGGACACCGTAACGGTGCACTACCACTGGTATGAAGTCTATCACTGGTCCGGATTCGGCCGTTTTAACAGGTTTGGCCTCGATCCATTTGGTGAATTTATCCACCATGACCAATAGGTATTTTTGCTTGTGGGTTCCTCCCTTGAGGGGTCCAACCATGTCAAGCCCCCAGACCGCGAACGGCCAGGTGATGGGTATAGTTTTAAGGGCGGTGGGTGGCATGTGGCTTTGGTTAGCAAAACGCTGGCAACCGACGCATCATTGGACTAAGTCCTGCGCATCTACCCGGGTCGTCGGCCAATAAAATCTTGTACGGAAGGCCTTGCCTACAAGGGCCCGGGCTGCGGCGTGGTGCCCACCCAGTCCGACATGAATTTCAGCCAGGAGGTTTCGCCCTTCCTCTTCGGAGATGCACCTTTGAAGGACTCCGGTAGTGCTTTTCTTATAAAGCTCTCCCTCATGGACTTTATAGGCTTTAGAGCGTCGTACTATGCAGCGAGCCTCATTTTGGTCTTCGGGTAGTTCCTGCCTAGTTAGGTAGGCTAGGAATGGTTCCGTCCACAGGGCGATAACCGCCATTATTTCGTGAGCAGAGGGTGTTATCTCGCGGGCGGAGCCTCCGGTTGTGTCAGTGTTGGAGTCGTGCCGGCGGTTGGGTCCGGATTGTTATTGCCGGACTCCCTTCCCATAGTACGGATGGCTTGAACAGCCGTTCCAAAAAGATATTGGGTGGGACGGCATCGTGTTTTGCACTGATGCGTGCCAATATATCCGCCGCCTGGTTGTTATCCCGGGCTATATGATGAAATTCGAGCCCTTCGAACCGTGCTGACATTTTTAGGACCACATTGCGGTATGCTGCCATTTTTGGATCTTTGGTGTCAAAGTTTCCGTTTATTTGGGATATTGCGAGGTTTGAATCCCCGCGCACCTCTAGGCGTTTAATGCCCATGGAGACTGCCATCCGGAGGCCGTGCAGGAGGGCCTCGTATTCGGCTGCATTGTTGGAGTCCGTATACATTATCTGAAGGACGATTGACTGTGTCCTCGGTTGGGGACGCCAGACGACGCCAAATTTCTGTGCCAGCCAACATTTTGGAGCCGTCAAAGTGCATGATCCAATTGGAGTATGCGCTGTACTCTTTAGGGAGTTCGGCTTCAGTCCATTCGGCCACGAAGTCAGCCAAAACCTGTGACTTAATAGCTCATCGTGGCTTATAAGTTATGTCGAATGGGAGGAGCTCTATGGCCCATTTAGCAATCCGGCCCGTTGCGTCGCGGTTGTTTATAATGTCATTAAGAGGTACTTCAGAGGCTACCGTTATCGAACACTCTTGAAAGTAGTGATGCAGCTTCCGGGATGCCATGAACACCGTGTATGCTATCTTTTGATAGTGTGGGTACCGGGACTTGCATGGAGTTAGGACAGTGGACACATAATAAACCGGTTTTTGAATAGGGAACCGGTGTCCATCCGTTTCTCGTTCGACAACGACCACCTCGCTGACAACTTGATGTGTTGCGGCGATGTATAACAGCATTGGTTCGCCCATGTTGGGCGCGGCGAGGACCGGATTTGTTGCCAAAATGGCCTTTATTTCTTTGAGTCCGGCCGTGGCGGCATCCTTCCACTCGAAGTGTTTGGTGCGGCGGAGGAGGCGGTAAAGAGGTAATGCCTTTTCTCCTAAACGGGAGATAAAGCGGCTTAGAGCCGCTACGCATCCCGTCAATTTTTGTATGTGGTTGAGGTCTTTTGGAATATCCAATTGTGACAGAGCTCGAATCTTGGCTGGGTTTGCTTCAATTCCTCTACCGGACACAATGAAGCCTAGGAGCTTTCCGGCTAGAACGTCGAAGACGCATTTTTCCGGATGGAGCTTGATGTCATATTTTCGAAGATTGTCGAATGTGAGCCTCAAGTCGTCAACTAGAGTTTCGACGTGCTTGGTTTTGACGACCATGTCATCTACATATGCTTCCACTGTTTTGCCGATCTGGTTTGCCAGACATGTCTGAATCATGCGCTGATATGTTGCGCCGGTGTTTTTTAGCCCAAAGGGCATTGTGTTGAAGCAGAACGGGCCGTATGGAGTGATGAATGCTGTTGCAGCTTGGTCTGGCTCGGCCATCTTGATTTGGTGGTAGCCGGAGTACGCGTCAAGGAAGCACAATGAGTCGTGTCCTGCTGTAGCGTCAATGATTTGATCAATTCGAGGGAGGGGGAAGGGATCCTTTGAGCAAGCCTTATTAAGGTCTTTGAAATCTACACATAGGCGCCAGGATTTATCCTTCTTTGGTACCATCACCAGGTTTGCTAGACAGTCCGGATGTTTTATATCTCTGATGAATCCGGCCTCCAAAAGTTTGGCTAGCTACTCTCCCATTGCATGTCTCTTAGGTTCGGAAAAGCGCCGAAGAGCCTGTTTGACCGGCTTGAATCCTTTTAGGATGTTTAGGCTGTGCTCACCACCGACGTGGGATTCTGGCATGTCCGAAGGGTGCCGAGCAAAGATGTCCCGCTTTTCTTGTAGAAATTCTCATAGTGCGGCGTCTACATCAGGGTTTAATTGTGCCCCGATGGAGGCCGTCTTTGCAGGGTCCGTTGGGTGGACTTGGAATTTGACTATTTCGTCCGCTGGTTTAAAAGAGGTGGACTTGGATATTTTATCAAGTATCACGTCGTCCCTGTTCACCGTGGAGCACATCGCGGTGAGTTCCTCGGTCGCTAGGGCTTCGGATAGTGCCTCGAGGGCTAGTGCGGCCGTCTTATTTTCGGCGTGGAGTGCTATGTTCGGATCACTAGCGAGAGTGATGATTCCGTTGGGACCGGGCATTTTAAGCTTCATGTACCCATAATGGGGTATAGCTTGAAAAATTGTGAATGCCTCTCGTCCTAATAAAGCATGGTATCCGCTGTTGAACGGGGCCACTTGAAATGTGACCTCCTCGGACCTGTAATTGTCCTGCGAGCCGAACACTACGTCCAGCGTGATTTTTCCTGTGCAGCATGGTTCCCGGCTGGGGATATTCCTCTAAAGGTTGTGCTGCTTCGCTCAATGCGGTTCCAGTCTATTTCCATTTTTCGTAGGGTTTCCTCATAGATGAGGTTTAGTCCGCTGCCGCCATCCATGAGTACCTTAGTAAGGCGAAAGCCGTCTACTATCAGGCTGAGGACCAATGCGGCTGGTGCCCGGGCAGTTCGGAATTTAGGTTCGTCACTGGCATAGAAGGTAATAGCTGTGTCACTCCATGGATTTATTGTTGCTACTTGGTAGATTTCGGCAAGGTTGCGGAGTTGTCGTTTTCGCATGTTGTTTGATGCGAAAGTCTCGAAGACTGTTAACACCGTACTGGTGTTGCTGGGTTGGGATTCTGAAGCTAGAAGCTGTTCGCCACTTTTGGCCACCTGCCGTAGTATCCAACATGCTCGAAGGCTATGAGTTGGAGTGGCGCCCTACGTGCTATGAATTTTGCAGGTCCGTTTAGCCAACCCTCCAAAGACAGTTCCTGCACCCTTTAGGGGTTTTGGTTTTTGGTATTCAACCTGTGTGCTTGATAATGATGCACCCTTTTGTTCTGGACTAGGGATGTATTGGGGCGGATTATCCCAAAATTTACTTTCGGTTTTCCAGCGCTCTCCATCGCACAAGATACTTTTGTACGATGGTCACCAAGTCAGAAAAGCGTGTGATTTCACGATGACTTATGGCGTTTAGGATTCCCTTGTCTGTGCAATTATTGCAGAAGATTGATATTGCGTCCTCCTCTCGGCAGTCCTTTATCCTGTTCATAACCAGGAGGAATCTGGCCCAGTAATGATGTACTGTTTCGGCGGGCTCTTGCCGAATTCGAGAGAGATCGCTAATGTTTGGGTGGGTGGGTGGCACTAAATCCGGAACCCCGTCCAATTTAGGACTCAAGGGCCGGGAAGTTTCCGAACTCGGAAGCTTGGATTTTTTAGTGCTATCCAACGAGTCCGACCCATCGCCTGACTTTAAGTTCAGGGCTTGATCGACATCCGTCCCTCCGCAGGAATCCGGCATGGAGGGATCAGGAATCCGGACGTAGCTAGTCCTTAAGATAGGAGAAGAGTCACCGCGTTGCTCCTCTATCACAGCAACATGATGGGTAGCCTGGGGAGAGTTGATCTCTCTCGGATCGGTTTTAGGCCCGATCCGGTCGTAATCTGTGGCAACTCCCAGGGCGGCGATGCGATCCAAGAGCTCGTTTACGGAGGAGAGCTCGATCGGGTCTAACTGTTCGGCAAGTTCCGAACTGACATGGAGATTGGTTTCAATGACTCGAGAGGTCATCGTCGGCGCGACGGCCGAACTAGTGGTCATGAGAAAACCGCCTAGTCAAGAGTCGACCAGTGGCCAAGGCTTCTTTGGCGATGGTATCGCCTTTTTAAAGACGAGATGAGGCATCCTACGATGGCGGCGACGCAGGAGGAACTCTCAATGAAAGCACCAATGTCGGTGTCAAACCGGCGGATCTCGGGTAGGGGGTCCCGAACTGCATGCGTCTAGGCGGATGGTAACAGGAGACAAGGGACACGATGTTTTACCCAGGTTCGGGCCCTCTCGATGGAGGTAATACCCTACTCCTGCTTGATTAATATTGATGATATGGGTAGTACAAGAGTAGATCTACCACGAGATCAAGGAGGCTAAACCCTAGAAGCTAGCCTATGGTATGATTGTTGTTCATCCTACGGACTAAAACCCTCCGGTTTATATAGACACCGAATAGGTTAGGGTTACACAAAGTCGGTTACAATGGTAGGAGATCTACATATCCGTATCGCCAAGCTTGCCTTCCACGCCAAGGAAAGTCCCATCCGGACACGGGATGAAGTCTTCAATCTTGTATCTTCATAGTCTTGGAGTCCGGCCGTGACGATAGTCCGGCTATCCGGACACCCCCTAGTCCGGGACTCCCTCACCCATGTTTCTCATGATCTCAATCATTGCATCATGATCAATGGTGTCGAAGGCTTTAGCAAAATCTAGTTTTAACAGGACAAATTCTCTTTTGGAAGATTGGCACTGGTAGATGTACTCGAAGGCCCATGGCAGGCAGTCTTGGATCGTGCGCCCTTTGAGGAAACCATATTGGTTGTGGTGCACAATTTTGAGCACGAGTCTTTGTAAACGGTTGGCCAGGAGCTTAGTAATTACCTTTAGACAACAATTAAGTAGTGTGATGGGCCTGTATTCATTAATTGTTGACGGCGCCTGAACTTTTGGAATGAGAGTGATTAGTCCTTCATTAATGCTCTCTAAGTTGAGGTTGCCCTCGAAGAACTGGTTGCAAAGCTTATAGAAGTTCTCCTTGATCACTTCCCAACAAGTTTTCAGAAATATGCATGTAAAACCGTCAGGTCCCGGGGCCCGGTCCGCTGGCATTGTTTTGATCACCTGGTCAATTTCAGCCATGGTAAATGTAACTGTGAGTTCATCAAGGACATCAATCTTTTTGATGATTCTGGGCAAGTCAAATTTCATGTCGTGCTTGGTTTTCATGCCAAGTCGATCTTTGAAAGTCTGAAATATAATGGCTTCTTTGCTTGCATGATCCTTTGCACAAAAGCCAGATTCAGTCATGAGGGAGGCTATGTTATTTCTGCGATATCGTTCTGACGCCATTGCTTGAATTTTTTTGGAATTTTCATCGCCGAATTGAACCCAGCGAACCGTGCAACGTTTCTTCCAGTATAGCTTTTGGTAGGACAGGAGTCTTAGTAAATGGTTCTTGAGAATAGTTCTGAAATTTGCTTCCGGTGTCGTGAGAATCCTCCTGTTTTCCAAACCATCAATTTCCAGAAGGGCCTGTTAGTGTTCTCAATAGCAATTGATAGCTTAGAAATGTTCTTACTCCAACTTTTTAGTTCATGCCGAAGGTGCTTG
The DNA here is from genome assembly GCA_021605145.1 of Aegilops bicornis. Lineage (NCBI taxonomy): Eukaryota > Viridiplantae > Streptophyta > Magnoliopsida > Poales > Poaceae > Aegilops > Aegilops bicornis. The sequence continues at coordinate 215,543,362 of CM038675.1, forward strand.
AGCTTTTTGCAGAGATTAGACGCCATGTTTGGGGAGTTCACAGGTATGGCCCAAGCCCTTTTCACAGTTTCTAAGAACCCCAGGTGATGGATCCAATAAGATTCAAATCTGAACATCTTGGAACGTGGGATTTTTGTTTCAATATTTATGACACAAGGAATGTGATCTGAGACCGGTCTGCCAAGGGGTTTAACAAGCTGGTCCAATGATTACTAGTGAAGAACCAGTCAATTTGCTCTAGGAGGGAATCAGTTTGCATGTTGCTCCATGTGTAAGTTCTTCCCTTGATGGGCAGTTCAATTAAGGCCTGTGATCTGATGAAATCATTAAAAGTTACCATATCTCCAAAGTGGCCACCTGGTTTGTTACGATTGTCAGGACCTCTAATGAAATTAAAATCTCCACATAATAGCCAATCTTCATTAGTAGGTATATCAAGTGAGAATAGCTGTGCAATGAAATTGTTTCAGGGTCACCTTGACAGGGCCCATACACATTAACTAAGTTCCAAGATTGCGCCGACCGGGTAGAGTGAAACGAGTTACCAAAGGTAAAAGTCTTTAGAGGCCCTTTGTAGTAGCCAGAAAACCGCACTATTCCAAATGGTGGCAATTCCTCCTGACGCGCCCCGGGAGGGGACAAAATCAAACTTATCAAATCTTCGTGGGCAACAAGATTTAATCAAAGCATTATCAAAAGATTGTTTTTTCGTTTCCTGCAAGCAAATAACTGCGCAACCACAAGAGTTGATCGCATTAGAAAGTGCTAATTGTTTGGCTTCAGAGTTTAGCCCACGTACATTCCAACATAGAACATTCCAACTAACCAAAAGAGGCATAATAAAGATAAATAAGGAGATCATGCCGCATCAGAAGATGGCCCTGCGTCCTTGCAAGCCAGGAGCTTCTCCTCCGAGAGTTCAGCAGCGGGGATCCCACACATAACACTGGCAATCTGCTGAATGACAGGGATCGGGGTGGGAGGTGGCAGTTCTGCTTCATCAGAAAGTTCAGTGATGGTGATGGCTGTTGCAGCAGAGGGAACGACCCGTGGTTTTACCTTAGAGGCTCTGTTCTTTGTTTCCGAGAGTGACGGCACTTTGAATCCATCATACTTGTTCTTGCGAGTGCTCCGCCGCAGATTAATGGAGGATCCAGGAGCAGGAGCCTTTCCATGACGAGTACTCACCACAGGCTCATGGACAAGCAGGTCATCAGAAACATCAGTAGCAGTCACCGCAGACACCTGTGCAGGAAGTTCAGTAGAAGCAGCAGGATCAAGTGTGTCTGACAAGTGCACCAGACGAGGTGGAAGGACACTAACAGGAGCCGTTGAATCCCCATCATTCCGATCAAACAGAGAGAGATCAGCTTCCATGGACATTTGTTCAACAACAACAACATTGGAGTTGTGCAGAGTTGTGGTCTTGGTGGCTTCAGTAACAGTTAGCATTCCCTCCTCTTCAGAAATTGCCACTTTAAACTCCACTCTAGCATCCCTAAGACCATAGCCAGAGCTCCATGGGCCATAAGCTGCAACTATAGGCATGATTGCAGACCTGAGGAAGGTGTTAAGCCTGACAATGGGGAAACCTTCATTAATCATCATCGAGCTGATTATAGTACCCTGAGCAGACATAGCAAGCTGCAAACCCAAGAGCGAAAGAGAGATCTGAATGTCCAATGCATTATCTTTGAGGGCGGACTAGAAACCACAATACTTTCAGTGCAGCCGAGATTTCTCCCTAACAGGATTGTTAAAAATGTTGCTTGGCACCAAGACATAGCCGAGACTGTGGCACTGGAATCCGAACTGCCAAAAGCTGAAATAGAATCATTCCAAGCTGTCCCTGGGCTATCCTGGAGATTATTAGCAGGTAAAATCCCATCTTGCACTTGCAGACCCTCAGCCGTCAGCCAAGCCTGAAAGTTATACAGTGCAGGAGGCGGCGAAGGTGGCCAAGCACCCCATCCCGCTTGGAGGTGAACGTCGTGTCCCTAAGGAGCATTGTGTTGTGGAGCTTCATGAGGCATGTTTGGCGCGGCGTTCTAAGCGAGCCAATTATGTAGTTGGGCTTGGTACATCTGCTCCGCAGTGAGAGTGTCACCGAAAAGGGGATGGGGAATCCCATCAGCAGGCGGTGGTTCAATATCTGCAAGCGACACATCCGGGATATGGGCATTCCAATCATCGCTGCTTGAGAATCGTGGCCTTACAGTCCAGCATCGGTGCTCACCTCCCAGCTGATGCATAACAAAACTTTTTGGCACCCGACGCAAGCTAAGAACTCTGGCTTTGATCAGAACAAATTTCCTGTCCCCTCTAGGATTATTCCAAGTGATAAGTTCCCCAAACTTATCGACAGACTTATGGATGTAGTGAGAGGTTTGATAATCATGGGGAAATCCAATGTACAACAACCAGACTTGAGGTCCAAAGCAAGTTTGGCGCATATTGATAGCAGCATCGTGAGGAACAAAGGAAACAACAGTGCCCTGATTATCATCATCCTCATCGAGCTCAAAAGTAGTACCCACCACAGTATCTCTAATCTACGAATCCACGAAACCAAAGATGCCAATCCCAAGCGGGTAATCATCTACTTCAGTGGGAAAGAAATTGGACTCGTGGAGCAAACCTTCAATGGTGTGGCGAAGCAGAGCCTTCTGATGGAAAGGGAAAATTGAGCGTTGTACAAACTTGTGATGGCAAAGCAATAAGGCAATAATTGTTGTTATGATGCTAGGAAAAGTTATTGAAATTATCATTGATCAAACTTGTGCACCTTGCTAGCATTCACACTTCATAAATTATTTCTTTTATCATTTACCTACTCGAGGACGAGTAGGAATTAAGCTTAGGGATGCTGATACGTCTCCAAGGTATCTATAATTTATGAAGTATTCATGTTGTTATTTTATCATTCTTGGATGTTTTACAATCATTTTACAGCAACTTTATATCATTTCTTGGGACTAACCTATTGACCCAGTGCCCAGTGCCAGTTGTTTTTTCCTTGTTTTTTACATCGCAGGAAATCAATACCAAACGGAGTCCAAATGAAACGAAACTTCACGGAGATTTTTTATGGACCAGAAGACCAATAGTGGGCTGAAGAATCACCTGGGGGTTCCCCGAGGGGGCCACAACCCACCAGGGTGCGCCTTGGGGCCCAGGCACGCCCAGGTGGGTTGTGCCCACCTCGGTGGCCTCCCGCACCCCCTCTTTACCCTATAAATTCACAAATATTCCAAAACCCTTCGGGGTTACCCTAGATCAAAAGTTCCGCCGCCGCAAGGCTCTGTATCCATGAGAAACCAATCTAGACATGTTCTACCACCCTGTCGGAGGGGGGGAATCATCTCCAGTGGCCATCTTCATCATCCCGGCGGCCACCACGATGAGGAGGCAGTAGTCCACCCTCCGGGCTGAGGGTTTGTACCAGTAGCTATGTGTTTAATATATCTCTCTCTCTCTCGTGATCTATATCATGGGCTTTGTTAATATAGATGGATCATATGATGTTTCTCCCCTCTATACTCTTGTTGTGATGAATTAAATCTTTACCCTTTGAAGTTTTGTCTTGTCGGATTGAATATTCAGATATGAGAACACTTGATGTATTTCTTGCGGTATGAATACTTGAGTTGACAATGGGGTATCGTATTGATTCACTTGATATATGTTTTGGCACTCAACTCGCGGATTCCTGAGGTGACATTGGGGGTAATCTACGCATAGGGGTTGATGCACGTTTTTATTATCTTTTCTCCGATAGAAACTTTGGGGTCTCTCTTTGTAGTTCTTTGTGTGGATTGAGTATTATGAATATGAATTTGCTTTGGTGTTATTTTAGTACGAACTCTAGGATAGATCGAACGGAAAAATAGCTTTGTGTTATTTTAGTAAGAACTCTTGAATAGATAGAACGGAAAGAATAGCTTTGAGGTGGTTTCGTACCCTACAAACAATTTCTATCTTTTGTTCTCCGCTAATAGGAACTCGGGAGTGATTCTTTATTGCACTTTGAGGGATAATCATATGATCCAACTATGTTAGCATTAATGAGAGGTTGCACTAGCAAAAGTACGGACCCTAGGCCTTGTTTTCAAGCATTGCAATACCGTTTTTGTGCCTGTTTACTATTTGCTTCCTTGCTGTTTTTATTTATTCGGATTATAAAAATATATTTCTACCATCAATATTACACTTTTATCACCATCTCTTCATGAACTAGTGCACCTACACAATTTTCCATTGTATTGGGTGTGTTGAGGACACAAGAGATTTCTTGTATTTGGTTGCAGGGTCGTTTGAGAGAGACCATCTTCATCCTACACCTCTCACGGATTGATAAACCTTAGGTCATCCACTTGATGGAAAATTGCTACTGTCTTACAAAACTTTGTGCTTGGAGGCCCAACACGTGTCTACAAGAATAAAGTTGTGTAGTAGACATCAATATGTGCTCGCCCACAACTTTCGGTGAACATGGCATTGGCTGACATGGGCGCTATCGCCTTCTGTCGTACCTTTGGGGCGGTGGAGCACGCTCAATGGGAGGAGCTGCTCGAGTGTATTGCCCTTCACACCCCCTCCCTTGAGCCTGACTCCCTGACCTGGCGCCTCGAGCCAAATGGTAGGTTCTCTACTAAATCCCTATACCAGGCGATTGTACCCACTCCCGGACCGATTGAGCTCTCTGTGTTATGGGAGATCAAACTCCCCTTGAAAATTTGTACCTTCCTCTGGCAATGGGTCTGAGGCCGGCTGCCTTCAGGCTCGGAGGTGTGTAAGCGTAATGGCCCTAGGGATGGCCTTTGTCCCATTTGCATGGTACCGGAAGACTGTAACCACATTTTCTTCCGGTGCCCTCCGGTGCAGTTCCTATGGAGATGCTTCTGGGAGGTTGTGGGTGGCGGTTGGTGCCATGACAACCTTCCGGACTTGTTTGGGGAGATCCTTAGGCTCCCCAGCCCTAGACGTGACCCCATTTGGGTGGCTATGGGCACCCTGGCATGGACCCTCTGGTGCATCCGCAATAAATTAGTCATCGAACACGTGATCCCTTGCCGTGTGACTGACGCAATCTACAAAATGTGTGGCTTCTTACATCTATGGAGACCGCTTAGCAAGCGGTGCGATCGGGATGTCATCGACAACATCATGTCGGGTCTCCGCTCCTCGGCTTCGGCGTTAGCTCCACCACCACAGCCACCCCCTCCAGAGCCGGATTAGATTTTATTTTCTCCTTGTTTGGGGCTTGTTTTGCGGTGCCCCCAGCGACTATTTGAGACATGCTTGTACTTTAACCTGACTTGTTGAATGCTTGGTGATGTTGCTTTATAATATAAAGCGGGGGGAAACCCTTTTTCGTAATATCCCAACAAAAATGGAACCAAATCCCCTGCCAACCCATCTGATTTTACTTTCTCCTCTCCTCTTTTCTTCCTCCGCGCTGGACGTCTTCTAGCTCCGTTGCCACTCTTGCCCTCTTTGTGTTCGACACATTGTGCGGCCAGGTTTTTTGATGATTTTTTCATACGCAGAATGATGTATTCTAATGGTTTGTCGGATGAAAAATATGGACTGGCGGAGCTTGATGAAATGATTAAGAAAGAGCCATGCAGCCATCAATGCTCCTTTTTTTAGGGATATGAACTATCACTAAGAATCTTCTCTGCTGACAGAAGATTCATAGTGACAGTCCATATCATTTAGAAAGGGTGCAATGATGACCGAAACTTATCGCTTTTGGATGACGTGGCTATTTAAGCCGGTCATGTCGCTCCTTGCGCGGCGAGGTGGGACTAAACCCCCAACCCCGCCGACCAGACAGGGATGTCATATACACTGGAAATCTTAAGTACAAATAATTTATGGTGTTTAACAACACCGCTGGCCCAACACGGACTAAATATCCAAAATGATCGATGTGCATGTACTTGGTATTTTGAAAATAGAGTTTGCGGTTGCAAATGGCAAAATTTAAGACCCTCCCGGTCATTGTCAATGGACGCGTCCGAGCGATTCCGCAAACGTATAGGGACCTGGATTAGCCCACCGTGGTTGTAGATGCTCTAAGAGCATTTACAACCAAACCCTTCAAACCATCCCTAAACGTTTGGATGGACAGTCCAGACACCACCCTGATACGTCCATTTTGCATCATGTGTTCTTACTGTTATTTATAATGTTTTTATCCATAATAATGCTTTTTCGAGTATTCTAATGCCTTATCTCTCATAATTTACAAGGTACACACAAACAGGGAGAATTCCGGCAGCTGGAAATTTGGACCTGAAAAAGCTACGTCAGGCAACCTATTCTGCACAACTCCAAATGAGCTGAAACTTCATGGGGATTTTTTATGGAATATTTAAGAATTATTGGAGCCAATAACTACCAGAGGGGGCCCACCAGGTGGGCAAAACCCACCTGGGCGCTAGAGCCCCCTGGTGCGCCCTGGTGGGTTGTGGCCTCCTCGGCCCACCTCCAGCGCCCATCTTCTGGTATATAGGTTATTTTGACCTAGAAAAAATAACGAGAGGGCTTTCGGGACGGAGCGCCGCCGTCTCGAGGCGGAACTTGGGCAGGAGCACTTTGGCCCTCCGGTGGAGCGATTCCGCTAGGGGAACTTCCCTCCCGGAGGGGGAAATCATCGTCATCATCATCACCAACAACTCTCCCATCTTTGGGAGGGCAATCTCCATCAACATCTTCAACAACACCATCTCATCTAAAACCCTAGTTCATCTCTTGTATTCAATCTTTTTACCGGAACTATAGATTGGTGCTTGTGGGCGACTAGTAGTGTTGATTACATCTTGTAGTTGATTACCATATGGTTTATTTGGTGGAAGATTGTATGTTCAGATCCAATATGCTATTAAATACTCCTCTGATCATGAGCATGTTTATCATTTGTGATTAGTTACTTTTGTTCTTGAGGTCATGGGAGAAATCATGTTGCAAGTAATCATGTGAACTTGATATGTGTTCGATATTTTGATCGTATGTATGTTCTTATTCCCTTAGTGGTGTCATGTGAACGTCGACTACATGACACTTCACCATATTTGGGCCTAAGGGAATGCATTGTGGACTAGCAATTAGATGGTGGGTTGCGAGAGTGACAGAAGCTTAAACCCCAGTTTATGCGCTATTCCGTAAGGGCCTGATTGGATCCTAGAGTTTAATGCCATGGTTAGATTTTATTCTTAATACTTTTCTCATAGTTGCGGATGTTTGCCGGAGAGTTAATCATAAGTAGGAGGTTTGTTCAAGTAAGAACAACACCTAAGCACCGGTCCACCAACATATCAAATTATCAAAGTAGCAAACACAAATCAAACCAACATGATGAAAGTGACTAGATGAAATTCCTGTGTGCCCTAAAAAACGCTTTGCTTATCATAAGAGACCGTTTTGGCCTGTCCTTTGCCTCAAAAGGATTGGGCCACCTTGCTGCATACTTATTGTTACTATCATTACTTGCTCGTTACAAATTATCTTGTTATCAAACTACTCTGCTACTTACAATTTCAGCACTTGCAGACATTACCTTACTGAAAACTACTTGTCATTTCCTTCTGCCCCTCGTTGGGTTCGACACTCTTACTTATCGAAAAGAGCTACAATTGATCCCCTATACTTGTGGGTCATCACACCCGATCACAAAATGGCCATCAAATGGGACCCCCCACACGCAGCCCAAACGTTTTGATTGTCCGGCACCCTCAAACCCAGCTCATACGTCCGGTACCACAATTAGCTACCCCTCAACCTACTGCACCTACTAAAAATATTGAATATGAAATTCCTTCGGGTATGATAGAACAACTGCTAGCTAATCCTTATGCAGGAGATGGAACCGAACATCCTGATATGCACTTGATATATGTGGATGAAATTTGTGGATTATTTAGGCTTGCAGGTTTACCCAGAGATGAAGCTAAGAAGAAGGTTTTCCTTTATCTTTGAAGGGAAAAGCATTGGCATGGTATAGGCTATGCGATGATATTGGATCATGGAATTGTAATCATTTGAACTTGGAGTTCCACCAAAAAAATTACTCTATGCATCTAGTTCATCGTGATCGGAATTATATATATAATTTTTGGCCTCGTGAAGGAGAAAGTATCGCTCTAGCTTGGTGGAGGCTTAAGTCGATGTTATATTCATGCCCAATCATGAGCTCTCAAGAGAAATTATTATCCAGAATTTTTATTCTCGGCTTTCTCGTAATGATCAAACCATGCTTGATACTTCTTGTGTTGGTTCTTTTATGAAGAAGACTATTGAATTCCGGTTGGATCTTTTGGAAAGAATTATACGCAACTCTGAAGATTGGGAACTCGATGAAGGTAAAGAGTCAGGTATTAAGCTTAAGTATGATTGTGTTAAATCTTTTATGACTACCGATGCTTTTCAAAAGTTTAGCACTAAATATGGACTTGACTCTGAGATAGTAGCCTCCATTTGTGAATCATTTGCTACTCATGTTGAACTCCCTAAAGAGAAGTGGTTTAAATATCACCCACCTATTAAAGAAGAAATTAAAGAACCGGTACCGGTTAAAGAAGAAACTATACTTTATAATGTTGATCCAGTTGTTCCTTCGCTTATATTGAGAAACCACCATTTCTTGTTAGGATATGAACATGCTAAAGTTTCAACTATGGTTAACAAAAGCTACATTAGAACACCTAAGCCTGATGAACAAATTAAAGTGGAACCTAGCATTGCTATGGTTAAAGATCTCTTGGAAGAAGATATTGATGGGCATGTTATTTACTTCTGTGAAGAAGCTACTAGAATTGCTAAACCTGATAGAAAAGATAAACATAGACCTGTTGTTGGCATGCCTGTTATTCAGTTAAAACAGGAGATCACTGTTATCATGGTTTTTGTGACATGGGGTGCTAGTGTGAGTGCTATTCCTTAAACTTTATATCAAGAAATTATGAAAGATATATCACCTGCTGAGATAGAAGAAATAGATGTTACTATTAAACTTGCTAATAGAGACACTATATCACGAGTTGGGATTGTTAGATATGTTGAAGTCTTGTGTGGGAAAATAAAATACCCTACTGATTTCCTTGTTCTTGGTTCCCCACAAGATGACTTTTGTCCCATTATCTTTGGTAGACCTTTCTTGAACACAGTTAATGCTAAGATAGATTGTAAGAAACAAACTATTGGTGTCAGTTTTGGTGATGAGTCTCATGAGTTTAATTTTTCCAAGTTTAGTAGAAATCTTCATGAAAAATAATTGCCTACTAAGGATGAATCAATTGGTATTGCTTCTATTGCTGTGCCACCAACTGATCCTTTAGAACAATATTTGCTAGACCATGAAAATGATTTACATATGCATGAAAGAAATGAAATAAATAAGATTTACTTTGAACAACATCCTCTACTTAAACACAATTTGCCTATTGAAACTCCGGGAGGTCCTCCTCCACCTAAAGGTGATCCTGTGTTTGAATTAAAACAATTGACAGACACTTTGAAATATGCTTATCTTGATGAAAAGAAAATATATCCTGTTATTATCAGTGCTAACCTTCCAGAACATGAAGAAGAAAGATTATTGAAAGTTCTAAGGAATCACCGGGCTACTATTGGATATACTCTTGATGATTTAAAGGGCATTAGTCCCACTCTATGTCAGCACAAAATTAATATGGAACATGATGCTAAACCAGTTGTTGATCACCAACGTCGGTTAAATCCGAAGATGAAAGAAGTGTTAAGAACAGAAATATTGAAACTTCTGGAAGCAGGTATTGTAGCGACCCAACCCGAATGGATCAAGTCTCTGTGCTTTCGTGTCATCCCTGGATCGGTATGCTGACACACACAGTACTCGAAGGATTTATAACAGAGGTAAATCACATGTATAAAGTAACGTAAATACTATTACCTCGATCCAAAATATAGCGGAAGCAACAAGGTTGTGGATTCCCATCAACACCAACGGCAAAGTTGAGTATAGGAAATCGTAACCCTAACGTATCACTTACTCGTAAATGCGAAAAAGTACGCAACATGAAAAGTTGCAGCCCGAAACGGGTCAAGACATGGAATATCTTTGGCAATGTAACACATAGAGAGTAATGAAAGAATAAGCTATACTACATGCATATATGGCTGGTGGAAAGCTCTATGGTTACGCTTTTTGCGAAAAGCTAATTTTTCCCTACTGCAAAGGAATAAATTTAATTAACTATCATGGTGGTTGTTGAACATTGAGAATGGTTGACAGCATCCTCAATCCCAATTAAAAGTACTCATTAAACCCAAACAAATTATATTAAGTAACGTGATGAGATCAACAGGATATCCGGTACTAGATACTCGAAATTGTCCATAACCGGGACAGGGCTAATCATGATTAGTTTATACACTCTGCAGAGGTTTGCACTTTTCCCCACAAGACTCGATCGCCTCCGTTTGGTTTCTCGCACTACATGGTGTTTGAGAGCGGATGACCGAGACATGGTCTTTCGTAAGCGCTTAGCACCTTACGATGGGTGGACCGGTACACCTACATCCCCTACATCTGCTAGTCCACCACTATAAGAGTTCGCACGACTTAGTCAACTATGCGAGCCCATAATGGCTTGTGGCTGCACACGTAAGTTACTAGTATGAATAATCTTATGATCCCTTTGAGCACGGGTGGCGGTCCGAAGAAAAACAGGCAAGTCTGATAGAAACCAGTGCCTCAATCCACCCGGATGTGTGTTTAAGTTGCCACCTTAGATAAACCATTAATAACAATCTCACATACATCATGGATATTCACTCACCCAATCCACGTCTACTAGCATAGCATGGCATAATGAGCAAACGTAGAAGTAACTCCCAAAGGTTTCATAAGTAAAACAGGTAATAGGTACTACCTCAATCTACTTCCCATCCCACAATTTATTTAGATCCTAATCATGCAAGTGTTTGAGGAATATATCTAATGCATAAAAACTGGGTAGTAGAAAAAGTATGATCAAGTGTTACTTGCCTACAATGTTGATGAAGAAGATTCGCACTCAAAACTCTTGATAGTTCTACTTGTCACACTCCGGTCAATCTATCGTAAGCAAACAGTAGTAACCACACATAAGCAATCACTCAAAAGATCAGGAAGATCGAAGAAAACGAATTCGGAAAACGTCAAAACCAAATCAAATAACTCTTGCAGCATAAAACAATTTCTAACGGTACCAAAATTATGTGAATTTGACCTTATCAGAAAGTTTAGGTCAAGAGCTTCGATTAGCAAAAAGAATCAACAAAATCGGAGTTACGAAACTCAAGTTATGATCAAACGAAGTTCGAATATAAATCTGTTTGAATTCAAATTTTAAAACTTTCAAAAACATGTTTGAGTTGGATTACTGGATAGAGGAGACCATAACGAAGAAGTGGGCGTTGGTTTCGTTGGATTCCGACTTTCGAGTAAAAAGTTATGAGCGTTTGAAGATTAGGGACTAAAAATAACACTACAGATAGGTCCCTGGCGGAAATTAAAAATAAAAAGAAAAATCTATCGAGCGAACGCTCGCTAAACAAAACCGGAAAGAAAAACCGGCGAGAAAACCGATCTAGGGTTTCAAAAGAAAACCAAACGAAAAACCGATCTAGAAAACTGAACGGAAACCGAACGATTTATGAAAAACCGAACCGAGGAAAAGAAAAGGTGACGCTGGCTGGGCTAGTACCTCAAGAGGCGAGGGCTCCGGGCGGCTAGGTGGCGGGCGACGACACTTGGCGGCGGCGGTGTAGGGTGGCGGCGGCGGCGGCGTAGGGCGGCGGCGCGGTGTAGGGCGGCGGCGGTACTGCTGCTGCTGCTGAGGAGGAGGAGAGGAGAGGAGAGGAGAGGTGTTGGTTTGATGTGTTGGAGGGGAGGTGCTTGGGTATTTATATTAGGGAGGGGAGGGTTTTGCTTGGGGTAGGGGACAAGAAATAGACTAGGATTAGGAATCCTAGGAATAAAAAACGGAATAACTAAACGGGATCAAATCCTACTAGGATTTGTAAAAGAATAGGAAACCGGGGCGGTTTCCCTGGCTCCCTGGTGCGTGCGTGCGATGGCCTTGGCCTCCTGGCCGGCCGGTGGCTGGCGGCTTGGGCCTTTGGCCCAAATCGCTGCGCTTTTTTTTAAACAAAATTTCACAGAACTAAAATAAAAACAAAATAATTAAAACTTTTATATAGGCATATAATATATCAAAATTTGCAGAAAAATATTTCCTACAAGATGAACATTATTCTAATGTCAAATAAAATCCATACAAATTCAAATAAAACAAAGAGTGCTTCTGCTCTAATAAAATCTAACCAAAAATCATTTAGAAAATACCAAAATGACTTCAAATTAATTTCTCTCCAATTTTCTGATGTAGGGAATCATGTTACCCTATTTTCCATATATTTTATTTTTGGAAAAAAGTAATTTGAATAAAACTCAAATAACTCCAAATTGAAAATAATACAAAGGAACTTTGAATTTAATTCTTTGAAACTCCCAACTCATATTTCATATAATTTGAAGAAGTCATTTTATCTTCGCTCGTGAAAATCATTGAGTTGCATAAAGTTTCAGAATTGAAAATATTCTCAAATGAAATTCAAATATTTTCAGCACCTTGTCATTTAAATAAATGGAAGAAGTCATGTCATCTTCTCTCCGTGGTTTTGTGATGAAAAGAATTTGAATTCGAAGATCATAAAAGCAAAATGAAAGTTTGGGAAAGTCCTTTTATTCCCTCTCATTTAACTTTCAAAAGTTTCGAATTCACTCATTTTCAGTCAATCAATCAAACAATCAATCAAAACTATCTATTTGTTTATAACATTCCAAAATTTAGAATTTTGGGATGTTACAGGTATAATCTATCCCATAGCTGATAGTAGATGGGTAAGTCCTATTCATTGTGTCCCTAAGAAAGGAGGTATAACTATTGTTCCTAATGATAAGAATGAACTTATTCCACAAAGAATTGTTACATGCTATAGAATGGTAATTGATTTTAGAAAATTAAACAAAGCGACTAGAAAAGATCATTACCCTCTATCTTTTATTGATAAAAGGCTTGAAAGATTATCTAAGCACACACACTTTTGCTTCCTTGATGGATATCCTGGCTTTTCACAAATACCTGTTTCTCAACCTGATCAAGAAAAATACCACTTTTACTAGTCCATTTGGAACTTATGCTTATAGACGTATGCCTTTTGGTTTATGTAATGCACCTGCTACCTTTCAAAGATGTATGATGGCTATATTCTCTGACTTTGTGAAAAGATTGTTGAGGTTTTCATGGATGACTTCTCTATCTATGGGAAGTCTTTTGATGATTGTTTAAGCAATCTTGACCGAGTTTTGCAGAGATGTGAACAAACAAATCTTGTCTTGAATTGGGAGAAGTGCCACTTTATGGTTATTGAAGGCATTGTCTTGGGTCATAAAATTTCTGAAAGAGGTATTGAAGTGGATCAAGCTAAGGTTGATGTAATTGAGAAAATGCCATGTCCTAAGGACATCAAAGGTATTCGTAGTTTCCTAGGTCATGCTGGTTTCTATAGGAGATTTATCAAAGACTTTTCTAAAATTTCTAGGCCTCTTACTAGTCTCTTGCAAAAGGATATTCCTTTTGTTTTTTATGACGATTGTCTTGAAGCCTTTGAAACACTCAAGAAAGCCTTAATTACTGCACCTATTGTTCAACCACCTGATTGGAACTTGCCTTTTGAATTTATGTGTGATGCTAGTGATTATGCTGTTGGTGCTGTTCTAGGACAAAGAGTTTATAAGAAATTGAATGTTATCCATTATGCTAGTAAAGCTCTAGACAGTGCTCAAAGAAATTATGCTACTACTGAAAAAGAAATCTTAGCAGTGGTGTTTCCTTGTGATAAATTTAAACCTTATATTGTTGATTCCAAAGTAACTGTTCACACAGACCATGGTGCTATTAAATATCTTATGGAAAAGAAAGATGCTAAACCTAGACTTATTCGTTGGGTTCTATAGTTACAAGAATTTGATTTACATATCATTGATAGAAAAGGAGCTGAGAACCCCATAGCTGATAACTTGTCTAGGCTAGAAAATGTGTTTGATGACCCACTACCTATTGATGATAGTTTTCATAATGAGCAGTTAGCTACAATAAATGTTGCTAATGGTACTCCTTGGTATGCTGACTATGCTAATTACATTATTGCTAAATATTTGCCACCTAGCTTTACATACCAACAAAATAAAAAATTCTTCTATGATTTAAGACATTACTTTTGGGATGACCCACATCTTTATAAAGAAGGAGTAGATGGTATTATTAGACGTTGTGTACCTGAGCATGAACAGGGACAAATCCTACGGAAATGTCACTCCGAGACTTATGGAGGGCATCATGCTGGAGATAGAACTGCTCACAAGGTATTGCAATCTGGTTTTTATTGACCTACTCTCTTCAAGGATGCCTGTAAGTTTGTTTCATCTTGTGATGAATGTCAAAGAATAGGTAATATCGGTAAGCGTCAAGAAATGCCTATGAATTATTCACTTTCTGTTGAACCATTTGATATTTTGGGATTTGATTACATGGGACCTTTTCCTTCCTCTAATGAGTATACACATATTTTGGTTGTTGTTGATTATGTTACTAAATGGGTAGAAGCTATTCCAACCAGTAGTGCTGATCACAACACCTCTATTAAAATGCATAAGGAAGTTATTTTCCCAAGGTTTGGAGTCCCTAGGTATTTAATGACTGATGGTGGTTCATAATTTATTCATAGTGCTTTCCGTAAAATGCTTGCTAAGTATGATGTTAACCATAGAATTGCATCACCCTATCATCCTCAGTCTAGTGGTCAAGTTGAACTTAGCAATAGAGAAATAAAATTAATTTTGCAAAAGACTATCAATAGGTCCAGGAAGAATTGGTCTAAGAAATTAGATGATGCACTTTGGGCTTATAAAACAACATATAAAAATCCTATGGGTATGTCTCCTTATAAAATGGTTTATGGAAAAGCTTGTCATTTTCCTCTTGAGTTAGAACATAAAGCATATTGGGCAGTCAAAGAGCTCAACTATGATTTCAAACTTGCTGGTGAAAAGAGGTTATTTGATATAAGCTCATTAGATGAATGGAGAACCCAAGCATATGAAAATGCAAAGTTATTTAAAGAAAAAGTTAAAAGATGGCATGACGAAAGAATCCAAAAGCGTGAGTTTAAAGTCGGAGAATATTTCCTTTTGTACAACTCTCGTTTTAGATTTTTTGCAGGGAAGCTCCTTTCAAATTGGGAAGGCCCATATGTCATCGAGGAGGTTTACCGGTCTGGTGCCATCAAAATAAATAATACCGAAGGTACTAACCCGAAGGTTGTCAATGGGCAACGAATAAAGCATTATATCTCAGGATTATCCAAACTTTGACACCGGAAGAACACATAAAAGAGTCCTTCCAGAGCACTCCATAATCGTGCAAACAAGGAGGTACGTGATATGGTAAGTAAACAGACTCCGAAAAATTCCTAAAAAATATTTTTTATCAGTTTTGGAATATTTTAGAATTTTGGAAATAAAGAAACTCCGAGGAAGCGTCCCCTGGTGTGCACAAGACACCAGGGCGCGTGAGGCTCGCTTGGCGCGCCTAGGTGAGTTGTGCCCACCTGGGACACCTCCCGTACTCAGCTTTTCTTCCGTGTACTTGTCCTCCAAGATAAAAAAATCTATATATACTTCTCGAACCTGCTAACCACCGTATCACGGAGAAAATCTTCTGTTCTCTTTTCTTGTTGTTTCCGGTCAGATTTATCAAGCTAGGCATCATGTCTTCCTACTCCTCCAACCACATGGAAGAAGATGCTTGGCAGATGAAGATCGAGACGAAGAGGGAGGATCCTACAGACGCCATCAAGGGATACAAGGGCAAGGAAGCTACCGTAGATCCATCCCCGGTGGCAACACAAGCACTGTTGGCCGAGGAGGAGGAAGATATCCTTAAACCCTACCTTACTCACCTTATTCCTGTTGAGATTGAAGCTTTTCACGTCATTGAAATAGTTCGCATACAAAATAAGTATCTCACTCGCGAAAATATTCTGCATCAAGAGCATATCACCTATCTCCAGAGCGTTATCCGTCGGTTGGAGAATCTCTTGATCTTTAAGGATAGGATTGCTCCATCACCACCACCATCTTCTTCACCACCAAAGGATAACTGAGTATCCGGTATGGGCACTCCCCTTGGCTTCCGCCAAGCTTGGGGGAGATGCCCCGGTATCATATCATCCCACTATCTTTTTTCTTTTACTTATCTTAGTTTGATATTTTTGCTTTAGATGAAATAAAGTTTAGTTCGATCCTTTCTTATTTGAGAGTTTGCTTTGTGATCTATCATTGAAATCGTGTGCAAGTTATATAATAAAGTTTAATTTGAGTTTTTGCTTTCTTTACTTTCATGTTGCAAATAAAGAAAAGAAATAAAGAAAGAAAAATAGAAAGGAAACAAATAAAATAAAGGAAATAAATCAATAAGATCGTATACTAATCCTATGGTATGTGATGGCACCACATAAGGAAAAGTATAAGTAGAAAATTTTATTAGAGATTGACAAACATGGCATTAGTAAATGATGCAACTCATGAAAGAATTAATAAGGGAAGAGAAGATTCACATATAAATATACTATCCTAGAAATCTTTTGTGATTGTGAGCCCTCATTAAAATATTATATGCCAAAATTGTTGACGTTGGACAAGGAAGACAAATTAATGGTTTATGTTTGTTTATATTCACATAGAAGTCATATTGTCATAGATCCTTCAAAATTTGGTGCCTGCCCCTATCTTTGCTAGCCAAAAATTCCGCACTAAGTAGAGATACTAGTTGTGCATCCAAAAACCCTTAAACCCAAATCTTTTTCAAGTGTCCACCATACCTACCTAGGGATTGAGCAAGATCCCTCAAGTAAGTTGTCATCGGTGCAAAAAGGCAATAAAAATTGCTTCTAAATATGTGAGATCATTTAGTGTAAGAGAAAATTGAGCGTTGTACGAACTTGGATGACAAAGAATAAAAGGGACAGACTGCATAATAAAGGTTGTCATCTTAAGGGGCAATACAACGTGACGTTCTCTTGCACTAAGGGATTGAGCATGCAAACAAATAAGCGCATGGCAACCTCTGCTTCCCTCTGTGAAGGGCCTATCCTTTACTTTTATGTATTTACTTTTATGCAAAGAGTAAATGTTTTCCTTCTATTCCTTTTTATTTTCTCTTTTGGCAAGCATCACACTACTGCAGGATGGTCCAAACAGGACACTATGATCAGAGACCCTTTGACGAAACTGTGTGTGATGCCATAATTGCAAATGGTGGTGTAAAAAACCCGTCAAAAAAGGTGCAAAACGTTTGTGACGACGGATGCATCAAAAATGGTTCAGATTTTAGTTGCATGTGCGATGCAGGGCATACGATTCATCTCAATTAACTGTTTGGGATGAGGAGGAACAAAAGAAATGGGCAGCCCGATGAAGGCGTGTGCGATATAGAGCATACGATTCACTCGGATGAACTGTTTGTGATTAGGCAACACAAAAGAAACGGTCAGCCAGATCAAGGTGTGTGTGATTGAGGGCATACGCTTCAGAAGGATTAACTGTTTGCGATTAGGCAACAAAACAAAAACGGGTTAGCCAGATCAAAGTGTCTGCGATTGATGGCATACACTACACATGGATGAACAGTTTGCGATTAGCCACAACAAACTGAAACAGTTAGATAGATCAACGTGTGTGCGCTAGACGGGCACACACATTCTAATTAATAGAAGCGAGCATGATGGTAATAACGAGCGCACACAGTTGTTGGAATAATATGTGTGCTGACATTGCCTATTGCGGCGCCATGTACGCGGCCGAGAAGGCGTACGTGCCCACGTTACGCCTTCCGGGAATAGTGCCGCACTTTTAACCATCAGTAAATTTTGAGCATGCCTCCCGTCACATTCCAAATTGCAAACCTGTTCACACCGATCAAAACCTAAACGATTTCCCACTTAGGAGCGTATTACTACGCGGTTATAAATACTACTACTCCAAGATGACTTCACATTCCTCCTCAACTCCTCATCCACAAAAAGTCAAAAACAAGCAAGTCATTCATAATCGTTCCCTTGCGTCCGCCATGGACAACATGAGTTTTGGGTCGAGAGATTGCCACGAGGGAGAAGCGAGCCTGGAAGCGGAAGCACGAGAGATGTCCCGCCTCGCCGCGAAAGCAGCCAACATGTCCCACCGCACGGCCGTAGCAGCACAGAGGTCCAGCCGTGCCGCCGAAGCAGCACAGAGGTCCCGCCGCACCGTCGATGCAGCAGGTTTGGCCGCCCGCGCCACGGAAGCAGAAGAGATGTCCCGCTGCACCGTGAATGCAGCAGAGATGTCCTCCCGCGCCGCGGCGGCCTGGGAAAATGTCTCGCGGGCAGGCGAGGACTCTTACAGGTGCATGCGTGCCCTTGTCCTTAGGCAGCTGGATCAGATCTCCAGGTGGGCGAGGTTGCAGGATGACGTGAAAGCCTCATCTAAACAGTCTACCGGTGTCATCCGGCAACTAAATGAGAGCAATGCGAAGCTCCAGGCCGAATGCGACCTGCTGAGGGCGAAGATCGTCGAAAGTGCGGAGCAGCAGGATCAGACCACTGCCTTGTTGAAGAGGACCGGCGTCATCGTCGAGAAACTTATGGACGAGAATGCCATGTTGCGCATCGAGCGCAGAAGGCTGGTGGAGGAATCCATGGATGCTCTCAAGCAGCATCTTGAGGACAAGAAAGAGCTCGTAGCCGCTCGCCGTGAGACTAGTTCCCGAGGCCTGCAGCAACACATCAAGAAAGTAGAGAT
This sequence comes from Aegilops bicornis, assembly GCA_021605145.1. NCBI lineage: Eukaryota > Viridiplantae > Streptophyta > Magnoliopsida > Poales > Poaceae > Aegilops > Aegilops bicornis. The sequence continues at coordinate 215,562,290 of CM038675.1, forward strand.
CAGCGAGCCAGATCGTTGTCTTCCTTCTTCTTTTTCCCTTGTGTATTTTGGGCGTTGCCGCATGTGGCTTTTTTTAATTGCGTTTCTAAATATGTAAGACAATTATTATCCACTATCATCGTCCTTATATTCATCATGCTTGCTATAAGTCGCAGTCGATGCTATATAGGTCCGTCGGATCTTACATCAAGATCCGTGCAAAACTTTCTTTCCAGATTTCATTTTTCTCTCTTAAATCTCAGTCCAGTGAGACATATAGCCACATTGTAGAACAGGTGCTCGGGCGCCATTAATGGAGACGTTGGGAGGGAGGTGTGCAGCGGGTAGCGGTCAAAGGTCTCTCCTCCCGATGAGCAAGCGCAGGGGTCTGATCGCACGCCTCCCGTACTCAAATAGCTACCCCGCACGGCACCTCCTAGCCAATAAAAAAAGGGGACGCATGGCCGCACGTAATTGGTAAGTAGAACGCCCACTGTTTCAATAATACATGTGTTTCTGATTTGTAACGTGACAGGACTTGTTCCAAAATGACTTTGTTGATTGTTAATGTGTGCGCCTTCACAAATCGGACAGAAAAATTACCATAGCATGTTGGTGCCATGTCATGACACCATGCCAAGTTTCATGATTTTCAGGCATGTTTTGGAATTACAGGAATTGAAAACCCAAGTTTCTCAATCTTTCCGGCCGAGCCACGATGCCCAGATGTTTGAATTTCACTCCCATCTCTTGCATGGGACCTAGAAATTCACCCAAGGACACACATGTGATTTTTCAAACAACTTTGGTGCATTGGAGCCTGTGCTTGTAGTTCAAATTTGAATTATGCACATTAAATGCGCCGAAACTCAATTAATGCATAAAAAGGCCAAACAAACCCGGAATAATTCAAAATTTTAGCAGGGTACTTCTATTTGGTCTAATATGCCTATGTAAAAAAATTAAGGCGGGAGAAGGCAGTGTACGTATGTCGTTTCGCACATGGAGGTGACACGTTCCCTCTCGGAACCACGAGCCTTCTTGAGGGAAGCTATGGTTTGCAAGAAGCTTACGCCAAAGCTTGTCCCAGTTCGGTCAAAAAAATTAACGCAACATGTTGGTGCCATGTCAAGACACCATGCCAAGTTTCATGATTTTCAGGCGTGTTTTGGAATTACAGGAATAAAAAAACAAGTTTCTCAATCTTTTCGGCCGAGCCACGACGCCCAGATGTTTGAATTTCACTCCCATCTCTTGTATGGGACCTAGAAATTCACCCAAGGACACACATGTGATTTTTCAAACAACTTCGTGCCTTTGGAGCCTGTGCTTGTAGTTCAAATTTGAATTATGCACATTAAATGCGCAGAAACTCAATTAATGCATAAAAAAGTCCAAATGAACCCGGAATAATTCCAAAATTTAGCACGGTACTTCTATTTGGTCTAATCTACCTGTGTAAAAAAATTAAGGCGGGAGAAGGCAGTGTATGTATGTCGTTTCACACACGGAGGTGACACGTTCCCTCTCGGAACCACGAGCCTTCTTGAGGGAAGCTCCGGTTTGTAAGAAGCTTACACCAAAGCTTCTCCCAATTCGGCCAAAAAAATTACCGCAGCATGTTGGTGCCATGTCATGACACCATGCCAAGTTCCATGATTTTTAGGCGTGTTTTGGATTTACTAGAATTTAAAAATCAAGTTTCTCAATTTTTCAGGCCGAGCCATGACGCCCGGATGTTTGAATTTCACTCCCATCTCTTGCATGGGACCTAGAAATTCACCCAAGGACAGACATGTGATTTTTCAAACAACTTTGGTGCATTGGAGCATGTGCTTGTAGTTCAAATTTGAATTATGCACATTAAATGCCCAGAAACTCAATTAATGCATAAAAATGCCAAAGGAACCCGGAATAATTCCAAATTTAAACACGACACTCATGTACTAGTTGTATGTTCACTGCACGTAAATGTTCTAGCAATTCAAACATCATCCTTTCCCTCGTAACACCATTTTGTCTTTCAGAACATACTGAAAAAATCAGGTATACCACAAACAGTTTAGTTGAAAGAATCATGTGGGATGTGATATAAAATATCTTACCGCACCATCTTGTCTGGCTTATGCAGGAAGCTTCGTCGTCTACAATCCACCGCCCCCGCTTGAACCACACTTCCGTGTCAGTTTTTCGCAGCACCGAGCGAAATTTTTTGGCCACCGCGGAAATATCTATCTCCCCGCCCCTCCCTCCTACCAAAAGCCACATTTCCACTGTTCCCCCTTGCTTTCCAAGTTCAAACCTTCACTGCTGCTTACTGGCTGCTCAGCCTCCTCACCGGCGACCCTTCTTCTTGCAGCGTCGCCTCCTCGCCGGCGACCCTTCTTCTTGCAGCGCCGCCTCCTCGCCGGCGACCCTTCTTCTTGCTGCACAGCCTCCTCGCCGGCGACCCTTCTTCTTGCTGCGCGACCGCATCGATATGGTCAGGTAATCCACACCCCACCCACACTATCCTCCTCCTTTCCCGTCCCACATGCCCCGACCGATGGAGCGACACCTTCCACCGAAATCACTGCCCCCCCCCTCCTCCAATTAAGCGCCGCCCATAGCCATTTTACACGCAGTATAACGTGGAGCTAAGTAGCATGCGGCCACACGCGCGACGAGCTCGCTATGGCTGCCATGCGTGTCGACCACCAAATCTTGGAGGAGTACCTCGTCTTCGAGGCCACCGTCGACACCGCCACGTGGTTGTCTACTTTAAAATACAGTTCGTGATGTTTTCTCGAGGCCACCGCCAGTGCCTTCTAGTGATTTTTCCTCTGCAATGTTAATATGCAGTCTGATGTTCAGTTAATAATTTGGTCCTCTCAAATGTAATGTTCAGTTAACACTTTGGTCCAACAATTGCTACAATTCCTAGTACTGTACTCAAGCATTATTTGTTTTCTTAACTGTCTTATCTTCTAGTACATGTTTCTATTCTGCAATGTCGTGCTCAGTTAACTATTTTGGTTCATTGGGTCTACTGTCCATTTAAATGTTTGGTTCAGTTCTGCAATTTGATTTTCATTTGTTGTGGGTACAATTTTGTATTGTTATGCATGTGACACAAATCGAATTTGTCTGTACTCAATACATATTCTACTGATAGTATGGTAACTCTCAGTTAACCTGATCAAGATCTTCCTTACGTGTGTTGCAGGGAAACAATGGGAGACACTGTGGTTTACCATCGAGGTTTTTTCAAGAAGGGTCCTTTGGCTAATAGCACATTATTGTGTAGTTGCAGGAATCATTCTAATATTTAGGTTTCTTACAATTTGCTCTTGCACATGTAGGTCCTGCTGTCAGAGGCTTAGACCCACTGTTCGACCCATTTTGCATATGGGGAAATGAGATGTCCATGAATATCAGCCAAGTCAAGAAACTCAGAAAGATTGTTAGGATGAAGAAACTTGCGACGAATAACAGCAAGATCTTTGTTTGCACAATGAAGAAGACATCAGTCACCTATAGGATGGTACCAACTCTTTTACCTTGTTTTTACCCCTTGCGCCATTTCAAAATTTACAATAGCGATTTATGCATAGCTTTGTTTTTAGTACTTTCCAAAGCAGTTCACCGATGATTACCTCTCAAACCACCTGCATGGTCAAGAGGCAAGGAAGGTATTCATTCAACACCCACGGTACAATATTGAAGTCTTGTTGAAGAGGACGAAGGTTGGGCGGGCAATTATCCATAGCCACTAGCCTAAAGTTTCAAGGACATTCAACATCACCGAAGGCTCAATATTTTCCTTCCGCTTATGCAGTTTCCCAGATGAGATTCATCTGTCTATATACCGTGTATGATGCTACTTTCCAAAGATTTTTGATGCTGCATGTGAAACTTGGTGCTCTTGTGTAATGGTGTAACTGAGTGCCGAAGCTATCTAATGTAATTCGATTATGAAATCCTGGTTGCTTTTATACAGATATGAAATATCTGGCATGTTTGATAAGAAATATCAGTTTGATTAGTTCATGGATTATCAATAATAGGCTAATTACCCTGCTTATTGGGGTTTTCTATTGCAGACGGTTACTCAGACAGCACCGTGGGCGATGAACTCAAACAACCCGCACGGTTTCTAGAAAGTAGGCGTTTTCGATCAACTAACAATCACACATGGCTTCCGGCAGCGAACTGTTTGCGTTAGGCCACCTTGCACAAATGTTTCAACACAAAGAACTGTGTGTGATATACATACCTACGGAAATGTTTTTCTAGGATTCACCGTGTGGGATGAACATACCTACGGAAATGATTTTCTGGGATTCACCGTGTGAGATGTACATACCTACGGAAATGATTTTCTCGGATTACCGTGTGGGATGTACATACCTACGGAAATGATTGGGTTTCGATGCCTCACCCGATCGCGCACGGCCCCAGCCTGGGTCCCAGGAGGGCCTATCCTCGATGATTTTTGGGTTGTGTGGGAAGGACACCCTATCGCACACACTCACTTGGCGACGGTTCCAAATGCCGTCACGGAAAGGGTGTTTAAAAACTGTTTGTTTGGCACGTGATACGTCTCCAACTATCTATAATTTATGAAGTATTCATGCTATTATATTATCCATCTTGGATGTTTAATGGGCTTTACTATGCACTTTTATATTATTTTTGGGACTAACCTATTAACCCAGAGCCCAAAGTGCGGTTTGTTTTTTCCCTTGTTTCAGTGTTTCGCAGAAAAGGAATATCAAACAGAGTCCAAACGGAATGAAACCTTCGGAGAGTTATTTTTGGAACGGAAGCAATCCAGAAGACTTGGAGTGTACGTAAGGGAAGCAACGAGGAAGGCACGAGGCAGGGGGGCGCGCCCACCCCCTTGGGCGTGCCCTCCACCCTCGTGGGCCCCTCGTGGCTCCCCTGACCGACTTGTTTCGCCAATATATATCCATATACCCCAAAAACTTCGGGGAGTAGAATAGATCGGGAGTTCCGCCGCCGCAAGCCTCTGTAGCCACCAAAAACCAATCGGGACCCAATTCCGGCACCCTGCAGGAGTGGGGAACCCTCACCGTTGGCCATCTTCATCATCCCGACGCTCTCGATGACGAGGAGGGAGTAGTTCACCCTCAGGGCTGAGGGTATGTACCAGTAGCTATGTGTTTGATCTCTCTCTCTCTCTCTCTCTCTCTCGTGTTCTTGAGGTGATCCGATCTTGATGTATCGCGAGCTTTGCTATTATAGTTGGATTTTATGATGCTTCTCTCCCCTCTACTCTCTTGTAATGGATTGAGTTTTCCCTTTGAAGTTATCTTATCGGGTTGAGTCTTTAAGGATTTGAGAACACTTGACGTATGTCTTGCCGTGTGTATCTGTGGTGACAATGGGATATCACATGACACACTTGATGTATGTTTTGGTGATCAACTTGCGGGTTCCGCCCATGAACCTATGCATAAGGGTTGGCACACGTTTTCGTCTTGACTCTCCGGTAGAAACTTTGGGGCACTCTTTGAAGTACTTTGTGTTGGTTTGAATAGATGAATCTGAGATTGTGTGATGCATATCGTATAATCATACCCACGGATACTTGAGGTGACATTGAAGTATCTAGGTGACATTAGGGTTTTGGTTGATATGTGTCTTAAGGTGTTATTCTAGTACGAACTCTTGAATAGATTGATTCAAAAGAATAACTTTGAGGTGGTTTCGTACCCTACAATAATCTCTTCGTTTGTTCTGTGCTATTAGTGACTTTGGAGTGACTCTTTGTTGCATGTTGAGGGATTATTATATGATCCAGTTATGTTATTATTGTTGAGAGAACTTGCACTAGTGAAAGTATGAAACCTAGGCCTTGTTTCAACGCATTGCAATACCGTTTGTGCTCACCTTTATCATTAGTTACCTTGCTGTTTTTATATTTTCAGATTACAAAAACCTATATCTACCATCCATATTGTACTTGTATCACCATCTCTTCGCCGGACTAGTGCACCTATACAATTTACCATTGTATTTGGTGTGTTGGGGACACAAGAGACTCTTTGTTATTTGGTTGCAGGGTTGCTTGAGAGAGACCATCTTCATCCTACGCCTCCCACGGATTCATAAACCTTAGGTCATCCACTTGAGGGAAATTTGCTACTGTCCTACAAGCCTCTGCACTTGGAGGCCCAACAACGTGTACAAGAAGAAGGTTGTGTAGTAGACATCAAGCTCTTTTCTGGCGCCGTTGTCGGGAGGTTAGAAGCGGCACTCACACCCGTCAACTAAGCTCTTTTCTGGCGTCGTTGCCGAGGAGGTGAGTGCTTGAAGGTATATCTTTAGATCTTGCAATCGAATCTTTTAGTTTCTTGTTTTATCACTAGTTTAGTCTATAAAGAAAACTACAAAAAAATATGGAATTGAGGGTGCCTCATATGCTTCATCTTTTTAATGTCTTTCGTGAAAATGATGGAAAGGAAAATTGTGCTCAAGTACTAGAAGAAGAATTACATAGAATGCTTGGCATAAAATATGTGAATGATGAGCATGATTGCAATGTTGTTAGTATGTATCCATTGAATATCCATGATGCTAATGATATGCAAAGCCACAAGCTTGGGGATGCTATGTTTGATGAAGATAATATGTTTAGTCCCCCAAGTTTTGATGAGCAAATTTATTATGATGAAAGCATGCCCCCTACTTATGATGATTATTGTGATGACATGTATGCTATAAAGAATAAAGATAACCATGAAAATTGTCATCATGATTTTAGTTTTCAATTGGATTATGCCTCACATGATAATTATTTTGTTGAGTTTGCTCCCACTATTATTCATAAGAAGAATTTTGCTTATGTGGAGAGTAATAAAATTTATATGCTTGTAGATCATGAAAAGAATGCTTTAGGTGCTGGTTATATTGTTGAATTAATTCATGATGCTTCTGAAAATTATTATGAGGGAGGAATATATGTTTGTAGGAATTGCAATAATATCAAGTTTCCTCTCTATGTGCTTAAAATCTTGAAGTTATGCTTGTTTTACCTTCCTATGCAAGTTGATTCTTGTTCCCATGAGTTGTTTGCTCACAAAATCCCTATGCATAGGAAGTGGGTTAGACTTAAATGTGCTAGTCATATTATTCATGATGCTCTCTATGTTTCAATTCTTATCTTTTATGTGAGCATCATTGAAATCATCATGCCTAGCTAGGGGCGTTAAACGTTAGCGCTTGTTGGGAGGCAACCCAATTTTATTTTTGTTTATTGCTTTTTGGTTCTTTTTAGTATAAATATTTGATCTAGCCTCTGGTTAGATGTAGTTTTATGTTTTAATTAGTTTTTGTGCCAAGTAAGACCTATAGGATCTTCTTGGATGATAGTTATTTGAACTTGCTGAAAATTCCAGAAACTTTCTGTTTACGAAAACAATTGTTTAAAATCACCAGAACGTGATAAAATACTGATTCCAATTGCAGCAGATCAATAATCAAATTATCTAGGTCTTCCTATTTTGGTATATTTTTCTGAGTTCCAGAAGTTTGCGTTAGTTGCAGATTACTACAGACTGTTCTGTTTTTGACAGATTCTGTTTTTCGTGTGTTGTTTGCTTATTTTGATGACTCTATGGCTAGTAAAATAGTTTACAAACCATAGAGAAGTTGGAATAAAGTAGATTCAACACCAATACAAATAAATAATGAGTTCATTACAGTACCTTGAAGTGGTGTTTTCTTTTCTTTCGCTAACGGAGCTTACGAGTTTTCTGTTAAGTTTTGTGTTGTGAAGTTTTCAAGTTTTGGGTAAAGATTCGATGGACTATGGAATAAGGAGTGGCAAGAGCCTAAGCTTGGGGATGCCCAAGGCACCCCAAGTTAATATTCAAGGACAACCAAGAGTTTAAGTTTGGGGATGCCGGATGGCATCCTCTTTCGTCTTCGTTCATCGGTAACTTTACTTGGAGCTATATTTTTATTAAACACATGATATGTGTTTTGCTTGGAGCGTCATTTTATTTTCTTTTGTTTTGCTTGCTGTTTGAATAAAATACCAAGATCTGAAATTCTTAAATTAGAGAGAGTCCTCACATAGCTAAATAATTATTTAACTACTCATTGATCTTTACTTATATCTTTTTGGAGTAGTTTGTCATTTACTCGTGTGCTTCACTTATATCCTATGAGTAAATGGTCGAATGATTTGAATGTCATAAATCTGAAATTATATATGTTTCATATGCCTTTCCCATGGGGAGTAATGCCTTCACATATAAGAAGTAGAGGTGGTAAATTTATTGAAGGTTAGCAAACATTGTATTGGTCACTTGAACAATTCATGAAAGAATATTGAAGGAAGAGAGATTTCACATATAAATATACTATCTTGGACATCTTGTATGATTGTGAACCTCATTAATTATTTTCAAACCTAAGCAAATTAGTTGAAGTTGGACAAGGAAGACAACATAATGAGTTATGCTTGGGTATATTTGTATAGAAGTTATATTGTTATGGATCCTCTAACATGTGGTGCTTGCTATTTAGAATACTTTGCTAGCCAAAATATCTGTACTAAGCGGGAATATTGCTTGTGCATCCAAATTCCTTGAACCAAGTTTCTTCCATGAGTGTCCACCATATCTACCTATATGCGGTATTTACCTGCCGTTCCAAGTAAATTTGCATGTGCCAAACTCTAAAACTTCAAATAATAATATGTTTTGGATGCCCGAATCGCTCATGTAGCGACTAGGGGCTAGCAGTATCTTCCATGCTAGGTGGGTTATTCTCAAGATGAGTGGACTCCGCTCATCATTCACGAGAAAAAGGCTGGTAACCGGGATGCCCAGTCCTATGATCAAAAGATCAAAAACAAAATCACAAATAATTTAAACAAAACGCCCCCAGGATTGTTGAAAGTTGGACGGCACCCGTTGTTCCGGACAAGCCGTGGAGTGTGATTGTTGGTGGAGGGGGAGTAAAATCTTTACCTTTCTGCGTGGGAACCGCCTATGATGTATCTAGTATGGGAGATATTGGGAACTCTTGGTCGTTATGTTGACAATGAAAGCATACCTCTCAAAATTATTTTCATCTCTGTTTTTCCTTTGAGCTCTGGCACCTCTGCAAATCCCTGCTTCCCTCTGCGAAGGGCCTATCTTTTACTTTTATGCAAGAGTCAGTAGTATTCCTTCTCATTCCAACCTACTCTTTAGTTGGCAAGCATCATGTGATGGAAATATCTAAGCATATATGGTCATTCAAATAAATTTGAGCATGAATTATTATTGTTGACATTACCCTTGAGGTAAAAGGTTGGGAGGCGAAACATTAAGCCCCTATCTTTCTCTGTGTTCGATGAATACTATTTGTTCTAAAAATATGCTTTGAGTGGTAGCAATCATGGAAGACTAAATGATAGTTGAGTATGTGAAGTTTGCTGAATCAAAGCTCTGACATAGACTCTTCCTGATATAAGATGAATTGCAATTGTTTGATGACTGAGAACATAGTTTGTTAGTTTTCAAGAAAGTTTATGATCTATACTTTAACATGTGAATAGCTTGTTACTTGATCATGAAAGGTTCTATGAGTTGAGCTACTGTTATGACATATAATGATGCTAGAAAAGGTGATTGAAATTATCATTGATCAAACTTATGCACCTGCTAGCATTCACACTTCATAAATTATTTCTTTTATCATTTACCTACTTGAGGATGAGCAGGAATTAAGCTTTGGGATGTGATACGTCTCCAACGTATCTATAATTTTTGATTGCTCCATGCTATATTATCTTCTATTTTGGATATTATTGGGCTTTATTATACACTTTTATATTATTTTTGGGACTAACCTATTAACCGGAGGCCCAGACCAGAATTGTTGTTTTTTTTGCCTATTTCAGAGTTTCGCAGAAAAAGAGTATCAAACGAAGTCCAAACGGAATGAAACCTTCGGGAACGTGATTTTTGGAACGTGATCTAGAGGACTCGGACCCTACGTCAAGACATCAAACAGGAGGCCGCGAGGTAGGGGGCACGCCTACCCCTCCCCCCAGCGCCTCCACCCTCATGGGCCCCCTGTTGCTCCACCGGCGTACTTCTTCCTCCTATATATACCTAGGTACCCCCAAACTACCAGATACGAAGCAAAAAACCTAATTCCACCGTTGTAACCTTCTGTACCCGTGAGATCCCATCTTGGGGCCTGTTCTGGAGCTTCGTCGGAGGGGGCATCAATCACGGAGGGCTTCTACATCAACACCCTATCCTCTCCGATGATGTGTGAGTAGTTTACCTCAGACCTTCGGGTCCATAGTTATTAGCTAGATGGCTTCTTCTCCCTTTTTGGATCTCAATACAATGTTCTCCCCCTCTCTTGTGGAGATCTATTCATTGTAATCTTCTTTTGCGGCGTGTTTGTTGAGACCGATGAATTGTGGGTTTATGATCAAGTTTATCTATGAACAATATTTGAATCTTCTGAATTCTTTTATGTATGATTGGTTATCTTTGCAAGTCTCTTCGAATTATCAGTTTGGTTTGGCCTACTAGATTGATCTTTCTTGCAATGGGAGAAGTGCTTAGCTTTGGGTTCAATCTTGCGGTGTCCTTTCCTAGTGATGAGGGGTAGCAAGGCACGTATTGTATTGTTGCCATCGAGGATAACAAGATGGGGTTTATATCATATTGCATGAGTTTATCCCTCTACATCATGTCATCTTGCTTAAAGCATTACTCTGTTCTTATGAACTTAATACTCTAGATGCATGCTGGATACCGGTTGATTGTGGAGTAATAGTAGTAGATGCAGGCAGGAGTTGGTCTACTTGTCTCGGACGTGATGCCTATATACATGATCATACCTAGATATTCTCATAACTATGCTGAATTCTGTCAATTGCTCAACAGTAATTTGTTCACCCACCGTAAATACTTATGCTCTTGAGAGAAGCCACTAGTGAAACCTATGGCCCCCGGGTCTATTTTCCATCATATTAATCTTCCAACACTTAGCTATTTCCGGCGCCGTTTTTATTTGTTTTCTTTACTTTGCATCTTTATCATAAAAATACCAAAAATATTATCTTATCATATCTATCAGATGTCACTTTCGTAAGTGACCGTGTAGGGATTGACATCCCCTTATCACGTTGGTTGCGAGGATTTATTTGTTTGTGTAGGTGCAAGGGACTCGTGCGTGGCCTCCTACTGGATTGATACCTTGGTTCTCAAAAACTGACGGAAATACTTACGCTACTTTGCTGCATCACCCTTTCCTCTGATGGGGAACGTAGCAGAAATTCAAAATTTTCTACGCATCACCAAGATCAATTTATGTAGTAATCTAGCAACGATGGGAAGGAGAGTGCATCTACATGCCCTTGTAGATTGCTAAGCGGAAGCGTTCAAGTGAACGGGGTTGATGGAGTCGTACTCGTCGTGATCCAAATCACCGATGATCCTAGCGACGAACGGACGGCACCTCCGCGTTCAACACACGTACGTAATGGTGACGTCTCCCATGCCTTGATCCAGCAAGGAGGAGGGAGAGGTTGAGAAAGAGAGTCCAACAGCAGCACGACGGCGTGGTGGTGATGGAGTGGCAGTTCTCCGGCAGGGCTTCGCCAAGCTCACGCGGAGGAGGAGAGGTATTGGAGGGGAGGGGTTGCGCCAGGTTCAAGGGTGTGGCCGCCCTCCCACCCCTCCACTATTTATAGGTGGGGAGAGAGGGGGCCGGCCCCCCTAGATCTCATCTAGGGTTGGGGGCGGCGGCCAAGGGGGGAGGAGTGCCTCCCAAGTCAAGTGGAGGCCCTCCCCCTTAGGGTTTCCCCTCTCCCATGCGCATGGGCCTTGGGGGGGCTGGTGCCCCTGGCCCATTAAGGCTAGGGCGCCCCCCTTACAGCCCATGCTGCTGTATTGGACGTGGTGGAACATTTTCCGGACCTCCGGACCCCTCCGGAATCCTCCGGAACCTTCTGGAAGCTTCCTGGTACAATACCGGAAAAAACCGAACTTTTCCCGGAACCCGAACAACAACTTTCCATATATAAATATTTACCTCCAGACCATTCCGGGACTCCTCGTGACGTCCGGATCTCATCCGGGACTCCGAACAACATTCGGTAATCACACACAAGTCTTCCTAATAACCCTAGCGTCATCGAACCTTAAGTGTGTAGATCCTATGGGTTCGGGAACCATGCAGACATGACCGAGACAACTCTCCGGTCAATAACCAACAGTGGGATCTAGATACCCATGTTGGATCCCACATGTTCCACGATGATCTCATCAGATGAACCACGATGTCGAGGATTCGATCAATCACGTATACAATTCCCTTTGTCTAGCGGTATTGTACTTGCCCGAGATTCGATCGTCGGTATCCCGATACCTTGTTCAATCTCGTTACGACAACTCTCTTTACTCGTTCCGTAACACATCATCCCGTGATCAACCCCTTGGTCACATTGTGCACATTATGATGATGTCCTACCGAGTGGGCCCAGAGATACCTCTCCGTCACACGGAGTGACAAATCCCAGTCTCGATTCGTGCCAACCCAACAGACACTTTCAGAGATACCCGTAGTGCACCTTTATAGCCACCCAGTTACGTTGTGACGTTTGGTACACCCAAAGCATTCCTACGGTATCCGGGAGTTGCACAATCTCATGGTCTAAGGAAATGATACTTGACATTAGAAAAGCTTTAGCATATGAACTACATAATCTTTGTGCTAGGCTTAGGATTGGGTCTTGTCCATCACATCATTCTCCTAATGATGTGATCCGTTATCAACGACATCCAATGTCCATGGTCAGGAAACCGTAACCATCTATTGATCAACGAGCTAGTCAACTAGAGGCTTACTAGGGACATGGTGTTGTCTATGTACCCACACATGTATCTGAGTTTCCTATCAATACAATTATAGCATGGATAATAAACGATTATCATGAACAAGGAAATATAATAATAACTAATTTATTATTGCCTCTAGAGCATATTTCCAACATCCTCTTCAAGAGAAAACCAATGCAGTGCTCAAGAGGTAGCAAGAAGGATTTCTGGCACCGTTGCCGGGGAGTCTACGCAAAAGTCAACATACCAAGTACCCATCGCAAACCCTTATCTCCCGCATTACATTATTTGCCATTTGCCTCTCGTTTTCCTCTCCCCCACTTCACCCTTGTCGTTTTATTCTCCCTCTCTTTTTTGTTCGCCTCTTTTTCGCTTGCTTATTTTTTGCTCGTGTGTTGGATTGCTTGCTTGTCACGATGGCTCAAGATAATACCAAATTATGTGACTTTACCAATACCAACAATAATGATTTCCTTAGCACTCTGATTGCTCCTCTTACCGATACTGAATCTTGTGAAATCAATGCTGCTTTGTTGAATCTTGTTATGAAAGATCAATTCGCCGGCCTTCCTAGTGAAGATGCCGCTACCCATCTAAATAGCTTCATTGATTTGTGTGATATGCAAAAGAAGAAAGATGTGGATAATGATATTGTTAAATTGAAGCTATTTCCTTTTCGCTTAGAGATCGTATAAAGCTTGGTTTTCATCTTTGCCTAAAAATAGTATTGATTCTTGGAATAAGTGCAAAGATGCTTTTATCTCTAAGTATTTTCCTCCCGCTAAGATTATCTCTCTTAGAAACGATATTATGAATTTTAAGCAACTTGATCATGAACATGTTGCACAAGCTTGGGAGAGGATGAAAGTAATGATATGTAATTGCCCTACGCATGGTTTGAATTTGTGGATGATTATACAATTTTTTTATGCCGGATTGAATTTTGCTTCTAGAAATCTTTTTAGATTCGGGTCATGGAGGCACTTTTATGGAAATCACTTTAGGAGAAGCTACTAAACTCCTAGATAATATTATGGTTAATTATTCTCAATGGCACACTGAAAGATCTACTAATAAAAAAGTGAATGGGATAGAAGAAATTAATGTTTTGAGTGGAAAGATGGATGAACTTATGAAATTATTTGCTACTAAGAGTGTTTCTTCTGATTCTGACATGCCTTTGTCTACTTTGATTGAGAATAATAATGAACCTATGGTTGTGAATTTTGTTGGTAGGAATAATTTTGGTAACAACGCGTATAGAGGAAATTTTAATCCTAGGCCTTATCCTAGTAATTCCACTAATAATTATGGTAATTCCTACAACAATTCTTATGGAAATTTTAATAAGATGCCCTCTGAATTTGAGACTAGTGTTAAGGAATTTATGAATTCAAAAAGAATTTCAATGCTTTGCTTGAAGAGAAATTGCTTAAAGTTGATGAATTGGCTAGGAACGTTGATAGAATTTCTCTTGATGTTGATTCTTGAAAACTTAGATCTATTACTCCTAAGCATGATATCAATGAGTCTCTCAAAGCCATGAGAATTCCCATTATGAGTGCAAACAAAGAACCGCTAGGATGCGTGCTAAGAAAAATTGCTTTATGAAAGCATGTTCTTCTAGTCCCTATGAAAATAAAGATGAAGATCTAAAGGTTATTGATGTGTACCCTATCAAATCTTTGTTTTGCAATATGAATCTTGATAATGATGGGACTGAATATGATCCACCTTTACCTAGAAGGCGTTCCAGAAATTCGGAGTTTTTAGATCTTGATGCTAACATTGATGAAAGTGGGATTGAAGAGATCAAAACATTAGATATTAATGAACCCACTATTTTTGATTTCAAGGAATTTAATTATGATAATTTCTCTTTGATAGATTATATTTCCTTGTTGCAATCCGTGCTAAATTCTCCTCATGCTTATAGTCAAAATAAAATCTTTACCAAACATATCGTTGATGCTTTGATGCAATCTTATGAAGAAAAACTTGAGTTGGAAGTTTCTATCCCTAGAACACTTTGTGATGAGTGGGAACCTACTATTAAAATTAAAATTAAAGATCATGAATGCTATGCTTTCTGTGATTTGGGCGCTAGTGTTTCCACGATTCCAAAGACTTTGTGCGATTTGCTAGGTTTCTGTGATTTTGATGATTCCTCCTTGAACTTGCACCTTGTGGATTCCACCATTAAGAAACCTATGGGAAGAATTAATGATGTTCTTATTGTTGCAAATAGGAACTATGTGCCCGTAGATTTTATTGTTCTTGATATAGATTGCAATCCTTCATGTCTTATTATTCTTGGTAGACCTTTCCTTAGAACGATTGGTGCAATTATTGATATGAAGGAAGGGAATATTAGATTACAATTTCCATTAAAGAAAGGCATGGAACATTTCCCTAGGAATAAAATAAAATTACCATATGAATCTATCATGAGAGCCACTTATGGATTGCCTACCAAAGATGGCAATACCTAGATCTTCCTTGCTTTTATGCCTAGCTAGGGGCGTTAAACGATAGCGCTTGTTGGGAGGCAACCCAATTTTATTTTTAGTTTTTTGCTTTTTGCTTCTTTTAGGAATAACTCTTTGTTCTAGCCTCTGGTTAGATGTGTTTTTATGTTTTATTTAGTGTTTGTGCCAAGTTTAACCTATAGGATCTTCTTGGATGATAGTTATTTGATCTTGCAGAAAATTCCAGAAACTTTCTGTTCACGAAAACAATTTTTAAAACTCATCAGAACGTGATAAAATATTGATTCCAATTGCTGCTGATGAATAAACAAATTGTATAGGTCTTCCTATTTTGGCTGATTTTTTGGAGTTCCAGAAGTTTGCGTTAGTTACAGATTACTACAGACTTTTCTGTTTTTGACAGATTCTGTTTTTCGTGTGTTGTTTACTTATTTTGATGAATCTATGGCTAGTAAAATAGTTTATGAATAATATAGAAGTTGGAATACAGTAGGTTTAACACAAATATAAATAAATAATAAGTTCATTACAGTACCTTGAAGTGGTCTTTTGTTTTCTTTCGCTAACGGAGCTCACGAGATTTTCTGCTGAGTTTTGTGTTGTGAAGTTTTCAAGTTTTTGGGTGAAAGATTTGATGGATTATGGAACAAGGAGTGGCAAGAGCCTAAGCTTGGGGATGCCCATTGCACCCCCAAGATAATATAAGGACACATAAAAGCCAAAGCTTGGGGATGCCCCGGAAGGCATCCCCTCTTTCGTCTACTTCCATCGGTAACTTTACTTGGAGCTATATTTTTATTCACCACATGATATGTGTTTTGCTTGGAGCATCTTGTATTATTTGAGTCTTTATTTTTTAGTTTACCACAATAATATTTGCTATACACACCTTTTGAGAGAGACACACATGATTCGGAAATTATTAGAATACTCTATGTGCTTCACTTATATCTTTTGAGTTATATAGATTTTGCTCTAGTACTTCACTTATATCTTTTAGAGCACGGTGGTGGATTTGTTTTATAGAAACTATTGATCTCTCATGCTTAACTTAGACTATTTTGAGAGTCTTAAATAGCACGGCAATTTGCTTAAATAATCCTAATATGCTAGGTATTCAAGATTAGTAAAAACTTTCTTATGAGTGTGTTGAATACTAAAAGAAGTTTGATGCTTGATGATTGTTTTGAGACATGGAGGTAGTGATCTCAAAGTTGCACTATTTGAGTAGTTGTGAATTTGAGAAATACTTGTGTTGAAGTTTGCAAATCCTGTAGCATGCACGTATGGTAAACGTTATGTAACAAATTTGAAACATGAGGTGTTCTTTGATTGTCCTCCTTATGAGTGGCGGTCGGGGACGAGCGATGGTCTTTTCCTACCAATCTATCCCCCTAGGAGCATGCGCGTAATGCTTGTTTTTTGATGACTTGTAGATTTTTTCAATAAGTATGTGAGTTCTTTACGACTAATATTGAGTCCATGGATTATACGCACTCTCACCTTTCCATCATTGCTAGCCTCTTCGGTACCATGCATTGCCCTTTCTCACATTGAGAGTTGGTGCGAACTTCGCCGGTGCATCCAAACCCCGTGATATGATACGCTCTTTCACACATAAACCTCCTTATATCTTCCTCAAAACAGCCACCATACCTACCTATTATGGCATTTCCATAGCCATTCCGACATATATTGCCATGCAACTTTCCACCGTTCTATTTATCATGACATATTCATCATTGTCATATTGCTTTGCATGATCATGTAGTTGACATAGTATTTGTGGCAAAGCCACTGTTCATAATTCTTTCATACATGCCACTCTTGGTTCATTGCATATCCTGGTACACCGCCGGAGGCATTCATATAGAGTCATACTTTGTTCTAGTATCGAGTTGTAATCATTGAGTTGTAAATAAATGAAGTGTGATGATCATCATTTTCTAGAGCATTGTCCCAAGTGAGGAATAAAAAAAGAGAGAGAGGCCATAAAAAAGAGAAGGCCCAAAAAATGAGAGAAAAAGAGAGAAGGGACAATGTTACTATCCTTTTACCACACTTGTGCTTCAAAGTAGCACCATAATCTTCATGATAGAGAGTCTCTTGTTTTGTCACTTTCATATACTAGTGAGAATTTTTCATTATAGAACTTGGCTTGTATATTCCAACAATGGGCCTCCTCAAGTGCCCTAGGTCTTCATGAGCAAGCAAGTTGGATGCACACCCACTTAGTTTCTTTTGTTGAGCTTTCATATATTTATAGCTCTAGTGCATCCGTTGCATGGCAATCCCTACTCCTTGCATTAACATTAATCGATGGGCATCTCCATAGCTCATTGATTAGCCTCGTTGATGTGAGACTTTCTCCTTTTTTGTCTTCTCCACATAACCCCCATCATCATATTCTATTCCACCCATAGTGCTATATACATGGCTCACGCTCATGTATTGCGTGAAGGTTGAAAAAGTTTGAGATTACTAAAGTATGAAACAATTGATTGGCTTGTCATCGGGGTTATCCATGATGAGAGCATTTTTGTGTGACGAAAATGGACCATGACTAAACTATATGATTTTGTAGGGATGAACTTTCTTTGGCCATGTTATTTTCAGAACACATAATTGCTTAGTTAGTATGCTTGAAGTTTTATTATTTTTATGTCAATATTCAACTTTTATCTTGAATCTTTCGGATCTGAATATTCATACCACAATTAAGAAGAATTACATTTAAATTATGCCAAGTAGCATTCCACATGAAAAAATCTGTTTTTATCATTCACCTACTCGAGGACGAGCGGGAATTAAGCTTGGGGATGCTTGATACGTCTCCAACGTATCTATAATTTTTTATTGCTCCATGCTATATTATTTTCTGTTTTGGACATTATTGGGCTTTATTATACACTTTTATATTATTCTTGGGACTAGCCTATTAACCGGAGGCCCAGCCCAGAATTGCTGTTTTTGCCTATTTCAGAGTTCCGCAGAAAAAGAATATCAAACGGAGTCCAAACGGAATGAAACCTTCGGGAACGTGATTTTCGGAAAGAATGTGATCCAGAGGACTTGGACCCTACGTCAAGACATCAAATAGGAAGCCACGTGGTAGGGGGCACACCTACCCCCCAGGCGCGCCCTCCACCCTCATGGGCCCCCTGTTGCTCCACCGGCGTACTTCTTCCTCCTATATATACCTATGTACCCCCAAACTACCAGATACGGAGCCAAAAACCTAATTCCACCACCGCAACCTTCTGTACCCGTGAGATCCTATCTTGGGGCCTGTTCCGGAGCTCCGCCGGAGGGGGCATCGATCACGGAGGGCTTCTACATCAACACCCTAGCCTCTCCGATGATGTGTGAGTAGTTTACCTCAGACCTTCGGGTCCATAGTTATTAGCTAGATGGCTTATTCTCTCTTTTTGGATCTCAATACAATGTTCTCCCCCTCTCTTGTGGAGATCTATTCGATGTAATATTCTTTTACGGTGTGTTTGTTGAGACCGATGAATAGTGGGTGTATGATCAAGTTTATCTATGAACAATATTTGAATCTTCTGAATTCTTTTATGTATGATTGGTTATCTTTGCAAGTCTCTTTGAATTATCAGTTTGGTTCGCCCTACTAGATTGATCTTTCTTGCAATGGGAGAAGTGCTTAGCTTTGGGTTCAATCTCGCGGTGTCCTTTCCCAGTGACAGTGACAGTAGGGGCAGCAAGGCACGTATTGTATTGTTGCCATCGAGGATAACAAGACGGGGTTTATATCATATTGCATGAGTTTATCCCTCTACATCATGTCATCTTGCTTAAAGCATTACTATTACGATGAACTTAATACTCTAGATGCATGCTAGATAGCGGTTGATGTGTGGAGTAATAGTAGTAGATGCAGGCAGGAGGCGGTCTACTTGTCTCGGACGTGATGCCTATATACATGATCATACCTAGATATTCTCATAACTATGCTCAATTCTGTCAATTGCTCAACAGTAATTTGTTCACCCAACGTAAATACTTATGCTCTTGAGAGAAGCCACTAGTGAAACCTATGGCCCCCGGGTCTATTTTCCATCATATTAATCTTCCAACACTTAGCTATTTCTGGTGCCGTTTTTATTTTGTTTTCTTTACTTTGCATCTTTATCATAAAAATACCAAAAATATTATCTTATCATATCTATCAGATCTTACTCTCGTAAGTGACCGTGTAGGGATTGACAACCCCATATCGCGTTGGTTACGAGGATTTATTTGTTTGTGTAGGTGCGAGGGACTCGTGCGTGGCCTCCTACTGGATTGATACCTTGGTTCTCAAAAACTGAGGGAAATACTTACGCTACTTTGCTGCATCACCCTTTCCTCTTCAAGGGAAAACCAACGCGGTGCTCAAGAGGTAGTAGGATGTCGATACGTCTCCAACGTATCTATAATTTATGAAGTATTCATGCTATTATATTATCCATCTTGGATGTTTAATGGGCTTTACTATGCACTTTTATATTATTTTTGGGACTAACCTATTAACCCGAGCCAGTGCGGTTTACATTTTTTCCTTGTTTCAGTGTTTCGCAGAAAAGGAATATCAAACGGACTACAAACGGAATGAAACCGTCGGGAGAGTTATTTTTGGAACGGAAGCAATCAACAAGACTTGGAGTGTACGTAAGGGAAGCAATGAGGAAGGCACGAGGCAGGGGGCCGCGCCCACCCCCCCTGGGCGTGCCCTCCACCCTCGTGGGCCCCTCGTGGCTCCCCTGACCGACTTCTTTCGCCAATATATATCCATATACCCTAAAAACTTCGGGGAGTAGAATAGATCGGGAGTTCCGCCACCGCAAGCCTCTGTAGCCACCAAAAACCAATCGGGACCCAGTTTCGGCACCCTGCCGGAGGGGGGAACCCTCACCGGTGGCCATCTTCATCATCCCGACGCTCTCGATGACGAGGAGGGAGTAGTTCACCCTCAGGGCTGAGGGTATGTACCAGTAGCTATGTGTTTGATCTCTCTCTCTCTCTCTTTCTCTCGTGTTCTTGAGGTGATCCGATCTTGATGTATCGTGAGCTTTGCTATTATAGTTGGATTTTATGATGCTTCTCCCCCCCCTCTACTCTCTTGTAATGGATTGAGTTTTCCCTTTGAAGTTATCTTATCGGATTGAGTCTTTAAGGATTTGAGAACACTTGATGTATGTCTTGCCGTGCGTATCTGTGGTGACAATGGCATATCACGTGACCCACTTGATGTATGTTTTGGTGATCAACTTGCGGGTTCCGCCCATGAACCTAT
The DNA here is from genome assembly GCA_021605145.1 of Aegilops bicornis. Classification (NCBI taxonomy): domain Eukaryota; kingdom Viridiplantae; phylum Streptophyta; class Magnoliopsida; order Poales; family Poaceae; genus Aegilops; species Aegilops bicornis. Next base: position 215,582,917 of record CM038675.1, read on the forward strand.
GCATAGGGGTTGGCACACGTTTTCGTCTTGACTCTCCGGTAAACTTTGGGGCACTCTTTGAAGTACTTTGTGTTGGTTTGAATAGATGAATCTGAGATTGTGTGATCCATATCGTATAATCATACCCATGGATACTTGAGGTGACATTGGAGTATCTAGGTGACATTAGGGTTTTCGTTGATATGTGTCTTAAGGTGTTATTCTAGTACGAAATCTTGAATAGATTGATCCGAAGGAATAACTTTGAGGTGGTTTCATACCCTACAATAATCTCTTCGTTTGTTCTCCGCTATTAGTGACTTTGGAGTGACTCTATGTTGCATGTTGAGGGATTATTATATGATCCAATTATGTTATTATTGTTGAGAGAACTTGCACTAGTGAAAGTATGAACCCTAGGCCTTGTTTCAACGCATTGCAATACCGTTTGTGCTCACTTTTATCATTAGTTACCTTGCTGTTTTTATATTTTCAGATTACAAAAACCTATATCTACCATCCATATTGTACTTGTATCACCATCTCTTCGCCGAACTAGTGCACCTATAAAATTTACCATTGTATTGGGTGTTTTGGGGACACAAGAGACTCTTTGTTATTTGGTTGCAGGGTTGCTGGAGAGAGACCATCTTCATCCTACGCCTCCGACAGATTGATAAAGCTTAGGTCATCCACTTGAGGGAAATTTGCTACTATCCTACAAACCTCTGCACTTGGAGGCCCAACAACGTCTACAAGAAGAAGGTTGTGTAGTAGACATCAGCACGTTGTTGTACCATTGACGATCCGCATGTATATCTTGTAGCTTGTGTACGCGTCCATGCCGCGTACTTGACATGTTGTTCATCCAGTCTCTCATGCCACACACTATGCCAGGTGTTCTTGTCCTTATTGCTCTCATTCTTCATCTTCATGTAGTAGGGATCGATGATGGCCGACGCGAGGTCAACCAGGGAATTCAGTTTGTTTTTGTCGCTGCCCCAGACCTTGTAGTGGCGCTGGATGTAGACAAGATTTGGGCATTTCAAGCCCGAAACCTTGGGCGCTTTAGATCGTTGGTGGTGTCCACGCAGTGAAACTGTAGTCTGAGCTGTTGATAAAGATGGAGAAACGCTTGCAAGGCGTTGTGTCCAGGTGGTAGTGGTAGACGAGGACGTCATGTCCCACGCACAACTGGGTGACGGCAACCTTCTAATCGTGCCCGGCACGACCCATGGTGTACTCGAGGTCGAAGCCGACCACTTGGTACTTGTCCTCGGCAAGGAACTGCTCCATAGTTTGGATGGAGCTCTCCACCGAGACCGGATCGTTTGTGTACACCACCGAGAGAGCCTCCCCCCTCACGTGGGTGTGCACAACGTGTTGCGTGGTGCCCGCCGTTGTCGTCGTCGGCCGCTGGGAGCGCCATTGGAGCCACGGGGAGCGCCATTGAAACCGCTGGATGTCCTCTTTGTATGTGTCCACGTGGGTGTGCTTATTGTGTCGTGTGAGACGAGATTTGAAGGTAAATGGCCGCATGAATAAAAGGGGGCCGGGCGGCATGGATTATCGGCGCGTCCGTATGGTAGTTTTTGCAGCGACTAATCAGATCGCCGCTGCTGCTGGCGCAACCGCATGCACACGAACGTGCATGATCGCGGCGCCGCCCCAAACACTAGCAGCGTGGAGGGACGAGGGCAAAGCACCGGAGGGACGCGAGAGCAGAGCGGCCGCCAAGGGACGCGAAAGGCGTGCATGGCCGCATGAACCGCAAGCAACCACACGCATAGAGCAGTTGAACACGCAAGAAATGGTCGCCTACAAGCCGGCCGACAGTTGCGTCGCTGCGTAGAGAGCGGCCGTGTGCTACCACCTCCGTCTAGTCTATAGTCCCCTTTATATTCTGTGCCATACTTTGCCCTCAAATTTAACCAACAAAATGTTAATGCATGTTATGAAAATTATATAATTGGAAGCTATGTTCAAATATGAATCCAACTATATAATCTTTAGTGACATGCATTCGTATTTTATTAGTTAAATCATACTTATAAATCAGGACGGGGGTATAGTAGGTAATTAAATCGCAAACGTTTTTTATTAACTGTTTGTGTACGTGGCCTTTCGTCCTCCTCTTGCACGTCTTGTCACCCCTCTGCCGCAGACGGCATACAGCGCAAGCTTGCGTAGCGCGCGGGGGCGTTCTTTTGGCCAAACGGTGGTGCCAATGAATCGTCGGTGAGCACGTTCCCGCGCAACCTCGCAGGTTCCCGCACAAGCTTCCCGCCCGACTCGGTGAAATCCCCTAAAATCCCAATGCTTACCGTCCTGCAATCAAAACCCTCACGGCCGGTGAGTCCTGCGTCGCATTTTCCCCTCCCTCCCTGTAGCTTATCTCGTCTGCTTCTCCCACAATCGCCAATGGCACCGGTCCGTCGTCGTTGCTCAGCCACTCCGCCGTCATCAGAGGACAGCTCCAGCTGGGAGGCTACACCGCGGCGGCGGCGCAGTCCCCAGCGTAGTGTAGTGCGCGTGGCGTCCCTGTTGGGTGTGCGTGGAACACCCACCACACGCTCCGCCGCCGGTGCCCGTCGGCAGCTGTTGCCGGCCGCCGTTGCCGCCACACCACCGTCAAAAGCCAGGGCCATCGCCCGCTCCGCCGCCGCGGCCCGAAGGCGGGAGGTGGCCGTCGTGGCCGCCACCCCACTGCCGGCCACCGTGGCCATCACCCGCTCCGCCACCACGGCCCGAAGGCGGGAGGTGGTGGTCGTGGCTGCCACCCCGTCGTCGGCCGCCGTGGCCGCCAGCCCACCGTCGACCGCCGGGGTCATCAACCGCTCCCCACTGCCACCCGAAGGCGGGAGGCGGAGGTGGATGCCTGCACGTGCGTCAGCGACCTTGCGCGCTACACCGAGTTCCTGCGGGAGGAGGAGGAGCGCCTCGTCGAGCATGCAAACAGCCTTATCGCTGCCATGGCCACGGCACACGCCACCTCAGAGGCGAGGAATGAGGAGATCTACAAGGAGAACCGCCGCCTCGAGAGGGGTCGTCTGGAGTGGCAGAGGGTGTTCGAGGTGAGTGTCTCTTATGATGCAACAGCGGCAGGCACCATATTGCGGTTGCCCAGCTCGTCGGTAGGCTCCTCCTCCTCCGCCTCTTACTGAGCGTGCTCAGCAGAGGAGAGGCAGCTGGAAGTAGTACAATGCCCCTCCGTAGTAGTAGTAGTATTTAGGGGCTATTTTAGTCAGTTCATCTGACTATATATGTGGTGGAACTATACAACGTACTTAAAATTAGCTAGTATATATATATCGTGAACTAGCTATTTCAGTATGTGGTTGGCAACAATTGGGGAAAAGTTTGGTCGGTTCAGCTGTCGAGTCGAACTATTTGTATAAATTAAGAATGACTGCTTAATCTATGAATGAAATCTATGCTTAATTACTGAATTTTAGTTGCAAAAATTAGATACATTTAGTGATTTTTAGCTTCATATTTTGACAAATCGCAGTGTTACAAGGTTGACAAATGGCAATGTTACTAGATCAACAAATGTCAATCTTTCCAGTTTGACAAATGGTAACATACCCAATATGACAGATGCAAATCACACCAAATTGTTTGTAAGTGGTTGCACGCGGGTCATCCAAAAGAACTGTTTGCATTGAAGAGATGCACAAATCCTGCTCTCACTTTGCATCATGTCGTCCCGGGGTCAACGGGAGGGGGGCGGGAGGACGGCAGCTGGCGGCGCTGAGAGGTAGCGTTCGACAGCGGCGTCCCATGCCGCTGAGGGGGGCGTGCACACGGAGAGGAAGGCGGGCGGCCATGGAAGTCAAAGGGCTTGCTTGCCAGTGAGCCCGCGCAGCGTACAGCTCGCACGCTTCCCGTGAGCCTTCGCGTTCGAGGACAGCTAGCACGCCTCTCGGTCAGCCTGCACACCAGACTGCGCTCGCACGCCTCCCCTTCAGTCAAGGTCAAGCAGCTGTCCGCACGGCACCTCCCATAGACATTAAAACCAAGACACGTGGCGTCACATGAATGGTCAACAGAACGCACACGGTTTGAATTATACAAATGTTTGAGATATTAAAGTGGCAGCTTTTTTTCAGAATGCCTTTGTTGGTTGTCATTATTCGAGTGCGCCTTCTCTCAAAATGGACACGAAAAGTACCACACCATGTCGGGTGCCCTTCCATGATAGAATGCCAACTTTCATGAATTTCACATGAGTTTTGGATTTCCTAGAATTTAAAAATAAAGTATCTCAATGTTTTGCCGGCAATCGACGGCCCCCTGGTGTTTGAAATTCATTCCCATTTCTTTCATGGGACCTAAGCATGCACCCAATGACACAGATTTGATTTTTCAACCAATTTATATGCACTGTAGCATGTGCATGTGGTTCAAATTTGAATTATGCACATAAATGCATTGAAAACCCAGTTAATGCATAAAAAAGTCCAAACGAACCCCCAAAAATCACAAAAATTTGCACAACACTCCTGATGTTCGATGTTGACACGAGAAAAAAATTGAAAGCAATAAGAGGCAATGGATATCGTTTTGTCCCCAATGGTGGGACGTTCCCTACCGAAACCATCATGCTTGTTTATAAAGCCTTTATGAGGGCAAAGATTTACAACAAACAAGGCAATCTGGCCATACGGTTTTATAAACAAAGGTACGCAGAGAGATATGTTATATTAATGTTTAACAGAAGAAATGTCTTCCAAAGAAAATAGTCCGCTATCGGTTCCTTTCTTTGGGTTGTCATGCTAAGCATGATCATGAAACCTCAGCTCCAATGTAAGAGCAAAATATCGAGGATTTAGTTTGGGAGGCGATTAATAGCCCCGGTAGTGTTCAGCGACGATCGAGGTCAAGTCAGTAAACACTTGACCATTGTTATGAATGGCCCATCGTTTAACACCGTCATCGGATCGCTGACCAGTTTACGCTTATTGTGACGATCGGTTTTCGGCTTTCTCCACCGAGGTGCTTAACCATGTGAGCTGGAAGCACAATCGCAGTGGTTCTCCTTGCACACCTAGCCGAACAAAGCGGAACGTAGGAGGCAAGCGCAGGAGCCGGGCAACCCAACTATTGATCAAGACACAATTCGGAACCGGTGCATATATAGCAATATCCAAGAATGTTTTGCGAATCTCTAAAGGTGTCCGGCGTTATCGCGAGACTTGTGCTGAAAACACACAAATAGTTTAAAAAGTGCCATAAGCTTGGAAAACCAAAAAACGTCAGTAAAAACTTGACGTCCGAACGAGATCAAGTGTTGGGTGCCAATACGAAAATTGGCCTTAGCAAAAGAAGTGCTTATGCCGTGCTTTAACATGATACATCCTATCTCAAGACTTCAAGCGGGTCAGCCTACGGCTTCAACCTCCTATCCCGAGGGCGGAGTACTTCTCATTAGGCCAGTTTAGCAAACTAAGCTCTAGCGGCTTTGAGAGAGAAATTAGGCTCCCCGGCTAGTGACCACACGCTCGTGTCAAAAAAAGGAGTGATAGATAATAATAATAATAATAATAAAACTTTGCAACGACTAAGAAGAAGAACACTTATCATAAAACGACTCATATAAATTTAAGAGCCCCCAAGTGACTTGGGTAAAAGAATGATTGCATGTACCAAGTACTTATATCATATCTATGTTCAACCGAACTTTAAGCGCGTCTTAACCGACCGTCGGCTTCTCCCTCTTGACCAAGGACCGAAAAGTGTTATGTACTCCATCCGTCGAGAATATCGACGGTGTTTCCAATAACCGGACAATCAGGCCATAAGGTCAGAATGCATAAAGCGCTCAGGGAACTTATGCTATATTACTGCGAAGTGTAAGAAGCATCTTCGAAGAAAATAGTACCCCCACCGATACCTTTCTTCGGTGCTCATTGTTATTAAGAGACTTGTGAAATAGATTTTTTGTACTCATGATTTCCGTTGTGTGCCAACCATCATTGAAAACTATAAGAGCGCTAGCTTTCGGCTTCACCCAGTCTGAGGTCCGGCTCGGATGGCCCGATCGTGACAATCGCAGAGGTGCTCCCTTTACTCCCTAGCCGAACAATCGGGAACGTAGGGGTAAACACAGGAGCAAGGCAACCCAGCTTGCAAATCGCTTAAGTCAATATGGTGCATATTGTGGCGTAATACACGAACACGGAACGAAGCCGTACAAGTATAATCATATGCAAGAGGAAAAGCTTCATGAAGGAAGCCCCCAAATGAATTGGGTATTTGAATTTATGCGTCATAAACAAAGTTTGGCCAAGAAATTTTTTTACAAGCAACATTTTCCAAAAAAGTATAATGCTTGGTCGAACCGAACACAAGTTAGAAATTAAAGCTTTGAGCATGAAAGCGACTTAGCTGGTTAATGTTTTCAGTATTGATGACGCGGTCCGAGCTTGATACGGGACAAGGTTCCATCCCCCAAGCCGGACCCGAGGTGGCGGAGCGGAGAGCTCGACACGCCGAAGTGGTGACATAGCACGGTCAATGCAGACCGGCAGAGTGACGCGGAAGTCCCCGAATCATTTTCTTGTGCACAAAAAATGGTGCAAACCGGAGATAATAGTAATAATGATAATTAAAAAAAATCGTTGCATAATAAATAATTTATGCAAAGTGAGTAATAAAAGAAATATGGCCTGGTGCCGAAGTCAATGTCGATGCAGGTCGTCGGCGTGATGCGGTAAAGGCGTGGCAAAGCCTGAATTCACAGGTCGGTCCGAGCTTCGGATGCGGCGTTCGCCGGACTATGTACGGAAACTGACCGAACCACCATGCGACTGTCGTTAATGCGGCCACCATTTGATAGACCTGTGTACATATGATGGACAAACCAGAGTAATAATTCCTTGGGAAAACTGAACCCAAAAAATACTAGGATTAATATCACCTGGTTTATTTGTTGTAGTAATCCGAAGGAAGGTGATTTCCAAAATTGGGACTCGATCCGCGCACCCATTGCCTGATGGGCGTTAAAACGACGGCATGGCAATCTTTGGCAAGGTTGGCTCGCCGAGGCAAAGCCCTCGGTCCAGCTAACGTGACGGAGCTGGTCGGCTAGTGACGCCGAAGTGTCCGGAGTAGGTTGATGAAGAGATGGCAAAGCCCCCGGTCCAGCCGAGATGTCGAAGTAGCTCGGCGTGATGGACACCAGCTTGAAGAAGCAATGGTGCGGCCCTGCCGATGCAGGTCGTTACATGGTCGATGCCGGCTTGATGAAGCGACCGTGCGGCGATGCCGGTATGTCCGCTCTGTGTAATCCGTGGGGTGGCGATGTTGGTGATGATTTATCCTTCGCGATGCCGGACTCTTGTTCGGCTTGCCGAGATGATGATCCGAAGAAGTTGAGCTCGGCTCAACAAAGTGACGACGATGTCTAGCGCGGTCGGCGGCCGTGGAGCAATATTGCGGACTGGTTTGACACCAGCATGATGTTGAAGATCATGTTCAAAAGATTTTAAAGTTAGTGGGATGTGTTCGGGAACAAAACACAATACCCCATACAAAACTTCCTTCAAAAAGGATGTCCATAAAAAGGACGAACTCGGGTCGGATTTGTTTTCGCGCAGAAAACAGATCCGAAAAGTGATGCACTAATCGGAAGGTTCCCGGAGTTTGGGCGGTCGGATCGAGCTGAAATTTTGAGGGATGGTAGATATAGGAATTCCACAGTCGATCAACTGTTGGATCTTCCAAAGGAGGTCCGAGCTAGAAACTGGACACCACACCCTAAGCTCGTCCAGATTTGACAGGACTCCGGTATATCGTAGATTGTCGGAGATTCCTTCATCAGAACTCGACGAAATTTAGCGTGGCTGTTGTAGACGTAATTACGCACTATTCCACCGAAGCAATCGTCAAACCGACGCTCGAGGAGGCGGTGACGGCGGATACAAGTTCGCTGTCCAGAAAAACATCACGGTCGCCAGAGGGCAATGTTGATGTTGAGCCCCCGGGCTCCCTGGATGATTCCTCCATGATCTTGATAGAGATCGGAGCTGATGTTGATGAAGGCCCTCATCCGAACATGACGATCGGAGACAGGGCGCAGTCCTTGGTCGAACCAAGGTAATTAGTCGAGCTGGTGATGAAGATGCCGAAGTTGCAGTTGATCTGCAGGCGAGCCATCGACCTTTCGCCGAACACAAAGCGGATCTCTCAATGAAAGCACCAATGTCGGTGTCAAAACCGGCGGATCTCGGGTAGGGGGTCCCGAACTGTGCGTCTAAGGCGGATGGTAACAGGAGACAGGGGACACGATGTTTACCCAGGTTCGGGCCCTCTCTATGCAGGTAATACCCTACTTCCTGCTTGATTGATCTTGATGATTTGAGTATTACAAGAGTTGATCTACCACGAGATCGTAGAGGCTAAACCCTAGAAGCTAGCCTATGGTATGATTGTTGTATTCTCTATCGACTAGCCTGGCCTCGGTTTATATAATGCACCAGAGGCCTAGGATAACAAGAGTCCTAGCCGAATACGCCGGTGGGGGAGGAGTCCTTGTCTTGATCGCCAAGTCTTGCGGAATCTTCCTTGTAAACGGCAGCTGTCCGGACTGGCCCATGAGTATACGGCCATGGGGGTGCTCGGCCCAATCTAACAAATCGGGAGATGACGTGGTGAGTACCCCCTAGTCCAGGACACTGTCACCTCCCCTTACCAAAAGCCACATTTCCCATGTTTCCGCCTTCCTTTCCAAGTTGAAACCTTCACTCCTTGCTTGCAGCGCCGCCTCCTCGTCAACGACCCTCCTCACGCTGCTCGACCTCGTCTATCCAGGCAGGTAATCCACACCCGACCCCCATCCTCCTCCTCCTTCCACATCCCACATGCCCCGATCACGGCGCGAAAGGCCGACACCTTCCACCCAAATCACTGACCCCTCCACCAAATAAGCGCTGCCCTAAGCCATGGTGCCAGCAGTATAGCCAGGATCTCAAGGAGCATTTGGCAGCGGAGAAGCAAATGACGGCCGCACGCGCGGATGAGGTCGCGATGGCTGCCATTCATGCTGACCCCCAGATATTGGAGGAGCACCTTGCCATTTGCTAGCTATGCCGGTTAAGCATTCTCGATTTACCCGTTGCGTCTGCTGCTCCTGCCTTTCCTTCACAAATTCTAGTGAATTGTGCTATCTAATTTTACCATGCAATCTGTTGCTCTAGTGTGTATGTTCTATATGTCGTGGTGTGGTGCTCACTTATTAATTGTTTTGTTAATTAGTTGTCGTCTTCAGTTAACTATTTGGTTCAATTCTGCAAATGTGATGTTCAATTCTTCAGGCTGCAATTTTGTATTGTCTTCCATGTGAGAAATAAATCGAATTTATGTTTACAAAATACATGAGAAACGAATACAATTGCTATATTTCCAAGTTGTCAAGCATGCTTGGTTTGCTTATACATTGTGCAATGTGGTGCTCAGTTAATGTTTGGTTCATTTGTGTTGTCGTGTTTAGTTACATGTTTGGTTCAATTCTGCAACGCGATGTTCAGTAGTTGTGGGTGCATTCTGTTATTGTATACCATGTGAGGAATAAATTGAATTTGGCTGTAGTAAATACAGGAGAAACAAATACAATTACTACAATTGGTTGTAGTTAAAAGTTTGATTAACTGTCTGATCTTCTATTAGGAGTATGTTATATTGTGCAATCTGGTGCTTAGTTAATGTTTGGTTCATTTGTTGTGGTGTTTAGTTAACTGCTTGGTTCAATTCTGCAATGCAATGTCCAATTTTCGTGGGTAGAATTTTTTATTGTTCTGCATGTGAGGAATAAATCGAATTTGGTTGCACTTTAATACACGAGAAACATATACAAGTGCTATATTTCCTAGTTCTTAATCATGCTTGGTTTGGATAAATGGGGTTTCCATGTGGCTTGAATTAATCTGATGAATATGCAATGTGCTTATTTTGCATCAACATATTTTACTGATAGCATGCGAACCCTTACTTAACCTGATGACTAACTACCTTAAATGTGTTGCAGGGAAACAATGGGAAGCACTGAGGTTTACAATCGAGGTAAGCACATGCATGGTCCGTTGTCTAATAGCGCATTTGTCACAACCCTAGAGCTTGCTTGTAAATAGTGGCATCTTCATCCATGCATCATGTTTGTTTTCAAAGGAATTTTGAAATGGGGATTGCTCAAACCCTAGCATCAGATCAATTCAACTAGGTTCAAATAAAAATATTTTCAATGAACCCAAAATGCCTTTGGAAAAGTTCATCATTTTTGAATTAGTCTAGAACCTCTGCCAAAATTGGTGCACATTTTTCTAGGCCATTCTGGATTTTTGAATTAATCCATAAAGTATTTGCATTTGGGCATTTAAATACTATAAATATTTTAATTGCCCAAATAATTCTGAAAAATGGTTGAGGGCTGTTGAAAAACATTTCAACAGTGCCCACAATTTATTTCAGGATTTTATAAAGTGGTTTAGTATTTTACTAAATCAGAAACAAATGTCAGAAAATAGAAAATAGAAATAAAGACAGAGGAGAGAGTTACGGCCTACCTGGCGCTCACCTCTCAGCCCACGTGGCCCAATTCCACTGGCCCAGCCCACCCCGAGCCGCCACCGTCTCCCACCTCTCGCCAGTAGGACGAGAGGCGTGTGGCCGACGTGCTCGCCCACGCGCAGCCACCTCCACCCTTCCTGCTTCACTCCCCGACGCCCTGAACACGCCACGCACCCCCAGGAACCCCCTCGTTCACTCTCTCGTCCCCATCCCCTCCTCTGGCTCCCTCTCTCTCCCACCGAGCGGAGCTCGTCACCGCCGCTTGCTGCTGCCGCGACCACCGGCCCTCCCTCGCTTCCCCGGCTAGTCCACAAGCTCCGCGACATCGCCCTCGACCCCCTCACTGAGCCACGCCCCGCCGAAAGCCCCGCATCGTCGCCCTCGAGCTCGTCTTCAACCTTCGGCCGCCGGCAACCTCACCTTCGATTCGCCGCCGCCCGAGCCTCCCCGAGCACGTCGAGGCCACCTCTGCAACCGCTGTGAGCTCACGGACCGATTCCCCCTCCTCCCCTGCTCGTGCTCATGCTCTAGCTCCGTTCCCCACCTCCGCCGAAACTTGCCGCCGCCGCGAATGTCGTCGTCGTCGTTACGGTGGGCCAACGCCGCGTATGAGCACCTGGTCGAGTTCCTGCTGCCCCGTAGCCTCTGCCCGTGCTTTCCGTTTGCTCTAAATCGAGCTGCAGCCCCGCGCCCGTGCTAGCCTGAATTCCGGCCGCCACCACGAGCTCGACTCCGGCGAGCTCGCTCCACCCCAGCTCCTACCTCTTCGCCTAACAGACGCGCGCGCCCCAGCTACGCATAGGATGAAACCGCGGTCGATTTGGTCGACCGTGGGCGATTTCCGAAGCCCTCCGCCGTCTCTGGCTCCGCCCGCGACGAGCCGCGGGTCAACTCTGGTGAGTTGACCCGGGTTTGACCCGGGTTTGACCTTAGTTTGACTTCCCCCAGAGCCACTGACATGCAGGCCCCGCCCGGCTAATTAAGTTAGGTTAGTATTAACTAAGCTAGGTTAGTTTAGTTAGACACTGACACTCGGGACCCACCGGTCAGTTTGACTCTGGGTGATCCAGTTGACATGCTGACGTCATTAACACGTCATGCTGACGCACTAATTAATTTCTGGGATTTAAAATAAATCAAAATGATTTATTTATTTCAGAAAATAGCTAAAACTTCTAAAATTCATAGAAATTCAACCGTAACTCCAATGGAAATAAGTTATATATGAAAAATGATCAGAAAAATATGAAGAATCTGTTTATGCCATGATCATGCATGTTTGAACAAGTTAACCTCACAGAATAGGACAAATGATGATTAGGGCAATTTATGAAATAACATTTGGAGTTGGAATTTGTTCTTGTTTGAGTTCCACTTCAATTAACTTGGCTAGATATTGCATTAGGTGAATTCAGTACCTTAACATGACATGTCATTCATGTGAATGTGCATTGCATTGATTGTGTTCTTTCTCGATTGCGGTGTTTGTCCCTCTCGGTGAGCGGCGTTAAAGCGATTGTTCGATGACACCGATGAAGAACTATATTATCTTCGAAGTGCCGGGCAAGCAAAACCCCTTGTTCATTCCGATACAATCCCACTCTCTCGCTCCTGCTCTCTTTTACTGCATTAGGACAACAACGATTCATACATTACTTGTTGCGGTAGCTGAACCCCTTTATCCTCTGCATGACTGTCATTCCACGATGAATTAGATGAAACCCACTAGCATGAGTAGGAGTTGCTTGAGCCCTGTTGTGCCTACTCATTCATGCTTGTTTGTCATGCCTGCTCTTGCTTAGAGTTGAGTGCAGTGCGATTCATCGGGGATGAATCGAAGGTGTGTGAACATGTCCTCACGTGTGTGAACTAAGTATGTGAACACGATTTGGTAAAGGTAGCGGTGAGAGGCCATGTAGGAGTACATGGTGGGTTGTCTCATTGCAGCCGTCCTCAGGAACTGAGTTCTGTGTTTGTGATCCATGAAACAGTTACTACCATGCAGTGGGCCCGAAACCAATGGACCCTCTCGGCTTCTTAACCACCCTTGTTCTCTGTCCGGGGAGTTGCAACTAGTTTACGGTGTTTGTGGGATATGTGTTGGAGGCCGTGCGTGGCGCTGACCCTAGGGGTGGGCTATGATGCGGTAGATACACCGTGGCGGTGTACGAATGCCCGTTTGGTATCTCGGGAACCCTGCACACACCGTTCGGGGCCGTTAGTGGAAATCTCGGCCGGACTCCCTGCGGATGGAACCCGAATAGGCGATAAACCTGGACTAGGAACTTGAGTGTTTAGGTAGGCCGTGGCCGACACCCACGTTGGGCTTCCGCTTGAAGGTTGCCGAGTACATGTCGTGTAAACGACGGTAAGTGGTGAGAGCGTGTGTGAAGAAGTACACCCTGCAGGTTAATATGATCTATTCGAATAGCCGTGTCCACGGTAAAGGACTTCTGGGTTGCCTATATCGGTTCATAGACAAGTGAAAGTGGATACTCTAAAATGCGCAAGATAAGAGTGAGTGCTATGGATGGCGTTCTCGTAGGGAGGCGGAGGCGGGTCCATAGTGGTGTATTGATATGGTGAATATGTGGACTCGTGTGCGCCACCTCAAAAGAGTTACTTGCAAATGTAGTTCAGGATAGCCACCGAGTCAAAGCTGGCTTCTTTGCGGTCAAACTCCACCACCCCTTTATTGATAATGATGCATATGTAGTTAGTTACGATGTAGGTCTTGCTGAGTACATTTGTACTCACCTTTGTTTATTTTATGTTTTGCGAGAGACGCCTTGATCTCGCTAGTAGTTCCGCTTGGACTTGACGTTTAGCTTATTACCTCGGCTACGATCTTGTGCCCTCGGCAGATCTCGTAGATAGTCAGGCTTCTCGGCCTTTTTCATTTGTAGATGTACGTACTCGGACATGTTAAGCTTTCGCTTGTGCTTTGACTTGTATGTTTCGAGTGTTGGGTCATGAGACCCATGTTTTGTAATATATCGCTCCTCGGAGCCTAATGAATAAATATTTGAGTCGTAGAGTTATGTTGTGATGCCATGTTGTATTTACACATATTGAGCATATTGTGTGTATGTTTGAAATGCTTGGTATGTGTGGGATCCGACAATCTAGTTGTTTATCCTTGGCAGCCTCTCATATGGGGAAATGTAGTCTAGTGCTTCTGAGCGATAGTAGTCCGCTACAGCCCGGTTCATCGAGTCTCGCTAGCCCAGCACTATCGCTACTGGACACTTGCTGGCCGGCATGTGTTTCATTTCGTTCCTATATACATCCCCTTCGGGAAATGTCACGCTGTGATATTCGGAGTCCCGCCTAGCCTGCTACACCCGGGATACCGGAGTCCTCATAGCCCAAAGGTTACAGCCCAATTCATACGTTGATGACCGACATGCTCGATGTGATTCATGTATGCCTGTCCCCATGGGTTAGCGCCGCTTTGGGTTCACGACTAGCCATGTCGGCCCGGGTTCTCTGTCATATGGATGCTAGCGACACTATCATATACGTGAGCCAAAAGGCACAAACGGTCCCGGGCCATGGTAAGGCGACACCCGTGGGAATACTGTGCGTGAGGCCGCAAAGTGATATGAGGTGTTACCGGCTAGATCGATGTGACTTGGAATCGGGGTCCTGACAGCATTATTGTGAAATTGTAGGAACCATTCTAATATTTTGGTTTTTAACAATTTGTTCTTGCACATGTAGGTCCTGCTGTCAGAGGTTTTGACCCACTGTTCGACCCTTTTTGCATATGGGGAAATGAGTTGTCCATGAATATCAATCAAATCAATAAACTCAGAAAGATTGTTAGGATACAGAAATTAGCAACAAAAAACAACAAGATCTTTGTCTGCATAATGAAGAAGATATCAGTTCACTACAAGATGGTACTAACTATTATACCTTGCCTTTTTTTATTCCTTTGCCCCGTTTCCAATATAGACAAGATATTTATGCACATCCTTGTTTTCAGGCCTTTCTAAAGTAGTTCATTGATGATTACCTCTCAAACCACCCCTATGGTCAGGAGGCAAGGAAGGTTTTCATACAACACCCACGGTTCAATATTGAAGTGTTCCTGAAGAGGGCGAAGGACGGACGGTCAATCATCCACAGGCACTGGCCTAAAGTTGCAAAGACCTTCAACATGAATGAAGGCTGAATATTTGCCTTCCGCTTCAGCAGTTTTCTAGATGAGATGCATCTGTCTATATACCATCTATGATGCTAATTTCGAAAGGTTCTACATGTTGCATGTGAAACTTGGTGCTCGTGCAGTTGTGTAATGGGATAGCTGAGTGCTGAAGCTATATCATGTTGTACTCTGATGTATTTCAATTACAAAATTATGCTTCCTTAATATGGAAATGAAATATATTATGTGCTTAATATGAATGTATATTAGATTAATAAATGGAATATTAATAATAGGGCAATTATCCTGCTAATGGCGAATTAGCTTGCTAATTGGGTTTTGCTATTGCAAACGGTTATTGGAAAAATACCGTGGGTGATGACCTCACGCAACGCACACAGTTTCTAGGAATAAACCGTGTCGGATCAATGAACAATCACAGATGACTTTCTCTTGAAAACTGTTTGCATTAGGCCACCTTGCGCAAAAGTTTACCACATAAAAACTGTGTTTGATGGACAACCTTTGCCACATAGTTTCTTCTACGTGTGATACATTCAATAACGCAAACAATTTAACGGGAAAAATTGTGTGTGATGTACCTGTGAACGAAAATGTTTTCCTTGGAGCGACTGCGTGGGATGTACATACAAACGGAAATGTTTAGCGGGGACTGACTGTGTGGGATGTACTTGCGACCGGAAACAATTTCGCCTATATAATTTTATTTTTTAGCTTTACTATATGTATTTCCGTGTTTGAGCTACTTGATGCTTTACGACCTCATTTTGCCGAGCGTGTGTGCCAAGAGGGCATATCCCCGACGGTTTCCGGGTCGTGGGGGAAGGACCCCCCCCCCCCCTATCGCCCGCACTCACTAGGTGACGGTTCCGAACACCATCTCGGAAAGGGGTTAAAAACCATTTGTATAGCACCGACGCGCACCCGTGTCATGTGGCGAGGAAAGATCTAAGCACATATGTCCAGTTGAATATATATAGCATGAGTTATTATTGTTGACATCTTCCTTGAGGTGAGTATGTTGGGAGGCGAAACTATAAGCCCCTATCTTTCTATGTGTCCATTTGAAATGTTTTGCTCATGGGTACAAGGTGAGTGTTAGCAATCATAGAAAACTATATGATGGTTGAGTATGTGGACTTGCCTAAAGGCTCCGACACGTGACCCTTCGTGAACATATGGTGAATTGTAGTTGCAAAGTTGACTGAGAACATAGTTTGTTGGTTTATAATAGAGTCTTTTGCTTTAAACTTCGATTATGTGATGAACTGTTACTTATTCATGAGAAGTATATGATAAAAGTTCTATGATAAAAGTCCTATGTTTAATTTTGTTGCTGTTATAATAATCAACATGATGCTTATATGTTCATATTTTGTTTTTATCGACACCTCTCTCTCAAAGCATGTGACCATGTTTTTCGATTTCGGTTTTCGCTTGAGGACAAGCGAGGTCTAAGCTTGGGGGAGTTGATACGTCCATTTTGCATCATGTTTTCTTACTTTTATTTATAATGTTTTTATCCATAATAATGCTTTTTGGAGTAATTCTAATGCCTTTTCTCTCATAATTTACAAGGTACACACAAAGAGGGAGCAGCTCGAAATCTGGACCTGAAAAAGCTACGTCAGGCTATCTATTCTGCATAACTCCAAATGAGCTGTAACTTGACGGGGATTTTTTATGGAATATTTAAGAATTATTGGAACCAATAACTACCAGAGGGGGGCACCAGGTGGGCACAACCCACCTGGGCGCGCCAGGGCCCCCTAGCGCGCCCTAGTGGGTTGTTACCTCCTCGGCCCACCTCCGGTGCCCATTTCTGGTATATAGGGCATTTTGACCTAGAAAAAAAAATAAGAAGAGGGCTTTCAGGACGGAGCGCCGCCCTCTCAAGGCGGAACTTGGGAAGGAGCACTTTTTCCCTCCACCGGAGCGATTCGCCGGGGGAACTTCCCTCCCGGAGGGGGATATCATCGTCATCATCATCACCAAAAACTCTCCCATCTTTGGGAGGGCAATCTCCATCAACATCTTCAACAGCACCATCTCATCTCAAAGCCTAGTTCATCTCTTGTATTCAATCTTGTTATCGGAACTATAGATTGGTGCTTGTGGGTGACTAGTAGTGTTGATTACATCTTGTAGTTGATTGCTATATGGTTTATTTGGTGGAAGATTATATGTTCAGATCCAATATGCTATTTAATACTCCTCTAATCATGAGCATGTTTATCATTTGTGAGTAGTTACTTTTGTTCTTGAGGTCACGGGAGAAATCATGTTGCAAGTAATCATGTAAACTTGGTATGTGTTTGATATTTTGATAGTATGTATGTTATTATTCCCTTAGTGGTGTCATGTGAACGTCGACTACATGGCACTTCACCATATTTGAGCCTAAGGGAATGAATTGTGGAGTACCAATTAGATAGTGGGTTGCGAGAGTGACAGAAGCTTAGACCCCAGTTTATGCGCTATTCCGTAAGGGACCGATTGGATCCTAGAGTTTAATGCTATGGTTAGAATTTATTCTTAATACTTTTCTCGTAGTTGCGGATGCTTGCAAGAGGGTTAATCATAAGTAGGAGGTTTGTTCAAGTAAGAACAACACCTAAGCACCGGTCCACCCACATATCAAATTATCAAAGTGGCGAACACAAACCAAACCAACATGATGAAAGTGACTAGATGAAATTCCCGTGTGCCCTCAAGAACGCTTTGCTTATTATAAGAGACCGTTTTGGCCTGTCCTTTTCCTCAAAAGGATTGGGCTACCTTGCTACATACTTATTGTTATTATCGTGACTTTCTCGTTACAAATTCTCTTGTTATCAAACTACTCTGCTACTTACAATTTCAGCACTTGCAGACATTACCTTACTGAAAACTAATTGTCATTTCCTTCTGCTCCTCATTGGGTTCGACACTCTTACTTATCGAAAAGAGCTATAATTGATCTTCTATACTTGTGGGTCATCACACCCGATCACAAAATGGCCATCAAATGGGACCCCCACACGCAGCCCAAACGTTTGGATTGTCTAGCACCCTCAAACCCATCTCATACGTGTGCCGGTCTAGACATGTCCGGACACGGCCACCATGTCAGACGGGTCTACCTTGGACCATTCTGACCCCACACATACCCCACTATGTTACCACTCAGAACCAAACCCTAGCCCAGTGTTAACTGTTCCTCGTGGACGTGCTTTTGCAAGCAACAATAGGGGCGGAGTGGGTGGCTTTGTGCCCCAATCCACGAACCTAACTTCAAGGATCGGAGGATGTACAATTGACCAGATGTAGGAGAAGGCCTCGTGGACATGGATGCGGGAGGTCGACATCCAACCGTAGTCGCATACATCCGCCCTTCCAGATTTTCCCCAGTCTGCATGATCACATAGCCGCTTGCAAAGGGCACAGAAGTTCAAATAGCCTCATGCAACGGTAGAAACATTTGAAAAGGTTCAAATATTTTACATCCCGACATTGTCCCATTTAACCGCCCACTGATGCTTAATCAGATCCTCCTTGAACTGCTCGTGAGTTGGTCGATGCAAATTTTGTTGATGCATTTGAATAAACTCCTCAAATGTGGCCGGATTCTGGTCCAAAAATTGGATAGGATCACCCATGTTCTCAATTTCCAGAGTTGCGGTAGCATCGTCACCCTTATCCTCGATGATCATGGTGTGCATGATCTCACAACATGTCAATCACCTCCGACAAGGTCTCCGAATCCAATTGTTTTGGATGTCCACGAACAACTGCAAAACGGGCCTGACGAACTCCCAATGCCCTCGCGACATCCTTTCAACTGCTTCCTGTCTTTGGGCAAAGTGAGCCTTTTTCTGGCCAACTAGGTTTGAGATGGTGCTGACAAAGGTAGCCCGTGGAGAATAGAGAGCGTCAACCAGATAGTAGCCCATGTTGTACTCATGTCCATTGACAGTATAATGGCATGATACGTCTCCAACATATCTATAATTTATGAAGTATTCATGCCATGTTTACAACAATTCTATATGATTTTGGTATGATTTGATTAGAACTAACCCGGACTAATGCTTTTTTCAGCAGAACTACCGTGGTGTTGTTTTTTTGTGCAGAAATAAAAGTTCTCGGAACGAGCTGAAAATTTACGGAGAATATTTTTGGAAAATATAAAAAATACTAGAACGAAAAGATATCGGAGAGGAGTCCCAAGGCAACCACAAGGGTGGGGGCGCGCCCCCTGCTTTGTGATCGCCTCATGGGCCCCCTTGACTTGTCCCTGACACCAACACCTCCTATAAATCCCAAAACCTCCAGAGCGAAACCTAGATTGGGAGTTCCGCCGCCGCAAGCCTCTGTAGCCATGAAAAACTAATCGGGAGCCTGTTCCGGCACCCTGTCGGAGGGGAAACCATCGCCGGTGACCATCTTCATCATCTTAGCACTCTCCATGACAAGGAGGGAGTAGTTCACCGTTGGGGCTAAGGGTATGTACCTGTAGATATGTGTTTGATCTCTCTCTCTCTCTCTCTCTCTCTCTCTCTCTCTCTCTCTCTCGTGTTCTTGATTTGGCACGATCTTGATGTACCGCGAGCTTTGTTACTATAGTTGAATCATATGGTGTTTCTCCCCCTCTATCTTCTTGTGATGAATTGAGTTTTACCTTTGAGGGTTCACTATTATCGGATTGAATACTATTATGGATTTGAGAACACTTGGCGTATGTCTTGGATGGGATACCCATGGTGAAATGGGGTATTCTATTGATTAACTTGATGTATGTTTTGGCACTCAACTCACGGATTCCCGAGGTGACATTGGGACAATCTATGCAGAGGGGTTGATGCACGTTTTCGTCCTAGTTTCTCCGGTAGAAATCTTGGGACACTCTTTGAGGTTCTTTATGTTGGATTGAATATTATGAATCCGAAGTTGTTTGACGCATATCGTATAATTGACCCATGGATAATTGTGGTGACATTTGAGTATCTACGTGACATTAGGGTTGATTGATGTATGGTGTTGTTTAACTATGAACTCTAGGGCAGTTTGTGACACTTATAGGAATAGCTCAATTATTGATCGGAAAGAATAACTTTGAGGTGGTTTTGTACCCTACAAGCTGAAGGAAATATGCCCTAGAGGCAATAATAAAGTTATTATTTATTTCCTTACATCATGATAAATGTTTATTATTCATGCTAGAATTGTATTAACCGGAAACATAATACATGTGTGAATATATAGACAAACAGTGTCACTAGTATGCCTCTACTTGACTAGCTCGTTAATCGAAGATGGTTATGTTTCCTAACCATAGACATGAGTTGTCATTTGATTAACGGGATCACATCATTAGGAGAATGATCTGATTGACATGACCCATTCCGTTAGCCTAGCACTTGATCGTTTAGTATGTTGCTATTGCTTTCTTCATGACTTATACATGTTCCTGTAACTATGAGATTATGCAACTCCGTTTACCGGAGGAACACTTTGGGTGCTACCAAACGTCACAACGTAATCGGTGATTATAAAGGAGTACTACAGGTGTTTCCAAAGGTACATGTTGGGTTGGCGATTTCGAGATTAGGTTTTGTCACTCCGATTGTCGGAGAGGTATCTCTGGGCCCTCTCGGTAATGCACATCATTATAAGCCTTGCAAGCAATGTGACCAATGAGTTGGTTACGGGATGATGCATTACAGAGCGAGTAAAGAGACTTGCCGGTGACGAGATTGAACTAGGTATTGGATACCGGCGATCGAATCTCGGGCAAGTAACATACCGATGACAAAGGGAACAACGATATGTTGTTATGCGGTTTGACCGATAAAGATCTTCGTAGAATATGTAGGAGCCAATATGGGCATCCAGGTCCCGCTATTGGTTATTGACCAAGAATAGTTCTAGGTCTTGTCTAAATTGTTCTCGAACCCGTAGGGTCCGCTTGCAACAAGGTTTCGATGACAGTTATATTATGAGTTTATGAATTTTGATGTACCGAAGGAGTTCGGAATCCCAGATGAGATCGGGGACATGACGAGGAGTCTCGAAATGGTCGAGACGTAAAGATCGATATATTGGACGGCTATATTCGGAGTTCGGAAAGGTTCCGAATGATTCGGGTATTTTTCGGAGTACCGGAGAGTTACGGAATTCGCCGGGAGAAGTATTGGGCCTTATTGGGCCCTGCGGGAAAGAGAGAGGGCTGCCTAGGGCAGGCCGCGCGCCCATGGCCTAGTCCGAATGGACTAGGGGAGGCCGCACCCCTCCTTCCTTCCTTCTCTCTTCCCCTTCCTTGTCTCCTACTCCTAATACATGGAAGGACTCCTAGTTGGACTAGGAAAGGGGAATCCTACTCGGTGGGAGTAGGACTCCCCATGGCGCGCCCTACTAGGGCCGGCCTCCTCCTCCCTTCCTCCTTTATATCTGAGGCGGGGGCACCCCATGGACACACAAGTTGATCTACGGATCTTTCCTTAGCCGTGTGCGGTGCCCCCTTCCACCATATTCCACTTCGGTCATATCGTCGCGGAGCTTAGGTGAAGCCCTGCACCGGAGAAGTCATATCGTCGCGGAGCTTAGGCGAAGCCCTGCGTCGGTGGAGCATCATCATCGTCACCACGCCGTCGTGCTGACGAAACTCATCCCCGACACTTTGCTGGATCGAGTCCGGGATCGTCATCGAGCTGAGCGTGTGCGGAACTCGGAGGTGCCGTCGTTCGGTACTTGGATCGGTCGGATCGTGAAGACGTACGACTACATCAACTGCGTTGTTATAACGCTTCCGCTTACGGTCTACGAGGGTACGTGGACATACACTCTCCCCTCTCGTTGCTATGCATCACCATGATCTTGCGTGTGCGTAGGAAATTTTTTGAAATTACTACGTTCCCCAACAGTGGCATCCGAGCCTAGGTTTTATGCGTTGATGTTATATGCACGAGTAGAACACAAGTGAGTTGTGGACGATATAAGTCATACTACCTACCAAAGCATGTCATACTTTGGTTCAGCGGTATTGTTGGATGAAGCGGCCCGGACCGACATTACGCCAGACGCTTACGCGAGACTGGTTCTACCGACGCGTGCTTTGCACACGTGGCTGGCGGTGTCGGTTTCTCCAACTTTAGTTGAACCGAGTGTGACTACGCCCGGTCCTTGCGAAGGTTAAAACGGAGTCTATTTGACAAACTATCGTTGTGGTTTTGATGCGTAGGTGAGAACGGTTCTTGCTAAGCCCGTAGCAGCCACGTAAAATTTGCAACAACAAAGTAGAGGGCGTCTAACTTGTTTTTGCAGGGCATGTTGTGATGTGATATGGTCAAGACGTGATGAGATATAAGTTGTTGTATAAGATGATCATGTTTTGTTGAAGTTATCGACAGCTGGCGGAAGCCCTATGGTTGTCTCTTTGTTGCATAAGATGCAAGTGCCAAATAATTGCTTTACTTTATCGCTATATGATAGCAATAGTTGCAAGAGCAATAGTTGGTGAGACAACCATGTGATGACACATTGATATAGATCAAGATGATGAAGATCATGGTGTCGTGCGGTGACGATAGAGATCATGACAGTACTTTGGAGATGGAGATCAAAGGCGCAAGATGATCATAGCCATATCATGTCACATATTTTGATTGCATGTGATGTTTATCTATTATACATCTTATTCTTGCTTTGATTGACGGTAGCATTTTAAGATGATCTCTCACTAATTATCAAGAAGTGTTCTCCTGAGTATGCACCGTTGCCAAAGTTCGTCGTGCCCGGACACCACGTGATGATCGGGTGTGATAAGCTCTCGTCCATCTACAACGGGTGCAAGCCAGTTTTGCACACGCGGAATACTCAGTTAAACTTGACGAGCCTAGCATATGCAGATATGGCCTCGAGCACGGAGACCGAAAGGTCGAGCGTGAATCATATAGTAGATATGATCAACATAGTGATGTTCACCATTGAAAACTACTCCATCTCACGTGATGATCGGTTATGGTTTAGTTGATTTGGATCACGTGATCACTTAGATGACTAGAGAGATGTCTGTCTAAGTGGGAGTTCTTAAGTAATATGATTAATTGAACTTAAATTTATCATGAACTTAGTCCTGGTAGTATTTTGCAAATTATGTTGTAGATCAATAGCTCGCGTTGTTGCTTTCATATGTTTATTTTCATATGTTCCTAGAGAAAATTGTGTTGAAAAATGTTAGTAGCAATGATGCGGATTGGATCCGCGATCTGAGGTTTATCCTCAATGCTGCCTGAAGAATTATGTCCTTAATGCACCGCTAGGTGACATACCTATTGCAGGAGCGTATGCACGTTATGAACGTTTGGCTAGCTCAATATGATGACTACTTGATAGTTTAGTGCACCATACTTACCGGCTTAGAATCGGGACTTCAAAGACGTTTTGAACGTCATGGACCATATGCGATGTTCCAGGAATTGAAGTTAATATTTCAAGCAAATACCCGAGTTGAGAGATATGAAGTCTCCAACAAGTTCTATAGCTAAAAGATGGAGGAGAATCGCTCAACTAGTGAGCATGTGCTCAGATTGTCCGAATACTTCAATCGCTTGAATCAAGTGGGAGTTAATCTTCGAGATAAGATAGTGATTGACAGAATTCTCTAGTCACCATCACTAAGTTACTAGAACTTCGTGATGAACTATAGTATCTGAGGGATGACGAAAACGATTCCCGAGCTCTTCGTGATGTTGAAATCAACGAAGGTAGAAATCAAGAAAGAGCATCAAGTGTTGATGATTGACAAGACCACTAGTCTCAAGGAAAAGGGCAAAGGGAAGAAGGGGAACTTCAAAAGGAACGGCAAGCAAGTTGCTGCTCGAGTGAAGAAGCCCAAGTCCGGACCTAAGCACGAGACTAAGTACTTTTGCTGCAATGGAACTGGTCCTTTGAAGCGGAACTACCCCTGAATATTTGGTGGATAAGAAGGATGGCAAAGTGAACAAAGGTATATTTGATATACAGATTATTTATGTGTATTTTACTAGTGTTCATAGCAACCCCTCGGAATTTGATACTGGTATAGATGCTAAGAGTAGTAACTTGAAATGGGAGTTAAAGAATGAACAGAAACTAGTTGAATGGGAAGTGACGATGAGTGTTGGAAGTAGTTCCAAGATTGATATGATCATCATCGCACACTCCCTATACTTTCGGGATTAGTGTGGAACCTAAATAAGTGTTATTTGGTGTTGAGCATAAATATGATTTGATCATGTTTATTGCAATATGGTTATTCATTTAAGTAAGAGAATAAATTGTTGTTACTGTTTACATGAATAAAACCTTATATGGTTACACACCCAATGAAAATGGTTCATTGGATCTCGATCATAGTGATACACATATTCATAATATTGAAACCAAAAGATGCAAAGTTAATAATGATAGTGCAACTTATTTGTGGCACCGCCGTTTAGGTCATATTGGTGTAAAGCGCTTGAAGAAAACTCCATGCTGATGGACTTTTGGAATCACTTGACTATGAATCATTTGATGCTTGCGAACCGTGCCTTTTGGGCAAGATGACTAAAACTCCGTTCTCCGGAACAATGGAACAAGCTCTTGACTTATTGGAAATAATACATACCGATGTATGCGATTCAATGAGTGTTGATGCTCGTGGCAAGTATCGTTATTTTCTGACCTTCACAAAATGATTTGAGCAGATATGGGTATATCTACTTGATGAAACATAAGTCTGAAATAATTGAAAAGTTCAAAGAATTTCAGAGTGAAGTGGAAAATCATCATAACAAGAAAATAAAGTTTCTGCGATCGATCGTGGAGATAAATATTGAGATTCTGAGTTTGGTCTTCATTTGAAACAATGTGAAATAGTTTCAACTCACGCCATATGGAACACCACAACATAATGGTGTGTCCGAAAGTAAATAACCGCACTTTATTGGATATGGTGCGATCTATGATGTCTCTTATCAATTTACCACTATCGTTTTGGGGTTATGCATTAGAGACAGCTGCATTCACGTTTAATAGGGCACCGTCTAAATCCGTTGAGGCGACACCGTATGAACTATGGTTTAACAAAGAAACCTAAGCTGTATCGTTTCTTAAAGTTTGGAAGTTGTGATGCTTATGTGAAAAAGTTTCATCCTGATAAGCTCAAACCCAAATCGGAGAAGTGCGTCTTCATAGAATACCCAAAGGAAATTGTTGGGTATACCTTCTATCACAGATCCGAAGGCAAAAACATTCGTTGCTTATAAATGGATCCTTTCTAGAGAAGGAGTTTCTCTCGAAAGAAGTGAGTGGGAGGAAAGTGGAGCTTGATAAGGTAATTTGTACCTTCTCCCGAATTGGAAAGTATTTCATCACGGAAATCAGTTCCGTGATTCCTACACCAATTAGTGAGGAAGCTAATGATGATGATCATGTAACTTCAGATCAAGTCACTACCGAATCCCGTAGGTAAACCAGAGTGAGATCCGCACCAAAGTGGTACGGCAATCCTGTTACGGAAGTCATGCTACTAGATCATGACGAACCTACAAACTATGAAGAAGCGATGGTGAGCCCAGATTCGCTAAATGGCTAGAAGCCATGAAAGCTGAGATGGGATCCATGTATGAAAACAAAGTGTGGACTTTGGTTGACTTGCCGAGGGCCGCAAGCAATAGAAAATAAATGGATCTTCAAGAGGAAGACGGACGTTGATAGTAGTGTTACTATCTACAAAGCTCGACTTGTCGCAAAAGGTTTTTGACAAGTTCAAGGTGTTAACTACAATGAGATTTTCTCAAGCTGTAGCGATGCTTAAGTCTGTCCGAATCATGTTAGCAATTGCCACAATTTATGAAATTTGGCAAATGGATGTAAAAACTGCATTCCTGAATGGGTTTACGGAGGAAGAGTTGTATACGATGCAACCAGAAGGTTTTATCGATCCAAAGGGAGCTAACAAAGTGTGCAAGCTCCAGCGATCCATCTATGGACTGGTGCAAGCATCTCGGAGTTGGAATATATGCTTTGATAAGTTGATCAAAGCATATAGTTTATCTGAACTTACATTGAAGCTGTATTTACTAGAAAGTGAGTGGGAGCACTACAACATTTACGATAAGTATATGTGAATGACATATTGTAGATCAGAAATAATGTAGAATTATTCTGCAAAGCATAAAGGAGTGTTTGAAAGGAGTTTTTCAAAGAAAGACCTCGGTGAAGCTGCTTACACATTGAGCATCAAGATCTATAGAGATAGATCAAGACGCTTGATAAGTTTTTTCAATGAGTACATACCTTGACAAGATTTTGAAGTAGTTCAAAATGGAACAGTCAAAGAAAGAGTTCTTGCCTGTGTTACAAGGTGTCAAATTGAGTAAGACTCAAAACCCGACCACGGCACATTCCCTATGCCTTGGCCATAGGTTCTATAAAGTATGCCATGCTGTGTACCAGATCTATTGTATACCCTACACTGAGTTTGGCAAGGGAGTACAATAGTGATCTAGGAGTAGATCACTGGACAGCGGTCAAAATTATCCTTAGTGGAATAAGGATATGTTTCTCGATTATGGAAGTGACAAAAGGTTCGGCCGTAAAGGGTTACGCCGATGCAAGTTTTGACACCGATC
This sequence comes from Aegilops bicornis, assembly GCA_021605145.1. NCBI lineage: Eukaryota > Viridiplantae > Streptophyta > Magnoliopsida > Poales > Poaceae > Aegilops > Aegilops bicornis. The sequence continues at coordinate 215,609,272 of CM038675.1, forward strand.
CGGATGACTCTAAGTCTCGATCTAGATACATATTGAAAGTGGGAGCAATTAGCTAGAATAGCTCCTTGCGAGCATTGTTGACATAGAAATTCGCAAAATACTTACGGATCTGAATGTGACAGACCCGTTGACTAAAAATATCTCACAAGCAAAACATGATCACACCTTAGTACTCTTTGGGTGTTAATCACATAGCGATGTGAACTAGATTACTGACTCTAGTAAACCCTTTGGGTGTTGATCACATATCGATGTGAACTATGGGTGTTAATCACATGGTGATGTGAACTATTGCTGTTAAATCACATGGCGATGTGAACTAGATTATTGACTCTAGTGCAAGTGGGAGACTGAAGGAAATATGCCCTAGAGGCAATAATAAAGTTATTATTTATTTCCTTACATCATGATAAATGTTTATTATTCATGCTAGAATTGTATTAACCGAAACATAATACATGTGTGAATATATAGACAAACAGTGTCACTAGTATGCCTCTACTTGACTAGCTCGTTAATCGAAGATGGTTATGTTTCCTAACCATAGACATGAGTTGTCATTTGATTAACGGGATCACATCATTAGGAGAATGATCTGATTGACATGACCCATTCCGTTAGCCTAGCACTTGATCGCTTTAGTATGTTGCTATTGCTTTCTTCATGACTTATACATGTTCTGTAACTATGAGATTATGCAACTCCGTTTACCGGAGGAACACTTTGGGTGCTACCAAACGTCACAACGTAACTGGTGATTATAAAGGAGTACTACAGGTGTTTCCAAAGGTACATGTTGGGTTGGCGTATTTCGAGATTAGGTTTTGTCACTCCGATTGTCGGAGAGGTATCTCTGGGCCCTCTCGGTAATGCACATCATTATAAGCCTTGCAAGCAATGTGACCAATGAGTTGGTTACGGGATGATGCATTCTGAGCGAGTAAAGAGACTTGCGGTGACGAGATTGAACTAGGTATTGGATACCGACGATCGAATCTCGGGCAAGTAACATACCGATGACAAAGGGAACAACGTATGTTGTTATGCGGTTTGACCGATAAAGATCTTCGTAGAATATGTAGGAGCCAATATGGGCATCCAGGTCCCGCTATTGGTTATTGACCGAGAATAGTTCTAGGTCATGTCTACATAGTTCTCGAACCCGTAGGGTCCGCACGCTTAAGGTTTCGATGACAGTTATATTATGAGTTTATGAATTTTGATGTACCGAAGGAGTTCGGAATCCCAGATGAGATCGGGGACATGACGAGGAGTCTCGAAATGGTCGAGACGTAAAGATCGATATATTGGACGGCTATATTCGGAGTTCGGAAAGGTTCGAATGATTCGGTATTTTTCGAGTACCGGAGAGTTACGAGAATTCGCCGGGGAGAAGTATTGGGCCTTATTGGGCCCTGCGGGAAAGAGAGAGGGCTGCCTAGGGCAGGCCGCGCGCCCCCCCATGGCCTAGTCCGAATTGGACTAGGGGGAGGGGCCGCACCCCCTCCTTCCTTCCCTTCTCTCTTCCCTTCCTTGTCTCCTACTCCTAATACATGGAAGGACTCCTAGTTGGACTAGGAAAGGGGAATCCTACTCGGTGGGAGTAGGACTCCCCATGGCGCCCCTACTAGGGCCGGCCTCCTCCTCCCTTCCTCCTTTATATCACGGGCAGGGGGCACCCCATGGACACACAAGTTGATCTACGGATCGTTCCTTAGCCGTGCGGTGCCCCCTCCACCATATTCCACTTCGGTCATATCGTCAGCGGAGCTTAGGCGAAGCCCTGCACCGGAGAAGTCATATCGTCATGAGCTTAGGCGAAGCCCTGCGTCGGTGGAGCATCATCATCGCCACCACGCCGTCGTCTTGACGGAACTCATCCCGACACTTTTCTTGATCGGAGTCCGGGATCGCCATCGAGCTGAGCGTGTGCGAGAACTCGGAGGTGCCGTGACGTTCGGTACTTGGATCGGTCGGATCGTGAAGACGATGCGACTACATCAACCGCGTTGTTATAACACTTCCGCTTACGGTCTACGAGGGTACGTGGACATACACTCTCCCCTCTCGTTGCTATGCATCACCATGATCTTGCGTGTGCGTAGGAAATTTTTTGAAATTACTACGTTCCCCAACACAAGCAATTTCATATTTTGTTCTCCGCGATAGGAACTTTGGAGTTACTCTTTGTTGCACGTTGAGGGATCGCCATAAGATTTAATTATGTTATCGTTGTTGAGAGAACTTGCACTAGTGAAAGTATGAACCCTAGGCCTTGTTTCCAAGCATTGCAACACCGTTTTCGCTCACTTTTGTTACTAGTTACCTTGCTGTTTTTATATTTTCAGATAACAAAAACCTATATCTACCATCCATATTACACTTGTATCACCATCTCTTCGCCGAACTAGTGCACCTATACAATTTACCATTGTATTGGGTGTGTTTGGGACACAAGAGACTCTTTGCTATTTTGTTGAAGGGTTGTTTGACAGAAACCTTAAGTATAGGGGATCGCAAGAGTTTTCGAGGGTAAAGTATTCAACCCAAATTTATAGATTCGACACAAGGGGAGCCAAAGAATATTTGAAGGTATTAGCAGCTGAGTTGTCAATTCAACCACATCTGGAGATTAATTATCTGCAGCAAGTAATCAGTAGCAAAGTAATATGATAGTTTTGATAGCAGTGACAGCAGTGACGGTAACGGTAATAGTGATAGTAGTAGTTTTGTAGTAAGTGTAACAGTGATGATAGCAGTATTAACTTAGCAAGAACAATATAAGATAAATTCGTAGGCATTGGATCGGTGACTTGTTCGATGACATTCATTATGAGATAGTTATAACCTAGGGCGATACGGCACTAGCTCCAGTTCGTCAATATAATGTAGGCATGTATTCAGTAAATAGTCATACGTCCTTATGGAAAGAACTTGCATGACATTTTTTGTCCTACCCTCTCGTGGCAGCGAGGTCCATATTGGAAATTAAGGGATATTAAGGCCTCCTTTTAATAGAGAACCAGAACAAAGCATTAACACATAGTGAATACATGAACTCCTCAAACTACAGTCATCACCGGGAGTGGTCCCGACTTTTGTCACTCCGGGGTTGCCGGATCAAAACACGTAGTAGGTGACTATAACTTGCAAGATCGGATCTAAAACATGGATATAATGATGATAACATAAACGGTTCAGATCTGAGTTCATGGCACCCGGGCCCAAAGTGACAAGCATTAAGCATAGCAAAGTCATAGCAACATCATTCTAAGAACATAGTGGATACTAGGGATCAAGCCCTAACAAAACTAACTCGATAACATGATGAATCTCATCCAACTCCATCATGGAATTGGCGATGGAGAAGGGTTGGTGATGACGAAGAACGAAGATCCCCCTCTCCGGAGCCCCAAACGGACTCCAGATCTGGCCTCCCGATGAAGAATAGGAGGTGACCGCAGCTCCATCTCATGGATTGCGATAATTCCTTCTCTCTGATTTTTTTTCTGGAACAATAGGATTTTATAGCGTCGGTTTCAGGGTCTGCGGGGCCACCAGGTGGGGACAACCCACCTGGGTGCGCCAGGAGAGGGGGGAGCGCCCTGGTGTGTCGTGCCCACCCAGGGGCCCCTGTCTGGTAGGTCTTGGCTCCAGAAATTCTTATATATCATATAAAAATTCCTCGTGAAGTTTCGTTCCATTCCGAGAACTTTTATTTCTGCACAGAAACAACACCATGGTAGTTCTGCTGAAAACAGCGTCAGTTCAAGGTTATTTTCATTCAAATCATGCAAATTAGAGTCCAAAACAAGAGGAAAAGCGTTAGGAAGAGTAGATACGTTGGAGACGTATCAACTCCCCCAAGCTTAAACCTTTGCTTGTCGTCAAGCAATTCAATTGATAAACTGAAAGTGAAAAAGAAAAACTTGTACGAACTCTTTTGCTCTTGTTTGCATAAATAAGCTTAAACAGCGCCCAGGTTTTCAGCCAACATTACAACTAACCATGCCGACAATAACTCTTAAAGATTATAATGACTCATATCAATGACATAATCAGCTAGCAAGCAATAATAAGATATCTCAAATGGCAACACGTTGTCAAAACAACCATGATACAATATGACAATAGTGGTATCTCACTAGCCCTTTCTGAGACCGCAAAATATAAATGTAGAGCAACTCCAAAGTTCAAGCAACGGCTAAACATTGTAATTCATGGTAGAAAAGACCCAGTCATGATGCAACAACATTAGCTACACACAATGCATAAATCATGACAGCTGTGCTCTCAGGTTCTAGCGCTTGTTTTAGAAGGTGACGACACAACATAAAAGTAAATAGATAGTCTCTTCGCAGAGGGAAGCAGTGATTTGCAGAGGTGCCAGAGCTCAAGTTTTTAAAACAGAGATAAATGATATTTTGAGACATGCACCCTTCTCATTTACTTCACGACCATCAGTTATCAATATCTTCCATGCTAAGCACGCTAGTGGCGGTTTCCAAGCGATAAAAGTAAAGGTTTACTCCACCTTCACCGACAATCACACTCCACGGCTTGTCCGAAACAACGGGTGCCGTTCATACCAACAACAGTCCCGGGGGAGTTTTGTTTAATTATTTGCATTTTTAGTTCGGGACTAGGAATCCCTATTACCGCCCTTTTCTCGTGCGATGGCGAGTGAATAAACACTCGGCCTGAGAATAACCCGCATAGCATGGAAGATATCGACCACCTCCTGTCGTTCCATGAACGATCCAGGCACACAAAAATGATATTTATTAGAAGTTTTTAGAGGTGGCACATGAAAATTTACTTACGACGGCGAGGTAATACTGCATATAGGTAGGTATGGTGGGCTCATCTGGAATAACTTTGGGTTCAAGGCTTTTGATGTACAAGCAGAGTTCCCGCTTAGTATAGGCGAAGACTAGCAATTAGATTGAGAAGCGGCCATCTAGAGAGCAACAACGGTCATAACATATGCATTATGCATAAGTAACATTGGACACTAGCATCAGTAGGATATGAACACCATGAACATAAATATCATAGAGGCTATGTTGGTTTTGATTCAACTACAAGCATGAACATGTGCCAAGTCAAGCCACTCGAATATTCAGAGGAAGATACCGTATTGTCATACTACATCACAATCATTTTAACGCAATGTTGATATCCAAGACAAATCATTATCCACTCCTAGCTACTTATGCATGGCATGAGAAACTATAATCTCTAATTATAATTGCAAACATGTTTAATCATACTGGATAATGACGGGTTTACGGACTAACCAGAAAAAAGAAATTATGCAAGAAATTACCACAAAAATCAGAAACATCTAACATTTAATATTTTACCATACGCCTCCATCGCCTCCTTTTCAGATCGCCGCAGACCAGCCAACCCTTCATTGTCTCCTTTTCAGATCGCCGCCGACCAGCCAGCTGTTCATCACCTGCTTTTCAGATTGCCGCCGCCCAGTCAGCAGGAGCTCCGTGTAGGCAGTGGCCGCAGCAATGAGCAGGTCAGGGTCGACGCTGGCAAAACATGTAGGAATTAACCACGAGGTGCCCTATTCGGCTCCGACATAGAAACAAGTATGCATGTTGTATCATGCAAAATCCATCCAGGTTCTTGCTTAAGCTATCTCCATGTGTACGTGCATGTGCCGTCTCCTTGCAATATGGTTCGGCTCAAGAAGTAATCCGGCCAGCAACGCACGAGCGGACCTCATCGGAGAATACTCGGATGGTTTGACACAAACGCCGGTGTAACTACAGCAGCATGTTGTCGTGCTGCGGGTTGATGATTGGGTTCGTACTGATAATCTTGCCGGAACCTGTCATGTATGGATGATTAGCTGGAGTACCTAACTTGCAGAACAACCGACGATTGATGGGTTGATCCGCGGCAACTACAGCACCATATTGTCCTGGTGGCTGGGGCTGATTGGTTCCATAGGAATAATCCTGCCCGAGCCTACCATGCGTGGATGATCTACAAGAAAGAAATCAGCAGCAGGGTTGAGGGAGGGTGCAGCAAAGACAACCATAGTTACTTTATATCTGAAAGTACAAAATTTAGTTCTTTCAGTAATTACTTGGGGACCACATGTTCCGGATGATGGTTGCGGAGCGACCTCAGAGATTTATGGCCCAACTCTTAGTACCATCACCCTCATGCTCCGCGGCAAGCTCCAGGTTGGTACACCAAAACACAACAGTCAAAATGATAGTTAACTAATTGCATATGTACGTTTTGTTGTAAATAAATGATTTGATTATAATCTACACATGCTCAGTTGCTTATTGTTCTCGCGTTACACGGGGTACCTCGGCTACGGATGTAGAAAAGTAATTTGATTTTCAGTTACACATGCCCTATTACTTGGTGCATATCTGATAAAATATAGTGATAAATCATGGTGTGCCCCTCATCCCTGTAGTATATATGCACATATGTCTAGGTATTTGGATATATTTGAAGTGTTTTTGGGAGCTGCATAGGACGAGTTGGTGCAGTTTCAGTTTCAGTTTCAACCAGAGAATAATTAACATGGTAATCTATTTCAGTTTTGGTAAAGCTGATATTGTATTATTATTTCCCATGTCTGCTTGTGGGGTAGTTACTTGCATGATGATGTAACTGAAGCCTGTTAAGTTACAGTGAAATTACCACGATTTCGTCGCAAAGCATGATCTGAGTAGTGCAGTTCTTAAGGTCCAGATAATTCTATTTTATATCAAAATACACTCTGCTTATGGTTACAAATAGCTTTTTGAAATAATATATAGTTTTCCAGTACTGCCATAGATGAGAAACAGCTCAAGCGAGATCTAAAAAAAACACCTCAAGTGTATAGATGATCCAAGTATCTTATTTATTAGTAATATCTTTTATTTACAGAACGGAGTTAATGCCCCACTTTGTTTTCCTTTAGTGCAACTACAAGCTATGTTCTAGACAATGTGGAGGAACTGTACATTTCTAGAGTAATTTCAAAGAACCTTATTTGATTGGGCTCCTTGCATGGCATTAGAACCATATTCCTCAGAGAGACATAGCTATAAGCTAGACGACCACATCACTCTGATAGTACGCATATTTTTTGGGGCAGAATAATAGTAGTACACAATACTACCTCCGTCTAGGTGAATAAATCATTTACGTAGTTCGGTCATCGTTTTGAGAAATTAAATATGTGTTATATGTCATGAAAAATATATCACTAGATTTCTACACTGATGTAGTTTCTAAATATATTTTTTTGTCACATATAATACATATATAGATAGTTAAATCATCGACCTAGAACTACGTGAATGACTTATTCACCGAGATGGAGGTAGTACTAACTTTGGTCTTTTAAGCCAGTTTTTTGTCACAATGCATGCTTGGGGCAGTATACGAATCACACGATTGAGATCAAATTCTACATCATGTATGATAGTTGTGATAATCCTGACATATTTTCATGCAAATGAACAGATCATTAGCACTGTTTGATGATGATGAATTGCATAAAAACCTATAAAAAACCTGTATGAGCTATACAAACTCAAATAGTATGTCTATATTATGGGTACAGTCACATTTATATGTCTAATTTATATCTTGGTGAGGTGACAGGTATATTAGAGGAGATAGTGCGCAAAGAATTCACTTGACTGATATATATCTCATGGTTGAAACTTGACTGATATACACACACGTTATATGTCTCATGGTTCAAGTTACATATATATGTCTCATGGTTCAAGTTACGCATTTCTTTACTCCATAAAGTGTTATAAAGCATAAAAACATCTATTTATATATAAAAAGTATTTGATGGGTTAACCAAAAAATAGAGAATATGCTAGAAAATCCCACAAAAAACAGAAATATCTAGCCATTAATTCAATATATTAAAAACAACAACCGCTAGATCCACTGTAAAGGCAAATAAATTACCAACCATGCCATCCACTTAAAATTAGCCAGCATTGCCATTACATAAAAATATTTCCTCAAACATCCATTGTATTATCTTCTGGCCCATGACTCCCTCAAAAGAGAAAAACTTCTGGCCGAAGGTAGATCGGGACAGGTATGAGATTTGATTTGTCTTTTTTCTCACCAAGATTTGATCTATCTCTACCTGCATGCTTAGGCATATTAGTTATGTTTGCAAGGATCAATCAGGAGGTGTTGGGTACACGCGTGTTGCTGCTGTAAAAAAAATTGGTTAACAATAATCCATGAGTGGAAATCAGCTTTGAAGCCTTTCTGTTAGTACACTAGGTATGTAGATTCGATTCGGATACACGTGATCACCATCATTCTGTTTTACTGATCACCTTGGGCTACATGTTCTTAATTATTTCCTTACAAAAGCAAAAAATATAACTGAAACTTTATGTATTTACATTCATTTGTTAGTTTATTTATATCCATTGAAAGCATAATCAGTTTCTGGTCTGACGATTTATATATATGCTTATCTACGCAGGTTCTTTGCCCCTATGGTCTGACAAGATTTTTGGTAAATTTACAGCTGGCCATGAAAGCAATTGGTTCCTTGCATCCTCCATGTGACAGGTAGAATGACATCTTTTGACTGTCCCCCCCCCCCCCCCTATTTTTGTATAGTACACCATACAATCTCTAGATTTGTATGCCTTCAATTAATACGTCGATGTTATGCCTCCAACCAAGATTCCCTGTGTAAGTAAACAACTTATGTTTCATAACAGTCCATGGTATTCCTTTCGCCATATATTACCATACTATCTAATTTTGTGAAAGTTTCATTAATCAAGAACTAACAATTCTAAGCATATTATCTCTATGGTATTTTAAATTTCACAACGATTTTTAGTGTTAATCATTTTTCCTAACCTTAAGTATCTTAGATTGAATTCATGGTCTTCGGCACTTTGGTTTATTTTGGATCCAAGTGATAATATGTAGTATTTTGCATGCTCATCTAATTTTGTGAGATTTGAATACTACAAATAGGTCAATATCTTATGGTATTTCCTACAGAAGCTTCATTATTCGATAAATAACAAACCACAAAGTATCTCTATGGTATTTTTTATTTGTACTAGAACCAATGTTTAGTATCATTCAGATTGTCTTTAGTACTTTTTTTATCTTGGATTCAACTGACAATATCCCTATTTTTTTCTTAAGGTCCAGCTGGCACCAAGTGCCTCTGGTGCCTACTTTCGTGTCATCAAATTAGTTTGTTCATTGTGCCACAACAAGTTTTTTTTCTAGATACAAACCACTGGTAGAACAGAGAATGCTACTGCTGCAAAGCATGGGAAGGAAGGTGTCTGTGTAGAGGAATCAGTGGATGGTTGTGGCCTCGGGGTGTTTTTACAAAACCATTCATTCCATGGATTTCCCAATTTTACTCTGAAAATTCAAGCCAAATTTAGCTAGGTACCGGAGGGATTTCGGTACACGCACTCCTAATTTGTAATTTAACTTTTTCCGGAAATACTCCTACAATATCATAATATCAGTTTGAACTAGCACATTTCATATGAATTTGTAAGCTTTTTTACCCTCAACATATGCATCGTGGATGCATATAAGCCTAAATTATTGTAGTTTTTCTTCATGTCACCCAGTATGTGTGCTTTAGTCTTACACCTATATTATTTTAGGCTGGCATAAAGTAAATGCTTGGCTATTAAAATTATTTGTTTGGATGTTTGCTATTTTATTCGAACTGCAATAGATACAAATGAAATAAAGTAGTAGTATTACGTGTATAGATCCTCTCTCGCATTCTATATATAGTTCAATATGACCCGTGCATGAATAATTTGTACATAAGAGAGAGATGTGGTAAAGCAGCATGCACATACAATTCAAAGAATGATCTATGTGAGGAAAATAATATTATTGCTCGGTGAAAACAGTTGTATTTGATATACAAGAAGCTCCATATACATGTAAAATGCATGTGTACAAAGGAGGTGATCGGTTGTTTTGGATGGTAACTACTAATAGATGAATGCATATGGGTAAGATCATCAAAAATGCTATAGTTTGTATGCTTACTAAGCTCCTAAAAGATATTGTGCATAATGACTTATAGATTCTCAACAATCTTTCATGGTCATGATAGTTAGACAACATAAATTTCACACAAATTTCATTATAAAAATTTATAAAATTCTAGCCCGCACATCGAGCGGGCCACTGTGCTAGTTTACACAAACAGAACAAGTCGAGTTCATACCCGTTTCTCTCTGCCACGGCTAGTTCATCGAATATCGTCATTATTGCCTTTCACTTGCACGACCGAACGATGTGAAAATAATAATAGTGAAAGAGTGCCGTGGACTAAGCTGGAATCTGCAAACATTTTATTCAACAGGAGAAGACAAGGTAAAATATGCTCTTTATTAGTTCAACAATTATTCATATGAGAGCCACTCAACATTTTCATCGTGGTCTTCTCCTCGGTACAACTCGAATAAAAAGAAAAGAAATTTAGAGAAACACACTGAAATATTTTTGGAGTTTTTGGTTTTCTTGAACAAGGAAATAAAAGGGAAAAGCAAAAACGAGAAAAACTATTTACACGAAAAAGCTCCCAACAAGCAAAAGAAGAACAAGGAAATCTTTTTGGGTTTTCTTTTTAGTATTACTACTAAGCATGCATGGAAAGTAAACTAGCTACAACTATTTTTTTTTGTTTTTTCTAAAGTTTTTCAAACACACAAGAAGAAAGCAAGAAAATAAATCTAAGCATGGATGATACAATGAAAAAGTGTGAACACCGACAAATAGAAATAAGTGGACATGAATGTAATGTTGGTGAGAACACGTACTCCCCCAATCTTAGGCTTTTGGCCTAGCTCTGTAGTCGATCAGTAGCCTGGATAGTAGTCGGCGTGGTAGCTCACGGAGGCTCTTGTGAGCTCGGGCCTCGCTCTCAAGAACAAAATATCTTCCCTTGCTGTGATAGTCAAAAAGAACAGGCGCAGGCAAATATGTGTGCACAACAGATGTTTGGTTAAACAATAAATTGTAAGTGAAGTTAGCAATCTTTCCCTTAAGGATCTTATGGTCTTTTAAGGTGTTAAAATCTAAATACTACGTGGGTAGGATAGGATCAAAGGGCAAAGGAGAAACACCAAACCGTCGTGCTAAATGTGTGTCATAAGTTCCACCATAGAAATAGCCACTGTTAGCGTTGTGTTGAAGTCTGCGTGCCACAATTGCTCCAAGGTTATAATTCCTTTCACCAGTGATAACGGTGTGAATGAGGCTTAAGTCTGGATCACAAAGTGTACTACAGTCTTGCTTGCCTACTATGCATTTCCTGTTGAATAATGCAAAGTACTGAATTGCGGGAAAATGAATGCTCTTTATTCTACCTTTTGTCACTCCCCTCCTTTCACCGTAACAAACACTAGTCAAGAATGTTTCGAACTCAGCCTTTGGTGGTTCGCTGCTTAACCCCAAGACGGGAGCTTGCAGTGGTAAGCAAAATTCTCTAGTGAGATGGTAAATGGACTATCATAAAGCATAAAACGACACCCTAGACTCACGGGGAAAGAATTTAAATCCTTTGACAAATGATTTAGTGAGAAGGTGGCATTGTTCGCACTTATCTGAAAGGTAGGGACCGAGACCAGCGTTGTGAACATATTGCTCAAATTCCTCCTTAATGCCCACAAGCATCATATATTCATCGCAAGGCCATAAGCATGTTTTGGTGGCGGCGTCTCGTGTGGAATTTTCACTTGTTTCAACATAAGACAGGCGGGCGGAACTGTCACTAGAAGATGCCCCCGAGGATCACCTCCTCGAAGAACTCCTTCCAAATAGGTCCATCATGAACACGTACAATTTTCTGAAAAATTTTGGGTGACAAAAATTTGTCAACAAAACTTTATTAAATTGATAGCAACTACTCATAGGGATACATAGAGGCCATAGCAAGCATTCAAACTACTTAGAACTCTAAGAATTAAACATGCAAGCTCATCTACAACAGCACCAAGAGTAGGTAATTATTCAAAATATAAACCACTAAAACAAAAACTAATTAGACAAACGATGGAGTTACATACCAAGCAACAATCCCCCGAAACAGTTTTGAAAACGGAGCTTCGAGCAAAGAGATCGAAATCCGCGGGTTTGAGAGCAAGAACACAGGAGAGAGAGCAATGGAGATTTTTTTCTAGAGGTCAGTGATGATGTGGGATGAAGAGATAAGTGAGGGGGCCCACGTGGGGACCACAACCCACTAGGGCGCGCTTGGGGGACCTGGCGCGCCCAGGTGGGTTGTGCCCACCTGGTGCACCTCCCTATGATATTATTTGCACCAGAAATTCAGAAATATTCAGAAAAAATCGTATTAAGTTTTCAGGGCATTCCGACTGAAGGAAATATGCCCTAGAGGCAATAATAAAGTTATTATTTATTTTTCTTATTTCATGATAAATGTTTATTATTCATGCTAGAATTGTATTAACCGGAAACATAATACATGTGTGAATACATAGACAAACAGAGTGTCACTAGTATGCCTCTACTAGACTAGCTTGTTAAATCAAAGATGGTTAAGTTTCCTAACCATAGACAAAGGAGTTGTCATTTGATTAACAAGGTCACATCATTGGTTGAATGATCTGATTGACATGACCCATTCCATTAGCTTAGCACCCGATCGTTTAGTATGTTGCTATTGCTTTTATCCATGACTTATGCATGTTCCTGTAACTATGAGAATATGCAACTCCCGTTTACCGGAGGAACACTTTGGTACTACCAAACGTCACAACGAATCGGGTGATTATAAAGGAGTACTACAGGTGTCTCCAAAGGCGGATGTTGGGTTGGCGATTTCGAGATTAGGATTTGTCACTCCGATTGTCGGAGAGGTATCTCTGGCCCTCTCGGAAATGCACATCACTAAGCCTTGCAAGCATTACAACTAATGAGTTAGCTGTGAGATGATGTATTACGGAATGAGTAAAGAGACTTGCCAAGAATTTAGATTGAACTAGGTATTGGATACCGACGATCGAATCTCGCAAGTAACATACCGATGACAAAGGGAACAACGTATGTTGTTATGCGGTCTGACCGATAAAGATCTTCGTAGAATATGTAGGAGCCAATATGGGCATCCAGGTCCCTCTATTGGTTATTGACCGGAGACGTGTCTCGGTCATGTCTACATTATTCTCGAACCGTAGGGTCCGCACGCTTAAGGTTTCGATGACGGTTATATTATGAGTTTGTGTATTTTGATGTACCGAAGGAGTTCGAGTCCGGATATGATCACGGACATGACGAGGAGTCTCGAAATGATCGAGACATAAAGATTGATATATTGGACGGCTATATTCGGACACCGAAAGGTTAGGAAGTTTCCGGAAGAAACCGGAGTGCCGGAGGGGTTACCGGAACCCCCCGGGGAAGTAATGGGCCTTATTGGGCCAAGAGGGGAGAGAGAGGGCCGCACCAGGAGGTGGCGCCCCCCCCCCCCATGGGGAGTCCGAATTGGACAAGGAGGGGGGGCGCGGCCCCCCTTTCCCTCTTCCTCTCCCTCTCTTTCCTTCCCCCTTCCTCCTTCCTAGTTGGACTAGGAAAGGGGAGTCCTACTCCCACTAGGAGGAGGACTTCCCCCTCCCTTGGCGCGCCTCCTAGGGCCGGCCGGCCCTCCCCCTTGCTCCTTTATATACGGGGGCAGGGGGGCACCCTAGAACACACAAGTTGATCCTTGAGATCGTTCCTTAGCTGCAGCGGTGCCCCCCTCCACCATATTCCACCTCGGTCATATCGTAGCGGTGCTTAGGTGAAGCCCTGCGTCGGTAGAACATCAAGATCGTCACCACGCCGTCGTGCTGACGGAACTCCCTCTCCCCGGAGCTTTGCTGGATCGGAGCCCGAGGAGCGTCATCGAGCTGAACGTGTGCCAAGAACTCGGAGGCGCCGGAGTAACGGGCGCTGGGATCGGTTGGATCGCGAGGAGAACGTGACGACTACTTCCTCTACGTTGTGATCGCTTTCGCTTCGGTCTACGAGGGTACGTAGACAACACTCTCCCCTCTCGTTGCTATGCATCACCATGATCTTGCGTGTGCGTAGGAAATTTTTTGAAATTACTACGTTCCCCAACAGTGGCATCCGAGCCTAGGTTTTTATGGTTTGAAGTTTTTGCACGAGTAGAACACAAGTGAGTTGTGGGCGATACAAGTCATACTGCCTACCAGCATGTCATACTTTGGTTCAGCGGTATTGTGAGATGAAGCGCCCGGACCGACATTACGCCAGACGCTTACGCGAGACTGGTTTCACTGCTACGAGCACTCGTGCTTAAAGGTGGCTGGCGGTGTCGTCTCTCTCACTTTAGTTGAACTGAAAGTATACGCCCGGTCCTTGAGAAGGTTAAACGGAGTCTATTTGACGAAGTATCGTTGTGGTCTTGATGCGTAGGTGAGATTGGTTCTTGCTTAAGCCCGTAGCAGCCACGTAAAATTTGCAACAACAAAGTAGAGGACGTCTAACTTGTTTTTGCAGGGCATGTTGTGATGTGATATGGTCAAGACGTGATGCTATATTTTATTGTATGAGATGATCATGTTTTGTAACCGGTTATCGGCAATCGGCTGGAGCCATATGGTTGTCGCTTTATTGTATGAAATGCAAACGCCTGTAATTGCTTTACTTTATCACTAAGCGGTAGCGATAGTCGAGAAGCAATAGATGGCGAAACGACAACGATGCTACGATGGAGATCAAGGTGTCGCTACCGGTGACGATGGTGATCACGACGGTGCTTCGGAGATGGAGATCACAAGCACAAGATGATGATGGCCATATCATATCACTTATATTGATTGCATGTGATGTTTATCCTTTATGCATCTTATTTTGCTTTGATTGACGGTAGCATTTTAAGATGATCTCTCACTAAAATTATCAAGTAGTGTTCTCCCGAGTATGCACCGCTGCCAAAGTTCGTCGTGTCGAGACACCACGTGATGATCGGGTGTGATAAGCTTCACGTCCATCTACAACGGGTGCAAGCCAGTTTTGCACACGCAGAATACTCAGGTTATACTTGACGAGCCTAGCATATGCAGATATGGCCTCGAACACGGAGACCGAAAGGTCGAAAGCGTGAATCATATAGTAGATATGATCAACATAAGATGTTCACCATTGAAAACTACTCCATCTCACGTGATGATCGGTTATGGTTTAGTTGATTTGGATCACGTGATCACTTAGATGACTAGAGAGATGTCTGTCTAAGTGGGAGTTCTTAAGTAATATGATTAATTGAACTTAAATTTATCATGAACTTAGTACCTGATAGTATCTTGCTTGTCTATGTCTGTTTATATATAGATGGCTCGTGCTGTTGTTCCGTTGAATTTTAATGCGTTCCTTGAGAAAGCAAAGTTGAAAGATGATGGTAGCAATTACACGGACTGGGTCCGTAACCTGAGGATTATCCTCATTGCTGCACGTAAGAGTTACGCCTGGATGCACCGCTAGGTGCCGTGCTCGCCGCCGATGTAACCGACGACGTTAAGAACGTCTGGCGAGCAAAGCTGATGACTACTCTATAGTTCAGTGTGCCATGCTTTACGGCTTAGAACCGGGTCTTCAACGACGCTTTTGAACATCATGGAGCATATGAGATGTTCCAGGAGTTGAAGTTGATATTTCAATGTAATGCCCGGATTGAGAGATATGAAGTCTCCAATAAGTTCTATAGCTGCAAGATGGAAGAGAATGGGTCTGCAAGGAGCACATACTCGTAATGTCCGGGTATTACAATCACTTGACTCAACCGGGAGTTGATCTTCCGGATGATTGTGTCATTGATGTAATTCTTCAATCAACGCCACCAAGCTACAAAGGCTTCGTGATGAACTATAATATGCAAGGGTTAGTAAAGACTATGCCTGAGCTCTTCGCAATACTAAAGGCTGCGGAGGTAGAAATCAAGAAGGAGCATCAAGTGTTGATGGTCAATAAGACCACTAGTTTCAAGAAGAAAGGCAAAGGGAAGAAGAAGGGGAACTTCAGGAAGAACAGCAAACAAGTAGCTGCTCAGGAGAAGAAACCCAAGTCTGGACCTAAGCCTGAGACTGAGTGCTTCTACTGCAAGCAGACTGGTCACTGGAAGCGGAACTGCCCCAAGTATTTGGCGGATAAGAAGGATGGCAAGGTGAACAAAGGTATATATGATATACATGTTATTGATGTGTACCTTACTAGAGCTCGCAGTAGCACCTGGGTATTTGATACTGGTTCTCATTGCTAATATTTGCAACTCAAACAGGGACTATGGATTGCTTAACACCGGCAAAGGACGAGGTGACGATGCGCGTGGGAAATGGTTCCAAAGTCGATGTGATCGCGGTCGGCACGCTACCTCTACATCTACCTTCGGGATTAGTTTTAGACCTAAATAATTGTTATTTGGTGCCGCGTTGAGCATGAACATTATATCTGGATCTTGTTTGATGCGAGACGGTTATTCATTTAAATCGAGAGAATAATGGTTGTTCTATTTATATGAATAATATCTTTTATGGTCATGCACCCTTGAAGAGTGGTCTATTTTTAATGAATCTCGATAGTAGTGATACACATATTCATAATGTTGAAACCAAAAGATGCAGAGTTGATAATGATAGTGCGACTTATTTGTGGCACCGCCGCTTAGGTCATATCGGTATAAAGCGCATGAAGAAACTCCATACTAATGGACTTTTTGGAGTCACTTGATTATGAATCACTTGGCACTTATGAACCGTGCCTCATGGGCAAGATGACTAAAACCCCGTTCTCCGGTACTATGGAGAGAGCAACAGATTTGTTGGAAATCACACATACAGATGTATGTGGTCCAATGAATGTTGAGGCTCGTGGCGGATATCGTTATTTTCTCACCTTCACAGATGATTTAAGCAGATATGGGTATATCTACTTAATGAAACATAAGTCTGAAACATTTGAAAAGTTCAAAGAATTTCAGAGTGAAGTTGAAAATCATCGTAATAAGAAAATAAAGTTTCTACGATCTGATCGTGGAGGCGAATATTTGAGTTACGAGTTTGGTCTACATTTGAAACAATGCGGAATAGTTTCGCAACTCACGCCACCCGAACACCACAGCGCAATGGTGTGTCCGAACGTCAGAATCGCACTTTACTAGATATGGTGCGATCTATGATGTCTCTTACAGATTTACCGCTATCGCTTTTGGGGTTATGCTCTTGAGACGGCCGCATTCACGCTGAATAGAACACCGTCAAAATCCGCTGAGACGACACCTTATGAACTATGGTTTAGCAAGAAACCAAAGTTGTCGCTTTCTTAAAGTTTGGGGATGCGATGCTTATGTGAAAAAGCTTCAACCTGATAAGCTCGAACCTAAATCGGAGAAATGTGTCTTCATAGGATACCCAAAGGAGACAGTTGGGTACACCTTCTATCACAGATCCGAAGGCAAGACATTTGTTGCTAAGAATGGATCCTTTCTAGAGAAGGAGTTTCTCTCGAAAGAAGTGAGTGGGAGGAAAGTAGAACTTGATGAGGTAATCTGTACCTTCTCCCTTATTTGAAAGTAGTTTATCACAAAGAATCGGTTTCTGCGACATCTACACCAAATAGTGAGGAAGTTGATGATGTTGATCATGAAACTTCGCATCAAGTTACTACGTAACCTCGTAGATCAACCAGAGTAAAATCCGCACGCAGTGGTACGGTAATCCAGTTCTGGAAATCATGCTACTAGATCATGATGAACCTCACGAACTATGAAGAAGCGATGGTGAGCCCAGATTCCGCAAAATGGCTTGAGGCCATGAAATCTGAGATGGGATCCATGTATGAAAACAAAGTGTGGACTTTGGTTGACTTGCCCGAGGGTCGGCAAGCAATAGAAAACAAGTGGATCTTCAAGAAGAAGACTGACGCTGACGGTAATATTACTGTCTACAAAGCTCGACTTGTCGCAAAGGGTTTTCGACAAGTTCAAGGAATTGACTACGATGAGACCTTCTCACCCGTAGCGATGCTTAAGTCTGTCCGAATCATGTTAGCAATTGCCGCATTTTATGATTATGAAATTTGGCAAATGGATGTAAAGACTGCATTCCTGAATGGTTTTCTGGAAGAAGAGTTGTATATGATGCAACCAGAAGGTTTTATCGATCCAAAGGGAGCTAACAAAGTGTGCAAGCTCCAGCGATCCATTTATGGACTGGTGCAAGCATCTCGGAGTTGGAATAAACGCTTTGATAGTGTGATCAAAGCATTTGGGTTTATACTGAGACTTTTGGAGAAGCCTGTATTTACAAGAAAGTGAGTGGGAGCTTGTAGCATTTCTGATATTATATGTAGATGACATATTACTAATCGGAAATGATATAGAATTTCTGGGTAGCATAAAGGGATACTTGAATAAGAATTTTTCGATGAAGGACCTCGGTGAAGCTGCTTACATATTGGGCATCAAAATCTATAGAGATAGATCAAGACGCTTAATTGGACTTTCACAAAGCACATACCTTAACAAAATTTTGAAGAAGTTCAAAATGGATCAAGCAAAGAAAGGGTTCTTGCCTGTGTTACAAGGTGTGAAGTTGAGTAAGACTCAATGCCCGACCACCGCAGAAGATAGAGAGAAAATGAAAGATGTTCCCTATGCCTCACCATAGGCTCTATCATGTATGCAATGCTGTGTACCAGACCTGATGTGTGCCTTGCTATAAGCTTAGCAGGAGGTACCAAAGTAATCCAGAGTGGATCATCGGACAGCGGTCAAGAACATCCTGAAATACACGAAAAGGACTAAGGATATCTTTCTCGTAAATGGACGTGACAAAGAGCTCATCTTAAACTGTTACGATGATGCAATCTTTGACAATGAAACAGACGATTCTAAATCGCAAACATGAAACGTATTTACACTAAACGGATGAGCTGTCGGTTGGTGCAGTTCTAAACAAAGCGTCAGAGCGGGATCTACATGTGAAGCAGAATACATAGCAGCTTGAAGCAGCTAATGAAGGAGTCCGGATGAAGGAGTTCATATCCGATCTAGGTGTCATACCTAGTGCATCGGGTCCAATGAAAATCTTTTGTGACAATCTGGAGCAATTGCTTTAGCAAAGGAATCCAGATTTCACAAGAGAACCAAACACATCAAGAGACGCTTCAATTCCATCCGGGACTTAGTCCGTGGGAGACATAGAGATTTGCAAGATACATACGGATCTGAATGTAGCAGACCCGTTGACTAAGCCTCTTCCACGAGCGAAACATGATCAGCACCAAGACTCCATGGGTGTTAGAATCATTACTATGTAATCTAGATTATTGACTCTAGTGCAAGTGGGAGATCAAGGAAATATGCCCTAGAGGCAATAATAAAGTTATTATTTATTTCCTTATTTCATGATAAATGTTTATTATTCATGCTAGAATTGTATTAACCGGAAACATAATACATGTGTGAATACATAGACAAACAGAGTGTCACTAGTATGCCTCTACTAGACTAGCTTGTTAAATCAAAGATGGTTAAGTTTCCTAACCATAGACAAAGGAGTTGTCATTTGATTAACAAGGTCACATCATTGGTTGAATGATCTGATTGACATGACCCATTCCATTAGCTTAGCCGATCGTTTAGTATGTTGCTATTGCTTTTATCCATGACTTATGCATGTTCCTGTAACTATGAGAATATGCAACTCCCGTTTACCGGAGGAACACTTTGGGTACTACCAAACGTCACAATGTAACTGGGTGATTATAAAGGAGTATTACAGGTTTCTCCAAAGGCAGATGTTGGGTTGGCGTATTTCAAGATTAGGATTTTTCACTCCGATTGTCGGAGAGGTATCTCTGGGCCCTCTCGGTAATGCACATCACTAAGCCTTGCAAGCATTACAACTAATGAGTTAGCTGTGAGATGATGTATTACGGAACGAGTAAAGAGACTTGCCAATAACGAGATTGAACTAGGTATTGGATACCGACGATCGAATCTCGGGCAAGTAACATACCGATGACAAAGGGAACAACGTATGTTGTTATGCGGTCTGACCGATAAAGATCTTCGTAGAATATGTAGGAGCCAATATGGGCATCCAGGTCCCGCTATTGGTTATTGACCGGGGACGTGTCTCGGTCATGTCTACATTATTCTCGAACCGTAGGGTCCACACGCTTAAGGTTTCGATGACGGTTATATTATGAGTTTGTGTATTTTGATGTACCGAAGGAGTTCGGAGTCCCGGATATGATCACGGACATGACGAGGAGTCTCGAAATGATCGAGACATAAAGATTGATATATTGGACGGCTATATTCGGACACGGAAAGGTTCGGAAGTTTCGGAAGAAACCGGAGTGCCGAGGGGTTACCGGAACCCCGGGAAGTAATGGGCCTTATTGGGCCAAGAGGGGAGAGAGGGCCGCACTGTGAGGTGGCGCCCCCCCCATGGGGAGTCTGAATTGACAAGGAGGGGGCGCGCCCCTTTCCCTCTTCCTCTCCCTCTCTTTCCTTCCCCTTCCTCCTTCCTAGTTGGACTAGGAAAGGGAGTCCTACTCCCACTAGGAGGAGGACTTCCTCCCTTGGCGCGCCTCCTAGGGCCGGCCGGCCCTCCCCTTGCTCCTTTATATCACGGGGCAGGGGGCACCCTAGAACACACAAGTTGATCCTTGAGATCGTTCCTTAGCCGTGTGCGGTGCCCCCTCCACCATATTCCACCTCGGTCATATCGAAGCGGTGCTTAGGTGAAGCCCTGCGTCGGTAGAACATCAAGATCGTCCACCACGCCGTCAGGCCGACGGAACTCCCTCCCCGAGCTTTGCTGGATCGGAGCCCGAGGAGCGCCATCGAGCTGAACGTGTGCCAAGAACTCGAGGCGCCGGAGTAACGGCGCTGGATCGGTTGGATCGCGAGGAGAACGACGACTACTTCCTCTACGTTGTGATCGCTTCCGCTTCGGTCTACGAGGGTACGTAGACAACACTCTCCCCTCTCGTTGCTATGCATCACCATGATCTTGCGTGTGCGTAGGAATTTTTTTGAAATTACTACGTTCCCCAACACCGAGAACTTTTATTTTTGGGTCATTTTTTTATTGCACGGGAAATTCAGAAAACAGACAAAACATGGCATTTTATTTTATTTAATTAATTAAAACAGAAAACAAAGAGTAAGGATAGAAGGTAGTGCTTACTAAATTCATCAACTTCATACCGCTCAAAAATGATTCATTAATAAGGTTGATCAGGTCTTATTAACAACCACTTTCGATTAGCATGAAACCGAAGAACTTTCGTAAATCACTAAGTTACCTCAATGGGGATATGAATGTCCCCAATAATAAGCATTTCATATTTCTTTTTGAAAATAGGTAGAGGTATTTGAAAACTTCCAATAGTTATTGTCGGATATTTTTTCAATAACATTAATACCATTCACTTGGAATTGTTTCTTCGAAAAGTGCAGCGTATGCTCATTACCATTGATATGAAAAGTGAAATTTCTTTTATTGCAATCAATAACAACCCCTGCAGTATTCAAGAAGGGTCTATCAAGGATAATCGACATGTTGTCGTCCTCGGGCATCTCAAGTATAACAAAGTCAGTCAAAATAGTAACATTAGCAACAACAACGGGCACATCCTCACAAATACCGATAGGTATGGCAGTTGATTTGTCAGCCATTTGCAAAGATATTTCAGTAGGTATGAGTTTATTCAAATGAAGTCTTTTATATAAAGAGAAAGGCATAACACTAACACCTGCTCCTAAATCACACAAAGCAGTTTTCACATAATTTTTTTTGATAGAGCAAGGTATAGTTGGTATTCCTGGATCTCCAAGGTTTTTAGGCACTCCGTCTTTAAAAGTATAATTAGCAAGCATAGTGGAGATTTCATCTTCCAGTATTTTTCTCTTATTTGTGATGATATCTTTCATATACTTTGCATAAGGAGGCATTTTAAGGATATCAGTCAAGCGAGTACGCAAAAAAGATCGGCCTCGACATTTCAAAGAAAGCGTTCAAATTCTTCATCATCTTTCTTTTTAGTTGACTTGGGTGGAAAAGGCATAGGTTTTTGAACCCACGTTTCTCTTTCTTTACCGTGTTTCTAGCAATGAAGTCTCTTTTATCATACCTTTTATTCTTAGGTTCTGGGTTATCAAGATCAACAGGTGGTTCTATCTCAATCATTATCTGGTTCTTTATTATTATTTGGTTGGGTGTCTTCATGAACCTCAACATTATATTTTTCATTATCACTAGGTGAGTGTTCATTACCAGATTGAGTTTCAGCATCAGAGATAGAAGTTTCATTATTATTATCAGGAGGTTTTTCTATTTCAGGTTCACTAGAAGCATGCAAAGTTCTATGATTTTTCTTCTTCTTTTTATTTCTGGAATGACTAGGTGTATCAGTGTTAATTCTTTGTGAATCTTGTTCTATTCTTTTTGGGTGTCCCTTAGGATAAAGTGGTTCCTGAGTCATTATACCTCCTCTAGTTGCAATTCTAATAGCAAAGTCATGTATATTATTATTCATTTCATCAAGCAATTCTCTTTGAGATTTAGCAACTTTTTCTAACTGAGTTTGAACCATAGAAGCATGTTCTCCAACACCTCTAACATCATTTGAGATTATAAATAACAAGTCACTCAAGCGAGCAATCATATCATAATTGTATTTCAATTGTTTCATAACATTTGCATTGAAGTGATCTTGTTTTCTAATGTAGTTTTCAAACTCATAAAGGCATTGACTAGAATGCATATTGTGAGGATTGTCATTATCATTGAACTTCATTAGAGAATTTACCTCTACCACCTTAGGCAGTGGTGGTGTATTAAGCCCATGTATTTCTTCAATAGGAGGTAAATTTTTAACATCCTTAGCTTTAATACCTTTTTCCTTCATAGATTTCTTTGCCTCTTGCATATCTTCAGGACTGAGATATAATATACCCCTCTTCTTCAGAGTGGGTTTAGCCGGTAGTTCAGGAAGAGTTCAATCATCATAATTTTTCAAAATATGTTATCCAATAATTCTTCAGCTTGCCCAACAGTTTGTTCCCTGAAAACACAACCAGCACAACTATCTAGGAAATTCCTAGAAGCATCAGTCAGTCCATTATAGAAGATATCAAGTATTTCATTTTTCTAAGAGGATGATGTAACATCCCAAATTTTCAATTTGGAATGTTATACATTAAGTCATCATGCATATCATATTTTCTTGCATTTTCCGATCCTAGAAATTTCACGCAACTCAAGGACCCTCGGAGAGAGTTGGAGGTTTTGAAATTTTCATATTTGAGCTCTCTCAAAACTATGAAAAAGAGGATCGTTGGATTTATTTATTTTATCTTCAAATATTTTTCCAATAAAAAAATAAGAGAGGGAATAATATGACTTTCCCAAAATTTAGGAAAAATGAAGATTTAATAAATAAATCAAATTTTGGATGTTCGGAGTTTATTTGCTTTAGGAAAAAAATGAGTATTTTAAAAACTTGCATTTTGGCCGCGTATTAAAGTTCATTTTGTTCGACTCATTTTTAGGAGTCGGGGAAAATTTACTTTATTAATTTTGGAGTTCGTTTAGATTTTATTTTATCCGCTTTTTCTTGAGATTTTATTTAAAAAAGAGGACCCGCTTGGCCAGGGCAAGGCCCAGGCAAGCCCGCGCCGCCTCCCCGGGAGTCCGCCGCCGCCGCCGCTGAGAGTCCGGCTCGGGAGACGCGCCGCCCGCCGCCGTGGCCCCTCCCCAAGGCACACCTCCTCCTTAAAGCCGCCCGCGCCGCCCTCGACCCACCCGAGCCACCACCGCCGACCCAGCGCCGCCCGAGCCGCCAGCCGTCGGCGCGCCGCCACGCCTGCCACCGACCTCGCCGACCCGCCGAGCCTCGCCGACCCGCGGAGCCCGTCCGCCCGCCGGCGACCTCGCCGGAGGTAGCCGCCGCACCACCCCTTCCCCGGTTCGGTTTTGTTTTTAAAACCGTTTCGGTTTTCTTTTCCGTTGTTCGGTTTTTTTAAAAACCCTAGATCGGTTTATTTTTTTTTGGGTTTTGTTGTTTAATGAACGTTCACCGATCTGTTCGTTTTAACGATCGTGTTCACCGGTTAGCTTCCGTTAACGAACGTCCGTTCGTTTAACCGTTCGTCGTTTTTCTTTTTAATCGGATTTAATCCGTTATTTTCCGATCTCGATTTCAGATCAAATCTTCGTTCTAGTTTATTTTCTCGCTCGTTTATCGGAATCAGGTGATTCAAGCGCCTGGAGTTTCGTTTCTAAATCGCCGTTCCGACTAATCAACTTAAACAAAGTTTTGCTACTGTAAAATTTGACCTAGTTTCAAATTGCTAGAACCGAGTCGTTTTCTTTCGACGTTTGACTTTCGTTGCTTTACTTGATTCGATTCTTTTTGCAACCAGGGTTCTTAAGTTGAACTTTCTGGTTAGATCTTTTATTCAAGAATTACCTGTGCATTAGATGAGTACTTATTGTATGCTTGTTGTTTGTCTGCGATAGATCACCCGGAGTGCGCCGCTTGTTACTTCGAGTCTCTAGGTTTCATGCGGATCGTCGCTAAAGGCAAGTAACACTTGATCATACTTTTTCTACTACCCAGTTTTATGCATTAGATCAATCCTCAAACACTGCATGATTAGGATCTAATTAAATTGTGGGATGGGAAGTAGATTGAGGTAGTACCTATTACCTGTTTACTTATGAAACCTTGGGAGTTACTTCTACGTTTGCTTATTATGCCATGCTATGCTAGTAGACGTGGATTGGGTGAGTGAATATCCATGACAGATGTGAGATTGTTAATTTAATGGTTTATTTAAGGTGGCAACTTAAACACACATCCGGGTGGATTGAGGCACCTGGTTTCTATCGAGACTTGCTGTATTTCTTGGGACCGCCACCCAGTGCTCAAAGGGATCATAAGATTATTCAAACTAGAAACTTCCGTGTGCAGCCACAAGCCATTATGGGCTCTGGCATAGTTGACTAAGTTGTGCGAACTCTTACGGGTAGGCTAGCTGATGTAGGGGATGTAGGTTGGTACGGCCTACCCACATGTAAGGTGCTAGTGCTTCTGAAAGACTGTGTCCGGGTCATCCGTCTCTCAAACACCATGCAGTGCGAGAAACCAAACGGAGGCGATCGAGTCTTGTGGGGAAAAGTGCGCAAACCTCTGCAGAGTGTATAAACTAATCATGATTAGCCGTGTCCCCGGTTATGGACATCTTGAGTATCTAGTACTTGAATATCATGTGCATCTCAACATGTTACTCTAATTAATATTGTTGGGTTTTAATGAGTACTTTTAATTGGGATTAAGGATCGTCAACCATTCTCAATGTTTAACAACCACCATGATAGTTAAACAAATTTATTCCTTTGCGATGAGGGAAAAACTAGCTTTATGCAAAAACTGTAATCAGAGCTTTACCACCAGCCATATATGCATGTAGTATAGGCTTATTCCTTCATTACTCTCTATGTGTTACATTGCCAGCATATTCCATGTCTTGACCCGTTTTGGGCTGCAACGTTCATGTTGCAGACTTTTCGCATTTGACAGTAAGGTGTTTAGTTCGTGGTTCTATACTCAGTGATGCCGATGGAGTTGATGGACTCACTTATCTTCCAAGTCTTCCGCTGTTATCGTTATTAGATGGCCTTAAGCCATATTTATTTGTAATAAGTCCTCTTTTGGACAAGCATGTAATAAGTGTGTGATTGCTACTCATATAAATCCTTGAGTAATCTTGTGTGGTGTCGACATCTTGATCCAGGGATGACACACGAGCACGTAGACTTGATCCATTCGGTCGGGTCGCCATGAGATGGTATTAGAGCACACCGATCGTAGGACACGACCACTAAGTTAAAGCCATAGATCA
Source organism: Aegilops bicornis (assembly GCA_021605145.1). Classification (NCBI taxonomy): domain Eukaryota; kingdom Viridiplantae; phylum Streptophyta; class Magnoliopsida; order Poales; family Poaceae; genus Aegilops; species Aegilops bicornis. The sequence continues at coordinate 215,635,241 of CM038675.1, forward strand.
CTACTCTCTTCTCATTTTCTAACTCCTCATCTTTTCTACTCTTTTAGGATGAAGGACGCGAAGATCAAGTACACCCAACCGGATGAAGGCACACCTTTTGGATTTCACCTGAAAGAAGTCACCAAGTACCTGAACATTGGACTACCAAGCTTCACCAGGACTTTCAACGCCACTCTGCTCAAGAGGAGCGGAAGATTCAAGCTCATGTTCCGGGAAGGACATTCGCCCCAATCACCAAGCCTATAGATAGTGTTTTCAGTGCACCAACCTGGAGTCTGGGAAAGAGCATGGCAGCTCATATCACCATGGGACGCATTGGAGAAGTTTATCAAGAAGACCTCAAGGACACTATCTATCAGATTTGTGGACGCCGAGATGAGCAATGGGAGATAGTCAACACCAAGAAGGATAGATCCATTGCAGCTTTCATCCAGGAGTTAAACGAGCACATTCGACGCCAGGAGAACCAGATGTGCAATGATATGCTCGAATTGAAGAATGCGAAGGGAAGGATCATCGAACTTGAAGGAGAACTGAAGTCTACACGCAAGGACTACATGGACAAGATTGTAGCTCTAGCAAGACACAATATAGATCTTAAGTACGAGATTGAAGAACTCAAGAAGAAATTGGCGCTCAAGAATGAAGACAAGTACGTCGGCTGTCCAAGCGACTACGTCATCATCGACGACACCGATTCGGATCCAAGTGAACCCGACTTTGAAGATGAAGCTGGAGCAGACATCATGGAGTCTTCCAGCGGTTCAAATTAATAGATGACCCCACATATTAGTAGTATTACCTCCATGTAACATATTAGTTCACGCACTTTTGCGATAGTTAGATCGTTGTAAGCCCTTTGTTTGAATTGAATGAAGTGATTTTGTGTGCATTTGCTCATATACATCTTGGTAGTGTTTCTCTTTAGAACTCACTCTATTCTTAATTTCTCGTCTTTTCTAAACCCATCAGATGCCTCCGAGACGCGACCCCGGGTTTGTTTTTCCGCCGGAGATCACCCAGTTGATTCAGCAGCAGAACACTTTGATCCAAACACTAGTACATAATCAAGGCAACAACAACAACAACAACCCACCGCCACCACCACCACCTGCGGATCACTTGACACGTTTCTTAAGGCTGAATCCGCCGATGTTTTCCAGTAGCACCGAGCCGATAGTAGCAGATGATTGGCTCCGTAAGGTAGGAAGGGAGTTGACCACTGCAGGATGTACAGATGGAGAGAAGGTGAAGTTTGCTGCACACCAGCTTGAAGGACCCGCAGCAAAGCATGGTGGGAGAATTTTACAGCCACTTACCCCGTAGATCTTGTCACATGGGATCTGGCCAAGCAAGCTTTCAAGACTGCGCATGTCTCGGCAGGAGCTATGGCCATGAAGAAGCGTGAGTTTCGCAACTTACGCCAAGGAGGAAGAACTGTTGGCACAAGATGTGGATGATTTTAGTAAGCTAGCACGTTATGCCCCGGATGACGTTGCTACAGATCTGCAACTAAGCGGGAGAAGTTTCGGAAGGACTGAATGATGAGTTAAGCATGCAGTTGATGGTAGCAAGTTTCAATAACTACCAGGAGTTGGTAGACCGTGCCCTCATGATTGAAGGAAAGCAGAAAGAAATTGAAAATCGTAAGAGGAAGTATGGGCGGGAGGTATAACTCGAGCTCAGCAGAAGCCCCGTTATACCCCTAAACAGGGAGTTCGGGCCAGCATACCCATGGAGGAGGTAATTCACACAACCATAATGGCACCAAGAATGGGAACGGGAATGGAGGAAGCAATGGACGTAACCGCACCACACCATCAACCCCAACCAAGGTAGACTGAGCCACATTACTTGCTTTAAGTGCCGCAAGACTGGGCATTATGCAAACGAATGTCCGAAGGCGAATGGAAATGGCAATGGAAGCTCGGAAAGAAGCCCAACCCTTTCAACAGGGGATGTGAACCACATTGATGTGGAGGAGGTTGAAGATCGACGATGCAATAATCGGTAAGTTTTTGGTTAAGTCATTTACTGCAGTTGTTCTTTTCGACACCGGTGCATCGCATTCATACATATCAAGGAGATTTGTGGATAAGTACAAATTACCAACCCAAGCCCTTAGGTCACCCATGCTAGTAACCTCACCTGGAGCAGAATACATGGCTAGTATATGGTGTGATCGACTGCCATTAAGGATTGGACACTATGTTTTTCCCTCGGACTTAATAGTTCTGGAATCCCAAGGATTGGATGTGATATTAGGCATGGATTGGTTATCGAAGTATGGAGGAAACATAGATTGCGCCACTAAGTCAATTTTGCTTACCACCCCAGAAGGGAGGAGAATCAAGTATGTATCACGGCATGAGCCGAGGAGAGCACAAGTAAATTCCTTATCAGGAATTGTGCAGGAAGAGGTGCCAGTGGTGAAGGATTTCCCTGATGTGATAGAGACATTGAGTTTTTGATTGAGCTTTTGCCAGGTACAGGCCCAATATCAAAGCGACCATACAGGATGCCCGCACAGGATTTGGCGGAAATCAAGAAGCAGATTAAGGAGCTATTGGATAAAGGTTTTATACGCCCAAGTTCTTCGCCTTTGGGGATCACCCGCATCGTTAGTGGAGAAGAAGGATGGATCGTTAAGGATGGTTGTTGATTATCGTGGGTTGAATGCGTAACGATCAAGAACAAGTACCCACTACCAATGATAAATGATCTGCTTGATCGCTTGCAAGGAGCTAAAGTGTTCTCCAAGATAGATTTGCGATCGTGGTACCATCGCTTGAAGATTCGAGAGCGTGACATACCTAAGACATCATTTACCACGAGATATGGACTATATGAGTACACCGTTATGTCATTTGGACCGACTAACGCTACCGCCTATTTCATGAACCTGATGAATAAAGTGTTTATGGAGTTTTTGGATAAGTTCGTCGTGGTGTTCATAGATGATATTTTGATTTTCTCGAAGAATGAAGAGGAACACAAGGAACATTTGCGATTGGTTTTGGAGAAACTAAGGGAACATCAGTTATATGCCAAGTTCAGCAAATGTGAGTTTTGGCTAAAGGAAGTTGGATTTCTTGGACATGTTATATCCGGAGAAGGGATAGCAGTTGACCCCACAAAGGTTGAGACCGTAACCAAATGGGAAGCACCAACGACAGTTGGAGAGATTCGGAGTTTCCTTGGACTCGCAGGATACTACCAAGATTCATTGAGAATTTCTCAAGGATTGCAAAGCCTATGACGGAATTGTTGAAGAAGGATACCAAGTTCATATGGACTGAGGATTGTGAGGCAAGTTTTCAGGAGTTGAAGAAAAGATTGGTTACCTCACCAAAGTGTTAATTTTGCCGATCGGACCAAGGATTATGAGGTGTATTACACGCTTCACGCCGAGGACTTGGAGCAGTGCTTATGCAGGAAGGAAGAGTTGTTTCAGTATGCTTCACGACAGCTTTAGCCTCATGAGTTGAATTATGCCACACATGATTTGGAGTTAGCAGCCACAGTGCATGCATTGAAGACATGGAGACATTTCCTCATTGGAAATCATTGTGAGGTATACACGGATCACAAGAGTTTGAAGTACATTTTCACGCGAAGGAATTAAATCTCGCAGAGGAGATGGCTGGAGCTTATTAAGGATTATGATATGAGATTGCATTATCACCCCGGAAAGGCTAACGTTGTAGCAGACGCATTGAGCCGTAAGAGCCACGTAAATACCCTAATGTTGGGAGGAATACACAAGGAGTTAGCCGAGGACCTTCGAGAGCTATGTTTGGAAATAGTTCCGAGAGGATTTGTAGCAGCATTGGAGATTCAGTCTACGTTGATGGACAAAATCAGAGAAGCTCAAAAGGCAGATAAGGAAGTTGCCTCTATAAAGGAGAAAATGAGCGAAGGAAAAGCTAAGGGATTTCATGAGGATGAGCACGATACCCTATGGTTTGAGGACCGTGTTTATGTGCCAAATGACCCGGAGATCGTGAAGTTGATTCTGCAAGAAGCACATGATTCACCCTACTCAATTCACCCAGAAATACCAAGATGTATTTGGATTTGAAGGAAACGCTCGTGGACCAGAATGAAGAAGGATATCATGGAGTATGTAGCAGTTTATGCATTTATGTCAGAGAGTGAAGGCAGAGCATCAGAATTCAGCAGGATTGTTACAACCATTGCCAATACCCGAATGGAAGTGGGATAAACTAGGCATGGATTTCATCACAGGTTTGCCAAAGACTCGTTCAGGATATGACTCGATTTGGGTTATAGTCGACCGCTTGACGAAGGTAGCTCATTTCATTCCAGTCAAGACTACCTATAACAGTGCTAACTTGGCAAAGATATACATGACCAGAATTGTGTGTTTACACGGAGTTCCAAGGAGTATCGTATCAGATAGAGGAACCCAATTTACCTCAAAGTTTTGGAATCAGTTGCACGAAACATTGGGAACCAGACTGGAATTCAAAGACAGCTTTCCACCCATTGCATCGATGGATGGACCGAGAGAGTCAATCAGATTTTGGAGGATATGTTGAGAGCTTGTGCACTAGATTATGGATCTAGTTGGGATGATAACTTGCCGTATGCAGATTTTTCTTATAATGCTTACCAAACCAGCTTGAAGATGGCACCTTCGAGGCTTTGTACGGAAGGAGGTGCAGGACACCGTTATCATGAGACTAAACTGAGACCGTCGCTTGTTTGGACCAGATTTGATCAAGGAGTGCGAGCAGAAGGTTAAGTTGATTCGCGATAGACTCAAGGTAGCCCAGTCTGCATGTAAAAGCTATGCAGATTCAAAACGCAAGGCGATAGAATATGAAGTTGGAGACAGAGTATATCTTAGAGTATCCCCGCTTAGAGGAGTTAAGCGTTTTGGAGTTAAACGAAAATTAGCACCACGTTTCGTTGGACCGTATAAGATTTTGCAACGCATGGGAGAAGTTGCTTATAAGATGAAATTGCCAGAGGGACTGTCAGGAGTTCATGATGTATTCCATGTTTCTCAGCTGAAGAAATGTCACGCCGAGATGGCGTAAGTACCGTTAAGAGAGATACAAGTGCCACTTGAAGCGATTCGGTTGAAGGATGATTTAACGTATGAGGAGAAACCAAGAAGATTCTCGATTATGCCAGCAGAGTTACTCGCAGCAAGGTTATTAACTTTTGCAAGGTACAGTGGAGCCACCACACCGAGGATGAAGCCACTGGGAAAGAGAAGAGGATTTGCTCAAGGACCACCCTCACCTATTTTCTAGTTAACCCGAATCTCGAGGGCGAGATTCATCTTAAGGGGGTAGGTTTGTAACATCCCAAATTTTCAATTTGGAATGTTATACATTAAGTCATCATGCATATCATTTTTTCTTGCATTTTCCGATACTAGAAATTTCACGCAACTCAAGGACCCTCGGAGAGAGTTGGAGGTTTCGAAATTTTCATATTTGAGCTCTCTCAAAACTATGAAAAAGAGGATCGTTGGATTTATTTATTTTATCTTCAAATATTTTTCCAATAAAAAAATAAGAGAGGGAATAATATGACTTTCCCAAAATTTAGGAAAAATGAAGATTTAATAAATAAATCAAATTTTGGATGTTCGGAGTTTATTTGCTTTAGGAAAAAATGAGTATTTTAAAAATTTGCATTTTGGCCCCGTATTAAAGTTCATTTTGTTCGACTCATTTTTAGGAGTCGGGGAAAATTTACTTTATTAATTTTAGAGTTCGTTTAGATTTTATTTTATCCGTTTTTCTGCGCGAGATTTTATTTTAAAAAAAGAGGACCCATTGTGGCTACCGTTGGGCAAGGCCCACTGACGGCCCAACCCGCCGCCTCCCGCCCGGAGTCCCGCCGCCGCCGTGAAGTCCGGCTCGGGACGACGCCCGCCCGCCGTGGCCCCTCCCAAGGCACACCCTCCCTCCTTAAAGCCGCCCGCCGCCTCGACCCACCCCGAGCCGCCATCACGACCCAGCGCCGCTGACGCCTTGAGCCGCCAGAGCCGCCGCCGGACGCCGCGCCGCCCTGCCGCCGACCTCGCCTACCCCGCCGAAGCCTCGCTGACCCGGAGCCCGTCCGCCCGCATTGGCGACCTCTGGAGGTAGCCGCGCCACCCCTTCCCCGGTTCGGTTTTGTTTTTAAAACCGTTCCGGTTTTCTTTTCCGTTGTTTGGTTTTTTTTTAAAACCCTAGATCGGTTTATTTTTTTTGGGTTTTGTTGTTTAATGAACGTTCACCGATCCGTTCGTTTTAACGAACGTGTTCACCGGTTAGCTTCCGTTAACGAACGTCCGTTCGTTTAACCGTTCGTCGTTTTTCTTTTTAATCGGATTTAATCCGTTATTTTCCGATCTCGATTTCAGATCAAATCTTCGTTCTAGTTTATTTTCTCGCCGTTTATCGGAATCAGGTGATTCAAGCGCTCGGAGTTTCGCTTTCAAACCGCCATTCCGACTAATCAACTTAAACAAAGTTTTGCTACTGTAAAATTTGACCTAGTTTCAAATTGCTAGAACCGAGTCGCTTTTCTTTCGACGCTTGACTTTCGTTGCTTTATTTGATTCGATTCTTTTGCAACCAGGGTTCTTAAGTTGAACTTTCTGGTTAGATCTTTTATTCGAGATTTACCTGTGCATTAGATGAGTACTTATTGTATGCTTGTTGTTTGTCTGCAATAGATCACCCGGAGTGCGCCGCTTGTTACTTCGAGTCTCTAGGTTTCATGGATCGCCGCAAGGCAAGTAACACTTGATCATACCTTTTCTACTACCCAGTTTTATGCATTAGATCAATCCTCAAACACTTGCATGATTAGGATCTAATTAAATTGTGGGATGGGAAGTAGATTGAGGTAGTACCTATTACCTGTCTTACTTATGAAACCTTGGGAGTTACTTCTACGTTTGCTTATTATGCCATGCTATGCTAGTAGACGTGGATTGGGTGAGTGAATATCCATGACAGATGTGAGATTGTTAATTTAATGGTTTATTTAAGGTGGCAACTTAAACACACATCTGGGTGGATTGAGGCACCTGGTTTCTATCAGGACTTGCTCAGTATTTCTTGGACCGCCACCCAGGCTCAAAGGGATCATAAGATTATTCAAACTAGAAACTTCCGTGTGCAGCCACAAGCCATTATGGGCTCTGGCATAGTTGACTAAGTTGTGCGAACTCTTACGGGTAGGCTAGCTGATGTAGGGGATGTAGGTTGGTACGGTCTACCCACATGTAAGGTGCTAGTGCTTCTGAAAGACTGTGTCCGGGTCATCCGTCTCTCAAACACCATGCAGTGCGAGAAACCAAATGGAGGCGATCCAGTCTTGTGGGGAAAAGTGCGCAAACCTCTGCAGAGTGTATAAACTAATCATGATTAGCCGTGTCCCCGGTTATGGACATCTTGAGTATCTAGTACTTGAATATCATGTGCATCTCAACATGTTACTCTAATTAATATTGTTGGGTTTTTAATGAGTACTTTTAATTGGGATTGAGGATGCTGTCAACCATTCTCAATGTTTAACAACCACCATGATAGTTAAACAAATTTATTCCTTTGCAGTAGGGAAAAACTAGCTTTATGCAAAACTGTAACCGTAGAGCTTTACCACCAGCCATATATGCATGTAGTATAGGCTTATTCCTTCATTACTCTCTATGTGTTACATTGCCAGCATATTCCATGTGCTGACCCGTTTTCGGGCTGCAACGTTCATGTTGCAGACTTTTCGCATTTACAGTAAGGTGTTTAGGTCGTGGTTCTATACTCGGTGATGCCGATGGAGTTGATGGACTCACTTATCTTCCAAGTCTTCCACCGTTATCGTTATTAGATGGCCTTAAGCCATATTTATTTGTAATAAGTCCTCTTTTGGACAACGATGTAATAAGTGTGTGATTGCTACTCTGTTATAAATCCTTGAAATCGTGTGGTGTCGACATTCTTGATCCAGGGATGACACCTGAGCACAGAGACTTGATCCATTCGGGTCGGGTCGCTACAGATGATCAGGCAAAGCATTAAGTAATTGGCAAAGCCTCCCCGAAGCTTGTGGGAGACTCTCTTCTTTAGTTTGCACAAAGTTAAATATTTCCTGTAAAGCAGCTTGTTTCTTATGAGCAGGGAAATATTTTTCAGAGAAGTAATAAATCATATCCTGGGGACTACGCACACAACCAGGAGTAAGAGTATTGTACCAAGCTTTAGCATCACCCTTTAATGAGAACGGAAATAATTTGAGAATAAAGTAATAGCAAGTTTTCTCATCATGAGTAAAAAGGGTGGCTATGTCATTCAACTTAGTAAGATGTGCCACAACAGTTTCAGTTTCATAACCATGGAAAGGATCAGATTCAACCAAAGTAATTAATTCTGGGTCGACAGAGAATTCTTAATCCTTATCATCAATAAAGATATTTCGTTGATTTTTGGGTGAACTAGCAAACTTAGGATCATATTTCATTCTAGCATTCAGAGATTTTTCTTTATACTTGCATAATAATTTCTCTAGATCATCTCTATCCTTACAAGCAAGAATATCTCTAGTTGTCTCCTCATTCACAACATAACTTTCCGGTACCTTAGGCAATTCATATCTACGAAGGCTAGTTCTAGCAGATGATTCGGGAGTTTCAGCTTCAAGCTCATCATCAGATTCAACAACATCATGTTGTATTACTCTAGCAATTTGTTCATCAAGAAATTCACCAAGTGGCACATCATCATTATCAAGCAAGGTACTAGCATCATTCATAGTGGAAGTAGCATCATCAATAACTTGCGACATATTAGAATCGATAGCATGTGGTGGTGTTGCAAGTTTACTCATAACAAAAGGTGAATCTCAAGCAGAACTGGATGGCAGTTCCTTACCTCCCCTCGTCTTTCAGGGATAAATCTTAGTCTTAGCATCCTTCAGAATCTTCATAGAGATAAATTGACAATAATCCCAAGTGACTCAACATATATAGCTATGCTCCCCGGCAACGGCACCAGACAAAGGTCTTGATAACCCACAAGTACAGGGGATCGCAACAGTTTTCGAGGGTAGAGTATTCAACCCAAATTTATAGATTCGACACAAGGGGAGCCAAAGAATATTTAAAGGTATTAGCAGCTGAGTTGTCAATTCAACCACACCTGGAGATTAATTATATGCAGCAAGTAATCAGTAGCAAAGTAATATGATAGTTTTGATAGTAGTGACAGCAGTGATGGTAACGGTAACAGTGATGATAGAAGTAGTAACTTAGCAAGAACAATAAAAGATAAATTCGTAGGCATTGGATCGGTGACTTGTTGGATGTCATTCCTCATGAGACAATTATAACCTAGGGTGATACGGCACTAGCTCCAGTTCGTCAATATAATGTAGGCATGTATTCCATAAATAGTCATACGTGCTTATGGAAAGAACTTGCATGACATCTTTTGTCCTACCCTCCCGTGGCAGCGGGGTACATATTGGAAACTAAGGGATATTAAGGCCTCCTTTTAATAGAGAACCGGAACAAAGCATTAACACATAGTGAATACATGAAATCCTCAAACTACGATCATCACCGGGAGTGCTCCCGACTATTGTCACTCCGGGGTTGCCGGATCATAACACGTAGTAGGTGACTATAACTTGCAAGATCGGATCTAAAACATGGATATAATGATGATAACATAAACGGTTCAGATCTGAGTTCATGGCACCCGGGCCCAAAGTGACAAGCATTAGGCATAGCAAAGTCATGGCAACATCAATCTAAGAACATAGTGGATACTAGGGATCAAGCCCTAACAAAACTAACTCGATTATGCTACCTCTTGAGCACTGCGTTGGTTTTCCCTTGAAGAGGAAAGGGTGATGCAACAAAGTAGTGTAAGTATGTCCCTCGGTTTTTGAGAACCATGGTATCAATCCAGTAGGAGGCTACACGCGAGTCCCTTGCACCTTCACAATACAAATAAATCCTCGCAACGAACGCGATAAGGGGTTGTCAATCCCTTCACGGTCACTTACGAGAGTGAGATCTGATAGATATGATAGGATACTATTTTTGGTATTTTTGTGATAAAGATGCAAAGTAAAATAAAAGCAAAGTAAAAAGCAAAGGAAATAACAAAGTGTTGGAAGATTAATATGATGAAGATAGACCCGGGGGCCATAGGTTTCACTAGTGGCTTCTCTCAAGAGCATAAGTATTTTACGGTGGGTGAACGAATTACAGTTGAGAAATTGACAGAATTGAGCATAGTTATGAGAATATCTAGGTATGATCATGCATATAGGCATCACGTCCGAGACAAGTAGACCGACTCCTGCCTGCATCTACTACTATTACGCCACTCATCGACCGCTATCCAGCATGCATCTAGAGTATTAAGTTCATGAAAACAGAGTAACGCCTTAAGCAAGATGACATGATGTAGAGGGATAAATTCATGCAATATGATAAAAACCCCATCTTGTTATCCTCGATGGCAACAATACAATACGTGCCTTGCTGCCCCTCATCACTTTGGGAAAGGGCACCGCAAGATTGAACCCAAAGCTAAGCACTTGTCCCATTGCAAGAAAGATAAATCTAGTAGGCCAAACCAAACTGATAATTCGAAGAGACTTGCAAATATAACAAATCATGCATAAAAGAATTCAAAGAATATTCAAATATTGTTCATAGATAATCTTGATCATAAATCCACAATTCATCGGTCTCAACAAACACACTGCAAAAAGAAGATTACATCGAATAGATCTCCACGAGAGAGGGGAAGAACATTGTATTGAGATCCAAAAAGAGAGAAGAAGCCATCTAGCTACTAACTATGGACCCGAAGGTCTGAAGTAAACTACTCACACTTCATCGGAGAGGCTATGGTGTTGATGTGGAAGCCCTCCGTGATGGATGCCCCCTCCGCCGGAGCTCCGGAACAGGCCCCAAGATGGGATCTCGTGGGTACAGAAGGTTGCGGCGGTGGAATTAGGTTTTTGGCTCCGTATCTGATCGTTTGGGGGTACATAGGTATATATAGGAGGAAGGAGTACGTCGGTGGAGCAACAGAGGGCCCACGAGGGTGGAGGGCGCGCCCCCCTACCTTGTGGCCTCCTCTTTTGTTTCTTGACGTAGGGTCCAAGTCTCCCGGATCATAATCTTCCTAAAAATCACGTGCCCGAAGGTTTCATTCCGTTTGGACTCCGTTTGATATTCCTTTTCTACGAAACTCTTAAATAGGCAAAAAACAGCAATTCTGGGCTGGGCCTCCGGTTAATAGGTTAGTCCCAAAAATAATATAAAAGTGAATAATAAAGCCCAATAATGTCCAAAATAGTAGATAATATAGCATGGAGCAATCAAAAATTATAGATGCGTTGGAGACGTATCAGGCATCCCCAAGCTTAATTCCTGCTCGTCCTCGAGTAGGTAAATGATAAAAACAGTATTTTTGATGCGGAGTGCTACTTGGCATAATTTTAATGTAATTCTTCTTAATTGTGGTATGAATATCCAGATCCGAAAGATTCAAGACAAAAGTTTAATATTGACATAAAAATGATAATACTTCAAGCATACTAACAGAGCAATCATGTCTTCTCAAAATAACATGGCCAAAGAAAGTTATCCCTACAAAATCATATAGTCTGGCTATGCTCTATCTTCACCACACAAAGTATTTAAATCATGCACAACCCCGATGACAAGCCAAGCTATTGTTTCACACTTTTGACATTTTCAAACTTTTTCAATCTTCACGCAATACATGAGCGTGAGCCATGGACATAGCACTATATGTGGAATAGAATGGTGGTTGTGGAGAAGACAAAAAGGAGAAGATAGTCTCACATCAACTAGGCGTATCAACGGGCTATGCAGATGCCCATCAATAGATATCAATGTGAGTGAGTAGGGATTGCCATGCAACGGATGCACTAGAGCTATAAGTATATGAAAGCTCAATAAAAGAAACTAAGTGGGTGTGCATCCAACTCGCTTGCTCACGAAGACCTAGGGCATTTTGAGGAAGCCCATCATTGGAATATACAAGTCAAGTTCTATAATGAAAAATTCCCACTAGTATATGAAAGTGACAAAATGAGAGACTCTCTATCATGAAGATCGTGGTGCTACTTTGAAGCACAAGTGTGGTAAAAGGATAGTAAAATTGTCCCTTCTCTCTTTTTCTCTCATTTTTTTTATTATTTGGGCCTTTTCTCTCTCTTTTTTATGGCCTCTTTTTTTTCGTCCGGAGTCTCATCCCGACTTGTGGGGGAATCATAGTCTCCATCATCCTTTTCCTCACTTGGGACAATGCTATAAAAATGAAGATCATCACACTTTTATTTTCTTACAACTCAACAATTACAACTCGATACTTAGAACAAAATATGACACTATGTGAATGCCTCTGGCGGTGTACCGGGATATGCAATGAATCAAGAGTGACATGTATGAAAGAATTATGAAGGGTGGCTTTGCCACAAATACGATGTCAACTACATGATCATGCTAAGCAATATGACAATGATGGAGCGTGTCATAATAAACGGAACGGTGAAAAGTTGCATGGCAATATATCTCGGAATGGCTATGGAAATGCCATGATAGGTAGGTATGGTGGCTGTTTTGAGGAAGGTATATGGTGGGTGTATGATAGTGGCGAAAAGTGCGTGGTATTAGAGAGGCTAGCAATGGTGGAAGGAAGAAGGGTGCGTATAATCCATGGACTCAACATTAGTCATAAAGAACTCATATACTTATTGCAAAAATCTACAAGTTATCAAAGCAAAGTATTACGCGCATGCTCCTAGGGGGATAGATTGGTAGGAGAAGACCATCGCTCGTCCCCGACCGCCACTCATAAGGAAGACAATCAATAAATAAATCATGCTCCGACTTCATCACATAACGGTTCACCATACGTGCATGCTACGGGAATCACAAACTTTAACACAAGTATTTCTCACAACTACTCAACTAGCATGACTCTAATATCACCATCTTCATATCTCAAAACAATTATCAAGCATCAAACTTTTCTTAGCATTCAACACAATCATACGAATTTTTTACTAATCTTGAATGCCAAGCATAATAGGATTGTTTAAGAAAATTACCATGCTATTTAAGACTCTCAAAATAATCTAAGTGAAGCATGATATATCAATAGTTTCTATAGAACAAATCCACCACCGTGCTCTAAAAGATATAAGTGAAGTACTAGAGCAAAACTATATAACTCAAAAGATATAAGCGAAGCACATAGAGTATTCTAACAAATTCCAAATCATGTATGGATCTCCCAAAAGGTGTGTAAAGAAAGGATGATTGTGGTAAACTAAAAATCAAAGACTCAAATCATACAAGACGCTCCAAGCAAAACACATATCATGTGGTGAATAAAAATATAGCTCCAAGTAAAGTTACCAATGGAAGTAGACGAAAGAGGGGATGCCTTCCGGGGAATCTCCAAGCTTTGGCTTTTTGGTATCCTTAGATTATCTTGGGGGTGCCATGGGCATCCCCAAGCTTAGGCTCTTGCCACTCCTTGTTCCATAATCCATCTAATCTTTCACCCAAAACTTCACAACACAAAACTCAACAGAAAATCTCGTGAGCTCCATTAGCGAAAGAAAACAAAAGACCACTTCAAGGTACTGTAATGAACTCATTATTTATTAATATTGGTGTTAAACCTACTGAATTCCAACTTCTCTATGGTTTATAAACTATTTTACTAGCCATAGATTCATCAAAATAAGCAAACAACACACGAAAAACAGAATCTGTCAAAAACAGAACAGTCTGTAGTAATCTGTAACTAACGCAAACTTCTGGAACTCCAAAACATCAGCCAAAATAGGACGAACTAGGCAAATTGTTTATTGATCATCAGCAATTGGAATCACTGTGATTTTTAACAATTGTTTTCGTGAATAGAAAATTTCTGGAAATTACAGCAAGATCAAATAACTATCATCGAAGAAGATCCTATAGGTTTAACTTGGCACAAACACTAATTAAAACATAAAAACAAATCTAACCAGAGGCTAGAACAAAGATTTATTCCTAAACAGAAGCAAAAAGCAAAAAACTAAAATAAAATTGGGTTGCCTCCCAACAAGCGCTATCGTTTAACGCCCCTAGCTAGGCATAAAAGCAAGGATAGATCTAGGTATTGCCATCTTTGGTTTTAGGGAAAAAGAGAGCAAACTTGCTATCTATGGAATTAATCTTTCTATTTTGACAAAGTACATGACCATTAATGGTAGAAGAAAGATTAAGTATGCTGCGGAAATTGGCATCTAGGCTAGCTTTTATCTCGTTGATAGATTTGTTTTGGTAAGAAAGCAAAAGAGATGTGATTTCAGCTTTCTCGTTAATAGGGTGCCCAAATATAGTTTTCATCTTTTCATAGGTATCTATGGGGTCCCCTTCAAGAAAACCCTCTTCAAAAATAGAATCCAAGACTTGTTTGAACGAAGCGGGCAACCCAAAATAAAAGCTTTTTAAGTAAACCTCAATTTGGTATTGAGGTACATAGCTAGCACGGATCCTTAAGAGCCTATCCCAAGCATCTTTCAAGGATTCATCAAGTAAATAACGAAATATTCCAGAATCTTCTTCATCAAGATTACTAAGGTTTTCATTGATAATCCCGGAAGGTTTTTCCATAGTATTTTTACTTATGAGTTTAGATAAGATAGCAGGATTGTCTAAAGCTCTAAAACTCGGGAGTGAAACCCCAACTCTTTTTGGTTCTGACATGGCGAGGGAAAAGCGAACGAAAAGAGGCAAGCGAAAAAGAGAGGGCGAATAAAACGGCAAGGGTGAAGTGGGGGAGAGGAAAACGAGAGGCAAATGGCAAATAATGTAATGCGGGAGATAAGGGTTTGTGATGGGTACATGGTATGTTGACTTTTGCGTAGACCTCCCCGGCAACGGCGCTAGAAATCCTTCTTGCTACCTCTTGAGCACTGCGTTGGTTTTCCCTTGAAGAGGAAAGGGTGATGCAGCAAAGTAGCGTAAGTATTTCCCTCAGTTTTTTAGAACCAAGGTATCAATCCAGTAGGAGGCTACGCGTGAGTCCCTCGCACCTTCACAATACAAATAAATCCTCGCAACCAATGCGATAAGGGGTTTTCAATCCCTTCACGGTCACTTACGAGAGTGAGATCTGATAGATATGATAGGATAATATTTTTGGTATTTTTGTGATAAAGATGCAAAGTAAAATAAAGGCAAAGTAAAAAAGCAAAGGAAATAAAAAAGTGTTGGAAGATTAATATGATGAAGATAGACCCGAGGGCCATAGGTTTCACTAGTGGCTTCTCTCAAGAGCATAAGTATTTTACGGTGCGTGAACGAATTACTGTTGAGCAATTGACAAAATTGAGCATAGTTATGAGAATATCTAGGTATGATCATGTATATAGGCATCACGTCCGAGACAAGTAGACCGACTCCTGCCTACATCTACTACTATTACTCCACTCATCGACCGCTATCCAGCATGCATCTAGAGTATTAAGTTCATGAAAACAGAGTAACGCCTTAAGTAAGATGACATGATGTAGAGGGATAAATTAATGCAATATAATAAAAACCCCATCTTGTTATCCTCGATGGCAACAATGCAATACGTGCCTTGCTGCCCCTACTCTCACTGGGAAAGGACACAGGAAGATTGAACCCAAAGCTAAGCACTTCTCCCATTGCAAGAATGATCAATCTAGTAGGCCAAACCAAACTGATAATTCAAAGAGACTTGCAATGATAACCAATCATACATAAAATAATTCAGAGAAGATTCAAATATTGTTCATAGATAATCTTGATCATAAACCCACAATTCATCGGTCTCAACAAACACACTGCAAAAAGAAGATTACATCGAATAGATCTCCACGAGAGAGGGGAGAACATTGTATTGAGATCCAAAAGAGAGAAGAAGCCATCTAGCTACTAACTATGGACCCGAAGGTCTGAAGTAAACTACTCACACTTCATCGAGAGGCTATGGTGTTGATGTGGAAGCCCTCCGTGATGGATGCCCCTCCACGGGAGCTCGGAACAGGCCCCAAGATGGGATCTCGTGGAGTGCAGAAGGTTGCGGCGGTGGAATTAGGTTTTTGGCTCCGTATCTGATCGTTTGGGGGTACATAGGTATATATAGGAGGAAGGAGTATGTCGGTAGAGCAACAGAGGGCCCACGAGGGTGGAGGGCGCGCCCCCCCCTACCTTGTGGCCTCCTCTTTTGTTTCTTGACGTAGGGTCCAAGTCTCCCGGATCATAATCTTCCTAAAAATCACGTTCCCGAAGGTTTCATTCCGTTTGGACTCCGTTTGATATTCCTTTTCTGCGAAACTCTGAAATAGGCAAAAAACAGCAATTCTGGGCTGGGCCTCCGGTTAATAGGTTAGTCCCAAAAATAATATAAAAGTGAATAATAAAGCCCAATAATGTCCAAAACAGTAGATAATATAGCATGGAGCAATCAAAAATTATAAATACGTTGGAGACGTATCAGATTACATGATGAATCTCATCCAACTCCCCACCGACCAGCGAGCCTACGAAGGAATTACTCACTCCCGGTGGGGAGCATCATGGAATTGGCGACGCAGAAGGGTTTGTGATGACGAAGAGCAAAGATCCCCCTCTTCGGAGCCCCAAACGGACTCCAGATCTGGCCTCCCGATAAAGAACAGGAGGTGATGGCGGCTCCGTCTCGTGGATCGTGATAATTCTTTCTCCCTGATTTTTTTCTAGAAAAATAGGATTTTATAGAGTCGGTTTCAGGGTCTGCGGGGCCACCAGGTGGGGACAACCCACCTGGGCTCGCCAGGAGAGGGGGCGCGCCATGGTGGGTTGTGCCCACCCAGGGCCCCCTCTCCGGTAGGTCTTGGCTCCAGAAATTCTTATATACTCCCTCCGTTCGAAATTACTCGTCATGGTTTTAGTTTAAATTTGAACTAAAACCACGACGAGTAATTCCGAACGGAGGGAGTATTATATAAAATTCCTCACGAAGTTTCGTTCCATTCCGAGAACTTATATTTCTACACAAAAACAACACCATGGTAGTTCTGCTGAAAACATAGTTTCATTCAAATCATGCAAATTAGAGTCCAAAATAAGATGAAAAGCGTTAGGAAAAGTAGATACGTTGGAGACGTATCACTCATCGGAGTACTCCTCGTCCGACGAGCCATCGGAGGACTCAACATATAGCTCGTATATGTACTCCAAATCGGTACCCATTGCTACAGACAAGAAGGGACAACTGTTTTCAGCTCCGGCGATTCATCGAACAATTGTCAGGCATGGTAGAGGATGGTACTTGGCGTGGCGGTCGTTGGACATGGGGTTGAACGGAGACGGAGGAGAAGCGGCGGGGAGCCCTGCTGGATTGCCGGAGGTGACGGAGACACAGATCTCCGGCAGGGTTGTGGCGTGGTGGCTAGGATGGTCAAGCGGCGGCGACGACAAGAGAGAAAGAAGGAAGGAGAGACAGTGGGGGAGGGTGGAGTCCCGGGGTCCGGGAAGGGTTTTGGGTGGGCCTGGGGTGGCGAATTCGTACGTTTCGTGCGTCCGGACTCCCGCAAACCTCTCCCACTTTTGTCTCCGTTTTGCGAGAGAAATTGCGTTCGGACCACCCCGCGAACTGATACAGGGCCGTGTTGGATGGCTTCCACGGTCCGGACGGTCGCGGGAGGTTTATGGGTCCACCTTGGAGATGCCCTAAGACCCCCCCCCCCCCCCCGCCCCAAAAAACTGTAACACCCAAGCGCGCGTCTGACCGCCCTGACCTGCCCATAACCCCTCCACCCTCGCCCGTTCGCGCGTTCCCTCCCAGAGTGGACACGACCTCTCACTGGCTGGGCCATTGAAGCAACGCGCCGGCCGAGGGTGTCGGCCACGCCGCGTCCCCGGTGTCCGCGCCTATTCAATACCGCCGACGCCTTGCTGGACGGGAAGGGATGGATATCTACCACACCCGTTCAATGTCTCCGACGACGAGGCGATGGAGGTGGGCTCCGACAACACTGCCCTGGCGCCCACGCCTGTGCACGTCGGCTTAATCATGGAGTAGGTGCAGGCATACTACAACACCGTCATGGTGGAGGTGCAGCCTGTGCCGGCGCATATGTCGGTGTTCCAGCAGGCGCAGGAGTAACAATGGTACAATTTGTTCCCCCTAGAGCAGCACCGGCTGGCGGAGGGTCAGATCTACGGCGAACGAGTGAGCAAGGAGGCCGCGGCGAACCCCAACTTTGTCGCGGAGCAACGTGCTATCTACAAGGCCGTTCGTGCTCAAGCCGCCTCTCGCAAGGAAGCGGATGTCGCAGAAGCGCAACTATAGGCGACCGTTGAGGAGAACAACGCCAGTTGCGCCTCCTACGCGCCGTCGACGAACTATCACGCGGCCCGTGCGGACGACAACAGCGCATGCGCCACCATTTCCATCGTGGACCTCACGTCCACCAACGACGGACAGGACACGGACTCCTCCGAAGATGAGTAGGGCACGGAAGGCGGCAGGGTCTTGTGTCCCATGTGGGCCAGTCTGTCTCCCGTCTTCTACGCTTTCTTGCTGAACACCGTACCTTCACTTCACGGGTCTAACTACCGTGCTCATGGAGACGACGGATGAAGGAGGCGGTCCCAGAGGTGAACAACAAGGGTTGGATGCGACGGCCGCCATAGTTTTTTTTGTTCTAAATGTTTGAAATGTAATGAAAACCCGCCGTGTTTGCATGAATGACATCCCTTTATGTAAATTATATCTGAATTTGAATGAAATTCGTCCGTGCTAGCATAAATTATGTCCGGTTTGTTCCGATGGTAGTTGAAATGTATGTGGGCAACGTTGGATGGCGGCCTCCTGTATCTTGTCGGGCGAGACATTTGAGTTCAATGCATCAAGACGGCTCGCCCGAAAATTGACATGTGTAATAATCTTAAATTTATTTGAATTCAAGTGGCTGATTGCACTAATGAACTGAGGAGCAGTTCAGCATATACCTCGAAATTATAAATAACAAAATCATATTAAAGAATGTGAAAAACAAATGTCATTACTTCTGCTTGTGGGGGTTGAAGGAAAGTGCAAGTAACCTCCCTTTTGTGTGGGAGCAAAGCATACGTGGAGAAAATCCGACCCATCATATAAAAGCACCCACCGTCTGGAATTCCGCATGTTTATATCAAGCAGTTAAATCTTGACTTTCTCCGATGAAAGGGAAAAGACAGCCCTTCTCCTCCCAAGATGGATGATGCAGCAGCACGACACCACCCCACGAGGTGACATGTCTGTTTTGTTTCCTTTCTCTTCCATTATTGACACAAAAGGACCGATGACTATTGGTGGTGCATGTGAGTCAATTGCACAAAACTACCACATTTACGGCTAGGTTTGCAGAAAACCACCAAGTCGCTAATCCGTTGCTAAAATCACTGCTTTTTCACTAAACCTCTTGCAAAAAGCACTGATCATCCACTTTGGCTCGTCTAAGCGTGTTTATGACAGATGGGACCAGATCGTCAGAGCTGATTTGACAAAAAAAAAATTCTTCTCCAATCTCTTTACATAGAGACCCCTCGATCAAAAAAGGAAAACGCAATCAAATCCCGTCGTCTCTCTCTCTCTCTCGATGGAATGCACGGGGAGCCGGAGGCGGCCGCCGGAGCTCGTCCTTGAAGCCACGACGGCGCCTTTTCCTGTCAGTCTGTCGGGATGTTGTGGCCGCCGGCGCCGTGGATGGGGCCCAACCTCCATGCGCCGGCCTCGGCAAGGCGGCTCCGCCTGCCTCCGGTGCCTCTTCTAGGCCCGCAGGAGAGCCCGTCACCAGGCGCCTGCGCCATCTAGCCTCGCACCGCTTCCGCCCAAGCTTCTCAAGCAACTCGCCGCCGTCACGGTGCACCGGGCACCACCGCCGCCCCCTCTCCCTCTCCAACTCCGCTGTCTCTCTCCCTTCTCCAACACTGCCGCCTGCCACCGCGCCAGGGTCTCGCCGGCCGGCGATGAGACCTTCCCGTCCGTGCCCGCGCCGGGCGAGACGGCGCCGACCCTAGAGGACACCCTCCCTGCGAGTAGAGCCGACGAGTCGACGGTGACAGAGGAAGAGGTCCACAAATCGACGGCGGCCGGAGCTGGGCCACCATGGCGTCATCCTCGCCAGAGGAGGAGTCGTGGCTGCAAAGACTTCCTCGACGGATCCGTCGCCGCAACCCAGCTCAACAAATGACGGATCCGAAGCGGGACGAGGCCAACATCGGGAGGAGCTGATTGCGTTTGCTTTCATATTTCAGGGGTGTGTGTCAATTTTTTGCCAAGTCAGCTCTGACGTTCTGGTCCCATGTGTCATAAACACGCTTAGACGAGCCAAAATGGATGATCAGTGCTTTTTGCAAGAGGTTTAGTGAAAAAGCAGTTTTTTTTGCAACGAATTAGTGACTTGGTGGTTTTCTGCAAACCTAGCCACAAATGTGGTAGTTTTGTACAAATGTGGTAGTCTATTGGTGGTGAATGTAGATGGATCAAGCTTCCATTATTGACATCATAGCACGCCAATTTGTTTGTTGCTATATTTGTTAGTATCAGAATTTTGTCATATATACTCAACGAATGCTCAGATTTTGAAAGCACTCGTCTACTTACCACTGATTTTGCTTGAAATGGAATCCTGACAAGGACTGAGCAATGCAGGACCAACCTATCATTATCTCTTCTTGTTAGTTTTTGTCCCATGTAAGCAAGGTTTCAATGTGAAATCACCAGAAGGTTAATGAATTTCTTTGAAATAATGGAAGAGACACCTCTGTTGGCCTTTCATGATGCGAATGTACACAACCAAAAGTTTTAACTCCCAGAGAAAAACTTTTTTACGTAATGTCTTCAAAAGTGAAAATGAAATATAGTTAATAGATGGAATATACAACAGAAGAAATAAATGAAGTATTGTCCATAGTCTATATATTATGCAACTTCATCCAAACTACTCCCTCCGTTCTTAAATAATTGTCCTTCTAGAGATTTTAACAAATGACTACATACGGAGTAAAATAAGAGAATCTACACTCTAAAACATGTCTACATACATCCATATGTTGTAGTCTATTTGAGATGGCTAGAAAGACAATTATTTAGGAACGGAGGGAGTAGGATATAAATTCCTCGGTAACCAATTGCAACTTCGTAGCGCACTAGCCACTTACAACTTTTTTTTTGCGGGAAGCCACTTACAACTTTGTTTGTTTGTTTTTCACGAAAAGCTCCTCTGATTCATATTGCAACCGAACAGCAGTACAAAGCACCCCAACGAGATAAGAAAATACAAACAGATCCCTGGGGAACCAACCCACTCCTCCAACCACCGCGGGCTGCCGGCCCGCACCCGCTCCCACACAGAGTCGGCGTGGCCTTGTAATCTGCAGACGGATTGAACACGGACGTGATGTCTTCAACCTCAGCCTAGAGGACCAGCATGGGGGAGAGAGAAGAAGGCCGGCCATTAGTACACCACACCGGCGGCAATACAACTCAGAAATCGTCGAAGCACCCCCACAAGCACAGGGCCCTGCCTCCGCACCAAAGATGGGGAAGACGCCGACACCACGACGGAGAGGGAGGGGAGAGCGAATCTCAGAAGGCCAAGACGTCGACGCCGCTTCGCCGCCTAGCCCGAGGACGAAGAACTCAAGCAGTCCAAAGACCCCCGAGGAGCAAAATCATCCCATAGATCGCCGCTGCCTCCAATGGAACCTGAGATCCAAACCACCGCTCGATCCGTAGAATCAGCGGGAGAGCAACGCCATCCACATGCTAGCACCACCAGTGCTCACCACCATGGAGAGGGAAGAACGGCGGATTTATTTTCCAAGAACGACTTTGTTGGTCTTGTATTGAAGACGAGGATCACATAAAAAATTGTCAATCTTGTATCCTGAAATGTAAAATATGCACATTTTGTACTTCCTCCGCTCGAAATTACTTGTCACAGAAATGGATGTATTTAGATGTATTTTAATTGTAGATACATCTATTTTTATCTACTTTTGAAACAAGTAATTTGGAACGGAGGGAGTATGTATTAAATTTGACCAATAAATTTTCCAGCCATATGTAGATTGCTGAAACAAAATCAATATGATCGATTAATCATTTTTATACGTAATCTACATATTGTTGAACACACTTTACACATTCTTAGTCCAAGATACATTTTAAGAAGCACATTCGCCTTATATTTCTGGACTTAAGGAATATATCCCAAGGGAAAACGATGGAACAAGTGAGAGTACCTTTATATTTTTGTAGTGCTAACTTATTAGGTGCATGGTCCCATCTAGTTACCGGCAAAGGTAATGTTGGTACTAACAAGACATCTTTAATTCAGATAAGTATTTCTAGGTGGGGACAGACTTGTCCAGCTCCCGTCTATGGAGAAAGTGGGTTGAATATTGATGGACTAACTTGCGCTGGTGTGACAGTGTATACAAATTTTGAGTGTAGGTTAGAAAAAGAAGAATCTTCCGAGTAGTGCAGCCGTGCAGATTTGAAATTCGGGTAAACAGTCTTCAGCCTGTTTTTTTCTTGACGGAGAACAGTAGGTGTTTACCTACTTCAGATTTTATAAAAGTTAAGTGAGGCTAATTACGAGAACCTGGAATCGAGACACTGAATCAATTGATAAATCTTTTTTCTTAATAACACAACATGACGAAAACAATGTTCATCATCTTTCTTAATGCCATAACCTTTCAACAACAACAAAAAGATGGTAGCTCCCAGCCTCCGCAACGTCTGCATGCACATGATAACAGCGAATGAAGTACTGCAAATTGGATATTAAAAAACAAGCATGAACTAAGTCTATGACAACTACAACAGGGATTGCATATTACATTTATGTATACTACTGTTAGACTGTCATTCAAAAAAAGTAGAAAAGAGGGAGATCCCTGGTCTCTGCATCAGAATGATGCATACGGCCATATATATTAATAAGCAAATAAGTTCAACACAGATCTTCAAGTCTCAAATAAAAGAACCAAAAATGCTCACAAAGAGCAGAAGAGTAAAAGTAAAGCCGCAACCGGCTGGCACAAGAAAGATAGGAACACTAATTGCCTATCCTATTACATAACCGCCATCCAAACCGATTGGAAATAGCTCCCATCGGATAGATCCAGTAACCAAACGCTCCCTGGCCTCCGTCAGAGTGAGTAGCGACCACATACGGATCAATGCAGTGGCTCGGAAGATAACCTGCAAAAAATAAATATTTGTTGTTATGTTAAAGACCAGATCATTTCTGTAGTTCCAGACTACCCATAATAAAGCACATACTCCTACACGAATGAGTCTCGCTGTTTTGGAAACTATCCCGTCAAGCCACGTCCCAAATAACGTGTTGATAGTATTCGAAGGAGTAATATTAAAAGCCATATGAACAGTCCGCCATAATTTTTTTGCCAACGGGCAGTCAAGAAAGAGGTGTTTGATGGATTCATCCCGATCACAAAAACTACATCTTGTAGATCCAGTCCAGTTGCGTTTTGCCAAGTTGTCCTTAGTTAAAATGACTTGTTTGTGTACAAACCACATAAACACTTTAACTCTCAAAGGTACTTTGACATTCCACACATGTTTCGAACTAGGAATAGAGCTAGAGTTGATAACATCCAGATACATGGATTTAACCGTAAACTCTTCATTCCTAGTTGAGTGTCATTCAAATCGGTTGAAGATATCTCGTGCTACCTTCTCTAAGTGACTACCCCCCAAAATATAAGAATTTAGCACTTCCACATGTTGTATTGAATTCAAGTGGATAACCTAAAAAAAGGGTAACTCTTATGTTAGTAAACACAATTCATTACGGTATTTCCAAATAGCCCAGCATAAAGCACACACTCCCGTGCGGTTAAAAAAAAGCACATACTCCCACTGAAGATGATCTTCGAGTTTCCTATGGACCGCTCTTAATTTCCAAACATTATATATACAAATACTAGTTGGAGGTAGTAGATTGAAAGCTAAGAACACTACCCCTCGTGAAGTTACCGGATAAAGATTTTAATCATTTAAGAAACCTGGAGTTTCCGAATGAACGTCCTGTGAAAGAGGTAATTGTCGTTCACCAAGTCAGTGTACATAGACTTGATAAGAAAGCCTAAGGCATGTACTTCCAGCAGAAGCCATCTGTCTTTTGTGCTAAGTGACACACATAGACAGTTGAACCAAATGCAGCCATGTCGTCCACTTATTGCCGGTGAGGCCCGTCAAAACCTAATGTTAAGTGGTGCCCTGATCAACACTTTTGCTACCCGAACATGTTTCTTCTGAATGATGTTGTATAACAAGGATTATTCCTGACAGAGTGGATTGTTAATTTGTCATGTAACCAATTTTCCTCCCATAAGCGAGTGCTGGAACCATTCTCAACAATGAAGCCCCAACTGAAGAACTCCTCTATGACCCTGAAGTCAGCAAGTTCCAGAGCCACATTAGTAGAGTTTTTTTTTTTTTTTGCAAATAACATTAGTAGAGTTTTGTGGGGTTACTTGTTACGTAGCAATTCTTGCCACACTTCATTCTTATAGTTTTTTTTTTGAGCATCAGTACAGACACAAGCGCTCATATACACGCGCATACACTCATCCCTATGAACACACACACGCACACCCTACCCCTATGAGCACCTCCGAGAGACTGAGCCGGCATATCATCTTGAGATTTACGAAGTCACCATAGGCGCCTCGTCGTCGACGGAACGTCTCCTCTCACCGAAAGCTGTCACGGAAATCCTGAAATAAATCCAGGAATAATGCGAGCACCAGGATTTGAACCCTGGTGGGTTGGGGATACCACTGTCCACCTAACCAACTCAACCACAGGTTGATTCGCCTCATAGTTTAAACACCCACCTGTTGAGAAGGCATTGTTTTTTTACTTCTCATTTAGTAGCTTAAACAACTATACTTAAAAAAAATTACCTGAAAAAATTTATGCCATGCACATATGGTATAGTATTACTATGCTTCTTCAAATTTCGTGCTCTTCACAAAAACACATAAATTACTAAGTTAGTGGCTAGAATAGAAATTATTATTTTGCTAGGAACTCTCACCAAGTATTTCCCGCTGAAGTAGGCTTGAATTAAGCTTCAGAAACCCGTAAAAAAAGCTTCAAAAATTCTGATAACGCCCGAACGTCATGTACGAGTACACGGCAAATCGAACGTTTTTTATGGCAAGTTTCGTGATGCGAGGATGACAACTTTAGTTGAAAAGCATGGCAACTCGTGCTTCTGATTATTTTTTGACAAAAAAATGTCGTGTGTGTCAACTTACTTGACATCCTTGCGTTATTAAAATTGCCATCGAAAACGTTCGATTTGCCATGTGCTCATACCTGATGTCAATTTCTTACCATTTCCGAAAATAAATAAACGAGATCGTCAACTTAGGTGTTGCCATCACCTGACAGACAGTTGGAGCTAGGTAGGCTCTCCTTGCGTCAGATTTGCTGGTTCCTGCCTTCCACAGAAGCACTGCTTCTGCCCACCCAAACCTCCAGGGCTCACCTCTGTGCTCGTCCAAATGCGTTACACGGTACGTACTACGTAGGCTGGCCACTGTACATGCGTACCCGATCTCCCCGGCTCATCCACGAGGTTCTTTTCCGCCACTGTTGGCATGATCATGGCTGCCCAAAGCAGAGCCCTCGGCCACGCAACTACTGTGCTGCCATAGCGTGTGGCTGTAAAACCTTGATCTGACTCGCTCGCATACTCCATGGATCCGCAAGTGCACATCAAGATCACCCCAGGAAAATAATCCTAGGTACAGTGTGCAAGATCGATACGTGTGTAGTGCAGTGTGGCGTAGCGATGAGCAATGTCGACATGCACGAGCCAGCGAGCTAGCTGGTCGATCGATCGACCGACGTGATCCGAACCGATAGGAGACGCTTCTGCCCAACGTTGACCTATGCTAGCTTGTCACCTTATGTGCATGCTTAGACCGTGGTGACTGGCAACCAGTGACTTGGGATTGCGCCTCGATCGATGTTACTGGCGAAGCGACTTGGGGGTGGATCTGGAGCGCCGCAGTCTCGTCGCCGTCGCGTTCCGGCCGGCCGGGGCGGCGATGGGACGGGCCGTGGACGGCTCATCTGCCCCGGTTCATGATCACCATTCACCGGCTGTGGTTATTGGGTCAACAGTGGGCTACTCGGTCGCTAGCTCCCCCTGTGTTGTGCTTATGGGCAGCGGTGAACTCTTTGGCGGGCCATCATGCAGCATGCGATGATGCGTCTCAATGTCCGGCTGGCCGGCGTACACGTAGACTACGTAGCGTAGGTAGCGTACTCCTACTAGGCAGCTTCAGGTGGTGAGTGGGGCCGCATGTTTTTCGGGTAGAGTACACGACGGCGACGCGACGTCCGTGCTTTTGCTCCAGTAAGCGCACGCCTAGGCTCTAGACCCCTCATCTTCGCGCGAGCTTCTGCATCTTTTCCACCATTTTCTTGGGAGGAAAACAACCGGTCGGCGGACATGATTCGCCCGATATACGCCCTTTCTACGTACGGTCGCATTTTACCATCGCTCTGATTGGGGACGGTGGTCCGCGCCACTTCCTCCGACATGAGCAGACACGGCTCGATCGTTCGTGGCTTCGTGCATGTGTGCGTGGCGCCTGCCTTGATGCAGCTGAATGAATCATCACCATGCAGGTCCATAGACTGGCTAGCTTAGCTTGGCTAGTTGGTGTTTTAATACTTCGAATGATGCGATGGAACGGGCACAACTTGTTCCAGGGCACGATGCATGCATATACCTTTTAAAGTACACACCGAATTATTGCTTCTGTACGTATTTAGGCGTGCTTCAGCTCGTGCAATTATACGTACGTGTACGACTCGGTTGAGTTCGGGGAACTTGCGTCAGTGCGTGGTAGCCAGCTAAGATGATCATACTATGTGTTGGGGGTCATTATCTGGAGAAGAATCTGCTTGTTGATTAGATCGATTCCATCAGCTGGTTAATTGCATCCATCATCAGTTTAGTCGTGGCAAGGAAACTGCATCGTCAGCTGCTACAGTTATGATTAGACCTCCAACCCTAGCTCCATCATAACTGTACGCAATGCGACAATAGTTCTCTTTATCGTCTCAGGTTAGTCGGGAAAGATAAGGACTAGTTCAAACTGCTCAAATGGGTTTATATTAGATGAAGCATGTATGGGTACTTGTGATGGTAGTACTGTAGTAGCAACTAGTGTGTGGATTATTAGTAGGAGTACTCCTCTAATGGGCAGTCGGCACTTGGCACAAGGTGGCTCTCACAAGTGGGAGGCAGGAGAAAGAGAGAGCGCAAAGGTACTCCTAGATAGTGGGCAGGCGCGCTCATGGTTGTTTCCTTTTTGCGCGAATATTTGGAGGGAAAGGGTGAGCAGTGCCGGCGACGGCGACGTGATACGGTATACGCGCCCCAAATGGCTCCTCAGACGCCTCGCCATCGCTGCTCGGCAGTCCGCGGTGGCGACGACGTGGGCGCGCGCGAGAGAGACGAGGTCGTTGCACGCGATGGAAAGGCGACCGTCCATGTGTGACCGTGCGTCAACGAGATGGGCGCTTCCCTCCTTTCTTTCTTTCTTTTCTCCGGGTCGAGTGACACGAGGGTTATATCAGTGGCATTTCGTGCCTCCGATGGGGAGTAGGGCCTGGAGGAAATAGAGTCAAAAGCGAGGGAGAAAGCGAGAGGGGGGTGAGAAGCTAATGGGAGCCCGTGCGGAATGCCATTCATTTGCTCGAGAGAAGGTCACAAGTCAACACACACGAGGGAACACGGGCGCCCATCTCCCAATAATCCTCTCATTTTCCTGCTACTATACCATCGTGGAAAAGCAACGCGAAGCGGCGAAGATCGGAGGTCGATTTTTTTTCGAAACGGAGGCCAGGATTGCCTCATCTATATTAATTAAGCTGAAGAGAATTGTCTAGTTAATTACGAAAAACCGGGTAAAAACCAAAACAACAAGAGCCAAGTCCACTCTTATAGACTGAAACACAGAAGGCAAAGCCCACCTTTATCGACGACACGTCGCCTACGGCCAGACAACGCAGCTCCGATTCTGACGGAGAACTCAAAAAAACAAAACCAGGCACGGCTGGCGCCACGGAAGATCGCCGAACGGTCCACCTGCAGCCAGTCATCGTACACCACAGGCCCCGCTGCCGCAGCTTCGACTCCGCAGCAACAAGCAAACAGAGGCAAAACCGTGGGCACGCCGGAGAAGAGCCAACTACCGCAACCATTGCTGCATCGCTGACATCGCTCCCACTATCATTGTTGCCTCAGAAGTCTGGTCGCCACAGTGATTCTCTCGGGGCCGCCGCCCCGACACTAGTAGAAAACATGGCTTTCGTTCGGGCCAGATAAGCCTATTAGTCCCGATTCTTATACGAACCGGGACTAATGTTAGCATTGGTCCCGGCTCATGCGGCTAAAGGCATTAGTCCCGGTCCAGATGAGCCCTTTAGTCCCTGTTTGAGACATGAACCGGGACTAAAGGGTGCGATGCCCTTTAGTCCCGGTTCATGTCTCAAACCGGGACTAAAGATTAGACCTTTAGTCCCGGTTTGAGACACCAAGCGGGACTAGCAGCAATGCCCTTTAGTCCCGGTTCGTGTCTCAAACCGGGA
Source organism: Aegilops bicornis (assembly GCA_021605145.1). NCBI lineage: Eukaryota > Viridiplantae > Streptophyta > Magnoliopsida > Poales > Poaceae > Aegilops > Aegilops bicornis. Next base: position 215,663,971 of record CM038675.1, read on the forward strand.
CTAAAGGTCCCATTTTCAAACTCTACCACCCCCCCCCCCATCGCATTTTCAGTTTTGTAAAAAGAAAAAGAAAATGATAAAAACTCTACCAACCGGGACTAAAGGTGGAGCTCCAGGCAGCGGCCACGTGGAGGGCCTTTAGTCCCGGTTCGTATAAGAACCGGGACTAGGGGGGGGGGGGGGGCTTTAGTAACGACCCTTTAGTCCCGGTTCGAGAACCGGGACTAAAGGCCCTTATGAACCGGGACTATTGGCCCTTTTTCTAGTAGTGTGACATCCACCGCTCCGTCGCGCCCAGCGCAATCACCGGCACCGCCTTCCGGGGCCGCCGCCCCGACATACTACCGCTCCTTCGAGTAGCAACACCGCACAACCCACCTGCCCCGCACTCCACGCTGTTCAGGTCAACCGCTCGTAGACCACGAACGTCGCACCACATCCGAGGCCGCCGCCCTGACCTAAAGTCAGACTGCCCCCTCTGGGGCGCATCGACCGAGCCGACACCCCTACCGCCCAAGCAGGACAAGGATGCCGCGCCACCCAACCAATGTTGAGATAGAGCCCCACCTCATAGAGGTGCCACTCACATTGTTCCCGAGATCGTCATCTCGACGCACAATCAGAAACCACCCAGAGCCGCCGCCCCGACGTCCACTGTCCCCGACGACGAAGAGATCTGCGCAAACTGCCAATGCTGACTCTCCAAGGCGATGCCTCAAAGAAGGAAACGACGTAACCGCCGTCATCACCCGCTTCGACCATCCGAAGCTAGGGATTTCTCCCGGAGAGTCGTGTAATGGAGCTCCATGGCAACACCTTCAAGAAGGGGAACGACACCATGGCCATGGCGCCATCGTTGCGGCACCGACCCAAGGTCGGTGCCGGACTTTCGCCCGGAGCTCCTCCACACCTTAGAATCCGGCAGATCCGGCATCGCAGACATTACACAATCTCCATGGTCGACGCCCACCGGCTCCACCTTTCCGCCACGCCAAGCTACCTCTGGCGCCGACCACCAAGCTCACCCACGCCACCACCCTCGCAGCACTTCCGGTCGGAGGTCGATTATCGCGCCACCGCCCGAGCAATAACTCGAGGAGGCACGCACGAGCATGCGTGCATTATCGGATGAACTGCTTCCATTGGTTGTCCGGTCAGGCTCGTTAGGTTTGTTTGCCCACGATTTAACCACGACGCCGGCCAGGCGGTGAGGTTCCGACAAGGGCGCAAGGCAGGTTCAGATGATCACACTGTTCAGGGTCGGCGAGCTTTTCTAAACGGTGCCGGCCGGTTACATGCCATGGATGAAACGGATGGGATGGTCAAAGAAAATATCAGGTGCTCCCATCCTTGGGGTGTTTCTTATGCTCCAAGTCTAAAACATCAATTTTAAATATTTCAAAAATTCTGAAAAAATTTGTGAATGTTCAAAAGGAATGTGACCCCTAAAAATTGCAGGTCCAAACTTGAAATGTACATTGAGAAACAAAGAAGACAAATTGAGATATAAATAGTGTCAAATGTTGCTTTTGTCTTTTTATGACACTATTCATGCTAGATTTCACATTTTTCTTTCTCAATGTGCATTTAGAGTTTGGATCTGAAATTTTAAGAGTTGTAGTCGCATTCCTTGTAAACATGCATATATTTTTTTCAAATTTTTTGAAACATTTAAAATTGATCTATTTGAATTTGAAGCATGAGGAGCACCTCAAGGATAGGAGTACTAGATATTTCTCCATGTTCTTTGTTAGCTTAGGGTCTGTTCGGATGTCCTCCAGCTCCACGCTTCGCAAAATTCTGGAGCGGGAGCGGAGCCGAACGGAATAGGCCCGAGAAGCTGGCTTCGGGAAGCTCAGCCCGATCGCAGTGTAAAAATTCAAAGCTCCTAAAGCCTAGCTCCACGAAAAGCAGAATGAGAAGTTGCCCAATATTACGATGGAAGTGCCACCGCCAAGTGAAGCCGAGCGAATCGGTACGCTCGCCAAAACAGATCGCTGGTCGTTCCGTCGATGGAATATGTACAGGGGCTCGTTCCCTGGATATGTCTAGTCCAAACTGGGCTGCCTCCAACGGCCCAAACTAGAGCCCAACAAGGCTAGCAGCCTCCCCAGCAGGTCAAATCGCTGGGAGAAGCTACCACGTGCAGAACGCTTCACTGATCGCTACGTGGAGTACGAAGCCAGCTTCTGAAGCAGAGTTTGAGAAGTTTTGAAAGTTTGGAGGAGATCAGAACACGCCCTTATTTGCTAGCTTCGGATCGCCATATGTGCGGCATGCATGGTTGCCGTAAAATATGTGCAGGATGGCGCTAAGCGCTGGCAATGGCAAAGCGCTGGCAATGGCATGGGCTCGGGAATCGCTGCAGCATTTCGACCATACAAAAGGGAAGTTATCTTCCCTTTTTTTTTCCTTTACAAAAGGAAAGCTATCTTCTGAGTTTTCACTGACTAATGGGCATGGTTTGCTGGGAGCTCCTATACAGCGCCTTCAGCGCCGCCTAACCCACCTAGCCTGCAGCGGCCTGCTGGGCCGCCTCACTAACGCGCAACGCCAGCTAAAAACAAAATCCTAAAAGAAAGTTGCTGCTCCTACGAATCGAAAAGACTAAAAAAAGAAAGTACACCCGCTCGGAAAACCAATACGGCTACCTGTTACTAGTGATCAGTAGTACCTCGAGAATTCTCAAGGACTAGTGGCTGCGCGTTTCCAAATAATTGGATGTTCACAAATTTAAAAAATATTTTCAGATTTTTTTCAGAAAAGAAAAGGCTCGCGTATTCAAAAAAGTTATGAATATTGAAAACATTTCAAGAAATTTGAAAAAGATCATTAATTTAAGAAAAGTTCATGAGTTTGAGAAAAGTTCACAGGTCTAAAAAAAGTTCACAAAATACAAAATGTTCAAGGAAATTGGAAATGTTCACCAATTTGAGAAAAAAGTTCACGAATTTGATAAAAAATTCGTCAATTCTTTAAAGAAATTTCATAAAATTGATAAAAAGTTCATCAACTTTAAAAGAGTTCATTGAATTTGAAAAATAGTTCACCGATTTTAAAAAAAGTTCATTGAATTTGAAAAAAGTTCATCGAATTTTAAGAAAAAATCATCAGATTTTGCAAAAAATTTATCGAATTTGAAAAAGTTCATCAAATTTTAAGAAAAAATCTTCAACTTTGGAAAAAGTTCATCAAATTTTTAAAAAAGTTCATCAAATTTGAAAAAAATCATCCATTTTGAAAAAAGTTTCATGAATTTTACAATAACCACTCATTAAATAAAACTAAAAAAGGATGAGAAAAAAGAAAAAGAAAATGGAAATAGAATAAACCGAAGTTAAGACGGAAATAAAAGAATAAAAAACGAGCTAACATCACAACAGCATTTATGGCCTGGTGGTTTGGACACAGTGTTGGCAACTGAAGGGTTGCAGGTTTGAATCACCTTACTGGTGCACTTTTTTTGACCTCCTTTAAAAAAGGAGAAAAACTAGAATGGGCCCAGCTCATCAAGACGCGCCCTCCAGGCACCCATTTGCAAACGCTGAAGCGCCAAATAGGAAAACCCTGGTTTGTTCTCAAATTTTAAAAAATGTTCTTGCTTTAGAAAATTGTTCACAAATTCTGAAATTGTTCATGTTTTTGAAAAACATTTCATAAATTCAAAATTTATTCAAAACAAAATCATACGTTCAAAATTTAATTAAATTTTGGAAAATCGTAAAGGATTTTTTTCAAACAGTGTTAAGTCTTATACTTTCTCTAGTTCTTATAGTTTTCCGCTGTATGTTGGTCAACTGAGCTCTTCCCTCGTAGTGGATTGTAGTGTGTGCGCACAAGTCGGCTGTCCTGTGTTTGATTCTCATCCATTGCGCCATATATATTTTTGCAATTTTTCACCTGCTATTTTCGATGCACTGCAATGGACCGGCCCAATCGGCGCACCGCGACGACGTGCCAGTGCAAAAGGGCAGCATTTTGACACAGAACACGTCACATAGTAACTCCCTGGCTGGCTGGCTGTTATTTACCCCAATTGGGCCGTATGCTTGGACCGTGTCCTACGTCTTGGGCTCTGAATCGTACAGGCTCCAAAGTACAGCCTTTTACTGCTGCCCATGGAGCTTGACATTTCGCCCCAAGAAGCATGTCGAGTGCGACCATTGGAGTCCGGCACCAGCATGAATCACATTCACCTCAACAACAACAAAAAAGATAACAGCATGATTCATGTACAACAAGCTTTAATCAATCACCGGGTTAAACCCCGCCTACGACTTCACAGATTGATTGGTTGTACATGCCCCGAGCTTGGTAGCCGTAGCGTGTGTTGATCTAGTAGGCCAGAGACAAAAGCACAAACTGGGGAAAGCCCGATGACGTGGTAATTCTTAAAATGGAGCACACGACAACGGTATTGATAAGTCACAATCAAATTATCAACAGATTTAATTAAACCACCAAACACTAACCTAGCATATACTACCTCCATTCCTAGATATAAGACATTTGGGCAGTTAATTCATAGACATAAGACCTCCTTTAAAAAAGGAGAAAAACTAGAATGGGCCGAGCCCGTCAAAACGCACCCTAGCGCCAAATTGAAAAACCCTGGTTTGCTTAGCTCTTCTGGCTGGCTGTTATTTACCCCGATTGGGCTGTATGCTTGGACCGTGTCCTACGTCTTGGGCTCTGAATCGTACATGCTCCCAAGTACGGCCTTTTACTGCGGCCCATGGAGCTTGACATTTCGCCCCGAATAAGCATGTCGAGTGCGACCATTTGAGTCCAGCACCAGCATGAATCACATTCACCTCAACAACAACAACAACAAACAGCATGATTCACGTACAACAAGCTTTAATCAATCACTGGGTTAAACCCGCCTATAACTTCACAGATTGATTGAATGTACATGCCCCGAGCTTGGTAGCCGTAGAATCCGGCGTGTGTTAATCTAGTAGGTCAGAGACAAAAGCACAAACTGGGGAAAGCCCGATGAGGTGGTAATTCTTAAAATGGAGCACACAATGACGGTATTGATAAGTCACAATCAAATTATCGACAGATTCAATTAAACCACCAAACACTAACCTAGCATATACTACCTCCATTCCTAGATATAAGACATCTGGGCAGTTAATTCATAGATACAAGACATTTGGGCGGTTAATTTAACTGCCCAAACGTCTTGTATTTAGGAATGGAGGTAGTATGTTTTAGTATTTTGGACCACATAAAGAAGGACAGTCAATAATTCAAGACAAAAGTTTTTGCATTTAACCCGCAAACACAATGATATTTTGGAACAGATGGAGTATAATCTGTAAACACTACACCGTTGTGATAAAGCCTGCAATTCCGAATATTAATCTTCAGGTTTGTTGTATGCATATTAATAGGTTCTACTCCCTCCATCTCATAATAAGAGTGTTTTGGGCACTAGTGTAGGGAGTAGAAATTAACATGACAGGAAACCATATAATGGAACTTCCCTGCGTTGTATATCAATCGGGGATGAGACGAATCCCAAATCTGATCCGCCACGATAACTGGCTCATATGTTTCTTTGCCTAATCAGAGCAAGAGGGATAAACAAAGAAGGAAATGCATGATTCGACTTGCCCCTAGCCGAAAAGTTTGTGCAACTGATAGTGGCAAATGCTCTAGACTAACATAAATATGAAGAAGATATGATACAACATACAACTACATGTTTGCTTCACATTTAACCTGATGACTAAAATCAAAAAATCAGAACTGTGCATAATTGACACCATAGAAAGAAACTAATGCTGGTTGCTTAATTAAGCAAGAACTGTAAGCAGAAACAAATACAATTAATTACCACAGAACCTTTCACTGAATGTGGTCTTTATCTTAAGGCGTGCAATAAAAATAACTATGTATACAGCAGATATACACAAAAGAAAAGCAGATATAAGAAAATAGTTAAAGCGTGAGGGTAAATCCAGAATGAGAAATGTCATGTAAAATATATTTTTCTCTGCATAAAACTTGCCAATTGGCTACATCCTACATATATTGTAAACAGACTATGTATCAGACAGATCTAAATTCACCTCACTCAAAATATTACGCCATTTCTTAGGAGACAAAGTGTAATTCAGCCAAGCCTATAGATAAAAACAGAATTGGAGATGGCATAGTAGAAAGAGTTGCATAGCAAAAACTGATGGAGTGTTAGGATATGGATGAAATCAGACATTGTCACACAACTATGCCAAAGCAGAGAGCGCCGGGGAGAGCAAATGAAAACTGCAAGGACATTGACACCAAAAATCCACACACTAATGCAGGGAGAGGCATATATCACCTTCAGTAGCTCATCTACATACAATAAATATGAAGTGTGACTCAAGGACTGAACTCACACAAGTACTGCAATTTCAAGACGCATATATCTCCCTAAAAAGGGGGACGTGCAAAGGAAATCGAGAATTAAACCATACCTTTCATGCGGAGCTGTTTAATTAATGGTTGTAGACAGTAACTGAAAGGTCAAAACAGGGCTGTAGGGGCCAGCATCACTTTTGCTGCTTCACTCATTTTAATACTTCAATAGAATAATATTAGTAAACATCACTTTTAAGAGATTCGGCATCAGACAAAGCACCAGCACCATATAACCGTCTGCAGGGTTTGAGGAACTCATCTTCGCGGTCAGCCTTGAGATCTTGTAAGTAGCAGGAGCCTTGAGATCTTGTAAGTAGCAGGGACTGTTAGAAAGCAGGCCTTCAAAGGATAAAACAAATCATAGAACGAATTGGTCAAGCAAGATCGTGCCGAGACTCTTATGTAGAATTTTGCTAAATATTCATGAACTGTAAGAACAAAACTGAGGAAAGCATATAACACAAAAGACCGTTTAACAAATGATTAGGACCGTCAGGAAAAATTAAAGTTTGCAGAGTAGTGAAGGTTTATAAGAAGAGTTAATTCTGGCACGTCATGCCAAATAAATGAGGTAGCAGGAATATACCATTAAGAGGTGTTTTTTTGGCAATAACCATTAAGAGGCGTTTCTTCCGCAAAGAAATCCCCGTTACCTGTTTACAGGAGTAAAGTGCATTGTATTTAAAAAGTTATCAATTTTTAAAAAGTTGGCACAAATTTAGTAAATGTTAATGAATTTTTAAAAATATTAGCCATTTAAAAAATCTTTTATATATTTAAAATTGTTCACGAATTTGCAAAGAAGTTTAGGGTTGAAACAAAAGTACATGAATTTAAAAATACGTTTATAAATTTAAAAAATGTTAATTAATTTAAATGTTCATGGTTTCAAAAGGTGTTCACGAATATGGAGAAAATCTTCAAGACTTAAAAAAAATGTTCGAATATGGAAAAAATGTTGGTCGCGAACATTTTTTCTACAGCCGTGAAAGTATATGAATGATCGTGTACATTTTTCCGTATCCGCGAACGACGCGAACATTTTTTTAAATTTTTTCATATCCGCGAACATTTTTGTAAGTTGTGAAAGCACATGAATGTTCACAAACATTTTTTTCCATATTGGCGAACGATACGAACATTTTTTTCATATCCGCAAACATTCTTTTAAAGTCGTGATAGGACATGAATGTTCGCGAACATTTTTTTAACAAAATATTTTTTTCCATATTGGCGCACGACGCTAACATTTTCTAAAGTTGTGTACATTTTTTTCATATTAACGAATATTTTGTTAAAGTCGTGAAAGTATATGAATGTTCGGATATTTTTTCCATATTCGCAACCACGTGAACATTTTCCCCCATATTCTTGAACTTTTTTTGAAGTCGTGAAAGTATATGAGTGTTCGCAAACATTTCTCCATACTCGCCAATGCCGCAAACATTATTTTTAAGTCGTGATTTTTTTTCCATATCCGTGAATATTTTGTTAAAATTCATGAAATAGATGAATGTTTGCGAACAATGCGAATTTTTTTTAAAAAGTTGTGTACATTTTTCCATATTCATGAACATTTTTTTAAAGTCGTGAAAGTATATGAGTGTCTGCGAACATTTTTTCCATAGTCGCGAAGGACATGAACATTTTTCTTCCATATTCACGGACGATGTGAACATATTTTTAAAGTTCATGAATTTGAATTTATTTGCGTATTTTCGTCACCTGCAGTTAATTTTTGGACCCCTGGTCCAACGTGTCACAGGTCAACGGCGCCAGCTAACCGGTCAGGCGCGGCTGGACATTTTTTGGACCTGAATAAACGCACTTACTACACTTTGAGATCCTGTATGTCGATTTTCATAGTTTGAGAATCTACATGACACCCTTGAAATAGTTCAGGGACCTGCAATGCACTTCACTTTGTTTATGGTGTAAACCCAAAACATTACGCGTGTTTGGTATGTGTAAGCCATAATGGGCTACCTCCTAAACAATTGGATGCCAGCTCTCGATCGATACCACGACACACCCTCGTAAACAGTTACATTACCGCGCACAACTCGTCTTCCCATGATCCCCTACTCCTCGAGCAGTGCCGCCGCCACCCCGACCCCTTCGAGTTCAACGTCGCCGCCTCCCCGAGCCTCTTCGAGCCCCCTCCCCCCTCCTGCTTTGTTGGGAAACATAGTAGAAAACAATAAAGCGCGTCTATGCACACCCAAGATCAATACGAAGATTATAACGGGTTGTGATCACTATCATTACCGTCACCGAGTTGCAGCACAAGAAGAATGTGTCGGTGTAGATCGTACTTGAAGTCCCTCAAACCGTCGATGAACGATCCCGCGAACCGCCCACAAACAATCCCTCGAACCTAAGACCGAAAGCATGGCCCCTCTACTTGGTTGCCGGATCGTGCAACCTTCACGATCCGGCAGCGCTTAACCGTCTAGAGCTAACACCGTCACCAAAGAATTAGACCGAGGGGATTAGAATCACACTGGACTTCTATGAGGATTAGAGAAACTAGACCTAACTCTAATTAGTCAACTAGGACCAGCTAGAACTAGCACTAGAAGAACTAGAGGAGGCTCCCAAACTTGTATGTCCAAAGGGTGGAAATCCTCTAGTATATATAGTTGGAGGAGGAGGGGCGCCACAAGGGGAGGGAAAGTCCCTCCACCTTGGCCAACCAAGAGGGGGAGGAATCCCCCTCCAATTCGGCCTCACTTCCCTTCCCAAGTGGGCCTTGGTGGCTGATGACCCACAAGTATAGGGGATCAACCGTAGTCCTTTCGATAAGTAAGAGTGTCGAACCCAACGAGGAGCATAAGCAAATGACAAGCGGTTTTCGGCAAGGTGTTTCCTACAAGCACTAAAATTATCGACAACGAGTAGTTTGGTAGCAAGGTAATTCTTAACAAGTAACAAGTGTAACAAAGGTGCAGCAGGGTGGCCAATAATTTTTGTAGCAAAGGATAAGCCTGTAAGAACTCTTATATAAAGCAAAGCGCTCCCAAGGACATATGGGAATTATCGTCAAGTTAGTTTTCATCATGCTCATATGATTCATGTTCGCTACTTTGATAATTTGGTATGTGGGTGAACCGGTGATTGGGTGATGTCCTTACTTGGACAAGCCTCCCACTTATGATTAACCCCTCTCGCAAGCATCCACAACTATGAAAGAAAAATTAAGATAAATCTAACCATAGCATGAAACATGTGGATCCAAATCAGCCCCTTACGAAGCAACACATAAATTAGGATTTAAGCTTATATCACTCTAGCAACCCATCATCTACTTGCTACTTCCCAATGCCTTCCCCTAGGCCCAAATCATGCTGAAGCGTCATGTAGTCGACGTTCACATAATACCACTAGAGGAAAGATGACATACATATCATCAAAATATCAAACGAATATCAAATTCACATGATTACTTATAACAAGACTTCTCCCAAGTCCTCGGGAACAATAGTAAGTACTCACAAAGCATGTTCATGTTTTAGAGAGAGGGGTAATAAATATCACTAAGGATCTGAACATATGATCTTCCACCAAATAAACCAACTAGCATCAACTACAAGGAGTAATCAACACTAGCAACCCACATGTACCAATCTGAGGTTCTAAGGCAAAGATTGAACACAAGAGATGAACTAGGGTTCGAGAGGAGATGGTGCTGGTGAAGATGTTGATGACGATTGGTCCTCCCGTGATGAGAGGATTGTTGGTGATGACGATGGCTTCGATTTCCCCCTCCCAGAGGGAAGTTTCCCCGGCAGAATCGCTCCGCCGGAGCCCTAGATTGCTTCTGCTTAGGTTCCTCCTTGAGACGGCGACACTTCATCTCGAAAGCCTCCCTATGATTTTTTTTCTATGTCAAAACCCCTCATATAGTAGGAGATGGACACCGGGGCTGGCCAGGGGGGCCCACGAGCTCAGGGGGCACGCCCTAGGGGGTAGGGCGCCCCCCAGGATTGTGGCCACCTGGTGGGTCCCCTTTTGTTCTTTCTTCGCCCAATATTTTTTATATATTCCAAAACAATTATTCGTAAAGTTTCAGGACATTTGGAGTTCTGCAGAATAGGCATCTCAAATTTGCTCCTTTCCGGTCGAGAATTCCAGCTGCCGACATTCTCCCTCTTCATGTAAATCTTATCAAATAAGAGAGAAAATGCATAAGATTGTATCACAAAGTGCAATAACTGTCACGTACAATATGTGATCCTATCCGAGAGGAACCCGAAGGTCCCACCAAGGATAGAAGCGCATATTGAAGACACTTTTTGCAAGGTGGATTTCATTACATCATACCATATACAACACAAATGGGGATGCGCTGAATCGGGGGTGTTCTTCTGATCCGTGAAGCAGGGGAAGAAGACGACGCGACCGACGACGCGAAGGCGAGATGGCGTCTGATCCATGACGTAGAGGAAGTAGCCATCGTCAGGGTTCTCTTGGTCACCTCGGTTGCGGCTGGGCTTAACGGAGAGCACGCCGACGAAGGGAACATGCTCCTGTGTTTTCTCAGTCTCTCATGTGAAAGGAGAAGGAGGGCAGGGGAGAGGCCCTTGGTGGTGGCGGAGATGGGGAAACCCTAGGGGTTAGTGTGGACGCGGAGGGGGTTTATAGGAGGGCTGGAAGGCGTGTATGGAGCGGCCTTGCCATGGTGTCCATGTGCGTGGGTGGTGATCTAGAGTTACTGTGAGAGGAGAGAGGGTGCATGAGGTGGAAGAAAAGGTGAGGGGAAGATGATGACAAGTGGGACCGGCCCGGTGCATGTGGGAAAATTACCAGGGAGAGAGGAGTTGGGCTAGATCGACCGGGTTATTGCTAGACTCCTTCTCTCTTAGCCTTTCATTCTTTTCTTATTTCCCTTAGGCAGAAATATGTTGAGAAAAACAAAGAGGGGCTAGAGGTAGAATATTTTAGAAAAGAAAATATCCTTAGAGCGCTGGAATTATGCACAATTAGAATAAAATGGTTTGGCAATTTTTAGAGATAGAAAAATAATTCAAGTTTGAATTAAATTCAAACTTGAGCCATTTTAACCCAACCAAACCAAACCCAAATGAGCTAAAATTTGACAGAGAGGTTGTCGGCGTGGTGTAAGATTTACAAAAAGTAAGTGGACATTTTACTGGGAAAGGAAAATGCCACTTGCAATAAATGGGTGAGAATTGAAATGAAGAAGCTAGTGATGGGGTGTTGCACTTGATGGTGTTTTAGATGGAAAGGGAAAGATGAAACAACAAAGAATATGAGGAGAAGGAGTTCACAAAGATAACAAGTACACAACAAATACGCACACTACAATGATGATCATGATGCAAATGCAACAAAATGACAAAGGCAATATCACATCGAAGCATAGAACAAAGCAAGTGAGATGACCATGGCAAACAAACAAGGATGGCACAATGCAATATAATAAAAGATGAACATGATGCAAGAAGCAAAATATGGCAATGGCATTCATCATGATCATGGCAACCAACAATTGAAACACACACCAACAACGAAAATAAATGAAAGGGAACTGGAGTGTTGGTCTTGGGGTGTCACAACACTCCCCCACTTACAAGAGATCTCGCCCCGAGATCTTGGAACGAGAAGAGAAAGAGGTAGAGGTAAACTAAGTTGCTTCTTAGACAAATGAGTGAAACCACGAACTTTGAGAGGTTGAAAAAATTGAAAGAAAGAATAAAATGGAGATAAACGAAGTTGAGAGCACTCCGGAGGAAGAAGGAACACCATGAGAACCTTGGCAGTTGCGAAGGCATATGAAAGGGTTTACAACTGGAAAAAAAGAACATGCAATCACTCCAGTTGAAACGATATAAACAAGGAACGAGAAAGAACAAGTTCAAACAACACTCCGGTTGAAAAGAGAAGCAAAACCTGATGAGATGGAAAGAACTTGGAAAAGAGAGTAACAACACGATGCCTCTGGAACGAATGAACGGAGAAGAACCAGCATGTTCTACCACAAGTGAATTTGAAAGCATCCTTACGAAGAAAGCTTGAACGGAGTTGTTTAATGAATCAACCAACAAAGATATGATTTCAAATGGTCTTATCACTACTGCAGGATGTTGCTAACGTGACACTACAATCAGAGACCCTTCGACGAAACTATGTGCGATGCAATAATCGCAAACGGTGGTGTAAAAAAACTGCCAATAAAGGTGCAAAACGTTTGCGATGACGGACGCATCAAACACGGTTTAGATTTTAGTTGCGTGTGCGATGTAGGGCATCCAGTTCAGTTCAATTAATTGTTTGTGATGTGGAGGAACAAAATAAATGGGCAGCCAGATGAAGGTGTGTGCGATATACAGCATACGGTTCACTCGGATGAATTGTTTGTGATTAGGCAACACAAAAGAAACGGCCAGCCAGATCAAGGTGTGTGCGATATACGGCATGCGGTTCACTCAGATGAACTGTTTGTGTTGAGACAAGAGAACAGAAACGGTTCAATATAACAAGATCTGTGTGATACACGGCAAACAGGTCTGTAATCAGAAATGCGTGCGAAGACTGATAATAACACACACGATTGCTGCTAATAAGACGTATGTGTTGTGAGCAAACGGTTGCTGGTATACAATTGTGAGATTGATGAAAACATCACCGATGGGCCATTGTTTAGTCCGTGTGTGATGTGATTTTCTTTGTCCGCACAACATCTACGCTTTGTCTACAGAGCATCAACATATATACTTAAAAAGACAACATTGCATAACCAAATTAAGCATACAATTACACAAGTGACTACACACATAACATTTCCACACACCAAAGTAAGCAATTACATGCATACTAAACTAGGAGAAACGAGGATCTAATCATGTACTTATTGTTGCGAGGACGCTTGCCATTGCTCTGCTTCCGGCTGGATCCCTGACCATTTTGGGGAAGGAGGCACTTCCTCATGTCAACGATCCGCGTGTACATGTCGTAGCTCGTGTACGCCTCCTTGGCCGCGTACACGACGTGAGCTTTGTGAGTTTCTCCATCCAGGCCGAGTGCCAGGCACGCTTGTCCTTGTTGCACGAATCCTTCCTGTCTCTGTAGTAGGGGTCGATGATGGCCTCCGCGAGGTGAACCACTGAGTCCTTCTCATGCTCCTTGCTGCCCCAGATCTTGTATTGGCCCTGGATGTCGACAAGATTCTGGCAGGCGATGCCCGAATTCTCGAGCGCCTTTACATCGTTGGTGATGTCCACCGTAGCGAACATGTAGTGGGGCCTGTTGACAAACCTAGCGAAATGCTCGCAAGGCCTTGTGGCCAGGCAGTAGAGGTAGACGAGGACGTGGTAGCGCACGCACATCTGGGCGACGACGACCTTGGGACGAGACCCGACACGAGTGTGGGTGTACTCGAGGTCGAACCCGACCACCTTGTACTTCTCCTCGGCAAGCAACAGCTCCATGATGTGGATGGAGTGCTCCACCCAGACCGGTTCGTTGGTGTACACCACCAAGAGGTCCATGAACCTTCAGGGTGTCCACCATGACACGCATGGTGAACTGCTGCTCGTCGGCAGCCGCTCGGGCGCCATTGGAGCCAAGGATACCCTCTAAGAATTTCTCGTGGTGGGTGTGCTTCTTGCAATGGTGGGGCGCGATCAAAAGGTTGAAGAGACACAAGGGTTAAATGGCCGCTGTAATAAATGGGGGCCGACCGGTCTGTAATCGTCACATCTTGTCAGGGCGTTCATAGCGGAGGATTCCAAAGCATGCTTGACAACACCGCATCGCACGCGTGGGCTCGAAGAGGTGCCAAATGTATCTTCGGTGAGCCTGTTCCTGCGCTACCGTGCAGTTTACCACGCAAGCTTCCCGCCTGGCTAGTTTGGCCACGCCTCGGCTAGAAGAGGGACAAATCATGGGCATTTATCGGCAAAAAGCTTTGTAAAAACAAAGTGTGTGGAATGACTTCGTTCATAAGTTTACCTGTGGGTGATGAGGTCAAAGTTACATAAAAGGGTGATGATGGACACTCAAGTGCGATAATTAATTATGCGCTCTATAGGGCACATGGTGGAAGAAACCAACTGTGTCCAATAATGTCGAAGATCGCAGTCGAGTTAGCTATACAGATCGTGTGCCGTGAGATCGACAAGGTAAACAAATTCGAGAATGGTTAATAAAATCTAAGACCATTGCATATTAAGGTCAAAATAGTGCTACCAATATACGAGTCTCATACGCTGCCATTTCAACGATTGTACCACAAAAGCTTGAAGTATTACAAGGTTCAAATTCCAGAGTTATATGGCTCAAATTCGAGGATTACAAGGTTCAAATATTAGAAATGAAATTCAGCTCATCAGCTGCAAACGCTCGCGCTGATCCGCTGAACATGGATATCAGAGAGATTCAAACTAATATTACCACTTCTAAGTCTGGTTTCGAAACCTCACAATTTTTGCAAAGGGGTCAACCACTCAGAAGTCATGTATGGGGTCGACACGATGACTTCTGATTACTCTGTCATCTGAAGTTCCAAAATGAAATTCAGCATTTTTGGAGCCTATTCCATTCTTCTGCAGGTGCCGGCGCTGATCAACAAACCATTCATCTTTGCGAAATAAATGTAAGGCAAACCTCATTTACTTCAGCACCCTTGCTTTGAGACCAAACAACCTGGTGAATATAATCTCCGGTAAGGTCCCCCGGTAGGAGTTCAAAGTAATTTCTGAGAGATGCAGCATATTATCCACCAATGGGCCTAATCACTGCAAAAGAAGAAAACGTGTTAGTGTCTACATGCAGTTTTGAACATTACTACAGGCCTATTTGGTTTGCAGGATTTGTAAAATGCACTAACATGACATCTTCGATCTGACATGATTAACATGGGCATTTGATTACATTCTCGAAAGATGTAGCCTTCTTCACAAGAGGCTGGAGTGGATGAAAAGTTCCCTAAGAAAACTAGTACAGATGAATCCAAAGGATAAATGCTTATTGATTGTAACCATATGGATCAAGCAACCAATATGGGGGCATGTATGTACTGAAATCCTCCAAAAGAATCCTTCAGAAATCGTAGTACATTGTCATTGTAAACTTGGAAAAAGGTGTCACAAATTGAACTCTCTTATGGTTAACATTTAACAAGAAAGGAACATCACCTCGATATATAGCTTCTCCAGGCACGGAAAGCATCTCAGGAAACTGACAACTTGCTCCAGGTTGGGGCTGATAGATTCTAGTGCCAAGACCTTCACTATGCGCAATTTCGGGGTCAAGCTTGTCGGAATCATTTTCTGAATGACAGACGAAAAAACATGTTCAAAATTAGAAATAATGTTAATTTGTAGAAGGAGAGGTAGAAGGCGGCTGTTGTACCTGAACGGGTGTGGATCCAATAACAAGTTTGGAGTATTTGTTAGACGAGTAGCCCACCACTATCAATTTGGCACATAAATGACATTGATTCTTGTTGGACCTTCTTGCTCAACTACAAGTAATCTCTCAAGTGCAGGTGCGTCCTCAATGACCATACCGTGGTACACATCTTGTGATGTCTTCCTGCCGCACCAGCAACACACATAAATAGTCCGGAGAGTCATGGAGGTGATGTGGAAGGTACTCAACCCATTGATCACCTGAAGACGAAGGTACGCGAGCGTAGTACAGCCACGGAGCAGGCGCTCCATGCCACCGTTTGAGAGGCAGACGTTGACGAGCTCGAGGTGCTTCAGTCGTGGTAGAATAAGAGCGGGCGCGTCATTAAGGGGTGGGGGGAATGGCAGTTCCTGAACTTGGCAAGGCAGCGTGGGCGCTGAGGCGAGTCGAAAAGGCGTTGGCAGCGACCGCATATTTCCATCATAAAAAGTGAGCTCCTCGAGCTGATCTAGGGCGGGGGATCGGAACCAGTCGTCAAGCTTGGCTTGGTCCTTGCCATTGGAACGGAACTTGCCCATTCTAAGGCCTTTGGTTGGGACAAGGTGACTGCCAAGGATCTTGGAGAATGCATCCAATCTTTTGCGCTAGCCATGGCAGAGCTCGTGGGTGTCGATGAGGTCAAGAGGGCTGGAGTTCCATAGGGGGCGCCACTGCCGGGAAAGGACGGTTGTCCGCGCCCCATAGTTGATTGGGAGGAGGGAGATGATGACTGTCAACATATCATCAGGGAGGCTGATGATGAAGTCTTGTCCTGCTGGAGTCGCTTGCGGTTCTAGCTCGCCCCGTCTCCGCTTGTTGGCAGCCCCGTTCTCCACCTCTGGAGTCTCCTTGTCAGCAGCGCTTTCTGATAGAAATGAGAGTATAGGGAATATTTAGTTAAAATAGGGCAATAGAAAAGTGTATTGGTAACTAGAAGTTATTAGGTAGGAATATAGTAAGAAAAGGGAATAATAGTTGGTTGCTTAAATACTACACAATTCATTTGATATTGCTGGGTAAGTCAACATGCAGATAGTTGAAAAAAAAACTTACTTCGAACAAAGTCTGGACAGATGATATCATCGGGGGAGTTACCATATATCTCATGACTAGGCCCTTTTATGTGCAGTGCAATTCTAGTGCCAGCTTTCAGTTCATAAAACTTAGAAATTTCTTTCCAAAAGCCAGTGCCGAATAGGAGTTACCACGTTCATCAAGTCTTACAGTAGCAACGATTCTAAATCCATGGTTTGTGTGCAGTATGACATCCCTGCAGTCTTGATTTATGTAAAGGGAAAGATTGTGCACTACAGATTCTGTTGCATAGCAACGGACTCGCTGCAGAAAATGGTAGGATTGTTAAAGAAAATATGGTAACATGCAAATATGGTCCCAAATTGAAAGAACTGTACAGTAGTCGAAATCGAAGGACAAAAATCTATAATTAAACAGATAGGGTAAACACGATGTCATGGAAGTATGAGAGTAATCGAAAGAACAATACATCATTAGTTTGCCTAATATAAAAAGAAGAGGGGGAAAAATCCCCTTTGACGTATATGGTGCATGTGGCACCTTTTATCCAAATGTAGTAATATTTAGAATATGTTCAGGAAAGTAGGCCATGCCAGTCAATTTAGGGTGAGATTGAACATACCACGCGAATCCTCAAGTCATCTGGTACGGTGAGATGGATTGTCTAGCGGAGGCCGCAAGGTCCTGATGTGCCTGCGCACTGTTCACTCTATGAACGGAAGAAAACCCTCAAATGAACTCGAATAAAAATGAATTCACGGCGATTTCGACCGGGTGATTAAAGGAGGCAGATGAACTGGGATAAGAGATGTGATAATATCTCATTAAATTAGTTACCTTGTTGTCCATGAGAAAGAACCCTTAGTACGGCAGATTCCCCAACCAAGCGGAGCTTGGTTGACTGCGAGCAGCGTCGAGAAATTCGATGGCGATAGGCGGCGGCAAGCGGAAGTGGCGAAATGCGGTGGGCTTTTCCGGCAGCCTGGCGGCGGCGGCAGGCGTCGAGCTAAGTGGTTACCGCCGCGATAGGCAGTGCCATGCATAGACGCAGAGGAGCTTGTGTAGGTGTGAATGGGGACTGGAGGGGGTGGCGGGCGGGTTGAGGGTTTTTGGAACGTGGGGATGGTGAGGGCTTTCTTTTTTCTTTATTGAATTTGGTGGTGATGGTTTTCTATCCCACAAAGAATTTTTTAGGCGACGGTTTGCTAGAGCCAACCATGTGTGATTGATGCAACGGGGAAAATAAAAGTCATTGCACACGGTTCCAATTTTGGGAACCGTGTGTGATTGACGTACTACCTCTGTCCCGGTTTATTGGTCCCCTTTGTAATTTTTACCAAATTGTGACCAAATATTTAACTAAGAAATGTTTATGCATGTCACAAAAAATTATATCATTGAACACTATGCTCAAATACCCATCCAATGATATAATTTTTGCCGACCTGCACTAACATTTTGTAACCAAGACGGAGGTAGATTCCATCAACCGAACTGATTGCATCCATATCCCACGGTTAGACATAAGTAACCATAGATTAAACATACTCAGACATAGATAATAAGAGTACACATACACAAGCATAGTTCAACAATAAGTACATAGTTCAGCCGTCATTAAGCATACTCAAGCATACAGAGTTCGATCCCACATCTCATCTCACATGCCGGCATGATCCTGAAGCTTCTCCGGTACTTTCGGCGTGCAGCGCCGTCACCCTCGCGAGAATACTTCTGCTTGAAGGAGCCAACGGCCCGTCCTCTTGCATGCGTCAAAACACTTAGATACGCGTCATGAAGCTTGTGGTTGCAAAATGGGCATCGATAGCCGTTGTTCCAGGTCCTAATACGTTTGTTATGCTTTCCCACATAAGGCTCCCTCAGGATTTGCCTCTTGTACCTCCTCTGGCCATCTTCATCCTCGCTGTCCACATCGTCAGACAGCACTTATACAAATAGTAAAACAAATTTGGCATCAAATCAATGTTTACATGCCGTGAAGTAGCATTAGGAATTTATGGCTATTTATTTATACATATCCAGAGATTATGGTTTGATTTTTAAGCACAGTCGTCTATGTACAGACAAATCTTGAAGAAAATAATGGCACAAACATATGTAGGCCATTCAAAATCAATTGTCAAGTCCTGGCTAGGAATTATTAGCATGAACTAGCCAGATTACTAGCAGAAATCATTTGCACAGATAAAAAAATAATCACTTATCACTTGTACCATTCAAACAATCAATACACTACATAGATCTAACGAAACTTACTCAGATTTCATGGATTGAGAGAACATAACCATAGGATTTCTATTCCAAAAAGGGGAAGGTAGGAGTAACCAGAGAAACCCTATGATCTATTTGACACATAAATGGGTATAGATGATTAACCAGTTGTCCATCGTCGTCAGAGTTGTCGCCGGGGTCATCACCAGAGTCGGTGTGGAACTCCGCCTCCGGCTATGGAAGCTCGACACCGTCGACGATGCCAGGGTGCAGCGATAACTCGCCGGCGGTGACCGCAACCTCTGTCTCCGTATCTACGCCGTGCTCTGGTGCTTTAGCAGCCCCGGAGTCGCCACTTCCATGCTACTATATTATCTTTTTGGATGTTTAATGGGATTTAATATACCTTATTATATTATTTTTGGGACTAACCTATTAACCGAAGGCCCAGTGAAAATTGCTGTTTTTTTTGCCTATTTTAGTGTTTCGCAGAAAAGGAATATCAAACAGAATCCAAACAGAATGAAACCTTCGCGAGGATCTTTTTTGGAACAAACACAATCCAGGAGACTTGGAGTGGAGGTCAAGGAAGCCACGATGCGGCCACGAGGTAGGAGGGCGCGCCCAGGGGGGTAGGCGCGCCCCCACCCTCGTGGGCCCCTCGTAGCTCCACCGACCTACTTCTTTCGCCTATATATACTCTTATACCCTGAAAACATCAGGGGGAGCCACGAAACAACTTTTCCAGCGCCGCAACCTTGTGTACCCGTGAGATCCCATCTTGGGGCCTTTTCCGGCACTCCACCGGAGGGGGATTCGATCATGGAGGGCTTCTACATCAACACCATAGCCTCTCCGATGATGTGTGAGTAGTTTACCACAGACCTTCGAGTCCATAGTTATTAGCTAGATGGCTTCTTGTCTCTCTTTGGATCACAATACAAAGTTCTCCTCGATCTTCTTGGAGATCTATTCGATGTAATTCTTTTTGCGGTGTGTTTGTCGAGATCTGATGAATTTTGGGTTTATGATCAAGATTACCTATGAACAATATTTGATTCTTCTGTGAATTCTTATATGCATGATTTAATATCTTTGCAAGTCTCTTGAATTACCAGTTTGATTTGGCCTACTAGATTGATCTTTGCAATGGGAGAGTGCTTAGCTTTGGGTTCAATCTTGCGGTGTCCTTTCCCAGTGACAGCAGGGGCAGCAAGGCACGTATTGTATTGTTGCCATCGAGGACAAAAAGATGGGGTTTATATCATATTGCTTGAGTTTATCCCTCTACATCATGTCATCTTGCCTAAAGCGTTACTCTGTTCTTATGAACCTAATACTCTAGCTACATGCTGGATAGCTGTTGATGTGTGGAGTAATAGTAGTAGATGCAAAATCGTTTTGGTCTACTTGTCACGGACGTGATGCCTATGTTCATGATCATGCCTAGATATTCTCATAACTATGCGCTTTTTTATCAATTGCTCGACAGTAATTTGTTCACCCACCGTAAGATATGCTATCTTGAGAGAAGCCGCTAGTGAAACCTATGACCCCCGGGTCTATTTTACGTCATATTAGTTTCCCTTCAATTAGCTATTTCTGTCACCGTTTATTTTGCAATCTTTATTTTCCAATCTATACAACAAAAATACCAAAAATATTTATCTTATTATCTTTATCAGATCTAACTTTTGCAAGTGGCCGTGAAGGGATTGACAACCCCTTTATCGCGTTGGTTGCAAGGTTCTTGATTGTTTGTGCAGGTACTAGGCGATTTGCGTGTAGTCTCCTACTGGATTGATACCTTGGTTCTCAAAAACTAAGGGAAATACTTACGCTACTTTGCTGCATCACCCTTTCCTCTTCAAGGGAAAACCAACGCATGCTTAAGAGGTAGCAAGGCGGGCGACGCTCAAACCGATGGCTCGCCTCCCAGTGAGCCTGCGCACCGGACTGCTGGCATGCCTACCAAAGTTTCACACATCTACTCGCATGCCTCCCGATGATACTACGCAGCGAGCACGCCTCCGTCAATTCACACACCTGCACGCACGCCTCCTGGTCTGCCTGCGCGGCGGACTGCTCGCATGCGTCCCGTCAACTCACGCCTGCTCGCATGGCACACGGGTCGCGCAACGGCATGCATATTGTTTTTATATTTGGATGATTAATGATGCCGCTTTATTGCTTAACCGAAGCATGACACATATCCATTGTTGATCTAACGCTCACGGTTCGAATAAATAATCCGTTTGGGATATTGGTTCCCAATTATTAATAATCTCCCGTTTGTAATTAGATAAAGATTACATCAAAACTAGTCTCAAATTTGACAAAAAAGTACAATGCCACTTTGTATTGGTGTCCATATGACAACACGATAAGTTTCATGAACTTAAAATAAGTTTTGGATGTACAAGAATTTAAAAATCAAGATTCTCAATGATTGAAATTTGTTGCACGGGGAGTAAACATGCACCCAGTGAGACA
Source organism: Aegilops bicornis (assembly GCA_021605145.1). Classification (NCBI taxonomy): domain Eukaryota; kingdom Viridiplantae; phylum Streptophyta; class Magnoliopsida; order Poales; family Poaceae; genus Aegilops; species Aegilops bicornis. Next base: position 215,685,562 of record CM038675.1, read on the forward strand.
CATGTGTTTTTGCAATCCATTTAGGTGCACTGTCACGTGTGCATGTAGCTCAAATTTGATTTTTGCATATTATACCTGTCGTGGAATTGTCACGACAGATGTCCTTAGTGTCAGGACTTAGTCGCGAGGCCAACGCATCTATGTAGTAGCTTGAGAGGGGTTGATCGGGACGAGAGACGTGATACACAAGACAAGGATTTAGAAAGCTTCGGGCCCCGGGAAACATCGTCCGGAATAGCCCTACATGCTGTTTGTGGCTAGCTCTCATTATGCTCATGAGGGAGTCGCCGCATAAGCCGACTCTCCTCTTAGATGTGTCCAGCCCTAGAGATTATTTTCTTCTCCCTCTTGGGGAGCCCTGCCCCTCCTTATATAAGTTAGAGGGGCGGGTTACATGTGGAGTCCTAGTAGTACTAGGACTAGTCTATCTTCTCTTACAAGTTGATTACAAGTCCGGGTCTTGCTTCCTTGTAAAGGAAATATTCGTCATCCCTTTCCTCTTAATTCGGCCCATCATAACGTGAGCCGGCCTTCTGGGCTTTGGGCTTTGTTGTCCATCTGACCCGCCCGCCGGGTTACTAATGAGTCGCCAAGATCGGGCAGGTTATATGTGAATCGCCAAGCTCCGAGCGGGTCACCAGTGAGTCGCCAATTGCGGCCGGGTCATACCATGGGTATATCCCCGACATTAGCCCCCAGTTCAATTTGGATTTATCCATGTTAAACTGATCCTGTAAAATAAACACAAGAACAAATTTGACAGATTGTGTTCCGGGTTAAATATTCTCCTGAGTCGGGACCTGATTATTCTTAAGTCCAATTGTCATTTCCTTCATCTAGAAAATCCGGGTCAATAAGCTAGCTTCATACTCAATTTGCTGATGTTGGTTTCTCACAGAAAAATATTGTGAAGAATAATCCACTTGAGTCGGCTTCCAAGGCGCCGGCTTAATAAACATATTGGACTCAAGATTCATCTGGCGATCCGCCGGTTTAAAGATGTAAAGGCTGGCGAGCAAAATTGCCGGCTTGTAAATATTGATAACAACGGGTCATAACTGTTGCTGATGCTGGGTTAATCTTATGATGACGCCGGGTCTAAACTTTGCAGATTTCTATGATAATAATACCTGATTTGCTCAAAACTGATAATTTGAAGTTATTCCTCCCTTATATGCATATCACCTGTAGCCCCCAAGTGCCGGGTTGTCAAGCTTGCAACAACCTAGGACTTGTAATTGCCTTATGCTCAAAGATTTCAACCAGTGTAGCTCCCAAGGGCCGGGTCATTATGCAATAATGAGGAGGGACTTTGTAAATATGATCATGTAAATTTGAGCAACAACGTGTAGCCAAGGACCGGCTCAATAAGATATTACTGAGCTGGGACTTTGTATATGATTCATTGATAATGCCATCAAATGATGTAATCTCCACCATGGGGCTTGAACCCACATCCACAAGGTTAAGAGCTTTGTACTCTACCAACTGAATAATGGATCTTTCAATATAATGGATTAAGGCTTGTGTACCTTAAATTTATGACAGGAGCAATTGGTAGCCCCCAAGGGCCGGCTCATTTAAAATGTGATGAGTCGTGTCTTCAATAAGTAGAGCCAAAAAATGACTTTGCATTAGCCCCCAAGTGCCATGGTGCATGCTGGCAGTGACATGGGACTTGTATATTCAATGTAATCTCGATTTGAACAATGTAGCCCCCAAGTGCCGGGTCATAAGCCTGCACCGATTCGGGACTATTTCCTCCATTGTAAAATAAATCATGCCCATTGATAAAAATAATAGCCATTACGCTAAAGCGACTTTAAAAACCTCAATCATAACACTGGTTATTGATAATCACAATAGAAATCCAGCCATGTTGGCTATTCAAGATTTGAATAATATAATCCGGTATGAAAACCTCAATCATTCAATATCATCATAAAAATCCAGCCAGTTTTGGCTATTAAAGATTTGAATACCTCATCGGTTGACAAGTAAATCCGGAGTTTAAATACCTGGCGGCTCTTGGCCGATGACGACTTAATGCACATTCATTGTATGGCGAATTTTTGTAACCCGGTGGCCTATAGCCCTTGAGAAAATCAATAATTGATAACCCTTTTGAGAGACCAATTTCAGTGATGAGCTTGGACTGAAGCATTTATATAAGTCATAGTTCTGCAAATCTTGCACAGAGTTTAAATAACATATGCCGTGGCGACTTAACGTCAAGAGCCAGGGCGGGTAACCACCCAAATGTAGTCTTACCCTGCACACAAGTAGATCACAAGAACCCTTGGCGGTTTGCCGTAGGGTGGGTCATAATCCCTCACATATAACCACTGTGATATTGAATTTGTACTGCCGGTTTACATGACCTGTGCAGTAAGGGCGATAACCCAATTCTTATAAGCCAATGCTTCCACATAGATGATGATTGTCATAAGCTGGCGACTTATAGTCAAAAGTCAAGCTGGGTTAAGCATAAAACACTTATATACATTTGAGATATAATCCAAAAAAGGTCTCAAGTCAAACCCAATTTTTTTTGCAAAAAAGACTTAAAAAATTTAAGGCTTCTGATTCGTATACGATCAGAAAACCGTTCCAAAGGGGTAGAGCTAAGATTCGAATACGATCATATAGCCCCCAGTGGCTTTGGCGTTGCCGATCAACAGGGTACCGACAGCTATGTTCTCTTTGGTTCGAATACGACCTATGTTTGAACAGGAAGCCCCCAAATGACCTTGAGAGTTGCTTAACGATGCTAATTCGAATATGATCCACGTCGGACCCAAAAGAGGTTAAGCTATGATTCGGATACGATCAAGAAGCCCCCTAGTGAGTTTGGCAGTGTGCCGATCAAAAGGGTTTCGATAGCTATGTTCTCTTTGGTTGAATCGACCTATGTTTGAACAGAAGCCCCAAGTGACCATATATTAGCATTGCACCGATCAAGAGGGTACTGACAGCTATGCTTTCGATGAGCAGGAAGCCCCCAAGTGACCATAATTAGATAAGCCGTAAGGCATGATACCTATGTTTGAACCGCGCATCATGGCAGCAAGTTCTTTTTGGCAACCTTTAATTTTTCTTAGAGCTCGAACTTTGCGACAGATTAATTCTTTTTGAACCGGAACTTTAAACCGGACTTGAAAGCTTCAAAAATTTGTGAGGGACAAATTTACCTTGAGTCGGATTTTGAACCGGATTTGAGAGCTTCAAAAATTTGTGAGGGACAAATTTACCCTGGGCCGGCTATTGAACCGGATTTGAGAGCTTCAGTGCTTTGTGGGAGAAAGATGTCTCTTGAACTGGATTCTAAACCAGAGTCCTTATTTTGAGTCGGAAATCTTCTGATGGCTTTTAAATTTTTATCGATCTAGCAGTAATCTCCGGGGCCCGGGTTATTTTTTCCCTTCAATGACCCCGACTTCTTGAATTCATTGAAACCGGCTAATTTTGCCGAGTCATACCATTGTAGCCCCCGAGTCTCAAGACGACTCGAGGAGTTGGCTTGAGATTCTCCATATTTGACCATAGCAGAAGGTATACATCATTGGCGTTGATAGCGCGATGTGAATCCACAAAAGGTTGAGGTGACTGCGGCGGGTTATAAATGATCCCGTATTAGCCGTGTCAGCAACTCGGCCAATGGTTCCTTCCAACTGGCTGTTTGAAGTTAACCAAACCATAGTGGCGGCGACTTGTGCCCCTGCCCATTGAACCATCCAGTGCAGACGACGGCTGATAATATATGATAATTTGCCTCTAATTTGTTGGAAGAAAAACCGGGCTTCCCAAGTAGTGACTTTCTCATACTCAATAAACAGCTCATCGAGACAAGTGCGACCCGGTGTGTCGATGTAGACCAGGCTGCGGGAGACGGATGGTAAAGACGACCGTAACATCAGAGGCGGCATAGACAGATGAACCGGCCGTGGCGTTGTAAGCCGGTGCAGACGGGCAAGTTGTCCTCCTTGTTGCAAGCCGGCGTGGTCGCGAGAGACGGCCACGACGTTGTAAGCCGGTGCGGTCACGAGAGACGGCCATGACGTTGTAAGCCGGTGCGGTCGCGAGAGACGGCCACAATGTTGTAAGCCGGTGCGGGAGTCCGTTGAGTAAGGACGACCACCTGTGCCAAATGATGTTGCCACGCCTCCATCTCCACGGTATAATGCCACTTTGTAATGAATAATTCTCCTGCATATAAAATAGAATAGAGCAAAGTAGTTTTGGTCGGATGAATTAATATGTGCTTAAAAATAAATAGGGTAAATAGCACCTGGTAATTTTCGGATGTTGATAGTAGCTCATCTGAACATCTCCAGCAGCTACCATTTCCTGATAATAGCCATACACGTGACCATACCATTAAGTACTGCCAATGCACATGTCCTGATAATATGGTGACTTTTCAACTTGATCTTCCATGTGAATACTTGATGTTTTCTCCAGTATGTATTCGTACGAACTCTGTGTTCAACAACCAGCTTTTCTCAGATCCTTGGATGATGGATTAACAGAATCAGCAGGCGGTCCAGCGGCGGGGGCAGAGGATGAGCCCACTGCGGCGATTCAGGCAGACTACGTCTCGCGGCTGGGACGAAGGCAAGAACGGATTGACTCGGCCATTGCTGAAGCAAAGCACACCGGTGACTCGACGAATGACCGCAGTGTCTCAGCGACGCGGCCGGCGAGGGCGGCGAGCCGGCGAGTGTTTTAAATATGGAAGCGGCAACCCGCCAACACGGGCGGCTCAGGGCAGTGGAGACGGAGCCCCGCGGTTTAAACACGAGGCGAGGCAGTTTAAAACGGAGGCTAGGGTCGCCGCGCGGACGGATGCTGAGGCGACTCGGAGAATCGGCGACTCAGCAACTTGAGGCCACACGGCGGCTGAGGTAGGTGGCAGCAGCGCGGCGCGGCGAGTTACAATGGGGGCGGGCGTGCTCACAAGTGGTGGAGCTCGGGCGTGGCGAGGTGGCGTCCAGCGGGTCATAGCAGCGGCGACTCAACGCGTGTCGGCGATGGCCGCTCAAGGGCAGCAGCTGGATCTGGCGGCTCGTCGCGAGGTCTGCGCAGGAGAGGAAAGAGAGGTGCATGCAAGCCCACGGGGCAGAGCAGCGTCGTGACAACGGGGCGCAAGCCTGAGAGCCGCGGGGGCCGGAGCAGAAGACGCCCGTAGGGCAGTTTGGTCAAACACAGGACCAGGCGCGCGACAATGGAGGTGGCTGACGAAAGGAGTCACTGCGAGGCTATGGAGGCGGCGTCCGACTCGGAGTCGAATAGGACCTGCTGGCGATGTAGCGGATTCAGGCGCGGTGGGTGGACAGCTAGGCCGCTTGACCGGGGCAACTCAAGGCACAACTCAGACAGCAGGCGCTCGTCTCGCGCAACAGCGGTAGCAGAATCGAAGAAACAGATTGCGATGGTGACTGCAATGGGATGCGTGTCAACAGGCGGAGGCGATTTGAAACAGAGGCGACGGCGGCTCTCCCGCTGCTTGAAACGGCAGAAGCAATGGCAAGGCGTGGGCGACCCGATGACGCGACCTCGCCGGCTAAGGCGGAGGCGGAGACTGGTTTCCTGGCTTCATCCACTTCCAAAACTGCAGGCGATTTGTCTTCTTCCTATGAGGATGACTCGGTAGTGGCTTTTGATGTAACAATCGATCTTTCTCTCAAATCTCCATGAGCATGTACGTACTCATATTCTGGTCGGCTTTGCGTAGATCTCACATAGAGTAGAAAAAGTACAAAGTGTATAAGACTTAGTACTCTAGTGCTTATCGAGTAATAACGCCTGATTTCATCGGGGCTTGAGCCTGAAATCCAGTAGCTGAAACTTTGCGCAACTCGGCGGATCGGACCGCAGAAATTTTGTCAGTTTTGATGGAAATTACTATTTGACAGCTTGCCGGACTCGGCGTACAATCAAAGTCAATCTTCCGTTGGTTTCAATAGATCACGTTGTGGTCCTTGCACTGATCGGTCTTCAACTTGCAGCGGTGGCGACGCACCCGACGCCGTCTTAATTTTCTTGAACTCAAACCTTCATCCGTGTAACCGCGAGTTCCTCGATCCCTCAAGAGATCCCTCCAAGAACTCAACACCATCGTGCGCGGGCCCCACGGTGGGCGCAAACTGTCAACGAATTGTCACGGCAGATGTCCTTAGTGTCAGGACTTAGTCGCGAGGCCAACGTATCTATGTAGTAGCTTGAGAGGGGTTGATAGGGACGAGAGATGCGATACACAAGACAAGGATTTAGACAGCTCCGGGCCCCGGGAAACATCATCCGGAATAGCCCTACATGCTGTTTGTGGCTAGCTCTCATTATGCTCATGAGGGAGTCGCCGCATAAGCCGGCTCTCCTCTTAGATGTGTCCAGCCCTAGAGATTATTTTCTTCTCCCTCTTGGGGAGCCCTGCCCCTCCTTATATAAGTTAGAGGGGCGGGTTACATGTGGAGTCCTAGTAGGACTAGGACTAGTCTATCTTCTCTTACAAGTTGATTACAAGTCCGGGTCTTGCTTCCTTGTAAAGGAAATATTCGTCATCCCTTTCCTCTTAATCTGGCCCATCATAACGTGAGCCGGCCTTCTGGGCTTTGGGCTTTGTTGTCCATCTGACCCGCCCGCCGGGTTACTAATGAGTCGCCAAGATCGGGCAAGTTATCTGTGAATCGCCAAGCTCTGAGCGGGTCACCAGTGAGTCGCCAATTGCGGCCGGGTCATACCACGGGGTATATCCCCGACAATACCCATAGAAAATTAATTAATGTACTAAAACACCGTAATGATCTCCGTTTTTTTTCAAAATTAAAACGTCCCTCCTTTGATAACATATGTACACCGCGGGATAATTAATTTAACATGCATCGTAGTTCCGGTGGATTCATGGTGTGTGTGTGGGTGTGTGCGTCTGGAGGTGGCGGGTGGCTCGCAGTACACTACGAGTTGTGAGCCATCGTGTGGGTTGGCCGATTTGTTAGGCAGGCCAGTGATACGTCTCCAACGTATCTATAATTTATGAAGTATTCATGATGTTTTACTATCAAGTCATGCCAAAATCAAGTTATGTTAGATGTTTGAAATACTTTATATTATGGACCAATTTGTCTTAGTGGATAATTTATCTTCGCAAAATGTGACCTATCTCAGTTATTGTTTTGTTCTGAATTCGACATTTGATACTTATGGTTAATGTCATTCGGATGCAACTCAATACCTTGTGCTTGTGTGTATGAGATGCATTTGAAATGCCAATATTCTGAAATATTGCTATTGTACGTGTAAACACCCCTCGGTAAAGCAATATATGAGGGGTTAGTAATGCCCTAAGGTGGCACAAATGTCTCGGTTACACAGTATGCCATTGGGGACTTTAGATCGTTGGTGAATTCATAAATTGACAGTGTTTGCTCACCCCTCGACTAACAGGTCTCCTGAAGGGTTGTATGCACCGTCGGCCATCTAACTAGCTAACGGTTTGGTTTTCCGCATGGGTATAACTAAGTCCTATGGGTCGAATGTACCATCAACTATTATGAAAACCGAGGAGAATCAATAACCGTCGGACAATAAATGCCCGACCAGGAACCGTCGGATATAAATGTCATCGGGCTAAGGTGAGCCAGCATGTTACAATAACATGCCCGACGGCTCACCGTCGGCTTACTACCGTAGGTGAAAAAATTACCCGACCGTACCGTCGGCCATCTATACCTATACTAATTTGTCACTTCCTAGAAATTACCATGTTAATTAGTAATTACCAGCCGTTCATCTGATGGGACCGGGTTATAACGGTGCAGATCCATCAATATAATCCTTGCAATCTATAAAAAACCAACATAGCGCTGTTGTAAAAAAAACAATCTGAGCCACGTGTAAAGGAAAAAATCTCCTTCTCTTCCACGACTTCCACCTCCACTCAAACCAATCTAGGCAACCTATAAAAAAACACAATCTACCGTGCTCTTATAAAACTTCAGGATCAATCCTTCCTACAGAATACTAATGCAATATTTTTCCTACAGAATCCTCACGCAATATTTCTCCTTCCTATCCCCTTCCATCCCCCGATGTCTTGTTCTCTTCCATGACGTCCACCTCCGCTGGATCTTACTATATAATCTGGGTAGAAGCCAGCCCTCCCTCATAGAGTTCACAGCCATAGCAGCTGCCATACATCTCAAACATCATCTTGCGAGGCTGTGAGGTCAACATTATGCATGGTTTAGTCTACGCTGCCTCGGTTCCTCTATGAACCTCATCCCAATATACTACGAAGTCTCCTTCCGCATGGGCACGGGTCCGCCACATTGTAGGTCGACGAGGTCACAAAAGTCATCGATCTAAGGCACATCTCCCGTTTGGATTGCAAGCCCACATCAACCGCCGGCCACCTCAAGCAAATCATGACCCCGGCCGATGGGATACTTTTCCTGTATGCATATTGGTGGTTCATCGACGCACACATCTAAGAGGCTAGACCTAGAGACTCGCTTATCTATGTACCTTTCTTTTGTTTCGTTTGTGATTCTTTTAATAGGTCAAGAGAGCACGTCATGAAACACACATCAGTACTTATGTCTCTGCTTATCTATTGCCTTCTAATTCCGATCTGGATATCCATGTATCCTTTTGGTGCCTTTCCCTGTTCTCACTTGGGTGAGATAGATCTGTAGAAGACAGATTGATATGCATGGAGGTGGAAGAGATTTTAGGCCAGCGAGTAGCGCCGGACATTGCCAAGCCATGATGTGAAGACACAAACAACTAACGCTTCTAGGACAACTTCAAGGAGGTAGAACATGATTGATTAGAAGACAATTTAAATTTTATCTGTTTTGGATACCTGCCAAGGCCACACACAGAAGAAAGTTTGATTTGATGTGTCCACGTGACATGCAGTTTTGATCAGCACCCGACCATGTCTCATACACGAGGAGTTGGGGATCAACATGTGCCCTGGACTGAACAAAAACAAGTACCAGCAGCAGGTCGGTATTGTGCGCTCAGCCGTGCTTAAGGGTAGTGCAAGCCATGACTTGAATTCTGATCTTCAGTCTTAGAGAATACATGAGCGTTTCAACCCGGACGCCTGAACTCACATGATACAACTGATCTAGGATGGGGTTCACATGACGCCCATGTTCTTGATTATGCATATGTTGATTATCCTAATGGTGCTCTTTATACCCATGAAGACTGGACACATTTTGAATGCCTACAGGAGTAGAAAGATCAACAAGGATGTCAACCATATAAATCATGTGTTCAACAACAAAAACGGTAGCAGTGGCGGCTGTAGTGAGGTCAGACATACCGTGTTAGGCAATTAATCTTGGTAGAATAATTAATACCGAGGACAGCATGGTAAGATACACCATCACATCATCCCAGTATGCTGTTTGGATGTTTACCAAGAAATATGCAATAAGGAATAGGGATTAAATGATGTCTACCACCGATTGAATATATGTGAATGTGACATGGATTGACATGGAAACGAGGTATTCAAAATTCTGTTTTCTCATAACCACCAAAAGGATGAGTTGGCTTTTCATCCATGAGCTTTATTTTAATGATTAATGTACCGTGGAAGAAAAAGCGAGAATGAACTTTATAGCCACATGCTTAGTTGGTGGACGAGAGTATGTATGGCAAATACCCTGATGGAAGTAAACAACATGGCAACCAGATGATTGGATTTTCCATATCTTTGCACAGTCCGTTTACATTTTTGAAATAAGTTACCAACAACATGTGAAAAAGAAGGGCAAATCTTATGTTTTCAAGGTACACACGTTATTCATGCTTTGGTGTTCCTTCTTCTTGGTTTTAATGAGTGCTAACAGTGTGCATTGATACCAGATTTATTTCAATTTAAGAGGCAACAAGTTCCAGATTATATCATTCTTAATTATGTGCTAACACACAAAATTCCCCAAGTATATCATTTAGTCCTGTCACTAAGTTACTGTCAATGGAGAGCCCATTTTGCCGCCTGTTTTAGCAGATTGAAGCCCTTCCATAACAACCTTAGCTTGGACATCCTCCTACAGATATGGTGCACCCTGCTGCAGGTTTCCTGTAGGAGATTATATTTTAAAGCTTTTTTTACAAAGCTGTCCATATTCTCCATGACTTCAATTTTTAGTTTGAAGCGAGAGAGAAGAAAGGATGATAATCCAGCATCCACCGGCCAACTCTACAATATTTGGGAAGCATAATATTAGGTACTTGGCGCAAGGTACGAGTATGATTTACCATGCAGAAAAAAGGTACAAGTATGATAAAACAACAATATTGTTTATTTTACTTTTCTACATAGAAACACGTTTGTTCCCTCAAATTTTAACCATGGATGGTGATTCAGAATTTATAACATGAATATAAATATGTGAATTTTATTAACTCCTTCGTGTACACGTAGAAGTTGTTTTTAGTAATATCTTTTAGAGACATAATCCTTACACTGTGTATATACATATACTTCAAAATACGACATAAAGGAATTTCCATAGTTGCTCTCTAATTTTTAGAATACAATCAAAATAGTTAAGGGAAAGATCAAAACAGATTAACAATATATTATAAGCCAAGTGATAGTTGAGATAAAATATTTTAAAGTTTACATTGTAATGGTACTCCAATGTGCTACAACATGACATGTCTTCATCAACTGTACAATTAATTATTATTTACGATGTTGCAAATTACCAGCCGTAAAAATATATACATTCAATTATTATATGTATGGATCCAAAAGATAGGCCATGTCTCAAAAAACTGTGTTAGAAGACATGCATTCCAGTGGTACATGTAGCAATCCCAAACAGATTCTAACAATTCAATTGGTATATATGAAGCAATATCATCCCGTGAGTAATGCTTAAATAATTACAAGTCAACAGAGAGATAATAATAAATAACATAGTTACAATGCATACATATATATCTCAATCAAAGTGACTATTGTAGTAAATATTCCATGCAAAATCAAAGAGTATAACTCCATACTTCAAAGACGTATTTACGAAGTTCTTTCGCCATTTCTTACTAGCCCGTGCGAATACACGGGTAGACAACTAGTTACTCTAATGGTCGACGAAGCAAGGCCGCAGGGAGATGGCCGACAGTGTACCGTCGGTTTTAGTAATAGTTGACGGTGATATAAAATATCCGACCGTGATTGGACCCTCGGTTATTATGAAATATCTAGTAGTGGCTTTACTATCATTTTATAACAACTTTATATCATTTTTTGGGACTAACCTATTGACCCAAAGGCTCAAAGTGCTTGTTGTTTTTTGCTTGTTTTTACATCGCAGAAATCAATATCAAACGGAGTCCAAACACCATGAAACTTTTGGAGACTTTTATGGTCAGAATACCCGGGATGGGCGGAGCAGCACCTAGGGGTGCCAGGGGCACAACCCACCGAGGTGCGCTGGGGCCGAGCACGCCCAAGTGGGTTGTGCCCACCTCGGTGGCCTCCCGCACCCCCTCTTTACCCTATAAATTCACAAATATTCCAAAAACCCTAGGGATTAACCTAGATCAGAAGTTCCACCACCGCAAGGCTCTGTAGCCATCGAAAACCAATCTAGACCCTTTCCGGCACCCCGCCGGAGGGGGGAATCATCACCGGTGGCCATCTTCATCATCCTGGCGGCCACCACGATGAGGAGGGAGTAGTTCACCCTCGGGGCTGAGGGTTTGTACCAGTAGCCATGTGTTTAATCTCTCTCTCTCTCTCTCTCTCTCTCGTGTTCTTGAGATGTCACAATCTTGATGTATCGCGGGCTTTGTTAATATAGTCGGATCATATGGTGTTTTCCCCTCTCTATCTTGTTGTGATGAATTGAGTTTTTCCCTTTGAGATTTCGTTGTTATCGAATTGAATACTTTTATGGACTTGAGAACACTTGATATATATCTTGCAATTGAATACTCGTGGTGACAATGGGGTATCGTATTGATTCACTTGATATATGTTTTGGCACATAACTCGTGGATTCCTGAGGTGATATTGGGGTAATCTATGCATAGGGGTTGATGCATGTTCTTGTCTTTGTTTCTCCGGTAGAAATCTTGGGGCACTCTTTGAAGTTCTTTGTGTTGGATTGAGTATTATGAATATCAATTTGCTTTGGTGTTATTTTAGTACGAACTCTAGGATAGATCGAACGGAAAGAATAGCTTTATGTTATTTTAGTACGAACTCATGAATAGATCGAACGCAAAGAATAGCTTTGAGGTGGTTTCGTACCCTACAAACAATTTATTCTCATGTTCTCCGCTAGATAGGAACTTTGGAGTGATTCTTCATTGCACTTTGAGGGATGGTTATATGATCCAATTATATTAGCATTGTTGAGAGATTGCACTAGCGAAAGTACGGACCCTAGGCCTCATTTTCAAGCATTGCAATACCGTTTTGTGCCCGTTTTCTATTTGCTACCTTGATGTTTTTGTTTATTCAGATTATAAAAATATATTTCTACCATCCATATTACACTTTTATCACCATCTCTTCGCTGAACTAGTGCACCTATACAATTTGCCATTGTATTGGGTGTGTTGGGGACACAAGAGATTTCTTGTATTTGGTTGTAGGGTGGTTTGAGAGAGACTATCTTCATCCTATGCCTCCCACGAATTGATAAACCTTAGGTCATCCACTTGAGGGAAAATTGCTACTGTCCTACAAAACTCTGTGCTTGGAGGCCCAACACGTGTCTACAAGAATAAAGTTGCGTAGTAGACATCAAGCTCTTTTCTGGTGCTATTGCCGGGGAGGTGAGTGCATGAAGGTATATCTTTAGATCTCGCAATTGAATCTTTTAGTTTCTTTTTTTATCACTAGTTTGGTTTATAAAATAAAACTATCAAAAAATGGAATTGAGGTTGCATCATATTATTGATCATCTTTACAATATCTTTCTTGAAAACGATGGTTCGGAAAATTGTGCTCAATTGTTAGAAGAAGAAGTCAATAAAATGTTTGGCACAAAATATTTGAATGATGAGCATGATTGCAATGTTGTTAGTATGAATTCTTTGAATATCCATGATGCTAATGATATGCAAACCCATAAGCTTGGGGATGCTATATTTGATGAAGATGATATTTTTACTCCCCCAAGTTTTGATGTGCAAATTTATTATGATGAAAGTATGCCTCCTATTTATGATGATTATATTGATGAAAGTGGGTTTGTAAGAGTGTCAACTTTAGGAAGTATTGATCCCACTATTTTGGAGGGTGTTGTATCTTATTGTGACAATTATGAAAGTGGATTTGGAGAGGTCATGACTTTATTTAGTGATGAATCCACTATTTCGGAAGAGGTTCCATTTGATTATGAGAACAAAGTTGCTATATATGATGATTATGGTGATGACATGTATACTATATTGAATAATTATAAACATGAAACTTGTCATCATGATTTTAATTTCCAATCACATGAGAGTTATTTTGTTGAGTTTGCTCCCACAATTATTCATGGGAATAAATTTGCTCATGTGGAGAGTAACAAAATTTCTATGCTTATGCATCATGAAAAGAATGCTTTATGTGATGGTTATATTGTTGAATTTATTCATGAGTCTACTGAAAATTATTATGAGGGAGGAACTTATGCTTGTAGGAATTGCAATAATATCAAGTTTCCTCTCTATGTGTTGAAAGTTTTGAAGTTATGCTTGTTTTGCCTTCCTATGCTAGTTGATTATTGTTCCAATAAGTTGTTTGCTCACAAAATCTATATGCATAGGAAGTGGGTTAGGCTTAAATGTGCTAGTCATATGCTTCATGATGCTCCCGTTATGTTTCAATTCTTATCGTTTATGCGAGCATCATTGAAATCATCATGCCTAGCTAAAAGGCATAAAAGAAAAACGCTTGTTGGGAGACAACCCAACACTTTTACCTACTGTTTTTGTGTGTTCACATGATTATTCTACTGTACTAATCATGTTTTATTGCTTTTTTTCAATAAAGTGCCAAGTAAAGCCTTTAGGATCATGTTGGGTGATAGTTGCTTTGATCTTGCTGAAAAACAGAAACTTTTGCGCACACGAAAATAATTCTCATTTTTAAAAGAAGAGTGCTTTTGAGTTGATTCTTTTTGCAGTAGATTAATATACAAATTTTTCACGTGTTCCTAATTTTTCAGAATTTTTTGGAGTAGCAGAAGTATGGCAGTTATCTAGATTACTATAGATTGTTCTGTTTTTGACAGAATCTGTTTTTCAATGCATAGTTTGCTTGTTTCCTAGTTTCTATGGCTTATATTGCTCAATATAAATTGTGGAAATGATATGCTATAGTAGGAATTGTGTGGAAACAATTATGAATCTTGTCTTTGACAGTACCAAAGTGAAACGGTTTGCTCTTTATCATGCTAACCTATCTCACAAAGTTCCGTTAAGTTTTGTGTGATTGAAGTTTTCAAGTTTTGGGTGAGTTATCGATATAAGGAGAATAAGGAGTGACGAGAAACCAAGCTTGTGGACGCCCATGGCACCCCTAAGGAAATATTCAAGGAAGGTCCAAGCAACTAAGCTTGGGGATGCCCCAGAAGGCATCCCCTCTTTCGTCTTCAACATTATCGGTAACCTCACTTGGAGCTATGTTTTCATTCATCACGTGATATGAGTTTTACTTGGAGAGTCAATTTATTTTGTTAGGATTTGCTTGCTGTTATTTAGAATAATGTTTTCCATCTTTTATTTAAAAAAAGTGGCATTTATAGCCTTTGCCATGCTTATTTTACAAGTCTACATGTTGCTGTTTGAAAACAGAAAGTTTACCGCTGTTGCAAAAATTCCCTAGAGAAGTAAGAATGTGATAAAATGTTGAAACTTTTTGCATAATAAGCTCTGATAAATTTTCTACGGTGTGGTAATTTTTCATAATTATTGGATTTAAAGAAGTATTGATACTCTTGCATTCTTTACAGACTATACTGTTTTGGCAGATTGCTGTTATGTTTGCATATGTTTGCTTGTTTAATGATTCTATTCGAGGATAGGAGTATTAAATATGCAGAGGCATTTAGTATGAAATGTTGAATAATAATTTTAGTGATTTGCTACAGTGGAGAATGATAAGGTTTTTGCATTGGTTTATACTAACTTATCTCACGAGTTCTTGTTGAGTTTTGTGTGGATGAAGCTTTTGAGATTTAGGAAAACCGTGATATGAGAGGAATTAAGGAGACACAAAAGCTCAAGCTTGGGGATGTCCAAGGCACCCCAAGATAATATTTCAAGAAGTCTCAAGCATCTAAGCTTGGGGATGCTCCGTTAGGCATCCCACCTTTTTTCTTCAACAATTATTGGTTAGTATCGGTTGAGCCTAAGTTTTTGCTTCTTCACATGAGTTGTGCTATTCTTGAAAGGTCATTTTATTTTCATTTTGCTTGCTGTTTTAATAAAATACTTAGATCTGAAAGTTTTTAATAAAATAGAGTCCTCAAGTAGTTGCCAGGGAGGCTAACTAAGCGGCATTCACATCCCGTCAACGAAGCTCTTTTCTATGGAATTGCTCTAGTGCTTCACTTATATCTTTTTGAGCACGGTGTGCTTTAATATTTTTGAAGAAATTCTCTCTTTCCTCACTTAAATTAATTTGAGAGAAAGAAATATTATGCTCATGATCTTCATTTATATCTTTTTGGAGTAGCTTGTCATTTACTCTTGTGCTTCACTTATATCCTATGAGTAAATTGTTGAATAAATTGAATGTCATGAAGTTGAAATCCTATCATGCCTAGTGGTAGCTTCACATTGGGTTTAGAAAGTGAAATCTTTTGAGGCTTGACAATCACAATATTGGTCATACAAGCAATTCACGAATAATTAGTATAAGGAAGAGAACTTTCACATGCAAATACACTATCTTGGAAATCTTTTTTGATTGTGAGCCCCCGTCAAAATATTATATGCCAAAATGGTTGACGTTGGACAAGGAAGGAAACATAATGATTTATGTTTGTCCATATTCACATAGAAGTTATATTGTCATAGATCCTTCAACATGTGGTGCTTGCCCCCCATCTTTGCTAGCCAAACATTCCGCACCAAGTAGAGATACTACTTGTGCATCCAAAAACCCTTAAACCCAAATCTTATTTTCAAGAGTCCACCATACCTACCTAAGGATTGAATAAGATGCTTCAAGTAAGTTGCCATCGGTGCAAAAAGGCAATAAAAATTTCTTCTAAAAGTGTTAGATCATTTAGTGTAAGAGAAAATTGAGCGTTGTACGAACTTGTGATGGCAAAGAATAAAAGAGACATACTGCATAATAAAGGTTGCTATCATAAGGAGCAATGTAATGTGACATTCTTTTGCACTAAGGGATTGAGCATACAAACAAATAAGCGCATGGCAACCTCTGCTTCCCTCTGCGAAGGGCCTATCTTTTACTTTTCAGTATTTACTTTTGTGCAAAGAGTCAAAGTTTTCTCTCTATTCCTTTTTTTTCTCTTTTGGCAAGCATCATGTGGTGAGGAAAGATTTAGGCACATATGTCCCGTTGAATATGGGTAACATGAGTTACTATTGTTGACATCACCCTTGAGGTGAATACGTTGGGAGGAAAAACAATAAGCCCCTATCTTTCTATGTGTCTAGTTGAAACGTTTTGCTCATGTGTATGCGGTGAGTGTTAGCAATCATAGAAGACTATAAGATGGTTGAGTATGTGGAGCTCTTACTTAAACTCTGTTGAATAAGTTGAATTGCAGCAGCTTGGCGATTGAGAACATAGGTTGTTGAGTTTCAAGAGAATTCATTGTTTGAACCTTAACATGTGAATTGGTTGCCACTTTAACATGAGAAGTTTTATAAGAAAGAGTTGCTGTTATGATGCTAGGAAAAGTGATTGAAATTATCATTGGTCAAACTTATGCACTTTGCTAGTATTCACACTTCATAAATTATTTCTTTTATCATTTACCTACTCGAGGACGAGTAGGAATTAAGCTTGGGGATGCTGATACGTCTCCAACGTATCTATAATTGATGAAGTATTCATGTTGTTTTATTACCATTCTTGGATGTTTTACAATCATTTTATAGCAACTTTATATCATTTTTTGGGACTAACCTATTTACCCAGTGCCCAATGCCAGTTGCTGTTTTTTGCTTGTTCTTTACATCGCAGGAAATCAATATCAAACGGAGTCCAAACACCGCAAAACTTTTTGGAGATTTTTTATGGACAAGAACACCCAGGATGGGCCAGAGCAGCACCTAGGGGTGCCCGAGGTGGGCACAACCCACTAGGGCGCGCCTGGGGGCCCAGGCGCGCTCAGGTGGGTTGTGCCCACCTCGGTGGCCTCCCGCACCCCCTCTTTAGCCTATAAATTCACAAATATTCCAAAAAACTTGGGGGTTAACCTAGATTACAATTTCGACCGCCGCAAGGCTCTGTAGCTACCGAAAACCAATCTAGACCCTTTCCGGCACCCCGCCGGTGGTGGGAATCATCACCGGTGGCCATCTTCATCATCCCGGTGGCCACCATGATGAGGAGGGAGTAGTCCACCCTCGGGGCTGAGGGTTTGTACCAGTAGCTATGTGTTTAATCTCTCTCTCTCTCTCTCTCTCGTGTTCTTGAGATGTCACGATCTTGATGTATCGCGGGCTTTGTTAATATAGTCAGATCATATGGTGTTTTCCCCTCTCTATCTTGTTGTGATGAATTGAGTTTTTCCCTTTGATATTTCGTTGTTATCGGATTGAATACTTTTATGGATTTGAGAACACTTGATATATGTCTTGCAATTGAATACTCGTGGTGACAATGGGGTATGTATTGATTCACTTTATATATGTTTTGGCACTCAACTCGCGAATTCCCGAGGTGACATTGGGGTAATCTATGCATAGGGGTTGATGCACGTTCTTGTCTTTGTTTCTCCGGTAGAAATCTTGGGGCACTCTTTGAAGTTCTTTGTGTTGGATTGAGTATTATGAATATGAATTTGCTTTGGTGTTATTTTATTATGAACTCTAGGATAGATCGAACGGAAAGAATAGCTTTATGTTATTTTAGTACAAACTCTTGAATATATCAAAAGGAAATAAAGGTGGTTTCGTACCCTACAAACAATTTATTCTTATTTTCTCTGCTAGATTGGAACTTTAGAGTGATTCTTCATCAGACTTTGAGGGATAGTTATATGATCTAATTATATTAGCATTGTTGAGAGATTGCACTAGCGAAAGTACGGACCCTAGGCCTCATTTTCAAGCATTGCAATACCATTTTTGTGCCCGTTTTCTATTTGCTACTTTGCTGGTTTTATTTATTCAGATTATAAAAATATATTTCTACCATCCATATTACACTTTTATCACCATCTCTTCACCGAACTAGTGCACCTATACAATTTGCCATTGTATTGGGTGTGTTGGGTACACAAGAGATTTCTTGTATTTGGTTGCAGGGTCGTTTGAGGGAGACTATCTTCATCCTACGCCTCCCACGGATTGATAAACCTTAGGTCATCCACTTGAGGGAAAATTGCCACTGTCCTACAAAACTCTGCGCTTGGAGGCCCAACACGTGTCTACAAGAATAAAGTTGCGTAGTAGACATCATCCGGTGCCACATCGGAGTCGTGAATTCATTATTGAAAACATTACACAACCCTTTCATACATACATGTTTTGGCAACATGTAGTCGATGGTTGTCCTACACGACACTCGATACTCGCGTGTGAAGCTTTCTGTGGGCCCGCGAGGTCATCGTCCATCACTTTGACGAACATCCGGTAGTGAGGTTAATTTGACCAGCAATTTAGAATCTTTTTTGTTTGTGTTATGGTGGCATATAGTACGTGTCGAAGAGGTGGGAGGGGACTGCATATATTCTATACGTACGCCTCCGTGAACAAGTACACCTCACTCAGTGTCGGGACTTTTCAGTTTTCGAGGCACGTGCCACATCAAAATTGTGAAATTGGCTATTCAAACATCACAGAACACATCTTTGGGCCACATGCATGCACACGATGGTTATCCTAGCTAGGACACTCACGTGTGACGCTTCCATCTATGGGCCCACGAGGCCATCGTCGATGCATGCATGCATCACTTTGACCTAATTCAGGAGAGGTTAATTAATTTTACCATCGATGCGGATTCTTTTGGGTTGTACATATTACGGTAGGAGCATATAGTATGCGTCGAAGAGGGGGGAAGGGGATCATCATATGTAGTACGCTTCATGAAACTCGCTCTGTGTGGGTGCATGGTTTAAGGTTTTTGAGGCATGTGGCACATCAAAGTTGTGCATTTTGGCTATTCAACATATATATGTTTGGCCCACATGCAAAGCGATGGTGTGGTTGTCCTCTCGCACCCACTTAAGCTGTTGTCAGCGATATCGATTCTTTCCATCTGTGGGCCCACTTGGTCCATCACTAAGCCGTGTGAATTGCTCTGTATACAGTAGAATAGCATGTATATATATAACTGAAATAAACATCCAATTACATAAGTGACTATACATATCATTCGCACACACCTCAATAAACAATTGCATGCATTCTAAAGTAGGAGAAACGATCGTCTAGTCATCTACTTCTTGTGACGCTCCCGCCACTGCTATGTGGCTTGATCCCTCATCTGGGTCAGGAAGAAGACAATTCCTCATGTCAACAATCCGCCTATACATCCCGTAGCTTGTGTACACGTCCATGGCCACATACTTGACATGTTGTTCATCCAGTCTCTTATGCCACACACCGTGCCAGGCATTCTTGTCCTTATTGCTCTCTTGCTTCATCTTCGCGTAGTAGGGATCGATGATGGCCGAGGCAAGGTCAACCAGGGAGTTCAGTTTGCTTTTGTCGGTGCCCCATACCTTGTAGTGGTGCTGGATGTTGACAAGATTCGGGCATTTCAAGTCAGAAACCTTGAGCGCTTTTAGATTGTTGGTGGTGTCCACCGTAGCGAAACAGTAGTCAGAGCTCTTCATAAACCCGGAGAAATGCTCGCAAGGCCTTGTGGCAAGGTGGAAGTGGTAGACGAGGACGTCATGTCGCATGCACAACTGGGCGATGGCAACCTTCTGATCGTGCCCGGCACGACCGATGGTGTACTCGAGGTCGAAGCCGACCACTCGGTACTTGTCCTCGGCAAGGAAGTGCTCCATAGTTTGGATGGAGCTCTCCACCGAGACCGGATCGTTCGTGTACACCCCCGAGAGGGCCTTCCCCCTAACGTGGGTGTCCACTACGTGATGCGTGGTGAACTGCCCGCCGTTGTCCTCGTCGGCCGCTGGGAGTGCCATTGGAGCCATGGGGAGCTACATTGGAACCGCTGGATGTCCTCTTTGTATGTGTCCTCGTGGGTGTGCTTATTGTGACGTGTGAGACGAGAGATGAAGGTAAATGGCTGCATGAATAAAAGGGGGCCGGGCGGTGGATTCTCGGCGCGTCTGCATGGCAGTTTTTGCAGCGGGTAACTGCATCGTCGCGCCGCGCCCGACGCAACCGCTTGCACACGAATGTGCGTGATTCTGCGCTGGCCCAAAGCACTGGCAGTGCGCGTGGAGGGAGGAGGGCAGAGCACCTGGAGGGACGCGAGAGCAGGCGCGTGCGGTGGGACGCGAGCAGAGCGCGCCCTTGACGCTGAATCGCAAGCAACGACACACATGGAGCGATTGAACACGCAGAAAATGGTCGCCTACAAGCCGGCCGACGGTTGCCTCATTTGTGTAGAGAGCGGCCGTGTAGTACCACCTCTGTCTAGTATATAGTCTCCTTTATATTCCGTGCCATACTTTGCCCTCAAATTTTACCAAGAAAATGTTAATGCATGTTTTAAAAATTATATAATTGGAAACTATGTTCAAATACAAATCCAACTATATAATCTTTGGCGACATGCATTTGTATTTTATTAGTTAAATCATACTTATAAACCAGGACGGTGGTATAGTAGGTAATTAAATCACAAACGTTTTTTATTAACCGTATGTATGCGTGGCCTTCGTCCTCCTCTCGCACGTCTTGTCACCCCACCGCTTGCAGACGGCTTACAACGCATAGCTTGCAGCTGGCAGAAGCGTTCTTTTTGCGAAACGGTGGCGCCAATGAATCGTCGGTGAGCCCGTTCCCGCGCAACCTCGCAGGTTCCCGCACAAGCTTCCCCCCCGACTCAGTGAAATCACCCAAAATCCCAATGCTTACTGGCCTGCTATAAAAACCCTCACGGTCGGCGAGTCCTGCGTCGCATTTTCCCCTCCATCTTTGTAGCTTATTATCTCGTCTGCTTCTCCCACATGCACCAATGGCACCGGTCCATCATCGTCGCTCAACCACTCCGCCGTCATCAGAGGACATCTCCAGCTGGGAGGCTACACCACGGCGGCCGCGCAGTCCCCGGTGTAGTGTAGTGCGTGTGGCGTCCCTGTTGGGTGTGCACGGAACACCCACCACACGCTCCGCCGCCGGTGCCCGTCGGCAGCTGTTGCCGCCACACCACCATCAAAAGCCAGGGCCATCGTCTGCTCCGCCGCCGTGGCCCGAAGGCGGGAGATGGCCGTCGTGGCCGCCACCCCACTGCTGGCCACTGTGGCCATCACCCGCTCCGCCGCCGCGGCCCGAAGGCGGGAGGTGGTGGTCATGGCCGCCACCCCATCGCCGGCCGCCGTGGCCGCTAGCCCACCATCGACCGCCGGGTTCATCACCTGCTCCGCCACCGCCGCCCGAAGGCGGGAGGCGGAGGTGGATGCCTGCACGTGCGACAGCGACCTTGCGCACTACATAGAGTTCCTACAGGAGGAGGAGGAGCGCCTCGTCGAGCACGCAAAGAGCCTTACCGCCGTAGTGGCAGCGGCACATGCCGCCTCAGAGGCAAGGAATCAGGAGATCTACAAGGAGAACCACCGCTTCAAGAGGGGTCGTCTGAAGCGCAGGGGGCATTTCAGGTGAGCGTCGCTAAAGCTGCATTAGCGGCAGGCACCCTATTGTGGTTGCCCAGCTCGTCGGCAGGCTCCTCCTCCTCCGCGTCTTACTGAGCGCGCTTGGCAGCGGAGAGGCAGCCGGAAGTAGTACAAGGCCCCTCTGCAGTAGTAGTAGTAGTATTTAGGAGCTATTTTGTTCAGTTCATCTGACTATAGATGTGGTGGAATTGTACAACGTACTTAAAATTAGCTAGTATATATAGTTGAACTAGCTATTTTAGTATGTGGTTGGCAACAATTGGGGAAAAGTTTGGTTAGTTCAGCTGTCGAGTTGAACTGTTTGTATAAATTAAGAACGATGGCTTAATCTATGAATGAAATCTATGTTCAATTAATGAATTTTAGTTGCAAAAATTAGATACTGCTAGTGATTTTTAGCTTCATATTTTGACAAATCGCAGTGTTACAAGGATTGACAAATCTTACCAAATTGTTTATGCATTGGTTCCACACGGGTCATCCAAAACAACCGTTTGCGTTGAAGGGATGCACAAATCCTGCGCTGCTCTCACTTTGCATACGGGTGTTCTATATAAAATGTTTGCGATCAAGAGCTGTAGAAATCCTGCTCGGCACATTTTCTCTTGGCTTCCTGGGGAAGCTGTCCGTTTGCATACGGGTGTTCTAACTAAAACGTTTGCGATGAGTGTTTTATATTTAAAAAGAGAATTAAACTATGGCTTGGGCGCCATTAATGGAGAGGAACCGAGCAAGGAGGGCGACCATGGAAGTCAAAGGGCTCGCTTCTCAGTGAGCCTGTGCAGCGTACAACTCGCACGCTTCCCGGTGAGCCTGCACATTCAAGGACAGCTTGCACGCCTATCGTTCAGCCTGCGCATGGGACGACGCTCGCACGCCTCTCGCTTCACCAAGGTCAAGCAATCGTCCGACAAAGACCTCCTACAGCCATTAAAACCAAGACACGTGGCGTCACGTGAATGGTTAACATAATTTAGGATTTACTAGAATTTAAAAACTAGGCATCTCAATGTTTTGCCGGCAATCAACGGTGCCCTGGTGTTTGAAATCCATTCCCATTTCTTCCATGGGACCTAAGCATGCACCCAAGGACACATATTTGATTTTTCAACCAATTTATATGCACTGGAGCATGTGCATGTAGTTCAAATTTTAATTATGCACATAAATACATTGAAAACTCAGTTAATGCATAGAAATGTCCAAACGAACCCTGGAAAATCACAAAAAATCACACAACACTCCTGTTGTTCTATGTTGGCATGAAAAAAAATGAAAGCAATAAGAGGCAATGGATATCGTTTCGTCCACAAAGGTGGGACGTTCCCTACCGAAAACCATCATGCTTGTCGTGAGAAGCTCTGGTTTGTGAGAAGCATATACCCAAACCTGCCCCAAATGGGACAAAATTTGTACCACGACATGTTGATGCCGCTCCATGATAATATGCCAAGTTTCATGAATTTCAGATGAGTTTTGGATTTACTAGAATTTAAAAACCAGGCATCTCAATGTTTTGCTGGCAATCAACGGTGCCCTGGTGTTTGAAATTCATTCCCATTTCTTGCATGGGACCTAAGCATGCTCCCAAGGACACATATTTGACTTTCAACCAATTTATATGCACTGGAGCATGTGCATGTAGTTCAAATAGGAATTATGCACATAAAATGCATTGAGAACTCAGTTAATGCATAAAAATGTCCAAACAAACCCCGAAAAATCACACAACACTCCTGTTGTTCTATGTTGACACGAGAAAAAAAATGAAAGCAATAAGAGGCAATGTATATCGTTTCGTCCCCAAAGGTCGTATGTTCCCTACCGAAAACCATCATGGTTGTTGTGAGAAGCTCCAGTTTGTGAGAAGCATATACCCAAACCTGCCCCAAATGGGACAAAATTTGTACCACGGCATGTTGATGCCGCTCCATTATAGCATGCCAAGTTTCATGAATTTCAGACGAGTTTTGGATTTACTAGAATTTAAAAACCAGACATCTCAATGTTTTTCTGGCAATCAACGGTGCCCCGGTGTTTGAAATTCATGCCCATTCCTTGCATGGGACCTAAGCATGCACCGAAGGACACAGATTTTATTTTTCAACCAATTTATATGCACTGGAGCATGTGCATGTAGTTCAAATTTGAATTATGCACATAAAATGCATTGAAAACTCAGTTAATGCATAAAAATGTCCAAACAAACGTCACAGTGATGCGATGCGGACGCAGTAAAGCATTTTCTGGATTTAAGTTTATTCAGGAAATTCCAGAAAATAGCCAAAACTTCTAAAAATCATAGAAAATCAACCGTAACTCCAAATGAAATAAATTATATATGAAAAATGATCAGAAAAATCCAATCTATCCATCTGTAAAGTTTTCATGCATGATAGAACAACTTAGGGCTGCTGTTTAGGCCAAATCTTTTAATGGCATTTAAACCTTCACATATGGAGTTTGAATTTGAACCTAGGGTTCAAACCAACTTCATTTAACCTGCTGCTAGTTGCATTAGCTCAAACCACAGCATATTGCCATGTCATGATCATGCATCATATTGTGCATTGCATTGATGGTGCTTCTTTCTGTGTTGCCGGTGTTTGTCCCTCTCGGTAGAGCGATGTTACGGCGTTGTGATCGTTGACACCGATGAAGACTCAATGCTATCTTCGAAGTGCTGTGCAAGCAAAACCCTTCGTTCATTTTGATACAATCCCACTCTCTCGCTCCTGCTCTCTTTTCTTGCATTAGGACAACAACGATTCATCTGTTACTTGCTGCATGTAGCTGAACCCCTTTATCCTCTGCATGACCTGTCATTGCCACAGTAAATAGATGAAACCCACTAGCATGAGTAGGAGTTGTTTGAGCCATGATGTGCCTACTCATTCATGCTTGTTTTTCATGCCTGCTATTGCTTAGAGTTGTGTCAGGTCTGAATCATCCTGGATGAATCGGAGGTGTGTGAACATGTCCTACCGTTGAGAGCTAAGTGTGTGAATACGATTTGGTAAAAGTAGCGGTGAGAGGCCATGTAGGAGTACATGGTGGGTTGTCTCATTGCAGCCGTCCTCAGGAATTGAGTTCTGTGTTTGTGATTCATGAATAGCTACTACCACACATTGGGATCCTTAATTGACTCTCTCGACTTATTAACCGCCCCTGTCCTCTGACCAGGAGTTGCAACTAGTTTTTGGTGTTTGTAGGATATGTATTGGAGGCCATGCGTAGTGCTGAACCTAGGGGTGGGCTATGATGCGGTAGATACACAGTGGACCGGTGTACCGAGCGCCCGTTTGGTGTCTCGGGAACCCTGCACACATCGTTTGGGGCTGTGAGCGAAACTCCGGCCGGATCTCCTCGCAGATGGAACCCGTATAGGCGATAAGCACGGACTAGAGACTTGTGTGGTTAGTCGGTCGTGGCCGACTCCTCGCCAAAGCTTCCGCTTGAAGGTTGCCGAGATACACGACGTGTACATGGTGGTAAGTGGCGAGAGCGTGTGTGAAGAAGTACACCCTTGCAGGGTTAACATCATCTATTCGAATAGCGGTGTCCGCAGTAAAGGACTTCTGGGTTGCCTGTACAATTCATAGACAAGTGAAAGTGGATACTCTAAAATGCGCAAGATAAGCGTGAGTTCTATGGATGGCGTTCTCGTAGGGAGACGGGAGCGGATCCATAGTGGTGCATTGATATGATGAATATGTGGACTCGTAGCGCCACCTCAAAAGAGTTACTTGCGATCGTAGTTCAGGATAGCCACCGAGTCAAAGCTGGCTTGCTGCAGTCAAACTCCACCACCCCCCTTTGTTGATACCGATGCATATGTAGTTAGTTCTGATGTAAGTCTTGCTGGGTACATCTGTACTCACGTTTGCTTAATTTATGTTTCGCAGAGAGACTTCAGTCTCGCCAGTGGTTCCGCGTGGACTTCGACGTTTAGCTTGTTACCTCAGCTACGATCTTGTGCCCTCGGCAGGATCTAGTAGATAGTCAGGCTTCTCAGCCTTTTCATTTATAGTTGTCTGTACTCAGACATGTTAAGCTTCCGCATGTGTTTGACTTGTATGCTTTGAATGTTGGGTCATGAGACCCATGTTTGTAATATCTTGGCTCCTCGTAGCCTAATGAATAAATACTTGAGTCGTAGAGTTATGTTGTGATGCCATGTTGTATTTACACATATCGAGCATATTGTGTGTATGATTGAAATGCTTGGTATGTGTGGGATCCGACAATCTAGTTGTTTATCCTTGGCAGCCTCTCTTATGGGGAAATGTAGTCTAGTGCTTCCATGAGCCATAGTAGTCCGCTTCTGACCAGTTCACCGGAGTCCTGCTAGCCCAAAGACTCTCGCTCAGACACTTGACTGGCCGGCATGTGTTTCACTTTGTTCGGTGTCTGTCCCTTCGGGGAAATGTCACGCGGTGACATCCGAGTCTGCCTAGCCTTTCTACAGCCCGGGTTCCCGGAGTCTGTTAGCCAGTGCTACAGCCCGGATTCACACGTCATTTAATCGACATGCTCGATGTGATTCATGTATGCTGTCCCCATGGGTTAGTGCCGCTTTGGGTTCACGATTAGCCATGTCGGCCCGGGTTCTTCGTCATATGGATGCTAGCGACACTATCATATACGTGAGCCAAAAGGCATAAACGGTCCCGGCCATGGTAAGGCGACACCCGTGGGAATACCGTGCGTGAGGCTGCAAAGTGATATGAGGTGTTACCGCTAGATTGATGTGACTTGGGATCGGGTCCCGACAAAGCATTGGTATCGAGCTTTGCTCAGAGGATTACCAAGCCAAACCGGTCGAAGTTGTGACTAGAAATGCTTTAGTTATGTAAGGGAATTGATTGTGGAAGGGAACGTAAGGCTCTTTTTACTCCTTATACCTCATGGCCTTCTGATCTGAGTCATCCTCTTCTCTTCTACGGGAATTAAGAACTAGGCCTTCTCATCTATCTATCAGGATGACGTGTTACTAATCCATAGACTTATAGAATTGATAGTTTCAAATCCCAGTTCAGTTTTTACTACTTCCGTATGTTCATAGCTGGTCTCAGAACCTTGATATTGTGATGTTGAGTGGTCATGCCACTATTTTGCAGGATGTCTCAAATCATTTTGAGAATTTACAGCCGTTATGCTGTCCGAGTCATCCCAGATTTCTAAATAGTCTGATGCATTTGCAAATCCCTTCCCTCCGTTTCTAATGTTCATTTGGGCCAGATTAATCAGACAAATTAGTGTGTTGAGGTACTCCGCTGCCTCGACATATATGTTGGAGCTATTATTATGAACCTAGGTGTTTTAGGGAGTCACCTAGTAATCCAGCCATGTTTTGTGTTCCCGGTGTGATGATTCTGGCCATTATTCTCGAAAGCATCCTGTGATGCCATTTAGTAGTAGGTATTCTATTCCTGGGTTCTTGAACCCGAGATTCACCCTACTTACCTCCTGTTGATAGTGTTTGCTAGTTCCTTTAGGATATTAGTAATTTTGCGATAGTCCTCGAGGTCCGTGGTATATCCTTCTTCCAAATACCATGAACTACTTATGGCAGAAGTTCCTCGTTGAACCAAAAAATCACAACCAAAGTTCTCATGATGAGTCCTCCATTCTATATTGTGATTCTGCCAGTTCTGCCTTTCTGCATGGGTTATCTAGAAGAAACCTGTTGAACTTGGTTTGACATATTAATCTATGCATCTACAACTCAAAAAGATATATGTTCCCTTGAGTTGTCCCTCTTCATTTGTATTCCGACCATCGTCTATCAATTGATAGCCAGGAGTAATTGTGCATCCGTGTTATCGATCCTTATTATTCTTGTGGTCCATCAAGCCATTCTGCTCTGGAATGACTAGGAGAAACAAACTCTAGTACCTCATCCATATCCAGGATTGGGTCAAAGCAGTTGTAATCCGCAAATCAAATGCCAATCCAGCTTTTGATTCTGTTCTACCTCGGAGTATTACCCCTTTATGTCAGGATTGTCATGAGGATTGCACCATCTCTTATGAATTTTTGACGTAGTGATACTTCTCACTATCATTATTCATTCTTCGGTCCCGTGTTGTCGTAACGGAATGCCGACAAGTGAACTGTGATGTGTGAAATCGATACTCCTAGCAACCTCACTTTGCTTGGTAGTTAATGGACAATATTCTCATTCTTAGCGTGTTGGTTATTAAATCATCATCCTAAGATTGATCGTGCTACCTAGTCCTTATTTACGGTGCACTCTTCGATCAATGAGTTAGGATTGTGTTAATCCCTCACTCTTTTGATCATATCATCTTGCCCTGAAAAGCAAGGTTGTTCTCGAGCTTAGTAACATACCGGTGGTTCGTGATTTTCCGAATATCTTCTCGAAAGCATTACCAGCTTGTCCCCTGACTGTTATGTTGATCTCGTGACCAAGTTGGTTTCTTGTGAACCACCCTTTCTCCAAGAATCTGTGTTGGATACCCCTGAGCTAGTTGGTTGAGCTAAACAACAACTTGGAGAGTTGGAAGATAAAAGCTTGTCCGACTTAGTTCATCTCTAAGGGATACCCTTGTGTGTGTGTGTGTTGAAGAAAGATGATATCTCCATCGGTTCGTCCTCGTGATCAGTTGTTGGATCTATTACCTTGTCAAAACTTTGACTTGAGTATGGGCCATCGTCAAGTCAAATCAGAACCAACGATGTTCGTAATGTTGTCTTACTCGTGGTTGATCCCTCGAGCATACACCATTACATCTTTGGTCTGACCAATGCTATCACCGTGTTCACATGATGGTGGAAGTCCAGTGATATGGAAATTCCGATGAGTTGTTGTTGAACCCCATCAGCAGCATTTTGTCTCCCCCATGATTCATGCTGAACATCAACCTAGTGTTGAAAATTTTATAAGCAATGCCTTCGTGTTCCGTTCATGAAGCTTATGCTTGGATGGAAGGAGTGACTTCCTCGAATTCATGTGCATTTGGTGCAAGATGCCGCCGTGAGTTCGAGAAAGATTGTTTTTGTTCCTCGGGAATCATCCCAAATCAGTCATGCATATGTGCGAAGTATGCTATGGTTTGACAGGCTCGCTACCTCCATTCCATATGTATTCCCTAGCACCCCAAGCCACTGATTGATTTGTTCAAGGAAGAAGAGTTGCTGTGCGAATACTAGTTCATGCACAAGACTTCGATATCCTCGTTGATGGTGCCCCACCTGAACTCGGTAGTGTTTTATATAAGACTACTACGTGGTTATGCTTGTCTGGGACAATGTGTTCACATGTATGTAGCAGAACCAACTCATGTTTTGGAGCTTGCTATCTTAGTTCATTCCCCGAGAATCCCGCAACTCTGTCTCAAATGGGTTTGTGTTGCAAACTTTCTTTCCGCACATCGCTGTTCGAAATATCCTGTTTCCAACCAGATCTGAATCTCAGGCAGATATGATGGTTGGAACATTTCCAACATTTTCATGTTGTTCCCAGCTTGCACCCCATCGTGCCAATTTTCCATGGACTGTCCTTCTCAACAGTTGCTGTCCAGGATCATCTTCAAAAGTGGTCTTGTCATGGGTCCCATTCATTTCCAGTGATAAGCAAAAGTCATCCATTGCATTGTCTTGAACAAGGTAGTCCACATCATCCATCCTAGTCTGAGTATGCCATTTCTTCGAGATCTTTCAAACGATCAATTATCAAGTGCCTTAAGATGGTATGAAGAGTTTCAATGATCTATGGATCAAAAGTAATTCTTTTTGCCACTTAAGGGAACAGTCCAACGTGTCACCTCTCCTAAGGTGCCCCGTTATGGAATCATGGAAATTATTTCCTCGCCACCTTGACACCATCCACCATCTTTCTAAGCATGGAATTGTTGCCCACCAAATCAAACCCCGTCGTTGTTCTTCCATCCCTCTCGATGTGTTTTGTGTCTCAACTCGAGATGTTTCAACATCTCATTCCGCGAGTTGATATGGTATAGCTCGATCTTCGAGAAGATCAATCCTAGTAGAGTTTCTTTCCGTCATCATCGCGTGGATGAAGATCTCAAAAGCAAGGATGTCAAGATCAACGTATGCAACGAATCAACAACCTTATGAGGTGCAACCTGGATCGTGAAGATTGTGTTGGTCTTGTGCCCCTCTGTCTTCTTACCTCACGTCTTGAATCTCAGGACGAGATTCTTTTAGTGGGGGTGAGTTGTCACATCCCTAGTTTTACCCTGGCCTTGGACTAGCTTGATTGCTGCATCATGTTTAAATTCAAATGAAATTTGAATTGAGGAATTTTCAAAGCCTCAGAATTCTTTTAAAAATGATCAAGATAGAATTGCTTCAAATAAGTCCAAGAAAATGTTCCTGTTATCCTCTAGAGATATTGACAAGAGGTAAAATCCAAACCAATATTTTTGGTATCTCAGAAACATTTATCTTGGGCATTTGAATTAAATCAATAGCTATTTGAATTGGATTTATATCTACTATTAAATAAATATAGGTCCAATAATTCTGAAATATTTTGTGGAGCATTGGTTTAATTCTTTTAGCTCCTAAAAATATTTTCAGAAGCAAAAAAAATTTGAATTGGTTTCAAAACCAAATTCAAAACAAACCTGCAAAATAGAAAACAGAACAGTATTAGAGAAAAACAGGATAGGACAAAAACCTTACCTGCAGCCACCTGGCGGCCCAGTAGGCCGACCCACCCACCAGGGGCAGAGGCGTCTTCCACCTCGCGCTAGTCGGACGCAGAAGGCGTTCGACGTGCAGCTACCAGTAGCTTGCCACCTCCTGCTTGCCGCCTACCGCCTGGAGCTGGCTAAGGGCGCCATGCAACCCCTCTGGCCCTCTCTCACTCTCCCCGTGCTCCTCCCCCTCCTTTGCTCTCTCTCCCTCTCACCACCGAACGCCACTGCCACCGCCGTTCGCCATAGCCGCAGCCGCAACCATCCCCGAGCCTCTCCGACGTGTCCAAGAGCATCGCCACGCCTCTCTCGTCCTCTCCGTCCAGCCACGCCTCGCCGGAGGCCCTGTATTGATGCCATCTTCATCATCTTCGTCGTCAGCCGCCGGAGATCCCTCTCGCCGCCCCGCTCGCTCCGGTGCCTCCCCGAGCACGCCGAGGCCACCTTCAGACTCGCCGTGAGCCCTCGCTCCCAACCCCTCTCTCCCTTTGTCGATTTCCTCCTCTAGCCCCATTGGCCACCCCGACCGAAGCTTCGCCGCCGTTGCGCCGTCGCCGCCGTAACTAGAGCCTACCTCCGCTGCGTGCTCGAGGCGTCAGGTGCTCGCCGAGTCCGCAGGACTCCGTATCAACCCGCAGCTCGTCCTCGCGTGCACCAAAACGCCGTGTCCGGGCGTGCCCGTCTCCGGCCGCCGCGGAAGTGCCCGCCGCCGTCAACCCCGGCCATCCCAGCTGCTGCCGCCACCACCACTAGATGCGCGAGAACACCAGGAAGCAAACCCCGCCTCAAACCGTGGGCTGTAGCGAGATCCCGACGATCTCTGCCGCGCGAAATGGTCGTCGCCGGTGAAACTCCGGCGACTGATGACATGGCTCATCATTAGCCACTAACGACCCAACTAAACTACCTCTAGGGCCACTGCCATGTGGGCCCCAATGCCTAACTAATCAGTTTTATTTCTCTGTTAGATTAGCACTAACCACAATGGGCCCGCCTGTTAGTTCGACCCTAACACGTCACCGTTGACCTGGACCCACTGGTTAGCCTCTGTTCCTGCCCTATTACACTGACGTGTGGACCCCGCACATCAGGTTTGACTTGGGCCAGCCCCTGTTGACCTGCTGACGTCACAGTGATGCGATGCAGACGCAGTAAAGCATTTTCTGGATTTAAGTTTATTCAGGAAATTCCAGAAAATAGCCAAAACTTCTAAAAATCATATAAAATCAACCGTAACTCCAAATGAAATAAATTATATATGAAAAATGATCAGAAAAATCCAATCTATCCATCTGTACAATTTACATGCATGATAGAACTACTTAGGACTGCTGTTTAGGCCAAATCTTTTAATGGCATTTAAACCTTCACATATGGAGTTTGAATTTGAACCTAGGGTTCAAACCAACTTCATTTAACCTGCTGCTAGTTGCATTAGCTCAAACCACAGCATATTGCCATGTCATGATCATGCATCATATTGTGCATTGCATTGATGGTGCTTCTTTCTGTGTTGCCGGTGTTTGTCCCCTCTCGGTAGACGATGTTCCGACGTTGTGATCGTTGACACTGATGAAGACTCAATGCTATCTTCAGAAGTGCCAGGCAAGCAAAACCCCTTTGTTCATTTCGATACAATCCCACTCTCTCGCTCCTGCTCTCTTTTACTGCATTAGGACAACAACGATTCATCTGTTACTTGCTGCGGTAGCTGAACCCCTTTATCCTCTGCATGACCTGTCATTGCCACAGTAAATAGATGAAACCCACTAGCATGAGTAGGAGTTGTTTGAGCCCTGATGTGCCTACTCATTCATGCTTGTTTGTCATGCCTGCTATTGCTTAGAGTTGTGTCAGGTCTGATTCATCCGGAATGAATCGGAGGTGTGTGAACATGTCCTACTGTTGAGAGCTAAGTGTGTGAATACGAGTTGGTAAAGGTAGCGGTGAGAGGCCATGTAGGAGTACATGGTGGGTTGTCTCATTGCAGCCGTCCTCAGGAACTGAGTTCTGTGTTTGTGATCCATGAACAGCTACTACCACACATTGGGATCCTTAATTGACTCTCTCGACTTATTAACCGCCCCTGTCCTCTGTCCAGGAGTTGCAACTAGTTTCTGGTGTTTGTAGGATATGTATTGGAGGCCATGCGTAGCGCTGACCCTAGGGGTGGGCTATGATGCGGTAGATACACCATGGCCCGGTGTACCGAGTGCCCGTTTGGTGTCTCGGGAACCCTACACACATTGTTTGGGGCTGTGAGCGAAACTCCGGCCGGATCTCCTCGCGGATGGAACCCGAATAGGCAATAAACCTGGACTAGAGACTTGTGTGGTTAGTCGTCGTGGCCGACTTCGCCAAAGGCTTCCGCTTGAAGGTTGCCGAGATACACGACGTGTACATGGTGGTAAGTGGCGAGAGCGTGTGTGAAGAAGTACACCACTGTAGGGTTAACATCATCTATTCGAATAGTGGTGTCCGTGGTAAAGGACTTCGGGTTGCTGCAGTTCATAGACAAGTGAAAGTGGATACTCTACAATGCTAAGATAAGCATGAGTGCTATGGATGGCGTTCTCGTAGGGAGATGGGAGCGGATCCATAGTGGTGTATTGATATGGTGAATATGTGGACTCGTGTGCGCCACCTCAAAAGAGTTACTTGCAGTCGTAGTTATGGATAGCCACCGAGTCGAAGCTGGCTTGCTGCAGACAAACTCCACCACCCCCCTTTGTTGATACCGATGCATATGTAGTTAGTTCTGATGTAAGTCCTGTTTGGTACATTTGTACTCACGTTTGCTTAATTTATGTTTTGTAGAGAGACTTCAGTCTCGCTAGTGGTTCCGTGTGGACTTCGACGTTTAGCTTGTTACCTCAGCTACGATCTTGTGCCCTCGGCAGGATATAGTAGATAGTCAGGCTTCTCAGCCTTTTCATTTATAGTTATGCGTACTTTCCGGACATGTTAAGCTTCCGCATGTGTTTGACTTGTATGCTTTGAATGTTGGGTCATGAGACCCATGTTTGTAATATCTTGGCTCCTGAGCCTAATGAATAATACTTGAGTCGTAGAGTTGTGTTGTGATGCCATGTTGTATTTACACATATCGAGCATATTGTGTGTATGATTGAAATGCTTGGTATGTGTGGGATCCGACAATCTAGTTGTTTATCCTTGGCAGCCTATCTTATGGGGAAATGTAGTCTAGTGCTTCCATGAGCCATAGTAGTTCGCTACAGCCCGGTTCACCGGAGTCCTGCTAGCCCAGCACTACTGCTCAGGACACTTGACTGGCCGGCATGTGTTTCACTTCGTTCCGGTGTCTGTCCCTTCGGGGAAATGTCACGCGGTATCATCCGGAGTCCTGCCTAGCCTGCTACAACTCGGGTTCCTGGAGTCCTGTTAGCCCAGTGCTACAGCCCGGATTCACACGCTGCTGACCAACATGCTCGATGTGATTCATGTATGCCTGTTCCCATGGGTTAGTGCCGCTTTGGGTTCACGACTAGCCATGTCGGCCCGGGTTCTGAATCATATGGATGCTAGCGATACTATCATATACGTGAGCTAAAAGGCGCAAACGGTCCCGGGCCATGGTAAGGCGACACCCGTGGGAATACCGTGCGTGAGGCCGCAAAGTGATATGAGGTGTTACCGGCTAGATCGATGTGACTTGGGATCGGGGTCCTGACAGCGGTTCCAGATGCCGTCGCGGAAAGGGGTTTTAAACCGTTTGTTTAGGATCGACGCGCACCAGTTGAGGGAGTCCTGGATTAGGGGGTCCTCGGGCGTCCGAACTGTGGTACGTGGGCCGGACAGATGGGTCGCAAAGATACAAGACCGAAGACTATCTCCCGTGTCTGGATGGGACTCTCCTTGGCGTGGAAGGCAAGCTTGGCGTCCTGATATGAAGATTCCTTTCTCTGTAACCGACTCTGTACAACCCTAGTCCCCTCCGATGTCTATATAAACCGGAGGGCTTAGTCCATAGGGACAAGAATTATATTCATAGTCATACAGGCTAGACTCTTAGGGTTTTAGCTATTACGATCTCGTGGTAGATCTACTCTTGTAATACTCATATTCATCAAGATAAATCAAGTAGGAAGTAGGGTATTACCTCCATAGAGAGGGCCCAAACCTGGGTAAACATCGTGTCCCCCGTCTCCTGTTACCATCGACCTTATACGCACAGTTTGGGACCCCCTACCCGAGATCCGCTGGTTTTGACAACGACATTGGTGCTTTCATTGAGAGTTCCGCTGTGTCGACTCCAAGAGGTTCGATGGCCCTGTCAATCATCTACAACAATGTTGTCCTGGGAGAAACCTTCCTCCCTGGACATATCTTCGTATTCGGCGGCTTTGCACTGCGGGCCAACTCGCTTGGCCATCTAGAGTAGATCGATAGCTACGCCCCTGGCCGTCAGCTCAGATTTGGAAGCTTGAACTACGTCGCAGATATCCGCGGAGACTTGATCTTCGACGGATTTGAGACCATGATAGCCGTTCCCTGTCGCCAGGATGAACATGACTTAAATCTGTCATCGGACCATGCCCAGGGGATAGCGCATGTAACTGCTCTGGCCCAAGATCAGGAACAGATTGCACCATCCGAGGACGGGAGGCTCAACCCTGCCATGGAAGCCGAAGACTCAGCGGCGTCAGAGCTGCACACAGACCCAACCTTGAGTGGGATATGTGTCACCAGAATCTCAGACCCGTTTCCGGCTACAAGTTCCGAACCATGTGCGTCCGGAGCTTGATCAGGCATCGATCGTCGAATTCAGCTCCGCGAACATCTTTCAGCACTCGCCTTTAGGCGACGTGCTGAACTCAACACTCTCCTTAGCGGGGGACTCTCAGCCGAATTATATCCGGTTCGAACTGGAGGCTGACGACAGAGAATATCGCTTCCCACCCCCCGCCCACTTAATAACCACTGTCGAAGACTTAACCGACATGCTCGATTACGGCTCCGAAGACATTGACGGTATGGATGACGATGCTGGAGAAGAGCAGGCCGAAAACCCACCGTTCACCGAACGATGGACGACCACCTCCTCATATGACGTATACATGGTGGATGCACCAAAAGAGAATAGCAGCGATGACAAGGAAGATCCAGTCGAGGATAAACCTCCCGAGATACAACCAAAGCGCTGGCGTCAGTGGCGCCGCTCTAAATCATGCCACAGCAAAGACAACAACACTGGCACAGGAGAAGATAACACTCCGGATAGTGCCGAAGACAATGAAGACCCCGTTGAGGCAACTTCCGAACAAGATGAAACGGAAGACGAGCAAGTTAGCCCTAATGAACAGGCCACACACAAAGACTCGGAGGACAGTAATTATCTTCCGCTCTCCGAGGATGAGGTGAGCCTCGGCATCGAGGATTTTATTGTGCCTGAGGAACCTCTCGAGCAGGAGCACTTTAACCGCCGGCTAATAGCCACTGCAAGGAGCCTGAAAAAGAAGCAGCAGCAGCTTCAAGCTGATCAAGATCTGCTCAACGATAGATGGACCGATGTCCTGGCAGCCGAGGAATACGGCCTCAAGCGCGCAGCCAAAAGTTACCCGAAGCGCAAATTGCTACGTCAGTTCAATGATGAGGCATTGGAGCCCGTACCATCATCGTGCAATGCGTCTGACCGACCACCACGTGGTTGGGACAAAGCCGCAACTCAAGCCGAACACCAGCCCGCCCCACCTCACCGTAAAGGCAGATACAAAACAGCTCGGGGACATACATATGACCTGCGGCAGGACTTGGACAGTAGAGCAGGTCGGAACAGATCGATCTATGGATCACGGGGACGTGCCCTGACACGCGATAACGACTATCTAGCCGGACGCAATAATCATACTCACGCTCGGGCCGAGAACCGCAGACGGACTCCATCCGAGCTATGTCGTGACGTGGCCCGATATAGAGGCGCCGCACACCCCCTCTGCTTCACTGACAAGGTAATGGAGCACGAATTCCCAAAAGGGTTTAAACCCGTAAACGTCGAATCATACAATGGGACAACAGACCCCGTGGTATGGATCGAGGACTTTCTTCTTCACATTCATATGGCCCGTGGCGATGATCTCCAAGCCATTAAATACCTCCCATTAAAACTCAAAGGACCAGCCCGACACTGGTTGAACAGTCTCCCTGAAAACTCCATTGGCAGCTGGGAGGACTTGGAAGAGGCCTTCCTCGACAACTTCCAAGGGACATATGTTCGACCTCCGGATGCCGATGACTTAAGTCACATAATTCAACAGCCCGGAGAGTCAGCCAGGAAACTCTGGATTAGGTTCTTAACTAAAAAGAACCAGATCGTCGACTGTCCGGATGCCGAAGCCTTGGCGGCCTTTAAACACATCATCCGGGACGAATGGCTCGCTTGATACCTCGGCCAAGAGAAGCCGAAGTCCATGGCATCCCTTACGGCACTTATGACCCGCTTTTGCGCGGGCAAAGATAGCTGGCTAGCCCGTAGCAATAACAATGCAAACGAACCTGGCACTGTGGAAGCCAGAAATAGCAACGTCAAGCCTCGACGCAACAGACACAAGCGTCGAAACAACAGTGATAATACCGACAACACGGCGGTCAACGCCGGATTCAGCGGCTCCAAGTCCGGCCAACGGAAGAAGCTGTTCCAAAGGAACAATTCGGGCCCATCCATCTTGGACCGCATACTCGATCGTCCATGCCAGATTCACGGCAACCCAAGACAAACCAGCCAATCATACAAACACAGACTGTTGGGTTTTTAAACAGGCCGGCAAGTTAAATGCCGAGAACAAGGAGAAGGGGTCGCAAAGCAAGGACGATGATGAGGAGCCCCGGCCATCGAACACAGGGGGACAAAAGAAGCCGCCCCCAAGTTAAAATGGTGAACATGACATACGCTACCCACATCTCCAATAGGGAACGCAAGCGCACGCTCAGGGACGTCTATGCGATGGGGCCAGTAGCCCCACAGTTCAACCCATGGTCTTCCTGTCCGATCACTTTTGATCGCAGGGACCATCCAACCAGTATTCGCCATGGCGGTTCAGCCGCACTGGTCCTCGACCCAATCATTGAAGCATTCCACCTCACGCGAGTCCTCATGGACGGTGGTAGCAGCCTGAACCTGCTCTATCAGGATACAACACGCAAAATGGGCATTAATCCATCAAGAATTAAGCCCACAAAGACTACCTTTAAAGGAGTCATACCAGGTGTAGAGGCCCGCTGTACGGGCTCAATCACACTAGAGGTTGTCTTCGGATCTCCGGACAACTTCCGAAGCGAAGATCTGATCTTCGATATCGTCCCCTTTTGCAGTGGCTATCACACACTGCTTGGAAGAACCGCATTCGTGCGCTTCAACATGATGCCACACTA
The DNA here is from genome assembly GCA_021605145.1 of Aegilops bicornis. Classification (NCBI taxonomy): domain Eukaryota; kingdom Viridiplantae; phylum Streptophyta; class Magnoliopsida; order Poales; family Poaceae; genus Aegilops; species Aegilops bicornis. Next base: position 215,723,624 of record CM038675.1, read on the forward strand.
CGCTTATCTTAAGCTCAAGATGCCAAGACCACGCGGCGTCATAACAGTCAACGGAAACATGGAACACTCCCTCCGTACCGAGGAGCACACCGCTGCGTTAGCAGCAGAAGTACAGAGTGACCTTCTCAAGCAGAACCTTAGTTCGTCGGCCGAGCTCCCGGACAATGTCAAATGAGTCCAGACTACTCTGCAGCAGGACAACCCAGCTCGTCAAGAGCTCGACTAGCAATTTGGCCTCCGTCACAGTCCCAACCAAGTAGCGGCGTTCGTACCACGCATACATAACTACGCACTCAAAATACCATGGGCATATACGGAGGCATACCTAGCTTGTGATCCATAATAAGGCTCGACCGCTCCTGGACACACATACTTTCAATTTTTCCTTTTTATCCTTTTTAGGTCTCTTTTCCACAGGTTTCTTCTGATGACCTGCTCATCGGTCCTCTCGGTAGGATGGATACACCAAGATGGCAAGAAGCACTGGCGTACAAGGGAATTTCTAGATGGTCTCTTTAACGATCACTCTACCTGTTCTCAGGACCCGCACGCATCTCTCCCTTGGTCATGGCATGTTAAATAGCCCGGTTGCTTATTGCACCACCTGTACAAATACGCTTTGACGTATTAATCAAACTATAATGGAAACAGTTTGCGGCCCAACTTCTACGACACTAGCTTACTACACCCTTTTTTTTTCTTCTTCCCTTTTTTGATAATCTTCTCAAGTTGCACCCGTACATTTTGGTATGCTTTAACCTGCCAGGGGCTTCATTGCGACCCATACTACGACAACAAAGTCTGAACACTCTTTACGGTACAGTCTGACACCCCGAATTTAGCATTATATGCATTGGCTCCGAATCATGTCTTTTTTCAATAGTTGGGTTGCCTGATGAAGCTATGTACCTAGGGTAGGGTCATGGACCTGTCCCAGATATCCTCCCCAAGGAAATATCTCAAAAAACTAGAAGCATTTGAAGAAGACTCATCATCCACTCGACCATGAAGCTATGTTCCACTCGGCAGCCTTGAAGTCACTCGATCGTGAAGACTATCACTCGACTACCAGAAGATCTAGAGCCACTCTGCACTGCAACGGTCGGGAATTAAGTCATAGCTTTAATGGTCATTATGTATCTTTATTGCTGGCGTTACCAGTAACGCCCCCCTCTTGATGTACATTTAACCCTGTGTAACAGCGGGGAGCTGGGGTCCTGGCGCACTCTATATAAGGCACCCCCCTCCTCTGGGACAAGGGTTCGCACCCCCTGTAAGTCGTACGCATATAATCCAGTCGTCCGCCTCCGGGCTCAGAGACGTAGGGCTGTTACTTCCTCCGAGAAGGGCCTGAACTCGTAAAACTTGCGTGTACAACTCCTCCATAGCTAAGATCTTTCCTCTACATACCTACCCCCATTCTACTATCATACTTAGAACCACGACAGTTTGCGCCACCGTGGGGCTGGTGTCTTAGCGACTTGTTGGAGAAGTTGCGATTTTTTCCGATCCCCATCGACATGGTTTCAGGAGGAGGTTTGGCCGAGGGCCGCGAGATCCGTCTCGGCGCGCTCGTGTTCGTCGCCGACGACTCCGCTTGGCTCCAAGAGGCTCCACTCGACGTCGAGGCGCTCCCCGTCCGCGGGGCAATGCACTTTCGCGCGTGCGTCCGCGGCGTCCTCCTGCGACAGCCGTCGACTCAGTATCAGTCAGCTCCTGTGGCGTCCTCCCTCCCTGTTGCCCGCCGGCGCAAGCGTTCCGGCCGATCGAGGCTTTAGCGGTGGGTGAGGCATGCGGTGGCCCGCCAGTCGGCCGTCCCCCAAGTCGCGGCAATCGAGCCCAATGAAACACTCTACGGCTTGTTCGATCCATCGACTGGCTCCGTAGAAACCGCATCTGAGTGCGACAACGGTGATCCCGCGGCGGAAGTCCTGATGGTCGATGGGCCTCGCAGTCCTCCTGGCTTCCCTCGCGTTGACGGTGGAGATGGCGGAGGCGATCCGTCACGTGTCCACGAGGAGTACCTACCCGAGTCCCTCTCTTCGCAGCAGAGGGAAGAACTTCGCCGCTGGAACATGGATGCACTTCATACTCCTATCACTGGAGAAACCCCCGAGGCCCGAGCCTTGGAGGAGGCGCGCCTGGACAACTTGGCTGAGCGCACATGACTGGAGAAACTCCAGCACGCACTCGACAAGCATGCTCGGTAGCGAGTTCCAGAATCCAGTCGACGACAACTTTTTCTGCCTCCAACTCAGGTATATCGAACTCCAATCCAGAATCTCACAGCTGCAGCCCGAATAGCAGAGTCAATCCAGCCATCCCCGTCAGAAGCTGGCAGAGGTTTGATGCAGACCAGGGCTTTACTCCGGGCAGCAGGAGAACAGAATACAACTGTGTCTCAATCGCGGAATAGGATCCATAGCAGATCCATCGTAGCAGATACAGTCCAGTCGGCCCACAGCCCAAGATCGCCCTCGAGGCGCGAGGGGCATGGAGACCGGCAAGATCAGTACAGAAACCGCAAGCAGTATGATCACCGACTCGATCACGATGATCGTCGTCAAGTGCCCACGCCTCCCCCAAGGAGTGGGTCATACGTGCCTCGACAGCATGATGACAGACGCCCTCACAGTGGTGGGCGAAGGATTCCAGTCGACCCCAGGGAACCGGGCTTTGATGCGAGATCTATTCTCGTACAAGGTTTGCTCGACAGAAATGGAGCTCATAGAGAAGTCCATGACAGGGATTTTCCAACCAACAGCAGAGTGCATGTCTCAGGTCCAGAGTGCTTCAGCAGAGCCATCAGGGCCGCAGAGATTCCTCCCAACTTCAGGTTGGCGACTGGAGTCAGTAAGTTCACTGGTGAGTCCAAGCCTGACACTTGGCTGGAGGACTACAGAGTGGCTGTTTAGATTGGCGGCGGTAATGATGAAGTGGCCATGAAGCACCTTCCTCTGATGTTGGGGGGCTCAGCCCGAGCATGGTTAAATCAGTTAGCGCCCGACAGTATTTACAGTTGGGAGGATCTTGCCCGAGTGTTTGTCAGAACATTTGAAGGAACATGCAAACGGCCAGCAGGGTTGATAGAGCTGCAATCTTGTGTGCAGAAGCCAAATGAAACTTTGAGGGACTATATCCAGAGATGGATCACGTTGGATCACACAGTGGAAAATGTGTCTGATCACCAAGCAGTTTGTGCCATCAAGGAAGGCGTCAAATATCGAGAGTTGAATCTGAAGTTCGGTCGGACCGGAGATATGTCTCTGAGTCGGATGATGGAGATTGCCACCAAGTATGCCAATGGTGAAGAGGAGGATCGGCTCCGGAGTGGCAAGCGCAAAATAGTCGTCCACGAAACCGGAGGAGGGAACTCCAGTCGGAAGCAGAAGCGCAAAGCTGAGCCAGCTGCTCCTAGAGAAGCCTTAGCCGTGACTCAAGGAAAGTTCAAGGGGAAACCCAAGGGGACGTGGAACCCTAAGAAAGTAAAAGATCAAGATGGGAATGATGTGTTGGATTTGCCATGCCACATCCACACAAAGAAAGATGAGGAGGGTAATCTCATTTACCCAAAGCATACCACTCGACAGTGTCAGCTCCTAATCCAGCAGTTCTGAGAGAAACAACCCAAAGAAAAGGAAAAAGAGTCAGACAAAGTTGAAGACAAAGAGGAAAGTGACGATGGTTACCCTCACGTCAATTCCACTCTGATGATTTTTGCTGATGTTGAGAGCAAAAGTCGACTGAAAGTCATCAACAAAGAAGTAAACATGGTCGCTCCAGCGACGCCCAGTTATTTGAAATGGTCTCGCATCGCCATTACATTCGACCGGTCACCGATCACCCGACGCATATAGCCACCCCCGGGAGGCAAGCATTGGTGGTCGACCCAGTCGTCGAAGGCACTCGGTTGACTAGAGTTCTAATGGATGGTGGCAGTGGCCTGAATATTCTGTATGCGAAGACGTTGAAAGGAATGGGCATTCCGATGTCCAGACTCAGTGAAAGCAATATGAGTTTCAATGGAGAAATTCCTGGCAAGAAGGCCGAGTCACTTGGCCAGATCGCCCTTGATGTAGTTTTTGGTGATTCCAAGAATTACCGCAAAGAAAAATTGACATTTGAAGTTGTGGATTTCCAGAGTGCTTATCACACTATTCTGGGTAGGCCAGCTTATGCACGTTTTATGGCTCGACCATGCTATGTATATCTCAAGTTGAAGATGCCTGGTCCTAAAGGTGTGATCACTATCACTGGCAATCGAAAGAAGGCAGAAGAGTGCTTCCAGAAAGGCTCGAAGATCGCCGATGCATAGATGGCAGTGGTGGAATTGCAGGAGTATCAGAAAAATGCAGATCCGAGTGATTTGTTGCGAGCTAAGAAGCCGGCCACGGATTTAGCATTTCGGTCGTCTAGCGAAATGAAGCCGATTCATATTCACCTGACGGATCCCAATGCTGCTCCGACTCACATTTCAACAACACTCGACTCCAAATAGGAAGAAGCGCTCATCCAGTTCCTCCGTGAGAACTGGGACATCTTTGCATGGAAAACTTTCGACATGCCTGGTGTTCCCAGGGAGTTGGCTGAGCATCGTCTGCGAGTCGACCCAAAAGTGAAACCAGTCAAAGAACATCTTCGACGGTCCGCCGTGCAGAAGAGAAAGGCAATCGGTGAAGAAGTGGCTCGGCTCCTAGCAGCTGAGTTTATCCGAGAGATTTACCACTCCGTGTGGCTAGCTAATGTTGTAATGGTTCCTAAGAAGGACGACTCACTTCGCATGTGCATTGACTTCAAGCATATCAATCGGGCCTGCCCGAATGATCACTTTCCTCTCCCTCGCGTTGATCAAATTGTCGACTCAACTGCGGGGTGTGAGCGTTTGTCCTTTTTGGACGCTTATTCGGGGTATCATCAGATCCGTCTGTATGGACCCGACGAGATAAAAACAGCTTTCATTACCCCATTTGGGTGCTTACATTATGTCACCATGCCATTCGGCTTGAAGAACGCTGGAGCCACATTCATGCGGATGATTCAGAAGTGTCTACTCACTCAAATCAGTCGGAATGTGGAAGAATACATGGATGATATTGTGGTTAAGTCACGCAAAGGTTCCGACCTATTGGCTGACCTTGCTGAAACCTTTGCCAACCTCAGAAGGTATGATATCAAGCTTAATCCATCAAAGTGCACATTCGGAGTCCCAGGCAGAAAATTGCTCGGTTTTCTCATTTCCGAACGAGGGATCGATGCTAACCCAGAGAAAGTGGGTGCCATACTCCGGATGAAACGCCCCGTGCGTGTGCATGATGTCCAGAAGCTTGCTGGTTGCTTGGCCGCCCTAAGTCGATTCATTTCTCGCCTCGGTGAAAAGGCATTGCCTCTTTACCGACTGTGAAGAAGTCAGATAAGTTCGAGTGGACTCCTGAAGCTGATGCAGCATTCGCAGAGCTAATAGCCCTGCTTTCCACCCAGCCGGTGCTTGCTTCCCCAATTAGCAAAGAGCCTTTACTGCTTTACATTGCAGCCACTGGACAAGTCGTCAGTACAGTACTTACGGTCGACCGGGAAGAAGAAGGAAAAGCCTATAAAGTTCAGTGCCCAGTATATTATGTTTCTGAAGATTTGACTCCATCAAAGCAAAGATATCCGCATTATCAGAAACTTGTTTATGGGATTTATATGACCAGGAAGGAGGTTGCACATTACTTCTCTGACCATTCAATTACAGTCGTCAGCAACGCCCCATTGTCAGAGATTCTGCACAATAGAGATGCAACTGGTCGAGTGGCAAAGTGGGCGATTGAACTCCTTCCCTTAGATATCATGTTTGAGGCAAAGAAAGCTATCAAGTCCCAAGCAATAGCAGATTTCCTCGCTGAGTGGATCGAACAGCAACTACCGACTCAAGTTCACTCGGAGCACTGGACCATGTTTTTTGATGGCTCTAAGATGCTAAACGGTTCCGGTGCTGGGGTGGTACTGGTATCCCCCCGAGGAGACAGGCTCAGATATGTCCTTCAGATTCACTTTGATTCCTCCAACAACGAAGCAGAATATGAAGCACTCCTGTATGGGTTACGTATGGCCATTTCACTTTCGGGCGCCTGGCCGCCTTATGGTCTATGGCGACTCAGATTTGGTAGTCAATCAAGTGATGAAGGAGTGGGACGTCAGAAGCCCAGCCATGACTGGTTACTGCAATGCAGTGAGGAAATTCGAAAAGAAGTTTGAGGGGTTAGAGCTCCATCATATACCCGAGCTGCTGATGATTTGGCAAAGATAGGTTCCAAGAGAGAAGCCATTCCCAACAATGTGTTTTTGGAGCACATTCACACACCGTCAGTTCAAGAAGATCCTTTCACTGAGGAGCCCCCGCAGCCTAAGAGTGCCACAGATCAGACTGAAGTCAAGGTTCCAGCTGTGGTCGACCTGATCATGGAGGTTTTGGTCATCACTCCCGACTGGACAGTACCGTACATTGCGTATATTCTTAGGAAGGAACTCCCAGAAGATGAAGAAGAGGCTCGACAGATCATCCGTCGATCCAAAGCCTTTACTGTGATAGGAGGGCAACTGTTCAGGGAAGGAGTGACGGGAGTCAGTCAGAAATGCATAACGCCAGAAGAAGGTCGAATGATCCTCAACGACATCCACTCGGGGACCTGTGGTCACCATGCATCCTCTCGAACCATCGTGGCTAAAGCATCCCGAGCTTGGTTTTACTGGCCACGAGCAAATGAAATGGCGAAGGATATAGTCGACTAATGTGAGGGTTGCCAGTTTTACTCCAACATATCGCACAAACCTGAGTCAGCCCTGAAGACCATTCCACTCGTCTGGCCCTTTGCTGTTCGGGGATTGGATATGGTCGGACCGCTGAGAACTGGTAGGAGCGTCTTGACTCACGTGCTTGTAGTAGTCGACAAGTTTACCATATGGATTGAAGCTAAGCCTATCAAGAATCTTGAAGCCAGCACTGCTGTCAGTTTCATCAGAGAATTGACATTCAGATACGGAGTTCAGCACAACATCATCACTGACAACGGCTCGAACTTTGATTCTGATGAGTTAGAGCCTTCTGCGCTTCTCAAGGCATGCGAGTCGACTATGCTTCAGTCGCTCACCCCCAGTTGAATGGACAAGCAGAAAGAGCAAATAGCCTAATTCTCAAAGGACTGAAACCCCGAATGATGCATGATCTCAAGCACGCAGCAGGCGCCTGGGTTGATGAACTTCCGTCAGTTCTTTGGGGTCTACGGACAACTCCCAATCGGTCGACTGGCCGAACTCCATTCTTCTTGGTCTATGGAGCTGAAGCCGTTCTGCCAAGTGACATACTTAACAATGCACCACGAGTCGAGCTCTTCTTTGAAGATGAACAGAACAGGCTCGGCAGGACGCAGTCGTCCTTTTAGAGGAGGAAAGAGAGATGGCTTTGATCCAGTCGACCATTTATCAGCAAGACTTGCGTCGATTCCACGCCAGAAACGTGAGGGGTCGAGCCTTTCAAGAGGGAGACTTGGTTCTTCGAGTGGATCAACAGAAACCACACAAGCTCACCCCTGCTTTGGAAGGTCCCTTGATTGTCACCAGAGTTCTCCACAATGGAGCATACCATCTTTATAATGTCGAGCATCAGAAAGACGAGCCACGAGCTTGAAGCGCGGAGCTGCTCCGCCTTTTATACTTAAGTACTCACTCGGATGAGATGTAACAAGAAATACCTTTGTAGTTTGTTTATCAAAGACAAGAGCTTTATAATCTTCCTGAATAATCTGTTGTTGCCTTTGTTTGCGTTTGAAATCCCCCAGTGGGTAACTTCGCTGCGAATCCGTTTCGCCTAAGTTTGAATAATCCTATCGAGTGGTGAGCAAGCCTCTCACTCGGAGGCTTAGGTGAGAATCCGTTTCGCCTAAGTTTAAAAAAATCCTACCGAGTGATGAGCAAGCCTCTCACTCGGGGGCTTAGCTGCAGTCCAGTACTCGCCTAAGTTTAAAAAATCCTACTGAGTGATGAGCAAGCCTCTCACTCGGGGGCTTAGCTAAAGTCCAGTACTTGCCTAAGTTTGAAAACTCCTACCGAGTGATGAGCAAGCCTCTCACTCGGAGGCTTAGCTGCAGTCCAAGTACTCGCCTAAGTTTAAAAAATACTACCGAGTGATGAGCAAACCTCTCACTCGGGGGCTTAGCTGCAGCCTAGTACTCACCTAAGTTTGAAAAATCCTACCTAGTGATAAGCAAGCCTCTCACTCGGATGCTTAGCTGCAGTCCAAGTACTCTCCTAAGTTCAAAAAAAATCCTACCGAGTGATGAGCAAGCCTCTCACTCGGGGGCTTAGCTTCTGATCCAAGACTACGCCTAAGTTTAAAAAATCCAACCGAGTGGTGAGCAATCCTCCCACTCGGGGGCTTAGCTGCAGTCCAATACTCACCTAAGTTTGAAAAACCCTACCGAGTGGTGAGCAATCCTCCCACTCGGGGGCTTAGCTGCAGTCCAGTACTCGCCTAAGTTTGAAAAATCCTACCGAGTGGTGAGCAATCCTCCCACTTGGGGGCTTAGCTGCAGTCCAGTACTCGCCTAAGTTTTAAAAATCCTACCGAGTGGTGAGCAATCCTCCCACTCGGGGGCTTAGCTACAGTCCGGTACTCGCCTAAGTTAAAAAAATCCTACCGAGTGGTGAGCAAGCCTCTCACTCGGGGGCTTAGCAGCGAATCCGCTACTCGCCTAACTTTAAAAAATCCTACCAAGTGGTGAGCGATCCTCCCGCTCGGAGGCTTAGCTGTAGTCTTGCACTCGCCTAAGTTCGAAACATATCCCTATCCACATGGACGACGAGGTGCAGGTCGGCTGCAACCTTCTCCTTCGAAGCTACGCCACAAATACAATGTGCGCTCCATCCCTATCCGCAAGGATGACGAGGTGCAGGTCGACTGCAACCTTCTCCTTCGGAGCTACGCCACAAATACAATGTGCGCTCCATCCCTATCCGCAAGGACGACGAGGTGCAGGTCGACTGCAACCTTCTCCTTCGGAGCTACGCCACAAATACAATGTGCGCTCCATCCCTATCCGCAAGGACGACGAGGTGCAGGTCGACTGCAACCTTCTCCTTCGGAGCTACTCCACAAATACAATGTGCTCTTCATACTTGTCTGCAAGGACGGCGAGGCACAGGTCGATTGAATTTTCCACTTTAGAGCTGCATCTGAAACACAAAGGTCATTCCAAGTGTAGGACAAATTCCAAAAGCAATCGCAAGCATATCCTGAGATAAATCAAGTCCGCATTTAACCCTAAAAGTTCAAGGCCACAGAAGTACTCGGGCACTCAGCCCGAAAGAGTTTAACGGTTACAAAAACCACTCGGCATCCCGAGGCAAATTTAAGGTGGGGCTTAAAAGTTTGTTCACTCCGCAGGAGGAGGGCTGGCAGGCTCGACGAATTCATCCAAGTCAATGCCATCAGCAATCCAAGTGGCTGCAGCAATGAAAGTCTCCATGAAGGATTGGAAGTCATGCTTCTTGGTATTGGCAACCTTGATCGCCGCTAGCTTTTCCTCTCGCGCCTCCTTGCAATGGACACGAACCAAAGACAGAGCCACATCAGCACAACACCGGGCAGAAGACTTTTTCCACTCCTGCACTTGACCTAGGATCTCGTTAAGTCGAGTCATCAGAGAATCGAGGTCATTCGAGAGCGTTGCCCTTGGCCAGAGTGATGTGTCGATCCGGGACATTGTGACCTTCAGTCGAGCAAGGTAGTTGTCGGTGTCAAAACCGGCGGATCTCGGGTAGGGGGTCCCGAACTGTGCGTCTAGGCGGATGGTAACATGAGACAAGGGACATGATGTTTTTACCCAGGTTCGGGCCCTCTCGATGGAGGTAATATCCTACTCCTGCTTGATTAATATTGATGATATGGGTAGTACAAGAGTAGATCTACCACGAGATCAGAGAGGCTAAACCCTAGAAGCTAGCCTATGGTATGATTGTTGTTCGTCCTACGGACTAAAACCCTCCGGTTTATATAGACACCAGATAGGGTTAGGGTTACACAGAGTCGGTTACAATGGTAGGAGATCTACATATCCTGATCGCCAAGCTTGCCTTCCATGCCAAGGAAAGTCCCATCCGGACACGGGACGAAGTCTTCAATCTTGTATCTTCATAGTCCAGAGTCCGCCAACGGTGATAGTTCGGCTATCCGGACACCCCTAATCCAGGACTCCTCGGTAGCTCTCGAACCATGCTTCAATGACGACGAATCCGGTGCGCATATTGTCTTCGGCATTGCAAGGCGGGTTCCTCCTCCGAATACTTCATAGAAGATTTTGAACACAAGGATAGTGTCCGGCTCTGCAAAACAAGTTCCACATACTACCGTAGAGAGAATAACTTTTGCACAGATCTGCTGATGTATTCCACGGCGCGACATCACACCACGGCCAGGCCTTTATATGAATCATTTTTGCTGTTCCACCTCAGCGCGTTTAGCAAGGCGGTTTCCTTGGCAGGTCTTATCAAAGCGGAGATCGTGCCCCCTTATTCCGGGATTCTCATCAATACGGATGTGGGTAACCCAACCGCGCCATTGATTATGGCGCTTGGGAGATAAGCGAGTTTTACTAGGCTGGCGGGGGACGCATAGCTTCGTCCGTCCATATAAGGGGATAAGGATCCACCTTTTCACCTACGCCTTCTTCCTCCTTTGCCCATCCATTTCACAAGACTCGAGCTCCAGCGCCCAAGTCCGCACATCCCACCTCAACCTTCTCCAACTATGTCTGGAGCGGGAGGTAAGTGGATGGCCTCCTCCGTCACGGAGGGGCACATCAAAAAGCTGCGGAAGGCCGGATACTTGTCCAGCGACATCGCGCACCGGCTACCCGACGAGGGGCAGCTCATTCCCACCCCCAGGCCCCATGAGAGGGTGGTGTTCCTCACCCACTTCCTCCGCGGACTAGGTTTTCCACTTCACCCATTTGTCTGGGGGCTCATGTTCTACTACGGCCTGGATTTCCACGATTTGGCCCCGAACTTCATCCTCAACATCTCGGCGTTTATCGTCGTGTGCGAGGCCTTCCTCTGCATCCAGCCCCACTTCGGCTTATGGCTTAAGATCTTCAATGTCAAGCCGAAGGTAGTGGGTGGCTGCCAAGCAGAGTGCGGAGACGCCATGGTTGGCAAGATGGCCAAAGTCCTATGGCTCGAGGGTTCCTTTGTGGAGACCATAAAGGGGTGGCAATCGGGGTGGCTCTACATCACTGAGCCGCGCGACTCTCAATGGGCGGCGGCCCCCGAATTCGATCTGGCTTCCCACACGGCTTACATCATGGAAAGAGACGGGCCCGACGTGGGGGGATTCGGACGAGCTGTCCAGACTCCAAACCTCGTCCGAAACACGGTGGACAAGAATCTCAGTGCTTGTCAACGTAATCCGTGTGATGCTCATCCGCCGGATTCTCCCATGGCAACAACGGGCCTTCAAATTATGGGAGTTCAATCCGCACAAAGACCCTAACTCTGAAAAGGCTCTTCGACACTACGCACGAAGATGCCCGGAAGGTGCCGTTCAAGGGCGCCGAGGTTCCCACATCCGCCATCAAGATCGCGGATTCAGCTCGCAGCGCCAAGCCAGCGAGGTAAGTTATTCTACCCTTTATGGGACTCTTTTTTCATAGTTTGACTCTATGCGGGATCTAAAACTCCCTAACCTTCGACAGGACTGGCTGAAGACGTCCAGACAGATTAACTGTTCGGCCCCCATGCCAGAAGACCCAGCGGACGCCCGATTGACGGGGCTGCTGGCTCCGGCACCTCACGTGGTGTCGGAGAAGAAGGCCACGGGGACTCAAAGGAGTGCCCGACTCCAGGTGTTGTCGGACTCATCGTCCGACGACTCCAAGGCGGAATCCTCCTCTGAGGACGAGGAGGAGGAGAAAGAAGCCTCTCCCCGCCGGGGAGAGAAGAAAAGGAAGGCGCCTGACCGGGAGGCCAGAGGGTCCAAGAAAGGAAGGACCCTTCCTTCCGACTTCTCCACCAACGCCGACAACGACGAGGAGGAGTGGCCACCAAGGGCCAAGCCTGGCGAGATCGTAAGTGTCCGGACTCGGAATAGTTCATGACTTTTTATTTGTCGCACAGTGTCTTCTAACGCCGAATATGACCATGTAGCCCGCCTAGGGCCAGCTTGCCGCTTGTCCGGCGGCTCGGGCTCGTCGGATGTGAATATTACTTCACATCCGACCGCCTCTCCTCGTGTCGCCGACGACAACTGCGGTGGAAGTCCCAAAGGGCCCAGCCAAGAGGAGGTGGTCTGGAGGCGCCGCAAGGCGACCTCCGGACTCGGGCGCGAAGGGGCGAGACCCGAGGGCTCTAAGTTCGCCCTGTGCGGACTCCGCATCGTAACCTTCAGTGGTTCCGAAGTCCGGCAAGCGGCCCCTTCGTAAGAAGGGTAAGACTACGACGCCGGTGACCTCCATCCATCCGGAGGCACCAGATAACTTGCTGGAGGCGCTTAAAGGCGCCTCCATCAACGAGGAGCACCACACTGTTATGAATGTGATGATCCAGAAAGTTCAGTCCGCCAAGAGCGGGCTAACTGAAGCCTGTACCAGCCTTCTAACAGGCTTTGAGGTAAGTTTAGAATATGTAAAAATATTACCGCATAGACAAGAGCCCTCGATGCTTAGTTCGGTGTTCGGAAAGAAAAGCCGGACTAAGGATCTAAAAAGATATACGCAGGAGTCTAACATAAGTATGTCAATATGGGAATGCAGGTTGCGCTGAGGTCAATGCATTGAAGCAGAGCCTCGAGTGGTCCGAGAACGAGCTCGGCCTTGCCAAGAAGCAGCTCGAGGACAAGGAAGGTAAGTAATACCTTATTAAAGAAATACCTTATAGAAAGGATTTGGTTGCAAAAATGACAGGAGTAACGAGGGTATTGTAGGGGCCACGAGCAGGTGGCGAATTCTGAAGGAAGCGGTGTCCGCGTCGAAAGCAAAGCGGCCACAGTGAGCGCACCGAGCGAGAGAAGCAGGAGGCGGGTGACGGAGGTGCAGCAAGAGCTCTGTGCTCTCGGGAAAAACACGGGAGTTTGGAGCGTGACTTGAAGACTCGAGAGTCCGAGGCTCGCCTCGGCTCTTGAGAGTGCCAAAGCCGCTAAGGCGAAGCCCAAAAGCCCTCCAAGAGATTGAATCATTAAAGAAGATAGTGGCGGGTAAGGCATTCTTTATGCAAAGCAAGCATGTGAAAGTGAATTACCTATTACTTACCCGAATCCGGAGCTCTCCAGGAGCATTCGCAGATCTGCCCCGTAGTGTGTCTGATGCTGCCGCGTTCTATCACGCCAAGGAGGGGAGCTCGACGGAGAAGGTGTTCTGGTCTCAGTATGCTGAGGCCGAACGTCCGGTGCCCCGGAGCGACCAGCTGAAGCAGCTGGTCGAGCTCCACAAGATCGCCGAATAGGCCATGAAGGGCCTCATAGTTCGGCTATGGCCATTGGAAGCCATGCCTGGGAGCTACTTCGGGCTAGTGCAGCGGCTGGTGGGCCTTTGTCCATGGATTGAAGTCATCAAGCGCTCAAATGCGCATTGGAGGTGCCCGTCGAGCCCTTGCCCGTGCTAAAGTGCACCGGGGCAAGCTTAGATGCGGAGAAGCTTGTGACGGACGGCCAATCAAGGGCAAGGAGCATCGCAAGCCGAAATGTACTATGAGGGCGCCTCAAGGGTGCCCGCCAGATAGCGGAGAATGCTCCAAAGATGTAATTTTGAATAGACTCGCATTTGTTATCCTGACGCTGAAAACTTGTTCATATGCGCTTAAGCAACGCTTGTGAATTTAAAATATTACCTTCAGGCGGCCGCTTATCAAATTGGAGAGATGGCAAGTCGTTGGCTTCAGCCCCCATGCCACGAAAGTCTCGGGGTGTTCGGGATAAACTTGAGCGCTTTTTCCCATTCTTGGGTCCTTCGAGGGAGGCGCTCAACGCAACGAACAAGGCAACCAGACTTATAGTGCTTGAACACTCTCACTTAGCCCTAGAATTCTATAATTTTAAATTTCGGCGAAGCCCCTAGTATTCGGAAGACCGAGTTCGGGGCGCTATCCACGCCTTGGCCGGACAATGCCGACTCCTTGCTCTAAGCGGCATAAGTCTTTAGGGACCCGAAAAAACCTCGCGAACAGCGACCGGCTCTCGCCCTATCATGACGGTTAGTTTTAGCTTTCTCCACTGAGGTGCTCGACCTAGCTCAACCAGGGCACAATCGCAGTGGTTCTCCCAGCGCTACCTTAGCCGATATAACGGAATGTAAGGTACCAAAACATGGGAGCCGGGCAAACACAACTATTGACCCAAGACATGATTCGGAGCCGATGCATATAATGCTATAAGTTCGGGGTGCCGCACTTGTGAAAGTGTTCGGACTTATCACACCATACGTTTGGGGTACTTAAGCCCTCGGTGTATTGGCCGTACCAAAGTGTACGGGTGCAACATGTCATGAAATGAACATATATATAGATAAAGAAAGGAGTGCAATAATAGGCAAAAGCTATGTATTGTTTATTCGTAAAGGTATCTTGCAATGGAAGCGTAACGATACAAATAGTGCGATAAGCAAGGGATGGGACTATTTAACATGTCCCTCCGTGGGTAAGCTGCAAGATGGTATGTAAAAGCAGGTATAATGCTCGTAGTAGAGACCACCGGACACTCGACGTAACTTCGCTTCCTGGCTGTTGCATCGTGAGTTCGGCAATTCTAGTGCCGACAGGACTTCTGAAAACGGAGTCCTGAAAGTAAGAAAAAAGAAGAAACAAAAGAATGACACAATCGGAGCCCACAGTGCGGTTGAGCCGCGTGCAGGTGTGTGCCGTGGTCGTGCCCCTCCCTTATGCCCATGGTATCTCCAGAGCGTAGTTATGTACGCGTAGTACCGACCTCGCAGTTTCATGAGGGCTGGGGTTAGCCGGATTGCTACGCGTGCTCGGATCATGCCAGGCGGTCTTGTTGTAGGTTACTCCGCGCGCGCTTGACGGTGGCCGGACGTTTAATAGCCGGGCTCGAGAATTGCTGTGAGAGGCTGCTTTACACCTCCGCCGCAAGGGCCGCCGTGTGCTCCTCCGTTCGTAGAGAGCGTTCGGTGTTTCCATTGACCGTGATTACTCTTCGAGGGCCTGGCATCTTGAGCTTGAGGTATGCGTAGTGCGGCACCGCATTGAACTTTGCAAATGCGGTTCGTCCAAGCAGTGCGTGATAGCGGCTGCGGAACGGGACTATGTCGAAGATTAACTCTTCGCTTCGGAAGTTATCCGGGGATCCGAAGACCACTTCGAGTGTAACTGAGCCTGTACAATTGGCCTCTACACCTGGTATTACGCCTTTAAAGGTCGTCTTTGTGGGTTTAATCCTTGAGGGGTCTATGCCCATTTTGCGCACTATATCCTGATAAAGCAGGTTCAGGCTGCTACCGCCGTCCATCTGGACTCTAGTGAGGTGAAATCCGTCGATCATTGGGTCAAGAACCAATGCGGCGAATCCGCCGTGATGGATGCTAGTGGGGTGGTCCCTTCGATCAAAGGTGATCGGGCAGAAGACCATGGGTTGTACTTCGGGCGACTGGCTCCATCGCCGTATACGCCCCTTTAGTGCATGCTTCCGCTCCGCTTTTGGGTATGTGGGTTGCGTATATCATGTTCACCGTCCGCACTTGTGTGGGAAAGCCCTTCATCCTCTATTGTTCGGGCGGCCGGGCTCTTCCTCGTCATCGCTATGCAGCCCCTTGTTGTTGTTTTCGGCGCTTAGCTTGCCTCGTTTGCTTGAACACCCAACAATCCCTGTTGGTGTGGTTGGCTGGTTTTCGGGTGCCA
Source organism: Aegilops bicornis (assembly GCA_021605145.1). Taxonomy (NCBI): domain Eukaryota; kingdom Viridiplantae; phylum Streptophyta; class Magnoliopsida; order Poales; family Poaceae; genus Aegilops; species Aegilops bicornis. Next base: position 215,739,500 of record CM038675.1, read on the forward strand.
TGTATCCGCTGCGATCGAGTATTCGGTCCAAGTTGACGGGCCTCGGGTATTTCTTTTGAATGGATTCTTCCACGACCGGGTTTAGAGCCTCTGAATCCGGCATTTCTTGTCGTGTCTTGACATTATCACCGCGCACGCGGCGTTTATGCTTGTTGCGACGCGACCTGCCCTTGCTGTCCTTGGTATCCGAATTACCAGGGTGTTTGGCCAAGTTGTTGCTTCGAGCTAGCCAACTGTCCTCTCCCGCGCAAAAGCGGGTGATGAGTGTGGTGAGTGCTGCCATGGATTTCGGCTTTTCCTGTCCTAGGTGTCGGGCTAGCCACTCGTCGCGGATGTTGTGTTTGAAGGCTGCTAGCGCCTCTGCATCCGGACAGTCGACGATCTGATTTTTCTTGGTTAGGAACCGTGTCCAGAATTGTCTGGCCGATTCTTTTGGCTGCTGAATTATGTGGCTGAGGTCATCGGTGTCTGGTGGTCGCACATATGCTCCCTGTAAGTTATCAAGGAATGCGGCTTCCAGGTCCTCCCAACAACCAATTGATTCTGCTGGCAAGCTGTTAAGCCAATGCCGAGCTGGTCCTTTAAGCTTGAGTGGGAGGTATTTGATGGCGTGTAGATCATCACCGAGGGCCATGTGGATAAGGAGGTGGTAGGCGTCGATCCAAACCGCAGGATCTGTTGTGCCATCGTATGATTCGATGTTTACGGATTTGAAACCCTGGGGATTTGATGATCCATCACTTCGTCTGTGAAGCATAGTGGGTGTGCGGCGCCTCTGTATTGGGCTATATCACGACGCAGCTCAAATGAGCTTTGTCTACTGTGTTCGGCCCGGCCGGAGTTGCTGTATCCGGCGTGATGGTTATCATCACGTGTCGTGGGGCGCCCATGCGATCCGTAGATCGACATTGTTTGCCTTGCCTTGTCCTCCAATATGTTTTGCATGTCTGGCGCGTTTCCCCATGCCTTGGTCGAGCGGCGCCGGGGTGCGGCTTGAATGGAGGGTCTAGAGGCCTCTCTATCGCGGCCACGGGGTGGCCGGTCGGCCGCATTATGCGCTGGTGATGTAGGTTTGGGTGCTGCTTCCTCTAATTGGGTAGCAGCCTGCGTTTTGGGTATCTCTTGGAGGGGCGTTCGAGTTCATACTCTTCGGCTGCAAGGACTTCAGTCCATCTGTCAGCTAGCAAGTCTTGGTCAGCTCTAAGCTCGCTGCTTTTTCTTGAGGCTGCTTGCCGTGGCCATAAGCATGCGCTTTGAAACGCCTCTGCTCGGCGGGATCCTCGAGCACGACAAATTAAATGCCGTCGCCGAGGCTTGCCTCATCTTCGAGGAGGGAGGCATATAATTATCGCCCTCCGCCTCCCTCTCTGCCGCTCTATCATGAGGGCTGGCTTCTCCCTCCTCTGTCTTTGAATCCTGCTTTGGAGGGTTGTCTTGACCTTGTCTGGGGTGTTATTATCTCCCGTGCCGGAATCACCGTTTTTGCTGTGGCGGGATTTAGAGCGGCGCCGCTGACGCCGGCGCTTGGGCTGCTTCTTGGAGGGGTCATCCTCCGTTGTTCCATCACCGTTCCCATCTTTTGGGATGTCCACCATGTATATGTCGATGACGAGGTGGCCTTCCGATTACTTTGTAGACGCTGGTTCTTGGTCGTCTCCAAAGATCGCCGTCCATACCGTCGATGTCTTGAGTCGAAGTCGAGCATGTCGGTTAAATCATCGGCGGTGGCTACAAAGTGGGTGGTGGGTGGGCGTTGAATTTTTTAAATCGCCGTCCGCATCCCAACCTTCCCCGACCATAGTCCGCCAGCGCTCTCTCGATAAAGAGAGATACTTTATTGAATTCAGGATGTCGCCAAAGGGCGAAAGTGCCGAAAGATGTCCGCGCAGTGAACTCCATAATCGGGCGCCTAATCGGATTCGATTAAGGTGGGCGCGGAGGGTTCGAGTCCGGAGAGGAGTCCGCACCTTGGAGTCACGGTCTTCGCAGCGACAGGGATGGAGTTCGGCTCAATCGCCAGAGAGATCGTAGCCCCGAGGCGGTGTCCAACCACTCGCCCTCGATCGGCGGAGTCGGCCCGAGCTAAGGGTCGGAGCGACGCCGGTGCGGCCTCCAGACACTGTTCAGCGGAAGAGCTAGATCGTGCCCATCGAGACAAAGGCGGCACGCTTATTGTGGCTTGAATCCTTCAAGATCAAATCTCCGCGGACATCGGCCGTATAGTTCGAGCTTCCAAATCTGACACGATGGCCAGGGGCGTAGCTTCGATCTGCTTCCGGATGGCCTAGAGAATTGGCCCGCATGCAAAGCCGCCCGAATCACGAAGATCTGTCCGGGGAGAAAAGTCTCACCATGGACTGCTGCGTTCTTGATGATTGAAGGAGCCATCGGGCCTATAGGTGATGACACAGAGGAACTCTCAATGAAAGCACCAATGTCGGTGTCAAAACCGCGGATCTCGGGTAGGGGGTCCCGAATCGCAAGGCGTCTAGGCGGATGGTAACAGGAGACAAGGGACACGATGTTTTTACCCAGGTTCGCCCTCTCGATGGAGGTAATACCCTTACTCCTGCTTGATTAATATTGATGATATGGGTAGTACAAGAGTAGATCTACCACGAGATCAGAGAGGCTAAACCCTAGAAGGTAGCCTATGGTATGATTGTTGTTCGTCCTACGGACTAAAACCCTCCGGTTTATATAGAGACCGGAAAGGGTTAGGGTTACACAGAGTCGGTTACAATGGTAGGAGATCTACATATCCGTATCGCCAAGCTTGCCTTCCACGCCAAGGAAAGTTCCATCCGCACATGGGACACAATCTTCAATCTTGTATCTTAATAGTCTAGGAGTCCGGCCAACGGTGATAGTTCGGCTATCCAGACACCCCCTAATCCAGGACTCCCTCAGTAGTCAACAACACCGTCGATGCGGAATTTCAGTCGGAGCAAGTTCATAGCAGCTTCTTCTTTCACGGGGGACTTGATGGGGTCCAAGCTTGGTTCAATTCGCCCGGTCTCCTCCTCGAAATCTCGGCAAAACTCTGCATGCACAATCCGAGGATGAGCCAACAGTCGTATGCCAAGTCGATGAAGATAAACCAGTCGGAACAGAATATATACCTTCAAGCTTGATGAACAGCTTCTTGGCAAGACTTCTCAGATAACTTTCCAAATCATCCCTCCTGCGAGCAATGCCTTCCATCCTCTCGTTCAGATTGACCTTGTCCTTCTTCAAGCGGGTTACTTCCTTGTTGGCTTCATCCAGGGCAGATTTTATCTTGGTGTTTTCTTCCTCCAATTTGCCGACTGAAGCCAGCTTTTGTTCAGCCAGAGCAGTTTTGTCGTCAGCATTCTTCCGTGCGGCAGCCAGATCTTGGTCCTTTTTGGCCAGAGCCTGGTTCAGTTTCTCTGAAAAGAAATAATGCTTGATTCAGAAAGAGCGGAATGAAATCCAGATCGAAGACAGACCAGTCGACAAGTCTTTCTTACCATTGGCGTCATCCTTGGCTTTCCGCAGTTCTGTCTTGGCCAGCTTCAGGTCAAGGTTGAGTTGAATCTGCTGTTTCTCCAAGTCAGCAAAGCGAGCTCCAAGATCACAAGATTTCTGCAATCAAGGAATGAGTCAGTCGACTAGATAAAAGATTGGTTAATTCAGAGAGGTAAAAGGATAAAGCCAACAAATTCTAAGACCACCGCTGAATCAAACATCCAACAGTAGTCTCGGGGACTACACCCAGTGGGTGCACTTAGCATGCCCCCACTGATTCATTTTACACTCGACAATGCCTTTTTTCAGCGTGAGTGCAAAAAAGAGAGAGAGAGACAACAACAAACAGATTCTTCAGACCATAGTCGACTGCCAGCAGTCGACCACGGTCTCGGGGACTACACCCAGTGGGTGCACTTGGCGTGCCCCCACTGGTTCAAAAATCCACTCGACATGACCTGCTCAGACCGAGTGAGGAAATTCAAAATTCAAGACTACAGTCGACTGCCCGCAGTCCACCATAGTCTCGGGGACTACACCCAGTGGGTGCACTCAGCGTGCCCTCACTAGTCCAGAAAATTCAATCGACAACAACATCAGATTCAGCTCCAAGTACGAATTTGCTCAATGACAAATCGAAACACCCAGTGGGTGTATAGAAGCGAAGATCCTTGGAAAGAGAGTTTTCAGGTACCATATCCTAATGTAACAAGTCAAGAGAGGCAATCGACTAGCTACGAACCTGAACGTTGCTGCGGAGAGCGGAGTCGGCATCATAAGAAGCTCGGCCGCATCCCGCACCATCTTCATCTTCTCCATCATGATGCCTGCTTGGCGTATAGCTTCTTTGGCAGCACCCACTTCGTCTTCTGGGACGTGATGTGTAGCAAAAACTGAAGGTGGATCGGCAGGCGCACGCGCGGCTAACGCAGAAGGTCGAGCACTCGACAGCGTATGTCGAGAGAAACGGAAGTCCGATTGGCATCACCAGCGTCCTGAACTGCCGGTTCCGCCACTGGTGTCGACTAAGGTGTCTTGCCAGCGGATGTTTTCCTGTTTCTTCTCCCCAAGGGCCTCTGCGGCTCGTCATCATCATCGTCGGGGAGGTCAATAACGTTGGGAGCTACAAAAAGTTCAGTCGCCAACATTTCATCGCCCGATTAGATATATCATAGTTTAGTCGATAAAAGGATGACATAATAACAAAGATTGTACCCGGATTGGAGGTGACCGCGTCTTCCATTTCCTCATCCTCGTTTCTATAAGCTGAAGTCCCAGAGGTAGCAGCACTGCCAATTTCAAGGTTCATTCGATCAAATCAAAGGAAAGATAAACAACACAGAGCGTCGAGTAAAAGCGAAAGAAGAACACTCACGCAGAGGCAATGGCAATGTCAATCTCGATTTTTGGTAGCGCCTTCCGAGTCTTCTGCGCGACGACCTTGATCTGCTTTGGGGCCTTCTCAGTTGGTGCTGGAGAGGATGTCCGAGGACACTTTGATGATTGCCCAGTCGGAACGATCGCCTTGTCACGGGCGCTTGCTGGATCTTGAGCAAGCCTGGATCGCCTTTCCCTGCGGGGAGGAGAGCCTACCTCTTCTTCGTCACTCGAGTCATCGCTCTCCCCGTCTCCCTCTCTATCAAAATGCCATTCGCCACTTTCGCCTCAGCTTGCCTCACCCTCCGGATCCTGCTCCTGCTCTCCGTTGGGCATCAAGTACATTTCGGTCAGAGTCTGGAAGAAAACAAGCAGGACAAAGTCAGTCGGTAAAAGCATAAACAACTGTGTGAATAAATCAAGATTACAGTCGGAAATTCAGAATTGGAACTTGTCTGGTTCGTAAGATTGGTTGAGTGGAGGAATTCTCCTGGCTCCCCTGGGGTTGTCTTTGTTTCTTGTGATACTCATCAGCCACCCCTCCAACGTGGTCTCGTCGACCTCCTCCGGATGAGTCCGAGTGGTGTCATCAGTGCCCGAATACATCCACATCGGGTGGTCACGAGCTTGAAGCGGTTGGATGCGTCGCCAAAGGAAAACCTCCAGCAAATCCATACCAGTCACCCCATCGCAGACAAGTTGAACTACTCGTGTCGGATTTCGGGTTCCGGCAGACCCTTAAGGTTCGAACTCTGGGGTGCGTGCGGAGATCCATCCCTCCACCGCCTCATACCTCACCGAATCGCAAGAACCTAAACTACTAAGAAAGAACAGCACAAGAGACACGAGATTTATACTAGTTCGGGCCACCGTTGTGGTGTAATACCCTACTCTAGTTTGTGTTGTGGTGGATTGCCTCTTGGGCTGATGAAGAACAGTACAGGGAAGTGCAGCCTCGCGAGGGTCTGTTCTTGGTGGGTGTGATGTACTGCTAAGTGGTATCCCGTCGCTCTAGCTTGAGGATCGGGTCTCTCTCTCCCTCTCTCCCTGGATTCCGAATGACGAATCCTTCGTCGTCCCTCCGTCCTTGCTCCTATGGTGGCTAGCTCTACTTATATAGGCGAAGGCCCTGGGCCTCTTCCCAAATATTGAGCGGGAAGGGCGCCACCACTTGGCCATTTCAAGGGGAACAGCGGGTACACTTATCTGACTAAACTTGGTCCTCGCCGCCAAAGGCTCTGGTGATGACGCCTGCTTGGGCTCCACGATGACTGCATTCCAGCCGTTTAGGTGGTCTTGGTCTTGTTGCAATCAAACGGATGCCTTTGCTTGATGCTCGCCGCGCTTGCTCCCTTTGCACCAAAGAGGAAAGGAGGACGCTGGCATGGGCCGGGCGCCCGATTGGCGCCTTTGGTTGTCATGGCTACGTCATGGGCACCTCGCGAGGTACCCCGCTTGAACTTTCCGCCTCCTCATGAGCCATCCCGACGAGGCCGCGCCGAGAAGCTCCTGGTCGTCCGCCCCGCGAGGCTTGGCCCCTCGCGAGGGTCTTGAGTTTGCGTTGATGAAGATGGGCTGTCCTGGGCCTCCTTTGAGCCACGCCGCAGGCCGCAGGCAGGCAAGTCTGGGGACCCCCGTTCCCAGAACGCCGATAGTAGCCCCCGGGCCCACGGCGCGCCCGACCTTGGCCGAGCAGAGAGGCGAAAGGGCAAGTGCGAAGCATCGTGGGCCCTAACAGCCTGCGGCCTTGGGCGCCGCTTGGCGGTTGATTGGACATGGGCGCCTCTGCAACCGCGCGGGTTGATAATAGAGCGACATCTTCCTTGCCTCCTTTACTTTCTCCAGTTGCTGCTCAGATCCCCTTTCTTGCACCTCGCCTCCCTGCTTCCAAGACCTTCAGATCCACTCCGCCTTCATGCCCTAGCCAGTCATGGCTCCTCGTCAAACCCCGGCCGGAGCCTGGTACTCTCCTGCCTTGGACCCGCCGAATGTGTCAGCGGCGAGCCTTGCCCTGATGCGCCGGTTGGCGGAGGCGCAGGGCGTCAACGGGACGGCGGTGTTCAAGGCCGGCTCCTCCGCCCCTGAGGGTCGGGGGAGTACCTTCTACCCGTTCTTCGCGGGCGCCATTATTGCTGGTCTGGCGCCTCCCTTCTCTGAGTTCTTCTTTTCTGTCCTCCGCCATTACAACATTGACGCTCTGCACCTTCATCCCAACTCCGTCCTTCTTCTGGCAATCTTCGCCTACTATTGTGAGGCCCATGTTGGGGTGAAGCCCTCGGTGGCCTTGCTGCGCCACTACTTCTTCCTCCGACTCTCCCGTGGTTCTGTCTCTCCGCGTGCGCTGAAGCCACGCATATGGCGGAGCCATTGCCATTTCAAACACCGAAGCGGATTGAGGGCTTCAAGAGCAAGTGGGTCTTGGTGGATGCTGGGCGGATCCACCCTCGGCTGATCCTGCCCACGGAGCCCGCCGAGAGTTCCGACGACTGGTCCCAAGCAAAGCTTGGGATCCTCGCTAAGCCGGTGCCGAGAGGATGGATGCAGATCTGAAGCCGGACGATCTTGGCGTGGCGAGGCTGACTGCAAGGCCGCCGCTGAGGGAGTTCTGGAGCACCAACTGCTCCGCTTCGCCAAGATTTCGCTTCCGATGTGGAGGCCTCGCCCGAGCCCCGTGGCCCTGGCCAGCGAGGATCTGGCGACGGTCCTCCAATCCTTGGTTGGGGGCGATGTGGCGAGACCGGAGGGCGCTCCCGCGCCCCTGTTCCTTCGCGAGGATTGGGAGCAGGTTGTGGGGCCCATGCCCGCATTCCATGGGGACGGGCTCGTGCCCGCGGAGGCTCCGGAGGACCTGGTGGACGTGTCCTCTTCTGACTCCGGCGAAGAGGTGGAGGAAAGAGAGCCAGGAGAGGGGGTTGATTCGGGAGCGGAGTCAAGAGCTCCTCTCCTGCGATGCAGGCCCCGCGTTCTCCGCCTCCCCGAGAGTGACGACGACGAGGATGAGGGTGAGTGGGGAGGCAGAAGCCTGCCCCCGATCCCGAAGAAGGACCGACTGGGCTGGTCCCCGGGTCCGCCTGCCCTGGGCGATCCGCAGACGCGCCTCCCGCCTCCTGGTCCCCTTGAAGTTGATCCCTGCCCGGCTCTCGGGTTTCAAGTATGGCCGGAGGCTGCTCGAGTCCACCGGCGACGACCTGTAAGTGCCTGCTTCCCGTCTTGATTATTGCTCTGTCGACGAGGTCTGATGTCCATGTTCTTCGGCCAGGCTGGCGCCCGCGGTGAAGAAGTTGAAGGGGGCTCCTGTGGCCCCATCCGTGGCAGTGCCTTCGCCCGAAAAGGAAGATGATCCCGACGCCCAGGCCTCTCCTGCCCGGGTGTCCTCGCGAGGCCTGGCTGAGCCCGCTGGGGCGAGCTCAGCCCCCTTGGCCCAGGCGACCTCCGAGGTGGCCTTGCTGGGCGCTGCCCCCACTGTTGCCATGGTGTCGCTGGATCTGCCTCAAGGCGCTGCGGCTACGCCGCCGCCAACTCCTCCTACTCCGCCAACTGTTGTCTCTCCGACTCCTCCCGCGGTCCTTGATCGCTATTCTTCTTCAACTGGACCGGCTGCAGCAGATCTTCGGCGCCGACCAGCTGCCAGGCCGGGCGCTTGGGCTGGCCTGTGGCTGGATTCGCGCCGACGCTTCGATTCGGGCAGCGCTGGTCCAGGCTTCGACGGCTTGTGACGAGGAGAAGTAGGCTGTTCGCGAGGCGAAGGTAGCCCGCAATGCTGCCCTGGGGGAGGCAGCCAACATCCGAGGTCGTTGTGAGACGCTGGAGGGCGAGCTGAAGGGCCTGCAGAACCAGCTCGCCGAGGAGGCCCGCCTCCGCCAGGAGCAGGAGGAAGGCATGAAGGCTCGCGAGGCGGCCATCAAGGACCAGGAGGCCAAGCTGAAGAAGCGCCGCGACCGCCTAGGCGCGCTGGAGTAGGAGCTGGAGGCGAGGAAGGTCGAGCTGGACGCCAAGGCGTGGGTTCTTGCCGAAGATCGCGTGGCCTTCATGGATATGGAGGTGAAGGCTCGCGCCTTGCTGAGGGAGCTTTAAGATAGCGGCCTGGAGAGCCCACTGGTCGGCGCAGAGGACGGCCCAGCCAAGTTGCTTCCCTTCCTGATTCGCGCTCATGAAGATGTCTCCCTTGGTCTTGGCCCCACGGCTGAGGCCGAGGCGCGTGTCTTGTCTTCTGCGGCACTGACGCGGATCCTCACCCACATCTATCTTCGCAATCCCAGCGTCGACATGGACAGTCTGCTGGAGCCGGCAAGCGGCGAGCACGTAGCTACCGCTGCCGAGGCTGTGAAGGGTCGCGCGGAGGCTCTGTTGGGGAAGTTCCGGGCCTTCAGCACCAAGTCGAAGCGAGGCACTGCCGGCCCTGCTGCTTCACGAGGCGAGCCCACCTGCTGCTCCACCGCCGACAAGTGACTCCGCTATGCCCCTGTCTTGCTTTTAATTCCTGCACATGTATCATGCCTCGGGGAGGCGTTTAAACTTGCGTTTGATATTGCGATAACAGTGTGGACTGTAATATTTGCTTTTGAATTCCTTGAAATTTGTGCTTCCTACTTGCTTATGTTCTACGTCTGCAGAGTCCGGCCTCACAGATACCTCAACCGCCGTTAGCCTTTCGGAACTAAGGGGTGAGGGCTACGTGACCAGATTAGGCTCTCGAGTCGCGATGCTCAGAGTCCCCTTGACACTCGAACGACATGCGCACTTTTGGCTCCGCCGGGAGTGACGTATGACGAACCAGGCCCGAGGGGCTGGGCCGGGTGGCGTCGTCTGGGCGTGACCTGTGTGCAGCCCGTGCCCAGCTCCCTCACGCGCTCCCGAGGAGAGGCGCGCGGCGACGAGGCCGATAATCGAGCCTGGGCTCCCGAGGTTGATGCGACCGGAGGCCACCCTCGCTTGTTTATCACCACCGTGGAGCATAGCGCTTCCGCATGCGCACGGGCATAGCCGCTCCTTGGCGTTGTCGCCAGCCAACAAGGAGCATGGTGCTTCCATCGAACGTGGGAGGGGCTCCCCCGGGAGGATCCCGGCGATACAGCCCCACCACGACACGTGGCTGGCACGGTAGGGCTGGACGAGAGGTGTATCCGGGCACCCGTGAGCCAGCAGGACTCACGAGGCCCTACCTCAAAGCGGGTTGCGCTCGCTCGGGCCTTATCTTCGAGTGTGTTCTCGCAAATTTGGCCGATGCGGTTTCACGTCTCGGTCCCGGCTCTCGGGCTGGTCTCTACCGTCGCTGGCAAGCCAGGTCGCGATGCCATGGACAAGACCAGAGGGTGAGGGCCGGAGAGCCGGTAGGAGCCCTGAGTCGCGATGCTCAAGCACCCCCCTTTAACGCGCAAGCTAGGTTAGATGACGCAACTCTACGTCCTCGGGTCCCGGCTCTCGGGCTGGTCTCAGCCGTCGCTGGCAAGCCAAGTCGCGATGCCATGGACAAGACCAGAGGGTGAGGGCCGGAGAGCCGGTAGGAGCCCTGAGTCGCGATGCTCAGGCACCCCCTTTAACGCTAAGCTGGGTCAGATGCAGCAACTCCACGCCCTCGAGTCCCGGCTCGGCTGGTCTCACCGTCGCCGGCAAGCCGTGTCGCGATGCCATGGACAAGACCAGAGGGTGAGGGCGGAGAGCCGGTAGGAGCCACGAGTCGCGATGCTCGGGCACACCCCCTTTAACGCAAGAAGTCGGATTGGATGATGAAACTCTACGTCCTCGGGTCCCGGCTCTCGGGCTGGTCTCGGCCGCCGGGCAAGCAGTGTCACGATGCCATGGACAAGACCAGAGGGTGAGGGCCGGAGAGCCGGTAAGAGCCCTGAGTCGCGATGCTCAGGCACCCCCCCTTTAACGTGCAAGATTTCACCACCCAGGAGAAGACACCAAATAACAAGCATGGTGGAACGAGAGCATAATCCTAAGGAAAACGCATGAAGGATACATGCCGCTGGGACTGGCCCAAGCGGCTTGGGGATGATGCAGCCCGAGGGGCGCCCCCAACAGGATAAGCTAAAGACATGAAATAAAGGGGATACATGCCGCAGGGACGGACCCACGCGGCCTGGGAATAATGCGGCCCTGAAGGCGCTCCCATCCGTAAATAAAACTTAAAGATGTCACCTGGTGATGTTGGGGATGAAGGGTTGTTGATGTAGCAGACTCGATGGGCTGCGGGAGCCGATCCTCACGAGCCCCCAGGCCCGGGGGCCTCGGGAGGCTCCGGAGGTGCCGGCGGCTCCTCATGGGCCATCCCCATCTCCGCCAGGGCTGCGGCGTGCCTGACCTCTTGAGCCTCCAGGATGGTCCTCATGAGACGCTGGTGCGCAGCAGCCGTGTTTGGCAGGCCATAAGGCATGCATACGTAGTTGTGGGGCGCACCCTCTCAACGTCCCACTCGCGAGGGCCAAAGGCACTCTTGAGATGCGGCTCGTTTGAACCCTGGTATGTCGATGCAGACGCGCAGCCCACCATCCTCGCCTGGATGGGGGGGGCCACAGTGATGGCGGCGGCTGCCCTCATGACCCTTGACTCTATAGCTCCCCGAATGGCCTTGCTGATGAACTCTTGAGGGTTCTGTCCTCCTGGTCTTGCTCCTGCTTGCGGGAAACGTGCTTCGAAACACGCCCCCACGTGGTGCCCAAGCGCCTCCCTCGAGACCTTCGCGAGGTCGGCGGCCCTCCAGGGGAGAGCCCCTGAGCCCTGCCTGAGGAGGGCGCCGGGCGCGCTTTCCTATGCGACAGAAGGAGGCTCCCCTGGCCCAGTGCGGGCCCTAAGGGGCCTGTCTCTTGAAGGGCTCGGCCGGTCGATGTCTTCTTCTTCTTGGGTGCCGCCTCAAGAGGCATCCTGCTGCTGTGGTCAGGGTCTTCCAGCGATGCGGCCTGAAAAGCTCGCTCTAGGGAGCACACTGCATCTCTCTCTTCACAGGGCACCGTGATGACCCCGCCGCTTCCTGGCATCTTGAGGATGTTGTAGCCATGGTGGGTTACGGCCATGAACTTGGCCAACGCTGGGTACCCGAGGATGGCGTTGTCCGGCAATGAAGGCGAATGTGGGCGACGTTGAAGTCGATGAGCTCGGTGTGGTAGTTGTCGCGGGCCTCGAAGGTGACAGGAGGCGGACCTGCCCGATCGGGACTGTGGAGCCGCTTGTGACTCGGAGAAGGGCTTGGTTGGCTGAAGCCGACTGTAGGGCACCAAGATTGTTGAATGTCTCCACGGACAGGACGTTGAGCCCTACTCCGCCGTCGATGAGGGTCTTGGTGACCAAAGACGTTGTCGATGATTGGGGAGCAAAGCATTTAGAGAACTCGCCGTGGCTGCGCAAGACTTGAGCTGATCCGCCGAGCTGAACGTGATGGCGACGCTGACCACCGAGAGGGCGCGTGGACTCGAGCTTGGGGAGGACTGCATTCACTTCACGGGCGAATCGCTTGAAGATGCGGTGAGAGGTGGGGCTTGAGCTCCGCCAGGGATGTGCGATCGCCGCGCGCTTCTGAAGCCCCCCCTCGGCCCCGATGACGGTCTTCACTTCTCCTTGGCGGCGGCAGCGGAGGGAGGCCTGCGTTCCCCTGCGGGCGATCCTCGCGAGGCTGATCCCTCCAGCCCCCCTCGCGAGGTGGGTCTTGCCAGCGGTCCTCGCGAGGTTGGTCGCGCCACCCTTGGCGCGGGCCACGATCTTCCCAACGTCCTGCATTCCTTCCTCCTCCTCGGCCGTAGCCCCGGTCGCTGCGCTCGTGGCGTCTGCCGACCCTTCCTTCATGTACGGCTCGGAGTTCTTGGCATTCATTGGTGTTGTGGGTGTGGAGGTCGTGGTACACGCAGTACCGGCTGCCCTTAGAGGACTTGGGCTGATCTGCCTCGGCAGGTGTATGCGGTTCGGCGCGAGGACGGCAGACCACTTTGCGCTTCACGCCCTTGGCCTTGGACTTCTTCTCTTCGGGATCCGTGGCAGGCAGCTCGAGGAGGGAGAGGCGCCTTCCTCAGCCCTGGCGCACTTGGTCGCCAAGTTGAACAGCTCTGGGGAGGTGCACAGATCTTCATGCATCGCCAGCTCCTCCTTCATCTTGACGTGGCGCACGCCGTCGGAGAAGGCAGAGATGATGGCCTCCTCCGTTACCCTGGGGATCTTGAGGCGCGCGTTGTTGAAGCGCTGGATGTACTTTTGCATGGTTTCCCCTGCCGCTTGATTCGACGCATGTCGCCTATGGCGGGTGGCCGGTCGCGAGTACCACGGAAGTTGGCGATGAAGCGGTGCGCATCTCGCCCAGGAAGAGATAGTGCTCAGGGCCAGATTCAGGAGCCAAAGCGGGCTCGGCCCTTGAGCGCCATGGGAAACCAGTTCGCCATGACTTTTTCATCCCGCTGGCAGCCTCGATGCCCAGCTCGTAGAGCTGGAGGAACTCCGTGAGGGTCACCGGCCGTCATAGCGTGGAGGCAGGTCTGGCTTGAACTTGGCGGGCTACGCGACGCTGCGCAGCTTCGGTGGTGAAGGCGCGGCAGCCCGCCGTGGCGCTGGGGCCTCGGAGGCAGAGAGCTTGGTCTTGCAGGCCTCCTGCGCCCGCAGCTGGGGCAGCGCGAGCTCTTGACGTCTTTGGAGCGGGAGCGCCGGGCAGCTTCTGCGGGCGAGGAACTTCTTGGCAGCTCTGCTCTTGCAGCGCGGGGAGCTTCATCACCAGCGGGCGGCGGTGCGGTGCAGCGAGACGGACGGCGGAGTCGCCTCCATAGCCAGCGGACGAGCTCGGCGACGCGGTCGATCCATTCTTCATAGACGTCGTCGATGGGGCGGTAGCGCAGGAGCTCGTTGGCCGCAATGAGTGCAGCTCGGGCCTCCATGGCCGCGCGGGGCGTGCGCGACGAAGAACCAGCGGGGGTGAGCGAAGGTGTGGCGGTGCGGCCGTCCCACCTCATGGACGGGTGCTGGGACGACACTTGTTGCTCGTTCCCCGCCGGGCCGATGGTGGCGTTGACCGCAGGTGACGGGGAACGACGAGGACGCCCGCCGACGGGGGCCGTCTGGGCGACATGGGAGGCGAGGGCGGCTCGAGCCGCGCTGGCCCGGCGAAGTGTCGGTATGGTTGCGGTGATCGGGGAAGAACGAGGCGACGAGAGCAGATTCCGCGCACTTTACCTGGCGCGCCAAATGTCGGATTTCGGGTTCCGGCAGACCCTTAAGGTTCGAACTCTGGGGTGCACGCGGAGATCCAACCTCCACCGTCTCGTACCTCGCCGAATCGCAAGAACCTAAACTACTAAGAAGAACAGCACAAGAGACACGAGATTTATACTAGTTTGGGCCACCGTTGTGGTGTAATACCCTACTCTAGTTTGTGTTGTGGTGGATTGCCTCTTGGGCTGATAAGGAACAGTACAGGGAAGAACAGCCTCGCGAGGGTCTGTTCTTGGTGGGTGTGATGTACTGCTAAGTGGTATCCCGTCGCTCTAGCTTGAGGATCGGGTCTCTCTCTTCCTCTCTCCCTGGATTCCGAATGGCGGATCCTTCGTCGTCCCTCCGTCCTTGCTCCTATGGTGGCTAGCTCTACTTATATAGGCGAAGGCCCTGGGCCTCTTCCCAAATATTGAGCGGGAAGGGCGCCAACAATTGGCCATTTCGAAGGGGAACAGCGGGTACACTTATCCTGACTAAAGTTGGTCCTCGCCTGCCAAAGGCTCTGGTGATGACGCCTGTTTGGGCTCCACGATGACTGCATTCCAGCCGCTGGGCGGTTTCTTGGTCTTGTTGCACAAAGCGGATGCCTTTGCTTGATGATCTCGCTGCGCTTGCTCCCTTTGCACCAAAGAGGAAAGGAGGACGCCATGCTGGCTGGCGCCTCGATCGGGCGCCCTTGGTCATCATGGCTTACGCCATGGGCACCTCGCGAGGTACCCGCCTTGAACTCTCCGCCTCCTCATGAGCCAGCTGACGAGGCCGCTACCGAGGAAGCTCCTGGTCGTCCGCCTCATGAGGCTTGGCCCCTCGCGAGGGTCTTGAGTTTGCGTTGATGAAGATGGGCTGTCCTGGGCCTCCTTTGAGCCACGCCGCAGGCCGCAGGCAGGCAAGTCTGGGGACCCCCGTCCCCAGAACGCCGACAACTCGATCGACCAACACCTTGACTTGTGCCTTCTCCTCCGGGATCACCTTCAAAGGAGAGCGTTTCCCCACTCGGGCCAAAGAGAAAGGGGGAAGTCCAATGATCGCCTCGAGTCGGCTGGTCTTTGCAGAGAGAACCAGGTCGACTGCCACCCACGGACCGAGTCGGGAAGAATCATGGCTGGAAAAGAACTTTTTCCCCTCATCTGAATCCCAAGGCCTCCGCACATTTGGATCACATGCGTCCTTTCATCACTCGGATTTGCCTTTTAGACCGGCTGGGAGCGGCATGTGAAGATGTGCTATAAGAGGCCCCAGTGGGGTCGGCATCCCAAGAAATTCTCACACAAAGACTCGAAGGCGGCAAGATACACAATGGTGTTTGGGGTAAAATGGTGGAGTTGCGCCCCAAAAAATTTCAAGAAACCTCGGAAGAAAGGGTGAGGATGCAAGGAGAACCCGCGGTCAATGTGAGTGGCGAGGAGGACACACTCACCCTCATGCGGCTGCGGCTCGGTCTCGTTCCCCGGGAGCCGCACCGATTCGTGGGGAATCAGTCCCCCTTCGACCAGGTCGTCGATGTCGTCCTGGCGGATCACCGAGGGAATCCAGTCGCCCTGGATCCAGCCCGGCGGCAGGCCAGACCTCAAGGAAGATCTGCCCCGGCTGGACTTCTTCCCCTTCGCCTTCGCCGTCTCCTTCTTCGCGCGCTCGAGAGCCACCGTCTTCTCTTTCCCCATCGCCGCAGATGGATCTTGAACGGAATGGCGGCACTAGGGCGAAAGCAAGTGCAGCGGAGAACTCTGAGGAAGAATAAGAAAAATGAGAGCGCACTGTTCAAAAGCCCTGGCCCGGCGCCTTATATGAGGTTACTTCCGAGTGTCTGACTTGTAGGCCCAGGCAATCTTATCCAATCCCTCAACAGTCGCGCGCGTGATACATGGCCAAAAAGGCGGTGCGGAAATCAAGGCGGCCCTGCCTAATCCAGCCCAATTACTTCGACCTCCTCCGTCCCGTGCACTTCCCAAAATTCGAATCCCGCGAAATCCGCGGCAGCAGAACAACTTGTCAGACGGAAGATCTCCTCCACATCATCACTCGTAGCTCTTCCAGCAAGAGTTCACTCGACAAAAACTAGGAATGGATCAAGGCGACTGAAAAAGAAGTTGGTATCGTCACCTCGATTCATTGATCTAGAACAAGATATACTCGTAGCACGAAAAACGAGTCGGAAGTGTTCTCAACTCCTTCCCCACTCAAACCCTGATCCATTCGGGGGCTAATGATGAAGCTATGTACCTAGGGTAGGGTCATGGACCTGTCCAAGATACCCTCCCCAAGGACATCTCTCAAAAAACCAGAAGCATTTGAAGAAGAGTCATCATCCACTCGAGCATGAAGCTATGTTCCACTCGGCAGCCTTGAAGTCACTCGACTGTGAAGACTATCACTCGACTACCAGAAGATCTAGAGACACTCTACACTGCAACGGTCGGGAATTAAGTCATAGCTTTAATGGTCATTATGTATCTTTATTGCTGGCGTTACCGATCAAGAACGCCTCTTGATGTACATTTAACCCTGCGTAACGGAGGGGAGCTAGGGTCCTGGCGCAATCTATATAAGCCACCCCCTCCTCTGGGACAAGGGTTCGTACCCCCTGTAACTCACACACATATAATCCAGTCGACCGCCTTCGGGCTCCGAGACGTAGGGCTGTTACTTCCTCCGAGAAGGGCTTGAACTCGTAAAACTTGCGTGTACAACTCCTCCATAGCTAAGATCTTGCCTCTACATACCTACCCCCCATTCTACTGTTAGACTTAGAGCCACGACATTGCCCGGCTCCTGTGCTTACTACCTTACATTCCGCTATATCAGCTAGGGTAGTAAAGGGAGAACTACTGCGATTGTGTCCTGGTTTATCCGGATGAGCACCTCAGTAGAGAAAGCCGAAAACTGACTGTCATGATGTGGCGAGAGCCGGTCAGCTCTTCGGAGGTTCCAAATCTTTAGCGATTTTTCCGCATTATGCGATGGATCGGCTCTTAACCGATCAGGTGTTTACAGTACCCTAGTTCGACTACTGGGGGCTGCGCCTAAATTTTCATTGTCAAACTCCTATGGCTAAGTGAGGGTGATAAAGCCACATAGTCTGATTGCCTGGTTCGTTGCGCTACACACCTCCTTCAAGGACCAAACAATTGGATCAAGAGTGTTTAGATTCCGTCCCGAACACCCCTGCATTACTACCTACGTAAATTTGAAGCCGACCATCGCCAACTCTCAAAATTTCATAAACACGGCCGCACAGGAGGTAAAATATTAAACAAACATTATATTACATAGCCGAACTCATTTCATAATACAGGGAGAGACAATATGAATGTATTCATTCAAAGATTACATCTTTCGTACATTGCTCCGCCACAATGCGGGATCCCTCCAGGATATCGCTAAAATATCGCTCGGGCGTGCGGTGCACCTTGGCCGTGGGTGGTCCCTCGGTCGCGACCGTGACGGTGTTCATATTCGCCCACTGCATCTTGACATGGGCGAAGGCCATCCGTGCACCTTCAATCCAGACCGACCGCTTGATGGCATCAAGCCAAGGGCATGCATCGACTAGCCGCTTCACGAGACCAAAGTAGCTGCTGGGTATGGCTTCGGCAGGCCACAACCGGATTATTAAGTCCTTCATGGCCAGTTCGGCCACCCTATGCAGTTCGACCAGCTATTTTAGCTGATCGCTAAAGGGCACCGGATGTTCTGGCGCAAGGTATTGCGACCAGAACAGCTTCTCCGTCGAGCTCCCTTCTTCGGCTCGGAAGAACTCCGCAGCATCAGAAACACTGCACGGAAGATCCACAAACGCCCCTGGGGAACTCCAAATCCGGGTTAGTAAGAGATACCTCTTCTTCACATACTTGCTTTGCATACTAAAAATCCTTACCCGCCGCGATTTTCTTGGCCTCCTGGATCTCCTGGAGGGCGCCCTGGGCTTCAAGCCGGGCCTCTTCCGCGCTTCGGCGAGCCTTGGCGAGTTCGGTCTCCTGAGCTGAAACATCGCGCTCCAAGGACTCGCGTTTCTTCACGATATCCTGGAGCTCTTGCTGAATCTCATCCAGCCTGGCCATGTGCTTCTCACAGGCGGCTTGTTCCATGGCAGCTTCCTCCTTGGCCTCGGCCAGCGCCTTTTTAAGGATCTCGACCTTAGTCTCCGCTCCTATAAATATCATGACACTACAATCAATACGCGTCATTCATTCTTTCCAAATATACAACAAGCTACCACATACCTTGCTTGTCCTCCAGCTGCCTTTTCACAAAGCCGAGCTCTTCTTCGGCCTGCTCCAGACTCTGCTTTAGTCCGGAGACCTCAGCAGCATGAGAGGTTGCAGCCAGCAACGACGCCTGCTTATTCACATAGGACATATTTAGTTAGTTTCCTGCGAAAATTACTTGATCCTCTATCCGACTTTTCTTTCCGAACACCGGACAGTGTCTCAGGGGCTAGTGTCTATACTATGACTTTCTCTTTTGCGTCGCTTACCTCAAAGCCTGTTAGCAGCCTGGTGCAGGCTTCGGTCAGTCCACTCTTGACGGACTGAACCATCTCAACCATCGTACCCATAAGGATACAGTGTTCCTCCACAATGGAAGCGCCTCGTAGCGCTTCCAGCAGATTATCCGGTGCCTCTGGATGGACAGAGGTCACCGGCGGTACAGGCACACCTCCTCCCTTCGGAGGAGGTTGCTCGCTTGACTCCGGAGCTGTGTAAGTCTCCGGGATGGTATCCTGCTGGAGGCCGAATTGGATATGGCCCCCATCACTAGTCTCCATGGGGGCTTTCTCTCCCAAGTGTTCAGCGGCCGAGGAGTCATCCTCTGGCGCCGCCCTAACGGCCACCTGAACCTCTCCCTGGCCAGGGAAGGTCCTTCAGGATAGCACCTCGGCGTCGCCCTTGGCCTGGGGAGAATGCATCGTCGGTGGTGACTCGCTGGCCATCGCCTTTCAATCCAGCGAATCCCCCGATGAGGACCGCAGGGAGCTGTCACGGGCCGGACTGCAATTGCATAATTCAACATGTCAAAACTGTGAAGTAAAGAGGCCGGATATATGGACACACCAGGGTTTCTTAGTACTCACGATGCAGCCGGGGGCATGGCTCCGGGCTGCTGTCAACGTCCCACGTGGAGTTATCCACAAGGGAGCTCTTCCCCCTCTTGGACGCCTCTGCCTCCAGAATTGTGGAGGCCACCCTCTTCTTCCTTCCCCCCTAAGGGGGAGAGCTGCTTTCCTCTTCCTCCTCGTCGTTGTCTTAGGCGGCGGAGGAGTGAGTCTTGTTGTCTTCGGATGTCATCTCCGAAGCTTCTTTGCGGCGGGGCCACTCTGGACCCCCTTGGCCTTCTTCTTTACGTTCTTCTTTGGTGCCTCGTAGGGCGCCGGAACCAGCATCTTCGCCAGAAGTGGAATTGCTGGTTCCTCGGGCAGCGGAGCCGGACATCAAATCCGCTCCACCTTCTTTGTCCAGCCCTGGAAAAATAAATAGTGAGGTTTAGATATCCTCCACGACTAAGCAAGTAAAGTATGCGCCGTGAAACGTGAAATACTTACCGCACTGGCAGAATGAGCTAGGGTGTGCCCGCCGTCCTCAGTTGTCCCCGGCGACGTCTCGTTGCCCTTAAAGAGCAACTTCTAGATATCTTCGTGCGTGGTTCCGAAGAGCCTCTCTGAGGTATGGTGCTCTTCCGGATCGAATTACCATAAAGGGCAAGCCCGGCTCTGGCACGGAAGGATCCGACGAACTAGGATCACCTGGATCACATTGACGGGCTTGATGTTTTTTTCGACCATGCTTTGGATGCGCGTTTTGTCACGCCCAAGATGCGACCCTATCCTAAAGTAATTCGAAGGTCCCACCAAGGATAGAAGCGCATCTTGAAGACGCTTTTGCAAGGTGGATATCATTACATCAACAATACATAATAGATGGGGAGACATACAAAAGGCACAAACGCCTAAGAATACATCAACATCATACAAGAGAAACAACATCTAGCTACGGATGAAACATAAACAGAAGCTCAAACGACATCCACCCTGCTAGCCCAGGCTGCCGACCAGGAACCTAACCCCTGATCAAAGAAGCAGAAGAAGAAGAACTCCAAAACAAGTAAACATCGCTCTCGCATCATGATCATCGCATAACCTGTACCTGCAACTGTTGGTGTAGTAATCTGTGAGCCACGAGGACTTAGCAATCCCATTACCATGGGTATCAAGACTACCAAAGCTTAATGGGTAAGGAAGGGGTAAAGTGGTGAGGTTGTAGCAGCGACTAAGCATGTATGGTGGCTAACTTACGAATACAAGAGCGAGAAAAGGAGCTGAACAAGCGGACGTCAACTAGTAATGATCAAGAAGTGATCCTGAACTCCTACTTATGTCAAACATAACCCAAAACCGTGTTCTCCTCTCGAACAACCCCGGAAAGAGACAATCACGGTTACGCACACGGTTGGTGTATTTTAGAAGAGTTTACTTCAAGTTTACTACAACCGGATATTAAAAAATTCCCATCTGCCTCATAACCGCGGGCACGACTCTCGAAAGTTTATACCCTGCAGGGGTGTCCCAACTTAGCCCATTATAAGCTCTCACGATCAACAAAGGAATTCCTTCTCCCGGGAAGAACCGATCAGACTCGGAATCCTGGTTACAAGACATTTCTAAAATGGTAAAACAAGACCAACAAGACCTCCCGGCATGCCGACACCCTGATAGTAGCCGCGCGTATCTCGTCTCAGGCCACGACCGGATGAGCAGTCCGTACAACTAAAACCAGGCCTTGAGTTTCCCCGAGGAGGCGCTGCAAGGGGCTCTAGTTCGGACCAACACTTAGAGAAGCATTGGCCCGAGGGGGGCGGCTAAAATAAAGATGACCCTTGGGTTAATTACTCCCAAGGGAAAAGTATAGGTGGTAGGCAAATGGTAAAACCAATGTTGGGCCTTGCTGGAGGAGTTTTATTCAAGGCGAACTGTCAAGGGGTTCCCATAACACCCAACCGCGTTAGGGACGCAAAATCCAGGAACATAATATCGATATGACGGAAACTAGGGCGGCAAGAGTGGATCAAAACACCAGGCATAAGGCCGAGCCTTCCACCCTTTACCAAGTATGTAGATGCATTAATAATGTAAGAGATATTGTGATATCCCAACATAAAACATAATCCAATGTGGAGCAATCTTCATCTTCGCCTGCAACTAGCAACGCTATAAGAGGGGCTGAGCAAAAGTGGTAACATAGCCAGCCGACGGTTTGCTAGGAAGGGTGACAAAGGTTAGAGGTTCATGGCAATTTGGGAGGCCTGATAAGCAAATGGTAGGTAACGCGGCATAGCGATAGAACGAAGCAACTAGCAAAGCAATGATAGTAGTGAGATCCAAGGTGATGGTCATCTTGCCTGAAATCCCGCTAGGAAGAAGAACGAGTCCATGAAGAAGATGAAGCCACGAAGACGAACCAAGCATAGACGAACGAATCCTCAGGATCGCAACGAAACGGGAACTATCGAGAAGAAGCACACAATATGGTAAACACACCACAGATGTACAAGGCATGATGCTCAAGCAAGTATAATGCATGACTAGGCTACATGAAGCTACTCATGGCAAGAGATGATGCTTACGAGAACAACACATCAAAGCAAGTTTAAATGAGGCCGGAAACAACATATAACAATTCTAGTAAATCCCAGATGCGAATTTCGAAATTGGTCCAGATCTGAATAAACCTTAAGTTCAAGTTGTTAAACAGAAAGTTAAGATGCACCACAATTATCTACACGAAATTGTAGTCAAGTTACATATAAAGTTCATTTAATTCGGAGTTACGACCTAGAAGATAAGAGCAAAACAAGTTAAACATGGCATTGGTGCAAAATGTATTCAAACATCAAGCACACACCTCAAAACATGGATGCAACAAGGTAACATGAAACTACAACTAAAACTAAGCAATTTTCATATAGAGCACACTCAAAACGGAGCAATGGTTCAACACATACACATGAAAAAAGTTTAAAGGGCATGTTGTCCAAAACAGCAACTAGGCATATTGCAAGCAACAAAACAACATGCTACAGCACTACAACGTGAAAACAAAAGGCATGGAGATGATGTACAGATAAAGCAAAACAAAACATGAACAATGAGCTATCTCCAGAAATTACTAGAACATGATCAAAAGGACATGGAAAGATTGCAAACAATAACAGTTCACAGACTTGGTGCAAAATCACTGGACATGGCAGAAAATAACATCAGGTTACAAAGTTTAGAGCTATCAAATAACATGCTACAGGAACTTATAATGGCAACCAAAGGCATGGAATGAATCTACTAATTGCATACAAAAAATGTCCCTTAGTGATCATGATACAAAAGGTCATATAAGATATGATGGCACCCATGTAAACATAGCAAGTTTCATAAACATATTCAGACTTGGTAGAAAAACTGAGCATGGCATAAACAGAATTATGAAGGCATCTTTGCGAGCTCGAATCACTCATCACAAAGCATTGCATGACAAGACAAGCATACCTACAGCAAGATGACATGTTTATAAAGCTAAGCATGGCAATAACAAGTTCATAGCATGCTTGGGTTACTAACAACAACCATGGCAAAATTGATTAACATGTAAACAATCTGCCAGGAACATTTTATAGCAAAAGTAGAGCAAGATTAAGGCATGCTAGAGCACTCCATAAATGAAAATATGGGCATTGGGTAGATGGATCATAACATGTGTAACAAAACACCCTTAGTTAACATCTCCAGATTATGCAAAGAACTCATGGTATCAATAGGTTTACATAGCATCACAATATATCTGTACATGACTTGGCAGAAATAGTCACAGAAATCAGCAACATCACGGAGGCTACTTTGCAAGCTTGTAACAATCAACACATGGCATATCATGAAGAGTGGATTGCACCACAGAAAAGATGCCATGTTGTAGCTCATATCACATGTAGACAGAATGATCAAAAGAAAATCACACAAAAAGATATAAAAATGACAAATGAGCAAGTTCTGTTAAACTACAACAGACAACATCACACAACAGTTTTGCAACGATGATTTGGGCATCAAGATGAACTCAAACAAGCATGACACAATGGAACAAAATGTAGAGCATCTCATGATAAACATTTTGACATATTACACGCACAAAACGGAGCTACATGCATGAGGATATGGCATGATGAACAGAGCACCAGAATGTAACAATCTCAGCGACTGCAGAATTTTCACCTCGCAGAAAAACCGGATGGAGGGGTACGGGATGTATCGGGGACGCGTGTTTGGAAGGAGGGACGGGGTCATCTCGGGTCGTGGTGGTGCAGATCGGGGAGGCCGACGACGAGGTGGCCGGAGCGGCGGTTCCGGCGAGCTGGCAGGTCGGGGACGGGCGCGGGACGCCGGATCCAAGCCGGACCTGCCCGGATCTGGACGGAGGCGAGGCCAGTCGGTGACGAGGGGCGCGGTGCGGCAACGGTGTTACTGGGCCGAGGCGGCGGCGAGCTGTGCGGGAGAGCGGGCGGTGGAGGCGGCATTTAACGGCGACGGGGCAAGGCGCGACTCAGCGAGGGCGACGGCGACGGGCGAGGCGCGGCCTCGGGCGGCGAGGGCGACGGCGGCGGGGCTAGCGAGGGAGCTGCGGCGGCGAAGCGCCGGCGCTGGAGGTTGGGCGGCTCGGGCCCAGATGGGCTTGGCGGGCCCCGATCCGGGTTCCGCGGGCCGCAGCGGCGGGGGAGCAGGCTAGGGCGACGTGGCAAGCGGGGAGTGGAGGAGGCTGGCGATTGCGGCGGATAGGTGGCGGCGCGGCTACTGGGACGGCGCCAAGTGGCGGTGGACGGCTGGCCGGGTGCGGAAATGGAGGTGGGAGGTGGCTGGCTGCACGGAAAACGAGGAGGAGGTAGGTAGGAGGCCAAAATGGCATGAGGGGGGGGGGTCTATATATAGGGTAAAAGCTAGGGTTTAGGGTTTTTGGGAGGTTTTCGAGCCGTACGATCGCGATCGTGTGGCTCCGGACAGAGTGGGTACTAGGTGGGTGCTACCTCTTGAGCTTGCGTTGTATTTCCCCGAAGAGGAGAGGATAATGCAGCAGAGTAGCGTAAGTATTTCCCTCAGTTTTTGAGAACCAAGGTATCAATCCAGTAGGAGGCCACGCGCAAGTCCCTCGTACCTACACAAAACAAATAGCTCAACGCAACCAACGCGATTGGGGGTTGTCAATCCCTTCACGATTACTTACGAGAGTGAGATTTGATAGAGATGATAGATAATATTTTTGGTATTTTTGGTATAAAGATGCAAAGTAAAATAAAAAGCAAAGCAATAATAAAGTGAATAAAGATTGATATGATAGAGAATAGACCCAGGGGCCATATATTTCACTAGTGGCTTCTCTCAAGAGCATATGTATTTTACGGTTGGTGAACGAATTACTGTTGAGCAATTGACAGAATTGAGCTTAGTTATGAGAGTATCTAGGTATGATCATGTATATAGGCATCACGTCCGAGACAAGTAGACCGACTCCTGCCTGCATCTACTACTATTACTCCACTCATCGACCGCTATCCAAAGCATGCATCTAGAGTATTAAGTTAATGAAAACAGAGTAACGCCTTTAAGCAAGATGACATGATGTAGAGGGATAAATTCATGCAATATGATAAAAACCCCATACTGTTATCCTCGATGGCAACAATACAATACGTGCCTTTGCTGCCCCTTCACATCGGGAAAGGACACCGCAAGATTGAACCCAAAGCTAAGCACTTCTCCCATTGCAAGAACTACCAATCTAGTTGGCCAAACCAAACGGATAATTCGAAAGACTTGCAAAGATAACCAATCATACATAAAAGAATTCAGAGAAGATTCAAATATTGCCCATAGATAATCTTGATCATAAACCCACAATTCATCGATTACATCGAATAGATCTCCACGAGAGAGGGGGAGAACATTGTATTGAGATCCAAAAAGAGAGAAGAAGCCATCTAGCTACTAACTATGGACCCGAAGGTCTGAGGTAAACTACTCACACTTCATCAGAGAGGCTATGATGATGTAGAGGCCCTCCGTGGTGGATTCCCTGTTGGCTGCTTGACGTAGGGTCCAAGTCTCTTGGATCATGTTCGGTGAGAAAATCACGTTCCTGAAGGTTTCATTCCATTTGGACTCCGTTTGATATTCCGTCTCTTCGAAACTCTGAAATAGGCAAAAACATCAATTCTGGGCTGGGCCTCCGGTTAATAGGTTAGTCCCAAAAGTAATATAAAAGTGGATAATAAAGCCCAATATGGTCCAAAACAGTGGATAATATAGCATGGAGCAATCAAAAATTATAGATACGTTGGAGACGTATCAGACATCCGCAAGCTTAATTCCTGCTCGTCCTCGAGTAGGTAAATGATAAAAAGATAATTTTTGATGCGGAGTGCTACTTGGCATAATTTCAATGTAATTCTTCTTAATTGTGGTATGAATATTCAGATTCGAAAGATTCAAGACAAAAGTTTAATATTGACATAAAAATAATAATACTTCAAGCATACTAACAAAGCAATCATGTCTTCTCAAAATAACATGGCCAAAGAAAGTTATCCCTACAAAATCATATAGTCTGGCTATGCTCTATCTTCACCACACAAAGTATTTAAATCATGCACAACCCCGATGACAAGCCAAGCAATTGTTTCATACTTTTGACATTCTCAAAACTTTTACAATCTTCACGCAATACATGAGCGTGAGCCATGGATATAGCACTATATGTGGTATAGAATGGTGGTTGTGGAGAAGAAAAAAAGGGGGAAGATAGTCTCTCATCAACTAGGCGTATCAACGGGCTATGGAGATGCCCATCAATAGATATCAATGTGAGTGAGTAGGGATTGCCATGCAACGGATGCACTAGAGCTATAAATGTATAAAAGCTCAACAAAATAAACTAAGTGGGTGTGCATCCAACTTGCTTGATCACGAAGACCTAGGGCATTTTGAGGAAGCCCATCATTGGAATATACAAGCCAAGTTCTATAATGTAAAATTCTCACTAGTATATGAAAGTGACAACATAGGAGACTCTCTATCATGAAGATCGTGGTGCCACTTTGAAGAACAAGTGTGGTAAAAGGATAGTAACATTGTCCCTTCTCTCTTTTTCTCTCATTTTTTTATTTGGGCCTTTTCTATTTTTTATGGCCTCTTTTATTTATTTATTTTTCGTCCGGAGTCTCATCCCGACTTGTGGGGGAATCATAGTCTCCATCATCCTTTCCTCACTTGGGACAATGCTCTAAGAATGATGATCATCACACTTTTATTTACTTACAACTCAACAATTACAACTCGATACTTAGAACAAAAATATGACTCTATGTGTATGCCTCCCATGTATCGATATGCAATGATTCATGAGTGACTTGTATGAAAGAATTGTGAATGGTGGCTTTACCACAAATACGATGTCAACTACATGATCATGCTAAGCAATATGACAATGATGGAGCGTGTCATAATAAACGGAACGGTGGAAAGTTGCATGACAATATATCTCGGATTGGCTATGCAAATGCCATAATAGGTAGGTATGGTGGCTGTTTTGAGGAAGGTATATGCTGGGTATATGATACCGGTGAAAAGTGCACTGTATTAGAAAGGCTAGCAATGGTGGAAGGGTGAGAAAAGTGCGTATAATCCATGGCTCAACATAATTAGTCATAAAGAACTCATATACTTATTGAAAAAATCTACAAGTTATCAAAGCAAAGTATTACACGCATGCTCCTAGGGGGATAGATTGGTAGGAAAAGACCATCGCTCGCCCCGACCGCCACTCATAAGGAAGACAATCAATAAATAAATCATGCTCCGACTTCATCACATAACGGTTCACCATACGTGCATGCTACGGTAATCACAAACTTTAACACAAGTATTTCTCAAATTCACAACTACTCAACTAGCATGACTCTAATATTACTACCTCCATATCTCAAAACAATTATCAAGCATCAAACTTTTCTTAGTATTCAACGCACTCAAAAGAAAGTTTTACAAATCTTGAATACCAAGCATGTTATTATTAAGCAAATTACCATGCTATTTAACACTCTCAAAATAATCTAAGTGAAGCATGAGAGATCAATAGTTCCTTTAAAACAAATCCACCATCGCGCTCTAAAAGATATAAGTGAAGCACTAGAGCAAAACTATATAGCTCAAAAGATATAAGTGAAGCACATAGAGTATTCTATCAAATTCCAATTCATATATGGCTCTCTCAAAAGGTGTGGACAGCAAGGATGATTGGGGTAAACTAAAAAGAAAAGACTCAAATCATACAAGACGCTCCAAGCAAAACACATATTATGTGGTGAATAAAATATAGCTCCAAGTAAAGTTACCGATGGAAGTAGATTTAAAGAGGATGCCTTCCGGGGCATCCCCAAGCTTTGAATTTTTGGTGTCCTTAGATTATCTTGGGAGTGCCATGGGAATCCCCAAGCTTAGGCTCTTGCCACTCCTTGTTCCATAATCCATCAAAACAATTTCACCCAAAACTTGAAAACTTCACAACACAAAACTCAACAGAAATCTCATGAGCTCCGTTAGCGAAAGAAAACAAAAGACGACTTCAAGGTACTGTAATGAACTCATTCTTTATTTATATTTGTGTTAAACCTACTGTATTCCAACTTCTCTATGGATTATAAACTATTTTACTAGCCATAGATTCATCAAAATAAGCAAACAACACACGAAAAACAGAATCTATAAAAAACAGAACAGTCTGTAGTAATCTGTAACTAACGCAAACTTCTGGAACTCCAAAAATTCAGAAAAAATAGGAAGACCTAGGCAATTTGTTTATTGATCAGCAGAAATTGGAATCACTATTTTATCACGTTCTGGTGATTGTTAACAATTTTTTTCGTGAAGCAAAGTTTCTGGAAATTACAGCAAGATCAAATAACTATCATCCAAGAAGATCCTATAGGTTTAACTTGGCACAAACACTAATTAAAACATAAAAACACATCTAAAAAAAGGTAGATGTATTATTTATTCCAAAACAGAAACAAAAACAAAAAACTAAAAATAAAATTGGGTTGCCTCCCAACAAGCGCTATCGTTTAACGCCCCTAGCTAGGCATAAAAGCAAGGATAGATCTAGGTATTGCCATCTTTGGTAGGCAATCCATAAGTGGCTCTCGTAATAGATTCATATGGTAGTTTTATTTTCTTTCTAGGGAATTGTTCCATGCCTTTCCTTAACGTAAATTGGAATCTAATATTCCCTTCCTTTATATATATGATTGCACCAATCGTTCTAAGGAAAGGTCTACCAAGAATAATAGGACATGAAGGATTGCAATCTATATCAAGAACGATAAAATCTACGGGCACATAATTCCTATTTGCAACAATAAGAACATCATTAATTCTTCCCATAGGTT
The DNA here is from genome assembly GCA_021605145.1 of Aegilops bicornis. Classification (NCBI taxonomy): domain Eukaryota; kingdom Viridiplantae; phylum Streptophyta; class Magnoliopsida; order Poales; family Poaceae; genus Aegilops; species Aegilops bicornis. The sequence goes on from CM038675.1 coordinate 215,768,030, forward strand.
TCTTAATAGTGTAATCCGCAAGGTGCAAGTTTAGAGAGCAATCGTCAAAATCACGGAAATCTAGCAAATCACACAAAGTTTTGGGAATAGTGGAAACACTAGCACCCAAATCACATAAAGCATAAAATTTATGATCCTTAATCTTAATTTTAATAGTTAGTTCCCACTCATCATAAAGTTTTCTAGGGATAGAAACTTCCAACTCAAGTTTTTCCTCATAAGATTGCATCAAGACATCAACGATATGTTTGGTAAACGCTTTATTTTGACTATAAGCATTAGGAGAATTTAGCACGGTTTGCAACAAGGAAATACAATCAATTAAATAGCAAATTTCATAATTGAATTCCTTGAGATCCAAAATAGTGGGTTTAGCAACATCTAGGGTTTTACTTTCTTCAATCCCACTTTTATCAATTTTAGCATCAAGATCTAAAAACTCCGAATTTTTGGAACGCCTTCCAGGTAAGGGTGGATCATAATCAGTCCCATCATTATCAAGGTTCATACTGCGAAACAAATATTTGATAGGAGATACATCAATAACTTTTAGATCTTCATCTTTATTTTCATGGAAATTGGAAGAACACACTTTAATAAAGGCATCTTTCGTAGCACGCATCCTAGCGATTCTTTCCTTGCACTCTTCAATGGAAATTCTCATGGCTTTGAGAGACTCATTGATATCATGCTTAGGACGGATAGATCTAAGCTTTAAAGAATCAACATCAAGAGAAATTCTGTCAACGTTCCTAGCCAATTCATCAACTTTAAGCAATTTTTCCTCAAGCAAAGCATTAAAATTCTTTTGCAAATTCATAAACTCTTTAACACTAGTCTCAAATTCAGAGGGCATCTTATTAAAATTTCCATAGGAGTTGTTGTAGGAATTTCCATAATTATTAGAAGGATTACTAGGATAAGGCCTAGGATTAAAGTTCCCTCTATACGCGTTGTTACCAAAATTATTCCTACCAACAAAATTCACATCCATAGATTCATTATTATTCTCAATAAAAGTAGACAAAGGCATATCATTAGCATCAGAAGAAACACTTCTAGTAGAAAATAATTTCATAAGTTCATCCATCTTTCCACTCAAAATATTAATTTCTTCTATCACATGCACTTTTTTATTAGTAGATCTTTCAGTGTGCCATTGAGAATAATTAACCATAATATTATCTAGGAGTTTAGTAGCATCTCCTAAAGTGATTTCCATAAAAGTGCCTCCCGTGGCCGAATCCAAAAGGTTTCTAGAAGCAAAATTCAATCCAGCATAATTTTTTTTGTATAATCATCCACAAATTCAAACCATGAGTAGGGCAATTATGTATCATTAATTTCATCCTCTCCCAAGCTTGTGCAACATGTTCATGATCAAGTTGCTTAAAGTTCATAATATCGTTTCTAAGAGAGATGATCTTAGCGGGAGGAAAATACTTAGAGATAAAAGCATCTTTGCACTTGTTCCAAGAATCAATACTATTTTTAGGCAAAGATGAAAACCAAGCTTTAGCACGATCTCTAAGCGAAAAAGGAAATAGCTTCAATTTAACAACATCATTGTCAACTTCCCTCTTCTTTTGCATATCACATAAATCAACTAAGCTATTTAGATGAGTAGCGGCATCTTCACTAGGAAGGCCGGCGAATTGATCTTTCATAACAAGATTCAATAAAGCAGTATTGATTTCACAAGATTCAGTATTGGCAAGAGGAGCAATCGGAGTGCTAAGGAAATCATTATTGTTGGTATTGGTAAAGTCACACAATTTGGTATTATCTTGAGCCATCGTGACAAGCAAGCAAACCAACACACGAGCAAACAAAAAGCAAGCGCAAAGAAAGGCAAACGGAAAAGAGAGGGCGAATAAAATGGCAAGGGTGAAGTGGGGGAGAGGACAACGAGAAGCAAATGGCAAATAATGTAATGCAAGAGATAAGGGATTGTGATGGGTACTTGGTATGTTGACTTTTGCATAGACTCCCCGGCAACGGCGCCAGCAATTCTTCTTGCTACCTCTTGAGGTTGCGTTGGATTTCCCTGAAGAGGAGAGGATAATGCAGCAGAGTAGCGTAAGTATTTCCCTCAATTTTTGAGAACCAAGGTATCAATCCAGTAGGAGGCCACGCGCAAGTCCCTCGTACCTACACAAAACAAATAGCTCAACGCAACCAATGCGATTAGGGGTTGTCAATCCCTTCACGGTCACTTACGAGAGTGAGATTTGATAGAGATGATAAATAATATTTTTGGTATTTTTGGTATAAAGATGCAAAGTAAAATAAAAAGCAAAGTAAAAAGCAAAGCAATAATAAAGTGATGGAAGATTGATATGATAGAGAATAGACCCGGGGGCCATAGATTTCACTAGTGGCTTCTCTCAAGAGCATAAGTATTTTACGGTGGGTGAACGAATTACTGTTGAGCAATTGTCAGAATTGAGCATAGTTATGAGAGTATCTAGGTATGATCATGTATATAGGCATCACGTCCGAGACAAGTAGACAGACTCCTTTGCATCTACTACTATTACTCCACTCATCGACCGCTATCCAAAGCATGCATCTAGAGTATTAAGTTAATGAAAACAGAGTAACGCCTTAAGCAAGATGACATGATGTAGAGGGATAAATTCATGCAATATGATAAAAACCCCATCTTGTTATCCTCGATGGCAACAATACAATACGTGCCTTGCTACCACTTCTATCACTGGGAAAGGACACCGCAAGATTGAACCCAAAGCTAATTACTTCTCCCATTGCAAGAACTACCAATCTAGTTGGCCAAACCAAACGGATAATTCAAAGAGACTTGCAAAGATAACCAATCATACATAAAAGAATTCAGAGAAGATTCAAATATTGCTCATAGATAATCTTGATCATAAACCCACAATTCATCGATCTCAACAAACACACCGCAAAAAGAAGATTACATCGAATAGATCTCCATGAGAGAGGGGGAGACCATTGTATTGAGATCCAAAAAGAGAGAAGAAGCCATCTAGCTACTAACTATGGACCCGAAGGTCTGAGGTAAACTACTCACATTTCATTGGAGAGGCTATGATGATGTAGAAGCCCTCCGTGGTGGATTCCCCTTCCGGCGGAGCTCCGGAACAGGCCCCAAGATGGGATCTCGTGGATACAGAAAGTTGCGGCAGTGGAATTAAGTTTTTGGCTCCGTGATTCGATCGCTCGGGGTAATGCGAGGTATATATAGGAGGAAGAAGTACGTCGGTGGAGCAACAGGGGGCCCACGAGGGTGGAGGGCGTGCCTGGGGGGGAGGGCACGCCCCCTACCTCGTGCCTTCTCTGTTGGTTGCTTGACGTAGGGTCCAAGTCTCCTGGATCATGTTCGGTGAGAAAATCACGTTACCGATCATTCCGTTTGGACTCCGTTTGATATTCAATTTCTTCGAAACTCTGAAATAGGCAAAAAAACAACGATTCTGGGCTGGGCCTCCGGTTAATAGGTTAGTCCCAAAAGTAATATAAAAGTGGATAATAAAGCCCAATATGGTCCAAAACAGTGGATAATATAGCATGGAGCAATAAAAAATTATAGATACGTTGGAGACGTATCAGTGGGCTGTGAAGAGATGCCTCGGGCTGAGAGGAGAGAAGAGAAGTGAGGCCCGGCGACTGTTCCAGAGACCGAAATTTCCGCCGAAAATACCGGCAACGGTGCCGCTATAAATTTAACGGTTGGGCTATCAAACGAGCTCCGAATGCGACGAAACTTGACAGGCGCTCTGTCTACACTATAATAAGACCGCACGCCAAGTTTCAAACCATTCCGAGAACATTTTCTGGCCACTTATAAAATAATATTTGGACGTGCCGCGGGCGTGTGCGAGTGTGACTGGGCTCGGAACAGACAACGGAGAGAACTGGGAGACCGGGACGGATGTAAGTTTTGAAAACATGCATATGAAATGCAGATGATGACATGGCAAAGTGCAACACGCAAGCAAACGACATGGCAATGACGGCGAATAACTGGAAGACACCTGGCGCATCGGTTTCGGGGCGTTACAACTCTCCTCTACTAACAAGAGATCTCGTCCCGAGATCTTAGGACCGAGACAGGAGAGAAAAGGGATGAGATGAAATAAGAACAAAAGAGAAAGGATGAACAATGTCAAGAACACTCGAGTAGGAAAAAGAAACGACGAATATGACGAGAATCAAAGCTCCGAAACAAGATGAATTCGAAACCACTCCGGTTAGAACAAGATAGAAGCGGAATAAGAATGAAAAAATTTAGGCAGAACTCTGGTTGAACAAGGAAAGAATAGAACATGAACTTGAGAAGATGGAATGATACTTGACAAGAGGAATAACACAATGCCTCCAGAAGACTTGAAAGAGTGGAATGAGAAGAATGGGGAAGAAGATGACAACTTCTACCACGAATGAAATAGGAAGCATCCTTAGAAGGAAGGATTGAATGGAGTTGTTAGAAATTCAACAACAAAAGAATTGCTTGTTGTGGACTTATAGATAACATCTCAAAATAATGAGGTGATCGCTGACCACAAGTGGAAAAGATTAAATAGCTGAGAAGAATGAGGAAATGCAGAACTCCAATTCAAAAGAATACAGACAATTAATTGCACTTCGAGATGCGAGAGGAAAAATACTAGAACTCGTTGAACAAGAATCTTGATGAACACTTGAAGAATGAATTAAATCATGACGAGCCACCGTGAAGATCTCCGGTAACAAAAGGTCGATGAGATAGAATTGAGGGATGGGAAGAATAAGATAATAGTCTTGCGATGATTCAGATGGAGCTTCGCGATGGAACAAGCGAGAAGTTTGGAACTCCGGAAAAGAAAAGACGAACAACTTAGAACCGAGAAATTATTCAACATAAACAATCTCCGAAGGAAGGAATTAATCAACTTGATGAAAGAAGAATAAGAATTAAGTTATGCTTATCCTCCATCAATTAAATTGATGAGAAGCAACGGATTTGCATACAACTTATTCACGTTTGCAAAGATTAGGGGGGATATAGCGTCAAATTGGGAAGGTCTTAAACGAACCACCGGTAGAATTGGAAAGAACGAATGAATATATGTGATAAGAACGGAAAAGGAATCTTGAACGAAACACCGTAAGAATTCAAAATTGAATGACGACGGAGAATGAATCACCGGGAAGAATTAGAAAAGCACAAAGATACTTGAGGGAATTAAGAGCCAAGAGAACGAAGAGATCGCGAACTGATTGAAGAATACTTGAACGAAGCATCGGAAGAATATTGAGACGAGCGAAGGGGCACGAATATAGAATAATTGGAGAACGAATTTGAAAAACTTAGAACAAAAGGATATTCTGAAAAGATGGCCTCCGGACGATCGAGATGGAAAACAACCCTTGAAATACTCCGGATGGTTGAAAAGAATTGCGTGACTGGAAACAAAGAATCGAGCTAGCACTGCGAATCTCCGGGAGAACGGACAAGATTTAAGAGAAAAATCTTCTTCGGCCTTCAAATGTTGAGAATGCTGATGAGAAACACCTTGAAGAATTAGAGAGATGCTCCGGAACCATGATTACTAGAAATGTTGATCCAAAGTTGAAAAGAATTTGAAATCAAACTCAGAGAAGTCATATGACTGATGGAATCCATGCTTACATCATACTTTGAAAAGAATTTGAGAATAACTCCGAAAAATCAGAAGAGTCAGGTAAGATCCTGGGAAAAGAACTGCGGGTTAGGGCCCACTGAAAAGAAACACCGTTGGAAAGGATTGTTGAATGAGAATGATGCACCGGAACAGCTGAAAGACTTGAATGAGGTGACAACCTTGAATTAAATGGATGCAAACACGAATCTTCTGAGATGTCTTCAACACTCCGGGATAATAGAATGGCGAGAGGAGGAACGAGCAAGGGGAAAACACTTCGGTCAAGGAAAATAATACGATCAACACCAAAAACTTGAATTGGATCCACCGGAAAAAGGAAATGAGACGAACAATGATTAACTAGGCGAGAATTCACCGGTTGAGACAATTGAGGAAAGACTGAAGGGGCTTCGCATGAATGAAATAACTGCTAGAATAGAGGCTCAAACTCCGGGAAGAAAAAAAACGGGTGGGAGGGTGGGAAAACAAAATCAACTTGTAACGGGGAACCGACGAACAACTTGAAGAGAAAGCACCGGTTGAAATAGTTGAGGAAAGAATGCAAAGGCTTCGCACGAGTAGAATGGATAACCGATCAGGGGCTCCGGCTGCGAGAAGAAGAAGGGTGGGCGGGTGGGAAAAAGGAAGACAACTTCGGATGGGGAAACAAAGTCGGAAGAGAAAGAACTGACGACTGATCTCGTGAAAGACACAGAGATTTGAATCAATTCGACGAGAATAGCATCGGCTAAAAAGAGGATGGACATCTCACGAAAACTAACCGCGTGATCCTAAAGAAAAATTTGAACAGGAAGAGGAGTAGTTCAAACACCTACGTCAAGATTCCTTACCAGAGCGATGAAGGGGCAGAGGAGTAAAAAGAAGTCCTACTCTCCGATATAACTAGACTCCAAAAAAGTTTTCTTCTAGACTCGACAACGGCCAAACTATACGATCAATCAAGGGGCTCCTATGGTCGGTCGAGGCTCTGATACCAACTTGTCACGCCCAAGATGCGACCCTCCTAAAGGAACTCGAAGGTCCCACCAAGGATAGAAGTGCATCTTTAAGACGCTTTTGCAAGGTGGATATCATTACATCAGCAATACATAATAGATGGGGATACATACAAAAGGCACAAACGCCCAAGAATACATCAAGATCATACAAGAGGAACAACATCCAGCTACGGATGAAACATAAACAGAAGCTGAAACAACATCCACCCTGCTAGCCCAGGCTGCCGACCAGGAACCTAACCCCTGATCGAAGAAGCAGAAGAAGAAGAACTCCAAAACAAGTAAACATCGCTCTCGCGTCATGATCATCGCATAACCTATACCTGCAACTGTTGGTGTAGTAATCTGTGAGCCACGAGGACTCAACAATCCCATTACCATGGGTATCAAGACTAGCAAAGCTTCATGGGTAAGGAAGGGGTAAAGTCGTGAGGTTGCAGCAGCGACTAAGCATGTATGGTGGCTAACTTACGAATACAAGAGCGAGTAGAGGAGCTGAACAAGCGGACGTCAACTAGTAATGATCAAGAAGTGATCCTGAACTCCTACTTACGTCAAACATAACCCAAAACCGTGTTCTCCTCTCGAACAACCCCGAAAAGAGACAATCACGGTTACACACACGGTTGGTGTATTTTAGAAGAGTTTACTTCAAGTTTACTACAACCGGATATTAACAAATTCCCATCTGCCTCATAACCGTGGGCACGGCTCTCGAAAGTTTATACCCTGCAGGGGTGTCCCAACTTAGCACATTATAAGCTCTCACGATCAACGAAGGATATTCCTTCTCCCGGGAAGAACCGATCAGACTCGGAATCCCGGTTACAAGACATTTCGGCAATGGTAAAACAAGACCAGCAAGACCTCCCGGCGTGCCGACACCCTGATAGTAGCCGCGCGTATCTCGTCTCAGGCCATGACCAGATGAGCAGTCCGTACAACTAAAACCAGGCCTCGAGTTTCCCCGAGGAGGCGCTGCAAGGGGCTCTAGTTCGGACCAACACTTAGAGAAGCATTGGCCGGGGAGGGGGGGCTAAAATAAAGATGACCCTCGGGTTAATTACTCCCAAGGGAAAAGTATAGGTGGTTGGCAAATGGTAAAACCAATGTTGGCCTTGCTGGAGAAGTTTTATTCAAGGCGAACTGTCAAGGGGTTCTCATAACACCCAACCGCGTTTGGGACGCAAAATCCGAGAACGTAATACCGATATGACGGAAACTAGAGCGGCAAGAGTGGAACAAAACACCAGGCATAAGGCCGAGCCTTCCACCCTTTACCAAGTATATAGATGCATTAATAATATAAGAGATATTGTGATATCCCAACATAAAACATAATCCAACATGGAGCAATTTTCATCTTCACCTGCAACTAGCAACGCTACAAGAGGGGCTGAGCAACAGCGGTAACATAGACAAACGACGGTTTGCTAGGAAGGGTGACAAAGGTTAGAGGTTCATGGCAATTGGGAGGCTTGATAACCAAGTGGTTGGTAACGTGACATAGTGATAGAACGAAGCAACTAGCATAGCAATGATAGTAGTGAGATCCAAGGTGATGGTCATCTTGCCTGAAATCCCGCTAGGAAGAAGAACGAGTCCATGAAGAAGATGAAGCCACGAAGACAAACCAAGCATAGACGAACGAATCCTCACGATCGCAACGAAATGGGAACTATCGAGAAGAAGCACACAACATGGTAAACACACCACACATGTACAAGGCATGATGCTCAACCAAGTATAATGCATGACTAGGCTACACGAAGCTACTCATGGCAAGAGATGATGCATAAAAGAAAACACATCAAAGCAAGTTTAAATGAGGCCGAAACAACATATAACAATTCCAGTAAATCTCCATATGCAAATTTCAAAATTGGTCCAGATCTGAATAAACCTTAAGTTCAAGTTGTTAAGCAGCAAGTTAAGATGCACCACGTTGATCTACATGAAATTCTAGTCAAGTTACATCTAAAGTTCATTTAATTCGGAGCTACAGTCTAGAAGATATGAGCAAAACAAGTTAAACATGGCATTGGTGCAAAATGCATTCAAACATCAAGAACACACCTCAAAACATGGATGCAACAAGGTAACATGAAACTACATGCAAAATTAAGCAAATTTCATATAGAGCACACTCAAAACGGAGCAACGGTTCAACACATACACATGAAACAAGTTTAAAGGGCATGCTATCCAAAACAGGTACTAGGCATATTGCAAGCACCAAAACAACATGCTGCAGCATCACAACATGAAAATGAAAGGCATGGACATGATGTACAGGTAAAGAAAAACAAAACATGAACACTGAGCTATCTCCAGAAATTACTAGAACATGCTCAAAAGTACATGGAAAGATTGCAAATAATAACAGTTCACAGCCATAGTGGAAATCACTGGACATGGCAGAAAATAACATCAGGTTACAAAGTTTAGAGCTATCAAACAGCATGCTACAGGAACTTATCATGGCAACCAAAGGCATGGAATGAATCTACTAATTTCATATAAAAAAGTCCCTTAGTGATCTTCAGACAAAAGGTCACATAAGATATGATGGCAGCCATGTAAACATAGCAAGTTTCATAAACAGATTCAGACTTAGCAGAAAAACTAAGCATGGCATAAACAGAATTATGAAGGCATCTTTGCGAGCTCGAACCACTCATCCCAAAGCATTTCTTGACAAGACAAGCATACCTACAGCAAGATGACATGTTTATGAAGCTAAGCATGGCAATATCAAGTTCATAGCATGCTTGGGTTACTAACAAAAACCATGGAAAAATTGATTAACATGTAAACAATCCGCCAGGAACATTTTATGGCAAAAGTAGAGCAAGATTAAGGCATGCTAGAGCACTCCATAAATGCAAATAGGTGCATTGATAGATAGAGAATAACATGTGTAACAAAACACCCTTAGAACATTTCCAGATTATGCATAGAACTCACGGTATGAACAGGTTTACGTAGCATCACAATATATCAGTACAGGACTTGGCAGAAATACTGTCACAGAAATCAGCAACATCACGGAGGCTACTTTGCAAGCTTGTAACAATCAACACATGGCATATAATGAAGAGTGAATTGCGCCACAGAAAAGATGGCATGTTGTAGCTCATAACACATGTAGACATCATGGTCAAAAGAAAATCACACAAAAAGATATAAAAATGACAAATGAGCAAGTTCTGTTAAACTACAGTAGACAACATCACATAGCAGTCTTGTAACGATGATTTGGGCATCAAGATGAACTAAAACAAGCATGACACAATGGAACAATATGTAGAGCATCTCATGATGAACATTTTGACATATTACACGCACAAAACGGAGCTACATGCATGGGGTTATGGCATGATGAACAAAGCACCAGAATGTAACAATCTCAGGACTTTGTAGAATTTTCACCTCGCAGGTGGCGGCGTAGATGGCGACGTGGCAAGCGGGGAGTGGAGGAGGCTGGCGGTTGCGGCGGCGCAGGTGGCGGCGCGGCCACTGGGACGGTGCCAAGTGGCGCTGGACGGCTGGCCGGGCGCGGAAACGGAGGTGGGAGGTGGCTGGCTGCACAGAAAATGAGGAGGAGGTAGGTAGGAGGCCAAAATGGCATGAGGGGGGGGGGGTCTATATATAGGGTAAAAGCTAGGGTTTAGGGTTTTTGGGAGGTCTTCGAGCCGTACGATCACGATCGTGCGGCTCCGGACAGAGGGGGGACTAGGTGGGCTGTGAAGAGAGGCCTCGGGCTGAGAGGAGAGAAGAGAAGTGAGGCCCGACAACTGTTCCGGAGACCGAAACGTCCGGCAAAAATACCGGCAACGGTGCCGCTATATATTTAACGGTTGGGCTATCAAACGATCTCCGAATGCGACGAAACTTGACAGGCGCTCTGTCTGCACTATAATAAGACCGCACGCCAAGTTTCAAACCATTCCAAGAACATTTTCTGGCCACTTATAAAATAATATTCGGACGTGCCGCGAGCGCGTGCGAGTGTGACTGGGCTCGGAACAGACAACGGAGAGAACTGGGTGACCGGGACGGATGCAAGTTTTGAAAACATGCATATGATGACATGGCAAAGTGCAACACACAAGAAAACGACATGGCAACGACGGCGAATAACTGGAAGACACCTGGCGCATCGGTTCCGGGGCGTTACATGTTTGCAGCGCTATCAGCTCGTCCGACGAAGACCAATTCGGGCCTTTCTCTATCCAGGAGGTGAGCCGTATTGGAGCTCCAGACTTGAATTCGGGAGCCGCGGCCAAGGTGGCGTCGCGGGGCTCTGTGATATAGAACCACAGTTTCTGCCACTCTTTGACGGTCTCCACAAAAGTACCTTTGGGCCATGTGACATTGGGCATCTTGCTCACCATGGCACCTCCGCACTCTGCGTGTTGGCCATCCACCACCTTCGGCTTCACGTTGAAGATCTTAAGCCATAGTCCGGAGTGGGGAGGAATGCAGAGGTAGGCCTCGCACACGACAATGAATGCCGAGATGTTGAGGAAGGAGTTTGGGGCTAGATCATGGAAATCTAGCCCGTAATAGAACATGAGTCCGAGGATGAAAGGGTGGAGAGGAAACCCTAACCCCCGGACGAAATGGGGGATGAACACCACCCTCTCGTTGGGCTTCAGGGTGGGGACGATTTGCCCCTTAGCTGGAAGCCGGTGGGCGATTTCTTTCGCCAGGTACCCGGCCTCTCGAAGCTTGGTGATGTCCTTCTCCTTGATGGAGGAGGCCATCCACTTGCCTTGCGCTCCAGATCCGGACATGGTCGAGTGCTTTCTTGAGGCGGAAGAGATGAGGACTTGGGCGCTGGAGCTCGAGAATGGAAGGGCAGAGAGAGAAGGCGTGGGTGAAAGAAGGGAGTCCTTATCTCCTTATAAAGGCAGTGAATATGAAGCGCCTCCCCACTTGCCTTAAAACTCGCATGTTCCCAAGGGTTGTGCAAACGGCACTGTTGGATTACTGACGCCCGTATTGATGACAATCCCGCAATAAGGGGACATGATCTCTGCTTTGAAAAGACGTACCAATGAGACCGCATCTCGAAGCGGCAGGCCGAAAAATAGTTTGAAATAATGACCGGGTGATGACATGGCGTCACATTACCAAAAGTTGTCAGCGAATTGGACTCATGAAATATTATACTCTCTGCGGTTGTGTGTGGAATTTGTTTTGCAGAGCCGGACACGTTCGTTGCGTCCGAAGACTGTGTTGGAGTATTCGGGGAAGGAACCCGCCTTGCAATGCCGAAGACAATTTGCGGGCTGGACACCTCGTCATTGAAGCCTGGTTCAGGGGCTACTGAGGGAGTCCTGGACTAGGGGGTCCTCAGGCGTCCGACTATGGTACGTGGGCCGGACTGATGGGCCGTAAAGATACAATATCGAAGACTATCTCCCGTGTCCGGATGGGACTCTCCTTGGCGTGGAAGGCAAGCTTGGTGTCCTGATATGAACATTCCTTTTTCTGTAACCGACTTTGCACAACCCTAGTCCCGTCCGGTGTCTGTATAAACCGGAGGGCTTAGTCCATAGGGACAAGAATTATAATCATAGTCATACAGGCTAGACTCTTAGAGTTTTAGCCATTACGATCTCGTGGTAGATCTACTCCTGTAATACTCATATTCATCAAGATCAATCAAGAAGGAAGTAGGGAATTACCTCCATAGAGAGGGCCCAAACCTGGGTAAACATCGTGTCCCCCATCTCCTGTTACCATTGACTTTAGACGCATAGTTCGGGACCCCCTACCCGAGATCCGCCGGTTTTGACACCGACACCAGTGCCATCTCCAGGGTCGCATGGATGACCATCACTTTGACCAACAACAAGAGAGAGGTTGTACGACCAATGTCGTGGAATTGTCACGGCAGATGTCCTCTTGCAAGGACTTAGTCGTGGAGCCATCGCAACTAGGAAGCTTAAAGGGGTTAATCGGGACAAAGGACACGAGAGGGTTTATACTAGTTCGACTCCTTACGGTGAAGGTAAGCCTACGTCTAGTTGGGTTGGTATTGCTTGAGGTTTCGATGACCAGGGAGCGAGATACACTATGCCCGGTTCTCGAAGGGTTGTTTCTTGCCCTAAGCCGGCCGTGGTCGTCCCCTTATATCTCGGGGTCGAGCCCTGCAGCTTCTGAAGTCGGCCGGCTCATAAGCAGGTGTCCGGCTCGGTGACTAGTTCAGGTCTACCTTATGATACAAGTCATGCCATTATGGCGGTTTACTACAACGGGCCTTAAGTCACCTGTGGGCCTTAGGCCCCATGTTGAGACGCCATCTTCATGCTTGGACTTGGGCTTCTGTCTGGTAACTATTTACGTATCCCGGCCCCTCCTGGGCGGCTTACACAAATAGTTATATCCCCAACATTAGGCCCCAGATTGATTTGAACCTGTTCATGTCAATCTTAAAATAACTTAAAACATAAATCTTGATCTTGACTGCGCAAAAAGACTTTCTTTAACCCGGCGTGACGTCACTCTTTGGATCCGTGTTAACCTGTCATGACGTCATCTTTCCTTTTATCCCGTCGAATCGGCCCAACGGATCTTTGTCTTTATTGCCCGTTCCGAGAATCGAGGCGTCGGGGCCGCTGGATAGTAATGCTTATCTCCTCGTTTCCCGTGCCGTCTCAGTTACTCTCTCCTTATAAATAGGCGCGACCTGGGTTTTCATTTTTGCCCCTTTCCAGTCGTCTTCCTCCGCTCGCTCTCTCCCTGTCGCTCGAGCTCCGCCGCCGCCGCAGTGCACCTCATCTCCGTCGACCTTGGCCGCTGCATCAACTTGAATCCGACCAGAGAAACGGCAGCGCCCCTACGCATCAGATCTAGCACTGTAAGTTTCCCCTTTCTGCATCTTATATCTATGCTAGGGTTGACAGTTCTTCTGTACAGTTTGTAGTTCATCCCCTGCTCTTCGTATTCCCTCTGCCGTGGCTTCTTTTGATCCCATAGTAGCATAAATCTCGTGCGGTACCTATTCCGCATCCATTTTATATACTAGCATATCTTCTTTTCTTGCAAGGAATCCTCATTAGGATGCATGAACTCCTTTGTACCATGTTTAATGTCTAGAAAATTTTCTTTTCTGAACAACCATTTGATCCAAAATAACAGTTGTAACTTATGAAATCTGTTTTTATCACCCGGAACACTTCTTATGTTAAATGCCTTCAACATAACTGTCCAAGTATCCGGTTTAAACACATCCCACTTGATCCGTAAACCTTGGCACCTTCTCAGGTCTTTAAAACTTTTGAACTGTTGCTAACACTTGTGGCGGCTTAAATAATGCTGCCCAATTATCCTTATGTCATTAGGCCCCTTTAAGCCGCTACCACTCAGCAATTTGAATATTTTCTTCGGGTTAAAATTTAAGCCGGAACTTCTTATTTTGCAATAGGCCAATCTGTTGTTATGGCGCCTAAGTCGACCAAAGCTCCTGTAACCTGCAACTGGGTCCCATCTACTGTCACCAAAAGCAAGCTGGTTGAGTTTGTGAAGTCTGGTCATTTGCCAAAAAAGGAGGTCATGTCTTATCGTGTCCCTGACCCATCTGAAGAGAAGCCTCAACCTAAAGAAGGGGAAGTAATAGTTTTCACGGATCACATGAGCCGGGGATTTACCCCTCCTGGCTCAAAGTTCTTCAGAGAAGTTTTAAATTTCTTTGACCTTAGGCCTCAAGACATTGGACCCAATTCCGTGTCCAATCTTTGCAATTTCCAAGTTTTGTGTGAGGTGTACCTGGGAGAGGAACCAAGCCTGCTCTTATTCCGAGAACTGTTCTATTTGAACCGGCAGAATGAGCGCGCCAACGGGCCGAGTCTTGAACTTGGCGGTATCTCAATCCAAATGACGGAGAGATACATTTCTGCTTCTTACGCTGAGCTGCCGATTCACCCCAAATGTTGGAACCAGTCATGGTTCTATTGTCAGGATACTTCCCCAGCTGATGAACCGCCTCTTCCCGGCTTTCGCGCCCTGCGACTTGAATCCAACTACCCACTGGCAGATAAACTGACCACTGTTGAACGTCTGCCGCTCAACCCCACCATCAAGAAGATTAAGGCCCTTCTAGGAAATGGTTTAAACGACATTGATCTGGTCCGGGTCTAGGTCACTTGGCGTATACTCCCATTAAGCCGCTGCTTCGGCTTAATGTGCACTTATACAGGCGAACAGAGCGACCCAATGCGCCACAGTTTTGACGACTTACCAGATGACGTAGCCGATGCTACAACCTTGTCACTGCTGAAGGAGGGTACTGTTATCAACAATACCTTCGGGCTACTTCCCTTCTGCAAGAATAACCCGGTTCCTGCAGTAAGTTGCCAATCTTAATAAGTACTTTTTAATATGTTTTACCTCCTTGTACTTATAATTCCTTATCTTTCCCACAGGCCAGTGATGATTTCTGGAAAGTCAAATATGACCACGAGGCTGCCCAACAAGCCAGAGCCGCCAAGAAGAAAGAAAGGAAAAACGCCAAGACATGGACTTCAAAGAAGAAGAAACCTAGCGCTTGTGAATTACTCAAATTGGATGACTCTTCTTAAGATGAGGAATAGGTAACCTCTTATTCTCTTTAACTCCTTTGTTACTGTTTTATTGATATTTTCGCCTTTCAGGAAGACACTGGAAACAGCCAAGCTCATAGTGAAGAGGTACCTATAATTTCCTCCGACTCAGAGCCTTTGCCAAAGCACAAAACCCGGCGGGTGACCCGGAAAAGTAAGATTTTCACATCCCTTAGCTTATCAAGATCCTCAATTTCTTTTGAAGCAACAACAGCTTGAGAACCGGAGGCAAACCCGGACAAGCAAGGATGTAGAGCTTTCTTCCGGCTTACCTGACGTAAGCAGGAAGCGTCAAACTGAGGTCATCTCCGCTTTGCTTTCTGTTTATCCTTTGGCGGGTTTAATTCGTCAGCCTCTCAATTCATCTGACTCCAATTATCAGGATACCTCTCCTTCTTCTGGCGAGCCTATGCAATCCAATATGTCGGCTTTCAAGACTGCCCCTGGGTAACATACCTTTGTTATCCTCATGCTTTGCTTTACTCATATTTTGTACTCATCCCTTTATTTTATTCACAGTGTGCAGGCGAAGCCCAGTAAGAGGGCAAAGAAGAATAAGCCAATTGAAGATCCGGCAGCGACGGAACCGGAACCCGGAACCAATGCCCCTGAGGCTTCTACTCATCAACCTCCTTCTGAGCCGGCCCATGAAATTGCAACACCATCTTCCGACCCGCTTCAAGAAAGCACTCTTGATAACTCCGATAAACCGGAAATTTCTAGCCTGGTCCGGACGGCTGAACCGGAAGTTGAATATTTGAAAAGCCAGTATGTTGAGCCGGGGCGGCCTACTGTTCTTGCCAGGTGCACCGCTAAGGAAGAACTTGTCAAAAGCCGGAAGACCAAACAGGATATTGCTGACTATGCTCACCTAAGCATTGGTGATATAGTCTCGGGCTATCTGAACCAAGTGCACAATAGCCGTGACCTGGAAATTGACATGGTGAAGCAAATACAACATAAATCTGAGGTATAACTTTAACTTTTTCCTGAACCTTACTTACTGTATCAGCCCCCAAGTCTATTGCTTATGAACGAATATGCTGTAGACTTAGAAATCTACTTACTGTTAGTTTTGTCCGGCTTAAATTGAATATATTTAATTCGGCGATAGCATGAAACTTTGAATTTGGGTTACACATTAGCCCCCAAGTGTCAAGTGCCTTTACTTGTAAAGTGCTTGAGACTTAATATACATGACCTGGTAAAATAGGTTAAGAAATTATTTAAGCATACATTAGCCCCCAAGTGCCAAGTATCTTTACTTGTAAAATGTTTGGGACTTGAATGTAATCTTACCGTGATTCTTACCATAACCTGATGTCGATGCAGGCCACCGTAAGTCAATTTGAGGCGGAGATTGCTGATCTGAAGAGTCAGTTGAAAACCCAAGAGCTTGAAGCTCAGAAAGCCAACTCCAAGTTTGAATTCAGTGTCTCCGAACAAGAGAAACAGAAGAAAAAGTTTGAATCGGAGAAGAAAACTTGGGTTGAGGAGTGGGCTTCACTGGTGACTCGGGCTGAAACAGCAGAGGCATCTCTTGCCGAGGCAACCGCCGAGCTGTCCGGCTTAAAGCGCCAGATATCTCAAATGGTCTCAGCAATCTTCGGTAAGTTACTATGTATAACTCTGAATATCACAATGGTTCCTTTGATGTCTATTTTAATTGTTAAC
Organism: Aegilops bicornis; assembly: GCA_021605145.1. Classification (NCBI taxonomy): domain Eukaryota; kingdom Viridiplantae; phylum Streptophyta; class Magnoliopsida; order Poales; family Poaceae; genus Aegilops; species Aegilops bicornis. The sequence goes on from CM038675.1 coordinate 215,784,986, forward strand.
TCCGGCTCACCTTATATGTATAAACACAGGCCCCAGGAGCACGAACCTCAAGCAGAATATGCTGGTCAAGCTTAAGGCGGTGTACACTCTGGTGGAACAACTATACACCGGGTCACAACGTGCTTCGGGAGTTAAGGCGAGCATCTGGTAGAGCCGGGGCCATAGCCGCCTTAAGCCGGGCCAAAGCATTGGCTCCAGAGCTAGACTTAAACGATGTTTCTCTTGGATACCCCAGCTTAAAGGAGGACGGCTCTGCATTCAGTCAATCAGACTTCACCACCTGTGTGAGAGTCGTACGTCCTGTGGCTACCATCATCAGCAACAATATTGATCTTACAAAGTACCAGCCGGGTTATGACAACGAGAACCGGAGGATTCCAACTCCGCATTATGATGATGTCAGCCTGATCCCTCCAACTCGTAAGCATACCTTTGCTCCTGAAGTTGACCCGGCCAGTTTAATAGATGATGAACCAGAATATGAAGCCTTAAGAGGCAGTGACTGGACCACGTCAACCTTCCAGGACAAAGCAGCGATTTAAGAGGCGGAGAAGGATAACCCGAGTCGTCAAGTCCACCAAAGGAGTAATCCGCGGGCACTTAAGTCTTTTAAAGAAAAGAATACTTCATTATTCAGACTCGTGGAGTCTTGTAATAGGGTAGAAAAACTTCTTAACTCTGTCATGCCTTCGCGCATGTTTTGCGATGCTTAACAATGTCTCAAGCCGCCAGCAATGTGCACTGCCGGCTTGCTTGAATCATCAAAAAGCTTTCTGCTTTACTCTGTGTATAAAACAAAAGCTTCCTTTGGCATCTCACCACATCTGGGGTCATGTAAGATAATGTTAATCTGGAGTAGGAACCAAAACATCATAAGTATCAGCCGGTTCAAGGCGTACCTTACCGGCTTACTTGATCCCCAAAAAGCAGACAGTTATACTTAACCTCTGAAAATTGGCACATATAATGTTTACCTGGCCCTTAGTATTATTTACTCTTATAGAATAAAGTAAACCTGATTTTCAAAGGCCTCTGATTCGAATACGATCGGTAGAACTGTTCCAGAGGCTTTGGCGATTCAGATACGATCATATAGCCCCCAATGGCTTTGGCGATGCCGATCAAATGGGTATCGACGGCTATGTTCTCTTTGGTTCGAATACGACCTATGTTTGAACAGGAAGCCCCCAAGTGACCATGAGAGTTGTTTAATGACGCTGATTCGAATACGATCCACGTCAGACCCAAAGAGGTTGAGCTATGATTCAAATATGATCAAGAAGCCCCCAAGTGGGTTCGACAGTGTGCCAATCAATCGGGTATCGACAACTATGTTCTCTTTGGTTCGAATACGACCTATGTTTGAACAGGAAGCCCCCAAATGACCATGGCTTGATTCAGATATGATCATAAGCCGGACCAAAGGGAAAACCGGATTCAGATATGATCCGCTCCCTGTTAGTCGTTTCCATCACCTGGTAAAGAAGACACATAAACCTTGTAGGATGGAAAAGAAAGAGGTCCTGCTTTATTGCTTTATATAATATATACATTGCTAAAAAAGAAAAGATAAATATACTCTGAAAGCCAGCGGCTTAAGTATAGTAGGGCCGGAGATGCGCTATCTTCCACGGCCGGCGGGTCTCCTCCTCCGACTTACGTGAGTCTTTGTGCTCTCGAACATCGATGAGGTAATATGATCCGTTGTTAAGATTCTTGCTGACCACGAAGGGTCCTTCCCAAGGAGGGGACAACTTGTGCATATCAGTTTGATCCTGGATGAGCCGGAGCACTAAATCGCCTTCTGGAAAGTTACGCTTCTAACCCGGCCAATTTTGTGATAACGGCGCAGGTCTTCTTGGTAAATCGCCGAGCGGGCTATGACCAAGTCTCGCTCTTCATCCAACAAGTCAAGTGCATCTGACGAAGCTTTTTTCGTTATCAGCCTCAACGTAAGCCGCCACGGGGTGAATCATGCCGGATGTCACTTGGCAGAACCGCCTCTGCTCCGTACACCATGAAGAAAGGTGTATAACCAGTAGACCTGTTGGGCGTTGTGTTGATGATCCATAGCACAGAAGGTAATTCCTCCACCCAACAACCCGGAGTTCGCTGTAAAGGAACTAAGAGCCGAGGTTTGATACCTTTCAAGATCTCTTGATTAGCTCTTTTTGCCTGACCATTAGACTCGGGGTGAGCAACAGCCGAAACATCAAGCCAGAAGTGCTCTTGTTGACAGAACTCTTCCATGGCACTCTTGGAGAGATTAGTGCCATTATCAGTTATAATACTGTGTGGAAAACCAAAACGAAAGATCACCTTTTTGATGAACTGGCTGCATCACACTTACTGACCGGCTCTGCTTCAACCCACTTGGTGAATTTATCCACTGCCACCAACAGGTGTGTCTTCTTATCTTTAGACCTTTTGAAAGGTCCAACCATATCAAGCCCCCGGACTGCAAACGGCCAAGTAATTGGAATCATCCTCAATTCTTGAGCGGCACATGAGCTCATCTTGAGAATTTTGACATCCGTCACATTTGCTTTGACCAGATCCTCCAGATCGGCATGAGCCGTCACCAATAAAAACCATGACGAAAAGCCTTGGCTACCAGAGACTTTGAACCGGCATGATGACCGCAATCACCTTCATGAATCTCACGAAGTATCTCCTGACCCTCCGTAGGTGATACACAACGCTGAAACGCCCCAGTGACGCTGCGGTGATGCAACTCGCCGTGAACAATCGTCATGGATTTGGACCGCCTGATGATTTGTCTTGCCAAGGTCTCGTCCTCAGGCAACTCTCCCCGGGTCATATAGGCTAAGTATGGAACCGTCCAGTCCGGGATGGCATGGAGAGCCGCCACCAGCTGCGCCTCCGGTGCATCGCAAGCTCTTCCTCTGTAGGCACTCTGACAGAAGGGTTATGCAAAATGTCAAGGAAAGTATTAGGCGGCAGCGGCTTACGCTGAGATCCCAGCCGGCTTAAAGCATCAGCCACCTCGTTCTTCCTTCGATCAATGTTCTCTACTTGATAACCCTTGAAGTGCCCAGCCACCGCATCAACTTCACAATGATAAGCCGCCCTAAGGGGATCCTTAGAATCCCACGTGTCTGACACCTGTTGAGCAACGAGGTCTGAATCGCCCAAGCATCTAACCTGGCTTAAATTCATCTCCTTGGTCATCCGGAGGCCATGGAGTAAGGCCTCATATTCAGCTGCATTGTTAGTACTGGGAAACATAAGCCGGAGCACATAACAAAATTTGTCACCTCGAGGGGAAGTTAAAGCAACTCCAGCCCCCGAGCCTTCCAACTGTCTGGACCCATCAAAGTGAATAATCCAATATGTGTTATCCAGCTTCTCCTCTGTTGCCTGCAACTCCGTCCAATCATTAATAAAGTCTACTAGGGCTTGAGACTTGATAGCTGTCTTGTGACATATACTTCAAACCGTGAGGCCCAAGCTCGATGGCCCACTTGGCAACTCGTCTGTGGCTTCCATATTCGGATGATGTCTCCCAAGGGGCTGAACTTACCACAGTTATAGGATGACCCGGAAATCTTGTTTTAGCTTCCGGCCGCCATGAACACCCCATAAACCAGTTTCTGCCAATGCGGATACCTTTGCTTGGACTCAATGAGCACCTCACTGATGTAATAAACCGGCCGCTGAACCGGATGCTCCTTGCCAGTCTCCTTACGCTCCACCACAATAGCCACACTAACAGCCCGTGAGTTAGCAGCAACATACAGTAGCAATGGCTCTTTATCAATCGGAGCTACGAGAACCGGAGGCTCAGCCAATTGTCTCTTTAAATCTTCAAAAGAAGCATCAGCAACCTCACTCCAGACAAAGGTGTCTGCTTTCTTCATCATCTGATATAATGGTAAAGCCTTCTCCCTAGCCGGCTTATGAATCGGCTTTAGCAAAGAACGCGACCCGCTTGATCGCTGAACATCATTGATGCATGCCGGCTTAGCGGAGGTAATCGCCTTGATCTTCTCGGGTTAGCTTCAATGCCTGTTTGAGACCAGGAATCCCAAAAGTTTGCCTGCAGGTACACCAAATACGCACTTGTCCGGGTTAAGCATCATCTTGTAGACCCGGAGATTATCAAAGGTTTCCTTTAAATCAGAGATCAAGGTTTCCTTCTCTCTGGACTTCACCACAATTTCATCCACATAAGCATGAACATAGCGCCCAATCTGATTGTGGAGACAATTCTGCACACACCGCTGATAAGTCGCCTGGGCACTCTTGAGCCCAAATGGCATAGACACATAGCAGAAGGCTCCAAATGGAGTAATGAAAGCCGTCTTCTTCTGGTCCTTAACTGCCATCTTGATCTGATGATAACCAGAGTAAGCATCCAAAAAGCTCAACCGCTCGCAACCCGCAGTGGCATCGATGATTTGATCAAAGGGGTCAGCCGGACAAGCTTTATTTAGGTCCGTGTAATCGACACACATCCGCCAAGTGCCATTTTTCTTGAGCACGAGCACCGAGTTAGCCAACCACTCCGGGTGAAAAACTTCCATGATGAACCCTGCCGCTAAGAGCCGAGCGACCTCTTCCCCTATAGCCTTTCGCCTTTCCTCATTGAATCGCCGGAGAAACTGCCTGACCGGCTTATACTTTGGATCAATATTAAGAGTGTGCTCGTGAGTTCTCTTGGGACACCCAGCATGTCGGAAGGTTTCCATGCAAAGATGTCCGGTTCTCACGGATGAACTCGATGAGCGTGCTTTCCTATTTGGGATCCAAATTGGTATGCGATCTTGAACTGCTTGGAAGAGTCACCTGGAGTGAAGTAAACCAGTTTGTCTCGGCGGCCGACTTAAATTTCAAAGCCAAGTCTTGCTCTGTGGTTGGCTTCTTCAAAGAGGTCATATCTGCCGGGTCAACATTAGTTTGATAAAACTTCAGCTCCTCTTCAGCACAAACGGATTCAGCATAAGCCGCATCTCCTTGCTTGCACTCCAAGGCCACCTTTCGACTCCCATGCAGAGTGATGGTGCCCTTGTAACCCGGCAACTTGAGCTGCAGATAAACATAACACGGCCGTGCCATAAACTTGGCATAAGCCGGCCGTCCAAACAGAGCCTGATACGGGCTTCTGATTTTGACTACCTCAAACGTCAGCTTCTCCGCCCTTGAATTGTATTTGTCTCCAAAAGCCACTTCCAGCTTGATCTTTCCCACAAGATACGCCGACTTACCGGGTACCACCCCATGGAAAACAGTGTTGGACGTCCTCAAGTCCTTATCAGTCAGACCCATACGGCGAAAGGTCTCATAATAGAGAATATTGATGCTGCTTCCCCCGTCCATGAGAACCTTAATGAATTTATATCCACCAACCCGAGGGGCTACCACCAAGGCTAATCGACCGGGTTATCAACCCGAAGGTTGATCTTCTCTACTCCAAATGATAGGCTATTACGACCACCTCGGATAACGGGAACCGCCGGTTCAACCGAATTCACAGCCCTTTATGAACCTTCCGGTCACGTTTACACAAGTTAGTGGTAAACACATGGTATTGCCCACCGTTTAACTGTTTTGGATGGCTCGATAACTCGACCTGCTGCCGCTGTCCTCCTTGACCGGACTGCTGGCGATTATAGCCACCTTGACCACCTTGAAAACCGGAACTTGAGCCGCCACCCGGGCCATGGAAACCACCTGCTCCTGAACCACCGCCTGATCCGTGATTGCCATCAAACATGTTTGAATTCTTGAAAGCCTTCATGATTGCGCAGTCTTTCCATAAGTGGGTGGCATGATTTTCCCGAGTATCGTGTCTTGGACAAGGCTCATTCAGAAGCTGCTCAAGAGATGGACCTGAGCCACCAGATCGAGGAGGTCCTCTCCCCTTACGCTTCTTTTTATTACCTTGAGCATTAGCATTGGCCACAAACGCCGGGATACCGTCCGGCCTACGCTTGTTACCACCTTGATTTCCCGGCTGTTGCTGCTGACCCTTTCCATTGCCGCTCTTCTTTCCCTTCCCCGTCTTTTCCTCCTCAGACACGGGATCATCAGTAGTATCAGAATCGGCATATTTAACCAAAGCCGCCATCAGCGTACCCATGTCATTGCAATCACGCTTAAGGCGCTGACTTCGCTTCAGCGGCACAAAACGACAATTACGATGGAGCATAAGTACCATGAGCGGCATCCATCTTATCGGATGAATGTATTATTTCTTTGACCCGGCGCACTCCAATGAGTTGTGGACTCACCCTCCTCCTGCTTACAATTGGTCAAGTCCACAATGGACATAGATTGCTTGCAAGTATCCTTAAAGTTCTGGATGAACCGGGCCTTTAACTCGGCCCATGAACTGATGGAATTGGGAGGCAAGCTTTTCAACCAAGTTCGGGCCGTTCCATCTAACATCATGGTCAAATACTTAGCCATTGCCGCGTCGCTAACTTCCAATAATTCCATGGCCATCTCGTAACTTTCAATCCATGCCCCCGGCTATAAGTCGGCCGTGTAATTCGGCACCTTCCGAGGACCCTTGGAATCCTTGGGCAGACGCACATCTCGCAGAGCCGGCACCAGACAAGGGACACCACCGGTTCTAGTGGTCACCCCTGCTCCAACAGTAGTCATTGGATACTCTGGGAAACCATCATACGCCGTCTGCTGAGCCGCTAATTGAGCTGCCCATTCATCCTCCTGACGCAATCGATCCTGCACCGGGTTATAGCTGCCGGGTTGGTTGCGACGCTGGGCATTACTTGATAAAGCCTCTGACTCCATGTGTCTGCTGTAACTCGGACTCCGGTTTGGTCGAGGTGCTACCCAAGGCTGAGGAGTGGAATGAATCATGTCCTCTCTTTGAAGAATAGGCCTCTTGCCGTGCCAAGGCCGTGTGAAGAAGTTCCCTAACCCTCCGGGTTTCCACCGCCGTCGGGTCGTCACCATCCACTGGAAGAGCCGCCAGACGCGCCGATGCTGCTATCAGGTTCTCCATGGGGTTGGAAAAGTGGCCCGGAGGTGTTGGTATGTATCGGGGCGGGGCCATGCTCCCGTGAAGAGGTGCCATCTCTCGAGGCTGAACCGGCCCTCCTGCTCCGGGTGTCATAAATTGATTGGCTTCGGGCGGATTGCTAGGACCAGCTCCGGTTGTCGTGAAAAGATTCCGAGGATCGTAAGCCGGAGGTAGATGGGACTGGGTTTTCTGATGTCTCCTTCTCATCACCTCATTGGATGCATTCAGACTCATGTTAAGATGGAAAGCCTCTGACTAGAGTCGCTGCGCCCGTGCATCTAAAGCCGCCCGCTCATGACTTCTTTGGTGTCCTCAGCCGCCAAGGCCTCCTTGGCCTGGGCTATCTCCTCACGCACCTTTTCCACCTCCGCGTTATGCTCATCTAGATTTGCAGGAATAACCATGGAGGTTAACAAGGCCGTCAACTTGTCCATAAGATCTATCAGCACCTGAGCCGGCGGGCGCGCGGGGCCTCCTGCCCCGGCCGCTCCTAACCCGGACGTTATTGCTGTCGCAGACGTCGAGTTTTGGCCGGGTTGGGTACTAGCCATGAAGACTCCTGCCCAGCTTGGCGGCTCATAGCAATCTGGAACGCTAGAGTTGTCAGAACAGCCCCCTAGCATGCCTTTTGGACCTGATCTGAGAGAATCTGTTGAACCGGAGGACGAATCATCATCTGATGGGACGGCCGTCTCTTCGCCATCTTTAGATCCTTCCGAAAGTGCCTCTCCATGAACACAGCCCACAAAGGCACGCTTCATCACAGGTTGAATCCGAACGGGTCTCGCACACTGAGCCGTCTCAATGAGGTCGGTACAACTGTCCAGCTCTGGGCCTGGCTCACCAATCCGGCCGATGAAGACGTGAATTCCGCCAAAGGGGTCAAGGTACCCATACTCAATTGAGTCGGCCTTGGGGCCCCAGCCTTCGTTGTCGATGTAGATCTTGCAGCGACGACTCTTGGTCATCCGGCCCACTGCGTATCCCTTGAGCCCTTCGAAGCTGCCCTTCAAGAACTCAAATCCACCGTGCGCTGGCCCCACGGTGGGCGCCAACTGTCGTGGAATTTTCATGGTAGATGTCCTCTTGCAAGGACTTAGTCGTGGAGCCATCGCAACTAGGAAGCTTAAAGGGGTTAATCGGGACAAAGGACACGAGAGGGTTTATACTAGTTCGGCTCCTTACGGTGAAGGTAAGCCTACGTCTAGTTGGGTTGGTATTGCTTGAGGTTTCGATGACCAGGGAGCGAGATACGCTATGCCCGGTTCTCGAAGGGTTGTTTCTTGCCCTAAGCCGCCGGCGGGTCGTCCCCTTATATACACGGGTCGACGCCCTGCGGCTTACAGAGTCCCGGCCGGCTCATAAACAGTGTCCGGCTCGGTGACTAGTCAAGTCTACCTTATGATACAAGTCATGCCATTATGGCGGTTTACTACAACGGGCCTTAAGTCGCCTGTGGGCCTTAGGCCCCTTGTTGAGACGCCATCTTCATGCTTGGACTTGGGCTTCTGTCTGGTAACTCTTTACGTAACCCGGCCCCTCCTGGGCGGCTTACACAAATAGTTATATCCCCAACAACCAAGGTGGACTATTCTAGGTCCGTTTTACAATCCATCTTGGTGAGATATGCCTCTCTGGCCCGCCGACTGAAAGTGTGTGTGTGTGGGGGGGGGGGGGGCTACTTCGCACTTTGCCGGTGAACCTCGGTTGGGGGGCATGCATTCATAGCTTAGGATTCCCTTCGTGCCGACACGAGGGGGGCTGCTAGCTACTTTGCACTTTGCTAGGTGAACCTCGGTTGGGGGGGGCATGCATTCATAGCTTAGGATTCCCTTCGTGCCGACACGACAGGGAGGGGGGCTGCTAGCTACTTCGCACTTTTCTAGGTGAACCTCTGTTGGGGGGAGGGGCATGCATTCATAGCTTAGGATTCCCTTCGTGCTGACACAGGGGGGGGTGGGGGCAAGCAATACCATGCGCTTTGCGAGATAGGTGCCACATCGAAGTTGCATTTGGTATTTGAAAATCAAACGACCCTTTTCATACATAAATTTGGTCCACATGCAAGTGTGTTCGTGTTCTGACCCTCTCCTGCGTCAGTTTTCGCCAAATCTGTTATTTACTTAAGACAAACGACAAATGAGCCATCACTTTCTTCCACATAGATTAAATTATCTCGGCGGTAAATTACAAATATTAACGGCCAAGATTTAAAGAAACTAGCGTTACATATAAATATCATCATTGATGGGGAACATTGTATTTAAAAAAATTCCTACGATCACGCAAGATCTATCTAGGAGAAGCATAGCAACGAGCGGGGAGAGTGTGTCCACGTACCCTCGTAGACCTAAAGCGGAAGCATTTAGTAACGTGGTTGATGTAGTCGAACGTCTTCGCGATCCAATCAATAAAGTACCGAACGCACGGCACCTCCGCGATATGCACACGTACAGCTCGGTGACGTCCCTCGAACTCTTGATCTAGCTGAGGCTGAGGGAGAGTTTCGTCAGCACGACGGCGTGATGACGGTGATGATGAAGTTACTGGTGCAGGGCTTTGCCTAAGCACTACGACGATATGATCGAGGTGTGTTTCTGTGGAGGGGGCACCACACACGGCTAAGAGAAACTTTGGCGTGCCTTTGGCGTGGCCCCCTCCCACGTATATAAAGGAGGGAGGGAGGAGGAGGCCGGCCAGGAGGAGGCACGCCCAAGGGTGGGGAGTCCTACTCCAAGTAGGATCCCCCCCTTCCTATTCTTACAAGGAAAAGGGGGAAAGAGGAGGAGGAGAGAAAGGAAAGGGGGGGGGGCGCCCACCAACACCTAGTCCAATTCGGTTTGGGCTTGGGGGGAGGGGGGCGCCTCCCTGGCTGCTGCCTCCTCTCTTCCACTATTAGGACCATGAGGCCCAATAACCCCCCGGGGGGTTCCGGTAACCCCCTGGTACTCCGAAAAATACCCGATACACCTCGGAAGTATTCCGGTGTCCGAATATAACCTTCCAATATATCAATCTTGATGTCTCGACCATTTCGAGACTCCTCGTCATGTCCGTGATCTCATCCGGGACTCCGAACTACCTTTTGTACATCAAAACACATAAACTCATAATACCGATCATCATCAAACATTAAGCGTGCGGACCCTATGGGTTTGAGAACGATGTAGACATGACTGAGACTCATCTCCGGTCAATGATCAATAGCGGAACCTGGATGCTCATATTGGCTCCCACATATTCTACGAAGATTTTATCGGTCAAATCGCATAACAACATCCGTTGTTCCCTTTGTCATCAATATGTTACTTGCCCGAGATTCGATCGTCGGTATCACTATATCTAGTTAAATCTCGTTATCGGCAAGTGTCTTTACTCATTCCGTAATGCATCATCCCGCAACTAACTCATTAGTCACATTGCTTGCAAGGCTTATAGTGATGTGCATTACCGAGAGGGCCCAGAGATACCTCTCTGACAATTGGAGTGACAAATCCTAATCTCGATCTATGCCAACTCAACAAACACCATCGGAGACACCTGTGATAACCCACAAGTATAGGGGATCGCAACAGTTTTTAAGGGTAGAGTATTCAACCCAAATTTGTTGATTCGACACAAGGGGAGCCAAAGAATATTCTCAAGTATTAGCTGTTGAGTTTTCAATTCAACCACACCTGGAAAACTTATTATCTGTAGCAAAGTATTTAGTAGCAAAGTAGTATGGAAGTAACGGTAACGGTGGCAAAACTAACAGTAGCAGTTTTGTAGTAATTGTAACAGTGGAAACAAAAAAGTAACTAAGCAAAGATCAATATGTGAAAAGCTCGTAGGCAATGGATCAGTGATGGATAATTATGTCGTATGTGATTCTTCATGCAACAGTTATAACATAGGGTGACATAGAACTAGCTCCAGTTCATCAATGTAATGTAGGCATGTATTCCGAATATAGTCATACGTGCTTATGGAAAAGAACTTGCATGACATCTTTTGTCCTACCCTCCCGTGGCAGCGGGGTCCTATTGGAAACTAAGGGATATTAAGGCCTCCTTTTAATAGAGTACTAGACCAAAGCATTAACACTTAGTGAATACATGAACTCCTCAAACTACGGTCATCACCGGGAGTGGTCCCGATTATTGTCACTTGGGTTGCGGATCATAACACATAGTAGGTGACTATTGACTTGCAATATAGGACCAAGAACTCACATATATTCATGAAAACATAATAGGTTCAGATCTGAAATCATGGCACTCGGACGCTAGTGACAAGCATTAAGCATAACAAAGTCATAGCAACACCAATCTTAGAACATAATGGATACTAGGGATTAAACCCTAACAAAACTAACTCGATTACATGGTAAATCCCATCCAACCCATCACCGTCCAGCAAGCCTACGATGGACTTACTCACAGACGGCGGTGAGCATCATGAAATTGGTGATGGAGGAAGGTTGATGATGACAACGGTGTTGGATTCCCCTCTCTAGAGCCACGAACGGACTCCAGATCGGCCCTCCCGAGAGAGATTAGGGCTTGGCGGCGGCTCCGTATCGTGAAACGCGATGAATCCTTCTCTCTGATTTTTTTTTCTCCCCAAACGTGAATTTATAGAGTTGGAGTTGAGATCGGTGGAGCTTCAGGAGGCCCACGAGGCAGGGGGCGCGCCCCCACCCTCGTGGACAGGATGTGGGTCCCCTGGTGTTGATTCTTGTCAGGACCCCGATCCTAAGTCACATCGATCTAGCATTTAACACATCATATCACTTTGCGGCCTCACGCACGGTATTCCCACGGGTTCCACCTTACCTGGCACGGGACCGTTTGCGCCTTTTGGCTCACGTATATGATAGTGTCGCTAGCATCCATATGACAGAGAACCCGGGCCGACATGACTAGTCGTAAACCCAAAGTGGCACTAACTTACAGGGACATGCATACATGACCCAGCAATGAACGTGTCGGTCATCAGCGAGTGAATCCGGGCTGTAGCAACTGGGCTAGCAGGACTCCGGGAATCCGGGCTGTAGTAGGCTAACAGGACTCCAAAAGACACCACGTGACATTTCCCTGAAGGGACAGACACAGGGTCGAAGAAGGACACATGCAGGCCAGTATAAGTGTTCCGGAGCAGTAGCAACTGGGCTAACAGGACTCCGGTAAACTGGGCTGTAACAGACTACCATGGCTCAGTGGAAGCACTAGACTACATTTCCCCATAATAGAGGCTACCAAGGATAGACAACTAGGTTGTCGGATCCGACACTGTCCCATCCTAGCTAGTCCATGCATTAGAGTATTGCATCATGTCTACTTTTCATCAGAAACTTGAATTGGGGAAGACAGAACCCCCAGAACCTCTCAGAATCCAACTAAGGTTTACTAAAAATATTTTCAATGAACCTGAATTGCCCTTCTAAAAAGTTCACCCTCTTTGTCTTGGGTTAGAACCTCTGGCAAAATTGGTGCACAATTTTCTAGGTCAACAGAAGGTCATTGAATTAAATCATATGTAAATTGCATTTGGGCATTTAAATGCTAGTAATTATTTTGAATGCTCAAATAATTCTGAAAATAAGTGTGGGCCGTTGGAGTTTTTCTAAACAGAGCCTCTGATTATTTTTAGGATTTTTAGAAGTGCATAACTATTTTTAATAAGTCCACAAACTTACAGAATAATAGAAAAAGAAAAACCAAAGCAAGCAGAGGCTTACCTGGCTCCCATCTGGCAAGCCCACTGCTGCCCAGCCCGACCACCGCTCCAATGAGCTGCTTGGCTTGGCTAGGCAGGTAGCCAGTGCTCGTCGGCGGCACCCGGGCCACGCACGCAGCTGCCCGCCCTGCCTCCTCCCTCACCATTCTGCCGCCTGGGTGGTCACCCACTCCTCCCCGAGCTCACAGACACGCTCTCTCCTCCCGGCTCCTCTCCTCGCTACTTTGCACCATGGCCCGCTGCCGTGCCAGCCACCGTGAAACCAGCGCCCTCCGTCGTCCCTGCGCGCGCCACCGTGTCCAGCGCGCCACCCTCCTCTCCTTCGAGCAAGCCGAGCCCAGCGCTCGCTTGCCTCGAAGCCGCTGCACCGACCTCGCCCGACACCGCCACCGCCGGAGACCCCTTTTGCCGTCGCCACCGCACCAGCTCGTCCCCGACCGTGTCTACTACGCCATCGTGACCGCCGTGAGCTCAGCTACCTCCTACCCCTTCTCGTTCTCGCTCTCGAGCCCTGCATCAACCCCATGGAGCTTCACCGCACGCGCCACCGCCGAGCTCGTCGCCGACGTGTCTCCGGCCAACCACCGGCCACCCCACCATGTCTAACACACTCGCTGCATCCTCAGAGTCCAACGCACCACTCCACGTGCCTCGCCATGCCCCGTAGCCACGGGTCCATCTTCACCCGACTCCGGCGACCGCCAAGGTTGTCGCCGGCGACGTTTCCGGCCACCCCGAGCTCAACCACCGCCACCAAACGTTGCGGCTTGTTCCCAGCTACACGTAGATGGCCTCCGCCGCTCATTTGGTCGCCGGAATGCACAAATGCACTCTTACCGCCGCGTCTGGCCTCGCCGGCGGCTAAACGCCGGCGTGTTGAACTTTGACTTTGACTAGGGTGGGCCCAGGTTGACTCCCCTGAGTCTATGACAAGTGGGGCCCCCCTCTGCTAATTAACCCAGATTAGTTTTAACTAAATTTAGTTAGTTTAAATAAATGCTGACATGCGGGACCCACTGGTCAGGTTGACCTGGACGTCCCCTTTGACCACTGACGTCACCCTGACGCACTGCTGACGCAATAACTAATTTTTGGATTTGTTTTTATACAGAAAATTCAAGAAATTGTTACAAACTTCAAAAATTCATAGAAATTAATATACAACTCCAAATGCAAAGATTTATATATGAATTTTGATCAGAAAAATTCAATCTATCCATTGGTAATGATTTCATGCATGACAGAACAAGTTAACCTTGCTGTTTAAGCAGAATAAGATAATGCACTAATATGGCTATGTTAAATGAACTAGCATTTGAATCTTTGATATAAATGAGTTCATTCCTTTCTGTTCTAGCTTGCATTAGACCAAGACACATTCATATTGCCATGTCATAGCATGCATCATATTGTTGCATATCGTCATGTGTTGATTATGTTCGGTGTGTTTTTCGTGGTAGGTTCTGCCTCCGAGGATAACCCCGAATATCCGTCTGAAGGGCAGTACCCTACTACCACTACATCAGGCAAGCAACCATTGATCATTCCGATAAAAACCCATGATCTCGCTTCTGCTCTTGTTTACTGCATTAAGACAACGCGATTCAAACTGCTGTGTGATTTGGTAGTTGAACCCACTTCCTTTGCATGACCTGTCATTGCCACAGTAACTAGATGAAACCCACTAGTATGTGTAGGAGTTGATTGAGCCATATTTGTGTTCCTACCTTGTTATGCTTAGAGTTGTGTCAGGTATGGCTCATCGGGATGATTAACTAGAGTGAAAGGTTGTGTTGGTAACGAGAGTGAAGTGTTGAACACGATTTGGTAAAGGTATCGATGAGAGGCCATGTAGGAGTACATGGTGGGTTGAAGCCGTCCTTAAGAACTGAGATCTGTGTGTGTGATTTAAGATTCAGCTACTACCACGCATTGGGCCCGAAACCAATGGACCCTCTTGACTTATTAACCACTCTTGTCCTCTGTCCGGGAGTTGCAAAGTAGTTTCTGGTGTTTGTAGCATGCTGGGGGCCGCACGCAGCGCTGACCTTAGGGGTGGGCTGTGTTGCGGTAGGCACGTGGCACGATGTACCGATTCGCCCGTTTGGTGTCTCGGGAACCCTGCACACATCATTCAGGGCTGTTAGTGGAAACCTCGGCCGGACTCCCTGCGGATGGAACCCGAATAGGCGATAAACCTGGACTAAGGACTCGTGTGTTTAGTCAGGTCGTGGCCGACGCCCTCGCTGGGCTTCCGCTTGAAGGTTGCCGAGTACACGTCGTGTAACGGCGATAAGTGGTGAGAGCGTGTGTGAAGAAGTACACCCCTGCAGGGTATAAAACTATTCGAATAGCCGCGTCCGCGGTAAAGGCCTACTTGGTCACCTATACAGCTCATAGACAAGTAAATGGATACTACTAAAAGCCTCAAGATAAGTGTGAGTATCGCGGATGGCCCTCTCGTGGGTTGACGAGAGAGGATCCACGATGGAGTATTGTGTTGGTGATTAGTGGACTCGTGTGCGACAAATGCTTTTCAAGTGGTGTCACGTAGGATAGCTTAGCCAAGAGTCAAAGCTGGCTTGCTGCAATAACTCCACTACCTTCTTGAGAATGTGCATGTATATTAGGATTCTGTTGTAAGACTTGCTGAGTACCTCCGTACTCATGTTGCTTTAATTAATGTTTTCAGACGACAACACCGCCCCCTCCGATGTGTTCTATGTAGACCTTGACGTCGACGAGTGACTAGCCACCCAGGTGGTGATCCAAGGCTTGTGAAGGGCCGATGTAGATAGAAGGGCTTCCTCAAGCCTTCTTTCTTTTTAGCGTCTGTACTCAGACTAGTTTGCTTCCGCATGTGCTTGTATGTTTGTATGACTTGAGTGTCGGATCATGTGACCCCTATCTGTATGAACATGTTATGTATGGCTCCTCGGAGCCTCTTAAATAAAGTACTTTGAGTTGTAGAGTTTTGTTGTGATCCCATGTTGTATGTACTCATATCGGGCATATTGTGTGTATGATTGATATGCTTGGTATGAGTGGGATCCGACAATCTAGTTGTTTATCCTTGGCAGCCTCTCATATGGGGAAATGTAGTCTAGTGCTTCCTGAGCGATAGTAGTCCGCCATACCGGTTCACCGGAGTCCTGCTAGCCCAAAGACTACTGCTCTGGACACTTGACTGGCCGGACATGTGTTTCACTTCATTCTGTGTATGTCCCTACAGTGGAAATGTCACGCTGATGACATCCGAGTCCTGCCTAGCCTGCTACAGCCTCGGTTACGAGTCCTGTTAGCACAAAGGTTACAGCCCGGATTCATACGTTGATGACCGACATGCTCGATGTGATTCATGTATGCCTGTCCCCATGGGTTAGTGCCGCTTTGGGTTCACGACTAGCCATGTCGGCCCGGTTTCTCTGTCATGTGGATGCTAGCGACACTATCATATACGTGAGCCAAAAGGCGCCAAGCGGTCCGGGCCATGGTAAGGCGACACCCGTGGGAATACCGTGCGTGAGGCCGCAAAGTGATATGAGGTGTTACCGGCTAGGTCGATGTGACTTGGAATCGGGGTCCTCGACAGCGTTGGCATCGAGCCAGACTGCAGAGGTTCGCTAAGCCAAACTGGTCGATGTCGAGTCTAGAAATGCTTTAATTATATGTAGGGGAATTGATTGTGGCAGGGACGTAAGGCTCTTTTTACTCCTTTACCTTATGCCCTTTGATCCGTGTCATTCTCTTCTCATTCTACGTGGGTTAAGGACTAGGCTCTCTCCTCTCTATCAGGTTCACGCGTTAGTAATCCGTAGTAACTTATAGGATTGTTGGTTACCAGCCTCAGTTCAGTTTCTACTACTTCTAGTATGTTATCAGTTGAACCAGAACCTTGATATGATGTTGTTGAGTGGTTTTGTAATCTGTTGTGAATGTCCCAAATCTGTTCCTGAGCATTTACAGCTGTGATGCTGTCCGATTTCCCCTAGAAATTCTAATGTCTTTGCATTGTGGCTGTGCTTTCAGATGGCCACTCGTGCTCAATACCAAGTGGTTCGCCTGACCAGGTGCCTCGATGTGCCCGGTCATACGGCTATGTTAGTCCGGGTAATGATTGAGACGGGTTACCGTTGGTATCCCGAATACACTATCGAAGAGCAATTCCGAGATTTTAATCAAAGCCAATACCTCTGCACTGTCAGGATATTTCCTTCTTATCCTGGATCGACTGAGCCCCTCCACTGTTCCTATGGACTCGGGGTTACTATAGAGATGGATGTGCAGGATGCTGCATATTCTATGATGACCATCATGCGAGTCAGGACTGGCCTGCTTCAGAACATCGACTTTCGTTATATGCCAGCTTCACTCCCGGGAGCGCAAGGGTATCTTCAGGCTATCTATGCTGATTCCACTCAGGAGAACTCACTAACCCGCACCACTGCTGAGATGCTCGAGGATAAGGACCAAGAGAATCGGGCCTGGAGAGTGGAGCTTTTCAACACCCGTGCCGATCATTGGGCCACTTTGACTCGGTTTGCACCGGTGCAAAGTGGATGTATGGATACGAGGGATCTGTATCCTGTGAGATCTGCTCTGCCAGACATGGTGGATTGGCGTGATGTGGGAGGCATCACCCCACCCCGTGGTCCCCGCAGCCACCGTTTGTTGGTCCAAGACCTCATCCTAGCCCCTATGGTCCACAAGCTCCTCGGGACCGTCTGCTTCCTGGATAATCATGTTGAGCTTCCAGTGCTATGGAGGTGACTTCTATGAGGACTACTACGAATTTATGCGAGTTAGTAGTAGTATCACTAGTATTGTAATAGTTGAATTTCCACCGTCCTGCGTGACCTGTGGAATATGGCTTAGTGTGTATCAATTCCGGAGGTATAGAAAAATAATGTATAGGAGTTTGGAATGCTTCCGATGAGATGTAACGTCTTCCACCGTAGTTGTACTCTAGCTGGGCTTGTACTAATCTATGAATGGTGTGTATGACCGTTGGTATATATATGGCAGTTTCTATATTACCATGTCTTACGGATGAACATCTCTGCATTCCGCGTTATCCATTACATTCCGCACTTCCTTGCCAAATTTTGCTATCCCTGTCTAAATCGTTGCCTTGTTTCCTAGGATGGTCAACACCCGCAACAACCCTGCTGCTCCGGAGCAGGGTGAAGCCAGCGCAGCCAGGAATGTTAATCTGCCTCAACCGCCTTCTCTGGCTGAAGTTATGATGGAGGCAGAACGAAACAAGCGTGAGACCAATCACTTGCTGGAGCGGATTGAGCAGAATACTGCATGCCAGCCGAGGAATGACCTGGTGTCAATCAATGACTTTGTCAAGTTGTATCCACCGAAGTTTAAACACTCCGTCGAGCCTCTCGATGCGGATGACTCGCTTCGCAGCATCACCCACAAGCTACGTTCTGCCAACGTGGCCGAAGCTGATAAGGTTACCTTTGCTGCCTATCACCTCGAAGGCCCTGCTAGCCTTTGGTGGGAAAATTTTGAGGCTATGCGCCCGATCGGCCAAATCACTACAGGCTGAGTTCGGTGCGGCTTTCCGTGAGCATCACATCCCGGAAGGTCTCATGGATCGTAAGAGGGAAGAGTTCTGCAATTTCACCCAGGGTAGACTGCCTGTGGATGCATACAGTCGTGAGTTTGGAAATCTAGCACGTTATGCTCCTGAAGAAGTATCTACCGACGCCAAGAAGCAGGCAAGGTTCCGCAAGGGACTTAGCCCCGAGCTTTGCCGTGATCTTCGTCTGCACGAGTGCACCTCCTTCCAGAAGGTAGTCAACAAGGCCATCAGTGCTGAGACAGGACAGTCTGACTTTGAAGCTTCACGCAAGCACTCCCGTGACTTTGGTTCTTCATCCGGCTCTGGATCTCAGAAGCGCCGGGTGTGGATTCCAAGCACCGCTCTGCCACCCAGATTCACTCTGAGGCCATCCTTTGAGGCGCCTCGTTCCAACCAGCAGTATGCACCTCCCAAGGCCTATGGTGGCCCCGCTGCTAATGCTGCTCCACGCCCCAATGTGATAACTTGTTTCAAGTGTGGGGAGACGGGTCACTACATCCGTAAGTGTCCCCAGAACAACCCCAGCCAGATCGGAAAGTCTGTTAGCCGTGGTAAGCCAGCAGGAAAGGTGCTCCACGCCAAACCAGCCACCACTGCTCGTGGCCATGTCAATTACGTCTCAGCTGAGGAGACCCATGAGGACCCCAACGTCGTTCTCGGTACGCTCCTTGTTAATTGCCATCCGCAAGCTGTTCTCTTTGATCTTGGAGCATCTCATTCATTTATTTCGAGAGCTATGCTCGATTGCACAACACCACATTTTGTGACATGCACACCTCCATGGTAATTCAAACTCCTGGATCCAAGTGGCAAACCTCTAGAATCAGCCATGGAAATAATATCCTTGTTGATAGATTAGTCTTCCTTGCATCACTAATAGCTCTCAAGTCCTCAGACATTAACATCATCTTGGGTATGGACTGGATGTCAGCCCATCATGCTAAGATTGATTGCTCTACTAGAACTGTTCAACTCACCCATCCATCGGGCAAGATACCAATGTTTTTACCCGAGTGTCCGGCGTCAGCCCTACTCCTTAAGTGCCAACCCCTTCCGGACCTTGAAGATATTCCGGTAGTCCGTGACTTCCGGATGTTTTTCAGAGGAAGGCGCGGTGTTCCACGGCGGAGATGTCGAGTTCGTGATAGACCTTGTTCCAGGAATCATCCCAATCTCTAGAAGACCTTATAAGATGGCACCCCTAGAACTAGCCGAGCTTAAGAAACAACTCGATGAGCCCTTGCAAAAGGGTTTCATCCGTCCTAGTTCTTCTCCATGGGCTTGCCTCGTCCTCTTCGTCAAGAAGAAGGATGGAACAGATCGGGTGGTTGTAGATTACCGACCTGTCAACTTGGTCACTATCAAGAACAAGTATCCGCTCCCCAGGATCAACGACCTGTATGATCAGCTCGCTGGATCCTCAGTCTTTTCCAAGATGGATTTGAGGTTGGGCTACCATCAAATCAAAATCAAGAACGGGGACATTCCTAAAACGACCTTTGTTACTCGTTATGGCCAATACGAGTACACCGTCATGTCCTTCGGGTTAACCAATGCTCCAGCCACCTTCTCTCGGTTAATGAACTCGATCTTCATGGAGTATTTGGATAAATTCATCATGGTATACCTCGATGATATACTCATCTACTCCAAGAATGAGTAAGAACATGCCGAACATCTAAGGCTAATATTGATGAAACTTCGAGAGCATCACCTTTATGCCAAATTCTCTAAGTGTGAGTTTTGGTTGCCAGAGGTAACCTATCTAGGCCATGTAATCTCTGGTAAGGGCATTGCTGTCAATCCTGAGCGAGTTCAAGCCATCCTTGACTGGACTCCACCTGAATCTGTCAAGCAAGTTCGGAGTTTCCTCGGTTTAGCGAGCTATTGCCGCCGCTTCGTCGAGAATTTCTCCAAGGTTGCTAAGCCTCTAACTAAACTCCTCAAGAAAGATAAAAAGTTCGAGTGGACCCCACAGTGCAAGTTCAGTTTTCAGGAACTGAAAAGACGCCTGACATCTGCTCCCGTACTTGTTCCACCAGATTTTTCTAAGGACTTTATTATCTATTGCGACGCCTCGCGACAAGGACTAGGTTGCATACTCATGCTAGATCGTCATGTGATTGCCTACGCTTCTCGACAGTTGCGTCCACATGAGGATAACTATCCCACACATGATCTAGAGCTTGCAGCAGTGGTCAATGCACTCAAAACATGGCGACATTACGTTCTTGGTAATCGTTGCGAAATTTTCACTGATCACCAAAGTCTGAAATACATCTTCACCCAACCGGATTTGAATCTCAGGCAAAGACGTTGGGTCGAGTTGATTATGGATTACGATTTAGGAATATCTTACACCCCAGGCAAAGCCAACGTCATGGCTGATGCACTAAGTCATAAATCTTATTGTAACAACCTGATGTTACAACAAAGTCAACCAATTCTCCACGAGGAATTTCGTAAGCTTAACCTTCACATTGTTCCTCGAGGATTCCTTTCCACCCTGGTGGCGAAACCTACCCTTACGGATCAGATCATCAAGGCACAGAAGGTAGACCCGGGAATCTCCCGTATCAAGAGAAACATCAAGAAAGGAGTCGCAGATTGTTTCTCCATTGATGAACAAGGTGTCGTGTCCTTTGAAGACCGTCTAGTGGTTCCTAAGGTACGCAACCTGAGGCGATTTATCCTTAAGGAAGCTCATGAATCCCCTCTCACCATTCATCCCGGTAGTACTAAAATGTATCAAGACCTACGCCAGAGGTTTTGGTGGACTAGGATGAAGAGAGAAATCGCTCAATACATTGCTAATTGCGGCGTCGTAAATGCGAGTTAAAGCGGAGCATCAACGGCTTGCTGGCACCCTTCAACCTTTGACAATTCCTGAATGGAAATGGGATAAAATCGGTATGGATTTCATTACCGGATTTCCCAGGACCAAGAGAGGGAATAATGCTATCGTCGTCGTTGTCGATCGTCTTTCCAAAGTAGCCCACTTCCTACCCGTTCGTGAGAGTATAACCGCTAGCCAGCTAGCTGATTTGTACATATCCCGAATAGTGTCTCTTCATGGTGTTCCATTGGAGATTAACTCAGACCGTGGAAGTTTCTTTACCTCTCGATTTCGGGAAAGTTTCCAAAATGCTATGGGAACTCATCTCTCTTTTAGCACCGTCTTCCATCCTCAATCAAGTGGTCAAGTAGAACGAGTCAATCAAATTCTGGAGGATATGCTTCGAGCTTCTGTCATCTCTTTTAGTATGAATTGGGAGAAATGTCTTCCATTCGCCGAGTTCGCTTATAACAATAGTTATCAAGCTAGCATGGGCAAAGCTCCTTTCGAAGTTCTCTATGGACGAAAATGTCGAACGCCTCTTAACTGGTCAGAAACCGGGGAAAGACAATTCTTTGGCCCGGATATGATCCAGGAAGCAGAAGAGCAGGTTCGCGTTATTCGTGAGAAATTTCAAACAGCCCAATCTCGTCAAAAGAGCCAATATGACCGGAAGCATAAGCCTATGTCTTATGAAGTTGACGAGAAGGCTTACCTTCGGGTTACACCTTTAAAGGGAACCCATCGATTCGGTATCAAAGGCAAATTGGCTCCTCGTTACATTGGACCCTTTCGCATTCTTGCCAAACTAGGAGAAGTTGCCTACCAATTGGAACTACCTCCGCATCTTTCCAGAGTTCATGATGTCTTCCACGTCTCTCAACTCAGGCGTTGCTTCTCGGATCCTATCCGTGGGGTGGACCATGAAACGCTTGATCTCCAAGATAACCTCACATATCGAGAATATCTCGTTCGTATCCTTGATCAATCCGAGCGTACCACTCAACGCCAGAATATCAAGTTTCTCAAGGTTCAATGGTCAAACCATTCCGAGCAAGAAGCTACTTGGAAAAGGGAGGATCGTCTTCGACATGAGTACCCCACCTTCTTTCTGACGGATCCAAAATCTCGGGATGAGATTCTTTTGAGTGGGGGTGAGTTGTCACATCCTAGCTAGTCCATGCATTAGAGTGTTGCATCATGTCTACTTGTCATCAAAAACTGGAATTGGGGAAGACAGAACCCCCAGAACCCCTCAGAATCCAACTAAGGTTTACTAAAAATATTTTCAATGAACCTGAATTGCCCTTCTAAAAAGTTTACCCTCTTTGTCTTGGGTTAGAACCTCTGGCAAAATTGGTGCACAATTTTCTAGGTCAACAGAAGGTCATTGAATTAAATCATATGTAAATTGCATTTGGGCATTTAAATGCTAGTAATTATTTTGAATGCTCAAATAATTCTGAAAATAAGTGTGGGCTGTTGGAGTTTTTCTAAACAGAGCCTCTGATTATTTTCAGGATTTTTCGAAGTGCCTAACTATTTTTAATAAGTTCACAAACTTACAGAATAATAGAAAAAGAAAAACAAAAGCAAGCAGAGGCTTACCTGGCGCCCATCTGGCAAGCCCACCTGCCGGCCCAGCCCAGCCACCGCTCCAGGGAGCTGCTTGGCTTGGCCAGCCAGGCAGCCAGGTGCTCGTCGGCGGCACCAGCGCGCGCCATGCAGCTGCCCGCCGCCCTGCCTCCTCCCCTCATCGTCTACCGCCCTGGGTCGGTCACCCACTCCTCCCCCAAGCTCGCAGACACGCTCTCTCCTCCCCAGCTCCTCTCCCTCGCTCGCCCGCACCATGGCCGACGCTGCCGCGCCCGCGCCACCGTGAAACCCGCGCCCTCCGTCGTCCCTGCGCCACGCCACCGTGTCCAGGCGCTTCGCCACCCTCCTCTCCTTCGAGCAAGCCGAGCCCCGAGCGCTCGCTTGCCTCGGAGCCGCTGCACCGACCTCGCCCGACACCATGTCACATCCCTAGCTTCTGGTACTGCTTAGTGCTAGCATCTGGTGTTGCATCATGTTTAAATTCCTTAGAAACTTGAAATGGGGATTACAGAACCCCCAACACCCCCCTTAAACCAACTAGGGTTTACTAAAATCTTTTTCAATGATTTCAAAATGCCCTTTAAAAATGTTCATCATTTCTGGATCAAGGTGGAAGCATCTACCAAAAATGGTTGAAATTTTTGCAGGACATATTTGGACTTTGAATTAATTCAACCATATTTGAATTGGAGCTATTTAAATGCTATATATATTTTAGTTGCTCCAAAAATGTTGGAAATTGTTAAGGGTCACCGAATAACTCGTAAAGCACCCATAATTATTTCCAGGATTTTATGAATGGTTTACTATTTATCTTAAACGAGCAGAAAAACAGAAATTAGAAAAGGTAATGTAAATAAAAGAGAGACGGAGGAGTTACTGGCTTACAGGCGCCCCAACCGCCCACCTCTCAGAGCGACGGCTGGGCAAAGCCAGCCCAGCCCACCAGGGGCAAGGTTTTCTTCAACCTTGCGCCAGTAGGATGCCGAGCGTGTGCTCGCCGCACGCGCGCCCTTCGAGCGCCACCTCCTTTCTGCCTGCTCGCCCGGATGCTTCTTGACGACGCCACGCGGCTCCCCCGACTTCCTCTCACTCTCCCTCGCCCTCATCCCCTCCTCTGCTTCCTCCCTTCTCTCTGTCCGTGGGCCCCGAGACTGCCGATGAGCACCACCGTGACCACAGCCTTCCCCGTGCCTCTCCGACGTGACCTCGAGCTTCGCCGTTGACCCATACGCTGTCTCCACTGAGCCATGTGACGAGAAGAGCCTCGGAGCGCTGCCCCGATGTCTTATTCCTCCTCGGGCCACCGAGATCACCGGCGACCGTGCTACCGCTACGACGCGTCCCCGAGCCCGCCGGCCTTCTCCTCCGCCCCCCAGCGAGCCCCTGATCGCTTCCCCCCCCCGTCCCCTTCTTCCATAGCACGCCCTAACTAGACCACCGTCGAGGTCGAGATCTCCCCGCCGCCAGCCATGTCACCATCGTGGCTACGGTCGCGCAAGCTCGCGTCCGAGCTCACGGCTGCACTCACCGCACTCCATCGAGTCGAACACGACCATCCACGACTCCTTTCGTGCCCCGCATCGCCCACACCATTGTTGGCCGAACTCCGGCCACCGCACTCGACGTCACCACCGCCGCTACAGTCCACTTCGCTCCCTCCCGTGGCCACAACTGGATGCGCGCGTGTGCCAGCAACCCATAGCCGCAAACCTCGCCCGAAACCATCGCCCGTAGCTCAATCCCGAGCGGACTCCGCTGCGACTTGAGGTCGCCGGCGACTAATCGTCAGCAGTGCTGACATGGCAAGTCATTAGCACTAACCACCACTTAGTTAACCCCTAGAGTCATTGACAGACGGGCCCCACCCGTTAGTTAACCACAGGGTTATTCCCTGTTTAATTTAAGCTAATGGTCGTGGCCCCACCGGTCAGTTTGACCTTGCCACCTCAGCGTTGACCTGGCCCCACCGGTCAGCCTCTGCTGGTGACGCTGTTACACTGACATGCGGGACTCACATTTCAGGTTTGACCTCGACCCGGTCTGTTGACCTGCTGACATCACAGTGACGCAATGCTGACATATTAATTCAATTACTGGAATTATTCTTATACAGGAAATTCCAGGAAATAGTACAAACTTCTAAAAATCATAGAAAATCAACTGTAGCTCCAAATCAAACAAGTTATATATGAAAAATGATCAAAAAAATCCAATCTATCCATCTGTACTAGTTTCATGCATGTTTAAACAAGTTAACTTGCTGTTTAGTGCAAAACATGATAAAGCACTATTTAAGATCACAAATGTGTTTGAACTTTGAATCTTTGGTTCAAAATAGCTCAAACCCATCTGGTTGTAGTTGCATTAGCCCAACACACTCATTTTACCATGTCATGATCATGCATCATATTGTGCATTGCATTGATTGTGTTTCTTCTCTGCTGCCGGTATTTGTCTCCTCTCGATAGACGCGGTATCGACGATGAGATCGATGACACTAATGAAGAGCTATATTATCTTAGGAAGTGCCAGGCAAGCAAAAATCCCGTGTTCATTCCGATACAATACCACTCTCTCGCTCCTGCTCTCTTTTACTGCATTAGGACAACAATGATTCAACTGTTACATGCTGCGGTAGTTGAACCCCCTTCCTCTGCATGACCTGTCATTGCCACAGTAAATAGATGAAACCCAGTAGCATGAGTAGGAGTTGTTTGAGCCCTGTTGTGCCTACTCATTCATGCTTGTTTGTCATGCCTGCCATCGCTTAGAGTTGAGTCAGGTCTGATTCATCGGGGATGAATCGGAGGTGTGTGAACATGTCCTACTGTTGAGAGCTAAGTGTGTGAACACGATTTGGTAAAGGTAGCGCTGAGAGGCCATGTAGGAGTAAATTGTGGGTTGTCTTATTGCAGCCGTCCTCAGGAACTGAGTTCTGTGTTTGTGATCCATGAACAATTACTACCACGCATTGGAATGCTTAAGTGCCCCTCTCGACTTATTAATCAACCTGATCTCTGTCCAGGAGTTGCAACTAGTTTACGGTGTTTGTAGGTAGTGTTAGTAGTCTACCAAGTGGCACCCGTGCATGTGGGCTTGGGACAGACTAGGCACTGGCACAAAGGTACTGTACCAAGCGTAGAACCACCCGTCGAGGTGGGCTTGGGAACCCTGCTCACATCGTTTGGGGCCGTGAGCGACACCCGGCCGGATCTCCTTGCGGATGGAACCCGAATAGGCGATAAACCTGGACTAGAGACTTGTGTGGTTAGTCGGTCGTGGCCGACTCCTCGCCAAAGCTTCCGCTTGAAGGTTGCCGAGATACACGTCGTGTACATGGTGGTAAGTGGCAAGCGGCGTGTGTGAAGAAGTACACCCTTGCGGGGTTAATATGATCTATTCGAATAGCCGTGTCATGGTAAAGGACTTCTGGGTTGCCTATATCAGTTCATAGACAAGTGAAAGTGGATACTCTAAAATGCGCAAGATAAGCGTGAGTGCTTTGGATGGCGTTCTCGTAGGGAGACGGGAGCGGATCCATAGTGGTGTATTGATATGGTGAATATGTGGACTCGTGTGCGCCACCTCAAAAGAGTTACTTGCAGTCGTAGTTCAGGATAGCCACCGAGTCAAAGCTGGCTTGTTGCAGTTAAACCCCACCACCCCTTTGTTGATAATGATGCATATGTAGTTAGTTCTGATGTAAGTCTTGCTGAGTACAATTGTACTCACGTTTGCCTATTTTATGTTTTTGCAGAGAGACTTCAGTCTCACTAGTAGTTCCACGTGGGCTTCAACGTTTAGCTTGTTACCTCAGCTACGATCTTGTGCCCTCGGCAGGATCTGGTAGATAGTCAGGCTTCTCAGCCTTTTTCATTTATAGCTATCTGTACTCAGACATGTTAAGCTTCCGCATGTGCTTTGACTTGTATGCTCTAAATGTTGGGTCATGAGACCCATGTTTGTAATATCTCGCTCCTCGGAGCCTAATGAATAAATATTTGAGTCGTAGAGTTATGTTGTGATGCCATGTTGTATTTACACATATCGACCATATTGTGTGTACGTTTGAAATGCTTGGTATGTGTGGGATCCGACAATCTAGTTGTTTATCCTTGGAATCCTCTCTTATGGGGAAATGTAGACTAGTGCTTCCTTGAGCCATAGTAGTCCGCCATGGCCAGTTCACCGGAGTCCTGCTAGCCCAAAGACTAGTGCTCGTGACACTTGACTGGCTGGCATGTGTTTCACTTCGTTCTTGTATACATCCCTTCGGAAATGTCACGCTGGTGACATCCTGAGTCCCGCTTAGCTCACAGCCCGGGTTCCCTGAGTCCTCATAGCCCAAAGGTTACAGCCCCGATTCACACGCCATCGAATCGACATGCTCGAAGTTGATTCATGTATGCCTGTCCCCATGGGTTAGTGCCGCTTTGGGTTCACGACTAGCCATGTCGGCCCTGTGTTCTCTGTCATATGGATGCTAGCAACACTATCATATACGTGAGCCAAAAGGCGCAAACGGTCCCGGGCCATGGTAAGGCGACACCCGTGGGAATACCGTGCGTGAGGCCGCAAAGTGATAGGAGGTGTTACCAGCTAGATGGACGTGACTTGGAATCGGGGTCCTGACAGCTTTGGTATCAGAGCTTGACTGCCTGTAGGATTACCAAGCCAAACCAGTCGAAGTTGTGTCTAGAAATGCTTTAGTTATGTAAGGGAATTTATTGTGCAAGGGAACGTAAGGCTCTTTTTACTCCTTATACCTCATGGCCTTCTAATCTGAGTCATCCTTTTCTCTTCTACGGGGATTAAGAACTAGGCCTTCTCATCTATCTATCAGGATGACGTGTTACTAATCCATAGACTTATAGTATTGATAGTTTCAAATCTCAGTTCAGTTTCTACTACTTCCGTATGTTAACTGTTGATCTCGAAACCTTGATTTTGTGCTTCTGAGTGGTTATGCCACCATTTTTGCAGGATGTCTCAAAACTTTTTGAGCATTTACAGCCGTTATGTTGTCCGAGTCATCCCAGGTCTCTAAATAGTCTGATGCATTTGCAAATCCTTTCTTTCCGTTCCCGATGTCCTTTTTGTCAGAATAAGCACACTAACCGGTGCGTTGAGGTATTCTATTGCCTCGGCATATATATTGGAGTTATTATTATGAACCTAGGTGTTTTAGGGAGTCACCTAGTAATCAAGCCATGCTTTGTGTTCCCGATGTGATGACTTTGGCCACCATTCTCGAAAGCATCCCGTGATGCCATTTAGTAGTAGGTATTCTACTCCTGGGTTCTTGACCCAAGATTCACTCTACTTACCTCATGTTGATAGAGTTTGCTAGTTCCTTTAGGATATTAGTAACCTTTGCGATAGTCCTCGATGTCCTGGTATATTATTCTTACAAATCCCATGAACCAACCTTGGCAGGAGTTCCTTTGAACCAAAAGATCACAATAAGAGTGCTCTTGATGAGTTATCCGTTCTACATTGTGAATCTGCCAGTCCTACCTTTCTGCATGGATTATCTGAAAGAAATATGTTGAACTTGGTTCGACATACTAATCTATGCATCCACAACTCAGAAAGTTAAATGTTCCTTCGAGTTGTCCCTCTTTAGTTATACTCTGACCTTCATCTATCAATTGATAGTCAAGGGTATGTGTGCGATCGTGTTTATCGATGCCTATTATTCTTGTGGTCTGTCAAGCCATTCTATTCCGGAATGACTAGGAGAAACAAACTCCAGTACCTCATCCATATCCAGGATTGGGTCAAAGTAGTTGTGCTCTGCGGATCAAATGCCAATCCAGCCTTTGCTCTGTTCTACATTGGAATGTTACCATCTTATATCAAGAATGTCATGAGAATTGCACCATCTCTTATGAATTCTTGATGCAGTGATACTTCTCCCCATCGTTGTTTCATTCCTCGGTTCCGTGTTATTGTAATCGGAATGCCGACCAGTGAACTGTGATGCGTGAAATCAATACTCCTAGCAACTCCGTTGCTTGGTAGTTAATGGACAATATTCTCATTCTTAGCGTGTTGTTTATTAAATCATCATCCTAAGATTGATCGTGCTACCTAGTCCTTATTTCTGGTGCACTCTTCGATCAATGAGTTAGGATTGTGTCAATCCCTCACTCTTTTGATCATATCATCTTGCCCTGAAAAGCAAGGTTGTTCTCGAGATTAGTAACATATCGGTGGTTCGTGATTTTCCGAATATCTTCTCGGAAGTATTACCAGGTTGTCCCCTGACTGTTATGTTGAGCTCGTGATCAAGTTGGTTTTCCTCTAAACTAGCTATTCTCCAAGAATCTATGTTGGATACCCCTGAGCTAGTTGGTTATGCTAAACAACAACTTGGAGAGTTGGAAGATGAAAGATTGTCCGACTTAGTTCATCACTAAGGGATATCCTTGAGTGTGAGTGTGTGTGTGTTGAAGAAAGATGATATCTTCATCGACTGATCCCCGTGATCAGTTGTTGAATCTATTGTCTTGTACAAACCTTGATTTGAGTGTGGGCTATCGTCAAATCAAGTTAGAACCAACGATATTCGTAATGTTGTCTTACTCGTGGTTGATCCCTTGAGCATACACCATTACATTTTTTGGTCTGACCAATACTATCACATTGTTCACATAATGGTGGAAGTCCGGTGATATGGAAATTCCGATGAGTTGCTGTTGAGCCCATCAGCAGCATCTTGTCTCCTCCATGATTCATGTTGAACATTGAGCTAGTGTTGGAAATTTTTGAAAGCATTTCTTCATGCTAGCCCATGAAGCATATGTTCGGATGAAAGAAGTGACTTCCTCTAATTCATGTGCATTTGATGCAAGTTGCCGCCGTGAATTCGAGAAAGTTTTTTTTGCTTCCTTTGGAATCATTCCAAATCAATCATGCATACGTGCGAAGTATTCTGTGGTTTGAAGACTTGCAACCTTCACTCTATATGTATGCCTAGCACACCAAGCCACTGACTGATTTGTTCCAGGAGAAGGAGTTCTTTTTAAGAGCTAACCCGGGCTTAATTAAGAACTTCATTATCCGCGATGATGGTTCCCCTCCTGAACTCGATAGTGTTTCATTATAAGACTGCCACGTGATCATGCTTGTCTGGGACAACGTGTTCACATGTTTGTAGCAGAACCAGCTCATCTTTTGGAGCTTGCTATCATAGTTCATCCCCTGAGAATCTCGCAACGTCATCTCGTCGATTTGTGTTGCAAACTTTCATTTTTCCTTCTAGATTTCATGAGTCTGGACTATCTTGACACCAACCAGATCTGAATCTCAAGCAGATATGATGGTTGGAACGTTTCTCAAGAACTATAATATTGGTCTATCTATAATCCGGTAAAGTGGATGTTGTGGCCAACACACCCAACCGGAAGACTTATTATTGTAGTATCTTGATTTAGAAAGTTGGCCACCTCCCCATAAGGATCTCGTAGAATTTATTCCAATAGTTGTTCCTTATGGATTATTGTGTTCCCGAAGTCCGACCTTTTACTTGATGTTCTAGATATCAAACCATATCTATGAATGGATTATGCTAGCACATCAAGGAGAACATTAGAAGCGGAGTGCTAAATGTTTCTCGGTCGATCATCCAGATTCTGTTTCCTTGGCCTCGCTAAGGGAAAGTCTGAGAAGGTGTTATCTTCTTTTGTATCCGCATCATCCATCACTAGTCATCATGGTAGTATGCTGTGTTGCCAGGATCCTTGCCACGTATGCTGGTAAAACCTTGATGACCATGGAAATGCTCAAGTTTTTGAGAGCACACTCAGTCACTAGGTTATATCCTCGGTATCAATTGGAATGTGCCTCCCGTTTGCCGAGTTGTTCTATAACCATAGTTTCCTTTCGGAACTGATTATGCCATTTCCTCGAACCCCGTCAAACGATCATCATGAATAGCTCGATCTTCGAGAAGGTCGATTCTTCTCGAGTTTTCCCTTTCTTCTCGTGGTCATGTTGGCTGAAGTTCTCAAAGCAAGACGTCGAGATCAAGATGATGCAATGAGTCAACATCTTCGAGAAGGGCAGTTGGATCGAGAAGATTGTGATAGTTTGTGACCTCTTTTCTTCTTACATCACGTCTTGAATCTCGGGACGAGATTCTTGTTTAGTGGGGGCGAGTTGTCACATCCCTAGCTTCTGGTACTGCTTAGTGCTAGCATCTGGTGTTGCATCATGTTTAAATTCCTCAGAAACTTGAAATGGGGATGACAGAACCCCCAAAGACTTCTTAAACCAACTAGGGTTTACTAAAATCTTTTTCAATGATTTCAAAATGACCTTTAAAAATGTTCATCATTTCTGGATCAAGGTGGAAGCATCTACCAAAAATGGTTGGCATTTTTGCAGGACATATTTGGACTTTGAATTAATTCAACCATATTTGAATTGGAGCTATTTAAATGCTATATATATTTTAGTTGCTCCAAAAATGTTGGAAATTGTTATGGGTCACTGGAATAACTCGAGAAAGCACCCATAATTATTTCCAGGATTTTATGAATGGTTTACTATTTATCTTAAACCGTAATGTAAAACAGAAATTAGAAAAGGTAATGTAAATAAAAGAGAGATAGAGGAGTTACCTGGGCTTACCTGGCGCCCCAACCGGCCCACCTCTATAGCAGCCCGGCTGGGCAAAGCCAGCACAGCCCACCAGGGGCAAGGTTTTCTTCAACCTTGCGCCAGTAGGACGCCGAGCGTGTCCTCGCCGCACGCGCGCCCTCCGAGCGCCACCTCCTCTCTGCCTGCTCGCCCAGATGCTTCTGGACGACGCCACGCGGCTCCCCCGACTTCCTCTCACTCTCCCTCGCCCTCATCCCCTCCTCTGCTTCCTCCCTTCTCTCTGTCCGTGGGCGCCGAGACAGCCGACGAGCACCACCGTGACCACAGCCTTCCGCGTGCCTCTCCGACGGGACCTCGAGCTTCGCGGTTGACCCATACGCCGTCTCCACCGAGCCACGTGACGAGAACTGCCTCGTAGCGCCGCCCCGACGTCTTCTTCCTCCTCGGGCCACCAAGATCACCGACGACCGTGCTTCCGCTCCGACGCGTCCCCGAGCCTGCCGACCTTCTCCTCCGCCCCCCAGTGAGCCCCTGATCGCTTCCCCCCTGTCCCCTTCTTCGATAGCACGCCCTAACTAGGCCACCGTCGAGGTCAAGATCTCCCCGCCGCCGGCCATGTCACCACCATGGCTACGGTCGCGCAAGATCGCGTCAGAGCTCACGGCTGCACTCACCGCACTCCCTCGAGTCGAACATGACCATCCACGGCTCCTTTCGTGCCCCGCATCACCCAAACCATTGTTGGCCGAACTCCGGCCACCGCACTCGTCGTCACCACCGCCGCTACAGTCCACTTCGCTCCCTCCCGTGGCCACCACTGGATGCGCGCGTGTGCCAGCAACCCATAGCCGCAAACCTCGCCCGAAACCATCGCCCGTAGCTCAATCCCGAGCGGACTCCGCCACGACTTGAGGTCGCCGGCGACTAATCGCCGACGGTGCTGACATGGCAAGTCATTAGCACTAACCACCACTTAGTTAACCCCTAGAGTCATTGACAGACAGGCCCCACCCGTTAGTTAACCACAGGGTTACTCCCTGTTTAATTTAAGCTAATGGCCGTTGCCCCACCGGTCAGTTTGACCTTGCCACCTCAGCGTTGACCTGGCCCCACTAGTCAGCCTCTGCTGGTGACGCTGTTACACTAACATGCGGAACCCACATTTCAGGTTTGACCTGGACCCGGTCTGTTGACCTGCTGACATCACAATGACGCAATGCCGACGCATTAATTCAATTACTGGAATTATTCTTATATAGGAAATTCCAGGAAATAGTACAAGCTTCTAAAAATCATAGAAAATCAACCCTAGCTCCAAATCAAACAAGTTATATATGAAAAATGATAAGAAAAATCCAATCTATCCATCTGTACTAGTTTCATGCATGTTTAAACAAGGTAACTTGCTGTCTAGTGCAAAACATGATAAAGCACTATTTAAGATCACAAATGTGTTTGAACTTGGAATCTTTGGTTGAAAATAGCTCAAACCCATCTGGTTGTAGTTGCATTAGCCCAACACACTCATTTTACCATGTCATGATCATGCATAATATTGTGCATTGCATTGATTGTGTTTCTTCTCTGCTGCCGGTATTTGTCTCCTCTCGATAAACGTGGTATCGACGATGAGATCGATGACACTGATGAAGAGCTATATTATCTTCGGAAGTGCCCGGAAAGCAAAACCCCCTTGTTCATTTCGATACAATCCCACTCTCTCGCTCCTGCTCTCTTTTACTGCATTAGGACAACAACGATTTAGTTGTTACATGCTGCGGTAGTTGAACCCCTTTCCTCTGCATGACATGTCATTGCCACAATAAATAGATGAAACCCACTAGCATGAGTAGGAGTTGTTTGAGCCCTGTTGTGCCTAATCGTTCATGCTTGTTTGTCATGCCTGCTACTGCTTAGAGTTGAGTCAGGTCTGATTCATCAGCGATGAATCGGAGGTGTGTGAACATGTCCTACTGTTGAGAGCTAAG
This sequence comes from Aegilops bicornis, assembly GCA_021605145.1. Lineage (NCBI taxonomy): Eukaryota > Viridiplantae > Streptophyta > Magnoliopsida > Poales > Poaceae > Aegilops > Aegilops bicornis. The sequence continues at coordinate 215,818,345 of CM038675.1, forward strand.
TGTGTGAACACGATTTGGTAAAGGTAGCGGTGAGAGGCCATGTAGGAGTACATGGTGGGTTGTCTCATTGCAGCCGTCCTCGTGAACCGAAGTTACGTGTTTGTGATCCATGAACAGTTACTACCACGCATTGGAATGCTTAAGTGCCCCTCTCGACTTATTAATCAACCCGATCTCTATCCAGGAGATGCAACTAGTTTCTGGTTTTTGTAGGTAGTGTTAGTAGTCTACCAAGTGGCACCCGGTACAGGTGGGCTTGGGACAGACTATGCACCGTGGCACGGTGTACCAAGCATAGAACCACCCATCGAGGTGGGCTTGGGAACCCTGCTCACATCGTTTGGGGCCGTGAGCGACACCCTGACCGGATCTCCTTGCGGATGGAACCCGAATAGGTGATAAACCTGGACTAGAGACTTGTGTGGTTAGTCAGGTCGTGGCCGACTCCCTCGCCAGGCTTCCGCTTTAAGGTTGCCGAGATACACGTCGTGTACATGGTGGTAAGTGGCGAGAGCGTGTGTGAAGAAGTACACCCTTGCATGGTTAATATGATCTATTCGAATAGTCGTGTCCGCGGTAAAGGACTTCTGGGTTGCCTATATCAGTTCACAGACAAGTGAAAGTGGATACTCTAAAATGCGCAAGATAAACGTGAGTGCTATGGATGGCGTTCTTGTAGGGAGACGGGAGCGGATCCATAGTGGTGTATTGATATGGTGAATATGTGGACTCGTGTGTGCCACCTCAAAAGAGTTACGTGCAGTCGTAGTTCAGGATAGCCACCGAGTCAAAGCTGGCTTGCTGCACTTAAACCCCACCACCCCTTTGTTGATAATGATGCATATGTAGTTAGTTCTGATGTAAGTCTTGCTGGAGACATTTGTACTCACGTTTGCCTATTTTATGTTTTTGCAGAGAGACTTCAGTCTCACTAGTAGTTCCGCTGTGGAATTCCACGCTTAGCTTGTTACCTCAGCTACGATCTTGTGCCCCTCGGCAGATGCAGTAGATAGTCGCTTCTCAGCCTTTTTCATTTATAGTTGTCTATACTCAGACATGTTAAGCTTCCGCATGTGCTTTGACTTGTATGCTCTGAAAGTTGGGTCATGAGACCCATGTTTGTAATATCTCGCTCCTCGGAGCCTAATGAATAAATACTTGAGTCAGAGAGTTATGTTGTGATGCCATGTTGTATTTACACATATCGAGCATATTGTGTGTATGTTTGAAATGCTTGGTATGTGTGGGATCCGACAATCTAGTTGTTTATCCTTGGCAGCCTCTCTTATGGGGAAATGTAGTCTAGTGCTTCCTTGAGCCATAGTAGTCCGCTACAGCCCGGTTCACCGAAGTCCTGCTAGCCCAGCACTACTGCTCAGGACACTTGACTGGCCGACATGTGTTTCACTTCGTTCCTGTGTATGTCCCTCCGGGGAAATGTCACGCGGTGACATCCAGAGTCCTGCCTAGCCTGCTACAGCCCGGGTTCCCGGAGTCCTGTTAGCCTAGTGCTACAGCCCGGATTCACAAGCTGCTGACCGACATGCTCGAAGTTGATTCATGTATGCCTGTCCCCATGGCTTAGTGCCGCTTTGGGTTCACGACTAGCCATGTCGGCCCGGGTTCTCTGTCATATGGATGCTAGCGACACTATCATATACATGAGCCAAAAGGCGCAAACGGTCTCGGGCCATGGTAAGGCGACACCCGTGGGAATACCGTGCGTGAGGCCGCAAAGTGATATGAGGTGTTACCAGCTAGATCGATGTCACTTGGAATTGGGGTCCTAACACACCGCCACCGCCGGAGATCCCTTTTGCCGTCGCCGCCGCACCAGCTCGTCCCCGACCGTGTCTACTACGCCATCGTGACCGCCGTGAGCTCAGCTACCTCCTACCCCTTCTCGTTCTCGCTCTCGAGCCCTGCATCAACCCCATGGAGCTTCACCGCACGCGCCACCACCGAGCTCGTCGCCGACGTGTCTCTGGCCAACCACCGGCCACCCCACCGTGTCTAACACACTCGCTGCTTCCACAGGAGTCCAACGCACCACTCCACGCACCTCGCCATGCCCCGTAGCCACGGGTCCATCTTCACCAAACTCCGGCGACCACCAAGGTTGTCGCCGGCGATGTTTCCGGCCACCCCGAGCTCAACCACCGCCACCAAACACTGTGGCTTGTTCCCAGCTACACGTAGATGGCCTCCGCCGCTCATTTGGTCGCCGGAATGCGCAAATGCACTCTCACCACCACGTCTGGCCTCGCCAGCGGCTAAACGCCGGCGTGTTGACCTTTGACTTTGACTAGGGTGGGCCCAGTTGACTTCGAGTCTATGACAAGTAGGTCCCCCCTCTGCTAATTAACTCAGATTAGTTTTAACTAAATTTAGTTAGTTTAAATAACTGCTGACACGCGGGACCCACTGGTCAGGTTGACCTAGACGTCCCCTTTGACCACTGACGTCACCCTGACGCACTGCTGACGCAATAACTAATTTCTGGATTTATTTTTATACAAAAAATTCCAGAAATTGTTGCAAACTTGAAAAATTCATAGAAATTAATCTGTAACTCCAAATGCAAAGATTTATATATGAATTTTGATCAGAAAAATTCAATCTATCCATTGGTGATGGTTACATGCATGACAGAACTAGTTAACCTTGCTGTTTAAGCAGAATAAGATAATGCACTAATATGGCTATGTTAAATGAACTAGCATTTGAATCTTTGATTCAAATGAGTTCATTCCTTTCTGTTCTAGCTTGCATTAGACCAAGACACATTCATATTGCCATGTCATAGCATGCATCATATTGTTGCATATCGTCATGTGTTGATTATGTTTGGTGTGTTTTTCATGGTAGGTTCTGCCTCCGAGGATAACCCCGAATATCCGTCTGAAGGGCAGTACCCTACTACCACTACATCAGGCAAGCAACCATTGATCATTCCGATAAAAACCCATGATCAGGAAAGCAACCATTGACACAACTCTTGTTTACTGCATTAAGACAACGCGATTCAAAATGCTGTGTGATTCAGTAGTTGAACCCACTTCCTTTGCATGACCTGTCATTGCCACAGTAACTAGAGGAAACCCACTAGTATGTGTAGGAGTTGATTGAGCCATATTTGTGTTCCTCCCATGCTATGCTTGCTATGCTTAGAGTTGTGTCAGGTCTGGTTCATCGGGATGATGAACTAGAGTGAAAGGTTGTGTTGGTAACGAGAGTGAAGTGTTGAACACGATTTGGTAAAGGTATCGATGAGAGGCCATGTAGGAGTACATGGTGGGTTGTTTCATTGAAGCCGTCCTTAAGAACTGAGATCTGTGTGTGTGATTTAAGATTCAGCTACTACCACGCATTGGGCCCGAAACCAATGGACCCTCTCGACTTATTAACCACTCTTGTCCTCTGTCCGGGAGTTGCAATGTAGTTTCTGGTGTTTGTAGCATGCTAGGGGCCGTACGCAGCGCTGACCTTAGGGGTGCGCTGTGTTGCGGTAGTCATGTGGCACGGTGTATCGATTCGCCCGTTTGGTGTCTCGGGAACCCTGCACACATCGTTCGGGGCCGTTAGTGGAAACCTCGGCCTGACTCCCTGCGGATGGAACCCGAATAGGCGATAAACCTGGACTAGGGACTCGTGTGTTTCGTCAGGTCATGGCCGACACCCTCGCCGGGCTTCCGCTTGAAGGTTGCCGAGTACATGTCGTGTAACAGCGATAAGTGGTGAGAGCGTGTGTGAAGAAGTACACCCCTGCAGGGTATAAAACTATTCGAATAGCTGCGTCCGCGGTAAAGGACTACTTGGTCACCTATACAATTCATAGACAAGTAAATGGATACTACTAAAAGCCTCAAGATAAGTGTGAGTACCGCGGATGGCCCTCTCGTGGGTTGACGAGAGAGGATCCACGGTGGAGTATTGTGTTGGTAATTAGTGGAGTCGTGTGCGACAAATGCTTTTCAAGTGGTGTCACGTAGGATAGCTTAGCCAAGAGTCAAAGCTGGCTTGCTGCAAAACCTTCACTACCTTCTTGAGAATGTGCATGTATAGTAGGATTCTATTGTAAGACTTGCTGAGTACCTCCGTACTCATGTTGCTTTAACTAATGTTTTCAAACGACAACACCACCCCCTCCGATGGGTTCTATGTAGACCTTGACGTCGACGAGTGACTAGCCACCCAGGTGGTGATCCAAGGCTTGTGAAGGGTCGATGTAGATAGAAGGGCTTCCTCAAGCCTTCTTTCTTTTTAGTGTATGTACTCAGACTAGTTTGCTTCCGCATGTGCTTGTATGTTTGTATGACTTGAGTGTCGGGTCATGTGACCCCTATCTCTATGAACATGTTATGTATGGCTCCTCGGAGCCTCTTAAATAAAGTACTTTGAGTTGTAGAGTTTTGTTGTGATGCCATGTTGTATGTACTCATATCGGGCATATTGTGTGTATGATTGAAATGCTTGGTATGAGTGGGATCCGACAATCTAGTTGTTTATCCTTGGCAGCCTCTCATATGGGGAAATGTAGTCTAGTGCTTCCCGAGCGATAGTAGTCCGCTTCTGACCGGTTCACCGGAGTCCTGCTAGCCCAAAGCACTACCGCTCGACACTTGACTGGCCGACATGTGTTTCACTTCATTCCTGTGTATGTCCCTACAGTGAAATGTCACGCCGATGACATCCGGAGTCCCGCTTAGCTCACAGTACCGGTTACTGTGAGTCCTCATAGCACAAAGGTTACAGCCCGGATTCATACGTTGATGACCGACATGCTCGATGTGATTCATGTATGCCTGTCCCCATGGGTTAGTGCCGCTTTGGGTTCACGACTAGCCATGTCGGCCCGGTTTCTCTGTCATGTGGATGCTAGCGACACTATCATATACGTGAGCCAAAAGGCGGAAACGGTCCCGGGCCATGGTAAGGCGACACCCGTGGGAATACCGTGCGTGAGGACGCAAAGTGATATGAGGTGTTACCGGCTAGGTCGATGTGACTTGGAATCGGGGTCCTGACACACACATACCAAGCATTTCAATCATACACACAATATGCTCGATATGTGTAAATACAACATGGCATCACAAAAAAAACTCTACGAGTCAAAGTATTTATTCATAAGACTCCGAAGAGTCAGAAGTACAAACATGAGTCTCATGACCCAGCATACAGAGCATACAAGCAACAAGCACGTGCGGAAGTTTAACTTGTCTGATTACAGACAACTACAAATGAAGAAGGCTGAGAAGCATGACTATCTACAAGACCCTCCCAAGGGTACAAGATCGTAGCTGAGGTAACAAGCTAAACATCGAAGTCCATGCGGAACTACTAGCGAGACTGAAGTCTCTCTGCAAAACATAAAATAAGCAAACGTGAGTACAAATGTACCCAGCAAGACTTACATCAGAACTATCTACATATGCATCGGTATCAACAAAGGGGTGGTGGAGTTTAACTGTAGCAAGCCAGCTTTGACTCAGTAGCTATCCTAAACTACGACTGCAAGTAACTCTTTTGTGGTACCGCACACGAGTCCACATATTCACCATATCAATACACCACTAAGGATCTGCTTTCGTCTCCCTATGAGAACGCCATCCATAGCACTCATGCTTATCTTGCGCATTTTAGAGTATCCCCTTTCACTTGTCTATGAACTGTACAGGCAACCCAAAAGTCCTTTACCGCAGGCACGGCTATTTGAATAGATGATGTTAAACCTGCAGGGGTGTACTTCTTCACACACGCTCTCGCCACTTACCACCATGTACACGTCGTATATCTCGACAACCTTCAAGCGGAAGCCTAGAGAGGGGGTCGGCCATGACCTGACTAACCACACAAGTCTCTATTCCAGGTTTATCGCCTATTCAGGTTCCATCTGCAAGGAGATCCGGCCGGGGTGTTGCTCATGGCCTCAAACGATGTGAGCAGGGTTCCCAAGCCCACCATCCGAGTGCCACTTGGTACACCGTGCCACTGTGCCTAGTCTGTCCCAAGCCCGCCTGTACCGGGTGCCACTTGGTAGAGTACTAACACTACCTACAAACACCAGAAACTAGTTGCAACTCCTGGACAGAGATCAAGTTCATTAATATGTCGAGAGGGGCACTTAAGCATTCCAATGTGTGGTAGTAACTGTTCATGGATCACAAACACAGAACTCAGTTCTTGAGGACGGCTGCAATGAGACAACCCAACATGTACTCCTACATGGCCTCTCACCGCTACCTTTACCAAATCATGTTCACACACTTAGCTCTCAACAGTAGGACATGTTCACCACATTCCAATTCATCCCCGATGAATCGGACCTGACTCAACTCTAAGCAGTAGCAGGCATGACAAACAAGCACGAATGAGTAGGCACATCAGGGATCAAACAACTCCCACTCATGCTAGTGGTTTTCATCTATTTACTGTGGCAATGACAGGTCATGCAGAGGAAAAGGGGTTCAACTACCGCATCATGGAATAGTTGAATCGCTGTTGTCCTAATGCAGTAAAAGAGAGCAGGAGCAAGAGAGTGGGATTGTATTGGAATGAGCAAGGGGGTTTTGCTTGCCTGGCACTTCTGAATATATTATAGCTCTTCATCGGTGTCATCGAACTCATAGTCGGGATACGCCTACCGAGTGGGGACAAGCACCGGCAATAGAGAAGAACACAATCAATGCAAATGCAACAATATGATGCATGATCATGACATGGCAATATGCTATGATTTGTACTAATGCATCTAGCAACAATTTAAATGAAGTCCATATGAACCAAGGGTTCATATGCAAACTCCATAAGGGGTATTTAAAATGCCATTATCATTTTTTCACTTATACAGGGGGTATAAGTTGGTTGAACATGCATGAAAGTAGCATAAATGGATAGATTGCATTTTTCTGATAATTTTTCATATATAAAACTTTTCATTTGGAGTTGCTGTTGAATTACTATGAATTTTTGAAGTTTTGGTTATATTCTGGATTTTCAGAATTAAGTTAAACCCAGAAAACTGTTAATTGCGTCAGCACTGCGTAATAGTGACATCAGCATTGACCAAAGTCAAAACTGACTGGTGGGGTCTACCTGTCTGTGTCTATAGCTTTAATTAAAAGGTTTAATATTTAACTGTGGATTAGCTGGGCAGTGGGGCCTGCTGTCAGTGGCATAGGGGCTTAGTTCGCGGTGTGATTAACCCCTAAGAGTGACTATCACCGGCGGCTAATCGCCGGCATAACCAGGACGTGGCGGTGTTGCCCGTCTGGCCAACTCCAGCGACGGGAGCTCGCACGGCTGGGCGCGTTGGAACCGGAGCAAGGAGGCGCGTCGATTTGTGGCCTCGGGCGATGCTAGGGTGGCGGGGAACGTCGACGGCGTCGAGTTCCGTGGCGGGGCAGCTGCGGCTTGCACGGGTGCGAGGACCACGGTGCACGAGCGGGCGACCTGAGGTGTGCTACGGGTTCCTGGGGAATCTCGGAGCACTACTGCGTGCTTGGGTTGTCCAGGTAGGGCGGCTAGCGACGGCGAGCTTCGCGGCGGCGGCAGCGAGCTCCGGCCAAAGGCGGGGCTACGGCCTAGAGGTCGAGCGCGACTAGGGGAGAAGAGGCAACTGACGCAGGGGCTCACAGCGTGTCCGATGGCGTCGTCGGCGAGGTCGGGGGCGGTCGGGTTGCTGCGAATCGACGACGACGGTTGTCGGTGCAGAGGACGAAGACAACAGAGATGGCGGCGCTACGGGGCGCTCCGGCGTCGTTTGTCACGGCAGAGATGAAGAGAAGGTCATGGCCGAGCTTCTAGAGAGGGAAAAGGGGGCGCGGGGTCAGCGGTGGCTTCAGAAACGGCGGCAGCGCACTCATGACCGGCTCGGCCATGGGAAGGAACGAGAGAGGAAGGCGAGGGGGAGAGTGAACGAGGGGCCGGGGGTGCGTGTCGACGTCTAGGGCGTCCAGAGGGAGAAGCGGCAAGCAGGAGGTGGCCGGAGCGCGTGGCCGCGAGCGCCGGGCGTGAGGAAGGGGACGACTGGCGTTGGCCAGTCGGCTTGGCCGGCCTGCTGGGCCAGAACAACTGGGCCGCCAGGTAAGTGGCCCAGGTAAGACTCTTTTTCATTTCTGTTTTCTGTTTTCCTTTTATGTTATTTGTTTTGATTTAATTTTAAGCACTAAACCATTTTTCTTCCTTCTGATAATTCTGCAGGGACTGAAAGGATTATTCAAAAGCCCCTCACAATTTCTTAGAATTATTGGACACATATTCAATATATAGCAAATACAAATCCAATGCAAATAGTTATTGCATTAGCTTCAAATGCCCAAAATAAATATTTATGAGCTCCTAAAAATATTTGTTTGAATTTTACCTCTGGCCAATATTTTTAGAGAGAATCAAGAACATTTTCTTGGACCTATTTGAAGCAATTTTTATCTTGTTCATTTTCAGAAATGATTTCTGAGGCTTTCACATGTCCCCATTTCAAGTTCATTGAAATTTAAACATGATGCACACATGACTAGCTAGCCCAGAGCAAACCAGAACTAGGGATGTGACAACTCACCCCCACTAAACAAGAATCTCGTCCCGAGATTCAAGACGTGAGGTAAGAAGACAAAGGGGACACAAGGACAACACAATCTTCTCGATCCAATTGCTCTTCTCGAAGATGTTGATTCATTGCATCATATTGATCTTGACATCTTTGCTTTCGAGATCTTCACCCAACACGACAAGGGAAAGAGAGGGAAACTCTACAGGATTCGATCTTCATGAATATCAAGCAAATCATGTTCAACTCGCAGAATGAGATGTTGAATCATCTCTTGATCTAAGAGACAAACACACATTAAGAGGGATGCAGAGAACAAATGATGAAAGTTCAATTAGGTAGGAAACACTCCCACTCTTAAGTAGGATGGTGCATAGGTTTGATGGTAGCGAGCAGTTGATTGCCATGATTCCATAACAGGGCACCTCAGGGAGGGTGACTCGTAGAATTATTCCCTTAAGTGGCAAAAAGAATTACTTTTGATACCTAGATCATTGAAAGTATCTATACCAACCTGAGGCAAACCACAATCGATCGTTTAGAGAAGTTCAAACAAATGGCATACTCAGTTTTGGAATGGAACTATGGTTATAGAACATTCGGCAAATGGAAGGCACATTCCACTTGATACCGAGGACATAACCCAGTGACTGAGTGTGCTCTTGAGAACTTGAGCATTTCCCTATTCATCAAGGTATTACCAACATCCGTGTCGAGGATTCTGGCAACACCTCATACTACCATGATGAATAGTGATGGACGATGCAGATGCAAAGGAAGACAACACTTTGTCAGATTTTACCTTGGCAATGCTGTCGGATCTCGGGTTCCAGCAAACCCTCAAGGTTAGAACACTGGGGTGCGCGTGGAGATTTCCTCCCTACCGATCTACGCCCTCGCTCGCTAAGATCTCACGGATAGAACTCACAACACAACGACACGAGATTTATACTGGTTTGGGCCACCGTTGTGGTGTAATACCCTACTCCAGTGTGGTGGTGGATGGATTGCCTCTTGGGCTGATGATGAACAGTACAAGGAGAAGAACAACCTCCTGAGGTTGAGGTGTTCTTGTGCTTGGGTATGACTAGGGTTAGCTCAGGGTCCAATTTCCTTTTTTCTACTGTGGTGGCTAGTTCCACTTATATAGGCCCTGGTCCTCTTCACAAATATTCAGCAGGAAGGGAGCCAACAACGGCCAATTTGAAAGGGGACAGCTAGTACAGCTTATCCTGACAAAAGCGGTCTTCGCCTGCAAAAGGCTCTGGTGGTGACGCCGTCTTGGGCTCCATGGTGACCTCCGTCCTACCGTCCCGCTGGTCTTGATCTCGTTGCACCGATATGGAAACCTTTGCCTGATGCCTCGGTACTCCGTGCCTGCGCTTGCCTCCTTAGCACCAAATAGGAAACAAGGACGCTGCGTGCGCGCTGGCGCCCGCATGGTCAAGATCGTCATGGCTCACGTCACGAGAGCCTCGCGAGGTTCGCCCTGCCTTGATAACTCTGCTCCTCACAAGGGAGCCTGATGAAGCCGCTCCTGAGGAAGTCTTGGGTCGTCAGCCTTAAGGGAGTCCTGGATTAGGGGGTCCTCGGACAGCCAGAGTATATACTTTAGTCGGACTATTTGACTATGAAGATACAAGATTGAAGACTTTGTCCCGTGTCCGGATGGGACTCTCCTTGGCGTGGAAGGCAAGCTTGGCAATACGGATATGTAGATATCCTCCCTTGTAACCGACTCTGTGTAACCCTATCCCCCTCCGGTGTCTATATAAACCGGAGGGTTTAGTCCGTAGGACAAGAACAATCAGACCATAGGCTAGCTTCTAGGGTTTAGCCTCTACGATCTCGTGGTAGATCAACTCTTGTAATACTCATATCATCAAGATCAATCAAGCAGGAAGTAGGGTATTACCTCAACCGAGAGGGCCCGAACCTGGGTAAACATCGTGTCCCCTGCCTCCTGTTACCATCCGCCTTAGACGCATAGTTCGGGACCCCTACCCGAGATCCGCCGGTTTTGACATCGACATTGGTGCTTTCATTGAGAGTTCCATTGTGTCGTCATCATAAGGCTTGATGGCTCGTCTTGTTGTCAAGGACAACATCACCACTGAGGGAGCCCTGGCTGTAGGCCAAAATCTCCGGCTAGGCGGTTTCGTCATGACCGCCTGCTCGTCATTGCAGACCGACGATGACTTCTCGGGTCATCGAAAACAGCCTCCACGTCGGCTCGGAATTCACCGAGCAGTTGGATCCAATGGAGCTCTCTTCCTTGAACGAGCTCTTGGATCGCATCGCCGCCTTGGGAGTCGCTATGGACTATGATCAGATCGGGCTTAAACCCGACCAAAGGGAGATTAACTCCCCGCCGGTCACCCATCAGATAGCGGTGGTGGAGGAGCAATGTAGTAATTCTTCCTTTATCTTGAGGACAAACTATGTCCGGATTTCCGAGCTCTCTGTGCCAGATACCCGTCTATGTGAGGACATGGCCCAAACCTTGAACCTAGAATCAGGCAGTGGGCCAGACCTGTTGAGCAACATCCCGGGGCCCGAACTGCCAAGCTCGAAAACTCCTTCGCCCCTGGGTATCAGATCGGGTCAGGGTTCAGACTTAAATCCACCCACCCACCCAGATATAAGCGACCTTTCCCAAATTAGACAAGAGCCCCTAGAGATAGTACACCACTATTGGGCCAGATTCCTCCTTTAATGAGCAAGGTTAAGGACTATCGCGAGGAAGACGCAATTTCATTCTTTTGCAAAAATTGCACGGACAAGGGAATCCTCAACGCCATAAGTCACCATGACATAGCACACTTTGCTGACTTGGTGGCCATAGTACAGAAGTACTATGCGATGGAAAGCGCCTGGAAAACCCAAACAAAATTCTGGGATCCTCCGGCTCCTACTAAACCCCCCGTCTGAACTAAAAGGGTGTACTCTCATAAGTCACCCGACCCAATTATAAAGAAACAAAAGCCCACTACAGGGCGTGGAACCGTATTGGAGGGGTGGCTCAATGGGCCATGCAAAATTCACAGTACAGCGGATACCATACCAACACACAGCCTTAGAGCATGTTGGGTACTCCGGCAGGTGGCCAGAGCGGTGAGGATATCCTCATCAATAATACCGCAGAGCACCATCCCGTGGAGAACAACAAAACAGTATTGACAGTCTTCGAGACCTTCGCCTCAAATAATAGGCATAAGCGAGCACTCCGCAGCCTTGCTGAAGTCTGCCAAATAGAAGCAATAAATCCATGGAGCGATACGTCTATCACCTTCAATGCCAGTGACTAACCTAAATTCCGAACAACATGAGCACCAGCCGCCTTGGTCCTTAGTACAATTGTGGACAACTTCCGGCTTACTAAAGTGCTCATGGATGGCGGCAGCGGATTAAACCTCATCTATGAGGAGACTCTGCGGAAAATGGAAATAGATAGAAGCCGCATTGAGCAAAGCAGCACGACCTTCAGAGGAATCATCCCTAGTCGGGAGGCACGATGTGCTGGCAAAATCACACTAGATGTGGTATTCGGCATGCCGGAGAATTATAGGTCCGAAGAAATCACATTCCAAGTGGCCCCGTTCAATAGCGGATATCACGCCCTTCTAGGGCAGGAGGCATTCACGATCTTCCAAGCTATACCCCATTACGGGTACATGAAGCTCAAAATGCCCAGGCCCAATGTAATCATCACTCTAGCTAGTGATCCGGACATAGCACTCCGCGCTGAAAATAAAACAGCCGCACTGGCCCTCGAGGCGTTATCCGAAGCCCTCACGACCGAGGAACTAACTGTGCTGCGCTCCACAGTAGACAGGGACGACGTAATACTCGACAAAAGATCCAAGTCCACCTCTTTTAAACCAGCGGATGAAATAGTCAAATTCCAAGTCCATCCAACGGACCCTACAAAAACAGCATCTATCGGCGCACAGTTAAACCCCACAGTAGACGCCGCACTACGGGAGTTCTTGCGCGAGAATTGGGACATCATCACCTGGCAACCTTCAGACATGCCAGGAATCCCACGTAGGCTGGTCAAAAGGATTCAAGCCGGTCAAGCAAACTCTTCGGTGCTTCTCCAAGCCTAAGCGACAAGCCATGGGAGAGGAGCTAGCCAAGTTACTAGAGGCCGGATTCATTCGAGAAATAAAACATCCGGACTGGCTAGCAAACCTGGTGATGGTACCAAAGAAAGACAAATCCTGGCGCCTATGCGTCGACTTCAAGGACCTTAATAGGGCTTGCCCAAAGGATCCCTTCCCCCCTCCCTCGCATCGATCTAATTATCGACGCTACCGCAAGACACGACTCATTGTGTTTCCTTGAGGCATACTCCGGATACCATCAAATTAAGATGGCGGAGTCCGATCAAGCCGCAACAGCATTTATCACTCCATACGGCCCCTTCCGTTTTAACACCATGCCTTTTGGGCTAAAAAACGTCGGTGCAACCTATCAACGCATGATTCAGACATGCTTGGAGACACAGATCGGCAAAACAGTGGAGGCATACGTAGACGATGTGGTCATTAAAACCAGACATGTCGAATCCTTAATAGATGACTTGAGGCTCACGTTCGATAATCTCCGAACATACGACATTAAGCTCAATCTGGAAAAAAATGCATCTTCGGCGTACCCGCCGGAAAGCTCTTAGGCTTCATCGTCTCCAACAGAGGAATCAAAGCAAATCCGACTAAAATCAGAGGTCTGTCACAGTTGGCCATCCCAACAGACCTCAAGCAAATCCAGAAATTAACTGGATTTGTGGCTGCCTTAAGCCGCTTCATCTCCCGACTAGGGGAAAAGGCACTGCCTCTTTATCGCCTTCTCCGACGCACCGAACACTTCGAGTGGACGGATGCGGCCACGACTGTACTAGAGGCAATAAAAGCCATTCTGGCCACAAACCCAATCTTGGTCGCGCCAAATGTAGGAGAACCAATGCTGTTATATATAGCGGCAACACACCAAGTTGTAAGTGCAGTGCTCGTTGTTGAACGAGAGACGGACGGACATAAGTTCCCACTTCAAAAGCCGGTATACTATGTATCCACTATCCTCACTCCATGCAAATCATGGTACCCACATTATCAAAATATAGCATACGCGGTCTTCATGGCATCCCGGAAACTACGACACTACTTTCAAGAGTGTTCAATTACGGTGGCCTCTGAAGTACCACTCAACGACATAATAAACAACCGTGAAGCCATGGGCCGGATTGCTAGGGCTATTGAGCTCCTGCCGTTCGACATAATATACTGTAGCGACCCGACCTCAGATGGTCAAGTCTACGTATACATGTCATCCTCGGATCGGTAATCTTGACACACACGATTACTCGAAGGATTTATATGAGTAGCAATCACACACTTATTACATCGAATGTCTCAAAAGAGAACTTATTACAAGAATATGGCTTAAGGCCATCTAATGCGGTAACAGCGGAAGACTTGGAAGATAAAGTGAGTCCATCAACTCCAACGGCATAACTGAGCTGCACGACAACAACCTACAATCCTTACTCCTCGTCTGAAAAGTCTGCAACATAAAATGTTGCAGCCCGCGAACGGGTCAGCACATGGAATATGCTGGCAATGTAACACATAGAGAGTAATGAAAGAATAAGCTATACTACATGCATATAAGGCTGGTGGAAAGCTCTAAGGTTACAGTTTTGCATAAAGCCAATTTTTCCCTATATCAAAGGAAACAATTTTTATATTAACTGTCATGGTGGTTGAAACATCATTGAGAAGGTATAACCCCAACTCAATCCCAACTAAAGTGATTAACAACCCAACAGTATTAATTTAGAGTGATGAGATACATGTGAATACTCAAGTACTAGATACTCAGAATTGTCCATAACCGGGGACACGGCTAACCATGATTAGATTGTACACTCAGCAGAGGTTTGCACACTTTTCCCCACAAGACTCGATCGCCTCCGTTGATTTCTCACACTGCATGGTGTTTGAGAAACGGATGACCGAGACACAGTCTTTCAGAAACATTAACTCTCTACTCCGGATAGATCATACCAAACCTATAAAACCCACTACCTGCTGATCTACCTCTTGAAAGCTTCACGTAACTTACTCAACTATGCTAGAGCCCATAATAGCTTGTGGCTGCACACGGAAGTTTCTACCATGAATAATCTCGGTTCCCTTTGAGCACTGGTGGCGGTCCATAGGAAGATCACACGGGTACCCCGGGATTTCCAAAAATAAAACAGACAACACTGGGTTCCCCAGGTGCCTCAATCCACCCAGATGTGTATTTAAGTTGCCACCTTAAGGTAAACCATTAATTAATAATCTCACATCTGTCGTGAATATCTCTCAAACCCAAACCACGCTTCACGAGCATAGCATGGCAATATAAGCAACACGTAGAAGTAACTCCCAAGGGTTTGATAGCAACAGGCAATAGGTTCCTACCTCATCATCTACTTCCCAACCCACAAATTAATGACATCCTAATCATGCAATGTTGGAGGGTTGAGCTAATGCATAAAACTGGGTATGAAAAGGTATGATCAAGTGTTACTTGCCTTGCTGACGATCCGTGAATCCTAGAGACTCGTAGTAACACGCTTCGCACTCCGGGAATTCTATCGCAAGCAAACAACACATACATAATTAACAAACAAAGATGCACAAACGAAACTTCAACTGAAAGAGGTTGACCGGAGACTTCAACTTAAGAACTACGGTTTGCAAAAAGAATCAAACCAAACGGAACAACGAAACTCAAACGGCGAGAAAAACATGGACCGTTTACTAATCTGAACTAGAGTCAAATTTTACAAAGATAAAAACTGGTTTAAGTTGACTATTTGGAAAGAGGGTTTTGAGATGAAACTCCAGGCGCTTGAATCGCCTGATTCCGATAAACGAGCGAAAAGTTATACTAATTTGAACATTGGTTCAGAAATCGAATTCAGAATAGCCGCGGAATAAATCCGATAAAAGAAAACGACGAATGGCTAAACGAACGAACGTTCGTTAGCAGAAACTAAACGACGAACATGTTCGTAAATACGAATGAACGGGTGAACGTTCTCAAAATAAATAAACCGGGAAAATAAACCGATCTAATAAAAAAATGGCTAGGGTTTTTCCAAAAAAAACCGAAGGGTTATTTAAAAACCGGTGTGAGGCTACCTCCGCGATCGTCGGGCGGGCGGGCGGCTCAAGGGGTCCGCGGCGAGGCGGCTAGGGCGGCGGCTCGGCGAGGGGGGGTGACGGCGGCGGCGCGGGAGGCGTGGCAAGGCGGCCAAGGGCGGCGGGCGGCTCGGCTCGGCCTCCTCGGGTCCCAAGGCGGTGGTGGTGGTGGTGATGGCTAAGGGGGAGAGGGGGGGTATATAAAGAGGGGAGGAGGGGGCAAGGCGGTGCCCGCGCAGGTGGGGGCGGCGGCGGCTTGGGCCGGCCTGCTCGGCTGGGCCGTTGGCCCAGTCGGGCGCGGTTCCTTATTTAAAAAAAAAACATTCCGCCGAAAATTGTAAAAATCCTAGAAAAATAAATAAAAATCTAAAAAAACGCCAAAACAAGTTTTCTTTGCCTAAATAAAATATTTAGAACAAGATGAACTTTTCTTGGCCCCTAAAATGCAATTTTAAATATATGCAAATTTTTCCCTAGGCAATTAAAATTCCAAATAAGTAAAATAAAATCCCAAAAATGATTTTAACATTTTTCCTCCGATATTTCAATTATTTTTGGAGAAGTCATATTATCTCCTCTCGTTTATTTTTAAACGTGAAATATTTTTCCGGAGAGAAAAATTATAAAATCCACAATCCTCGTCTTTCATTATTTGATGAAATTCAAATATGAAAAATCGGAAAATCCCCAACTCTCTCCGAGGGTCCTTGAGTTGCTTAGGATTTCGAGGATAGCAAATGAAAATGCAATAAAATATGATGTGCATGGATGGCTTGTGTATAACATGCCAAATTGAAAATTTGGGATGTTACAAACCTACCCCCCTTAAGATGAATCTCGCCCTCGAGATTCGGGTTGGCTAGAAAATAGGTGCGGATGGTCCTTGCGAATATCATCTTCCCGCTCCCAGGTGGCTTCCTCCTCGGTATGGTGGCTCCAATCGAACTTTACAAAACTTGATAACTTTGTCATGAAAGTGACTCGGCTGTCGAAATCCAAAATCTTTACCGGCTTCTCCTCATAAGTCAAGTTACTATCCAATTGTATCGCCTCCAGGGGCACTGTATCCTTTAACCGTACGTCGGCCATCTCAGCATGGCACTTCTTCAGTTGTGATACGTGAAACACATTGTGAACTCCTGACAGTCCTTCGGGTAACTCCAGCTTGTAGGCAACTTCTCCCATTCGTTCCAAAACACGATACGGTCCTACAAATCTTGGGGCTAACTTTCCCTTTAATCCAAAACGTTTCACTCCCCTCATGGGTGATACTCGCAGATATGCTCTGTCTCCGATTTCATAGGTTACTTCCTTGCGTTTTGAATCTGCGTAACTCTTCTGTCTAGACTGAGCAATCTTTAGCCTGTCTCTGATCAGTTTAACCTTCTCCTCTGAGTCTTTGATCAAATCTGGTCCAAACAACTGACGGTCTCCAACCTCATCCCACATCAAGGGTGTTCTACATCTGCGTCCGTACAGAGCTTCGAACGGAGCCATTTTCAAACCGCACGGTAGCTGTTGTTATATGAGAATTCTGCGACGGCAAATTTTCATCCCAACTAGATCCATAATCTAGCGCATGTGCTCTTAACATATCCTCCGTAATCTGGTTAACTCTCTTTGTCATCCATCCGTCTGCATGGGTGGAGCGGTACTAAACTCCAATGGGTACCCAAATCTGGTGTAGTTGATGCCAAAACTTTGAAGTAAACTGTGTTCCTCTATCTGATACGATGCTCCTCGGAACTCCATGCAAACATACGATCCTGGTCATATATATCTTGGCCAACTTGGCACTGGTATAAGTTGTTTTCACTTGGATGAAGTGAGCTACTTTGGTCAAACGATCTACAACTACCCATATTGAATCATATCCTGCTTTGGTTCTGGGTAATCCGGTGATAAAATCCATGCCAAGTTTGTCCCACTTCCATTCGGGTATTGTCATAGGCTGCAACAGTCCTGCTGGCTTTTGATGCTCTGCCTTCACTCTCGACATACATCGCATAGCGGCTACATACTCGGCAATATCCTTCTTCATACCAGTCCACCGTAAACGTTCCTTCAAGTCCAAATACATCTTGGTGTTTCCGGGTGAATCGAGTATGGTGAGTCATGAGCCTCTTTAATTATTATCTTCTTGATCTCCATATTGTTTGGCACATAAATCCGATCCTCAAACCAATATGTATCATGCTCTTCCTCGCGAAATCCTTTGGCTTTTCCCTTGCGCATCTTTTCTTTTATATGACCAATCTCTTTATCCTCCTTTTGAGCGTCTCGAATCTTGTCTAACAAGGTCGATTGAACCTCATTGTTGCAAGAAAACCTCTTGGAACAATCTCCAACTGAAGTTCCATAATATCCTCTGCTAACTCCTTTGGCAGTCCTCTACCTTCAAGGATATTGGCATAACTCTTCCGACTCAAAGCGTCTGCTACAACATTGGCCTTTCCTGGATGATAGTGTAGCTTCATGTCGTAATCCTTTATAAGTTCCAGCCATCTCCTCTGTCTGAGGTTTAACTCCTTCTGTGTGAAAATGTACTTTAAACTCTTATGATCTGTGTACACATCACAACGGTTTCCCATGAGATAATGTCTCCAGGTCTTCAACGCATGTACTACAGCTGCTAACTCCAAATCATGCGTGGCATAGTTCAACTCATGAGGCTTCAGTTGTCGTGAGGCATACGAAACAACTTTTCCGTCCTGCATAAGAACACATCCAAGTCCCAAGCGAGAGGCATCACAATACACTTGAAACTCCTTATGTATATCTGGCAATGTCAAACCTTTGGGGCTATAGTCAACCGTTTCTTCAACTCTTGGAAGCTTGTCTCACAATCCTCTGTCCATTTGAACTTGGTATCCTTCTTTAGCAATTCTGTCATTGGTTTAGCAATCTTGGAAAAAATTTCAATGAACCTCCGATAATATCCTGCCAGTCCAAGGAAACTGCGAATCTCGCCGATGAAGTGGGTGCCAACCATTCAAAGGATCGACTGAATTTTACTGGGATCTACTGCTATACCTTCTCCTGATATAACATGCCCAAGAAATCCAACTTCCTTCAACCAAAACTCACACTTGCTGAATTTGGCTTATAACTGGTGTTCCCTGAGTTTCTCAAGAACCAAACGTAAGTGTTCTGCGTGCTCCTCTTCGTTCTTCGAGTAAACCATAATATCATCGATGAACACCACAAAAAACTTTTCCAAATACTCCATGAACACTTTGTTCATCATACTCATAAAATAGGCAGGGGCGTTAGTCAGTCCAAATGACATGACCGTATACTCATATAATCCATATCGTGTGGTGAATGCTGTCTTTGGTATATCCTTCTCTCGGATCTTCAACTGATGGTATCCTAATCGTAGATCAATCTTAGAAAACACCTTAGCTCCTTGCAACTGATCAAACATATCATTAATCATCGGTAAGGGGTACTTGTTCTTTATCGTTACTTCATTCAGAGCTCGGTAATCAACAACCATCCTTAGGGATTTATCCTTCTTCTCCACCAAAAGTACTGGAGCTCCCCAAGGTGATGAACTTCTATGAATGTAACCTTTCTCCAATAGCTCCTTGATCTGCTTCTTAATTTCCTCCAGATCATTTGCGGGCATCCGATAGGGTCTCTTTGATATTGGCCATGTACCTGGCATTAGTTCTATCAGAAACTCGATGTCTCAATCCGGTGGCATGCCTGGTAACTCTTCTGGAAAAACATCTGGGTAATCCTTCACTATGTGTACTTCCTCTTGTACAACTCCGTGAGGGTATTCACTTAGCTCCTCCTAGGCGCATGCCTAGATACATACTTAATCCTTTTTCCCTCTGGGTGGTAAGATAAATTGACTTGCTAGCACAGTCAATACTTCCTCCAAACTTCGACATCCAATCCATACCTAATATCACATCCAATCCTTGCGACTCCAAGATAATTAGGTCAGACGGAAAAACATGCGTGCCAATGATTAGGGGTATCTGGGTGCACCACTTGCTAGCCATGTACTCTGCTCCAGGCGAGCTCACTAAAAGAGGGGTCCTAAGGGTCTAGGTTGGTAACTTTAACTTATCCACAAATCCCCTTGATATGTATGAATGTGATGCACCATTGTCCAAAAGAACAATAGCGGTAAATGACTGAACCAAAAACTTACCTATTACCGCGTCCGGCTGCTCTTCAACTTCCTCCACGTTAACGTGGTTCACTTGTCCTTTGTTGAATGGATTGGGCTTCTTCCCAGCGCTCCCATTTCCGTTTCCATTCTTTCCCTCAGGGCAGTCGTTGCCATAGTGCCCTGTCTTCCCGCACTTAAAGCAAATAACTTGGCTCAAGTCTCTCTTGGCGGGTGTAGCTGGGTTTGAGCGATTACGATTATTGTTGGCTGCATTTCCATTCCAATTTTTCGCACCATTAAGCGATCCTCATCCAGTATGGTAATGTCCTCCATCGTTATGAACTAGACCTCCCGAGTTCGGGGTTAAGCAAGGTTTCGGTGAGCTCTGAGTTATACTTCCCTTGTCCATACTTCCTCTTACGATTCTCAATTTGCTGCTGCTTTCCTTCAATCATTAGGGCCTTATCTACCAACTCCTGGTAGTTGTTGAAAGTTGCCACCATCAACTGCATACTCATCTCATCATTCAGCCCTTCCATAAACTTCTCTTGCTTCGTGGCATCTGTGGCCACATCATCAGGGGCATAGCGTGATAACTTGCTAAACTCATCCACGCATCGAGCCACGATACGGTTCCCGGGCGTAAGTTGCGGAACTCACGCTTCTTCATCTGCATGGGTCCAGTTGAAACATGGGCCGTGCGAAAGGCTTGTTGGAACTGGTCCCAAGTGACATTGGCTATAGGAAAAGTAGCCATGTAATTCTCCCACCATGCGGCTGCTGGTCCATCCAATTGATGTGCGGCAAAGCATACTCTTTCAGCATCCGTGCATCCTGCGGTGGTTAACTCCCTTCCAATACGGCATAACCAGTCATCTGCAACTATTGGCTTGGTGCTACTGGAAAACACCGGCGGTTGTAACCTTAGAAAACGGGCTAAATTTTCCACTGGCGGGTTGTTGTTGTTGTTGTTGTTGGCATTGCCACAGTTACGAACTAGCAATTGCATCAAGGCATTCTGCTGTTGGATCAACCGAGTGAGCTCCGGTGGGAAAACAAAACCGGGGTCATGTCTCGGAGGCATCTGAAGGTTTAGATGGGAGAGATTAGAATAGAAAGAGGTCTAGTGAGAAAACACTACCCATATGCACATGAGGCAAACACACATTCATTCAATCAAGCAAGCAAGGGCATACAAAACGATCTAGGACTATCGCATAAGTGCTCAACTACTACTAGTTACATGGGGGTAATACTACTATTATATGGTGGTCATCTAGAAATTTTGATCGGTGGATGCCTCCATGATGTCTGCTCGACTTCGTCTTCATAGTCATCATCACTTGGATCTGAGTCGGTGTAAATCGATGATGATGTAGTTGTCTGGACAAGCGGGATCTTCTTCCTCTTCTTGCTCTTATTCCTTGGGTGCTGGTCCTCCCATGAAGACTCCAATCTTCTTGACTAGGTCGTCGTTCTTCTCCAGTAGTATTTTGATTTCTCCCTCATATCCATCGCATGTAAACTTGAGTTCTTCCTCTAGCTCGATGATCTTAGTTTTCGCCTTCTTCAAATCCATCATGTCTGTGCACATCTGGTTCTCATGACGTCGAATGTGCTGGTTTAGTTCCTGGATGTAGGCTGCAATGGATCTATCCTTCTTGGTGCTGATTACTTCCCATTGCTCGTCTCGGCGCCCACATATTTGGTATATGGTGTCTTTAAGCTCCTTATTGTAGACTTCTCCAATGCGTCCCATGATAATGTGAGCTGCCATACTCTTTCCCAAACTCCATGTTGGTGCATTGAAAACACATACTATGGGCTCCGTGCTTGGCGTAAACGTCCTTAGGAACTAGAGCTTGAATCTTCCGGCATTCTTCTTACGGTAAGGTGGCGTTATGCGTCCCGGTGAAGCTTGGTATTCCAATATTCAGGTACCTAGTGACTTCCTTCAAGTGGCGTCCGAAGGGTGTGTCTTCATCCGGTTGGGCAAACTTGGACTTCATCTCCGTCATCCTAAAGAGTGGAAAAATGGAGAGGGGTCAGGAATGAGTAGAGAGGAGTGACCTATGGTTTTTATCTTAGTGTTCATGTCGTACACTCAGCGTGTGCTCTGATACCATCTTGTAGCGACCCGACCTCAGATGGTCAAGTCTACGTATACATGTCATCCCCGGATCGGTAATCTTTGACACACCACGATTACTCAAGGATTTATAACAGAGTAGCAATCACACACTTATTACATCGTATGTCTCAAAAGAGAACTTATTACAAGAATATGGCTTAAGGCCATCTAATGCGATAACAGCGGAAGACTTGGAAGATAAAGTGAGTCCATCAACTCCAACGGCATAACTGAGCTGCACGGCAACGACCTACAATCCTTACTCCTCGTCTGAAAAGTCTGCAACATAAAATGTTGCAGCCTGCGAACGGGTCAACACATGGAATATCTTTGGCAATGTAACACATAGAGAGTAATGAAAGAATAAGCTATACTACATGCATATAAGGCTGGTGGAAAGCTCTATGGTTACAGTTTTGCATAAAGCCAATTTTTCCCTATATCAAAGGAAACAATTTTTATATTAACTATCATGGTGGTTGAAACATCATTGAGAAGGTATAACCCCAACTCAATCCCAATTAAAGTGATTAACAACCCAGCAGTATTAATTTAGAGTGATGAGATACATGTGAATACTCAAGTACTAGATACTCGAATTGTCCATAACAGGGGACACGGCTAACCATGATTAGATTGTACACTCTGCAGAGGTTTCGCACTTTTCCCCACAAGACTCGATCGCCTCCGTTGATTTCTCGCCTTTGCATGGTGTTTGAGAAATGGATGACCGAGGCACGATCTTTCGAAACATTAACTCTCTACTCCGGATAGATCATACCAAACCTATAAAACCCACTACCGCTGATCTACCTCTTGAAAGCTTCACGTAACTTACTCAACTATGCTAGAGCCCATAATAACTTGTGGCTGCACACGGAAGTTTCTAGCATGAATAATCTCGATTCCCTTTGAGCCTGGTGGCGGTCCATAGGAAGATCACACGGGTACCCGGGATTTCAAAAATAAAACAGACAACACTGGGTTCCCAGGTGCCTCAATCCACCCAGATGTGTATTTAAGTTGCCACCTTAAGGTAAACCATTAATTAATAATCTCACATCTGTCGTGAATATCTCTCAAACCCAAACCACGTCTACGAGCATAGCATGGCAATATAAGCAACACTTAGAAGTAACTCCCAAGGGTTTGATAGCAATAGGGAAATAGGTTCCTACCTCATCATTTACTTCCCAACCCACAAATTAATGACATCCTAATCATGCAATGTTGGAGGGTTGAGCTAATGCATAAAACTGGGTATGAAAAGGTATGATCAAGTGTTACTTGCCTTGCTGACGATCCGTGAATCCTAGAGACTCGTAGTAACACGCTCGCACCGGGAATTCTATCGCAAGCAAACAACACATACATAATTAACAAACAAAGATGCACAAACGAAACTTCAACTGAAAGAGGTTGACCGGAGAGTTCAACTTAAGAACTCCGGTTTGCAAAAAGAATCAAACCAAACGGAACAACGAAACTCAAACGGTGAGAAAAACATGGTCCGTTTACTAATCTGAACTAGAGTCAAATTTTACAAAGATAAAAACTGGTTTAATTTGCCTATTTGGAAAGAGGGTTTCGAGATGAAACTCCAGGCGCTTGAATCGCCTGATTCCGATAAACGAGCGAAAAGTTATACTAATTTGAACATTGGTTCAGAAATCGAATTCGGAATAGCCGCGGAATAAATCCGATAAAAGAAAACGACGAACGGCTAAATGAACGAACGTTCGTTAGTAGAAACTAAACGACGAACATGTTCGTAAAAACGAACGAACGGGTGAACATTGTCAAAATAAATAAACCGGGAAAATAAACGGATCTAATAAAAAAACGGCTAGGGTTTTTCCAAAAAAAATCGAAGGGTTATTTAAAAAAAAACCGGCGACGGGGCTACCTCCGGCGATCGTCCGGCGGGGTCCGGTGGGGGCGGCGAGGGGCGGCTTAGGGCGGCGGCTCGGCGAGGGGGGAGGACGGCGGCAAAGGCGGAGGCGGCGGCCAAGGGCGGCGGGCGGCTCGGCTCCTCCGGGTCCCAAGGCGGTGGTGGTGGTGGTGATGGCTAAGGGGAGGGGGCGGTATATAAAGAGAGGAGGGGAGGTGGCTTGGAGGAGGGCAAGGCGGCGGGAGGAGTCCGGCACGGCGGCGCGGCGGCGGGCGGCAGTGGGCGGCGGCGGCTTTGCTCGGCTGGGCCGTTAGCCCCAATCGGTATGATTCCTTATTTTATTTTTATTTAAAAAAACATTCATGAAAATTGTAAAAATCCTAGAAAAATAAATAAAAATCTAAAAATGCCAAAACAAGTTTTCTTTGCCTAAATAAAATATTTAGAACAAGATGAACTTTTCTTGGCCCCTGAAATGCAATTTTGAATATATGCAAATTTTTCCCTAGGCAATTAAAATTCCAAATAAGTAAAATAAAATCCCAAAAATGATTTTAACATTTTTCCTCCGATATTTCAATTATTTTTGGAGAAGTCATATTATCTCCTCTCGTTTATTTTTAAACGTGAAATATTTTTCTGGAGAGAAAAAATATAAAATCCACAATCCTCGTCTTTCATTATTTGATGAAATTCAAATATGAAAAATCGGAAAATCCCCAACTCTCTCCGAGGGTCCTTGAGTTGCTTAGGATTTCGAGGATAGCAAATGAAAATGCAATAAAATATGATGTGCATGGATGACCTGTGTATAACATGCCAAATTGAAAATTTGGGATGTTACATATACAAACCACGGCGAGCCATTAAGTCACAAGTACTGGCCAATTTCGTCGCCGAATGGATAGAAGCCGAACTCCCTAAAGAGTATGGCGCATACTCCAATTGGATCATGCACTTTGACGGCTCTAAAATGCTGGCGGGTCTGGGGGCTGGTGTCGTCCTGACATCACCCACCGGAGATACAATCCAGTACGTACTCCAAATATTATACACAGACTCCAACAACGCAGCAGAATACGAGGCCCTGTTACACGGCCTCCGGATGGTAGTCTCCATGGGCATTCAATGCCTAGAGGTGCGGGGGGATTCGAACCTCGCAATATCACAAATAAATGGAGACTTCGACGCCAAGGATCCAAAAATGGCGGCTTATCGCAACGCCGTCGTCAAAATGTCAGCTCGGTTCGAGGGGCTTGAATTCCACCATGTGGTCCGGGAAAACAAACAGGCGACAGATATCCTTTCCCGCATCGGTGCTAAGCGCGACCCGGTCCCACCTAATATCTTTTTGGAAAGGCTGTTTAAGCCATCTGTGGTATGGGAAGGAGAGACCGGAAATAATAGTCCGGACCCGGACACAACGCCAGATCCCGAACACCCTGACATAATCGGAGGCTCTACCACCGAAATAACACCTTCTGCCCACGTGATTATGGCTGTCATTGTCCTGTGGATAGAACCCTTCTTGACCTACCTAACTAGACAGAAACTACCCGAGGACCCAAACGAGGCACATTGCATTGTGCGACGGTCTAAAGCCTACAAGGTCCACGAGGGAGAGCTTTATAAGAAAAGTGCTACTGGAGTCCTTCAAAGGTGCATCTCCGAAGAGGAAGGGCGGCGACTTTTGGCACAAATTCATGCTGGACTTGGCGGCCACCACGCCGCAGCTCGGGCCCTTGTAAGCAAGGCCTTCCGTACATGTTTCTACTGGCCGACGGGCCGAGCAGACGCACCGGACCTCATTCAACGATGTGTCGGTTGCCAGCTTTTCGCAAACCAAAGCCATATGCCGCCTACCGCTCTCCAAACAATCCCCATTACTTGGCCCTTTGCGGTCTGGGGGCTCGATATGGTCGGACCCCTCAAAGGGGGAAGCCATAAGAAAAAATACTTATTGGTCATGGTGGATAAATTCACCAAATGGATAGAAGCCAAACCAGTTAAAACGATCGAATCCAGACCAGTGATAGACTTCATATCTGGGGTTGTACACCGTTATGGCGTCCCCCACAGCATCATCACTGATAATGGCTCGAACTTTACCGTCGACGAGGTAAAACTTTGGTGCAGCAACATGGGCATCAAGCTCGATTATGCTTCTTTCTATCACCCGCAAACTAACGGTCAAGTCGAACGAGCAAACAGTCTTATCGTGAGCGGCATTAAACCTAGATTAGTGCGATCCTTGAAGGAATCCGATACGCACTGGGTAGAGGAGCTCGACTCCATACTATGGGGGCTGCGGACCACGCCGAATCGCACTACCGGATACACACCGTTTTTATGGTGTACATCGCAGAGGCGGTACTGCCCTGTGACATAATTCATGACTCGCCTCGAGTGCGCATGTATGAAGAGAAAGAGGCCGAGTTTGATCGGCAGGTCAGTTTTGACGCCCTGGAGGAGGAGCATGACGTGGCAAAAGCCCGTTCCGCATTCTATCAACAACAGCCTCGAAGGTATCAAAGCAGAGAAGTACGTGCCAAAACTTATAACATTGGCGAACTCGTTCTACGCCTACCGGAGAAGAAAAAGAACAAGCTCAAGCCCAAAGTGGAAGGTCCCTTCGTTATCGACCAAGTTCTGACCGGTGGAGTGTACCGTCTGCGGGATGCATCGGAAAATCGACTCGAGCCAAGCCCATGGAACGCAGCCAGACTCCGAAGGTTCTACGCCTAGTACCGGACTCTATGTTCGTCTCCTTACCTCCCTCCATTTTTTATATATCAGTTATCTGTCTTTTATTTCTTTCTTTCTTCCCTTTTTCTTCAAGGCCTCAAAAGGCTAAAATGTGCCTTGACTACACAATCTTGACGCGCTAGCCGTGCTCATTATACCTGGGGGCTTCTTATATAGAAGCTTAATATAACTATTTTCCGGGATCTATGCCCCACACATGTGTTATTCTTCCACATGTACCTTTTTTGCCATTATATGCATCGATATGACTTAAGTTTTGGCCAAGCTGGGTTGCCTGGCTCTTGTGTTCATGCCCTACGTTCCCGTTAATTCGGCTAGGGCATAAGGGGAGCACCTCTGCGATTATTCTTGCCGGGTCAGACGGATGTGTACCTCGGTAGGGTGAAGCCGAAAGCTAGCATTCTTAAGGGAATACTCGGTCGGTGAACAAAAGATGATCCTTATTTATTGTAATACATGCCCCCAGATGTTTTTATCCTGCGTCTCTTTTCGTAGCTCGGACATGCACATTAGGGCATGCGTACCCAGGGAAGGAACCCTTAACAAAACTATTCTCCCTCGAAGATGTTTCTTACTATCCATGTAATATAACATAACTAGTTGGGTACTTGTCTGTTCAAGCACGTATGACCCCTACGCCTTGTTTCCATGCGTACCCCGGTTTTTTCATAACTGAGCGGGTATTCGGATACACTCCGGACTGTCGGGTCCAGAGGTTGAAGCGAAAAGGTCCGCCATGATTAATGATTTACAATCCGGCTAGGGACAATACATGTCACTTGAAGTACACAATCACTTAAACTTGACTAAATTCTTCTTCTATACCATCCAACAGGCTGTTTAGCCTACAATCCTGTTGGGAATATTTTGCGGTTAATTCTACTTGGTCATACACCAAACAGACGGGGATCTCTTTCCCATCAGGCCCCACAGGTCCGACCTCGGCCATGTGGTTCGGGTCAGCCTTGGTACATCGCGTCTTCACCATGGCCCAGGCTTCCCTTGCACCTTTCGGCAGGCCGATATCTTCCATATTTGGAAGCGCCGCCGCGCTCCCTTGAGCTTCTCTATAAGCTCCCCCATGCCTCCTGGCGGGGAGGTGGATGGCCACAAGGCTTGGGCAATGCCCTGCATCACCTGCCGAACTTGTTCGTGCAGTTGTGAGAGCTCTGGCAGAAGATCACCCGCAGACCCGGGCATCTCCTCTGCGGGACGACCCGTCAGCATACCTGCAGACATAACTCTGTTAGCCGGTTTCTTCGCCGAACTCTTTAAAAGTTCGTTCAAGCACTTACTGAAAATGCCGCGTCGAAGCCGCTTATTCTCCTTTACGGAGTCAGCAAGCTGGGCTCGGACATCTTTCAGTTCCACGCCCAGCTGGATATTGGCGTCTTGGAGATCGTTTTTCTCCCGCCTAACCCGTGTAAGCAAGCGCTCGCCAGCCTTTAGCTGTCGTTGAGCATGTGGCTCATCCCCTATCACGACCTCCGGATTCATTCCAGAGTCATCTGCAGAATTTATTGTTAGATTTCCATGCATGCCGCATACTAAACGGTACATGTCATTCTTTTTGATAGAGACAAGTGTTACTAGAGGGGGCCTTCTCGGACTCCTTCATTGCGGCAGCTATGACCCGTAGCTGGGCTTTGCACTCTTGAGCTCTTGAGACAATTGGGTATTCTTCTCCATAAGAACCTGCACAAATAATGATCCTTAAATCAGTTACATCAAGCTGCTTCAAGTCTCAGGGGCTACTGATATACATAATTATTAGACTTCCTTACCCGTATATCCTTTACATACTGGTCCGTGGCTCTGGCAAGACCATTTTGAGCAGCTCGAATGTACGTGTCTCCTGAGTTGAAGGCATCGAATGCCTCTTGGAAGAAACAAGCGTCACGGAGTATGGCCCGGCGACGCCTGTGATTCATGGCCCCCTCCACTTCGGAAATTGTAGCGGATAGACTATCCGCATCCTCTGTAGGAGGAACCTCTGGCGTTGGCCCCATGTTAGCGTCCGCCTTTATGTCCCGGCCCGAGCCCGACCGTGGAGGCGTGACCGGCAACCTCTCCGGATATAGTCCGGCGAGCGTTTTTCCTACTAGGAAACATGGATGTCATTATATTTTAAAAAAGACGACAACCACGGAGCGGGGTTCTGTCTCATACCTCTGCGACGGCATCTCAATCCTGACCGCCTTCCTTTTAAGCCTACCCAGCTTCGGTGCCCCTTGTGGGTGAGTCACTGTGGGTTCGGCATGGCGTCCCAAGGGCCTTCCCTGTAAGACACCATATGTGTGCGGTAGGTGAAGTGCAGAAAAAGGGATCCTTTTTGGAAGTTGGGACTCCGGTTATACTTACATGCGATGCAGGGAGTAGTCCAGGATAATCGGCTATGATGGCCACCATGGCATCATCGCAGCTCAATTGATAGAACGTCCTATCAATCAACTCCACAAATATGTCCGGATCCTCTTCGAGTCCGGGGTCGAGGGCCCGGTCAGGGTCCTCTGTTTGTGGAGGTGGGCTGTGGACCTCCCTCACAGCTTTTCGCAGCTCCTGCTATGAAACAACAATGTAAGTATTTATGACAAAGAATGCGGTAAGGTCCGGAGTAAAAAGTAGCATCTCATCCAGCTTGGAGGGTTGTACATGGAGAATCCATCCCGTGGCTTGATGCGGATGAACTCCTCTTCATCTCCTTTGTACAGATCGGACAGAATTTTTGCTAGAGCAGTGACTGAGTCCGGTCCCTTACGACCGCAGCGGGTGGCATCGTCTTCTCTGTTGAAGTGCCACATGGGTTGCCCCCGATATTGAAGTGGCTGCACCCCCCGCATTATACATATTGACATAACTTCGATTACTGTCAATCCTGACTGGGCCAGCATCTGTATCCGACCCATCAGGTACAGGACCTCCCCGTTATCTTCCTCCTGAGGGCTCCGAGGGCGCCAGCTGCGGCGTTTCTTCAGGGGAGCGTTGTCGAACTCAGGAAGGCCTATCCGAATAGGGTCGGAAAGGGGGACGTCCTCCATATAAAACCACTCCGAAGGCCAATCTTCGGATGTCTTCTTCGGACTACCAGATAGGTATCCGGTCCCGGCGATACGCCATATTTCGGCTCTGCCCACTTGGTATATTGACCCCTCCTGTTTACGGGGTACGAGGCAGAATAGCCTCTTCCATAGCTCGAAATGAGCTTCGCATCCCAGAAATAGCTCGCAAAGGGCGACATAGCCAGCGACGTGTAATATGGAGGCGGGAGTAAAATTAAGCAGCTGGAGGCCGTAGAACTCTAGGAGCCCGCGGAGGAACGGATGAATTGGAAATCCATGCCCTCTTAATAAGTAAGGGATAAGGCATACCCGCTCCCCCATGGATGGGTTGGGAAAGCTCTCTGCTTGCTCCCCGCCATTATAGGTGGCGAGCCAGGCTCGAACGGATACCATATACGTTGGGGGGGAGAAATTCCTGGGTCTCTAACTCTACTAATTGGCTGTGGGGGACGGAAGACTTCTTCCAATTTCTGGGCTTAGGGCTACGGGAGCGAGAGTAGGAGCTACGATGGCCGGCCATGTTGGAATGGATTTTTCCGGGTGCGCTCCGATGGATACTCGCTGTGGGAGGATGGTGTGATCTGGATCTGAGAATCCCCGTCTCTTTAATAGGCGATTTACTCACATGGCTAGGGAGGCAAATGTAAAAATGCCCTGGCTTCTCGCATTTGCTCGACACGTGGCAGATAGCCATTATTAGGCACGGAAGCCAAGGAGTGCAACATTTATGGGAAGCCGGGCACTACTCAACAGGTACTCAGAATTTGGAGAAGAACCCACCTTGCAATGCCGAAGACAATCTGCGCGCCGGACTCATCGTCATTGAAGCCTGATTCGGGGGCTACTGAGGGAGTCCTGGATTAGGGGGTCCTCGGACATCCGGACTATATCCTTTAGCCGGACTGTTGGACTATGAAGATACAAGATTGAAGATTTCGTCTCGTGTCCGGATGGGACTCTCCTTGGCGTGGAAGGCAAACTTGGCAATACGGATATGTAGATCTCCTCCCTTGTAACCGACTCTGTGTAACCCTAGCCCCCTCCAGAGTCTATATAAACCGGAGGGTTTAGTCCGTAGGACAAGAACAATCAGACCATACGCTAGCTTCTAGGGATTAGCCTCTACGATCTCATGGTAGATCAACTCTTGTAATACTCATATCATCAAGATCAATCAAGCAGGAAGTAGGGTATTACCTCCATCGAGAGGGCCCGAACCTGGGTAAACATCATGTCCCCCGCCTCCTGTTACCATCCGCCTTAGACGCACAGTTCGGGACCCCGTATCCGAGATCCTCCGGCTTTGACACCGACACGCCTCGCGAAGCTTGGCCCCTCAACGAGGGTCTTGAGTGTCTCGCTGATGAAGATGGGCTGTACAGGCCTGCTATCATAGCCACGCCGTGGGCCGCAGGCAGGCAAGTCTGGGGACCCCCGTTCCCAGAATGCCGATAGTAGCCCCGGGCTTGGCTTCGAGGCGAAGCCAAAGGTCAAGCACGGAGCGCCATGGACCCCAAAAGCCTGCGGCCTCGGTCGACGCGTGGCGGTTGATTGGACGTGGGCATCTCCGCTTCCCCATGCTGCCTCGGCAACTACTCGACTCGACAAGTCCCTGCGACATGCAAGGAAAATCATCATTACCTGTGATCATGCCAGGCGTCGGTTGGCCTTCTCCTTCTATAAATGGGGAGGGGGCAGAGCCCTTGTAGCCCATCTCTCCGTGGTTCTTCTGCTTCCTCCTCCTTGCTCCTCTCCTTAACAGCAATTTCGCCGTCGAAGAAGTTCTCTGCCGTGGACTGGCTCGCCGACGCCCAAGCGTGGACGTGGCCGTCCCGGTAAGCACGCCGCAACTCCTGCCGTGGCGCCGCTACGTGTGGCAGGAGTTGCTCTGGTCGCGGCAGCCCCGTCGACGAAAGGAGACGCGCCGTGGTTGTGCGGTCTCCCCGGACGCGGTTCCACGCGTTAGAGGTGCTGCCGGAGTTCATTGTCTGGTCGGAGGATCCGGCCGGCAGCTGGCTCTAGCTTCCTCGCTTCTTTGCCGACAAGCTGCCGGCTTCCGGTCCAGGCGGGCTCTGGCTGCAGGCAGACGGTTGCTGCAACCGGGCTTCTTGGGTCGCCGTCGAGGTCTCCGTCACGGGCAACATAGCCCTGGACCACGGTTGGCAGACGTTCGCCCACGCGTGCGGCCTCGGCAGGCGGTGCACCCTCCACTTCAAGTTTGACGGCGACGCGACCCTCTATGTGAGGGTGTTTGGGGAAGATGGTCGCCGCGCTGGATGCTGCCCCGAGGTGAACGACGGCGAGGACGTGCTCGGCCTTGGCGACGGTCGTGGTGAGGAGGAGGGTGAAACCGCCGGCCGCGCCTCGTCCGGTTACGATGGCTCCTCTCTCGGTGACAGCTCCAGCAGTGGCGGCTATGACTAGCCACAGCGTCGCCGCGCCCGCTTCGAAGGTGGTAGTGGGTCGTTTCATCGCGGCGCTTCCGTGAAGCGCGAGGAGGGGTCCGACTAAGCCCGGGACGTCACCAAGGGCCTGCCCCCGCGGACTCTTTGTAGGGCGGCGCCGCTTTTGTTTTGTTCCTCTTTTCCTTCCTGCATCAAAGCAAAACCAGTATGGGCCCGGAGGGGTGTGTATCGAACCATGACTCCTTAACCATTATGCTATGTTTGTTGCTCTCGCGTTGTGTCGTTATTCTATGTAGAGATAGCTTAGCTTGGCATGTCTAGGGCAACCTCCCCTTCACGAGGCACTTGTTTCCTCGTGCCCGTCTTGACTTAGGGGTCGCTCAGGAACTGCAAAAAATTCGTTAGGAAGCTCGCTAGGAGACTTATCGTTCGCCCAATCCTTGACCCAGCGCTTCATATCGCGGTACCCGAGGGGCACGGATTAAGAGAGATGCACCAAATTGTGGGCTCGAACGTGGGCGCCTCGCGGGAAAGCAGACGGAAGACAGAGAGAAGGAAAAAGGCTCGCGAGGGCACCTGCCTAGCCCCCTCGCGAGGTGTGCGAGAGAGAGAACATATGCCAACTAGAGCCAGCAATAGCATCGAAAGGCGATAGAACCAAATCAGCGATGGACACCAGAAGCAAACTTCGACTAAAAAAGAGGCAAGCCAACTACGGAAAGCAAATGAAAAGCCGCGTCCGGCACCTAGTCTAGTCTTCAAGTCTTCTCACCAGTGCTGAGCTAAGTGCTGCCACTAGGCGTGGAAGGGAGCCCCCGAGGCCCGAGGGCGGCACTCCTGAGACTCCTGGGCGTGTACAGCCCCACTCATTATTACGTGAGAGTGTCACGGACGGCGATTCTTCACAGGCACCGGGCCATCTTCACAGACACTGGGCCTTTCTTCACGGGCACTGGGTCTTGCTTCACACGCACCGGGCCTTGATTTATGGGTAGAACTTCCGGAGGTGCTGGATGTTCCAGGCGTTCTGGATGGGTACCCCGTCCTGCGTCTCCAGGCGCACGACGCCAGGCCTAAAGACGTGGACGACCCTGAGCGGGCCCTCCCACATAGGTGAGAGCTTGTGCAGCCCTTCCCTGGAGTGGACCCGCCTCAGGATGAGGTCGCCCGTCTCGAGCGTCCTGGAGCGGATGCTGCGACAGTGATATCGCTGCAGCACCTGCTGGTACCTTGCCGCCCTCAGCGCGGCTTCGCGACGACGTTCCTCCCCCAGCACGAGGTCCATCCCCCGCATGGCGTCCTGCTGCGCTTCATTAAACGCCAGGACCCATGCGGAGTGATGCTTGACCTCGTGAGGAAGGACCGCTTTGGCCCCGTAGACAAAGAAGAATGGGGTCTCGCCCATTGGCTTGGTGGCGGTGGTGCGGATGGACCACAGCACGGACTGGAGCTCGTCGTGCCAGCCCCTGCCGCGGCTTCTTCTTGAAGGTCCTGGTCTTGAGGCCCCTAAAGACCTCTGCGTTGGCACGTTCGGCCTGACCATTGCTCATGGGGTGTGCCACCAAAGCGTAGCAAATCTACGTTCCAAGGTTAGCGCAGTAAGTTTTGAAGAGGTTACTAGTGAACTGCGAGTTGTTATCTGTGATGATGCGGTTGGGGACCCCGAAACGGCTCACGAGGCCCTTGATGAACTTGACAGCGGAGCGGCTGGGATGGTGCGGACGGCTTCCAGTTATGCCCACTTGGTGAACTTGTCGATGGGAACATAAAGGTAGCGGTAGCCCCAGGCGCTCGAAGGAACGGGCCCAAGATGTCCAACCCCTAGACCTCGAACGGCCACATGAGTGGAATGGTCTGGAGGCCCTGAGCCGGCCGATGAATATGCTTGGTGTGGAACTGGCAGGCTTCGCAGGACTTCACCAGCTCAGCTGCGTCGTTGAGCGCAGTGGGCTAGTAGAACCCACTGCAAAATACCTTGCCGACGAGGGTCCGTGATGACGAGTGGTGCCCGCAGTCCCCACCGTGTATGTCAATTAGTAGCTCCTTCCCCTGGTCCCTGGAAATGCAGCGCAGAGTAACGTCATTTGGCCGCTTCCTATACAACTCACCATCCTGGATGCAGTACGCCATGGCTTGCCGGGCCACGCGCTCTGCGTCCTCGTCCTTCTCCGGCAGGGCTTCTTGCATCAGATACTCCTTGAATTCCTTGGTCCAGCATTCTTCCTGGGGCTCGAGCGCCAAGAGCAGGCAAGCTCCTGAGGTCGGGCCACATGGCGGGGCTCCCGTGGCAGGCGGCTGCAGGAGCTCCTCCCGAGGCTGAGCTGTGCTTGAAAGTGGTGGTGTCGCTGATGGCTTGAAGAGCCGTTCCTCAAAGATGCCGGGCTCTTGTGGCTGCCGCTTGGATGCCCTCTTGGCGATGTCGTCAGCTTCCTTGTTGGTGCCCCGGGGCACATGCTGTAACTCCAGGCCCAAGAACTGCTTCTCCATCTTGCGCACCTCCGCGAGGTATGCCTCCATATGCTCGTCCCTTTGGCTCGTATACTTTGTTGGAGAAGTTGACGAGGAGCTGCGAGTCGCCCTTAACGGTAAGGCGCTTCACCCGCAGAGCTACCACAGCCTTCAGGCCAGCTATGAGGCCCTCGTATTTCGTGATGTTGTTGGAGACCTTCTCGCCCCGCTGAAAGCAGAGCTGCACGGCGTAGTAGAGCTTGTCCTGAGTGGGCGAGATGAGTACTGCTGCAGCCCCCGCGCCCTGATGCGCAAAGGCGCCATCAAAATACATGACACAACCGTCTAGCGCCCCGCTTCCTGGTGAGGTGGACCAGTGATCTTCGCCTACTTCAAGTGTTGGGGCATCCGTCCATTCTGCCACAAAATCAGGGAGCGTGGCTCCCTTGATGACCCTGGTAGTGCTGAACTCCAACTGGAACGCTTGCAGCTCGATGTTCCACTCAGCGACCCTCCCGGCAGAATTGGGGCTCCTGAGCACCCTCTCCAATGGGTAGGATGAGACGACCTTAATGGGGTGGCCCTGGAAGTAGTGCTATAGCTTGCGCGAGGCCACCCAGAGCGCGAGCAGGAGCTTCTGGGGCATGGGATATCGCACCCTCGCATCCCGCAACACTGTGCTGACAAAATACAACGGGTGTTCGACGAGGGTTGGCGTGCTGTTGAGGCTTGTGTCTTGCGGAGGTTGGGACGTCTCCTGAGGTGGAGAGACCCCTTACGCCTGATTGCTTGCGGGAATCTTGGTGACGTTGTCATGCCGAGCTTGGTCTTCTGTTGACGCTGCTAAGGCTCTTGCGGCGCTTTCCAAATCTTGCATTTCTTCAGCTGTAGCTTCGCGCGATGCGCCCTTGGCTTGGTGCTCCTCCCAAACCGCCCCAGAGCTGAGCTGGCGGAGTACGGGGTAGCGGCAAGGTAGAGTACTAGAGGCTCGAGAGGTCATGGTGCCACCATCACTGGAGAGCTGGTCAGGTATCTCTTGAGGTCTTGAAAAGCTCGGTCGGCCTCCTGGGTCCACTCGAATGGGCCCTTCTTCTTCATCAACTTGAAGAAGGGCAGGGCGCGCTCTCCCAGCTTGGAGATGAAGCGTCCCAACGCAGCTACCCGACCAGCCAGCTTCTGCATTTCCTTAAGGGTCTGTGGTGGGCTCATGTCCTCAATGGCCTTGATCTTCTCTGGGTTCGCCTCGATCCCTCTGTGGGCACGAGGAAGCCCAACAGCTTGCCGGAAGGGACACCGAACATGCACTTCTCCGGGTTAAGCCGCAAGTTCACCTGGCGCAGGCTCGCGAAGGTCTCCTCCAGGTCCTGGATCAAGGTCCTTGCCTCCCGAGACATCACCACAATGTCGTCGACGTAGGCCTCCGTGTTTCTCCCGAGCTATCGCCCCAAGGCGATATGCATCAGTCGCTGAAAGGTTGCGCCCGCGTTGCGTAGTCCGAAGGGCATGCAGGTGTAGCCGTACACCCCACACGGGGTCAGGAAGGCTGTCTTCTCCACATCTTCTACCGCCATCTTGATTTGGTGATACCCTGAGAACGCATCCAGGAAGCACAACAGGTCGCACTCGGCGGTGGAGTCAATGATCTGATCGATGCGTGTGAGCGGGAACGGATCTTGGCGGTAGGCCTTGTTGAGGTTGGTGAAGTCGACGCACATTCGCTCCTTCCCGCCATTCTTCGGCACTACAACGGGGTTCGCCAACCATTTGGGATACCGAACCTCGGGAATGGCACCCACCGCCTCCAGCTTGCGGGTCTCTTGGGCGATGAAGGCCTGCTTCTCAGTGGACTGCCGTCTCACCCGCTGCTTCACAGGGCATACATTGGGGCATACCTTTAAATGATGCTGAATCACCTCCCTCGGGACTTGTCGTGGTTCTAAGTCTGACAGTAGAATAGGGGGTAGGTAATGTAGAGGCATGATCTCAGCTATGGAAGAGTTGTACACGCAAGTTTTATGAGTTCAGGCCCTTCTAGGAGGAAGTAACAGCCCTACGTCTCGGAGCCTGGAGGCGGTCGACTGGATTATGTGCGTATGAGTTACAGGGGGTGCGAACCCTTGTCCCAGAGGAGGGGGGTGTCTTATATAGAGTGCGCCAGGACCCCAGCTCCCCTCCGTTACACAGGGTTAAGTGTACTTTAAGAGGGGGCGTTAATGGTAACGCCAGTAATAAAGTTACATAATGACCATAAATCTATGACTCAATTCCCAACCGTTGCAGGACAGAATGGCTTTAGATCTTCTGGTAGTCGAGTGCAGTCTTCACGGTCGAGTGACTTCAGGACTGCCGAGTGGAACATAGCTTCATGGTCGAGTGAATGATGATTCTTCTGGTTTTTTAAGAGATGTCCTTGGGGAGGGTATCTTGGACAGGTCCATGACCCTACCCTAGGTACATAGCTTCGTCATTAGCCCCCAAATGGATCAGGGTTTGAGTGGGGAAGGAGTTGAGAACACTTTCGACTCGTTTTCCGTGTTACGAGTATATCTTGTTCTGAATCAATGAACCGATTGACGATACCAACTTCTTTTTTCAGTCCCCTTGATCCATTCCTAATTTTTTTGTCGAGTGAACTTTTACTGGAAGAGTTCTGATTGATGATGTGGAGGAGATCTTCCGTCTGAAAAGTTGTTCTGCTGTCCACGGATTTCACGGGATTCGAATTTTGGGAAGCGCGCGGGGCGGAGGAGGCCGCAGTAATCAGGCAGGATTAGGCAGGGCCGCCTCGATTTCCGCGCCACCTTTTTGCCACGTATCGTGGACGCGACTGTTGCGGGATTGGATAAGATTGTCTGGGCCTACAAGTCAGTCACTCGAAAGTAACCTTATATAAGGCGCCGGACCAGGGTGTTTGAACAGTGTGCTCTCATTTTTCCTCCTCTTCTTCAGAGTTCTCCGCCGCGCTTTCTTCCGCCCTAGTGCCGCCGTTCCATTCGAGATCCACTTGCGGCGATGGGGAAGGAGAAGACGGTGGCTCTCGAGCGCGCGAAGAAGGCGACGGCGAAGGCGAAGGGGAGGAAGTCCAGCCGGGGCGGATCTTCCTTGAGGTCTGGCCTGCCGCCGGGCTGGATCCAGGGCGACTGGATTCGCTTGGCGATCAGCCAGGACGACGTCGACGAGCTGGTTGAAGGGGGACTGATTCCCCACGAATCTGCGTGGCTTTCGGGGAACGAGACCGTGCCGCAGCCGCGAGAGGGTGAGTGCGCCCTCCTCGCCACTCAAATGACCGCGGGTTCTCCTTGCCTCCTCACCCTTTCTTCCGAGCTTTCCTGAATTTTTTCGGGGCGCAACTCCATCATTTCACCCCAAACACCATTGTGTACCTTGCTGCCTTCGTGTCTTTGTGTGAGAATTTCCTGGGCTGCCGACCCCACTAGGGCCTCTTCAAACACATCTTCACATGCCACTCCCATTCGGTCAAAAAGGCAAATCCGAGTGACGAAAGAGCGCATGTGATCCAAATGTGCGGGGGCCTCGGGATTCAGATGTGAGGGGTAAAAGTTCTTTTCCAGCCATGATTCTTCCCGACTCGGTCCGTGGGTGGCAGTCGACCTGGTTCTACTGCAAAGACCAGCCGACCCAGTGGCGCCGACTGGACTTCCCCCTTTTTCTTTGGCCCGAGTGGCGAAACCCTCCCCTTTGAAGGTGATCCCGGAGGAAAAGGCACAAGTCAAGGTGCTGGTCGATT
This sequence comes from Aegilops bicornis, assembly GCA_021605145.1. Taxonomy (NCBI): domain Eukaryota; kingdom Viridiplantae; phylum Streptophyta; class Magnoliopsida; order Poales; family Poaceae; genus Aegilops; species Aegilops bicornis. The sequence goes on from CM038675.1 coordinate 215,856,669, forward strand.
GAGTAGTTCAACTTGTCCATGATGGGGTGACTGGTATGGATTTGCTGGAGGTTTTCCTTCGGCGACGCATCCAACCGCTTCAAGCTCGTGACCATCTGATGTGGATGTATTCGGGCACTGATGACACCACTTGGACTCATCCGGAGGAAGTATACGAGACTACATTGGAGGGGTGGCTGATGAGTATCACAGGAAACAAAGATAACCCTAGGGGAGCCAAGAGAATTCCTCCACTCAACCAATCCTACGAACCAGACAAGGTCCAATTATGAATTTCCGACTGCAATCTTGATCTATTCGTACAGTTGTTTATGCTTTACCGACTGACTTTGTCCTGCTTGCTTTCTTCCAGACTCTTACGTAAATGTACTCGATGCCCAACGCAGAGCAGGAGCAAGATCCGGAGGGTGAGGCAAGCGGAGGCGAAAGAGGCGAATGGCATTCTGACGGAGAGGGAGAGGGGGAGAGCGGCGACTCGAGTGAAGAAGAAGAGGTCGGCTCTCCTCCCCGCAGGGAAAGGCGATCCAAGCTTGCTCAAGATCCAACGAGCGCCCGTGACAAGGCGACGAGACTATGGTGGACTACGGGCAGTTGACTGTAGTCTTTGAATTTTGAATTTCTTCACTCGGTCTGAGCGGATCAAGTCGAGTGGATTTTTTGAACCAGTGGGGGCACGCTGAGTGCACCCAGTGGGTGTAGACCCCGAGACTATGGTGGACTGCGGGCAGTCGACTGTAGTCTTTGAATTTTGAATTTCTTCATTCGGACTGAGTGGGTCAAGTCGAGTGGATTTTTTGAACCAGTGGGGGCACGCTGAGTGCACCCACTGGGTGCAGTCCCCGAGACCATGGTCGACTGCTGGCAGTCGACTATGGTCTAGAGAATCTGTTTGTTGTTATCTCTCTTTTCTCTTCTTTTTTTGCACTCGCGCTGAAGGAAGGCCTTGCCGAGTGTAACTGAATTAGTGGGGTCACGCTAAGTGCACCCACTGGGTGTAGTCCCTGAGACTACTGTTGGATGATTGATTCAGCAGTAGTCTTACAATTTGTTGACTTTATCCTTTTATCTCTCTGAAATAACCAATCTTTTAACTAGTCGACTGGCTCTTTCCTTGTTTGCAGAAATCTTGTGATCTTGGAGCTCGCTTTGCTGACTTGGAGAAACAGCAGAAACAACTCAACCTAGACCTGGAGTTGGCCAAGACAGAACTGCAGAAAGCCAAGGATGACGCCAATGGTAAGAAATTCCGCTCTAGATTGTCTTCGATCTGGATTGTCGACTGGATTTCATTCTGCTCTTTCTGAATCAAGCATTCTTTATTTTCAGAGAAACTGAACCAGGCTCTGGCCAAAAAGGATCAAGATCTTGCTGCCGCACAGAAGAAGGCCGACGACAAAACTGCTCTGGCTGAACAAAAGCTGGCTTCAGTCGGCAAACTGGAGGAAGAAAATGCCAAGATAAAATCTGCCTGGACGAAGCCAACAAGGAAGTAACCCACTTGAAGAAGGACAAGGTCAATCTGAACGAGAGGATGGAAGGCATTGCTTGCAGGAGGGATGATCTGGAAAGCTATCTGAGGAGCCTTGCCAAGAAGCTGTTCATGAAGCTTGAAGGTATATATTCTGTTCCGACTGGTTTATCTTTATCGACTCGGCATATGACTATTGGCTCATCCTCGGATTGTGCATGCAAAGTTTTGCCGAGATTTCGAGGAGGAAACTGGGCGAATTGAACCAAGCTTGGACCCCATCAATTCCCCTGTGAAAGATGAAGCTGCTATGAACTTGCTCCAACTGGAATCCCGTATCGACGGTGTTGTTGACTATCTTGCTCGACTGAAGGTCGCAATTTCTCGGATCGACACAGCACTCTCGAATGACCTCGAGTCTCTGATGAATCGACTTAACGAAATCCCAGGTCGAGTGCAGGAGTGGAAAAAGTCCTCTGCCCGGTGCGGTGCTGATGTGGCTCTATCTTTGGTTCGCGTCCATTGCAAGGAGGCGCGAGAAGAGAAGCTAGCGGCTATCAAGGTCGCCAATACCAAGAAGCATGACTTCCAATCCTTCATGGAGACTTTCATTGCCGCAGCCACTCGGATTGCAGTCGACTTGCACCTCGTCGTCCTTGCAGATAGGGATGTAGCGCACATTGTACTTGTGGCGTAGCTCCGAAGGAGAAGGTTGCAGTCGACCTGCACCTCGTCGTCCTTGCGGATAGGGATGGAGCGCACATTGTACTTGTGGCGTAGCTCCGAAGGAGAAGGTTGCAGTCGACCTGCACCTCGTCATCCTTGCAGATAGGGATGTGTTCCAAACTTAGGCGAGTTCTGGACAACAGTTAAGCCTCCGAGTGGGAGGACTGCTCTCCACTCGGTAGGATTTTTCAAAACTTAGGCGAGTACTGGACTGCAGCTAAGCCTCCGAGTGGGAGGGTTGATCTCCACTCGGTAGGATTTTTCAAACTTAGGCAAGTACTAGACTGCAGCTAAGCCCCCGAGTGAGAGGATTGCACTCCACTCGGTATGATTTTTCAAACTTAGGCGAGTACTGGACTGCAGCTAAGCCTCCGAGTGAGAGGGTTGCTCTCCACTCGGTAGGATTTTTCCAACTTAGGCGAGTACTGGACTGCAGCTAAGCCTCCGAGTGAGAGGGTTGCTCTCTACTCGGTAGGATATTTCAAACTTAGGCGAGTTCTTGGACTGCAGCTAAGCCCCCGAGTGAGAGGGTTGCTCTCCACTCGGTAGGATTTTTCAAACTTAGGCGAGTACTGGACTGCAGCTAAGCCCCCGTGTGAGAGGCTTGCTCATCACTCGGTAGGATTTTTTCAAACTTAGGTAGTCTTGGACTGCAGCTAAGCCCCCGTGTGAGAGGCTTGCTCATCACTCGGTAGGATTTTTCAAACTTAGGCGAGTACTGGACTGCAGCTAAGCCCCCGAGCGAGAGGCTTGCTCATCACTCGGTAGGATTTTTTTAAACTTAGGTGAAACGGATTCGTAGCTAAGCCCCCGAGTGAGAGGCTTGCTCATCACTCGGTAGGATTTTTGAACTTAGGCGAAACGGATTTGCAGAGAAGTCACCCACTGGGGGATTTTAAACGTAAGCATAGGTAACAACAGATTGTTCAGAAATATTATAAAGCTCTTGTCTTTGATAAACAAACTACAAAGGTATTTCTTATTACATCTCATCCGAGTGAGTATTTAAGTATAAAAGGGGCAGAGCAGCTCCGCGTTCCAAGCCCGTGGCTCGTCTTTCTGCTGCTCGACATTATAAAGGTGGTATGCTCCATTGTGGAGAACTCTGGTGACAATGAAGGGGCCTTCCCAAGCAGGGGCAAGCTTGTGTGGTTTCTGTTGATCCACTCGAAGAACCAAGTCTCCCTCCTGAAAGGCTCGACCTCTCACGTTTCTGGCGTGGAATCGACGCATGTCTTGTTGATAAATAGTCGATCAGATCAGGGCCTTCTCTCTTTCCTCCTCCAAAAGGTCGACTGCGTATTGCCGAGCCTGTTCTGCTTCAACTTCAGAGCGAGCTCGAATCGAGGTGCATTGTGAAGTAAGTCACTCGGCAGAACGGCTTCAGCTCCGTAAACCAGGAAGAATGGAGTTCGGGCAGTCGACCGATTGGGAGTTGTCCTTAGACGCCAAAGAACTGACGGAAGTTCATCAACCCAGGCGCCTGCTACATCCTTGAGATCACACATCAGTCGAGGTTTCAGTCCTTTGAGAATTAGGCCATTTGCTCTTTCTGCTTGTCCATTCGACTGGGGGTGAGCGACTGAAGCATAGTCGACTCGGGTGCCTTGAGAAGCGCAGAAGGCTCTAAACTCATCAGAATCGAAGTTCGACCCATTATCCGTGATGATGTTGTGCGGAACCCCGTATCTGAATGTCAATTCTCTGATGAAACTGACAGAAGTGCTAGCTTCAAGATTATTGATAGGCTTAGCTTCAATCCACTTGGTAAACTTGTCGACTGCTACAAGCACGTGGGTGAAGCCGCTCCTACCGGTTCTCAGTGGTCCGACCATATCCAATCCCCAAACAGCAAAGGGCCAGACGAGTGGAATGGTCTTCAGGGCTGACGCAGGTTTGTGCGACATGTTGGAGTAAAACTGGCAACCCTCACATTTGTCGACTATATCTTTCGCCATTTTCTTTTGCTTGAGGCCAGTAAAATCTAGCTCGGTATGCTTTAGCCACGATGGTCCGAGAGGACGCATGGTGACCACAGGTCCCCGAGTGGATGTCGTTGAGGATCATTCGACCTTCTTCTGGCGTTATGCATTTCTGACTGACTCCTGTCACCCCTTCTCTGAACAGTTGCCCTCTTATCACAGTAAAGGCTTTGGATCGACGGACGATCTGTCGAGCCTCTTCTTCGTCTTCTGGGAGTTCCTTCCTAAGAATATATGCAATGTAAGACACTGTCCAGTCGGGAGTGATGACCAAAACCTCCATGATCAGGTCGACCACGACTGGGACCTCGACTTCAGTCGGATCTGTGGCACTCTTAGGCTGCGGGGGCTCTTCGGTGAAAGGATCTTCTTGAACTGACGGTGTGTGAATGTGTTCCAAGAACACATTGCTGGGAATGGCTTCTCTCTTGGAACCTATCTTTGCCAAGTTGTCGGCAGCTTGATTTTTCAGTCGGGGTATATGATGGAGCTCTAACCCCTCAAACTTCTTTTCCAATTTCCTAACTGCATTGCAGTAGCCAGTCATGGCTGGGCTTCTGGCGTCCCACTCCTTCATCATTTGATTGACTACCAAATCTGAGTCGCCATAGATCACAAGGCAACGGACGCCGAGTGAAATGGCCATACGTAATCCATACAGGAGTGCCTCATATTCTGCTTCATTGTTGGACGAGTCAAAGTGAATCTGGAGGACATATCTGAGCTTGTCTCCTCGGGGGGATACCAATACTACCCCAAAGACGGAACCGTTCAAAGATCTTGGAACCATCAAAAACATGGTCCAGTGCTCCGAGTGAACTTGAGTCGGCAGTTGCTGTTCAATCCACTCGGCGAGGAAATCTGCTATTGCTTGGGACTTGATAGCTTTCTTTGCCTCAAACTTGATATCTAAGGGAAGGAGTTCAATCGCCCACTTTGCCACTCGACCAGTTGCATCTCTGTTGTGTAGAATCTCTGACAATGGAGCGTCGCTGACGACTGTAATTAAATGATCAGAGAAGTAATGTGCAACCATCTTCGTGGTCATATAAATCCCATAAACCAGCTTCTGATAATGGGATATCTTTGCTTTGATGGAGTCAAAACTTCAGAAACATAATATACAGGGCGCTGAACTTTATAGGCTTTTCCTTCTTCTTCCCGCTCGACTGTAAGTACAAGATCGACGACTTGTCCAGTGGCTGCAATGTAAAGCAGCAAAGGTTCTTTGCTGATTGGGGCAGCAAGCACCAGTTGGGTGGAAAGCAGGGCTTTTAGCTGTGCAAATGCTGCATCAGCTTTAGGGGTCCACTCGAACTTATCTGACTTCTTCATCAGTCGGTAAAGAGGCAATGCCTTTTCACCGAGGCGAGAAATGAATCGACTTAGGGCGGCCAAGCAACCAGTAAGCTTCTGGACATCATGTACACGCACGGGGCGTTTCATTCGGAGTATGGCCCCCACTTTCTCTGGGTTAGCGTCGATCCCTCGCTCAAACGAGAAAACCGAGCAATTTTCCGCCTGGGACTCCGAATGTGCACTTTGATGGATTGAGCTTGATATCATACCTTCTAAGGTTGGCAAAGGTTTCAGCAAGGTCAGCCAGTAGGTCGGAACCTTTACGTGACTTGACCATAATATCATCCATGTATGCTTCCACATTCTGACTAATTTGAGTGAGTAAACACTTCTGAATCATCCGCATGAATGTGGCTCCGGCGTTCTTCAAGCTGAATGGCATGGTGACATAACAGAAGCACCCAAATGGTGTGATGAAAGCTGTTTTTATCTCGTCGGGTCCATACAGACGGATCTGATGATAGCCCGAATAAGCGTCCAAAAAGGACAAATGCTCACACCCTGCAGTTGAGTCGACGATTTGGTCGATGCGAGGGAGAGGAAAGTGATCTTTCGGGCAGGCCCGATTGATATGCTTGAAGTCGATGCACATGCGAAGTGAGTTGTCCTTCTTAGGAACCATGACAACATTAGCTAACCACTCGGAGTGGTAAATCTCTCGGATAAACTCAGCTGCCAGGAGCCAAGCCACTTCTTCTCTGATTGCTTTCCTCTTCTGCATGGTGGACCGTCGAAGATGTTCTTTGACTGGTTTCACTTTTGGGTTGACTCGCATACGATGCTCAGCCAGCTCCCTGGGAACACCAGGCATGTTGAAAGGTTTCCATGCAAAGATGGCCCAGTTCTCACGGAGGAACTGGATGAGCACTTCTTCCTATTTGGAGTCGAGTGTTGTTGAAATGTGGGTCGGAGCAGTATTGGGATCCGTCGGGTGGATATGAATCGTCTTTGTTTTGCTAGACGACTGAAATGCCGAATCTGTGGCGGGCTACTTCGCTCGTAACAAATCACTTGGATCTGCATTTTACTGATACTCCTGCAATTCCACCACTGCCATTTGTGCATCGGCAATCTTCGAGCCTTTCTGGAAGCACTCTTCTGCCTTCTTCTGATTGCTAGTGATAGTGATCACACCTTTAGGGCCAGGCATCTTCAACTTGAGATACACGTAGCATGGTCGAGCCATAAAACGTGTGTAAGACGGCCTACCCAGAATAGCGTGATAAGCACTCTGGAAATTCACAACTTCGAATGTCAACTTTTCTTTGCGGTAATTCTTGTAATCACCGAAAACTACATCAAGGGCGATCTGGCCGAGTGATTCAGCCTTCTTGCCTGGGATGACTCCATGGAAACTCATTTTACTCTCACTGAGTCTAGACATCAGAATGCCCATTCCTTTCAGCGTGTCTGCATACAGAATATTCAGGCCACTGCCTCCATCCATTAGAACTCTAGTCACCCGAGTGCCTTCGACGACTGGGTCGACCACCAATGCTTGCCTCCCAGGGGTGGCTTTATGCGTCGGGTGATCATACTGGTCGAATTTAATGGCAGTCTAAGACCATTTCAAATAACTGGGCGTCGCCGGAGCGACCATGTTGACTTCTCTGTTGATGACTTTCAGTCGACTTTTGCTCTCAACATCAGCAAAAATCATCAGAGTGGAGTTGACGTGAGGGTAGCCATCATCTCTTTCCTCTTTGTCTTCAAACTTGTCCGACTCTTTTTCCTTCTCCTTGGGATGTTTATCTCGGAACTGCTGGATTAGGAGCCGACACTGTCGAGTGGTATGCTTTGGGTAAATGAGATTACCCTCCTCATCTTTCTTCGTGTGGATGTGGCATGGTAGATCCAACACATCGTTTCCATCTTGATCTTTTACCTTCTTAGGGTTCCACGATCCTTTGGGTTTCCCCTTAAACTTTCCATGAGTCACGGCTAAGGCTTCTCCAGGAGCAGCTGACTCGGCTTTGCGCTTCTGCTTCCGAATCGGAATTCCTCCCCGGTTTCGTGGACGATTGTTTTGCGTTTGCCACTCCGGAGCCGATCCTCCTCCTCACCATTGGCATACTTGGTGGCAATCTCCATCATCCGAGTCAGAGACATATCTCCGGTCCGACCGAACTTCAGATTCAACTCTCGATATTTGACGCCTTCCTTGAAGGCACAAACTGCTTGGTGATCAGACACATTTTCCATCGTGTGATGCAATGTGATCCATATCTGGATATAATCCCACAAAGTCTCATTGGGCTTCTACACACAGGATTGCAGCTCTGTCAGCCCTGCTGGCCGTTTGCATGTTCCTTCAAATGTTCTGACAAACACTCGAGTAAGATCTTCCCAACTGTAAATACTGCCGGGTGCTAACTGGTTTAACCATGCTCTGGCCGAGCCCTCCAACATCAGAGGAAGGTGCTTCATAGCCACTTCATCATTGCCACCGCCAATCTGAACAGCTACTCTATAATCCTCAAGCCAAGTGTCGCTTGGACTCGCCTTGATGAACTTCTTGATCAAGTCGCCAACCTGAAGTTGGGAGGAATCACCGCGGCCCTGATGGCTCTGCTGAAGCACTCGGGACCTGAGACATGCACTCTGCTGCTGGTTGGTAAATCTATGACAGGGACTTCTCTGTGAGCTCTATTTCTGTCGACCAGACCTTGTACGAGAATTGACCTCGCATCAAAGCCTGGCTCCCTGGTGTCGACTGGAATTCTTCGCCCACCGCTATGAGGGCGTCTGTCATCATGCTGTCAAGGCGCATATGACCCACTCCTTGGGGGAGGTGTGGGCACTCGACGACGATCATCATGATCGAGTCGGCGATCATACTGCTCGCGGTTTCTGTACTGATCTCGCCGATCTCCACGTCCCTCACGCCTCGGGGGCGATCTTGGGCTGTGGGCCGACTAGACTGTATCTGCTATGATGGATCTGCTGTGGATCCAATTCCGCGACTGAGACAAATTTGTATTCTGTTCTCCGGCTGCCCGGAGTAAATCTCTGATCTGCATCAAACCTCTGCTAGCTTCTGACTGGGACGGCTGGATCAATTCTGCTATTCGGGTTGCGGCTGCGAGATTCTGGATTGGAGTTCGATATACCTGAGTTGGAGGCGTAAAAATTTGTCATCGACTGGATGCTGGAACCCGTTGTCGGTGTCAAAAACGGCGGATCTCGGGTAGGGGGTCCCGAACTGTGCGTCTAGGCGGATGGTAACAGGAGACAAGGGACACGACGATGTTTTTACCCAGGTTCGGGCCCTCTCGATGGAGGTAAAACCCTACTCCTGCTTGATTAATATTGATGATATGGGTAGTATAAGAGTAGATCTACCACGAGATCAGAGAGGCTAAACCCTAGAAGCTAGCCTATGGTACGATTGTTGTTCGTCCTACGGACTAAAACCCTCCGGTTTATATAGACACCGAATAGGGTTAGGGTTACACAGAGTCGGTTACAATGGTAGGAAATCTACATATCCGTATCGCCAAGCTTGCCTTCCACGCCAAGGAAAGTCCCATCCGGACACGGGACGAAGTCTTCAATCTTGTATCTTCATAGTCCGAGAGTCCGGCCGAAGGCTATAGTCTGGCTATCCGGACACCCCCTAATCCGGGACTCCCTCAGTAGCCCCTGAACCAGGCTTCAATGACGACGGGTCCGGCGCGCATATTGTCTTCGGCATTGCAAGGCGAGTTCCTCCTCCGAATACTTCATAGCAGATTTTGAACACAAGGATAGTGTCCGGCTCTGCAAAATAAGTCCCACATAACACCGTAGAGAGAATAACATTTACACAAGTTCAATCTGCTGACGTATCCCGCAGCGTGACATCACACCACGGCCAAGCCTTTATTGAATCGTTTTTACTGCCCAACCTCGGTAGCGTTTAGCGAGGCGGTTTCCTTGGCACGCCTTGTTAAAGCAGAGATCGTGTCCCCTTATTCCGGATTCTCATCAATACGGGCGTGGGTAACCCAACCGCGCCATTGATTACGGCGCTTGGGAGATAAGCGAGTTTTATCAGGCCGGTGGGGACGCATAGCTTTGTCCGTCCATATAAGGGGATAAGAATCCGCTTTTTCCACACGCCTTCTTCCTCATTTGCTTATCTATTTCCGCGCACTCGAGCTCCAGCGCCCAACTCCGCACATCCCACCTCAACCTTCTCCAACTATGTCTGGAGCGGGAGGCAAGTGGATGGCCTCCTCCATCACGGAGGGGCACATCAAAAAGCTGCGGAAGGCCGGATACTTGTCCAGCGACATCGCGCATAGGCTCCCCAACGAGGGGCAGCTCATCCCCACCCCGAGGCCCCATGAGAGGGTGGTGTTCCTCCCCCACTTCCTCCGCGTACTAGGGTTTCCACTTCACCCATTCGTCCGGGGGCTCATGTTCTACTACGACCTAGATTTCCACAATCTGGCCCCGAATTTCATCCTCAACATCTCGGCGTTTATCGTCGTGTGCGAGGCCTTCCTCTGCATCCAGCCCACTTCGGCTTATGGCTGAAGACCTTCAATGTCAAGCCGAAGGTAGTGGGCGGCCGCCAAGCGGATTGCGGAGGCGCCATGGTGGGCAGGATGGCCAACGTTCTATGGCACGAGGGCTCCTTTGTGGAGACCATAAAGGGGTGGAAATCGGGGTGGTTCTATATCACCGAGCTGCGCGACTCTCAATGGGCGGCGGCCCCCGAATTCCGATCTGGCTTCCCCACATGGCTCACCTCATGGAAAGAGACGGGCCTGACGTGGGGCAATTTGGAAGAGCTGGCCGGACTCCAAACCTGCGTCCGAAACCTGGTGGACAAGAATCGCAAGCTTGTCAACGTAATCCAGGTGATGCTCATCCGCCGGATTCTCCCATGCCAGCAACGGGACTTCAATTTGTGGGAGTTTGATCCGGCACAGCAGCGAACCTTGAACCGGCTCTTCGGCACTATGTACGAAGACGCCTGGAAGGTGCTATTCAAGGGCGCCGAAGCTCCCGCATCCGCGACGGAAGATCGCGGATTCAGCTCGCAGCATCAAGCCAGCGAGGTAAGTTATTTTACCCTTTACGGGACTCTTTTTTCATAGTTTGACTCTATGCGGGATCTAAAACTCCCTCACCTTTGACAGGACTGGTTGAAGACGTCCGGACAGATCGACTGTCCGGCTCCCTTGCCAGAAGACCCAGCGGACGCCCAATTGACAGGGCTGTTGGTTTCGGCACCTCACTTGGTGCCGGAAAAGAAGGCCAAGAAGAAGGCCACGAGAACTCGAAGGAGCTCTCGGCGCTAGGTATTATCGGACTCATCGTCCGATGACGCTGAGGCAGACTCCTCCCGCGAAGACGAGGAGGAGGAAAAAGAGGCCTCTCCCCCTGCACGGGGAGAGAAGAAAAGGAAGGCCGCCCCCACCAGGGAGGCCGAAGGGTCCAAGAAGGGAAGGACCCTCCCTCCGGACTACACCGCCAATGCCGACGATGGCGAAGAGGGGTGGACTCCAAGGGCCAAGCCCCTGGCGAGATCGTAAGTGTCCGGACACCAGAATAACTCGTGGCATTTCATTTTTCGCATAGCATCCTATAATGCCAGATATAACCATGCAGTCTGCCCGAGGATGGGCTCGACGATTCGTCGAGCGGCTCCCTGGATTCGTCGGAGGTGAATAGCACCTCACTTCCGACCGCCTCGTCTCCTTCCGCCGCAGACGACGCCGGGGTGGAGTCCCAAAAGGGGCCCAGCCAGGAGGAGGTGGCTATGGAGGCGCCGCAAGGTGACGTCCCGGAATCCAGGCTCAAAGGGGATAAAACCCCGAAGGGCTTCAAGTCCGCCCTGCTGATTTGGACTCGCATCGGAACCTTAAAGTGGTTCCGAGTCCGACAGTGACCCTTCGTAAGAAGGGCAAGACTATGACGCCGGTGACCTCCGTCCAACCGGAGGCACCGGATGATTTGATGGAGGTGCTTAACGGCGCTTCCATCGACGAGGAGCACCGCACTGTTATGAGTGTGGTGATCCAGAAGGTTCAGTCCGCCAAGAGCGGGCTGACTGAAGCCTGTGCCAGCCTTCTAACAGGCTTTGAGGTATGTATACAAATATTGCCGCATAGACAGTAGCCCCTGATGCTCAGTTTGGTGTTCGGAAAGAAAAGGCCGAACTGACGATCTAAAAAGATATACGCAGGAGTCTAACATAAGTATGTCAATATGGGAATGCAGGCGCTGCTGACCTCTGCCGCCAAGACCGATGCGGAGGTTGGTGCATTGAAGCAGTGCCTCGAGCAGTCCGAGAACGAGCTCGGACTTTCCAAAAAGAGCAGCTTGAGGACAAGGAAGGTAAGTAATACCTTATGGGAGTATTTAAAAGATGTGTTTGCAAAAAATGACAGGAATAACATGAATATTGCAGGGGCCACGAAGGAGGTGGCGACCCTGAAGGAGGCGGTGTCCCGAACCGAAAGCAATGCGGCCGCGGAGCGCATCGAGCGAGGAAAGCAGGAGGCGCTGGTGGCGAAGGTGCGGCAAGAGCTCCAGGCTCTCGTGGAAAAGCACGAGAGTTTGGAGCGTGACTCAAAGAGTCGGGAGTCCGAGCTCGCCACGGCCCTTGAGAGCGCTGAGGCCGCTAAGGCCGATGCCCAGAAAGCCCTCCAGGAGATTGAGGCGATGAAGAAGATTGCGGCGGGTAAGGAATTCTATATGCAAAGCAAAAATGTGAAAGTGAATTATCTGTTGCTTACCCGAATCCGGAGCTCTCCAGGAGCATTCGCAAATCTGCCTCAGCAGGTGGCTGAGGCCGCGATTCTACCGAGCCGAGGAGGGAGCTCGACGGAGAAGGTGTTCTGGTCTCAGTATGCTGAGGCCGGACATCCGGTGCCCTTAAGCGACTAGCTGAAGCAACTGGTCGAGCTCCATAAGGTGTCCGAACAGGCCTTAAGGGGCCTCATAGTTCGGCTGTGGCAGAAGGAAGCCATGCCTGGGAGCTACTTCGGGCTGGTGAGGCGGCTGGTGGATGCATGTCCATGGGTTGAAGTCATCAAGCGCTCCGTCTGCATCGAAGGTGCTCAGAGGGCCTTGCCCTTGCTAAGGTGCACTGGGCAAGATGGACGCTGAGAAGCTTGTGAAGGACGGACCACTGAAGAAGGAGCATCGCAAGCCTGAAATGTATTATGAGGGCGTCCTGAAGGGTGCCTGCCTTATAGCAGATGAATGCTCCAAAGATATAATTTTTGAGTAGACTCGCATTTGTTATCCTGTACGCTGAAAACTTGTTCATATGCGCTAAGCAACACTTTTTAATTTAAAATATTACCTTCTGTGCGGCCGTGTATTAAATTTGAGAGATGGCGAGTCGTTGGCTTCAGCCCCCATGCCACGAAAGTCTTTGGGGTGTTCGGGATGAACTTGAGCGCCGTGTTCCCATTCTTGGGTCGCTTCGAGGAGGCGCTCAGCATAGCGAACAAGGCAACCGGACTATAATGCTTGAACACTCTCACTTAGCCATAGAATTCTATAATTTTAAATTTCGGCAAAGCCCCTGGTATTCGGAAGACCGAGTTCGGGGCGCTATCCACGCCTAGGACGGACAATGCCGACTCCTCGCTCTAAGCGGCATAAGTCTTTGGGGACTCGAAAACCTCTCGAACAGCGACCGGCTCTCGCCCTATCATGACGGTCAGTTTTTGCTTTCTCCACTGAGGTGCTTAACCCAGCTCAACCGGGGCACAATCTCAGTGGTTCTCCCAGTGCTACCTTAGCCGATATAACGGAACGTAGGTACGAAAACTTGGTAGCCGTGCAAACCCAACTATTGACCCAAGACATGATTAAGAGCCGATGCATATAATGCTATAAGTTTGGGGTGCCGCACTTGTGAAAGTGTTCGGACTTATCAAACCATATTATGGGCTACTTAAGCCCCTGGTGTATTGCCCGTACCAAAGTGTACGGTTGCACAATGTCATAAATGAACATATATATATATATATATATATATATATATATATATATATATATATATATAAGGGAAATCAATAATAGGCGAAGCTATATATTGTTAATTCAAAAGGGCTCTTTGTAAGAGCGAACGATACAAATAGTGCGATAAGCAAGGGACGGACTTTTAACATGTCTCCCTCGAGGTAAGCAGCGGGATGTTGTGTAAAACAGATATATTTCTCGTAATAGAGACCACCTGGACACTCGACGTAGCTTTCTGCTTCCCTGGCTGTTGCATCGTGTGTTCGGCGACTCTAATGCCGGACAGGGCTTCGTGAGAACGGAGTCCTGAAAGTAAAAAAGAAAGAGAAAAAAAAGAATGACACAATCAGGAGCCCCTAGTGTGGTTGAGCCGCATTCTGGGCATGCCGTGGTCGTGCTCCTTCCCGTATGCCCATTGTATTTCCAGAGCGCAATTATGTACGCGTAATACTGGTTTCGCGATTTCGCGAGGGCTGGGGCTTGGGCCGCATTGCTATGCGTGCTCGGAACGTGCCAGGCGGTCTTGTTGTAGGTTACTCCGGGCGTGCTTGACGGTGTCCGGGCGTTTAATAGCCGGACTCGAGAATTGCCTTAAGAGGCTGCTTTGCACTTCCGCCGCGAGGGCTGCCGTATGCTCCTCCGTCCGGAGAGAGCGTTCGGTGTTTCCATTGACCGTAATGACTCCTCGAGGACCTGTCATCTTGAGCTTGAGATATGCTTAGTGCGGCACCACATTGAACTTTGCAAATGCGGTTCGTCCGAGCAGTGCATGATAGCCGTTGTGGAACGGGACTATGTCGAAGATTAACTCCTCGCTCCGGAAGTGTAACTGAGCCTGTACAGTTGGCCTCTACAACTGGTATGACGCCTTTGAAGGTCGTCTTTGTGGGTTTAATCCTTGATGGGTCTATGCCCATTTTGCACACTGTATCCTGATAAAGTAGGTTCAGGCTGCCGCCGCCGTCCATTAGGACTCTAGTGAGGTGAAATCCGTCTATGATTGGGTCTAGAACCAATGCGGCGAATCCGCCATGGCGGATGCTAGTGGGGTGGTCCCTTCGATCAAAAGTAATCGGGCAGGAAGACCACGGGTTGAACTTTGGGGCGACTGGCTCCATCGCGATATCGCCCCTTAGTGCATGCTTCCGCTCCCTTTTGGGTATGTGGGTTGCGTATATCATGTTCACCGTCCACACTTGCGGGCGAATCCCTTCATCCTCTATTGTTCGTGGCCGGGCTCCTCCTCGTCATCTCTATGCAGCCCCTTGTCATTGTTTTCGGCATTTAACTTGCTGCCGCTTGAACACCCAACAATCCTGTTGGTGTGATTGGTAACTTTGGGTGCCATGTATCCGCACGAGCGATCGAGTATTCGGTCCAAATTGGGCCGGGCCCGGAGTATTTCTTTTAAATGGCTTTTTCCGCTGACCGGGTTTAGAGCCTCTGAATCCGGCATTGACTGTCGTATCCTCAGCATTATCGCCGTTAATGCGGCGCTTGTGCTTGTTGCGACGCGACCTGCCACTGCTGTACTTGGTATCCGAATTACCAGGGCTCTTGGTCATGTTGTTACTACGAGCTAACCAGCTGTCCTCTCCCACACAAAAAAGGGTCATGAGTGTTGTGAGGGCTGCCATGGATTTCGGCTTTTCCTGTCCTAGGTGCCGGGCAAGCCACTCGTCACGGATATTGTGTTTGAAGGCTGCAAGGGCCTCGGCATCCGGACAATCGACGATTTGATTTTTCTTGGTTAGGAACCGTGTCCAGAATTGTCTGGCCGATTCCTCTGGCTGCTGAATTATGTGGCTTAGGTCATCGGTGTCTGGTGGTCGCACATATGTGCCTTGGAAGTTGTCGAGGAATGCGGCTTCCAGGTCTTCCCAACAATCGATTGACTCTGCTGGCAAGCTGTTAATCCAATGTCGGGCTGGTCCTTTAAGCTTGAGTGGGAGGTATTTGATGGCGTGTAGATCATCACCGCGAGCCATGTGGTTGTGAAGGAGATAGTCCTCGATCCAAACCGCAGGATCTGTTGTGCCATCGTATGATTCAATGTTTATGGGTTTGAAACCCTCAGGGATTTGATGATCCATCACTTCATCTGTGAAGCATAGCGGGTGTGCGGCGCCTCTGTATTGGGCTATATCACGACGTAGCTCGAATGAGCTTTGTCTACTGTGTTCGGCCCGGCCGGAATTGCTATATCCGGCGTGACGGTTATCGTCACGTGTTGTGGGCGCCCACGCGATCCATAGATCGATCTTGTCTGCCTTGCCTTGTCCTCCAATATATCTCGCAGGTTTGGCGCATTTCCCCATGCCTTTGTATTTTTTTAGCGGCGACGGGGTGCAGCTTGAATTGAGGGCCGAGAGGCCTCTCTGTCGCGGCCATGAGGTGGCTGGTCAGCTATATCATGCACCGGTGATGTAGGTTTAGGTGCTTCCTCCTCTAATCGGGGTAGCAGCCCGCGTCTTGGGTAGCTCTTGGATGGGCGCTCAAGTTCATACTCTTCTGCCGCAAGGACTTCAGTCCATTTGTCAGCTAGCAAATCTTGGTTAGCTCTAAGCCGTTGCTGCTTTTTCTTGAGGCTGCTTGCCGTGGCCATGAGCCTGCGTTTGAAGCGCTCTTGTTCGACAGGATCCTCGGGCACGACAAATTCGTCGTCGTCGAGGCTTGCCTCATCTTCAGAGGGAGGTATGTAATTATCGTCCTCTACCTCTTTTTCTGCCGCTCTCGCATGAGGGCTGGCTTCTCCATCCTCCTGCACTGAATCTTGCTGGAGGGGGTTGTCTTCGGCACTGTCCGGGGTGTTATTATCTCCCATGTCAGAATCACCGTTTTTTCTATGGCGGGATTTAGAGCGGCGCCGCTGACGTCGGCGCTTAGGCTGTTTCTTGGAGGGGTCATTCTCCGCTGTTCCATCGCCATTCCCATCTTTTGGGATGTCCACCATGTATATGTCATATGACGAGGTGGCCTTCCAGTGCCCTGTGGGCGCTGGTTCTTGGTCGTCTCCTGCATCACCGTCCATACCGTCCATGTCTTCAGAGTCGAAGTCGAGCATGTCGGTTAAATCATCGACAGTGGCTACGAAATGGGTGGTGGGTGGGCTTTGATTTTCTTCGTCGTCCGCATCCCAACCTTCCTGGCCATAATCCGGCCAGGCTCCTGATAAAGAGAGAGACTTTAGTGAACTCAGGATGACGCAAAAGGGCGAGTGCTGAAAGATGTCCGCGGCAGAGAATTACATGATCTGCGACCAGTCGGATTCGATTGGTAGGGGCGCGGAAGGCTCAGAGTCCGGAGAGGAGTCCGCGCCTTGAGTCACGAAGCCATAAGGGACGGGTAGGTGTATGGCTCAATCACCGTGGAGATCGCAGCCCCCGAGGCGGTGTCCATCCACCCATCCTCGATCGATGCGGTCGGCTCCGAGCTAAAGGTCGGAGCGGACTCTGGTGCGGCCTCCAGGACATTGTCCGGAGGCAGAGATAGATCATGCCCTTCGGGACAGTGCGGCGCGCTTGGCTGTGGCTCCAACCCGTCGAAGATCAAGTCTCCGCGGATGTGAGCCGCGTAGTTCAAACTTCCAAATCTGACCTGATGGCCAGGGGCATAGCTTTGAATCTGCTCTAGATGGCCAAGCGAATTGGCCCGCAGTGCAAAGCCGCCGAATACGAAGATCTGTCAGGGGAGAAAGGTCTCACCCTGGAGCGCATCATTGTTGATGATCGGAGGAGCCATCGGGCCTAAAGAGGACGACACATAGGAACTCCCAATGAAAGCACCAATGTCGGTGTCAAAACCGGCGGATCACGGGTAGGGGGTCCCGAACTGTGCGTCTAGGCGGATGGTAACAGGAGACAAGGGACACAATGTTTTTACCCAGGTTCGGGCCCTCTCGATGGAGGTAAAACCCTACTCCTGCTTGATTAATATTGATGATATGGGTAGTACAAGAGTAGATCTACCACGAGATCGAGAGGCTAAACCCTAGAAGCTAGCCTATGGTATGATTGTTGTTAGATCTCTGGGACTAAAACCGTCCGGTTTATATAGGCACCGAATAGGGTTAGGGTTACACAGAGTCGGTTACAATGGTAGGAGATCTACATATCCGTATCACCAAGATTGCCTTCCACGCCAAGGAAAGTCCCATCCGGACACGGGACGAAGTCTTCAATCTTGTATCTTCATAGTCCGGGAGTCCGGCCGAAGGCTATAGTCCGGCTATCCGAACACCCCCTAATCCGGGACTCCCTCACCCGTTGCCGAGCACGCTCGTCGAGTGCGTGCTGGAGGTTCTCCATTCTAGTGCGCTCGGCCAAGTTGACCAGGTGCGCCTCCTCCATGGCCCGGGCCTCGGTTGTTTCTTCGATGATAGGAGTATGAAGGGCATCCATGTTCCGGCGGCGAAGTTCTTCCCTCTGCTGCGAAGAGAGGGGATCGGGGAGATACTCCTCATGGACACGCGACGGATCGCCTCCGCCATCTCCACCGTCAACGCGAGGGAAGCCGGGAGGTCTGCGGGGCCCATCAACCATCAAGACTTCTTCCGCGGGATCACTGCTGTCGCACTCGGATGCAGTCTCTGCGGAGCCAGTCGACAGGTCGAACAGGCCGTAGAGAGTTTCGTCGGGCTCGATCGCCACGACTTGAGGGGTGGCTGTCGGTGTCAAAACCGGAGGATCTCGGGTAGGGGGTCCCGATCTGTGCGTCAAGGCTGATGGTAACAGGAAGTAAGGGACACGGATGTTTACCCAGGTTCAGGCCCTCTCGATGGAGGTAAAACCCTACTTCCTGCTTGATTAATATTGATGATATGGGTAGTACAAGAGTAGATCTACCACGACATCGTAGAGGCTAAACCCTAGGAGCTAGCCTATCAATGTATGATTGTAATTGTGATCGGCCTTATAAGGACCAACCTTTCTGGTTTATATAGACACCGGAGAGGGCTAGGGTTTACATGAAGTCAGTTAAAAGGAAGGAAATATAATATCCGGGTCACCAAGCTTGCCTTCCACGCCAAGGAAAGTCCCATCCGGACACGGGCCGAAGTCTTGAGTCTTGTATCTTCACGCTTCAATAGTCCGGACGTTGTACACAGTCCGGCTGTCCGGATACCCCCTAATCCAGGACTCCCTCAGTAGCCCCTGAACCAGTCTTCAATGACTATGAGTCCGGCACGCAGTTTTGTCTTTGGCATTGCAGGGCGGGTTCCTTCTCTGAATACCCCAAAGTGCTTGTTACGGCGAATAGTGTCCGGCCTCCAATCAATGTTGTGCTCCTTGGCTTCGGTGCCTCAGTAATGACCATCTCCACGTGTCAAGCGAATGCGAGGAGTCGAGGCATTTTTGCATTTGCCACCCTTGATCCTCCGGGCGAACCGTCTATTTGAAGGGACGGGGATTCTCAGATCCAAACCTCACTCTCCCTCCCAGAGCCTGCATCCAACAGAGCGCTTCGCAAAAAGCCATTCCAACATGGCTGGCCATCGTAGCTCTTCTGCTTGCCCTTCCCGTTCCAAGTCGGGGTATTGGGGAGATTGTTCGGTTCCTCATAGCCGCTTGACAAGGTTACAAACCCAAGGGTTTCTCCCACCGGCGTTCATGGCCTCCGTCCGAGCTGGAATAGCCACTTATGACGGAGGAGACCAGGCTGAGGGATCTCATAACCCATCTCTGGAGGAGCGTATATGTCTGATCCCTCATCTGCCGAGGGGCGTTGGGTTCCCCATCCACCCGTTTCTTCGCGGGCTCCTGGAGTTCTACGGCCTCCAGTTACACGATCTTACCCCCGGCTCTATTCTGCACATAGCGGGGTATGTTGCCCTCTGCGGGCTGTTTCTAGGCTGCGAACCACACTTCGGGTTATGGCGGAAGCTGTTCGGCCTCGTCCCCCATACCCAGGGGGAGTCCCTATGTCAAGTGGGCGGGGCCGAAGTATGGTGCATTGCCGAGACCAGATACCTATCTGGCACTCCTAAGAAGGCACCAGAAAACTAGCCTTCGGAGTGGTTCTATATAAACGACGTCCCCCTTCAGGATCCAGTCCGGATAGGTCTCCGTGAGTTCAGCAACGCCCCGCCGACTGCACGCCTAAGCTGGCGCCCCCAGGGCCCTCAAGAAGACGACACGAGGGAAATATTCCTCCTGATGGACAGGATGAAGTTACTGGCCAAATCCGGACTGACGATAGTTGAGGTTATGGCGATATGCATAAGACGGGGAGTGCAACCGCTCCAATATCGGGGGAAGCTCATGTGGCATTTCAACGGGGAAGACGACGCCTCCCGCTGCGGCCGTAAAGGTCCGGACTCCGCTGCCGCTCTGGCAAGGATATTGTCCGATCTGTACAAAGGGGAAGAGGAGGAATTTCTTCGCATAAAAACGTGGGAAGGATTCTCCATGTACAACCCCCCAGCGTGGGTAAGATGCCATTCTTTTTCCCCACTTTGCTCTAGCGTTCTTCTGCTAAGATCACTTGCATCAATGCTTCTGGGCAGGAATTAAGGAGGGCCGTAGAAGGAATCTTCAGCCCTCCCGCAACCGTGAGGACCTGTAAGGGCCCTAGATCTGGGACTTAAAGTGGATCCGGATATCACCGTGGAGCTTGTCAACGGGTATTTTATCAAACGAGCTGGGATGGCGCCCTAGTGGCCATTACGGCCGACTACCCTGGACTGCTCCCCTCTTCATGTGTAAGCCGAACTAGAAAGCCCTGTCCTTCGAAGAGGACTCCCCCCAGGTGTTATAATTTACCCTTGAGGCGTCATTCTATATGCAGAAACGACGACCGGAGCGAGGGGCCGAGCCCCTAGGGACTCGTTAACCACGGGCGTCCAGATCGAGCAGGCTTAAGACGAAGGCGGTGAGGGTTGACACACCGCTACAGAGGTAAAACAATAACCTGTCCTGTAATTATAGAATTTAAAATATGACAGCGCCCTTCGTGTCTGGCAGGAAGAAGAATAACCGGACTATATCTGGAGACCCTACCAATCACGCCTCCACCAGCCGGATGGCAGAACCGGCTTCAGGGGCGGAGGCGGACACGGGGCCAGCACCGCATTGCTCTCCGACAGAGAGTGCAGACCTGCTCTCAGCCACAAATTCCGAAGTAGAGAGCGCCATGAATCACAGGCACCGATGGGTCGTACTTCGGAACAACATCTTTTCCAAAGAGGCGTTTCATGCCTTCAATTCGGTGGACGCGTACGTCCAAGCTGCTCGGGGCGGGCTTGCCCAAGTGACAAACCAGTATACCAAAGACATACGGGTGAGGAATTTTGATAAGTATGTATAGCAGTAGCCCCTGAGACTTGAAACGATTGAAACAACAGTTTTAAGGATCAATTTATGTATAGGTCCTTGTAGAGAAGAATGAGCAATTGTTTCGGGAGCTGGAGGACTGCAAGGCCGAACTGAGGGCCGCAGTTGCCAAGTTAGAGGAACCCCAAAGGCCCTCATCTGGTAACAATTATCACAATTGTGCGAAGATGCGCCAGTTAGTAAATGAATAATATGACAAGTCTAACAGAAAATTCTTCAGGCAATCCCGGGGTGAATCCGGAGGGCATAGGAGAGGACGCATCGCATCTCAAAAAGCAGCTAGAGGCTGGCGAGTGCATTCTTACGCGAGTTAGGCGGGAGAAGAACGATCTTCAAGATGCCAAAGTCCAGCTGGACATGGAGTTAAAAGATCTCCGCGCTCAGCTGGCGGACTCCATGAAGGAGAACAAGAGGCTTCGACACGGCATTTACAGTAAGTGCCTAGACGAACTGTTGTACAGTTCGGCGAGGAAGTATATTGAAAGAATTTTGCTTGCAGGAATGTTAATGGGTCGCATACGAGGAGGAGATGCCCTCATCTGCAAATGATTTACTGCAAGACCTTTCGCAACTGCACGAGCGAGCTCGGCAAGTAATGCAGGGTGTTTCTCAGGCTTTGTGGCCATCAAGCCTACTGCCAAATGGCATGGGGGAACTTGCGGACCTGCTTCAAGGGGCCCAGCGGCGCTTCCGTCTATGGAAGATATCAGCATGCCGGCAAGGAGCAAGAGAAGCTTGGGCAATGGTGAAGACACGCTACACCAAGCTAGACCCGAACCATATGGCCGAAGTGGGATCAAGGGGCACGATGGGCAAGAAATTCCCGTTAGTCTGGTGTATGACCAGGTAGCGTTAGCCGCTAAGTATTCTCAACAGGATTGTAAGCTAGATAGCCTGTTGGACGGTATAGAAGAGGAATGTAATCAGTCCAAATAACTGTGTAATTTAATGGGCATGATTAGCCCCTAGCCGGATTAAAATCATTTGTCATGGCGGACCTTTTCGCTTCAGCCCCCGGATCCTATAGTCCAGGGTGTGTCCGAATACCCGCTCAGCTATACAAAACCGGGGTATGCGTGGAAACAAGGCGTAGGGGTCATAAGTGCTTGAACAGACAAGTACCCAACTAGTTATGTTATATTACATGGATAGTAAGAAACATCTTCCAGAGAGAATAGTTCCGTTAGGGGTTCCTTTCCCTGGGTACGCATGCGGTGATGCACATGTCCAGACTGCGAGCGATGGCACAGGATACAAGACTTCTGGGGATTTATTTTATGATAAGCAAATACATCTTTTGTTCACCGACCGAATATTCTCTTAAGGAAGCTAGCTTTCGGCTTCATCCAGTCTGAGGTACACATCCGGCTGAACCGGCAGTAACAATCACAGAGGTGCTCCCCTTATGCCCTAGCCGAATTAACGGGAACGTAGGTCATAAACACAAGAGCCAGGAAACCCAGCTTGGCAACATCTTAAGTCATATCAATGCATATAATGGTGACGAAAAGGCACATATGGAAAAAGAATGCATATGCGACGGGCAAAAAGCCATGTGAGTGATCATTTTTAGCTTCTGTATCGGAAGCCCCCAGGTATTGCTTACACACTTAGTGCGGCCGGAGTGATCCGTAAATCTGCACTGTATTGAATACTTTGTGTGAAGAGAGAAAAAGGTCGAGAAAGGAAAAGAGGATGGGGCATAATTAAAAGGGAGGGGTTAGGAGACGAACACTGTGTTCGGTGCTAGTCGTAGAATCTCAGAAGTCTTGACGCGTTCCATGGGTTCGGCTCGAGTCGGTTATCGGAAGCATTACGCAAGCGGTACGCTCCTCCGGTGAGAACTTTGTCAATGACGAAGGGACCCTCCCACTTGGCTTTGAGTTTGTCCGTCTTCTTCTCCGGTAGTCGTAGGACGAGCTCGCCAATATTGTAAGTTTTGGCTCGCACTTCTCTGCTTTGGTATCGTCGAGCCTGCTGCTGATAGAATGCGGAACGGGCTTTTACAACGTCGCGCTCCTCCTCCAAGGCATCCAATTTATCCTGCCGATCCAACTCGGCTTCCTTCTCTTCGTACATGCGTACGCGTGGCGAATCATGTATTATGTCGCAAGGTAATACTGCTTCCGTGCCGTACGCCATAAAAAATGGTGTGTATCCGGTGGTGTGATTTGGCGTGGTCCGCAGCCCCCAGGGTATGGAGTCGAGCTCCTCCACCCAGTGCGTATCCGACTCTGTCAAGGATCGCACTAGCCTAGGTTTGATGCCGCTCATAATGAGACCATTTGCCCGCTCTACCTGGCCGTTAGTTTGTGGATGGTAGATGGAAGCGTAATCGAGCTTGATGCCCATTTTTGCGCACCAAGTTTTCACTTTGTCGGCTGTAAAATTTGAGCCATTATCAGTGATAATGTTGTGGGGACACCGTATCGGTGTACGACCCCGGATATTAAGTCTATTACTGGTCCGGATTCAGCCGTTTTGACTGGTTTAGCTTCTATCCATTTGGTGAATTTGTCCACCATGACCAATAAGTATTTCTTCTTATGGCTTCCCCCTTTAAGAGGTCCGACCATATCCAGCCCCGAGACCGCAAAGGGCCAAGTTATGGGGATTGTTTGGAGTGCGGTAGGGGGCATGTGACTCTGATTGGCAAAGAGCTAGCAACCGATACAATGTTGGACAAGGTCTTGTGCGTCCGCTCGGGCCGTCGGCCAATAGAAGACTGTATGGAAGGCCTTGCTGACTAATGCCTGAGCCGCGGCGTGGTGCCCGCCCAGGCCGGTGTGGATTTCAGCCAAGAGCCACCGCCCTTCCTCTTCGAAGATGCATCTTTGTAGTACTCTGGTAGCACTTTTCTTGTAGAGTTCCCCTTCGTAGACCTTGTAAGCTTTAGAACGCCGAACGATGCAGCGCTCTTCATTTTGGTCTTCGGGGAACTCCTGCCTATTTAGGTAGGCCAAGAAGGGCTCGGTCCACGGGGCGATTACAGCCATGACTTCATGGGCCGGGGACGTTATTTCGGGGGTAGAACCTCCGACTATGTCTAATGGTTCGGAATATGGGGATGTATTCGGATCCGTGCTAGTATTGCCGGATTCCCCTTCCCATACTACGGATGGCTTGAACAGTCGTCCCAAGAATATGTTAGGTGGGACAGGGTCGCGTTTAGCGCCGATGCGAGCGAGGACATCCGCCGCTTGATTGTTTTCCCGAGCCACTGGTGGAATTCGAGCCCCTCGAACCGAGCTGACATTTTGAGGACGGCATTATGGTAGGCTGCCATTTTCGGGTCTTTGGCATCAAAATCTCCGTTTATCTGCGATATTGCGAGGTTTGAGTCCCCACGCACCTCTAGGCGTTGAATGCCCATAGAGACTGCCATCCGAAGACCGTGCAACAGAGCCTTGTATTCGGCTGCATTGTTGGAGTTTGTGTATAATATTTGGAGGACGTACTGGACCGTGTCGCCGGTGGGAGATATCAGGACTACCCCTGCTCCCAATCCGGCCAGCATTTTAGAGCCATCGAAGTCCATGATCCAGTTTGAGTATGTGCCGTACTCTTTAGGGAGGGCAGCTTATGTCCATTCGGCGACGAAGTCAGCCAACACTTGCGACTTGATGGCCCGCCGTCGTTTGTATGTTATGTCGAACGGCAGGAGCTCAATAGCCCACTTGGCAATCCGGCCCGTAGCGTCGCGGTTATTTATTATGTCATTGAGTGGTACTTGAGGCCACGATGAATCGAACACTCTTGAAAGTAGTGTCGTAGCTTCCGGGATGCCATGAACACCGCGTATGCTATTTTTTGATAGTGTGGGTATCGGGATTTGCATGGGGTTAGGACCGTGGACACGTAGTAGACCGGCCTCTGGAGCCGGTATTTGTATCCGTCGGCCTCTCATTCAACGACGAAAGCACCGCTATTTACGACTTGATGCGTTGCAGCTATGTACAACAACATAGGTTAAATCGATATTTGGCGCTGTTAATACTGGATTACTGGCCAATAGGGTCTTTATTTCATCCAGTCCGCCACGGCTGCATCCGATCCATCTGAAGTGTTCGGTGCGCGAAGAAGGCGATAAAGCGGTAGTGCCTTTTCTCCTAACTCGAGATAAAGCGGCCGAGAGCAGCCACGCATCACCGCTAGTTTTTGGATGTGCTTGAGGTGCATTGGTATAGCCAATCGTGACAGAGCTTCGGATCTTTGCGGATTCGCTTCAATTCCTCTGTTGGAAACGATGAAGCCGAGAAGCTTCCCCGAGGGGACGCCAAAAACGCATTTTTCCGGATTCAGCTTGATGTCATATGTCCGGAGATTGTCAAATGTAAGCCTCAAGTCATCCATGTATGCCTCCACTGTTTTGCCGATTTGCTTTTCCAGGCTTGTTTGAATCATGCGTTGGTAGGTTGCACCGGCGTTCTTGAGCCCGAAAGGCATAGTGTTGAAGCAGAAAGGGCCATATGGCGTTATGAAAGCTGTTGCAGCTTGGTCGGACTCTGCCATCTTTATTTGATGGTATCCAGAGTATGCGTCGAGGAAACATAGCGAGTCGTGTCCAGTTGTGGCATCAATGATTTGATCGATGCGAGGGAGGGGAAAGGGATCCTTGGGGCAAGCCTTGTTGAGGTCTTTGAAATCAACGCATAGGCACCAGGATTTATCCTTCTTTGGCACCATAACCAAATTTGCCAGCCAGTCCGGATGTTTGATATCTCTTATAAATCCGGCCTCGAGTAGCTTGGCTAACTCTTCCCCTATTGCCTGCCGTGTGGGCTCTAAGAACCGCCTTAGGGTCTGCTTGACTGGTTTATATCCTTTTAGGATATTAAGGCTGTGTTCGGCCAGTCTGCGTGGGATGCCTGGCATGTCCGATGGGTGCCAGGCGAAGATGTCCCAATTCTCGCGTAGGAAATCTCGTAGTGCGGCGTCAATCGCGGGGCTCAGCTGTGTTCCGATGGAAGCTGTCTTCGTGGGGTCCGTTGGATGGACCTAGAATTTGACTATCTCTTCTGCAGGTTTGAATGAGGTGGACTTGGGTCGTTTGTCGAGTTTTACATTGTCCATGTCCATGGTGGCCCGTAGTGCTGTTAATTCTTCGGCTGCTAGGGCTTCAGATAATGCCTCCAAGGCTTGAGCTGCGGTTTTATTTTCGGCGCGAAGTGCAACGTCCGGATCACTTGCCAGAGTGATGATTCCCTTGGGTCCGGGCATTTTAAGCTTCATGTAGCCATACTAGGGTACAGCTTGGAAGCTTGTGAACGTGTCCCGCCCTAGAAGGGCGTGGTATCCGCTGTTAAAAGGAGCCACCTGGAATGTGATTTCCTCGGACCTATAATTCTCCGGGGTACCGAATACCACCTCGAGTGTGATTTTTCCCGCACACCGCGCTTCCCGAGTAGGGATAATTCCCCTAAAGGTCGTGCCGCTCCGTTCAATGCGGCTGCTATCAATCTCCATCTTGTTGAGCGTTTCTTCATAAATCAGATTTAATCCGCTTCCGCCGTCCATGAGTACTTTGGTGAGCCGAAAGCCATCTACAATCGGACTAAGGACCAGAGCGGCTGGTGCCTGCACAGCCCGGGGTCGAGGTTCATCACTGGCATTAAAAGTTATAGCAGTGTCATTCCAAGGGTTTATTTTTGCCACACGACAAATTTCAGAGGATCTTCGGCGAGCTCGCTTGCGCCTATTGTTTGAGGTGAAAGTCTCGAAGACTGTTAGTACCGTATTGTGTTCGCTGGCGGGATATTGTTCCGCTTTATGGCCCATAAGAAGATCCTCGCCACTTTTTGCCACATGCCGCGGTATCCAACATGCCCTAAGGCTATGAGTGGGTGTTGTATCCGGTGTACTATGGAGCTTACATGGCCCGTCGAGCCATTCTTCCAATACGGATCTCCACCCTGGCGTGGGCTTTGGTTTCTTGGAGGTTGGATCGGTCGACTTACGAGAGTTCGTCCGTTTAGTTCGGACAAAGGTTTTGGCGGGAGCAATACTATCCCAAAATTCTGTTTGGGTCTTCCAAGCGCTCTCCATCGCACAGTACTTCCGTACTATGGTTGCCAAGTCTGTGAAGCGTACTATGTCGCGGCGGCTTATAGCGTTGAGGAGTCCTTCGTCCGTGCAGTTTTTGCAGAAAAGTGAGACCATGTCCTCTTCGCGGTAGCTCCTGACCTTGTTAAGCGCAAGGAGTAATCTGGCCCAGTAGCGATGTATGATTTCCTAGGGCTCTTGCCTGATGCGGGAGAGACAGTTTAGGTCCAGTTTAGGGTCCGGATTTTGATCCGATCTAACGCCCAAGGGCGCGGGCGGTCCCGAGCTAAACAGTTCAGGATCCGGGGTGCCCAATTTCTTCGGCCCGATGCCCGACTCTAAGTCCGGGACCTGGGTCAGGTTTTCCTTTGAGCAGGTTTTTGGCTCAAGGAGTTCGGTGATCTGAACTCAGCTTTTTCTCAAAGTTGAGGGGCAATCCGCGTGTGGTTCCTCCACTTTCGCTATCTCATGGGTAGCCGGCGGGGACCTGATGTCCCTTTGGTCGGGTTTAAGCCCAACCTGGTCGTAGTCTGTAGCGACTCCCAGAGCGGCGATGCGATCCAAGAGCTCGTTAAGGGAGGAGAGCTCCATTGGATCCATCTATTCGGCAAGTTCCGAACTGACGTGAAGGTTATGATTGATGACCCAAGAAGTCATCATCGGCGCCACCGCCGATGGGACGGCCATGATAAAGCCGCTGAGCTGGAGCGTCTGGCCTATAGCCAGAGTCCCCTCCGAAGTAATGTCGTCCTTGACAATGAGACGAGCCATCGAGCCAGACGGCGACGACACAGAGGAACTCTCAATGAAAGCACCAATATCGGTGTTAAAACCGGCGGATCTCGGGTAGGGGGTCCCGATCTGTGCGTCAAGGCTGATGGTAACAGGAAGTAAGGGACACGGATGTTTACCCAGGTTCGGGCCCTCTCAATGGAGGTAAAACCCTACTTCCTGCTTGACTAATATTGATGATATGGGTAGTACAAGAGTTGATCTACCACGAGATCGTAGAGGCTGAACCCTACGAGCTAGCCTATAATGGTATGATTGTAATTGTGATCGGCCTTCTAAGGACCAACCTCTCCAGTTTATATAGACACTGGAGAGGTCTAGGGTTTACATGGAGTCGGTTACAAGGAAGGAAATATAATATCCGGGTCGCCAAGCTTGCCTTCCACGCCAAGGAAAGTCCCATCCGGACACGGGCCGAAGTTTTGAGTCTTGTATCTTCACGCTTCAATAGTCCAGACGTTGTACACAGTCCGGCTGTCCGGATACCCCCTAATTCAGGACTCCCTCAGTGGCCGACTGGCGAACCACCGCATGCCTCACCCACCGCTGAAGCCTTGATCGACCAAAACTCTTGCGCCGGCGGGCGACAGGGAGGGAGGAAGCTACATAAGCCGGTAATCTTTGGGTCGACGGCTGCCGCAAGAGGACGCACGCGCGAAAGTGCGTTGCCCCGCGGATGGGGAGTGCGTCGACGTCAAGCGGAGCCTCCTGAAGCCAAGCGGAGTCGTCGGCGACAAACACGAGCGCGCCGAGATGGATCTCGCGGCCCTCAGCCAAACCTCCGCCTGAAACCATGATGAAGAGGATCGGAAAAATTGCAACTTCTCCAACAAGTCGCTAAGACACCTGCCCCAAGGTGAGCGCCAACTGTCGTGGTTCTAAGTCTGACAGTAGAATAGGGGGTAGGTAATGTAGAGGCAAGATCTCAGCTATGGAGGAGTTGTACACGCAAGTTTTACCAGTTCAGGCCCTTCTCGGAGGAAGTAACAGACCCTACGCCTTGGAGCCCGGAGGCGGTCGATTTGGATTATGTGCGTATGAGTTTCTGAAGTGCGAACCCTTGTCCCAGAGGAGGGGGGTGGCTTATATAGAGTGCACCAGGACCCCAGCTCCCCTCCGTTACACAGGGTTAAGTGTACATTAAGAGGGGGCGTTACTGGTAACGCCAGTAATAAATTTACACAATGACCATAAAGCTATGACTTAATTCCCGACCATTGCAGGACAGAGTGGCTTTAGATCTTCTGGTAGTCGAGTGACAGTCTTCACGGTCGAGTGACTTTAGGACTGCCGAGTGGAACATAGCTTCATGGTCGAGTGAATGATGATTCTTTTGGTTTTTTAAGATATGTCCTTGGGGAGGGTATCTTGGACTGCTCCATGACCCTACCCTAGGTATATAGCTTCGTAAGGACTCCCACGAGCTGATTGGGCTCCCACGCGAATATATCCTTGTTCGCGCGGAAGAACTTCACCAACGCTTCCTCTTGGCTTGGGTCGAGGCTAGCACCTATGGTAAAGGTGGCTCCTGAGGGCCCGTCCTTGTCGACTGGCACCTGTTTGGTTTCCGCCTTGTCGTGTGTGAACAACTGCTTCCTCTTGGTCGGTGCGGCTCCCTTGGGCTCGGAGGCGCCCGCATCGGCAGGCTGCGCTGCCGCAGCGGACTTGAGGGCAAGCTTGAGTGCCACCCGGGCTTCCTTGGCATCCCCCTTGATAGTGAGGATGCCTTCCCTTCCGGGCATCTTCATGAGGTTGTAGGCCGGATGATTCGCCGCCATGAACTGGGCCAGAGCTGGCACTACAAAAAAAAGACACATCCGTGACATTTTGGGCCGAACGAAAAAAATTTCTGTCATACATATAACACTTCTATGACGATAATTGTGACAGAACCCGGTATCATCATAGATGTGGTGGGCTCATACTTCTATGACAAAAAATCTTGAAAGAAAATGGGCTTTTCGTCCTGGGCCGTCCATGACAGAAAAAACCGTGGTAGAAGCGAGGGGTAGGAAAATTTTGGGGAGTTGCCGGTTACGGTGGGAGGTCGGGGGCCGAGCGATGCACGTTTCTCTCGTACACATACCCGCGTGTGTGCGAGGCGTTGGCTCTAACTGAACCCGAGCGAGGCGTTGGGCTCTAACTGAACCCGGCGATTGCCTTTGCGAGCTACAGCGTTATTGAACCCGGCGATCGATTGATGGCTGTTGGCGAACCCGATGGAGCGATTCTTCGCCATCTGCTGCTAATCAAGTCGATCGATTGGATGAGCGATGGCGTTGCGGGGGGTTGGTGGAGGGGTGCCCGTGGAGTGGTAGTTGAACAGTAGCCTGTTGAGTAACGCGCGGTGGAGGCTGGATGAACAGGAGCCCGTGGAGGCTGGAGGAGGTCGACGGTAGCCCGTGGAGGCTGGAGGAGGTCAACGGTGGAGATGAACAGTATCCCTTAGAGTCCCGTTTTGCGGTATGCCACACCCCTCCCGATGAATAGGACCCCCGTTTCGACCGTAGGAGGTCCTTTTCCTCCGTTTTGCGGTACACCACACCCCTCCCGATCAACAGGACCCCCGTTCCGACCGTAGGAGGTCCGTTTCCTCCGTTTTACGGTATGCCACACCCCTCCCGATCAACAGGACCCCGTTTGACCGTAGGAGGTCCGTTTCCTCGCTTTCTTGATGCGCCACACCCCTCCCGATCAACAGGACCCCGTTCCGAACGTGGCCGGTCGAACACAAGGCTGTTTCCTCCGTTCTGCGGTTCGCCAGGCCCCGTTTCCATTGCCTGTTCCGTCCAAGCCGGTTGGCTCCCACACGTTCCGTTGCCTCCCGATGAATACGACGCATTCTGTTGCCTCCCCATGAACACGACGCATTCCGTTGCCTCCCCATGAACACGATGCATTCTGTTGCCTCCCCATGAACACTACGCAGTCCGTTGCCTCCCCATGAACACGACGCATTCCGTTGCCTCCCCATGAACACGAGCCCTCGCCGTACGTATGCGTGACTAGGCGTTCGAGACCCCGCCCGTATGTACACATACGTGGCCGTATTTTCTTTCTTGCACCCTGGCCGTTGTACGTACGTGTACATGCTACGTGCGCGCCTCTACTACGACACGTGCGCGCCTCTACATCGACCAGTATGTATGTACACGTTCGCGACCAGGATGACAACGCTACGTACGCTTCGACCAGGTGGGTCCCGACTGTCAGGCACTTCCTTGCCTGCGAAGATGTAGCTGGTGGGTCCCAGCAATGATCGGCGAATCGTTTTTTGCGGACGCACTTCCTTGCGGGCGAAGGTGTAGCTTCTTGAGTCGATGAGTCGGGGCGAATCATTTTTTGCGGACGCACTTCCTTGCGTGCGAAGGTGTAGCCGCTGTGTCCCGAGTCGGGGGTGAATCGTTTGTTTTTGCGGACGCACTTCCTTGCGCTGAAGGTGTAGCTGGTGGGTCCGAGCGATGGGGCGAATCGTTTTTTCGGACGCACTTCCTTGCGTGTGAAGATGTAGTGGTGGGTCCCAACGATGTGGGGCGTATCGTTTTTTTCCCAGACGCACTTCCTTGCGTGCGAAGATGTAGCTCGTGGGTCCCAGCAGTCAGGGGGCGAATCATTTTTTTCACGAAATACGGTGGCCCGTCCGGTGGGTCCCCACTATCAGGTGGAGGAACAATTATTTTGCGCATAATAATGAGGCACTTCCTTGCGGCTGCCATGGACCCAGCTGTCAGCCTCTCCACGTACAGTCCACGTCCGATGGTAGTCGTTCCTTGACCACGTTGACCACGCCACGCCGGGAGCACCACGGCGGTGGACGACGGCGAGGCCTAGGAAGGGGACGATCCGGAGCCGGGGAAGACGCGGCAGTGGATGCACACGCGGAGAGGAGTACGAGGGTTCACTGGTTCGGCTGCGCTGCCGTCGTCGCAGAATAACAGGGGGTGTGGGTGAGTGGAGGGATGGCCTGGCCAGCGGTGGGAGTAGTAGGGGGCGGTGAGGCCTCCGCGGCAGCACAGCCGGCCACGGGAGGCAGGAGCAAGAAGCACGACCGGTGCTGCTTTGGGCGGCTGGAGCAAGAATACCAGAGGTTGAAGAAGCACGACGGCCGTTGGATGGACATCGTACGGTCACTGCAGCTAGAATCGTTTATTATTGACTAAAGTTGACAAAGCCCTTGGTACGTCAACTTAGTAGGCCCACAGGTCAGCTTCCGAAACGGTGCGCCCCAGATGTCAGGGGGAGGAATCATTTTTTTGGCGGGTGAAGCTAGAATATCCGAGATTGAAGAAGAAGCACGGCATCCGTTGGATGGACATCCAACGTCGACTGCTGCTAGAACCGTGTGTTGACTATAAGTTGACAAAGCCTTGCATACGCGTCAACTCTGTTTTTTAGGGGACGAGTCAACTTAGTAAGGCCAGAAGTGTGTGGCAGAGAACTTATAGCCCATTTGAGTTTTGTAAGAATGTGTAGCCCATTTTTGAATTCTAATGGAATTTACTACAGCCCATTTCAACCAACCGTTCAAAGCAGAATTCAATAAAATTTCCCACATTTTGATGCGATCCGAATATTTTTATCCTGAAATTTCTAGTCAGATTAAATACAATTTCAATATAAATTTATATTACGTAAAAATCCAACGAAACATTGCGCTTGCAAAAATTAATGAAATTAAAATTTTCAATATTCCAAAAATAATATTTTATAAAGTAATCACTGTTTGGTGCATTTTTTAATAGTTACTATCCAGTTTTTATAATTACATCCCATTTATTATTTCTTAAAGCCCATTTTCTTGTCAAGCCTAATGCATCCCTCCTAAGAAAGATTTGCAGCCAAATGGGCGGTGAATAACAACTTGACCTTGCTCGGGTATTCCTAAAAAAGTATATTGGGCTAGCCATTTCGACTTGAAAAATTTAATATCCGGCCGGATATTCTGCTGGGCTAGGCAGACCTGACCGCCTAGTTAATACCCGCATGGCGATGTTTTCGTTGTTGTTCAGGAGAAAAATTAATATCTGGGGTAAACATCGAAAAAATCTGCAGTGCTCACACCTCAAAAACACAAATCGCCGAGCTGCTTGGTCCCAAATTGTCGGCCGCTTCTTGTGCAATTCTCTCGTTTATGTCGAGAAATCACAGGAAGCAAAATAAAATATAGTTATATATATATATATATATATATATATATATATATATATATATATATATATATATATATACACACACACACACATAAACACTATTCTGATCACGGGATCAGAATAATATTCTGATCACAACACGAATCGCTCGAGTAACGCTACCGACCTTCTCCGTGAACTAGGTTGAACTTCTCGCAACATTGCCCAAATAGGGCTTGCTATATATCGTTGGAAAGCTATGGACACCAATATCATGACCCGACTTAAATTTTTGGCAAAATATAAGCGGTTTAAGAGCAGTTTTAAAAACCGTTTTTTATTCGCACAAAAAACGTGAATCGTATTTTCGATCGCATTTCTAAACCGTTTATCGGAATGAGGCATATAATATGGCGTTGGAAAGCTGCTGCAAAACCGCTCCTTCCACATGTTGAAAGTTTTTTCTAATTCCCTGTGGTTAAAGAGTAATTTGGAAAAACGTTAAATTTCGTAAACTGAACAGCCGAGTTCGTTTTTTCGATGTCATTTCTAAACGGCTAATCCAATGGAGGCATATGCTATGGCGTTGGAAAGCTTATGAAAATGCGCTACTTTTTCATCTTGAAAGTTTTTTTATAATTTTGAATGGTTTAAGAGTAATTTAGAAAATGATCCAAGTCCTACCGAATTCGTATTTTCGAGCTAATGTTTTAACCGTGTGTCCGAATGCAGCAAATGATATGGCCTTGGAAAGCTTGAACAAATGCGAAACTTTCTGGTATGTATTGTTTCTCCCAATTCTTTAGGGTTTTAAGTCGGTTTTGAAAATGGCGAAAAATATATTTTCGCCGTAATTTCTACGATCTTTATCGGAATTGGGCAAATAATATACTGTTGAAAAGCTACGGAAAATTCGAAACTTTTTCATGTTGATGGTTTTCTCTGATTACTAGCCGTTTTAAAGTAATTCCGAAAACGGCGGGATCATTCGTTCTGCCTCTACCGCGAAACAGATTCTTCAAAAATGCACCGCGTGAAGAACCTGAACTTCTAGGTGCGTGTACCTGAACTTCACTCTGTTTTTCACGTGATTTTTTTGCTCATAGATCTTCATTCACTGCTCGTAGCTCTCCATCCCACTCACAGGAATTGAGCGGGTGATATACTGATGGAAAGCTGCTGTAAACACGCAACTTTCCCGTGTTGATCATTTTTTCATACTCGCGACGATTTTGAAAGTTTTTCATCTGAAATTCATTCAGCGTAGTAGTTGAACTTCATGCTATTTTCACGTTCAACTTCTGTGACGTATTTTTGTTTATACACGCGCCTGAACTTCCCTCTGTACAAACCCGACCTTTATCGAAATTTTGAAAACCATTTTTTCTTCATACAAAAAACGTGGATCGTATTTTCGATCGCATTTCTAAACCGTTTAGCAACTAAATACTCGTTTTAGATAGGAATCTCGCTCATAGGCGGATCTTGCACTCAGGTCGTGAAGAACTCGCGTTTTTTTGCGATTTTACTGCCTGAGTTGTTCGACCTGAACTTCCCCCTGTGCTAGGTTGAACTTCCCGCAACATTGCCCAAATAGGGCCTGCTATATACCGTTGGAAAGCTATGGACACGAGTATCATGACTCAAGTTAAATTTTTCGCAAAATGTACGCGGTTTAAGAGCAGTTTTGAAAATCGTTTTTTCTTCACACAAAAAACGTGAATCGTAATTTCGATCGCATTTCTAAACCGTTTACCGGAATGAGGCAAGTAATATGGTGTTGTAAAGCTGCTGCAAAACCGCTCTTTCCACATGTTGAAAGTTTTCTCTAATTCCCTACGGTTAAAGAGTAATTTAGAAAATCGTAAAATTTCACAAACCGAACAGTCGAGTTCGTATTTTCGATGTCATTTCTAAACAGCTAAACCAATTGAGGCATATGATATGGTGTTGGAAAGCTTATGAAAATGCGCTACTTTTTCATATAGAAATTTTTTCTAATTTTGAACACTTTAAAAGTGATTTAGAAAACGGTACAAGTTTCACCGAGTTCGTATTTTTATGTAGTTTTTTAACCCTATGTCTGAATACAACAAATCATATGACGTTGGAAAGCTTGAGGAAATGCGAAACTTTTTGGTATATATTATTTCTCCCAATTCCTTACTGTTTTATGTCAGTTTTCAAAATGGCTAAAAAAGTATTTTCGCTGTAATTTCCACAAACTTTATTGGAATGGGGCAAATAATATACCGTTGAAAAGCTAAGGAAAATGCAAAACTTTTTCATGTCGATGGTTTTCTGTGATTCCCTGCCGTTTGCAAGTAATTTGGAAAATGGCGAGATCATTCGTTCTGCCTTTGTCGTGAAACAGATTCGTGAAAAATGCATCGCATGAAGTACCTGAACTTCTCGGTATGAAATCTTGAACTTCACTCTGTTTTTCACGTGCTTTTTTTGCCCGTGGCTCTCCATCCACGCACCGGAACACTCATCGGAATTGAGCAAGTGATATACCGATGGAAAGCTGCTGTAGACACGCAATTTTCCCATGTTGAACTTCCAGCTATTTTCACGTTGAACTTTTGTGACGTATTTTCGTTTTGTAATTTTCTCATACATTCGTTAATGTCACACAAATGATATTCCTTTTGTACAAATCTATCTCACAATAATTTTTTGAACTTTCTCCGACGAAGGACTTGAACTTATAACAACAAAACTTTCAGCCTTTACTTTTTTATTCTTTTTAATACAAAATTTACACCATGTAGTACATGAACTTCTGACAGTACCTGAACTTCTCTCGGTTACGTGAATTTTTTTAAGTTTTTTTTATGAATTTTTAATCTGATTTTCTGAATCCTTTTTTATGAATTTATGAAGCGCTATACTTTTAGTAGTTGCACTTCTTTTTATTTTATTTTTGAACTTCTTGTTTCCATTCTTTAATAACGAGGAAATTTTCAGTTTTTTATAATCATCGAACTTCTTCATCTTTTTAATATGGACTTCCTGGTTTTATTTCTTAATCTTTTATTATGAATTTTGAAGTGCTCTATTTTTAATAGTTGAACTTCTTGTTATTTTATTTTTAAACTTCTTGCTTGCATTCTTTAATGACTAGGAAAATATGAATTTTCTATAATTATCGAACTTCTCCATCTTTTTAATATGGACTTCCTGTTTTATTCCTTACTCTTTTATGAAATTTTAAAGTGCTCTATTTTTTTAAAGTAGAACTTCTTGTTATTTTATTTTTGAACTTCTTGTTTCCTTTCTTTAATAACGAGGAAAATCTGAGTTTTCTATAATCATCGAACTTCTCCATCTTTTTAATATGGACTTTCTGGTTTTATTTCTTAATCTTTTTTATGAAATTTTAAAGCGCTCTAATTTTTAAAGTTTAACTTCTTGTTATTTTATTTTTGAACTTCTTGTTTCCATTCTTTAATAACGAGGAAAATCTGAGTTTTCTATAATCGTCGAACTTCTCCATCTTTTTAATATGGACTTCATGGTTTTCTGGACTTCATGGTTGATTCTTCAATACTAAGGGATATTTGAGTATTTTAATAACGGTAAAATCTTAGTCTCTAAATAAACATCGAACCACTTTGTTATTTTCGTTTGAACTTCTAGTTTTTTTAGAAATGGGAAAATATATTTTGAAACTTTTTTAGTTGTTCCTTTTTCTAATTTGAATTTATTCGTTTTATACTTTAGTAACATGAACAATCTGAGTTTTTCATAATCTTTGGACTTCTCTTTTATTGTAATTTGAACTTCTTAGTCTTATTCTTAGAAAAAAATATGTTTTTAAATAAGCATCAAACATTTTTTAACGGAGAAAATGTTTTAACCATCCTATGATCACATATGTTTTAATTTCAAGGGTTTTTTTAATGGAGAAAATCTTTTTTTATAAATTTGTGTTGAGATGCTTTGTTTTTTTTTTAGTTTGACCATCTTGGGTTTGTAATAAACATTGGACTTCTTCTTTAAATTTGAACCTTTAGGTTTTTTCTAGAAAAAGGGAAAACCATTATTTTTATAATTGTTGAAATGATCAATTTTTTTAATTTGAACTTCTAGGTATTTTTAGAAATGGTTAAAATCCTTTTTTATATAAAAAATTGAACTGCTCTTACTTTGATCTTCCTGGGATTTTTTTAGATAGGACAACATATGTTTTTGTTACAAACAACAAAACAGTTTTTTTTGGGCTTTTATTCAAAAAGGGAAAATCCATGAATTTTTATTGTACAAACATATGTGTGTCTATTTTTTGTTTTGTTTTTTTTCGAACTCTCCAATTTTTTAGTTTTGAACTTCCAAAGTTAGCATTTTTTGGCAACGCGTGTTTTCCTTCTTGGTATATAAACATCGAATTGCTCTGTTAATTTAATTTTAACTTCTTTGTTTTATTACTATCATAACAGGAACAATATATTATTATTATTTTGTAAAAGTTGAACAGTCCGAACTTCTCGCTTTCTTGTTTTTGAACTTCATTCTTTAAAAAACAAGGAGTATATGCGAACGAAATGCTCATCATCCAGGAACAACAAGGTACTTTGTGTAGCAATAAAAAAAATATTCACGACATAAATCCTTTTTGAACCTTTGTCCCCAAACTCTTTGGACTTTCTTTTTTATTTTTTGCCATTATTTTCTTCGGGATTTTGGATCTGTTGTCCGCTTTGAAAAGACACTTTTTGAGAGAGAAAAAATAATGGTACATCTTGTGAAGACATGAAGCCACGGGGCAATAATATTTGAAGTACTTTGTACGGATTGTCTCTATCAACATGCACATACTTTTCGAACCAAAATCTGAACCAGAGTAAGAAGAAAAGAGAGTACAAAGGAGCATGAACTAGCATAAACATGTACGGAAAGTCCATAGCGATCTGAACAGCATCTCTGAATTTTTACGAAAAACTCTCTGAAACTATTTCTTCCCCTGTTATGACTAATCTTCAATTTACAGACTCACAGCAAAAAGAAGAGAAGAGGCAACGGGATGTATATGAAGAATCCACAGGGTAGTTCACATTTTCTCCCCATTTCATACCTGCAAAAGGTACGGGCATTTCTTTTTTGTTTGCAAGAAAGACTAATCAAGACAACCGCATTGTACCGAATGGATTGATATTTTGTGTTCAATCTTGACTGAAGGTAATCTAAGAGGAGCACGGGCGGAGTTGGACGACCTGGTGTGCCAAAGTTGAATGGCCTGGGCATGCGGCGCTAGCTGTAGGTTGTAGACTGGTGTGGCGGCGTGCGGCCAGCTGCAGGTCGAGGCCTCTTCTAGCTACAGGTTGAGGCCTCCTCCAGGTGCAGGTCACGCCCAATCCCCATCAGTGGCGCCGCACATGAGACCCCGTGTGCGCACATGGGCTGGTGGTTCCTGACGAGTGGCTCGCGGTGGTGGCGTGCCATCTGGTTGCGACTGCAATTCCCGTGGTGGTGCTGGCGGCACTGCGTCAAAGAGAGGAAGAAAGTTAAGAGGGAATTGCTCTTAGAAGAAGTCTCCCTTCATCGGATTCAGCAGAAGTTGAACCGGATGGTGGGCAGCAGGATCCAAGGTGATGTGTTTGCGGATGGCGGCTGGCTGCTGCTGAACGACCCGGGGTTGCGTAGTGGAAAGGCTTGGGAGGCTCTGTCGCTGAACGGCCCAGGGTTGCGTTGGGAGGACTCGGGGCGGTCCTGTAGTTCGGATCTGGGTGAGGATGCTAAGAAAATGCTCTGCAGGACAACACACACACACACACACACACCAGAACAACTACACATTAGGATTTCTAAATGGTCCTCTGTTTGTAGACGTAAGGAAGTTCAGGAAGATCCTCGGATGCACGCACACATCAGAGGATGAACACAGGCACTAGCACGTACATCTCAGTTCCTCCAATTCTACACAGTTAATTCTATTTTAACAACATATGAAATGAATTGCCGAATCAATACTCAGAAATGGGCTCTCTTTCATGCAGATACATACCCAATAGTTCATGGTTATTTGTTTAACATAATAAGATGAACAGTAGAGAAGCAGCCATACCAACAATATTGGAGAAGCAACAAAATTACATGTAGCTTTTAAATGAGTATAGAGGTTCAGGCGAGAAGTACATGTAGTGTCAATATTGCATTACCTGTAGCTTTTGAACGACTAGGGAGGTTCAAAGTAGAAATACCGGCCTGCAAATTTGCGATAGCATAGCAAGGCAAGCATCAACAACCATCTTGCTGAAATAAAATGGTTGAAAATGATAAAAGTACAAAATAAAATGTACGAGGTGAGATCCTTCGTAGTTGGAGCACAGGGAGCAGTAGGATTCAGGGGGCTTGCATTGCGAACCTCCAATGGCCGTGTACTTGAACGGCCGGAGGTGCGGCCGGACTGGAGGGGCTAGCCCAGCCGAGTGTCTCCATCGCGCCGTTGAAGTCTCCATGGAGTAGCCATGTAGTGTTGTGTCGTTCGGATGGGGGCCGCGACGATCGGGAAGAAGCCGGCCATGGGAGCCACAACTGTGGAACTCCAGTGAGGCATGGCGAGGCTGTGAGGCGAGGGGCGGCTGCCGTCGGTGGACTTGCCCACGCGCCGAAGTTGAACTGAATCGCAACGCAGAGGTCAGCGGCAGCAGCTCCTCGACGCTGCTCCGGCATGAAGGAGCACAGGAGAGGAACTTGGACGGACACCATTGGGGCACTTGGACTGCTGAAGCGATGGCCGAGCAACATCCTGTGTCGGCCAGTGGCGTAGCCGAATTACGACACGCTGGCGGGCGGCAGCAGATGCGCTTGGAACGGCCAAAGGCGCTTGCTCGATCCCATTGATGGGGAAGAACGTAGGGTCGGGAGGCGGCCATCGGGATTCGAGGCATGGCGGCGCCGGGGTTGCGGTGTGGCGACGCTGCAGAGACGAGATCCATCTCGCGGCACCGCGCGGGAGTTACCGGCGATGCCCGGGGTTGCAGGGGCGGCGGCCACGCAAGTTGCCGGCGATGCCGGGGTTGCAGGGGCGGTGGCGCCTGAGGTGGGTGAGGTAGGCGGTGACCCCCGAGATGGGTGAGGTGGGCGGCGGTGCGGAGTCGGCCAGCGACGGAGGCGCGGGGTCGGCCGGTGGCGGACGCGTGTAGGGTGGGTGGTGGGAATCGGCAGATGGGAGGACTATGATGCTGGTGTGGGTGTTTTTTTCCACCAAGGGTTCTGGAGTTCGGGAGGACCTCCATCGCCCCTATATAGGCCTGATGTTATCCAAATAACTATTCTAATCCTGGGATTAGAATAGTGTTGTCCTATATATATATATATATATATATATATATATAATAAGGAGGCACTTGAGTACGTGAGGCTATGGACCTGGTGGGTCCCCATTGTCATCCTATCCAAGTAATTAAAGTCATCTCCTCGCCCCCGCGCACTTTCCGCCTGAAACAGTCAGCGCCGGCCGCCCCGCTTCCCGGTGCAGGCGATTGCTCCGCCTTCAAACGACACAAGTGTCGTCCGTCCTTCCATCTGCCGCACACATTAATGATACACGGTTGCCGAGGCAGCTACTCCGGCGCCACATGTCCGTCCCTCCACCCGCCCACCATTTCTATATAAACTGCTGCGTCGGCCATAGCCGCAGTCATCCGCATCTGTTCCCTTTCTCCTGTCCACACCACAACTGCCCACCATGCCATCCTCGCGCCCAGCGCTCTTGGACGGGCGGACGACGGACCACAAGGAGATGGCAGCCATTGCTGCCGAATCGGCCGGGCCGACAGCACCCGGAGGACGACGACGCCCTAATGGAGAACATGGTAGTCGACGATCCGGCGCCAACCCTCCTTCTGCGCCATCCTCGCCGGTGCATTGCACCATGACCATCGGCGAGGCCCGTGCTCAATATATGGACAGGGTGAGGGCGGCGCGTGAGGAGCAGTTTCGTAGGCGCAGCCGACGCCGCCACAACCACCATCTCCTCTAGGAGCACTCGCAGCAGAGGAGCAGATCACCATGAGCAAAGTGAGCAGGAGGCGCTGCTCCACTCAGATCGCTTCCGCCCGCAAGGGCCGCCGAAGGCCGGGCGGTACCGCATGCGGTGGCGGAGGCCGCGCCGCCACACCGAGGCTAGAAAAGAGGGCGGCGAAGCGGGCGAGGCGCTGTTTGGCGAGACCGAGGACGAGGCAGAGGACAATGCCGACCGACAAGTCCCGCTCACTGGCGCCGATGACGCCTCGCTTCGCCGAGGCCCCACGGTGCCAACAACGAGGCAGAGGACACCGCCGGCTCCGCCGAGTCCCCGCCCCGCCAACAACGAGGCAGAGGACATCGCTGGCTCAGCCGAGGCCCCACCCTGCCATCAACGTGGTGGAGGATCTCCACCGCTCCGCTGAGGCGCCGCCCGCCGGCAACGAGACAGAGGACATCGCCGGCTCCGCAGAGGCCCCGCCCCGCTGCCAACGAGGCCGCGCCACACGGAAAACGAGGAAGAGTAGAACACGGTAGGACGCCGCCACTCGCGTCCAAGTAAAGCCACCGCTGCTACCCTCCGGTTGAAGCCAAGCTAGGCGGGTTGACCATTGATGGTCGGTTAGCTTCTTGGCGGCGACGTGGAGTCGGAGAGCTGCGCTGGAGAAGAACGCTGCTTCTACTTAACTGCTGGTGCAGTTAGCTGACTGACACGTGGGCCCAACAGGCCACATGTCAGTTACGCAACTGCACCTGCAGTTAAGTCACTGAAGCTTCTGTTCGGCTCAGCGGGACACAGGTGGGTAGCTTCGGTTAATTAATTATACCTCTAGTGCAGCCCTTTTTAGTTTTTTTCCAAAAAGGGGGATGACCCCCGGCCTCTGCATCTGGGAGATGCATGCGGTCACAAACACCCCTTTTTAGTTGAAGAATGTATGAAATGTAATGAAATCCGGCATGTTTATATGAAATCCGACCATGTATGAATGAATTTATTTCGATTAGTTCAATTCCTGTATCACCGGCATTGGATGAACATGCAAAACAATACGCATTACTAGCATTATTCCTGTGGTGATCACCACGCTTGCTGTAGCTTTCACATGTACTCCCGCCGGTCCTTTCTAGTCTGCATACAAGTTTTGTCTGCAGTCAAAGTATCTCTACTTTGACCAATCTTATACAAAAAAGTATGCACTTTCACAATGTGCGAAGTAAAAAGGAACAGAAGGAGTACAAAGAGTTTGAGCAGCTTTTTAGTGTTTCTGTACATTGCAATCAAACACACAGGCCTGGCAATTCATAGAGAACATTCAAAACAATCGATGATTATGCATCTCAGTGACTCACATGTCAGAGGCAATATTTACTTCACAACTAAAGAATAAAGAAAAAATTAATCGCCGCTGCTGACAGCAAAGGGCGTCCCATTCGAAAATATCAAACGCATATCTTGCTAAAATCAATGAGCAAAATTTGACAAGGTTGTCCCATTCCAAAATATCAAATGCCTACGATTGTGGAATGGGCAATGTTTGCCATCGGTTCAGACATTGACATGGCACCTTGTGCTAAATAAACCAACTGTTCTTTTTGTGCAGTTCCACCAAAATCAACCAAATTCGCGTGTAGCTTGTATGATTTCGCCCTTATATGTTGCAACGCCTTGAACTTATAGGCACCTCCTTTCTTGTGGTGGAAATGAATGATTCGATGTATTCATGAACATTTTGTGCAGTTCCCGTTGAAATCAAGCTGAGCACCCCTGTTTGCACAAATACAAAAAAGTGATTAGTATAAAGCAAACTGTACTATGAATTGACAGTTTCAACAGGCACATACATGGTCCATGTAGTGCACAATTTTAGAAAAATGGAACTCACCAGAAAGAATCCTAGAACAACATTGTACTCGCGCATCATAGCAACAAAATGGAGATTTGTCAGTCCTTCTGAGCTGAAGTTAGTTTGGTCTTGTGGGGAGTAATGTAACCATCCTTCAACTGCTCCTTCTGATGAGAAGATAGATAAGGCTTCTTCATCCTGGCATAATCGGAACTAGTCACTTCACGTACTCCATATTCTTCTTCAGAGGAAGATGATCCCTGTTTGCTCGAAAAAAAGGAATGGAAATATTTAAAACAGCACAGATGAAGCACTTCTCAAGGACAATACCACTTTTTCATGACAGTATCTAAACAGTAGCACAACACCAATAGAGATGACAAAGCTCAATCATATGGATGAAATCAGTGGGTGAGTACCAACATTTGTCAGGAGGCTGATTGTGTAGAGCATACAGATGAAGCACTTCTCGGGAACCATCTGTTGCTATCTACCGGGGTGGCCATGCTTACTATATACTCCTCGATTAGTTTAATGTTTCCAACATCTTCTTGTGCAGTTCCACTAAAA
Source organism: Aegilops bicornis (assembly GCA_021605145.1). Classification (NCBI taxonomy): domain Eukaryota; kingdom Viridiplantae; phylum Streptophyta; class Magnoliopsida; order Poales; family Poaceae; genus Aegilops; species Aegilops bicornis. Next base: position 215,899,854 of record CM038675.1, read on the forward strand.
TATATGGTATCTTCAAAGAAGATCCCTATTTGCACAAGTAGAGATAATTACGTATGGCATCAAATCAGTGGCACAATTGCTCGTTCTAGCCATAGCAATAAATTAAGATGCAAAACCATATCATTACTTGTGTCATCATAGTTCCAGTGCTTCAATATAGCACCGGGAGTTGATTTTTGGTTTTCTTCCGCTTGTTCTTCCCCTTCATCACTTGGTTCAATAAAAGACAAGCTTCGCCTTCAATGTAAGATTTGGCATGTCAATTAGGGAGCAAAAGTATAGTACTAAACTTAATTTTCTGATGAAAGTGGCAAAATACAGGCCAACACTTGTGAAATATCCTTATCTTACCTCAATGGGATATTATGGTGCACATACAGATTGGAAGTCTTGTCTCCATTTGTGCAGTTCACTAAAATCAAGCAACATTATCGTACAAGTAGCACAACATATGAGAGCACACTGCAGAATCATGTGAAAGAAGGCTAATCGACCTCTCATGATGCTGAATTCAAACAACTCACAAGAAGAAGATCTGAACCAAATTCGCCTTAAAGGATAGGAAGTAAGATCTCCTCTTGTGCAGTTCCACTAAGATCAAGCAATCAAGCAACGTTGTCGGTGTGACATTTTGGTTGAACTGCACAAAACACTCTTAAAACAAAAGTGTTTTGTGCAGTGCAACAAAAGGTCACAATGGCAACGAGGTGAAGTAGATAACCATGTTTACATAGAGGTGCAAAGGAAACAATTAATGGTCAATAACGATGGATGACACAGAAGCCAACAAAAAGAAGCATCTACCTTATCTAAATGGGAAAGAAGGCAAGACAGTAGCATTTCTCAAACGGTGGCATTGATTAATATTAACATAGAGATTATATTAACAATAAAATTCGTTAAACATGTAATTTACTTTTAACTGTGGCATTACATCAATTTTCCAGCGGCATTATTAGAGGGTGTTTGTTTACAGGGACATTTTGGCGTAGGGACTAAAAAAACTTCCTGTCAGTCACATCTAAACCAAACAGGAGGGACTTTTCGGGACTAAAAGTGGGCATTTGGGACTAAAGAAAGAAGACCCCGAGGGAGTCTTTTTGGGACTTTTCCAATAGTTGCCCCTGCCACGCATCGCACCTTGATTCTATTAGTTCATTACTAGGGGTAACATGGTCTTTTATCATGTCATTTAATAACCTCTAGTCCATGTTTAGTCCCTAGAACCAAGCAGGTATGGACTCGGGAGTTTTTAACCAAACATGGCCTTAGATTAACAACATATAATGAGTTGCACGGGACAGTGGACGCACCAGCACCATGCGCATCTACCGATGTACTGTGGTCATGCATAGTCTATTGCAACAAAGAACAAACAACCAAGGAGCATATTTGTGTTGGTCCCAGTTTTGTTATCTTTAGACACCTTTCCCTATGTGAGCTGACAAATCTAGTCCTGCTCACACTCTCTGACCTTGTCCCTTCCTTTCCTTTTTGAACTAGTACTTTCGCCCCTTCCTTCCCTCTTTCAACCACGTCCTAGATTTATGTGATACAACTTTCCCCACTACTTTCCCCCATTCCTTTCCTCTTTGAACCACGTCCTAGATTCGTGCTATACAACTTTCCCCCTTCATTTCCTCTTTGAACCACGTCCTAGATTCATGCTATATACAACTTTTCCCACTATTTTCCCCCACTCCTTTCCTCTTGGAACCACGTCCTAGATTCATGGTATACATGCAGCTAGAGCAATGCATGTGGAGTAAGTAAAATATATCTTAAGGTTCTTGGGGTGTGGTTCGGTGGGCGACGGGACGACTGCGAAGAAGAAGGGGTCGGAGGCCCTCCCGCGCCGCCGCTGGGTGGAAAGTCAACAACGGCGCCGGTAGTAGATTCCCTCCCTCGCCGACGGCGACAGCGTTAAGCCTCCTTCCCTTCCCGGCGGACGGATCCTGCCGGGTCTTTGAACAGCAGTGAGGGGAGAGAGAGGCCAACGAAGTCTTGTTTAGATCTGGAGAGGGCGAGAGAGTGTGAAGAGAGCAACTACAAGCGCTGAGGCTCCAGCGGGAGAGGGCGAGAGAGTGTGAAGAGAGCAACTACAAGCGTTAAGGCTCCAGCGTGTATATATATATATACTGGAGAGAGAGTGTGAAGCGTGCAAACCCTAGAAAACAATTTGACCAGTCAAAGAATCCTCCTGGCAAAAATTATGCTCAAGTGTAGTTATCGAACCCGAGACCTCAAGTTTGATGAGCGAACAGGCTAACCAGCTACACAACCCTCTCGGTATGTTCAACGAGAGAAAAATAACCTTTTATACGTTTCTGCATTCGTGTGACAGGCACGCCGTGTTTTGTGTGTGTGTGTGTGGGAGTCATTAGGATTTCAATCATAATCGTGTCATGTGGCTTTGGTGGTAAGACTATCCACAGTGGTGTAGAAATAATGCAGCCTTAGTCACCTACCCTCTCTCCACGTAGTACGTTGGGTCCCACCAGTAAGAGGGTGAAACAAAAAAATTAATAAGAAAAATTAAAAGCGCTAGCGGTGTATCTTACTACCTCACACATCTCGCTACTGCTCGGGAACACTGTCCAATTGATCCCTCTGTTCGCTCACGTACTATTTTAAGTGAATCCTTATTATAACATGCACACAAATTTTGGGCACCTCTATTCGACTTAAGTCAGTGTGCCACCGTATCTCGTATACTTACTACTCCCTCCGTCTAGGTGTAATAAGTCATGTTAGAAGGTGCAACGGGACCAAGGTGCGTGCGTGTGCGTGTGCGTGTTTAACAACATGTGTGTGTTAGAGAGTGCGACAGATCGACCTACTCCTATAGAGATATGGTGTGTAGTGTACGATTTTAGCCGCGTGAGTCGGTGCATCCTCTCGTTTCCGGGCGTGTCCGGTAGGGACATGCGGACAGCTGCCACGCCCGCTCCTGACCAGCCTCGCCCACCCAAAGCCCCTCTATCGCCCGCACGCGCTTCCCGCCCGAAACGGTCAGCGCCGCTCCAAAGAATAGGTGCCGCATTCATGCCCGGGAAGAGCGGACGCGACCTCTCACTAGCGCAAGAGTGATGTGTCGGGGCGGCTGATCGTACCCACGAACACCTATGGGGCCCGGCGGAGCGGGTCCCTTTGTGGTTCGGAGGGGGGCGGAGGTCGCACGAAGAGCGGATCGAGGCGATGCACACGGGCGGTTTACCCAGCTTCGGAGCTCTCCGGAGAGATAAAACTCCTACTGCTGCCTGTTTGATCTATTTTGTTCTTGCTAGGGAGCAATGCCTGCTACAAAACCTAGCGTGAGTGTATCTAGTCTCTGGCCAGTCGAATGAGCTGAACCTTGGCCAACCGCGGAACCCTCTCTATGTTGCACTCGGGCCTCCTTTTATATGCTCAAGGGGTCTCCGACAGGTGGCAACATAGGCGGGGGTACAAACGCAAAAACAGGGATCGGTACACCTACTTGAGCGATTATGCAGTGCAAAAATACCTAACTCGTGACGGCAAGGGACAAAAGCAATAAATGCCTGTCGTTGTCGCCCTAAACAGTGTAACAGACCGTCAGTGCGCCTCCGCCGCCACGATGGCGAGCTTTGTCTGCGCCAGCGTGTGTCGCTGCTCTCCGCTGGCTGCCTGACCGCCCGACACGCGATGCCCATGGAACGGTCCCATGGCGACACGTCATGGGTGAGCTGGAGCGGAGGCGGAGAGGAGTTGCATGCCGCGGCAAGCGCCTTGCCGCAGCCGGATCCTTGTCACGCCCGGAGACTTGTCGCGCTCCGGGCCTTCCCGGCAAGCTCCTCTTGCCGGGGCCGTGGCTTCTGCGTGCACAGGCGGCCTTCCCGACAAGCTTCTCTTGTCGGGGCCTTATCTTCCCAATCTAATACTTTGTTCTTGAATGGCTCCAAGGGAGCCACGGAGGAGATTGGCGGTGACGAGGCAAACCTTGCCGCGGGGTGCTGCAACCATCCGTGCACGAGTACGGGATACTAGGGTACCCCTACTCTAGTACACCGACATGATGGTTGCTTCGTCCGTCCAACTTACTGCTGGGTCTATGTGATTTGACGGCTCATTGGTCTTTATTACTGAGGTGGTAGGACTGCTGGATGTCCCATGCTTCCGGCGAAAGGAGGTAGTAGATTACAATTTTCTCCATTCTTACAGTGGATGAGTGCAAGAGCAGTGAAAACACGCAGGCTCAGTGATTACATGGCCCACCTCACACTATCACCGCGCGACACCTAACTCTTTACATAGTACTCCCTCCGTTCCTAAATATTACTAGATGAGTCCCCGTGCGTTGCCGCGGAACAGCGGTATATCTCTCTGCGCAAAATTATCGATTTCATAGAACTAAAGAAATCTATAACCGCGTGACAAATGTGGTAGCCAAACTAAATAAACTCCCATCATCATTTAGATCATCCCACGTAAGGAAAAAAGATCAGCCAACTCCTACTGCATAATGGGATTATATTTTTCTTTTTGACATGTTAATGGGACTTAAAAGCTCACTTACATGCATGCTACCGGTGCATGCTTGCATGCAGACATGTTGATGTGATTTAAAACCCACTCACATGCATGTGCCACTGTATTTCTGCATGCTTGCATGTGGCTTAGTGCGGAGCCTCTCAACGTCTAGATCAGACGGCTATTATAACTGATTTACTTCATCTAACGGCTACGTCAATTTTGTTGATGTGGCTCAAGGAGAGGATAGAGAATTCCTAGTAGTGGGGGCTAGCTATTACTAGTAGATAAGTCTTTGTAGAGATTCCACTAGGTGAACTACATACGGAACAAAATGAATGAATCTACACTTAAAATGTATCTATATACATCCGCATGTGGTTAATGGTGAAATCTCTACAAAGACTTATATTTAGGAATGGAGGAAGTACTAGTATAGTACTATTACGTACTGTAATTTATCACCAAGATAAATTTGTACAATGCTATGAAGCTTCCAGCTCCTGTTCCATGTATCTTGCGTCCAAGGTTGCCCGTTGCAACATTTCATCAAATACAAAGGAGACTAACATGCATGCTATTGCATCTCAATGATTGACAGATCATAGCAAATATGTACTCCCTCCGTTCCAAAATAAGTGTCTCAACTTTGTGCAAACTTTAGTACAAAGTTGTACCACTACTAAAGTTGACACTTATTTTGGAACAGAGGCAGCTAAAGAAAAAAACGATCCATGTAGTCCCTAGCCTTTGAACTGTGAACCCTGACCAGGCTTCAATTTGCTAGCAACGTTCGAGCTTCCTAATAAATGAAGTTTGCAACCTTTTGACCATCGAATCATTTTGTGCAGTTTCACCAAAATCAAGATGAGCATCCCTGTGGCAAAGAAATTGAAGAAGCGTGATTAGAATAAGATTACTAGGACTAGTTGATGAGACATAAACTCATCACAAATATAGTACATAGAAGCCAGTAGAGGTATCAGGTATGTGCAGGGCAAAGAAGTATAGAGAAATATCCACAGGGAGTGATGTGGGCAGCTGGAGCAGTGGTGCAAGCCGGCTCTAAAGGGAGTTGTACCTCAGGGACGTAGCTCAACCTTAAGGAGGGCGGCGGGAGGCGGCAACTGCCCACGTCGCGGCAGTGAGCAAGGGACGAAGGCAACCTCACCGGCTTTGTGAGAGAGAACAGCGGGGACCCCTGATCGGGACGTGCAAGCGGTGGGTTTTCGCCCGTTGGTGGCAACCACCACATCTACACTAAGCATCCACCCCTTCTCCAAGCGGACGTGATCCGCCGGGATGTTAGAGATGTGGCCACGATCGTTTTGTGCGAGAGAGTGTGAAGAGAGCAACCCCAAGAAGCAACCGTGGTAGGCTGGCCCGTCCCGACTATGTATATAGTGGAGCGGTTTCCTTTTCTCTCCATATGAACCTATCATATTGCGTACGTGCCACTGAAGAAAAAAATTATTTATAAATGACGCGGCACCTACTAACCTTGCGCTTGGCATCTCCAAAATATTAACCTTGCAATTGGCTCTTCGCCTCTTCGGGAAGTCGAGCAATAATGGTAGTGTAGTATATATCGTTCTGGCTATATGAGACCGAATGAATTGCTGCACGTCCACCACGTGGGCGAGGGTCGAGGGGCGAGGGAGAGTGCTACAACATACAGAGCAAAATGAGTGAATGTACACTCTAAAATACGTCTATATTCATCAGTGTTTGGAGTATGTACTAGTAGTTCATATTGAAATCTACTAAAGGACATATATATTCCAAACAATATGATATAATCTCTATAACCAAGGTAGTAGGGACGAGGAGTAAACAGAGGGAGTAGTAAATTTTTCTCCTCGTCCTGCGAGCCACCGCGCGCATGGGCGAGGGAGGAGCAAGCTTCACCTCATCCTGCGAGCCACCGTGCCCGTGGGCGGGGGAGACGGCGTACTAAGCAAGATTCCCCTCGTTCTGCGAGTTGACGGGACACATCAAAATTACTCCAGTGTATAGAGCCTTGCCTCTAAGGTAGGCCCCACATGGTTTTCCTCTTTTTTTTTAATTTAACATAACGCATCAAGTCGCAATTTGTTTGTTCACCCGTGGTAGACGATCCTCCCTCCACCAAGTGGACAACCAGTACACGTGCCAAATTACCACGTGGGCTTCCTTTTTCGTACAGAAATGATCTCCACAGTGTACCCGCGCTGGTGTGGTTGGGAAAGAGACGGGAGTACGTGCGCCGTGCATGAACCTCTTCTCTTCGTGCACATCCCCCACCTACGTGGGTGTGTGTGAGAGATACAAACCGCGTTCGTGAGTGTTTTTTGTTTTGTGGTGGGGGTGGGGGTTGATTTCGTGAATTATTTGTGGGAATATGTGTCTATGACATCTCAAACAAAATTTTGCATGCAATGTGTGTGAAATGGAGGCCTATCCATATCATACATAGAGGGTCGGGCAATCCACGAGAAGAGAGGGAGGGGTCATAGCTATCGATAGAGTCGAAGAGAGGATCAAGTGGGTGGGTGCGAGATCGATGAAGAGAGCCATCGAAATCGTGTGTGTGTGTGTGTGTGTGCAAGTCAAAGATATAGGGCGACTGGCCTACCAGAATGTTAGAGGGCACATGTCAAGTTTGTGTGTGGTAGGGAGACATGACTAGAGCGCTTGATGTATCAGTGTGTGTGGGGGGGGAGGGGGTGGTGGGAGGGGTAGGCAGAGGCCTAACTATAGAGGTAGAACGACTCGTATATGTGTTGAGAAGGAGAGACCCAGCTATGTCTTGAGGGAGATCGGTCGACATCCATACATAACTGAAGGACGCGAAATATAATGGGACAGAGAGAGAGAGGAGAGAGAGAGAGGGAGGGAGAGGGAGGGAGGGAGAGGGAGGGAGAGGGAGGGAGAGGGGTAGAGTGCTGGATGGGTGATGGAGTTGCTTCTCGGAGATGTTGGGAAAGGCCTACTAGACAAACTGAGGGTGGAACTGCAATGTTATAAATAAGAGTGGGGATGTGTTTCTGTGTGTGCGTGATAGATCTGTCGGGACGCATCCATGGATGATGAAGGGGAACAATATGTTTGGTAAGCAAACCTAACTAGATCGGTAGATCAACTGTTGTTTGCTGGAGGAAAGGGAGAGACACAACTAATGAGGTAGATCGATCGATGTGTGGGAAAAACGAGTTATAAGGACCTAGCTGGCTCTATGTATAGCGAGAGATCGGTCGGTGTACGTCCATTTGTTAGAGGCAAATAAGGCCAATGAGACGGGTAGCAGAGAGAGAATGGAGCTAGGAGGTGGTGCGAGAGGCCCAACTACTAGCTAGATAGGGGAGGAGTGTGCGGTTGTGAGATCGATGAAAAGAGGGCGAGAGTTTACACATGTGTCGACCATATGAGAGACACGAGGCAAGGACACATAAAGGAGGAGATTGAAGATGTGTGTGTATGCTGTAGGCAGGCATCATTTGGAGAGGTTTATCGATCGGTGTGTGTGTCGGAAAGGGGTTGTGGAGACTCGGGAGAACGACCTAAAGAAAAAAATGAATGTGCCGGTGGATAGAATGCCAAGGGAGGAGGAGGCCGAGGAGGCGTGTGCATGCACGAGAGAAAGTTAGTGGTAGCTACAAAGGCTAGAGGATTGTGTGGGTGTAAGAGACTAACAAAGATCATAATTTGATATGAAAGCGGATTCATATATTTGAATAGGAGATCATAGTGTTTTAAACATTGCATGCATGAATATAAGCGGTGATACACGTGTTGTGCACATGTTATACCATAATGTGATGATGCATGGCGTTTGCAACTCACAGCTAAATGCTGAACAATCTAAACCATACTATACATCAAACAATCTCACATTTTATTTGAATTTGTGATAATGTGCGGCATTTGCAGCTTACAACTAAATATCGAGCGATCTAAACAATACTATATATCAAACATTCTCACATTTTATTTGAATTTGTGGTAATGTGTGGTGTTTGCAACTCACATCTAAATACTTGTAGGCGTAGGGGGCGGGGCACCATACATAATGTGATAAACACATTATACATATGAGACACGGTTTAGATTATGAAGATCTAGCTAGAGCTAGAAATGTAATGTGATTTGAAATCAAAATAAAGTGGATTAAAAAAATCTAGTTCGAGTTCATATAGTACACATAGTTCATATGTAACTCGAGACTAATCATGTGGTGTGATGTGAAGATAATACACAAACGATGGTTTAACTTGACAATAATGATGATTGTAGACATTATTAAAACAGAGAAACGAATTCAAATGCTTTGACTTCACAACAATCATTACTGTAGATCTTATTCAAATTTAGTTCATATTGAAGCAGTAGTATATACGTTTGGAATGCACTAAAACGTTCATTTGGGTAGTAGGTTGCATGCATTATACACGTAGCGAAATATTTTAATTGAACATAACATGAATTCAAAGTTTTGAATGAAAATTGTAGTGCGCATTGATTTGGTACAGTACACGTTAGGCTTGTCCAGAAATTTCAACCTGCGCCTTGTTAGCCCGAAATATTTAAGATATATCTTTGTCTCGTTGGGCTCCGACAACTCCCTCCATCTCAACCCGCGCCTTGCTATTCCGAAATTAAAATGCGCACGAAAACTCCCACCTCCTGTGAAATCCCGACACGTGAAATGCCCGTGGTACCCCTGAACCGAAAGAACCGCCTCAAATCGGTGGGGGATTGTAACACCCCAAAATTCTTAGTCTTGTTTTATTAATTAAAATTTTGCCAGGAAATTTAACTTTCCTTTTCTTGGTTTTCTTGATTTCAGAACCATTCTTTTCTTGGATTTTTATGGAATTTTTTTTACCTCAAGTGGATAACTTCCCAATTTTACTAGACTCTTTTATCCTATAAAATAAAACACTTCTTCTATCAGTAGGATTATTTATATAATTTTTCTTTCCCTGAGCTTTATTTCTCCAAAAGGGGTTTTTCATAAGTTTAGGATCCCATTTGCACTGCAACCCTTTTATAAATCCTTTCAAAAATCCCACCAAAATTTGGAGATGTCATATGATGTTTTTAAGCCACCTTTATGCAAAAATACCTTCTGTCCTTTGGTAATTTTGAACTCTACACCAGTTTTTCAAATCTGGTCCAGTGGAAAGATTTGCACTACAGCCTATTTAAATATTTCTTTAAAGCTTCCACCAAAATTATGGGATGTTAGTAGCGGCATATGATTCAACTTTATGCAAAAACCCAGCTTTGTTCTTTGAAAATTTTGAGTGGATCAACCTCTTTTCCATTCTGGTCCAACTTGATGGTTTGTACAGCAACCACATTTTTAGTTGCTCCTTTATCCTTGATTTCTTTTCCTACTTGTAGTCCTCCCTCTTAAACCCCTAAGTCCAGGAGCAAGCACCCATTGGATCATTTTTGGATCATGTAGTAATACCATCTACCTCCTGTCCAGAATGGAAGTTTTGCAAAACTTGCACTAGCAAGTTTGTGCTTTGGACAAACTAACCTCACCACCCTCTCTTTCTTCTAAAGAGACCCCAACCTGGAAGATTTGGCCACTCCAAGAAATGCCTAGATGCCCATGGCATTTTGTCAAACACCTTGAGAGCATGGACAAATTGGCCATGAGTTTTTGTTTTCATAGTGGACCCGATCCTGACTGCACCAAAGATGTCCCATGGATTTGCCTTAACCTACAACCCCACCCTGCTAACCCTCTTGTAGTTTAAAGCCCCCTAGCATGCATTGGCATTTTGACAAGCACGTTGCAGTGCATGCTCGGGCGAAAGCAGCTGCGTGTTTTGCGCGTGCAGCGCCCGAAACCGCCGCGTCGCGCCCCTGGCTTGGCCCACCCTGCATAGCCGCGCCACCCGCTCCCCCTCTCACAAGAACGCGCCAAGCAGCCCTGGTGCCCTGCAGCACCGCCGACAGAGCTCCTTGGCGGCATGCCGGCGTCTGCAGCGCGTCTCTGCCAGGTCGGTGCCGCCCAGGCCTCTCCCGCACGGCACCTGCCCCTGGAACAGCTCAGCCTCATCCTCTCGCGTGTCCTCTAGCTCCCGTCGTCGCCACGACACCCTGCCGCTACAGGGAGGCGGTTCGCTGGCGAACTTATCCACGGCCGCCGCAAACCGACCTCGTTGCGCTATAAAGAGAGGCCCTCGAGCACGTTCCGTTCACTAGGAAGCCTCAGCATGCTCCCCTAGTTCTTCTGTGGCAGCCAATCAACCGGGGAGGTCTTCTTCCCCACCTCCGGCAGTGCAGCCGCCGCCACCGCCTGCCATTCCGGCGCCACCAGAGCCTCCCCCTCTCCACTCTCTTCACCAGGAACTCCCTCTCCCCCTAGTGAATCCATCCCCCTACTCTTTCTACCGATCGGGACTCGCCGCGGGCATTCCGGCGCCACCAAAACCCACTTTGCCCGACGACCACCGTCCGCTGCGAAGCTCGCCGCCGGCAGCTCTGTCCACCCCAGAGACCGTAGCGACCACCGGAGTGACCGTCTCGATCCCCTGAGCCCGCGGATGGCCTCGTTTTCCCGAACGGTGTCGCCGTTCGCTGGCGAGCATCGCCGGAGTCCCGCCTCCGCTCGGGGCAGAGGAAGAGGAGGGAGGCCGACTGGTCAAACCTGACCAGTGGGTCCCCCGGGCCCACTGCCAGTGACTCCCCGCTGCGGTCCACGCTGGTTAAGTGGAAACGTATTTCCAGAATACGCCTTCGATGTGTACGTATAATCGAACCGTTTTCTTTTTCTGTTTTATTTTAAATAACAGATTTTGACCAAAACTTTGACCGCCTATAACTTTTTAATTATTACTCCAAATGAATTGATTCCTTTTCCTACATCTCTCAAATTTGATCTAGTTTATTTTAAGATTTATTTGAAAAAACATCAATACAACTTTTTGTGTTGTTTTAAATTTGTGTGTTAATTCAAATTTATTTAAAATAGGACTTTGGAGAGAGAGAAGCAAACTATCAAAAGTTTTGGAGTGCACCCTGCCTTTCCACATATTAAAGGCAAGCATTCTGAACCCTGGCATAATATTTTGCATACATTGTTTGACACGATTATGGCACCACCTCAATACGTGGAAATCGTTATTTTATGTGGTGATGTGATCGTTTGCATAAATGCTTATTTGAATTTTCCTTGCTGTTGGAAATGGACATGCCTGTGATAATGATCATCCTCGTATGCCTTTCGTGCCTACCGGAAGGAAAACTGGAAAAGTCTCTGTCTTGGGTAGACCCGAGCTTGTCCCTAGTTCTTCGTCGAGACGAGTGTCTCCGGCATGGCATGAGGGGTATGATGAGTGATGGTTCTATCTGTTGGATGAAATATATTCGTTATGCTAATCATGCAGGGAATACTTAAACCTCCTGAGTCGACCATAGATCGAGTCTTGTTCCAGTAACCCCATACTTGTTTCGTACTACCACTTGGCTCTACAACAAGTAGGGTACGGTTCAGTAAGTCGTCAACCCCTTTCCAGCACACACCGTACAGAGAGGCCATGGTGGAAGATACCGGTTGTAGCTGGTAGGCAGGCCACCTGGTCCGGGGGCATGGGTGTTTCCGGTTGAGACCGAGAGGGGAGGCCACCCCTTAGAGCGCGTGATATAAATTTGATCCCATGCTATGCGAGGCTATAGCCTCCCCACTTAGAGTTTTGCTCAACAAGTGTCGTGGGTGATTCCAGACAACGGTAAGTTAAGCTGGTGTGTGCAAGTTAGGTGTGTTTTCAACTAAAAGGCCGTAGACGGAATTAGTCCCGATGGACTAAAGGAATCCGTTACTCATGGGTAAAGAGTACGCCCTCTGCAGAGATTAAACCTATTCGAATAGCCGTGTCCTTGGTTAAGGATTACAGTCTGGGATGGGTCAGGTGTCGGTCTTAGTGTTGGTCTTCGGAGGAGAAACTGTTAAACCAGAACTGGGATCGCAACTTGCGACTTGTAATGATTATGATTATTATTTTGTTATGGACTAACCCGTTATATTATTTGAATTATCGAGTATCCCTGGGATGGTTCTACCTCCTGGATATTCACTGTGATTATTTATAAGCCTTTATGTGGTGTCGTTAAGATGCCCGACTGTGGCATTTCTTGTTATTTTTTATATATATAAGCCCTTTATGTGGTGTCGCTAAGACACCCGACTGTGGCATTGCTTGTTATTTATTTTCTTTATAAGCCCTTTATGTGGTGTCGCTAAGACGCCCGACTGTGGCATTACTTGTTACTTATTTTTATTTATAAGCCCTTTATGTGGTGTCGCTAAGACGCCTTGATCGTGGCATTACTTGTTATTTATTTTATTTATAAGCCCTTTATGTGGTGTCGCTAAGACGCCTAATCGTGGCATTACTTGTTATTTATTCCTTTATAAGCCCTTTATGTGGTGTCGCTCAGACACCGATCGAGGCATGCTTGTTATTTACCATCATTTCGAGATGTCGCTTCAGACATCCGAATGGTGCATTTTATTTCCTACTCTGTCTTTTCATATTCATTGTTACATATTAATAATCGGCTTGCATGTATCAAGGATTTCAGCTTATGACTGACGTTGTGGTCATAGAATATTTTCAAAGCATGATTATCGGTTGTTATATTATACCTGTGTTCATAATGTTTGCGAGTACATTCAAAGTACTCACTGGCTTGTCCCTGGCTATTGTCTTGGCCAGATTTCTTGCGTGAAGAGGAGCGTTGCCATGATAGCCCCGGAACCTAAGCAATGGAGATAGCAGCCTCGCGAAGATAGGAGTTATCCTGGTGAGCTGTTCCTGTGGATATTGGAGTCCCATAGACGCTGATTATCCACAAACCGCTTCCGCCATCAACCATTAGAAAGCGTTTGTTGTACTCACAGACCATAAGGGTCTTGTACCACATATTTTGTATTTTGCTTGGAATTTTTGTATCAAGTTGGTGCCTCATCGCCTAACAAGAATCACAGGGCTGGTGAGTACAATGCCATTTTCTCGAATTTATTTCCCGGAAAACCGTCGCCACAAACTTGGTATCAGAGCCAGGCTGACCATTGGCTAATCCTATCCTAGCCGGGTAAATAAACTTAGGCAAACCAACCCACCGGACCTTAACCTAAACCCAGCCAAGCTTCTCGTACAAGATAGCCACCCAGTGACCCGATACCTTTTGGCAGTCGGTGCCCAACCTATCAACCTAGCCTGTCTATCGCGCACCAGTGACCAGCACCCAAGGTGTCTTATTCGCAAGCGTGCGAAGGAAGACTCCGTCCCCTTTTACTATAAAAGGGCACGTTAGCCCCAACCCAGCACAGCACAGCCTCTACCCAAAACCGAGCCATAATGCCTGGCCCCGTCGTGCACAATGAGACCACAGCAACCAACCTTGGAGGCTTTGTGACCATACTCGCAAACCTCACCCGTCGTGCCTATGCGTTAGAAGAGCCTCCCGAATATGTTGTGTACCAAGGACCCATGAGCGGTGAGAGCCGTCAATTCTGGGCCACTGTACACATTTACGGTAGGGGTCTAGCGCCCGAGCGCCCCTACAGGTTCACCGGAAGAACAACTTCCTTTGAGCCACAAGCCATCCAACTAGCTGCTCGAGAAGCTATAGTTCATCTCCGGCACTTGTCGCCCAGAGTTAACTGTCGCTTGTTCCACTACTACCCCAGACGTGAAGGGTATGGCAGACCACCCCAAGTTGCCAACAGAGATCACGAGACGGATCCTGCGTTGTTGCACCTAGTGCGCTATGTAGGTGCACTAGAGGAACTGTTCGATCAAATCACCATTGATCTAATCGTAGCTCGTGGAGAGTTGGTTCGTCAAGCCCCGGCAAGAGAAGAGAACGAGCACGACGCCAACAACCCAGTCGTGCTATTCGGACACCCAACCGAGACCTTGAGGTCCGCCCCGGTCATCAACCAAGGCGCTTTAATGACCCCAAAAGTGCTTTGTCGCCTCTTGGGAGCATACTCCAACGGAGTTGTGGCCAACAACCCCCGAGATGGTCATCATCGCTACCCCGAGCCTGCAGCCCCTCAACCCTCTCCAGCTAATTCCGACGGTGAGAACCGTGGAGAAGCCTCGACATCCACAAGCCACGCCCGCTTGGATGTAAATGAGGTAGACTAAGTCACTCAAGTAGTGTCGAGTCCCAGTGTATCCCCGCTTTGTAATCATGTGACCATGTAGATAAACGCCGCCAGTCGTCGTGCCTCTGTTTTAAACGGTAACCTTGCATAACTGTGACAGCACGCAGTTGCATATTTTCTGGGCACAGCTACCAGAACCACCCCGACAAACCCCACAGTGATACGTCACTTTGGTGAGATATGTATCTGTGGTTTTGACCCCGAACCTTGGAGCCGAGCTGGAAAATTCATTACCTTTCACCACGGTAAAATGACCCAGCTCCGGTACTATAAAAAAGGCTACCGCGAGACCTTGCCAAGCATCCCTCAACTTGTGCACCCTCCTCACAAACATTTCTTGCCATGCCGAGCCCTAGTATTTATCTGAGAACTCCAGATGCAACCCCGGGTAGCTTTGTCAAAATATTGTGGGATTTTACCTACAGTACCATGGGCGCTACCCAGCCACCCCAGTACGAGCTGTTCAAATCGAGAATCACCCCTTCCACCTCGAGATATTGGGCAGCAGTGTACATCCCTCCCGTAAATCCAAACCAAGACCCAACAGAAGTCTCCTTCGTGGGGAAATCTATGCCGACCCCACATATGGCCGTAGAAGCTGCTGCATACAAAGCGCTTGCTCGCCTTCGATTCGCGGTACCCTATGCCAGCGAACGAGGGTTCTATTACTTTCCGAGCCGTGCAGCACCCGGAGGAGTAACATCTTTTCCCGATGGACGAATTGAGAGAGACCCAGTCCTGGCCAACCTTGTCCAGTACGTCATCGCTCAAGAGCATTTAACCCAACGTGTGATGGGTTATCTCCAGAGCCTCGCAGATTTAAATCCTCAGATCGCCGTCGGCAGATCACTGCGGCCCGACCAGGAGAGGCACATTCATTGACTAATCAATCCACTTTCCCCGATAGAAGAGGAGTGTATCCCAGTACCAGAGACGTTCTCTCGGGACCCCGTCCTATTACCGTTTCAATTTTAGACGTCACCACTGTGTTTATTATTGCAAAATTTATTTATGAGTTGTAACTTAAGCGCGGTACCCCGAGTTTGCGCAGCGAGCAATTCTTTAATTTCTATTATTGTGAGTAGTTCTGTTGCGTTTGACTCTAATGTATCACTGTTTTCTCTCACGAGAAATCCTGGAGTGAGATTTCTTTTCCTTGAGTTGCTGCATCTACACCTTCTCACGACGTGGATTATTTTATTTCACACAGCACCACGACAGCAGACTCACAACCAAAATCATTCGAGCACATACACTGCTTGCAAAATCTTGCAACTGTGATACAACTAATCGAGAACCTCCAGACAACGATTAGCACCGACACACCCACCTACTCCTCGTGATCACCGCCACCACGGAGAGCCAACACCGAGCAGCAGCATCGCGACGATCATCGAGGATCATCGCGACAGAGCACGAAGAGCCCCAAGACCGCTGCCGACCCTCCGCACAACAGGATCACGTACCGGTCCGGCACCACCGCCGCCATTAGAGCCTCGCCTCGAGCTCCGGCAAACGGAGACAGAGGAGAAAGGAGGAGGAGGAGAAGCGAGGTCAGGTGGGAGGAAGAAGAGAAGAACACCTAGGTCGTTTTATAGCTCGAGCTCGGTGTACGGTGGGCGAGGTCCACCAGCGCCGCCCGTCGCCCGATCGCCGGTGTTCGGAGGCGAATCCACGAGCAGTGCCGACAGCACACTGGCACGCGAAGTGAGTGCACGCTGCACCGGTAGCTAGCACGCCATGCATTACCGCGGTACGGCCTAGATGCCCTACGAGCTAGACGTCGCCGGTGGAGAAAGCGCGGGAAAGCGCGTGGGAGAGAGAGGAAGAAGAAAGAACTAGAGGAAGAAGAAGAGATCGACATGGACCCCGGGTCCACACAGCCGAGGGAGGCTGCTTGTGCTCTAAAGATGCGACCAGCGATTTTTTTTTTAAATTTAGAATTTATTCTAAATTTATATCCAGCGTAGAAATCACTCGTTTTCCCCAAAATCGTGGATTTTCCACGCCCATAAGTGTTCCACACTGTGGTTCTGCACCACTTATTGCCCTCTCACTGTAGCCGCATTTGCTTTAATGCATTTTTTTATAAAAACAGCTCTTAGCAAATCTCGAGAACGGGATTTTTCTTAAGGGGGGTAGTGTTGTAACACCCCAAAATTCTTAGTCTTGTTTTATTAATTAAAATTTTGCCAGGAAATTTAACTTTCCTTTTCTTGGTTTTCTTGATTTCAGAACCATTCTTTTCTTGGATTTTTATGGAATTTTTTTTACCTCAAGTGGAAAACTTCCCAATTTTACTGGACTCTTTTATCCTCAATAAAACACTTCTTCTATCAGTAGGATTATTTATATAATTTTTCTTTCCCTGAGCTTTATTTCTCCAAAAAGGGTTTTTTCATAAGTTTAGGATCCCATTTGCACTGCAACCCTTTTATAAATCCTTTCAAAAATCCCACCAAAATTTGGAGATGTCATATGATGTTTTTAAGCCACCTTTATGCAAAAATACCTTCTGTACTTTGGTAATTTTGAACTCTACACCAGTTTTTAAATCTGGTCCAGTGGATGATTTGCACTCTGACCTATTTAAATATTTCTTTAAAGCTTCCACCAAAATTATGGGATGTTAGTAG
This sequence comes from Aegilops bicornis, assembly GCA_021605145.1. NCBI lineage: Eukaryota > Viridiplantae > Streptophyta > Magnoliopsida > Poales > Poaceae > Aegilops > Aegilops bicornis. The sequence continues at coordinate 215,917,155 of CM038675.1, forward strand.
CAGCATATGATTCAACTTTATGCGAAAACCCAGCTTTGTTCTTTGAAAATTTTGAGTGGATCAACCTCTTTTCCATTCTGGTTCAGCTTGATGGTTTGTACAGCAACCACATTTTTAGTTGCTCCTTTATCCTTGATTTATTTTCCTTCTTGTAGTCCTCCCTGTTAAACCCCTAAGTCCAGGAGCAAGCACCCATTGGATCATTTTTGGATCATGTAGTAATACCATCTACCTCCTGTCTAGAATGGATGTTTTGCAAAACTTGCACTAGCAAGTTTGTGCTTTGGAAAAACTAACCTCACCACCCTCTCTTTCTTCTAAAGAGACCCCAACCTGGAAGATTTGGCCACTCCAAGAAATGCCTAGATGCCCGTGGCATTTTGTCAAATACCTTGAGAGCACGGACAAATTGGGCATGAGTTTTTGTTTTCATAGTGGACCTGATCCCCTGACCAGACCAGCATGTCCCATAGATTTGCCTTAACCTACAACCCCACCCTGCTAACCCTCTTGTAGTTTAAAGCCCCCTAGCATGCATTAGCATTTTGTCGAGCATGTTCCGTATGTTCGGGCGCGAGCAGTAGCTGCGTTTTGCGATGCGCGCCCGAGCCACCGCGTCGCGCCCCTGGCTTGGCCCACCCTGCATAGCCGCACCACGCGCTCCCCCTCTCACCAGAACGCGCCAAGTAGCCCTGGTGCCCTGCAACACCGCCAACAGAGCTCCTTGGCGGCATGCCGGCGTCCGCAGCGCATCTCTGCCAGGTCAGTGCCGCCCAGGCCTCTCCCGCTCGCCACCTGCCCCTGGAACAGCTCAGCCTCATCCTCTCACGTGTCCTCTAGCTCCCGTCGTCGCCACGACGCCCTGCCGCTACAGGGAGGCGGTTCGCCAGTGAACTTATCCACGGCCGCCGCAAACCGACCTCGTTGTGCTATAAAGAGAGGCCCTCGAGCATGTTCCGTTCACTAGGCAGCCTCAGCATGCTCCCCTAGTTCTTCCGTGGCAGCCAATCAACCCGGGGAGGTCTTCTTCCCCACCTCCGGCAGCTGCAGCCGCCGCCACCGCCCCGGCCATTCCGGCGCCACCAGAGCCTCCCCCTCTCCACTCTCTTCACCAGGAACTCCCTCTCCCCTAGTGAATCCATCCCCCTACTCAATCTTGATCGGGACTCGCCGCGGGCAAAAACCACTTCGCCCGACGACCGTCGTCCGCTGCGAACGGTGCCGCCGTTCGTCGGCGAGCATCGCCGGAGTCCCGCTTCCGCTCGGGGCAGAGGAAGAGGAGGGAGGCGGACTGGTCAAACCTGACCAGCGGGTCCCCCAGGCCCACTGTCAGTGACTCCCCGCGCGGTCCACGCTGGTTAAGTGGAAACGTATTTCCAGAATACGCCTTCGACGTGTATGTATAATCGAACCATTTTCTTTTTTCTGTTTTATTTTAAATAACAGATTTTGACCAAAACTTTGACCACCTATAACTTTTTAATTATAACTCCAAATGAATTGATTCCTTTTCCTACCTCACTCAAATTTGATCTAGTTTATGTTAAGATTTATTTGAAAAAAGTTCAAGGCAACTTTTTGTGCTGTTTTAAATTTGTGTGTTAATTCAGATTTATTTAAAATAGGACTTTGGAGAGAGAGAAGCAAACTATCAAAAGTTTTGGAGTGCACCCTGCCTTTCCACATATTAAAGGCAAGCATTCTGAACCCTGGCATAATATTTTGCATACATTGTTTGACACGATTATGGCACCACCTCAATACATGGAACTCATTATTTTATGTGGTGATGTGATCGTTTGCATAAATGCTTATTTGAATTTTCCTTGCTGTTGGAAATGGACATGCTTGTGATAATGATCATCCTCGTATTCCTTTCGTGCCTACCAGAAGGAAAACAGGAAAAGTCTCTGTCTTGGGTAGACCCGAGCTTCTCCCTAGTTCCTCGTCGAGACGAGTGTGGCCGGCATGGCATGAGGGGCATGATGAGTTATGGTTCTATCTGTTGGATGAAATATATTTGTTATGCTAATCATGCAGGGAATACTTAAACCTCCTGAGTCGACCATAGATCGAGTCTTGTTACAGTAACCCCCATACTCGTTTCGTACTACCACTTGGCTCTACAACAAGTAGGGTGCAGTTCAAGAAGTCGTCAACCCTTTCCAAAGACACACCATACAGAGAGGCCATGGTGGAAGATACGGTTGTAGATGGTAGGCAGGCCACCTGGTCCGGGAATGGGTGTTTCGGTTGAGACCGAGAGGAGGCCACCCCTTAGAGCGCGCGATATAAATTTGATCCCATGCTATGCGAGGCTGTAGCCTCCCACTTAGAGTTTTGCTTAACAAGTGTCATTGGTGATTCCGCATAACCGCAAGTTAAGCTGGTGTGTGCAAGTTAGGTGTGTTTTCAACTAAAAGGCCGTAGACGGAATTAGTCCCGATGGACTAAAGGAACCCGTTACTCGTGGGTAAAGAGTACGCCCTCTGTAGAGATTAAACCTATTCGAATAGCCGTGTCCTTCGTTAAGGATTGGGATGGGTCAGGTGTCGGTCTTAGTGTCGGTCTTCGGAGGAGAAACTGTTAAACCAGAACTGGGATCGCAACTTGAGACTTGTAATGATTATGATTATTATTTTGTTATGGACTAACCCATTATATTATTTGAATTATCGAGTATCCCTGGGATGGTTCTACCTCCTGGATATTCACTGTGATTATTTATAAGCCTTTATGTGGTGTCGCTAAGATGCCCGACTGTGGCATTGCTTGTTATTTTTTTATATAAGCCCTTTATGTGGTGTCGCTAAGACGCCCGACTGTGGCATTGCTTGTTATTTATTTTCTTTATAAGCCCTTTATGTGGTGTCGCTAAGACGCCCGACTGTGGCATTACTTGTTATTTATTTTTATTTATAAGCCCTTTATGTGGTCTCGCTAAGACGCCCGACTGTGGCATTACTTGTTATTTATTTTATTTATGAGCCCTTTATGTGGTGTCGCTAAGACGCCCGACTGTGGCATTACTTGTTATTTATTCCCTTTATAAGCCCTTTATGTGGTGTTGCTCAGACACCCGACTGAGGCATGCTTGTTATTTACCATCATTTCGAGACGTCGCTTCAGACATCCGAATGGTGCATTTTATTTCCTACTCTGTCTTTTCATATTCATTGTTACGTATTAATAATCGGCTTGCATGTATCAAGGATTTTAGCTTATGACTGACGTTATGATCATAGAATATTTTCAAAGCGTGATTATCGGTTGTTCTATTATACCTGTGTTCATAATGTTTGCGAGTACATTCAAACTACTCACTGGCTTGTCCCTGGCTATTGTCTTGGCCATATTTCTTGCGTGAATAGGAGCGTTGCGATGACAGCCCCGGAACCTAAGAAATGGAGATAGCAGCCTCGCGAAGATAGGAGTTATCCTGGTGAGCTGTTCCTGTGGATATTGGAGTCCCATAGACGCTGATGATCCACAAACCACTTCCACCATCAACCATTAGAAACCATTTGTTGTACTCACAGACCAGAAGGGTCTTGTACCACATATTTTGTATTTTGCTTGGAATTTCTGTATCAAGTTGGTGCCTCATCAGCTAACAGTAATCCTGGGGCTGGTGAGTACAACGACCATTTTCTGGAATTTATTTCCCGGAAAACCGGTCGCAACAGGGGTACTTTCATAACTTACCCGACATTTCGGACAAGCGCGTCTCTAAGCCATGGTTCCCCACTGCCATCCCATCCGCCCACCTATTCGTACACCGAGGCCGCGAAAACCCGCCGATTTAAACCCCACACTCGCTCCGTCCGCCACCAAGCCGGAGCATCTTCCCCGACGACGTCGTCCACAGCAACACCTCGACGTCCCTCATCCACCGTACCGGATGAGGATCCATCGTCGATCTCATCGTCCCGCCGGTTCAGCCACCCCGTCCTCAACCTCCAAGGAGCTTCCCCGATGTTCCCCTCGTCTTTCGCGCCACCTCCATTCCCACACCGCCGTATTCACCTGCACCACCGGAAGAGCATCATCATCACCGTTTCCTCGGATGAAGCTGCGGCCTAATCGGCGCCACCAAAGAGGTTGTACACTAATCGCCGCATTTTCTTCTTGATTCGATCTCACGGTGCTGCCGGCGCTCGGTCCCGAGCCGACACGACGCTGCTCCATCCACGGGCGCGCCGCCGCCACTTCCTCCATGGTGTCGCTCCGTCGGCGGCGACGTGCACATCAAGAGGAGCTGCTGCTGCTTTAGCTCTCGCCGCTTTGCTGCTCTGCTCTTGCTCTCGGTCCCCTGCCTGGTCTGCTCTTGCTATTTCTCTTGCTCGCGCTGCTACTCCCGCTCTTGCTCTTGCTTGCGATGCTGCTCCGATTTGGCTACACTTTAGTCGACTGAATCGACTTTTGGGTCAGTCGATTTTCAAGGGGTGGGCTCGCCGGGGTGAAGGAAGAACAAGCCGCAGCGGGAGGAGGGGGCTCACGGAGAGGTACCCCACTATCTATCTTAGGGTTCAGGATGGGGCGGTGGTTGCGGCGGTGGCACGGCGTTGGCGGGCGGTGGCGTGGGGATCGCGGAGAAAAAGCTTCGCACGTGGGGGCCTAGAGGGATGGCCGGGCGGCGGACCGCGAGAGGGAGTGTTTTGGGCGAGTGGGCGGGCACCGCTCAGCATGAGCGGGGGGGCTGCTGTTTGGCCGGTGGTGCTGGCGGCTCAGGGGGTGGAGATTGAAGATGAACCGCAGGCCCTTGATTTTGTATCCAATGGCTGCAAAATCGGTCGTCGAAGATGAAAAAGTCGGTCCGACCGACGTGTAGCCTCACCTTGCTAGTGCGTTCGGTTTCGACAAAGAAAATTCAGTTTCGACAGTTAGGTTCAGTTTCGACAGTTAAGTTCGGTTTCCACAGTTAAGTTCTGAGATGAGCGGCTGATGTATTTTACATCTAGAATATTGTGGTTATGTATTTTATGTCATGTATTGGAGATGCTATTAGAATTCCACTCAGGTTAACGTTGTTCGTTGTCTCTCTTGTCCTGCTTCAGCCTCGGCGTCGTACAACTCAACGGAGCTGCTCCAACGACGAAACCCTCCATCACAGCGGAGCAGTACCTCGGGCTCCATCTCCAGACGCCTAAGATCTTCTTCCTCCTCCTCAAAAGCAAAGTCGACGGAGCATCCTCACCGCCAACCCAATCACGCTTGAGATCGACATGGCTTCGCCAAAGAGGTTGTACACTTGTTGCATCTCTTTTTACACTACATGTTATATATATTGTCCAATCGAGCACACGGATTTGTTCCTTTAGTGTCTCCTTGAAAGAAAAAACATAGGAATTTTAATTTTCACTTGTCCTCCTTTTCAAATTCCTATTCATGAAGCACAAGACTAAGAGATAGTAGCATAATAGCATTATAACCGTACATTTTCTTGTGGTTTGACTTAATCTCACCATGCTTCTTTGCATCCTGTGATCTTCCAATTGTTGTGAATCAAACACCCAGATTGGCAGAAATCCTGTGTTTTTAAATTCTCTGTTTTGCACGTGCATTCCTATCCTATTCACGTCTATTTCCTATCCCTGCATTGTTGGAATCCTCACAATCAAACGAGTCCTTACAGAATTACTTCTTTTACAGATAGTTGTCAAAGAAAATCTTGCGTGGTTTGTTCCGCTCCTGCTGCGTCGTCGTCCACCCCACCAGTGTGCTCCAACGATGTATGGGTCCAAAGATGAGGATCCGCCTTGACTGTCTTTCGCCGCCTCAGATCTTCTTCCCCGCCGCTGGCAGCCATGAAAACTGCATTACCATCATCAACCGAGCAGATGACCTCGAGGACTACACGGGTCCGCAAGAGAGGTCGCACTCTTTCATGTCTGCTTACGTTATGCATCGCTTAATATTACATGCTACTTTATCGTCCTGTTCACCGATTAGATTCTGAGTCAGCTCCAAACTAATGGTCAAACTTGAGTTTTTAAATGGTTGTGGGGTACATATCGGGGCCGCTATCAATAGTATCTATCTACTATCTGGTTAATCTCCGGTGTCTACTATGAGTTTCATGTTGGGTGGGAAACAAACAATAAAGAAGCCATTATCTGTATTTATTAACTGAAGCCATTATCTGCCTGCTATTATTGGTTTTGGTTCTATCCACAAGTTGCTACCATCACTCTGGATTTCTGCATGCACTCCTTACATAATCTCACTATGTTTTATTCCAATGCATGACAGTTATTGTAAACAATGGAACTGAACATGTAGAGCAAAAGAGACGAGCCTTGCGTGGCAATATAATTTCATGCAAACGTCGCTCCGTGGTTGGCGCAAAGCCCCCCCCCCCCTCCACGCATTTCAGATTGTAATCAAGAGGAAGATATCTGTTCTGAGGGGGATTCAGAAGGAGAAGATAACTCCTATTTACCCCCTGAGGTCTTCGCTCTAACTTGGCATGCTGATGTTGGTTATATCATGCATATGGTGTCTTGCATTGCTTACTTTATACATCAAATATGTCATCTGCTTAGTTTATACATCCTTTGTGTGAATGCCATCTGTTTAGTTTATTCATCGTTTATGTGAATTATGCAACGCCATCTTGTTTAGCTAGGCATCATATATGTGAATTTTGCAATGCCATCCTGCTTAGCCAGTCATCTTATATGTAAATTATATCAGGCCATCCTTTTTTTCGTTACATATTACATTTGTCAACAATGTTAGTACATTCAACTGCTCTTCATGTGCATCAGCCATTTGACACGATGATGGCAAATTCGGAGTGAAAACAAGGTCATCTCGAGCGAGACTATGCTATCTCGACGAAGCGCATATCTCGCTGGTTACGGATAGCTCCTCAGAGGAGGATTCAGAGACAGATGACCAGTCCTATTCCCCCCCCCCGAGGTGTATGCTCTAACTTGGCAGGGTTATGTTGCTCATATCGTGCGTATGGTGTCTCGCATTGCTATGCCATTTGATTAGTTTAGACATGCTTTGTGTGAATGCCAATTGCTCAAAGGTGTCTAATTACCATATATGTGAATTATGCATTGCCATCTTGTTGCAAGACATTATATATGTGAATTATACAATGCTATCTTGTTGCAAAGGCATTATATATGTGAATTATGCAATGCCATGCTGTTTAGCCAATCATCATGTATGTGAATTATATCATGCTATCATTTTTTGTATTACGTGTTCCATTTGTCGACAACGTTTGTATATTCAACTACTCTTCCTGTGCATCAGCCCTTTGAAGTGTTGACGGAAGTATCCGGAGTGAAAACAAGGTATTCAGAGCAGACAATGCTACATGTCAAGCAGACATCTTGTTGGCTCTGAGAGCACCTCAGAGGAGGATTCAGAGCCTGATGACCAGTCCTATTTCCCCCATGAGGTCTATGCTCAAACTTGGCAGTGTTATATTACCCATGTCATGCATGTTGTCTTGCATTGCTTAGTTTTTACATCATATACAGATTGCCATCTGCTTACTTGCTTACTATAAAAATCATATATTTGAATTATATCATGCCATCATGTTTACATAGTACATACACATCATCTATCTGAATTATGGCATGGCAACCATTTTAATAAAGACATCATATAGTTATATCATCTCATCCTGTTTAGTGTTTACAATCATCATATTTAGAATTATGGCATTCTATCCATGAATGTATGTGAATTATGGCATGCCAACCTATTTAATAAACACATTATATAGTTATGTCATGTCATTCTGTTTACATAGTCTCATATTTTGAACTATGTCTTTCCCTCTTTTTTAGTTAGCCATCATAATGTGAAATTGTGTCATGCTATCCTGTTTAGTTAGCCATCATATATGTGAAATTGTGTCATGCTATCCTGTTTGGTTAGACAACATAAATATGAATTATTTCATGCCCTCTTTTATTCCCCACTATCCATTGCACCTGTCTATCATACAATGTCTATACTTTCAATTACTTTTCTTGTTTATCATCCTTTTGAATTGGAGAGCGTGATGGCAGTATCTAAGGAAGTAACAACACGGTCTTCAGAAAAGATAGTGCTACCAGTTGATGCAGATAGAACCACGGTTGTACTTGCCCAAGGTCCAGATCCACCACACATAACCTAGACTCTCGCAGATTGTACCCCTACCTAGTTGGACAGAGAACCAGCTACACCCCTTCTAACCCCAACCCTGGCAGATAGTAACCCAGTTCCAGTTGACACAACACCGTCTACACCACAGAGCACCCAAACACGAGCGGTTAGTAAGGGAACTGCAGTGCCCAAAGCACGAGGACCACCACTCCGAATCCCAACTCAACGCTTAAAGGAGAAGAAGATTTGTTTTTAGTTCAGGTTATGTAGCTATGGTTCATACTCCTTTGCTCTTGCATTACTGTATTTACTCATACCAACTATTTTCAAATTTGAAGGATGGAATTGAAACTCCAATGGTGCAACAGGTATGTTTTAAACCTGTTTCTTTAACTGGTTTGCTATTGTAACCTGCTCTATGTTGATTTCAGTTTCAATTGAATAAACAGTTATGTTCTTATGTCATGCACATTACAAGTGTTGTTATTGCTCTATAGTTACCCACACTTATATTCTATCTATTCTGCTTTGTCTTGAACAAATATTATTTGAACTGTGTCTCTATCTTGATTTGGCAACAAAAACTAGAATGATATAGACCATAAAGTGACCATGGTACATATATGTTTGTTTCATGCTGTTATCCTGTCCAATTTACTACTGAACTCATTTACCAAAATGAGTTTCATATACAACATGGTAAACATGTGATGTGTCTGCTTGTTTCTCTTTTAGAATGCGGACAAAATATTGGAGAACAGTACCGCGTTATCCAATGGTAAAGGAAGTAATGCAGATAAGATTCAAGATAGTGAGACATCCCTGTTGGTCTCCAAGAAAGCTAATAAAAACTATCTTGACGACTGTGAGGGAAACCAAAAGTCCTGTCTTGATGTAGTGTTCGAGTTACTGGCCACTACTACTGGCACAAGCTCTTCGAACTCGCTGCCTGAATCAGTTCGTCTTCTTGAGTCTCAACTTCAAGTTGAAAGACATCGATCAGATGTGCTGCGACAGGAAGCTGAAGGACTGAGGAAGTCCCTGCAGAATTCAGATGCATATTTTCTGGTGCAACAGCAAGCGCTAGAGGATTTAAGCGCCAAACAAGAGAAAGTTAATAAGCTTGCTAAGCATCTTGCCAGCATTATGGGTACCCAGGATATTGTTTCTTGAGATCTTCTGAAGTGGTTTCAGTTCTGGATTTGTTTTGCTGCGGCGTTTATTTACGCTGGTCGCCAACTTTGACAACCAGTGTATATGATATGCTGCTTTGTTCCCTATATTTGCACTGGTGGGGAACTTTGATGCCCAGTGGATGTAATATGTTTAACATCCGTGATAGCCTAGCATAAGTTGCTTGCTTATTTATTTCCTTGTTGTCTTGTTTATTTGTTTGCTTGTAGTCAATGCAGTTCTTTTTAAAACTAGGCCACAATAACCATGGGCTAATATTTACTGTAGTGACACTGGGCCTCCTACGGGCCGTAGAAACAGTGGGCCTTCTACGGGCCGTAGAAATAGTAGACCTTCTACGGGTCGTAGAAACAATGGGCCTTCTACGGGCCGTAGAAATAATGGGCCTTCTACGGGCCATAGAAACAATGGGCCTTCTACGGGCCGTATCATCAATGGGCCTTATACGGGTCGTATGGCCATAACGGGCCATCGTTAATAGGCCGTATTTGATGACACTATGAAAACGGCTCAACGTATTAACGGACCACAAACGGGCCGATGTAACCACGGGCTGAATTTGGCCCACAAGCAGAAAATGATGAGAACGGGCCGTAAGTAAACGAATCTTTGGAAATGAGCCCAAGAATAAATGGGCTATGAGAAGGCGAAAGAAAACATTCTTTGAAACGGTCCAACTGAATAACGGGCCCTTAATGGGTATAAAGTGATATACTGTTCATTACGGGCCAGTTTCACCACGGGCCGTTAATGGGTGTAAAGTGATACACTGTTCATTGTGGGCCAGTTTCACTACGGGTCGTTAATAGGCCAAGAGTTACATAGGGCCTCATATGGGCCGAAAGACGTCATGGGCCATACATAGGCCAGAAGTGAAAATGGGCTGGAATCATATTGGATGGCCCAGATGATACTACTGGGCCTAATTCGGATAGGGCGTAACGGGCCTTGGGTTAGCGGGCCGTAAATGGACTATATGCGAACAGGTCGTTAACAGGCTTTCCATGGGCCGGCCTGCCACCTTTTGACCAAGTCAAACGGGCCGGCCTTTTCACAGGAATGGGCCTCTGTTGGGCCGTTCCATGTGTCGACGTATCATAGGCACCTTCTGTCCACTGAGTGGATGACATCTGTCCCAACGATGAGTCGACACGTGTTTCCTCCAGCCAATGATATTTTACACATGGAAAATCCCCACTGGTCGGGGCTGTTAACGGGTTATCGGATCCAAAACCCGACCCGATAGCTTAACGGCGCTCCGTTACGGTGGATGCCACGTGTCGGTCACCCTTGACGAAAGCACTTCTGTGACGCACGATTTATCGTCATGGAAGTGGACAATTCCGTGATGATAATTTTGGTAATGTCATCGAACACTTCTACGATAGCACAGGTATGACTATCTTGATTCTGTCTTAAATTTGTCATGGATGTACATGCATGACAGAAAATGTGACCTACTGTGACAAACACGTATCATCACGGAAGTGTATTTTTTTGTAGTGTGGGTACCCGAGAATGGCGTTGTACAGGAGGCCGATGCGGGCGATGTCGAAGTCGACCAGCTCGGTGCGGTAGTTGTCGCGCGTGCCGAAGGTGACGGGGAGGCGGATCTGCCCCAGGGAGAGAGCCGTGCCACCACCAACTCTTGAGAAAGGCTTGCTGAGGCTGAGCCGCTCGAGTGGCACATGAAGAAGGCTGAAGGCCTCCACGGAGAGAAAGTTGAGGCCGGCGCCACCGTCGATGAGGGTCTTGGTAACAGCCACGTTGCAGATGGTGGGCGTGCAGAGCATTGGGAGCATGCCCGGGTCAGCGGTGGAGTCAGGGTGGTCTTCTGAGCCGAAGGTGAGGTCGGCCTCTGGCGCAACCCAAACCGGCGGAGCCCCCGAGCGCTTTGAAGCGGCACCAATCTGGCGGAGGAACGGCTTGACGTGGCGATCTGAAGGCGGTGCTTGAGAGCCGCCCAGCAGTGCCACGACTGCGTGGTGCGCCGGTACCGCATAGCGCGCAGTGAAGAGGACACAAAGTTCCTCCCAGGATGCCACCGTGGAACCAGGGAGGTTGAGCAAACAGGCGCGTGGCTCGCCGGCGAGGGCCATGGGGAGCTAGTTGGCCATGACCTTCTCGTCGCCCCCGGCCTCGAGGACGACCTCCTCGTATGCCAGCAGGAAAGCCGACGGGTCCGCCGCACCGTCATAGCGCGGCGGCATCTCCCGCCTGAACTTGGGTGGCCACCGCACCTGCCGCAGGGCTGAGGGCAGGGCTCGGAGCCCCATGGCCCCGTCGTCAGCACCGGCCGTTGGAGCCGGTAGTGGGACGCCTGCCATGAGGGCAAAGTGCGGTGGCAGCGGAGAGCAGGTCGGCGGCGAGGAGCTATGGCGCACCCCTACCTGGCGCGCCAAATGTCAGATCTCGGGTTCCGGTAAACCGTCAAGGTTCGAACACTGGGGTGCGCGCAGAGATTTCCTCCCTACCGATCTACGCCCTAGCTCGCTAAGATCTCGCGGATGAACTCGAAGAACTCACAACACAAAGACACGATATTTATACTGGTTCGGGCCACCGTTGCGGTGTAATACCCTACTCCAGTGTGGTGGTGTATGGAATGCCTCTTGGGCTGATGATGAACAGTACAAGGAGAAGAACAGCCTCCTGAGGTTGAGGTGTTCTTGTGCTTGGGTATGACTAGGGTTATCTCAGGGTCCGATTTCCATTTTTCTACCGTGGTGGCTAGTTCCACTTATATAGGCCCTTCTCCTCTTCCCAAATATTGAGCGGGAAGGGAGCCAACAACGGCCAATTTGAAAGGGGACAGCTAGTACAGCTTATCCTGACAAAAGCGGTCTTCGCCTGCAAAAGGCACTGGTGGTGACACCGTCTTGGGCTCCATGGTGACCTCTGTCCTGCCGTCCCGCTGGTCTTGGTCTCGTTGCACCGATATGGAAACCTTTTCCTGATGCCTTGGTACTCCGAGCCTGCGCTTGCCTCCTTAGCACCAAAGAGGAAACAAGGACGTTGCGCACGCTGGCGCCCGCCTGGTCTTGATCGTCATGGCTCACGTCACGAGAGCCTCGCGAGGTTCGCCCTGCCTTGATATCTCCGCTCCTCACGAGGCAGCCTGATGAAGCCACTCCTGAAGAGTTCTTGGGTCGTCCGCCTCGCGAAGCTTGGCCCCTCGCGAGGGTCTTGAGTGTGTTGCTGATGAAGATGGGCCTTCTATCATAGCCACGCCATGGGCCGTAGGCAGGCACGTCTGGGGACCCCCATTCCCAGAACACCGACAAATGCCAAGGAAACAAAATCAGGATGATTGGCCGAGAGACATTTAGCACTCCACTTCTAATGTTCTCCTTGATGTTTAAGATACCACTATCATGATTCAAAGTGGCATCAATAGGGTCATCAAGTAAAGGTCGGACTTAGGGAACACAAAATCGATAAGGAACAACTTCTAGAATAAGTCATGCGAAATCCTCATGGGAGGTGACCAAATGGCTTAATCAAGATACTACAATAGCAGTGCTTCCAGCTAGGTGCGTCCACCTCACTGGAACCCATATCATAGCTCTTGGAAGAAGTTCCAACCATCATATCTACCTAAGATTCAGATCTAGTTGGTAACGGAATAATTCAGACAACGTGTCTAGAAAAGAAAGTTTGCAACACAAACTGACGAGATGATGTTGCGAGATTCTCAGGAAATGAACTATGGTAGTAAGCTCCAAAACATGAGTTGGTTCTGCTAAACACATGTGAACACGTTGTCCAAGAAAAGCATGACCACATGGAAGTCTTACAACAAAACACTACCGAATTCTGGTCGGGAACCATCATCGAGGATATTGGAATCCTGTGCACGAACTAGTATTCGTGACGCAACTCCTTTTCCATGAAAGCAAATCAGTCAGTGGCTTGGTGTGCTAGGAATACATATAGAATGGAGGTTGCAAGTCTCCAAACCATAGAATACTTCGCACATATGTATGACTAACTTGGGATGATCCCAGAGGAGGCAAAAACAAGCTTTCTCGAATCCATGGCGGCAACTTGCATTAAATGCACATGAATTAGAGGAAGTCACTTCTCTCATCCAAACATATACCTCATGAACGGAACCAAGAAGGCAATGCTTACCAAGTTTCCAATGCTAGCTCTAATGTCCAACATGAATCATGGAGAAGATAAAATGTTGCTGATGAGCTCAACAACAAGTCATCAAGATTTCCATGAAGATGGAATTCCACAATTAAGTGAACACAGTGATAGCATTGGTCAGACCAAAGAGATGTAATGGTGTATGCTCGAGGGATCAACCACGAGTAAAACAACATTACGAACATCGTTGGTTCTGATTTGATTTGAGGATAGGCCACACCAAATCAAAGATTGGATAAGATAATACGTCCAACAACTGATCACGAGGAACAATCGATGAAAATATCATCTTTCTTCAACGCACACACAACACAAAGACATCCCTTTAAATGAACTAAGTTAGGCAAGCTTTTATCTTCCAACTCTCCAAGTTGTTGTTCAGCTTAACCAGCTAGCTCAGGGGTAACCAACACAGATTCTTGGAGAAGGGTGGTTTATAAGAAAACCAACTTGATCACGAGCTCAACATAGCAGTCAGCTGACAAACTGGTAACACTTCTGAGAAGATATTCGGAAATTGACGAACCACCGATATGTGTTACTAAGCCCGAGAATAATCTTGCTTTTCAGGGCAAGACGATATGATCAAATAAGCGAGGGATTGGCACAATCCTAACTCATTGATCGAAGAGTGCACCAAAAATAAGGACTAGGTAGCATGATCAATCTTAGGATGATGATTCAATAACCAGCACGCTAAGAATGAGAGTATTGTCCATTAACTACCAAGCACCGGAGTTGCTAGGGGTATTGATTTCACACATCACAATTCGCTTGTCAGTATTTCGGATACAATAACACGGAAAACCGAGGAATGAATGCTGATGGCGAGAGGTATCACTGCATCAAGAATTCATAAGGGCTGGTGCAATGCTCATGACATTCCTGACATCAAGATGGCAATACTTCGGGGTAGAACAGAACAAAAGCTGGATTGGCATTTTGATCTGCATGATACAACTTGGATATGGATGAGGTACTGGAGTTTGTTTCTCCTAGTCATTCCGAAATAAAACGACTTGACAGACCTCGAGAATAAAAGGCAACAATGAACATGAATGCACATCTACTCCTGACCAACAGTTGACAGACGAAGGTCAAATAACAACTAAGAGGGACAACTCAAAGGAACATATAACTTTCTAAGTTGTGGATGCATAGATTAGTATGTCGAGCAAAGTTCAACATAATTCTTCCGGATAACCCATGCAGAAAAGGAAGGACTGGCAGAGTCACAACATAGAATCGAGAGCTCATCAAGGGCACTCTGGTTGTGATCCTTAGGTTCAACGAGGAACTTCTTCCATAAGTAGTTCATGGCATTTGGAAGAGGAAAATACCACGGACCTCGAGGGCTATCGCAAAGGTTACTAATATCTTAAGGGAACTAGCAAATACTAACAACTTGAAGTAGGGTGAATCTCGCATTCAAAACCCAGGAGTAGAATACCTACTAACTAAGTGGCATCATGGGATGCTTTCGAGAATGATGGCCAAAATCATCACACTGGGCCACAAAACAGACTAGATTACTAGGTGATCCTCTAAGAAACCTAGGGTCATAATAATAGCTCCAACATATACGTCGAGGCAACAGAGTACCTCAACTCACTAGTTAGTGTGGTTAATCTGGCCCAAAGGAACATTGGGAATGGAAAGATGGGAGTTGCAAATGCATCGGACTAGTAAGAAACTTGGGACGACTCGGACAGCATAACGGTTGTAAATGCTCAAAAAGATTGAGACATCCTATAAAAATGGTGGCATAACCACTCGATCATCAAAATATCAAGGTTCTGAAGCCAGCTATGAAAATACGGAAGTAGTAGGAACTGAACTGAGGCTTGAATCCATCAATACTATAATTCTATGGATTAGTAACACGTGATCCTGATAGAAAGATGAGAAAGCCTAGTTCTTAATCCCCGTAGAAAAGAAGAAGTTGACTCAGATCAGAAGGGCATAAGGTAAATGAGTGAAAAGAGCCTTACGTTCGTTCCGACAATCAATTCCCCTACATAACTAAAGCATTTGTAGACACGACTTCAACCAGTTTGGCTTGGTAATCCTACAGGCAGACAGACTCTGATACCAAAGCTGTCAGGACCCCGATCCTAAGTCACATCGATCTAGCATGTAACACATCATATCACTTTGCAGGCTCACGCATGGTATTCCCACGGGTGCCACCTTACCTGGCCCGGGACCGTTTGCGCTTTTTGGCTCACGTATATGATAGTGTCGCTAGCATCCATATGACAAAGAACCCGGGCCGACATGACTAGTCGTGAACCCAAAGTGGCACTAACTTACAGGGACAGGCATACATGACCCAGCAACGAACGTGTCGGTCATCAGCGAGTGAATCCGGGCTGTAGCCACTGAGCTAGCAGGACTCCGGGAATCCGGGCTGTAGCAGGCTAACAGGACTCCGAAAGACACCGCGTGACATTTCCCCGAAGGGACAGACACAGGATCGAAGAAGGACACATGCCGGCCAGTCTAAGTGTTCCGAAGCAGTAGCAACTGGGCTAACAGGACTCCACTAAACCGGGCTGTAGCAGACTACCATGGCTCAGTAGAAGCACTAGACTACATTTCCCCATAAGAGAGGCTACCAAGGATAGACAACTAGGTTCTCGGATCCCACACATACCAAGCATTTCAATCATACACACAATATGCTCGATATGTGTAAATACAACATGGCATCACAACAAAACTCTACGACTCAAAGTATTTATCCATAAGACTCTGAAGAGTCAGAATTACAAACATGGGTCTCATGACCCAACATACAGAGCATACAAGCAACAAGCACATGCGGAAGCTTAACTTGTCTGGGTACAAACAACTACAAATGAAGAAGGCTGAGAAGCCTGACTATCTACAAGACCCTCCCAAGGGTACAAGATTGTAGTTGAGGTAACAAGCTAAACGTCGAAGTCCACGTGGAACTACTAGCGAGACTGAAGTCTCTCTGCAAAACATAAAATAAGCAAACATGAGTACAAATGTACCCAGCAAGACTTACATCAGAACTATCTACATATGCATCGGTATCAACAAAGGGGTGTCGGAGTTTAACTGCAGCAAGCCAGCTTTGACTCGGTAGCTATCCTGAACTACGACTGCAAGTAACTCTTTTGTGGTGGCGCACACGAGTCCACATATTCACCATATCAATACACCACTATGGATCCGCTCCCGTCTCCCTACCAGAACGCCATCCATAGCAATCACGCTTATCTTGCGCATTTTAGAGTATCCACTTTCACTTGTCTATGAACTGTACAGGCAACCCAGAGGTCCTTTACCGCGGACACGGCTATTCGAATAGATGATGTTAACCCTGCCGGGGTGTACTTCTTCACGCACGCTCTCGCCACTTACCACCATGTACACGTCGTGTATCTCGGCAACCTTCAAGCGGAAGCCTGGCGAGGGAGTCGGCCACGACCTGACTAACCACACAAGTCTCGAGTCCAGGTTTATCGCCTATTCGGGTTCCATCCGCAAGGAGATCCGGCCGGGGTGTCGCTCATGGCCCCAAACGATGTGAGCAGGTTTCCCAAGCCCACCATCCGGGTGCCACTCGGTACACTGTGCCACTGCGCCTAGTCTGTCCCAAGCCCACCTCTACCGGGTGCCACTTGGTAGACTACTAACACTACCTACAAACACCAGAAACTAGTTACAACTCCTTGACAGAGATCAGGTTGATTAATAAGTCGAGAGGGGCACTTAAGCATTCCAATGCGTGGTAGTAACTGTTCATGGATCACAAACACAGAACTCAGTTCCTGAGGACGGCTGTAATGAGACAACCCACCATGTACTCCTACATGGCCTCTCACCGCTACCTTTACCAAATCATGTTCACACACTTAGCTCTCAACAGTAGGACATGTTCAACACATTCCAATTCATCCCCGATGAATCAGACCTGACTCAACTCTAAGTAGTAGCAGGCATGACAAACAAGCACGAACGAGTAGGCACATCAGGGCCCTACTCATGCTAGTGGATTTCATCTATTTACTGTGGCAATGACAGGTCATGCAGAGGGAAAGGGGTTCAACTACCGCAACATGTAACAGTTGAATCGCTGTTGTCCTAATGCAGTAAAAGAGAGCAGGAGAGAGAGAGTGGGATTGTATCGGAATGAACAAGGGCGGTTTGCTTGCCTGGCACTTCTGAAGATATTATAGCTCTTCATCGGTGTCATCGAACTCATCGTCGGGATACGCCTACCGAGAGGGGACAAGCACCGGCAATAGAGAAGAACACAATCAATACAAATGCAACAATATGATGCATGATCATGACATGGCAATATGCTATGATTTGTACTAATGCATCTAGCAACAATTTAAATGAAGTCCATATGAACCAAGGGTTCATATGCAAACTCCATAAGGGGTATTTAAAATACCATTATCATCTTTTCACTTATACAGGTGGTATAAGTTGGTTGAACATGCATGAAAGTAGCATAAATGGATAGATTGGATTTTTCTGATAATTTTTCATATATAAAACTTTTCATTTGGAGTTACGATTGAATTACTATGAATTTTTGAAGTTTTGGTTATATTCTGGATTTTCAGAATTAAGTTAAACCCAGAAAACTGTTAATTGCGTCAGCACTGCGTCATATTGACATTAGCATTGACCAAAGTCGAAACTGACTGGTGGGGTCTGTTGGGGAACGTTGCAGAAAATTAAAAATTTTCCTACGGTTTCACCAAGATCCATCTATGAGTTCATCTAAGCAACGAGTCAAGGGAGTGAGTTTGCATCTACATACCACTTGTACATCGAGTGCGGAAGCGTTCAAGGGGATGGTGATGATGGAGTCGTACTCGCCGTGATTCGGATCACCGATGACCAAGTGCTGAACGGACAGCACCTCCGTGTTCAACACACGTACGGTACGGACGACGTCTCCTCCTTCTTGATCCAGCAAGGAGGAAGGAGAGGTTGAGGAAGACAGCTCCAACGGCAGCACGACGGCGTGGTGTTGTTGGTGCAGCAGTACTTCGACAGGGCTTCGCCAAGCACGCACGGAGGAGGAGAGGTGTTGGGGAGGGAGGGCTGCGCCTTGGCGTGTGTTTGCAGCCTCCCCTCACCCCTCGATTTATAGGGGAAAGGGAGAAGGGGGCCGGCCCCTCTAGATGGCATCTAGAGGGGGGGGGGGCGGCGGCCAAGGGAGGGACTTGCCCCCAAGCAAGCTGGCGCCTCTAGGGTCCCCCCAACCCTAGGCGCAAGGCCCAAGGGGGCGCCCAGCCCACTGTGGCTGGCTCCTGCCCCCACGCAGCCCATGTGGCCCCCGAGGGGTGGCCCCTCGGTGGACCTCGAACCCTTCCGGTGGCCCCAGTACAATACCGATAGGCCCTCGAAACATTCCGGTGTCCGCTTGACAACTTCCCATATATAAATCTTTACCTCCGGACTGTTCCGAACTCCTCGTGACGTCCGGGATCTCATCCGGACTCAACAACATTCGGTAATCACATACAAGTCTTCCTAATAACCCTAGCGGCCACCGAACCTTAAGTGTATAGACCCTACGGGTTCGAGAGACACGCAGACATGACCGAGACGGCTCTCGGTCAATAACCAACAGCGGGATCTGGATACCCATGTTGGCTCTACATGCTCCTCGATGATGTCATCGGATGAACCACGATGTCGAGGATTCAAGCAACCTCAGATACTATTCCCTTTGTCAATCGGTACGTTACATGCCCGAGACTCGATCGTCGATATCCCAATACCTCGCTCGGTCTCATTACCGGCAAGTCACTTTACTCGCATCCGTAATGCATGATCCCGTGACCAAACACTTGGTCACTTTGAGCTCATTATGATGATGCATTACCGAGTGGGCCCAGAGATACCTCTCCGTCACACGGAGTGACAAATCCCATCTCGATCCGTGTCAACCCAACAGACACTTTTGGAGATACCTGTAGTGCACCTTTATAGTCACCCGATTCACGTTGTGACGTTTGGTACACCCAAAGCACTCCTACGGTATCCGGGAGTTACACGATCTCATGGTCTAAGGAAGAGATACTTGACATTGGAAAAGCTCTAGCAAAATGAACTACACAATCTTGTGCTATGCTCAGGATTGAGTCTTGTCCATCACGTCATTCTCCTAATGACGTGATCCCGTTGTCAATGATATCTGATGTCCATAGTCAGGAAACCATAACTATCTGTTGACCAACGAGCTAGTCAACTAGAGGCTTACTAGGGACGTATTGTGGTCTATGTTACACGTGTATTACGATTTCCGGATAATACAATTATAGCATGAATAAAAGACAATTATCACGAACAAGGAAATATAATAATAATGCTTTTATTATTGCCTCTAGGGCATATTTCCAACAGGGTCTACCTGTCTGTGTCTATAGCTTTAATTAAAAGGTTTAATATTTAACTGTGGATTAGCTGGGCAGTGGGGCGTGCTGTCAGTGGCATAGGGGCTTAGTTAGCAGGGTGATTAACCCCTAACAGTGACTATCACCGGCGGCTAATCGCCGGCGTAACCAGGACGCGGCGGTGTTGCCCGTCCGGCCAACTCCAGCGACGGGAGCTCGCATGGCTGGGCGCGTTGGAACCGGAGAAAGGAGGCGCGTCGATTGGCGGCCTCAGGTGATGCTAGGGTGGTCGAGAACGTCGACGGTGTCGAGTTCCGTGACGGCGCAGCTGCGGCTTGCACGGGTGCGAGGACCACGGTGCACGAGCGGGCGACCTGAGGCGCGCTACGGGTTCCTGGGGAATCCCGGAGCACTACTGCATGCTTGGGTTGTCCAGGCAGGGTGGCTAGCGACGGCGAGCTTCAAGGCGGCGGCAGCGACCTCCGTCCAAGACATGGCTACGGCCTAGAGGTCGAGCGCGACTAGGGAGAAGAGGGAATGACACGGGGCTCACAGCACATTCGATGGCGTCGTCGGCGAGGTCGGGGGCGGTCGGGTTGCTGTGAATCGACGACGACGGCGGTCGGTGCAGAGGACGAAGACAACAGTGATGGCGGCGCTGCTGGGCGCTCCGACGTCGTTTGTCTCGGCGGAGATGAAGAGCAGGGCATGGCAGAGCTTCCAGAGAGGGAAACGGGGGCGCGAGGTCAGCGGTGGCTTCGGAAAACGCGGCGGCGCACTCATGACCAGCTCGGCCATGGGGAGGAACGAGAGAGGGAGGCGAGGGGGAGAGTGAATGAGGGGTTGGGGGTGCGTGTCGATGTCTAGGGCGTCCAGAGGGAGAAGCGGCAAGCAGAAGGTGGTCAAGGGCGAGGCTGAAGGCCGGGCGCTGCGCCCCGTCCCTCCCGGGCGCGAGGAAGGGGACGATCAAGGCCGCTGGCCGGCTTGGCCGGCCTGCTGAGTTGTAATAGCCGGGCCGCTGTAAGTGGCCTGTAAGACTCTTTTCATTTCATTTCTGTTTTCCTTTTTTGTTATTTGTTTTGATTTAGTTTTAAGCAGTAACCATTTTGCTTCCTTCTGATAATTCTGCAGGGACTGAAAGGATTATTCCAAAGCCGCTCACAATTTCTCAGAATTATTGGACACATATTCAATATATAGCAAATACAAATCCAATGCAAATAGTTATTGCGTTAGCTTCAAATGCCCAAAATAAATATTTATGAGCTCCTAAAAATATTAGTTTGAATTTTACCTCTAGCCAATATTTTCAGAGAGAACCAAGAACATTTTCTTGGACCTATTTGAAGCAATTTTTATCTTGGTCATTTCAGAAATGATTTCTGAAGCTTTCACATGTCCCCATTTCAAATTCATTGAAATTTAGACATGATGCACACATGACTAGCCAGCCCAGAGCAAACCAGAACTAGGGATGTGACAACTCACCCCCACTAAACAAGAATCTCGTCCCGAGATTCAAGACGTGAGGTAAGAAGACAAAGGGGACACAAGGCCAACACAATCTTCTCGATCCAATTGCTCTTCTCAAAGATGTTAATTCATTGCATCATATTGATCTTGACATCTTTGCTTTCGAGATCTTCACCCAACACAACAACGGAAAGAGAGGGAAACTCTACAGGATTCGATCTTCACGAAGATCAAACAAATCATGATCAACTCGCGGAATGAGATGTTGAATCATCTCTTGATCTAAGAGACAAACACAAATCAAGAGGGATGGAGAGAACAAATGATGAAAGTTCAATTGGGTAGGAAACACTCCCACGCTTAAGTAGGATGGTGCATAGGTTTCAAGGTAGTGAGGAGTTGATTGCCATGCTTCCATACGGGGCACCTCACGGAGGGCGACTCGTAGAATTATTCCCTTAAGTGGAAAAAAGAATTACTTTTGATACCTAGATCATTGAAACTCTCTCTACCAACCTAAGGCAAACCACAATCGATCGTCTAGAGAAGTTCAAAGAAATGGCATACTCAGTTTTGGAATGGAACTATGATTATGGAACATTCGGCAAATGGAAGGCACATTCCACTTGATACCGAGGACATAACCAAGTGACTGAGTGTCTCTTGAGAACTTGAGAATTTCCCTATTCATCAAGGTCTTACCAACATCCGTGTGGAGGATTCTGGCAACACCTCATACTACCATGATGAATAGTGATGGACGATGCAGATGCAAAGGAAGACAACAATTTCTCAAATTTTACCTTAGCAATGCCAAGGAAACAAAATCAAGATGATCGACCGAGAGACATTTAGCACTCCGCTTCTAATGTTCTCCTTGATGTTTAAGATACCACTATCATGATTCAAAGTGGCATCAACAGGGTCATCAAGTAAAGGTCGGACTTCGGGAACACAAAATCCATAAGGAACAACTTCTAGAATAAGTCATGCGAAATCCTCATGGGAGGTGACCAAATGGCTTAATCATGATACTACTATAACAGTGCTTCCAGCTAGGTGCGTCCACCTCACTTGAACCCATATCATAGCTCTTGGAAGAAGTTCCAACCATCATATCTGCCTGAGATTCAGATCTAGTTGGTAATGGAATAATTCAGACAACGTGTCTGGAAAAGAAAGTTTGCAACACAAACTGACGAGATGCTGTTGCGAGATTCTTAGGAATGAACTATGGTAGTAAGTTCCAAAACATGAGTTGGTTCTACTAAACACATGTGAACACGTTGTCCAAGACAAGCATGACCAGATGGAAGTCTTACAACAAAACACTACGAAGTTGTGGTCGGGAACCATCATCGAGGATATTGGAATCTTGTGCATGAACTAGTATTCGCACAGCAACTCCTTTTCTGCGAGCAAATCAGTCAGTGGCTTGGTATGCTAGGAATACATATAGAATGGAGGTTGCAAGTCTCCAAAGCACAGAATACTTCGCACGTATGCATGACTAACTTGGGATGATCCTAGAGGAGGCAAAAACAAGCTTTCTCGAATCCACAGCAGCAACTTGCATTAAATGCACATGAATTAGAGGAAGTCACTTCTCTCATCCAAACATATACCTCACGAACGGAACCACGAAGGCAATGCTTACAATGTTTCCAATGCTAGCTCTAATGTCCAACATGAATCATGGAGAAGATAAAATGTTGCTGATGAGGTCAACAACAAGTCATCAAGATTTCCATGAAGATGGAATTCCACAATTAAGTGAACATGGTGATAGCATTGGTCAGACCAAAGACATGTAATGGTGTATGCTCGAGGGATCAACCCCGAGTAAAACAACATTACGAACATTGTTGGTACTGATTTGATTTGAGGATAGCCCACACTCAAAACAAAGATTGCATAATGCAATACGTCCAACAACTAATCACAAGGAACAATCAATGAAAATATCATCTTTCTTCAACGCACACACAACACAAAGACATCCCTTTAAATGAACTAAGTTAGGCAGGATTTTATCTTCCAACTCTCCAAGTTGTTGTTCAGCTTAACCAACTAGCTCAGGGGTAACCAACACAGATTCTTGGAGAAGGGGTGGTTTATAAGAAAACCAACTTGATCACGAGCTCAACATAGCGGTCAGTAGATACGATGGAGACGTATCAACTCCCCCAAGCTTAAACCTTTGCTTGTCCTCAAGCAATTCAGTTGACAAACTGAAAGTGATAAAGAAAAACTTTTACAAACTCTGTTTGCTCTTGTTGTTGTAAATATGTAAAGCCAGCATTTAGGTTTTCAGCAAAGATTATGAACCAACCATATTCACAATAACACTTAGGTCTCACATTTACTCATATCAATGGCATAATTAACTAGCTAGCAATAATAATAATAAATCTTGGATGACAACACTTTCTCAAAACAATCATGATATGATATAATAAGATGGTATCTTGATAGCCCTTTCTGAGACCGCAAAACATAAATGCAGAGCGCCTCTGAAGATCAAGGACTGACTAAACATTGTAATTCATGGTAAAAGAGATCCAGTCATACTCAATGTAAGCTAATAGTAATGGATGCAGATGACGGCGGTGCTCTCCAGCTGGTGCTTTTTTAATAAGAGGGTGATGACTCAACATAAAAGTAAATAGATAGGCCCTTCGCAGAGGGAAGTAGGGATTTTTAGAGGTGCCAGAGCTCGAGTTTTGAAATAGAGATAAATAATATTTTCAGTGGCATACATTCATTGTCAACATAACAACCGAGAGATCTCGATATCTTCCATGCTACACACATTATATGAGGTTCCCAAATAGAATGGTAAAGTCTATACTCCCCCACCACCAACAAACATCAATGCATGGCTTGTCCGAAACAACGGGTGCCTCCAACTAACAACAGACCTGGGGCTGTTTTGTTTGCAATTATTTTGATTTGGTTTGAGCATGGGACTGGGCATCCCGGTGACCGGCCATTTTCTCGTGAGTGAGGAGCGGAGTCCACTCCTCGTGAGAATAACCAACCTAGCATGGAAAATACAGACAGCCCTAGTTGATACATGAGCTGTTCGAGCATACAAAACAGAATTTCATTTGAAGGTTTGGAGTTTGGCACATACAAATTTAATTGGAACGGCATGTAGATACCGCGTATAGGAAGGTATGCTGGACTCATATGGAATAACTTTCGGGTTTATGGAAGTAGATGCACAAGCAGTATACCCGCTTAGTACAAGTGAAGGCTAGAAAAAGACTGGGAAGCGACCAACTGAGAGCGACAACAGTCATGAACAAACATTAAAATTAATCAACACTGAGTGCAAGCATGAGTAGGATATAATTCACCAAGAACATAAATATCGTGGAGGCTATGTTGATTTTGTTTCAACTACATGCGTGAATGATACGTCTTCGACGTATCTATAATTTTTTATTGTTCCATGCTATTATATTATCCGTTTTGGATGTTTAATGGGCTTTACTATACACTTTTATATAATTTTTGGGACTAACCTATTAACCCAAGGCCCCATGCAAACTGCTGTTTTTTTGCAGAAAAGTAATATCAAACGAAGTCCAAACAGAATGAAACCTTCGGGAGCGTGATTTTTTGGAACAAACGTGATCCAGAGGACTTGGAGTGGACGTCAAGAAATCAACGAGGAGGCCACGAGGCAGGGAGGCGCGCCCCCACCCTCGTGGGCCCCTTGTGGCTCCACCGACCTACTTCTTCCTCCTATATATACCCATGTACCCGGAAACCAACCAGGAGCACCATGAAAACCTATTTGCACCGCCGCAACCTTCTGTACCCGTGAGATCCCATCTTGGGGTCTTTTCCGGCGCTCCGCCGGAGGGGTAATCAAACGGAGGGCTTCTACATCAACACCATAGCCTCTCCGATGATGTGTGAGTAGTTTACCACAGACCTTCGGGTCCATAGTTATTAGCTAGATGGCTTCTTCTCTCTCTTTGGATCTCAATACAAAGTTCTCCTCGATCTTCTTGGAGATCTATTTGATATAACTCTTTTTTGCGGTGTGTTTGTCGAGATCCGATGAATTGTGGGTTTATGATCAGGATTATCTATGAACAATATTTGAATCTTCTCTGAATTCTTTTATGTATGATTGGTTATCTTTGCCAGTCTCTTCGAATTATCAGTTTGGTTTGGCCTACTAGATTGATCTTTCTTGCAATGGTAGAAGTGCTTAGCTTTGGGTTCAATCTTGCGTTGCTCGATCCCAGTGACAGAAAGGGAAACGACACGTATTGTATTGTTGCCAGTGAGGTTAAAAATATGGGGTTTATATCATATTGCTTGAGTTTATCCCTCTACATCATGCGATCTTACCTAATGCGTTACTTTGTTCTTATGAACTTAATACTCTAGATGCATGCTGGATAGCGGTCGATGTGTGGAGTAATAGTAGTAGATGCAGGCAGGAGTCGGTCTACTTGTCACGGACGTGATGCCTATATACATGATCATGCCTAGATATTCTCATAATTATGCAATTTTCTATCAATTGCTCGACAGTAAATTTTTTCACCCACCGTAATACTTATGCTATCTTGAGAGAAGCCACTAGTGAAACCTATGGCCCCAGGATCTATTTTCCATCGTATAAATTTCCAATCTATTTTTACTTTGCAATCTTTACTTTTAATCTTTATCATAAAAATACCGAAAATATTTTCATCTCTTTCAGGTCTCAATTTTGCAAGTGGTCATGAAGGGATTGACAACCCCTTTATCGTGTTGGTTGCAAGGTTCTTATTTTTTTGTGTAGGTACGAGGGACTTGCGTGTGGCCTCCTACTGGATTGATACCTTGGTTCTCAAAAACTGAGGGAAATACTTACGCTACTTTGTTGCATCACCCTTTCCTCTTCAAGGGAAAAACCAATGCATGCTCAAGAGGTAGCAAGAAGGATTTCTGGCGCCGTTGCCGGGGAGTCTACGCACAAGTCAAGACATACCAAGTACCTACACTACTAGGAAAAGGCCTACTAGCGGCGCACCAGTTTTGCCTACTAATGGCGCACTACTGGTGCGCCACTAGTACCACGCCACTAGTATTTTTTACTAATGGCGCACCACTGGTGTGCCATTAGTATGCCTAGAGGTGCGCCATTACTATCTGACTTAGTAATGGCGCACCACATATAAGTGCGCCATTAGTAATAAAAAAATTAAAAAAAAATCAATTTTTTTTAATTTTTTTCTTAACCTGGGTTCATTATGCCTTAATCTCGGGTCAATATGCTTAATCTCAGGTCAAATCGCACTCCGTGGTCAAACTTCCCGAACGGTCACCCATCCTCACACTACTCCAGCCCAAGCACGCTTAACTTCAAAGTTCTATTCAACCCCAGCACCAGCTCACTTCAAAGGCACTTGTTGATATATCTAGCATATCAATCCTATTAAACCTAGTTGATGTTTAGGACTTTGTTCATGTTCATGAGTGTGATGAAATTTTGAAAAAATATTTCAAACTTCCATTCATATTACGTATCATATTTTGAAAAAAAAATCGAAACTTTTTTTCTGTTACTAGTGGCGCACCTAGCAAACGGTGCGCCACTAGTAAGTTTGAAATTTTTTGAAATTTTTGCCTCCAGATCTTAAAAGCCCCGTAACTTTTTTCTGTTAGGTTTTTGAGGATTTTGAAAATATTTAACGGGGTACCCCCAGTTAAATTCGGATGTAACTTTTCGAGTAGATGATTTTTCATATAGAAAACTTTTTAATCCGAGTTCGTATGCAAAAGTTATGCCCATTTTACAAATTCCCGAGAGATTTTGCAAATAAAGTCTAATTTAATATTTGAAAATTTACCAAACAACTACACCACATATCACATGGTAAAATTATTTTATTTTTTTTCTTTTACATTTTCATCATTTTCTTTTATTTTTTTAAACTGAAAAGACGGTCCACAGTGGGGGGGGGGGGGGGTGCATTCGGGGGAAACTTTGGGCCAAGTTACTAATGGCGCACCGTGGATGTGGTGCGCCATTACTAGTTTAACTAGTAATGGTGCACTATCCGCTGGTGCGCCATTACTAGTTTTGAAAAAAAATTGAAAAAAAATGAAAAAAAATTGAAAAAAATTACTAATGGCGCACCGTGGATGTGGTGCGCCATTACTAGTTTAACTAGTAATGGCGCACTATCCCCTGGTGTGCCATTACTAGTTTTGAAAAAAAAATTATGTTACTAATGGCGCACCGTGGATGTGGTGCGCCATTAGTATTTGGACACTAATGGCGCACCAGCACATGGTGCACCATTAGTATATACTATTGGCGCACCACATGTCTGGTGCGCCATTAGTGTCCATTTCATCTATAGCCCTTTTCCTAGTAGTGTCATCACAAACTCTTATCCCTCGCATTACATTATTTGTCGTTTGCCTCTCGTTTCCTCTCCCCCACTTCACCCGTGCCATTTTATTCGCCCTCTTTTTCCGTTTGCCTCTTTTTCGTTTGTTTCTTGTTTGCTCGTGTGTTGGATTGCTTGCTTGTCATGATGGCTCAAGATAATACTAAATTGTGTGACTTTGCCAATACCAGCAACAATGATTTTCTTAGCACTCCGATTGCTCCTCTTACCGATGCTGAATCTTGTGAAATTAATGCTGCTTTGCTGAATCTAGTCATGAAAGATCAATTCGCCGGCCTTCCCAGTGAAGATGCCGCCACCCATCTAAACAACTTTGTTGATTTGTGTGATATGCAAAATAAGAAATATGTGGATAATGATATCGTTAAATTGAAGCTATTTCCTTTTTCGCTTAGAGATCGCGCTAAAACTTGGTTTCTGTCTTTGCCTAAAAATAGTATTGATTATTGGTATAAGTGCAAAGATGCTTTTATCTCTAAGTATTTTCCTCCCGCTAAGATCATCTCTCTTAGAAACAATATAATGAATTTTAAGCAACTTGATCATGAACATGTTGCACAATCTTGGGAGAGGATGAAATTAATGATACGTAATTGCCCTGCACATGGTTTGAACTTATGGATGATTATACAAAAAATTTATGCCTGGTTGAATTTTGCTTCTAGAAATCTTTTAGATTCGGCCGCGGGAGGCACTTATATGGAAATCATTTTAGGAGAAGCTACTAAACTCCTAGATAATATTATGGTTAATTATTCTCAATGGCACTCTGAAAGATCTAGTAGTAAAAAGGTGCATGCAATTGAAGAGATTAATATTTTGAGTGTAAGATGGATGAACTTATGAAATTGTTTGCTAATAGGAGTGTTTCTTCCGATCCCAATGATACGCATTTGTCTACTTTGATTGAGAATAATAATGAATCTATGGATGTGTACTTTGTTGGTAGGAACAATTTTGGTAACAACGCTTATAGAGGAAACTTTAATCCTAGGTCGTATCCTAGTAATTCCTCTAATAATTATGGTAATTCCTACGACAACTCTTATGGAAATTTTAATAAGATGCCCTCTGATTTTGAAACTAGTGTTAAAGAATTTATGATTTCTCAAAAGAATTTCAATGCTTTGCTTGAAGAAAAATTTCCTAAGATTGATGAGTTAGCTGGGAACGTGGATAGACTTTCTCTTGTTTGTTGATTCTTTGAAACTTAGATATATTCCACCTAAGCATGATATCAATGAGTCTCTCGAAGCCATGAGAATTTACATTGATGAGTGCAAAGAAAGAACCGCTAGGATGCGTGCTAAGAAAGATTGCTTTGTAAAAGCGTGTTCTTCTAGTTTTCATGATAATAAGGATGAAGATCTAAAAGTAATTGATGTGTCTCCTATTAAATATTTGTTTTTCAATATGAATCTTGATAATGATGGGACTAGAGATGAGTCAACTTTAGTTAAAATGCGTCCCAATGATTCGGAGTTTTTAGATCTTGATGCAAAAATTGGTAAAAGTGGGATTAAAGAGGTCAAAACTTTACCGCATTATGGATTTCAAGGAATTTAATTATTATAATTGTTGTTTAATAGATTGTATTTCCTTGTTGCAATCTGTGCTAAATTCTCCGCATGCTTATAGTCAAAATAAGGCTTTTACTAAACATATCGTTGATGCTTTAATGCAATCTTATGAAGAAAAGCTTGAATTGGAAGTTTTTATCCCTAGAAAACTTTATGATGAGTGGGAACCTACAATTAAAATTAAAATTAAAGATCATGAATGCTATGCTTTGTGTGATTTGGGTGCTAGTGTTTCCACGATTCCATAAACTTTGTGAGATATGTTGGGTTTCCGTGAATTTGATGATTGTTCTTTAAACTTGCACCTTGCGGATTCCACCATTAAGAAACCTATGGGAAGAACTAATGATGTTCTTATTGTTGCAAATAGGAATTCTGTGCCCGTAGATTTCATCGTACTTGATATAGATTGCAATCCTTCATGTCCTATTATTCTTGGTAGACCTTTCCTTAGAACGATTGGTGCAATTATTGATCTGAAAGAAGGGAATATTATATTCCAATTTCCGTTAAGGAAAGGCATGGAACACTTTCCTAGAAAGAAAATCAAATTACCTTTTGAATCTATTGTGAGAGCCACTTATGGATTGCATACCAAAGATGGTAATACCTAGATCTATCCTTCCCTTTATGCCTAGCTAGGGGCGTTAAACGATAGCGCTTGTTGGGAGGCAACCCTATTTTATTTTATTTTCTTGCTTTTTGGTTCTGTTTATTAATAAATATTTGATCTAGCCTCTGGTTAGATGTGGTTTTATGTTTTAATTAGTGTTTGTGCCAAGGAGAACCTTTGGAAAGACTTGGGTGAAGTCTTTTTGATCTTGCTGTAAAAAACAGGAACTTTAGCGCTCATGAGATTAGCTACAACTTTTTACTGGCGAGTGCTATTTAGTTGATTCTTTTTTTCAGATGATTAATAGATAAATTCCTCACGTCCAAAAATTTATTTTAGGATTTTTGGAGTTCCAGAAGTGTGTGTTTGATACAGATTACTACAGACTGTTCTGTTTTTGACAGATTCTGTTTTTCGTGTGTTGTTTTCTTATTTTGATGAATCAATGGCTAGTATCGGAGGTTATGAACCATAGAGAAATTGGAATACAGTAGGTTTAACACAAATATAAATAAAGAATGAGTTCATTACAGTACCTTGAAGTGGTGTTTTGTTTTCTTTCGCTAATGGAGCTCACGAGATTTTCTGTTAAGTTTTGTGTTGTGAAGTTTTCAAGTTTTGGGTAAAGATTTGATGGATTATGGAACAAGGAGTGGAAGGAGTCTACGCTTGGGGATTCCCAAGGCACCCCAAGGTAAAATCCAAGGACAACCAAAAAGCCTAAGCTTGGGGATGCCCCAGAAGGCATCCCCTCTTTCGTCTTCGTCCATCGGTAACTTTACTTGGAGTTATATTTTTATTCACCACATGATATGTGTTTTGCTTGGAGCGTCTTGTATGATTTGAGTCTTTTCTTTTTAGTTCACCACAATCATCCTTTCTGTACACACCTTTGGGGAGACACACACATGAATTGGAATTTATTAGAATACTCTATGTGCTTCACTTATATCTTTTGAGCTAAACAATTTTGCTCTAGTGCTTCACTTATATCTTTTAGAGCACGGTGGTGGTTTTATTTTATAGAATTATTGATCTCTCATTCTTCACTTATATTATTTTGAGAGTCCTTTAGAACAGCATGGTAATTTTCTTTGTCTATAAAATTAGTCCTAATATGATAGGCATCCAAGATGGATATAATAAAAACTTCCATATAAGTGCATTCAATACTAGGAGAAGTTTGATACTTGATGATTGTTTTGAGATATGGAGATAGTGATATTAAAGTTGTGCTAGTTGAGTATTTGTGAATTTGATAAATACTTGTTTTGAAGTTAGCAAGTCCCGTAGCATGCACGTATGGTAAATGTTGTGTAACAAATTTGAAACATGAGGCGTTCTTTGATTGTCATCCTCATGAGTGGCGGTCGGGGACGAGCAATGGTCTTTTCCTACCAATCTATCCCCCCAGGAGCATGCGCGTAGTGCTTGTTTTTTGATGACTTGTAGATTTTTGCAATAAGTATGTGAGTTCTTTGTGACTAATGTTGAGTCCATTGATTATACACACTCTCAACCTTCCATCGTTGCTAGCCTCTTCGGTACCGTGCATTGCCCTTTCTCACCTTGAGAGTTGTTGCAAACTTCTCTGGTGCATCCAAACCCCGGGATACGATATGCTCTATCACACATAAACCTGCTTATATCTTCCTCAAAACAGCCACCATACCTACCTATTATGGCATTTCCATAGCCATTCCGAGATATATTTCCATTCAACTTTCCACCGTTCCGTTTATTATGACACGCTTTATCATTGTCATATTGCCTTGCATGATCATGTAACTGACATCATATTTGTGGCAAAGACACCATGCATATTATCATACATGTCACTCTTGATTCATTGCTCATCCCAGTACACCGCCGGAGACATTCATATAGAGTCCTATTTTGTTGTAAGTATCGAGTTGTAATCATTGAGATGTAAATAAATAGAAGTGTTATGATCATCATTAATAGAGCATTGTCCCAAAAAAAGGGGAGAAAGGCCAAATAAAAAAAGAGAAAGGCCCAAAAAAAGAAAAGAAAGAAAAAGGAAAAAAAGAAAGAAAAAAAGAAGAGAAATAAAAAGGGACAATGCTACTATCCTTTTTCCACACTTGTGCTTCATAGTAGCACCATGATCTTTATGATAGAGTCTCTTGTTTTGTCACTTTCATATACTAGTGGGAATTTTCATTATAGAACTTGGCTTGTATATTCCAACGATGGGCTTCCTCAAATGCCCTAGGTCTTCGTGAGCAAGCAAGTTGGATGCACACCCACTTAGTTTCTTTTGTTGAGCTTTCATACATTTATAGCTCTAGTGCATCCGTTGCATGGCAATCCCTACTCCTTGCATTGACACCAATTGATGGGCATCTCCCTAGCCCATTGATTAGCCGCGTCAATGTGAGACTTTCTCCTTTTTTGTCTTCTCTACACAACCCCCATTATCATTATTCTATTCCACCCATAGTGCTATATCCATGGCTCACGCTCATGTACTGCGTGAAAGTTGAAAAAAGTTTGAGATTACTAAAGTATGAAACAATTGCTTGGCTTGTCATCGGGGTTGTGCAAGATGAGAGCATCTTGTGTGATGAAAATGAAGCATAGCCAAACTATATGATTTTGTAGGGATGAGCTTTCTTTGGCTATGTTATTTTGAGAAGACATAATTGCTCGGATAGTATGCTTGAAGTATTATTATTTTTATGTCAATATTAAACTTTTATCTTGAATCTTTCGGATCTGAACATTCATGCCAACATAAATAAAATTACATTGAGAAATATGCTAGGTAGCATCCCACATAAAAAATTCTGTTTTTATCATTTACCTACTCGAGGACGAGCAGGAATTAAGCTTGTGGATGCTTGATACGTCTCCAACATATCTATAATTTTTTATTGTTCCATGCTATATTATATTCTGTTTTGGATGTTTAACGGGCTTATTTATACACTTTATATTATTTTTGGGACTAACCTATTAACCGGAGGCCCAGCCCAAATTGCTATTTTTTTTTGCCTATTTCAGTGTTTCACAGAAAAGGAATACCAAACGGAGTCCAAATGGAATGAAACCTTCGGGAACGTGATTTTCAGAACAGACGTGATCCAGAGGACTTGGAGTATACGTAAAGAAATCAACGAGGAAGGCACGAGGCAGGGGGCGCGCCTACCCCCTGGGAGCGCCCTCCACCCTCGTGGGCCCCACGTTACTCCACCGACGTACTTATTCCTCCTATATATACCCATATACCCTGGAAACATCAGATACGGAGCAAAAACCCTATTGCCACCGCCGCAACCTTACATGCACCGTGAGATCCCATCTTGGGGCCTTTTTCCGCGCCCACGGAGGGGGGCATCGATCACGGAGGGCTTCTAGATCAACACCATAGCCTCTCCGATGATGTGTGAGTAGTTTACCTCAGACCTTTGGGTCCATAGTTATTAGCTAGATGGCTTCTTCTCTCTCTTTGGATCTCAATACAAAGTTCTCCTCGATCTTCTTGGAGATCTATTTGATGTAACTCTTTTTTGCGGTGTGTTTGTCGAGATCCGATGAACTGTGGATTTATGATCAAGATTATCTATGAACAATATTTGAAACTTCTCTTAATTCTTTTATGTATGATTGGTTATCTTCGCAAGTCTCTTCGAATTATCAGTTTGGTTTGGCCTACTATATTGATATTTCTTGCAATGGGAGAAGTGCTTAGCTTTGGGTTCAATCTTGCGTTGGTCAATCCCAGTGACAGAAAGGGAAATGACATGTATTGTATTGTTGCCATCGAGGATAAAAAGATGGGGGTTATATCATATTGCTTGAGTTTATCCCTCTACATCATGTCATCTTACCTAATGCGTTACTTTGTTCTTATGAACTTAATAATCTAGATGCATGCTGGATAGCGGTCGATGTGTGGAGTGATAGTAGTAGCTGCAGAATCGTTTCGGTTTACTTGTCACGAACGTGCTTCCTATATACATGATCATGCCTAGATATTCTCATAATTATGCACTTTTCTATCAATTGTTCGACAGTAATTTGTTCACCCACCATAATACTTATGCTATCTTGAGAGAAGCCACTAGTGAAAACTATGGCCCCCGGGTCTATTTTCCATCATATAAATTTCCAATCTATTTTTAGTTTGCAATCTTTACTTTTAATCTTTATCTTAAAATACCAAACATATTATCATCTCTATCAGATCTCACTTTTGCAAGTGGCCATGAAGGGGTTGACAACCTCTTTATCACGTTGGTTGCAAGGTTCTTATTTGTTTGTGTAGGTACGAGGGACTTACGTGTGGCCTCCTACTGGATTGATACCTTGGTTCTCAAAAACTGAGGGAAATACTTACGCTACTTTGTTGCATCACCCTTTCCTCTTCAAGGGAAAAACCAACGCATGCTCAAGAGGTAGCAGTGAACATGTGCCAAGTCAAGCCACTCGAATTGTTCAAAGGAGGATACCACCCTATCATACCACATAACAACCATTTTAATAGCATGTTGGCACGCAAGGTAAACCATTATAAACTCCGAGCTAATTAAGCATGGCATGAGCAACTACAATCTCTAATTGTCATTGCAAACATGTTTCCTTCATAATAGGCTGAATCAGGAACGATGAACTAATCATATTTACAAAAAAAAGATAGGTCGAGTTCATACCAGCTTCTCTCATCTCAATCAGTCCATCATATATCGTCATTATTGCCTTTCACTTGCACGACCGAACGGTGTGGATAATAATAATAGTGCACGTGCATTGGACTAAGCTGGAATCTGCAAGCATTTAATATAAGGGAGAAGACAAGGTAATATGGGCTCTTGGTTAAATCAACAATAATTCATATGAGAGCCACTCAACATTTTCATTATGGCCTTCTCCTCTCGACCCTCAAAGAACAAGAAAATAAATAAAACTATTTACACGGGAAAGCTCCCAACAAACAAAAGAAGAACGAGAAATCTTTTTAGGTTTTCTTTTAATTACTACTACTACAGGCATGGAAAGTAAACTAGCTGGAAGCTACAACTAATTTTTTTGGTTTTTCTTAAGGTTTTTCAAACACACAAGAAGAAGCTTAGAAAAGAAAATAAACTAGCATGGATAGTACGTTCAAAAAGTATGAGCACCGACAACTAGCATGAATGTGTGAACATGAATATAATGTCGGTGAGAAATACGTACTCCCCCAACCTTAGGCTTTTGGCCGAAGTTGGTGTATGCCCATGTATCAAAGTGGTCCTCTCCAGTGTACTGGGGAGAACCCTCTGGGTGCCACTAGTTGGCGATCTCCTCCAGATCCCACTGATAAACAGACTGCCGGTAAGGGTCAAGTGGTGGCTCCGGCTGAGCCTCTGGAGCAGGTGTCACGCTCAAGTATGCATGAACGGACTCTGGCAAAATGAGGTACGTGCCTGAAAATATGTTAAACAAAGAGGGCGCAGGCAAAGTAATAATCACACAATAAGTTTAATCAAATATAAAATTATACTTAAGCAGTTTCTTCTTATTTTTAACAATAAAGTCATGTGCTACCATACTCTTATAATCTAGAAAGACAGAGTGTCGGGGAGGCTGATCGTACCGACGAAGACCTATGGGGCCGGCGGAGCAGGCCCCTTGTGGTTCGGAGGGGGGCGGAGATCGCACGAAGAGCGGATCGAGGCGAGGCACACGAGCAGTTTACTCGCCGGAGCTCTCCGGAGAGATAAAACTCCTCATCGCTGCTTGTTTGATGTATTGCATTCTTGCTAGGGAGCAATGAGAGCTACAAAACCTAGCGTGAGTGTATCTGGTCTCGAGTGAGTCGAATGAACCGAACCAGCCGAACCCTTTCTACGTTGCACATGGGCCTCCTTTTATATGCTCAAGGGGTCTCCGGCGGTGGCAACATAGGCGGGGTACAAATGTAAAACAGGAGTTGGTACACCTACTCGAACAGTGTATGCAGTAAAATACCTAACTCGACGGCAAGGGACAAAAGCAATAAATGTCCGTCGTGTCGCCGAACAAAGGCAACAGAGACCGTCAGTGCGCCTCCGCCGCCACGATGGCGAAGCTTATCAGCCGCTATCGCTGCTCTCCGCTGGCTGCACAGCCTCGACACGCGCCCATGGAACGGCCCCATGGCGACACGTCGCCGGATGAGCTGGAGCGGAGACGGAGAGAGTTGCTTGCCGCGGCAAGCGCCTTGCCATGCCGAATCCTTGTCACGCCCGGAGGCTTGTCGCGCTCCGAGCCTTCCCGGCAAGCTCCTCTTGCCGGGGCCTTGTCTTTTGCGTGCCTGGAGTGGCCTTCCCGACAAGCTCCTCTTGTCGGGGCCTTGTCTTCTTAATCAAATACTTTGTTCTTGAATGGCTCCAAAGGAGCCACGGAGGATCTTAAGCGGTGACGAGGCAAACCCTGCCGCTGGTGTTGCAATCGTCTGCGTCTGCAGTACGGGATACTAGGGTACCCTACTCTAGTACACCGACATGAGCTCCGGCTGGGCCGACACGGTGCCGAAGCGCTTGTCCGCCAGGCCCAAAACTGTCTGCGGACACACGCGGCCTCGACCACGTCGCAACTCGCCCCGGACCCACCACGATCCCCACTAACGGCACGCACCGGACGTGGCGTCGTGCGAGATATCGTGGGCGCGGTCGTGGGGGGTTTCTTTATTAGTATAAGCGGAACGTCCGCCCCCTCCCCCTCTTTATAAGAGGAGGAAACAGAGGCAGGCCGCCCCCTCCTGCCATTGCTGTCTTGTCAAGAAAACCACCGCCGCCTCCTCTTCTTCTCCGTGCGAAGAGAGCAGCGCCCGCCCCTTTCGCCACAAGCACGCTCACCGCCGTCGGCCTCCTCCGCCTCGCCATGGCTCAAAGCCGACAAGGAGAAGGGCGTCAAGTCGGCCGAGGCGCAGCGGCTCATGGGCGATGCGCATGAGCGGGCCATCTTCCCCGCAGCTCGGCGCAAGGGAGCTGCGGACGCCTTTCTACCTCTTCCGTCGACGGAGACGCGTGCACATCCGCAAGACGAGGGTACTCCCGCCTCCGCCGCTGATTTGGCCCCAACAGGTACCCTTTTTCGCCTTTTTTTTCTATTGCGGGCTTTGCCCGCCTTTTCCGGAAGTTCTTCTGCGACATCATGAACACGCTTAGCCTCCGCCTCCTTGATTTCACCCCAACGCCATCTTGACCATGGCAGTTTTCGCATTTGTGCGAAAACTTTGTCGGAGTCCACCCGAACGTGGCACTCTTCCGCCATTTCTTTGTTCCCCGCGTCGAGAGAGGAGAGCCACTTGCCGGAGGGATAGCCTAGGTCTCTAGGATCGGCAAGAAAGAGGCCTACCTAGAGGGAGAGTTCCGCAACAAGTGGGAGGAGTGGAGAGCCAACTGGTGCTGGGTCGTAGAGGAGAACCCGCAGCCTTCACCGCTGCGGCGCCTAAACCCCAATAGTGCGTGGCAGAGATTGGAGTAACTTGGCGCGGAGGATGCGTTGAAGATAGCTGTGACTCAATTCTGTGCCTCGGGCTTGCCGGGTTAACCGTAGGGAGCAGTTGGCGAGACTTCCTTCGCCGCCGCGACGCTTCCCTTGCAGAAAGGAGGAGGCCTGCTTGGGAGTTCCAAAACGCTGCAGACATAATGAGGCTGCGCCCGGGCCTCGAATCGGAACTTCACCGCCTTGGAGTTGGATTCAATGCTGCTCGAGCTGTTCAAGAGCGACCCGACCATCCAGAGTGGTTTAGGTTGCCGCTGGGGTCGCCCCATTGTGCAACAACTTCGGCGCCGACCGCATCCGCGCTTATGATGCTGCATGCGACTCACGGGATCATCCCAACTGGCAGGAGCCCCGACGAGGTCGTGCAGCAATTCTTCGATGATTTAGAAGAAGTGCCGATCCGCGCCGACGAAAGCGAAGAGGCTCACCCGCGACACCACCGACGAGGAGATGGCGCGGATTGCCACCAGTGGAGGAGGCGGCAAGAGCCGCCGCCGGCCGAGCCTTCGGGTTCACCGTGGAGGAGGCGGACGCCAAGGCGGCAAGCCTTGCCGAGCGAGGGAGGTCGCCGGGCGAGGACGAGCTTGTCGAGCCCGAGGCTGGGTCGAGTGGACCCGCCGAGGGCGCTTCTTCTCCACCGCCAAGCGACTTGCCGCCAGTGAGCCCTGCTCCGCCGAAGAGGCGTCTCCAAGGTTGGAGACGAAGTCGGGCGGCAGACCGCCCACAAGAAGAAGCGCCACATGACGCGCCCACCGCTGCAAGCGAGGTTGCAAGGAGCGCCCCACACTACCATGACAATCGGGGCGGGTCTTTGTGCCACCGCCGACGCCTCCGCCAAGCGGCCAAGAGAGCCCACTCCCCCGCCTCGTCGCACCGGAGGCGAGCCAGAGTTCGACTTCTCCGCGCTCAGCTCCGAGGAGGAAGGCGAAGAGTAAGCTCTTGTGATTTGTGCTTGTATTTCTTCAACTTTATTGCTTCATCTTGAATCTGATTTGCCTTGTTCCGGACTCTTTCCTTTTCAGGACGCTGGCCCAGAGAGCGTCGAAGAGGGCCAAGATCCCGACGGTCGTCGTTGAGGACGATTCTCCCGTGGCGACAGGGGACGCGTCCGAGACCGCCTTGCCGGACCCGGCAACCCTTCCTCAGAGCAGCCCCCAGCACAGCCCCCAGAGTAAGTATGCAGTTTTCTTCTTACTATTAGGTGTGCAGGGGTGCTCCTTCTGCGTTGATTTCTGATAGTTTGCTTGTGTAGGAGCAGAGCAGCCTCATCAGGAGGGCTCGGAAGCCGCCTCGAGATCCTGCCGCTGCCACTACGCCGCCAAGGAGAACTCCCGGCAAGGGAGCTCCTCCGACAAGGGAGGCCACTACGGCAAGGGAGGCCACTCCAAAGAAGGGAGGCTACCCTGCAAGGACGGCGCCAGCTGACCCTCCGGTGGTCGAGGCCATGGCTGCGGATCCTGCTGGTGTAATTCCCTTACGCGAAAATCTCCCTTGGGCCTGCTTTCTTTTGTTTCTCTTTTGAACATTTGCTTGATCGCTCTTTCTTCGTCCTCGACGCAGAGCCGATGGAGGTCGAGGCCGCCGGGCGAGGAGGAAGCTAAGGCAACACCGACGAGGCCGCCGGCCGAGGAAGAAGAGGTCGTGGTTGTGGAAGAAGAGGCCGCCGCCGACGAGCCTGTTGGTGAGGAGGCCACCGAGGCTGCCGACGCAGCTGGCCGGGCGAGGGTCGGGCGATCAGACCGACGGCCCCGAGGCCGCAGGGAGCGACAAGCTCTACACCGACAACCGACTCCCCGCGTCGCTGCGGTGGCAGGCTCCGAGGAGCTCCCAGCCCGCGCCTACCAAGGCCGGGCGGGCGTCTTCATCAAGCTCCCCGGGAACCGAGCCTGTGGCGCGGCCGAGGGCGATACCTTCGACGGCGAAGCTACTTCGCCTCGCTTGGGCTGACGTTGGTGGATGCGCCAAGCAGCACCAGCGTAGTCCGAGGAGGAGCGGCCAAGAAGCCGCTGCCTCTCTACTGCTTCGCAGGCCAAGTTGGAGACCCAGGAGGCACTTGTCGCGAGGGCAGGAGCGGACATGGAGAAGCGCGCCAAAGAGCTCCGGAGCGCCAACCAAGAAACCCTCCGCGACGTAGCAGAAGCGCGGGGGCAACTCATGAAGAGCGCACGCCTTCATCCTTGAGAAGGCCGCGGTGAGGAGGAGCAGCCGGCTGCCGAGAAGCTCGCCGCAGGAAAGCGAGTTGGCGCAGCGGAAGGTCAACCTGGACAGCCACGAAGAAGACCTTGCAGCCGCTGAGGAGTCACTTGGCGGGCGCTTCAGAAGCGGCGACGCTGCCGTAGCCGCCGAGGCCGCCAAGGAAGAGTTGAGGGCGAAGGTGGCACAGCTGGAGGCCACCCTCAAGAAGAGCGGCGAAGAGCTTGTCGTGCTCAAGCGTGAGCGCGAGAAGGACGCCTACACTCTGGGCGAGCTGCAGAGTCGTCTCGCTGATAGAGGCAAGGAGCTCGACGCCGCCAAGGATTTCAAGGCGGATCTTGAGCTGAAGTTGACCACCCTGACACAGACGTTGGACGGCGCCAGAGAGCGGGAGGTGGGCTTGTTGGAGGCGATCAAGGCCAAGGAGGAGCTGGCGAATGCTGCCTCCATCCAGAGCAAATTGAGGGAGAGCGTGGAGCACTGGACTGAGGGTCTTGTGGACACCGCCGCCGACATCCACAACGAGCTGATGGAGCTGGGGATGGCGGACCTTGCGTACTCCTCCGACGAGCATCTCCAACCCAGCGCCAAACTCAGCTTATTCTTCAAAGGCGTGGTGACGGGTCTCCAGCGTCTCCGGGAAGAGGTCCCAAAGCAGCTGGCCGAGGAATCACGCCAGATCTGTGCAGGAGCCCTCGAGAAGGTGTTGATAAAGGTGGCCTTCCGCAATCCAGGCCTCAACCTTAACGGCGTCCTCAGATCCTTGCCGCGAGACGCCAACGTGGAGGAGCTCAAAGCCCTTGTCGCACCCATTGTGGACAAGGTGAACAAGATCAAGCGGATCGATGGCGACCGCGTGGACTAGGCTGCCAACTTTATCTTCCCCTTGTTGCTGCTGATCATGTTTAGAACACTTTGTTAGATCAGCGACAAGTTATTTTGTAATATACTCTATCTTAGGCGATCGATGCAACGTTATTTCCTCTACTTGATTCCTTCCTTTGTAATGCGTTTACGCCTTACGCATTTGGGGGACTCGTCGGTGCGGGCACTTTTGCCACTGGCCGAGTGCGGAACGTCATGAGCTGCCGGGCAAGGCCGCCTCCGACAAGCAACCTTTGTCGCGACTAGCCGCAGCTCACTTAAGTTGTTGAGCGGACTCGAAACAAAGTAAGGGCGCGACTAGCCGGCGAGTTGGTTCCTCTCCGCGCATGTGTTTTCCATACAAAGTACTATCGTTCGAGGAAGATAACTTAAAAATTTAAAATTTGATTGCTCAAACTTTGGCAACTTAGCTTTTCTGTCTCTTGCTTCCCGATGAGGTGAAACTTCCTCGAGCGGTGCCTGGTCCATAGTATTATCTCCTCCTCCCCCCTGGTTAACTTGTGCGCTAGGGGGCCTTCCTTTCTTTGAGAAAAGAAAAGGAAGAGGAAATAACGTTATGGAGCCCAGCGACTCGATTCTGCTTACCGGGTGTGGTTGCTGCACAAAGTGTTAGCCAAAACATGCAATAAAATGATGAAAGCATGAATTTGACAAGTTGCGCGCAACACATGAGCTTTACGGATGCACGGGGTCTGCGCCCGGCTTTGTACAAAGGATTACATGCAACAGCGGCAAGACTTGTACAAAAGGTGGTTGCCGGAACAGGTTCCGGCAACCGCGCCCTACGGGTAAAACTTACGAAGATGCTCAATGTTCCAGGAGTTGCTCACTGGAATGCCATCTTCGGTCTCAAGGCGGACAGCGCCAGGCCTAGTGACTCGTTTCACCCGATAAGGGCCTTCCCACTTTGGCGTCAACTTGTTTGAATTCTTGGCGGATCGCGGCCGAAGAACAAGGTCGCCTTTCCTCGAGACTTCGGCACTAACTCTGCGGCTATGGTAGCGATGCAAAGCTTCTTTGGTAGCGAGCGGCTCGCAATGGGCTGAAGACGATCCTCCTCAAGGAGCAGAAGGCCATCTTGTCGCATCTGCTCTTGCTCAAGCTCATCATAAGCGAGCACTCGAGGCGATCCGTTATCACGAAGTTCCGTGGGGAGAACTGCCTCGCTGCTCCATAGACTAGACCAAAGGGTGTCCGGCCGGTGGCTCGATTTGGCGTCGCCCCGATCGACCAAAGAACCACCGGCAGCTCCTCGATCCAGTTTCTTC
The DNA here is from genome assembly GCA_021605145.1 of Aegilops bicornis. Classification (NCBI taxonomy): domain Eukaryota; kingdom Viridiplantae; phylum Streptophyta; class Magnoliopsida; order Poales; family Poaceae; genus Aegilops; species Aegilops bicornis. The sequence continues at coordinate 215,958,954 of CM038675.1, forward strand.
GCACTTGTGCAGCCTCGAAAAGTTCTGGTCTTGAGCCCGCGCAGCACTTCAGCATTTGCCCTCTCTCGCTGACCGTTGCTTCTCGGGTGAGCCACGGAAGCAAAAGCAGACCTTGGCGCCAAGATCTTGGACGTCTTGCATGAAGGTGCGACTCAGAAATTGTGTGCCGTTGTCGGTGATGATCCTGTTAGGGATTCCAAAACGGCAAACAATCGACTGAAGAACTTGATCACGTTTTGCCGTCACCTTCCTCCTTGTTTCCACTTCCGCCACTTTGTGAACTTGTCGATGGCGACGCATAAGTACTCAAAGCCCCGAAGCTTCGGGGAAGGGGCCGAGGATGTCGAGCCCCGGACCGAAAATGGCCGGGATAAAGGGATCGTCTGGAGAGCTTGAGCTGGCTGGTGTATCTGCTTTGGAATGGAACCGCACGCTTCACACTTGGTTACTTGTGCAGTTGCATCACGGAGGGCTGTCGGCCAGAAGAAACCTTGCCGGAAAGCTTTGCGGCAAGTGCTCTTTGGCGCCAATGTGGTGACCACATATGCCTCCGTGTATCTCTCGCCAACAGCTTACATCCATCTTCCCCGGGAATACACTTCAATTTCACACCGTTGAGTCTTCTTACATAAAGATGTCGTCGACAAACTGGTACATACTTGACTGTCGGGCTACTTTTTCCGCTTCTTCTTGCTCTTCGGAAGTTCTCTGTCTCAAGGAAATGGACAATCTGCTGCGCCCATGCTGGAGCTCGCGGCTCGACAACAAGGACTAAAGGCACATCTGCTGCTGCGGGAACATCAGCTTCCACGACAAGGACCTGCGGCCCTGCCGGAGCTTGATGCTCTCCGGCAAGCTTGCCGGAGCAAGACTTGTCGGGAGCGTCTGCTTCAACGAAACAAACCCTGGGGCCTGTCGGAGAAGACTGCCCCTCAGCACTGTTGGTGTTGATCTTGGGGACCTTTGCAACGACGGCTTCGGGAAGCTCTGTCGGAAAGTAGTCACCAGAGGCCAACTTCCTCTTCTTGCTTTGTCCAGTTGATGGTGTTATGGTTGGCTGAGTCAGCTTGAGCACGAAAATCCCTGGTTCCACAGGTAACTTAAGCGCAGTGCACTTTGACAGGCCGTCAGCAATATCATTCTGAGCTCTTGGAACGTGTTCCATTTGCAAGCCGTCAAAGTGCTCTTCTAGCTTCCTCACTTCATCGACGTAGGCTTCCATCAACGGACTCTGGTAATCTTTGTTCACTTGGCGGACGACAAGCTGCGAGTCACCCCTGACAATAAGCTTTTTGATCCCAAGGTCCACTGCGATCCCGAGACCGGGCGAGCAAACCTTCATACTCTGCAGTATTGTTTGTCGCTTGCTCCTTGGGAAAGTGCATCTGGACTATGTACTTGAGGTGCTCTCCGGTGGTGCGATAAGCGACGCCGCACCGGCGCTTTGCAGCGAAGGCACCATCAAAGTACATCACCACTCTTTGCTTGCTTCCTTGACGGGAATGCTCGTCTCGGAATCTCTTCATCCGGTGTTGGCGTCCATTCTGCTATGAATTCTGCCAACGCCCGCTGGATAGTTGATGTGCTTTCAAACTTGAGACCAAAGCTTGACAGCTCCAACGCCCACTCGACAATCCTGCCCGTTGCTTCCGGATTCTGCAGTATCCTCTTGAGCGGAAAGCGAGTGACAACTGTGATCTCATGTGCTTGGAAGTAATGGCGCAGCTTTCTCGAGGCCATGAGGAGGCCGAAAAGCAATTTCTACACACCAGAGTACCTTGACCTAGCCCCCTGCAGAAGGGAACTGACAAAGTAGACTGGGCGCTGCACCATCCTTTTCTGCATCTGGTCATGTGTCTGCGCGGACTCGTCCTTGTCGGGACCAGAGCTTGTCGGCGAAGCCCCCCGCTTGTCGCTGGATGTGCCTGTCGTGGTTGCTGGCTCGTCATCCGCCTCCCTCTCCGCTACTAACGCAGCACTAACCACTTGATTGGTTGCCGCTATATATAGCAGCAACTTCTCTTGTGGCCTAGGTGCGACAAGTGTTGGAGTGGAGGACAGTATCTCTTCAAGTCCTGCAGCGCAGCCTCCACTTCGAGTCCATTTCATTGGACCTGCCTTTTTCAAAATCTTGAAAAACGGCAGGCTGCGTTCAGCAGACCTAGAAATAAACCTCCGAGAGCAACCACGCAACCGCAAGTCTTCGTACATCCTTGACGCCGCTTTGGTGCTTCAATCTGCTCAATGGCCTTGATCTTGTCGGGATTAGCTTCAATCCCTCGTTGAGACGAAAGAACCCGAGAAGCTTGCCGGAAGGGACTCCAAACACGCACTTCTCGGGGTTGAGCTTAAGGTTGATCTTGCGCAGATTTGCAAAGGTCTCGTCCAAATGTTGAACCAGAGTTGCTTTGTTCTTGCTTTTGACCACTATGTCATCCATGTAGGCTTCTACATTTCTATGCATTTGCGGCTCAAAAGCGTCATGGACTACCCTTGCAAACGTTGAACCAGCATTCTTCAAACCGAAAGGCATCCGTATGAAGCGATATGTGCCACATGGTGTGATGAATGCGGTCTTCTCCTCATCTTCTTCAGCCATGAAGATCTGATGGTATCCTGAATATGCATCAAGAAACGAAAGCAAATCACATCCAGCCGTGGAGTCAACAATCTGGTCAATGCGCGGCAAGGGAAATGGATCTTTGGGACAAGCTTTATTAACATCCGTGAAGTCAATACAAAGTCTCCATTTTCCATTCGCCTTTGGCGCATACGACTACAGGATTGGCCAACCACGTAGGATGGAGCACTCCTCGACAAGGCCTGCTGCTTCCGGTTTCTTGATCTCTTCGCTATGAATTCTTGGCGCTCCACCGCTTGCTTCCTGGCTTTTTGCTTGACGGGCGCAAGATGAGGACAAACGGCCGGCGGTGCTCAATCACTTTCACAGGAATGTCGGGGATGTCGACGGTTGCCATGCAAACACGCCGACATTCGCGCAGGAAAGCAACGAGCGCCTTCCTATTTAGGGTCGAGAGAGGCACCGATGGTGAAGGTACCACGGTGCCGTCCTCCTTGGCGGGCACCTTCTTGGTCTTTGGCGGAGCCACCATCTTTTTGCACTTGCCGGTGGAGCTCGATGGTGCATCCTCGACGGTAGCGCAGCACTCCGAAGAGGTGCGCTTGCCGGAGTGAGCATCAGAGCCCTTGTCGTACTTGGACTTCGTCTTCTTTCCCCCGGGAGCTTCAGCGGCAAGTGTTGGGCAGTCTGTCGCGGCTGCTGCATCCCGGTAGATCTTGTCGGCACAGATAAGGGCATCCTTCTTGTCGCCATGGACAGAGATGACGCTTATCGGGCCTGGCAGGCGTAGTGAGAGGCTGCCATGAACTTGGCGAGTGCGGGACGGCCAAGTATCCCATTGTAAGGCAACGGGAAATCGGCAACGTCGAATGTAACCCTCTCGATCCTGAAGTTCAGCTCACGCCAAATGTTACCGCAACGTAATCTTCCCTTCGCTTGCTCCTTCCGGATTGATTCCTTGGACGGTACCAGTCTCTTCGAGCTCACTGTCAGGGATTTGGAGCTTCTGGAGCACCGCGGCGGAGAGCAGATTCAAGCCGGCCCTGCCGTCATCTAGCATTTTGGTGACCTTGAGGGTGCGGATGGGTGGTGAGACCAACATCGGCAAGCACCCGACCGCGATTATGCAATCGGGTGATCCTCAATATCAAAAATGATAGGCGTCTTGGACCACTTGAGAGGCTTGCGTGACTCTACGGATGGTTCCGCTGCATTGACCTCCCGCATCCATTGCTTGAGTTGGCGGTGGGAGGTATGCAGGAAGCACCTCCGTCCTTGCAGAGGACCTCTGTGGCTTTCTGAAACTCCAGCTCATCGGCGCCGTCGTCTTCCATATCTTCGTCGTCATCATCATCTTCATCCTTGTCGCGGCCGCGGGGAGGTCTGTCTCCTTGCCGCTGCTTGGCCTTGCCGCGGCGTCCTCCCCAGCCGGGACGTTTCTTGCTTGCTCCCCCAGCACCTTCCTGGGCCTTCTCCTTGTCGCGCCGCTCGTACTCAGCTCTCTGCTGCTCAACAAGCTGCTCGACCTTCTTGCAGCTCTGGAGGTCGTGGCCCTTGGTGCGGTGGATCTTGCAATACTGCTTGCCGGAGCTGTCACGCTTGTCGGCGGCCGCCACCGGCCCAGTGGTTGGCGTCGGCGGCAACCTCCTTGCGAAGCCACCAGTCTTGGCGATCTTGACGCCACCTCCGTAGCCGGACTGCTCAACAGCTAGCACTTCTCTGGCCTTCGTCTAACTGATGCCTCGCCACCGGCCCTTCTTTGCCGGGGCGGTGTCCTCACTTGTCGAGATCCTGCTTCGCATTCTCTCACAGGAGTCTCCTCCCTTCTTGGTAGCGTGCACACTTGTCGGCTAAGGCGTACAGCTCAGCAGCGTCCTTGACTTTGCACATCGCCATCTCCTCCCTCATCCTGCGGTTCCGTACATTACGATGAAATGCGCTGATCACCGCGGCGGGGTGGACGTCTGGGATGTTGTAGTGCACGCGGCTGAATCTCTGAATGAACTTGCGAGGGACTCTCCTTCCTTACAGGCGGCGGATGAAGGTCACTCTCTTAGCCATGAGGCTTGTGGCCAGCTGTGAAGGCGCCAACAAACTGATGGCACAGATCTGCCCAAGAGGATATGGAGCTGTCCGGCAAGTGCATGAGCCAAGATCTGACGTTGGGCTTGAGCATGAGCGGGAAGTAGTTGGCGAGGATCTTGTCGTCCCGTCCCCCCGCAGCCTGCACCGTGATGGTGTAGATGCTGAGGAACTCCGACGGATGCGTCCTGCCATCATACTTCTCCGGCACGTCTGGTTTGAAATTTTTCTGGTTGGGCCACTGGACTTGCCGCAGCTCACGAGTGAGCGGGGCAACCTACCGCATCTGACAAGTCGCTGGCTCCTCCGGGCGCGCATGTCAACAGAAGGCCCAGCGCGCTTGTCGGACTGACGTCGCGCTTCTCTTCGGCGCTCGATGCGAGTTCGAGCGTCTTCTTTTTGTCGCTCATGAAGAACTTGGCGCTGATCGCGGCGAGCTCGCGAATCCGACGACGCGGTGGAGTCGCTGTCGAGGTGGATCCGGTGAGTCGGCGATCTTGGCCTTCGTGGCGGAGAATGCACAGTGGTTGCACCTCCGACAGTCTCGTCGCCACCGGCTCGTGCCTTGTCGTCTCGCCGCGGCAATGATGGCGTTGGTTGCCGCGGAGCGCCGCCGCTGGCAAAGCCGATGAGGCTCGGATAGTGGCCCTCCACTCGTCGACCTTGTCGGCCGTCCGGAGGGTAGTCGAGAAGCTTGAGCTCTCGCCAGCTTCTGCTGGAGTAGTGGGTGGCATTGGCGAACGGTGCGAGGAGCGGGATATGCTCGGACTTCTAACTACGTTAGAAGGAGCAGCACCCCGTCCGGGCGACCGTATCTCACTCGTGCCAGCATGTTGGCACACATGCTGGTCTTGAGGGTCTCGATCCAACGAACGTATGGCATTGTGAATGCCATGACGTTGCTGGTCCCGCGTCTCCTGAGATGGGCGCGGGGGATGCGCGGACGCCGAGGTTTGCGGGGCCTTGTCCTTGGACTTGGCAACGTCGCGAACACCTTCGTCGGCGCCCATTCCTCCGCCAGCGTCTGCCCCACCACCCGTTTGCTGCGGTGAGGGTGGGTACGACGCGGACGGCTCTGCTGCCGCCGAAGCCTTCTTCTTCGGTGGCATGTTGAAGAAGATGTTGATGACGCTGCTCGTGTGAACGCCGGATCAGATTCACACAGCCTCGATGCCCCCTACCTGGCGCGCCAAAGATGTCGGGGAGGCTGATCGTACCCACGAACACCTATGGGGCCGGCGGAGCAGGCCCCTTGTGGTTCAGAGGGGGGCGGAGATCGCACGAAGAGCGGATCAAGGCGAGGCACATGAGCAGTTTACCCAGCTTCGGAGCTCTCCGGAGAGATAAAACTCCTACTGCTGCTTGTTTGATGTATTGCGTTCTTGCTAGGGAGCAATGAGAGCTACAAAACTAGCGTGAGTGTATCTGGTCTCGAGTGAGTCGAATGAACCGAACCAGCCGAACCCTTTCTACGTTGCACATGGGCCTCCTTTTATATGCTCAAGGGGTCTCCGACAGGTGGCAACATAGGCGGGGTACAAATGTAAAACAGGAGTTGGTACACCTACCGAACAGGTGTCTGATGCAAAATACCTAACTCTGACGGAAAGGGACAAAAGCAATAAATGCCCGTCTGCGTCGCCCGAACAGTGCAACAGAGACCGTCAGGTGCGCCTCCGCTCGCCACGATGGCGAGCTTGTCAGCGCCGCTTACCGCTGCTCTCCGCTGCTCTCCGCTGGCTGCACAGCCTCTCGACACGCGCCCATGGAACGGCCCCATGGCGACACGTCGCTGGATGAGCTGGAGCGGAGACGGAGAGAGGTTGCTTGCCGCGGCAAGCGCCTTGCCGCGTCCGAATCCTTGTAGCGTCCGGAGGCTTGTCGTGCTCGAGCCTTCCCGCAAGCTCCTCTTGCCGGGCCTTGTCTTCTGCGTGCCTTGAGTGGCCTTCCCGACAAGCTCCTCTTGTCGGGCCTTGTCTTCTTAATCAAATACTTTGTTCTTGAATGGCTCCAAAGGAGCCACGGAGGATCTTGGCGTGTGAGGCAAACCTCGTCGCTGGTGTCAGAATCGTCTGGTACTGCAGTACGGGATACTAGGGTACCCCTACTCTAGTACACCGACATAGAGGGCAGCAACTTTTCTTCTTTCTCATAATGCCTAATAGGTATCTCAAAATATTTAGCAAGACGCGAAGCAAAGATACCTCCAAAAATGGGGCCCTTTGTACGGTTTAGACTCAACCGTTTGGCAACCATAGCACCTAAACTGAAAGTTCTATCAGGGAGTAAATCATGGCGCAAAATGGCGAGGTTAGGAGCACTGAGGCCCCCACTGTTCCCTTGGCCAATTAAACATCTACTAGCAAATATTGCATAGTAGCGTAGAACAGGAAAATGTATGCTAGTAGTTCTTGCATCTGACACTTTTCTCGTTTCCCCTACAGCAATCACATCAATAAATCCTGCCACATCCCTAGGATGTGGTTCCTAGATGCTATCCTCAAAAGGCAACTTGTAGGCCACACAAAAATCATAGAATGACATCTCCTTAAACTCATCATATAAGTAAAAATCTACCGAAGGTGGTGATCTCCTAGCATGGAAATGAAAATTTTGCACAAAAATATTAGAAAGCAAGAGATACTGTTTGAGCTGGTCGTGGAGAAAGTCGGTTAGGCCTGCATTCTCAGCCAAATAATAAAAGTCATCATGAATCCCGGCTGCTCTCAAGAACTCATCACAAGGCCATTTGCACGGCCGAACCTCCACGGTGCGAGGGAGGTTACATTTGGGCTTCTTATTCTCTTCACATTTCTTATCCTTTGAGCTTCGGCTCGAAGAACCCCTCAACAATCTCTTTATCGTTTTTTGAAATTTTTAGTAACTCAAAATAAAAGTGAACCAAACTCAACAAAATTGATAGCAACTACTCCCACAAGTGCCTAGAGACTATATCATGCATTAGAACTACTTGGGACCATATAAATTTGACATGCAAGCTCAAGAACAGGGTCACCTTAGCAGCAAACGTTTGCAATAAATAAAGCACTAGAACAAAAACTAATTGGCCATTGGAGGAGTGTTGGAAATATGCCCTAGAGGCAATAATAAAATGGTTATTATTATATTTCCTTGTTCATGATAATTGTCTGTTGTTCATGCTATAATTGTATTAACAGGAAACCGTAATACATGTGTGAATACATAGACCACAACATGTCCCTAGTGAGCATCTAGTTGACTAGCTCGTTGATCAATAGATGGTTATGGTTTCTTGACCATGGACATTGGATGTCATTGATAAGGGGATCACATCATTAGGAGAATGATGTGATGGACAAGACCAAATCCTAAGCCTAGCACAAAGATCGTGTAGTTCGTATGCTAAAGCTTTTCTAATGTTAAGTATCATTTCCTTAGACCATGAGATTGTGCAACTCCAGATACCGTAGGAATGCTTTGGGTGTACCAAAGCGTCACAACGTAATCGGGTGGCTATAAAGGTGCACTACAGGTATCTCCGAAAGTGTACGTACCTAATCGAGATCGGGATTTGTCACTCCGTGTAATGGAGAGGTATCTCTGGGCCCACTCGGTAGGACATCATCATAATGTGCACAATGTGACCAAGGGGTTGATCACGGGATGATGTGTTACGGAACGAGTAAAGAGACTTGCCGATAACGAGATAGAACAAGGTATCGGCATACCGACGATCGAATCTCGGGCAAGTATAATACGCTAGACAAAGGGAATTGTATACGGGATCGATTGAGTCCTTGACATCGTGCTTCATCCGATGAGATCATCATGGAACATGTGGGAGCCAACATGGGTATCCAGATCCCACTGTTGGTTATTGACCGGAGAACGTCTCGGTCATGTCTGCATGGTTCCCGAACCCGTAGGGTCTACACACTTAAGGTTCGATGACGCTAGGGTTATAGGGAATAGATATGTGTGGTTACCGAATGTTTTTCGGAGTCCCGGATAAGATCCCGGACGTCACGAGGAGTTCCGGAATGGTCCGGAGGTAAATATTTGTATATGGAAAGTTGTTGTTCGGGTTTCGGGAAAAGTTCGGGTTTTTCTGGTATTGTACCGGGAAGCTTCCAAAAGGTTCTGGAGGATTCTGGAGGGGTCTGGAGGTCCGCAAATTGTTCCACCACGTCCAATACAACAGCATGGGCTGTAAGGGGGCGCCCTAGCCTTAATGGGCCAGGGGCACCAGCCCCCCCCCCCCCCCAAGGCCCATGCGCATGGGAGAGGGGAAACCCTAAGGGGGAGGGCCTCCACTTGACTTGGGAGGCACTCCCCCATGGCCGCCCCTAGATGGGATCTAGGGCTGGCCCGCCCCTAGGGGTGGAACCCTAGGTGGGGGCGCAGCCCCCCTCTCCCCCTATATATAGTGGAGGCAAAGGGGCAGCCCAACACACGAAGTTCTTCTCATGTTGGCACAGCCCTACCTCTCTTTCTCCTCATATCTCGTGGTGCTTGGCAAAGCCCTGCAGGATTGCCACGCTCCTCCACCACCACCACGCCATTGTGCTGCTGCTGGACAGAGTCTTCCTCAACCTCTCCCTCTCTCCTTGCTGGATCAAGGCATGGGAGACGTCACCGGGCTGTACGTGTGTTGAACACGGAGGTGCCGTCCGTTCGGCACTAGGATCTCCGGTGATTTGGATCACGACGAGTACGACTCCTTCAACCCCATTCTCTTGAACGCTTCCGCTTAGCGGTCTACAAGGGTATGTAGATGCACTCTCCTTCCCCTCGTTGCTGGTTTCTCCATAGATAGATCTTGGTGACACGTAGGAAAATTTTTAATTTCTGCTACGTTCCCCAACAGTGGCATCATGAGCTAGGTCTATTGCATAGATTCTATGCACAAGTAGAACACAAAGTAGTTGTGGACGTTGATTTTGTTCAATATGCTTACCGTTACTAGTCGAATCTTGATTGGCGGCATTGTGGGATGAAGCGGCCCGGACCGACCTTACACGTACACTTACGTGAGACAGGTTCCACCGACTGACATGCACTTGTTGCATAAGGTGGCTAGCGGGTGCCGATCTCCCACTTTAGTCGGATCGGATTCGATGAAAAGGGTCCTTATGAAGGGTAAATAGCAATTGACATATCACGTTGTGGTTTTTATGAGGTAAGAAACGTTCTTGCTAGAAACCCATAGCAGCCACGTAAAACATGCAAACAACAATTAGAGGACGTCTAACTTGTTTTTGCAGGGTATGCAATGTGATGTGATATGGCCAAGAAGAATGTGATGAATGATATGTGATGTATGAGATTGATCATGTTCTTGTAATAGGAATCACGACTTGCATGTCGATGAGTATGACAACCGGCAGGAGCTATAGGAGTTGTCTTAATTTATTGTATGACCTGCGTGTCATTGAACAACGCCATGTAATTACTTTACTTTATTGCTGAACCATTAGCCATAGTAGTAGAAGTAATAAGTTGGCGAGACAACTTCATGGAGACACGATGATGGAGATCATGATGATGGAGATCATGGTGTCATGCCGGTGACGCATTTATGATCATGGAGCCTCAAGATGAAGATCAAAAGGAGCAAAATGATATTGGCCATATCATGTCACTTTTTGATTGGATGTGATGTTTATCATGTTTATGCATCTTATTTGCTTAGAACGACGGTAGTAAATAAGATGATCCCTCATTAAAATTTCAAGCAAGTGTTCCCCTAAGCGTGCACCATTGCGAAAGTTCATCGCTTCAAGCACCACGTGATGATCGGTGTGATAGATTCTTACGTTCACATACAACGGGTGTAAGCCAGATTTACACACGTGAAACACTTAGGTTAACTTGACGAGCCTAGCATGTACAGACATGGCCTCGGAACACAAGAGACCGAAAGGTCGAGCATGAGTCGTATGGAGAATACGATCAACATGAAGATGTTCACCGATGATGAATAGTCCGTCTCATGTGATGATCGGACACGGCCTAGTTGACTCGGATCATGTAATCACTTAGATGACTAGAGGGATGTCTATTCGAGTGGGAGTTCCTGAGATGAACTTAATTATCCTGAACATAGTCAAAAGATCTTTGCAAATTATGTCGTAAGCTCGCACTTTAGTTCCACTGTTTTAGATATGTTCCTAGAGAAAATATAGTTGAAAGTTGACAGTGGTGATTATACGGACGGAAGAAAGCTTATGTCCTTAATGCACCGCTCAGTGTGCTGAACCCCAAACATCGTCTGTGGATGTTGCGAACATCGGACATACACGTTTTGATAACTGCGTGATAGTTTAGTTAAACGGTTTAGGAGGCACCAAAGACGTTTTTCAAAACATCGCGGAACATAGGAGATGTTTCGAGGGCTGAAATTGGGATTTCAGGATCGTGCCCACGTCAAGAGGTATAAGACCTCCGACGATTTTCTTAGCCTGCAAACTAAGGGAGAAAAGCTCAATCGTTGAGCTTGTGCTCAGATTGTCTGGAGTGCAACAATCACTTGAATCGAGTGGGAATTGATCTTCCAGATGAGATAGTGATGTTTCTCCAAAGTCATTGCCACCAAGCTGCTAGAGCTTCGTGATGAACTATAACATATCGGGATAGATATGATGATCCTTGAGGTATTCGCGATGTTTGACACCACGAAAGTAAAAATCAAGAAGGAGCATCAATTGTTGATGGTTGGTGAAACCACTAGTTTCAAGAAGGGCAAGGGCAAGAAGGGATACTTCATAAAACGGCAAATCGGCTGCTGCTCTAGTGAAGAAATCCAAGGTTGAACCCAAACCCGAGACTAAGTGCTTCTGTAATAAGGGGAACAGCCACTGGAGCAGAATTACCTTAGATACTTGGTAGATGAGAAGGCTGGCAAGGTCGATAGAAGTATATTGGATATACATTATGTTAATGTGTACTTTACTAGTACTCCTAGAAGCACCAGGGTATTAGATACCGGTTCGGTTGCTAAGTGTTAGTAACTCAAAATAAAAGCTACGGAATAAACGGAGACTAGCTAAAGGTTATTTGACTATATGTGTTGGAATTGTTTCCTAGGTTGATGTGATCAAGCATCGCACGCTCCCTCTCCCATCGAGATTGGTGTTAAACCTAAATAATTGTTATCTGGTGTTTATGTTGAGCATAGACATGATTGGATTATGTCTATCGCAATACGGATTTATTCATTTAAGGAGAATAATGGTTACACTGTTTATTTGAATGATACCTTCAATGGTCTTGCACCTAAAGGAATGGTTTATTGAATCTCGATCATAGTAATACATTTTCATGCCAAAAGATATAAGATAGTAATGATGGTACCACTTACTTGTGGCAATCGCCATGTAAGTCATATTGGTATAAAAGCATGAAGAAGCTCCATGTTGATGGATCTTTGGACTCACTCGTTTTTGAGAAGTTTGAGACATGCGAACCATGTCTATTGGTGTATACGCATGAAGAAACTCCATGCAGATGGATCGTTTGGACTCACTTGATTTTGAATCACTTGAGATATGCAAATCATACCACATGGGCAAGATGACTGAAAAGCCTCGTTTTCGGTAAGATGGAACAAGATAGCAACTTGTTGGAAATAACACATTTTGATGTGTGCAGTCCAATGAGTCTTGAGGCATGCAAATGAATATCGTTATGTTCTTACTTCACAGATGATTCGAGTAGATGTTGAGTATATTTACTTGATGAAACACAAGTCTGAATTATTGAATGGTTCAAGTAATTTCAGAGTGAAGTTGAAGATCATTGTGACAAGAGGATAAAATGTCTATGATATGATCGTAGAGATGAGTATCTGAGTTACGAGCTTTGGCACGCAATTAAGACATTGTGGAAATTGTTTCACAATTAATACCGCGTGGAACACCATAGTGTGATGGTGTGTCCGAACATCATAGTTGCACCCTATTGGATATGGTGCGTACCATGATGTCTCTTATCGAATTACCACTATCGTTCATGGGTTAGACATTAGAGACAACCGCACTCACTTTAATAGGGCACCACGTAATTCCGTTGAGATGACACCGTGTGAACTATGGTTTAGAGAAACCTAAGTTGTCATTCCTTGAAAGTTTGGGGCTGCGACGCTTATGTGGAAAAGTTTCACCATGATAAGCTCGAACCCAAAACGGATAAATGCATCTCCATAGGATACCCAAAATGGTTGGGTGTACCTCCTAATTCAGATCCGGAAGCAAAAGTGATTGTTTCTAGAAACGGGTCATTTCTCGAGGAAAAGTTTCTCTCGAAAGAATTGAGTGGGAGGATGGTGGAGACTTGATGAGGTTATTGAACCGTCACTTGAACAGGTGTGTAGCAGGGCACAGGAAGTTGTTCCTGTGGCGCCTACACCAATTGAAGTAGAAGCTTATGATAGTGATCATGAAGTTTTGGATCAAGTCACTACCGTACCTCGTAAGGGGACAAGGATGCGTACTACTTCAGAGTGGTACAGTAATCCTGTCTTGAAGGTCATGTTGCTAGACAACAATGAACCTATGAGCTATGGGGAAGCGATGGTGGGCTCACATTCCGACAAATGGTTAGAAGCCATGAAATCCGAGATAGGATCCATGTATTAGAACAAAGCATGGACTTTGGTGGACTTGCCCGATGATCGGCAAGCCATTGAGTTAAATGGATCTTTAAGAAGAAGACGGACGTGGACGGTAATGTCACCGTCTATGAAGCTCGACTTGTGGCGAAGAGTTTTTCACAAGTTCAAGGAGTTGACTACAATGAGATTTTCTCATCCGTAGCGATGCTTAAGTCCGTCGGAATCATGTTAGCATTAGCTGCATTTATGAAATCTGGCAGATGGATGTCAAAACAAGTTTCCTTACCAGTCTTCGTAAGGAAAGGTTGTATGTGATACAATCAGAAAGTTTTTGTCGATCCTAAGGATGCTAAAAGGTATGCTGGCTCCAGCGATCCTTCTAAGGACTGGAGTAAGCATCTCAGAGTTGGAATGTGCGCTTTGATGAGATGATCAAAGATTTTGGGTTTATACAAAGTTTATGAGAAACTTGTATTTCCAAAGAAGTGAGTGGGAGCACTATAAAATTTCTGATGAGTATATCTTGTTGACATATTGTTGATCGGAAATGATGTAGAATTTCTGGAAAGCATATAGGGTTGTTTGAAAGGTGTTTTCAATGGAAAACCTAGATTAAGCTACTTGAACATTGAGCATCAAGATCTATAAGGATAGATCAAAAATGCTTAATAGTACTTTTAAATGAATACATACCGTGACAAGATTTTGAAGGAGTTCAAAAGATCAGCAAAGAAGGAGTTCTTGGCTGTGTTATAAGGTGTGAGCATTGAGTAAGACTCAAGATCTGACCACGGCAGAAGAGAGAGAAAGGACGTAGTTCGTCCCCTATGCTTTAGACATAGGCTCCATAGTATGCTATGCTGTGTACCGCACCTGAAGTGTGCCTTGCCATGAGTCAGTCAAGGGGTACAAATGTGATCCAGGAATGGATCACAGGGCAGCGGTCAAGGTTATCCTTAGTAACTAGTTGACTAAGGAATTTTCTCGATTATGGAGGTGGTAAAGGAGTTCATCGTAAAGGGTTACGCCGATGCAAACTTTGACACTAATCTAGATGACTCTGAGTAGTAGACCGGATTCGTCTAGTAGATCAGTTATTTGGAATAGTTCCAAATAGCGCGTGGTAGCTACTTCTAGGAGATGACATAGAGATTTGTAAAGCACACACGGATCTGAAAGATTCAGACCCGTTGACTAATAAACTCTCTCACAAGCAAGATATGATCAAACCAAATGGGTGTTGGATTCATTGCAATCACTTAGTGATGTGAACTAGATTATTGACTCTAGTGCAAGTGGGAGACTGTTGGAAATATGCCCTAGAGGCAATAATAAAATGGTTATTATTATATTTCCTTGTTCATGATAATTGTCTGTTGTTCATGCTATAATTGTATTAACAGGAAACCGTAATACATGTGTGAATACATAGACGACAACATGTCCCTAGTGAGCCTCTTGTTGACTAGATCATTGATCAATAGATGGTTATGGTTTCTTGACCATGGACATTAGATGTCATTGATAACCGGATCACATCATTAGGAGAATGATGTGATGGACAAGACCCAATCCTAATCCTAGCACAAAGATCATGTAGTTCGTATGCTCAAGCTTTTCTAATGTCAAGTATCGTTTCCTTAGACCATGAGATTGTGCAACTCCCGGATTCCGTATGAATGCTTTGGGTGTACCAAACGTCACAACGTAACTGGGTGGCTATAAAGGTGCACTACAGGTATCTCCGAAAGTGTCTGTTGGGATGGCACGAATCGAGACTAGGATATGTCACTCCGTGTAACGGAGAGGTATCTCTGGGCCCACTCGGTAGGACATCATCATAATGTGCACAATGTGACCAAGGGGTTGATCACGGGATGATGTGTTACGGAAGAAGTAAAGAGACTTGCCGGTAACGAGATAGAACAAGGTATCGGCATACCGACGATCGAATCTCGGGCAAGTATAATACCGCTAGACAAAGGGAATTGTATACGGGATCGATTGAGTCCTTGACATCATGGTTCACCGATGAGATCATCGTGGAACATGTGGGAGCCAACATGGGTATCCAGATCCGCTGTTGGTTATTGACCGGAGAACGTCTCGGTCATGTTCAGATGGTTCCCGAACCCGTAGTGTCTACACACTTAAGGTTCGATGACGCTAGGGTTATAGGGAATAGATATGTGTGGTTACCGAATGTTGTTCGGAGTCCCGGATGAGATCCCGGACGTCACGAGGAGTTCCGGAATGGTCCGGAGGTAAAGATTTATATATGGAAAGTTGTTGTTCGGGTTTCGGGAAAAGTTCGGGTTTTTCTGGTATTGTACCAGGAAGCATCCAGAAGGTTCCGGAGGATTCCGGAGGGGTCTGGAGGTCCTGAAATTGTTCCACCACGTCCAATACAGCAGCATGGGCTGTAAGGGGGCGCCCTAGCCTTAATGGGCCAGGGGCACCAGCCCCCAAGGCCCATGCGCATGGGAGAGGAAACCCTAAGGAGGGCCTCCAGTTGACTTGGGAGGCACTCCTCCCCCCCTGGGCCGCCCCTAGATGGGATCTAGGGCTGGCCGCCGCCCCTAGGGGTGGAACCCTAGGTGGGGGCGCAGCCCCCCCTCTCCCCCTATATATAGTGGAGGCAAAGGGGCAGCCCAACAGACGAAGTTCTTCTCATGTTGGCGCAGCCCTACCTCTCTTTCTCCTCATATCTCGCGGTGCTTGGCGTAGCCCCGCAGGATTGCCACGCTCCTCCACCACCACCACGCCATTGTGCTGCTGCTGGACGGAGTCTTCCTCAACCTCTCCCTCTCCTTGCTGGATCAAGGCATGGGAGACGTCACCGGGCTGTACGTGTGTTGAAGGCGGAGGTGCCGTCCGTTCGGCACTAGGATCTCCGGTGATTTGGATCACGACGAGTACGACTTCTTCAACCCCGTTCTCTTGAACGCTTGCACTTAGCGATCTACAAGGGTATGTAGATGCACTCTCCTTCCCCTCGTTGCTTGTTTCTCCATAGATAGATCTTGTTGACACGTAGGAAAATTTTGAATTTCTGCTACGTTCCCCAACAGTGGCATCATGAGCTAGGTCTATTGCGTAGATTCTATGCACGAGTAGAACACAAAGTAGTTGTGGATGTTGATTTTGTTCAATATGCTTACCGTTACTATTCCAATCTTGATTCAGCAGCATTGTGGGATGAAGCGGCCCGGGCCGACCATACACGTACACTTACGTGAGACAGGTTCCACCGACTGACATGCACTTGTTGCATAAGGTGGCTAGCAGGTGCCAGTCTCTCCCACTTTAGTCGGAACGGATTCGATGAAAAGGGTCCTTATGAAGGGTAAATAGCAATTGACATATCACATTGTGGTTTTTGCGTAGGTAAGAAACGTTCTTGCTAGAAACCCATAGCAGCCACGTAAAACATGCAAACAACAATTAGAGGACGTCTAACTTGTTTTTGCAGGGTATGCGATGTGATGTGATATGGCCAAGAAGAATGTGATGAATGATATGTGATGTATGAGATTGATCATGTTCTTGTAATAGGAATCACGACTTGCATGTCGATGAGTATGACAACGGCAGGAGCCATAGGAGTTGTCTTAATTTATTGTATGACCTGCGTGTCATCGAACAACGCCATGTAATTACTTTACTTTATTGCTAACGGTAGCCATAGTAGTAGAAGTAATAAGTTGGTAGACAACTTCATGGAGACACGATGATGGAGATCATGATGATGGAGATCATGATGATGGAGATCATGGTGTCATGCCGGTGACGACGATGATCATGGAGCCCCGAAGATGAAGATCAAAAGGAGCAAAATGATATTGGCCATATCATGTCACTTTTTGATTGCATGTGATGTTTATCATGTTTATGCATCTTATTTGCTTAGAACGACGGTAGTAAATAAGATGATCCCTCATTAAAATTTCAAGCAAGTGTTCCCCCTAAATGTGCACCATTGCGAAAGTTCGTCGTTTCGAAGCACCACGTGATGATCGGGTGTGATAGATTCTTACGTTCACATACAACGGGTGTAAGCCAGATTGACACACGTGAAACACTTAGGTTAACTTGATGAGCCTAGCATGTACAAACATGGCCTCGGAACACAAGAGACCGAAAGGTCGAGCATGAGTCGTATGGAGGATACGATCAACATGAAGATGTTCACCGATGATGACTAGTCCGTCTCACGTGATGATCGGACACGGCCTAGTTGACTCGGATCATGTAATCACTTAGATGACTAGAGGGATGTCTATCTCGAGTGGGAGTTCATGAGATGAACTTAATTATCCTGAACATAGTCAAAAGATCTTTGCAAATTATGTCGTAAGCTCGCACTTTAGTTCCACTGTTTTAGATATGTTCCTAGAGAAAATATAGTTGAAAGTTGACAAGAGTGATTATAATGGACGGAAGAAAGCTTATGTCCTTAATGCACCGCTCGGTGTCTTTGAACCCCAAACGTCGTCTGTGGATGTTGCGAACATCGGACATACACGCTTTTGATAACTGCGTGATAGTTTAGTTAAACGGTTTAGAGTTGAGGCACCAAAGACGTTTTTCAAACGTCATGGAACATATGAGATGTTTCGAGGGCTGAAATTGGGATTTCAGGCTCGTGCTCACGCCAAGAGGTATAAGACCTCCGACGATTTTCTTAGCCTGCAAACTAAGGGAGAAAAGCTCAATCGTTGAGCTTGTGCTCAGATTGTCTGAGTGCAACAATCACTTGAATCGAGTGGGAATTGATCTTCTAGATGAGATAGTGATGTTTCTCCAAAGTCATTGGCACCAAGCTGCTAGAGCTTCGTGATGAACTATGACATATCAGGGATAGATATGATGATCCTTGAGGTATTCGCGATGTTTGACACCGCGAAAGTAAAAATCAAGAAGGAGCATCAATTGTTGATGGTTGGTGAAACCACTAGTTTCAAGAAGGGCAAGGGCAAGAAGGGATACTTCATAAAACGGCAAATCAGCTGCTTCTCTAGTGAAGAAATCCAAGGTTGAACCCAAACCCGAGAATAAGTGCTTCTGTAATAAGGGGAACAACCACTGGAGCAGAATTACCCTAGATACTTGGTAGATGAGAAGAAATTTGGCAAGGTCGATAGAAGTATATTGGATATACATTATGTTAATGTGTACTTTACTAGTACTCCTAGAAGCACCAGGGTATTAGATACCGGTTCGGTTGCTAAGTGTTAGTAACTCGAAATAAAAGCTAGGGAATAAACGGAGACTAGCTAAAGTTGAGCTAACGATATGTGTTGGAAGTGTTTCCAAGGTTGATGTGATCAAGCATCGCACGCTCCCTCTACCATCGAGATTGGTGTTAAACCTAAATAATTGTTATTTGGTGTTTGCGCTGAGCATAGACATGATTGGATTATGTCTATCGCAATACGGTTATTCATTTAAGGAGAATAATGGTTACACTGTTTATTTGAATGATACCTTCAATGGTCTTGCACCTAAAGGAATGGTTTATTGAATCTCGATCATAGTAATACATTTTCATGCCAAAAGATATAAGATAGTAATGATGGTACCACTTACTTGTGGCACTGCCATGTAAGTCATATTGGTATAAAATGGATGAAGAAGCTCCATGTTGATGGATCTTTGGACTCACTCGTTTTTGAAAAGTTTGAGACATGCGAACCATGTCTATTGGTGTATACGCATGAAGAAACTCCATGCAGATGGATCGTTTGGAATGACTTGATTTTGAATCACTTGAGATATGAAAATCATACCACATGGGCAAGATGACTGAAAAGCCTCGTTTTCAGTAAGATGGAACAAGATAGCAACTTGTTGGAAATAACACATTTTGATGTGTGCAGTCCAATGAGTCTTTGAGGCATTTGATGAATATCGTTATGTTCTTACTTCATAGATGATTCGAGTAGATGTTGAGTATATTTACTTGATGAAACACAAGTCTGAATTATTGAATGGTTCAAGTAATTTCAAAGTGAAGTTGAAGATCATTGTGACAAGAGGATAAAATGTCTATGATATGATCATAGAGATGAGTATCTGAGTTACGAGCTTTGTACGCATAATTAAGACATTGTGGAAATTGTTTCACAATTAATACCGCGTGGAACACCATAGTGTGATGGTGTGTCCGAACATCATAGTTGCACCCTATTGGATATGGTGCGTCCCATGATGTCTCTTATCGAATTACCACTATCGTTCATGGGTTAGACATTAGAGACAACCGCACTCACTTTAATAGGGCACCACGTAATTCCTTTGAGATGACACCGTGTGAACTATGGTTTAGAGAAACCAAAGTTGTCATTTCTTGAAAGTTTGGGGCTGCGACGCTTATGTGGAAAAGTTTCATCGTGATAAGCTCGAACCCAAAACGGATAAATGCATCTTCATAGGATACCCAAAATGGTTGGGTGTACCTCCTAATTCAGATCCGGAAGCAAAAGTGATTGTTTCTAGAAACGGGTCATTTCTCGAGGAAAAGTTTCTCTCGAAAGAATTGAGTGGGAGGATGGTGGAGACTTGATGAGGTTATTGAACCGTCACTTGAACAGGTGTGTAGCAGGGCACAGGAAGTTGTTCCTGTGGCGCCTACACCAATTGAAGTAGAAGCTTATGATAGTGATCATGAAGTTTTGGATCAAGTCACTACCGTACCTCGTAGGGGGACAAGGATGCGTACTACTTGAGAGTGGTACAAGAATCCTGTCTTGAAGGTCATGTTGCTAGACAACAATGAACCTACGAGCTATGGGGAAGCGATGGTGGGCTCATATTCCGACAAATGGTTAGAAGCCATGAAATCCGAGATAGGATCCATGTATCAGAACAAAGCATGGACTTTGGTGGACTTGCCCGATGATCGGCAATCCATTGAGATAAATGGATCTTTAAGAAGAAGACGGACGTGGACGGTAATGTCACCGTCTATGAAGCTCGACTTGTGGCGAAGAGTTTTTCACAAGTTCAAGGAGTTGACCACAATGAGATTTTCTCATCCGTAGCGATGCTTAAGTCCGTCGGAATCATGTTAGCATTAGCTGCATTTATGAAATCTGACAGATGGATGTCAAAACAAGTTTCCTTACCAGTCTTCGTAAGGAAAGGTTGTATGTGATACAATCAGAAAGTTTTTGTCGAATTCTAAGGATGCTAAAAGGTATCTTTGGCTCGGCTGATCCTTCTAAGGACTGGAGTAAGCATCTCGGAGTTGGAATGTGCGCTTTGATGAGATGATCAAAGATTTTGGGTTATACAAAGTTTATGAGAAACTTGTATTTCCAAAGAAGTGAGTGGGAGCACTATAAAATTTCTGATGAGTATATGTTGTTGACATATTGTTGATCGGAAATGATGTAGAATTTCTGGAAAGCATATAGGGTTGTTTGAAAGGTGTTTTTCAATGGAAAACCTAGATTAAGCTACTTGAACATTGAGCATCAAGATCTATAAGGATAGATAAAAAACGCTTAATAGTACTTTTAAATGAATACATACCGTGACAAGATTTTGAAGGAGTTCAAAAGATCAGCAAAGAAGGATTTCTTAGCTGTGTTATAAGGTGTGAGCATTGAGTAAGACTCAAGATCTGACCACGGCAGAAGAGAGAGAAAGGACGTAGTTCGTCCCCTATGCTTTAGACATAGGCTCCATAGTATGCTATGCGGTGTACCGCACCTGAAGTGTGCCTTGCCATGAGCCAGTCAAGGGGTACAAATGTGATCCAAGAATGGATCACAGGGCAGCGGTCAAGGTTATCCTTAGTAACTAGTTGACTAAGGAATTTTCTCGATTATGGCGGTGGTAAAGGAGTTTGTCGTAAAGGGTTACGCCGATGCAAACTTTGACACTAATCTGGATGACTCTGAGTAGTAGACCGGATTCGTATAGTAGATCAGTTATTTGGAATAGTTCCTAATAGCGCGTGATAGCTACTTCTAGGAGATGACATAGAGATTTGTAAAGCTCACACGGATCTGAAAGATTCAGACCCATTGACTAATAAACTCTCTCACAAGCAAGATATGATCAAACCAAATGGGTGTTGGATTCATTGCAATCAAATAGTGATGTGAACTAGATTATTGACTCTAGTGCAAGTGGGAGACTGTTGGAAATATGCCCTAGAGGCAATAATAAAATGGTTATTATTATATTTCCCTGTTCATGATAATTGTCTGTTGTTCATGCTATAATTGTATTAACAGGAAACCGTAATACATGTGTGAATACATAGACCACAACATGTCCCTAGTGAGCCTCTAGTTGACTAGCTTGTTGATCAATGATGGTTATGGTTTCTTGACCATGGACATTGGATGTCATTGATAACGGGGTCACATCATTAGGAGAATGATGTGATGGACAAGACCCAATCCTAAGCCTAGCACAAAGATCGTGTAGTTCGTATGCTACAACTTTTCTAATGTCAAGTATCATTTCCTTAGTCCATGAGATTGTGCAACTCCCGGATACCGTAGGAATGCTTTGGGTGTACCAAACATCACAACGTAACTGGGTGGCTATAAAGGTGCACTACAGGTATCTCCAAAAGTGTTTGTTGGGATGGCACGAATCGAGACTGGGATTTGTCACTCCGTGTAACGGAGAGGTATCTCTGGGCCCACTCGGTAGGACATCATCATAATGTGCACAATGTGACCAAGGGGTTGATCACGGGATGATGTGTTACGGAACGAGTAAAGAGACTTGCCGGTAACGAGATAGAACAAGGTATCGGCATACCGACGATCGAATCTCGGGCAAGTATAATACCGCTAGACAAAGGGAATTGTATACGGGATCGATTGAGTCCTTGACATCGTGGTTCATCTGATGAGATCATCGTGGAACATGTGGGAGCCAACATGGTTATCCAGATCCCGCTGTTGGTTATTGACCGGAGAAAGTCTCGGTCATGTCTGCATGGTTCCCGAACCTGTATGGTCTACACACTTAAGGTTCGATGACGCTAGGGTTATAGGGAATAGATTTGTGTGGTTACTGAATGTTGTTCGGAGTCCCGGATGAGATCGCGGACGTCACGAGGAGTTCCAGAATGGTCCGGAGGTAAATATTTATATATGGAAAGTTGTTGTTCGGGTTCCGGGAAAAGTTCGGGTTTTTCTGGTATTGTACCGGGAAGCATCCAGAAGGTTCCGGAGGATTCCAGAGGTCCGGAAATTGTTCCACCACGTCCAATACAACAGCATGGGCTGTAAGGGGGCGCCCTAGCCTTAATTGGCCAGGGGCACCAGCCTCCCCAAGGCCCATGCGCATGGGAGAGGGGAAACCCTAAGCGGGAGGGCCTCCACTTGACTTGGGAGGCACTCCTCCCCCCCTTGGCCGCCCCCTAGATGGGATCTAGGGCTGGCCGCCGCCCCTAGGGGTGGAACCCTAGGTGGGGCGCAGCCCCCCGTCTCCCCCTATATATAGTGGAGGCAAAGGGGCAGCCCAACAGACGAAGTTCTTCTCATGTTGGCGCAGCCCTACCTCTCTTTCTCCTCATATCTCGCGGTGCTTGGCGAAGCCCTGCAGGATTGCCACGCTCCTCCACCACCACCATGCCGTTGTGCTGCTGCTGTACGGAGTCTTCCTCAACCTCTCCCTCTCTCCTTGCTGGATCAAGGCATGGGAGATGTCGCCAGGCTATACGTGTGTTGAACGCGGAGGTGCCATCCGTTCAGCACTAGGATCTCCGGTGATTTGGATCACAATGAGTACGACTCCTTCAACCCAGTTCTCTTGAACGCTTCCGCTTAGAGATCTTCAAGGGTATGTAGATGCACTCTCCTTCCCCAAGTTGCTGGTTTCTCCATAGATAGATCTTGGTGACACGTAGGAAAAGTTTGAATTTCTGCTACGTTCCCCAACAAGGAGTAACATACCGAAGAAAAATCCCCCACAACAATTTTGCGAATGGAGCTTTGAGCAAGGAGATCGAAAATCGCAGCAAAACGAGCTAGAGCATGGGTTTGAGCTGTGTAGTGATTTTTTCTGGAGGAAGACGAAGTGTGTGGGTGCAGGAATAGGTGGAGGGGGCCATGTGGGGCCCATGAGGCAGGGGGCACGCCTAGGGGGTGGGGCGCGCCCTGCACCCTCGTGGCTAGGTGGTTGCCCCCTCTGGTGTGTTCTCAGTGCCAGATATTCTTAAATATTCTACAAAAAATTATATTTCAATTTCAGGGCATTTGGAGAACTTTTATTTTGGGGTATTTTTTATTGCATGGATAATTCAGAAAATAGGCAGAAAATACTTTTTTCCTTTATTTATTCTAAATAACAGAAAGTAAAAGGAGGGTACGGAGAGTTGTTCTTTCTAACTTCATCCATCTCATGCTCATCAAAAGGAATCCACTAACAAGGTTGATCAAGTCTTGTTAACAAACTCATTCCGAATCGCATGACACCGGAGAATTTTCGAATAGCACTAGGTTACCTCAACGGGGATATGGACGTCCCCAATAATAAGAATATCATATTTCTTCTTGACAGTAGGAAGAGGAAATTCAAAACCTCTAATAGTAATCGTTGGAATTTTTCCAATAGAATTGATACTGTGGACTTGAGGTTGTTTCCTCGGAAAGTGTACCGTATGCTCATTACCATTAACATGAAAAGTGACATTGCCTTTGTTGAAATCAATAACAGCCCCTGTAGTATCCAAAAAGGGTCTACCAAGAATAATAGACATACTATCCTCCTCGGGAATATCAAGAATAACAAAGTCCGTTAAAATAGTAACGTCTGCAACCACAACAGGCACATCCTCACAAATACCGACAGGTATAGCAGTTGATTTATCGACCATTTGCAAAGATATTTCAATAGGTGTCAAGTTATTCAAATCAACTCTACGATATAAAGAGAGAGGCATAACACTAACACCGGCTCCAAGATCACATAAAGCAGTTTTAATATAGTTTCTTTTAATGGAGCATGGTACACTTGGTACTCCTGGATCTCCTAGTTTATTTGGATTTCCACCTTTAAAAGTATAATTAGCAAGCATGGTGGAAATTTCAGCTTCTGGTATCTTTCTTTTATTTGTAACAATATCTTTCATATACTTAGCATAAGGATTCATTTTAAGCATATCACCAAACGACACGCAAAAAGATAGGTCTAATCATTTCAAAGAAAGCGCTCAAAATCCTCATCATCCTTTTTCTTGGATGGTTTGGGAGGAAAGGGCATGGGTTTCTAAACCCATGGTTCTCTTTCTTTAACATGCTTCCTAGCAAAAAAGTCTCTCTTATCATAACGTTGATTCTTTGATTGTGGGTTATCAAGATCAACAGCAGGTTCAATCTCTATATCATTGTTATTGCTAGATTGAGCATCAATATGAACATTATCATTAACATTATCACTAGGTTCTTGTTCATCACCAGATTGTGTTTCAGCATCAGAAATAGAAATATCATTGGGATTCTCAGGTCTCTCAACAATAGGTTCACTAGAAGCAAGCAAAGTCCTATCATTTTTCTTTTTCTTCTTCTTAGAAGGACTAGGTACATCAACATTAGTTCTCTGAGAATCTTGCTCAACTCTCTTAGGGTGGCCCTCAGGATACAAAGGTTCCTGAGTCATTTTCCCTCTAGTCATAACTCTAACAGCATTATCATTTTTCTTATTATTTAATTCATTGAACAAATCATTTTGAGCTTTAAGCACTTGTTCTACTTGAGTAGTAACCATAGAAGGATGTTTACTAATAAGTTTAAGTTCACCCTTAACTCTAGACATATAATCACTCAAGTGTTCAATCATATAAGCATTATGTTTCAAATGTCTACCAACATAAGCATTGAAGTTTTTTTGTTTAACAATAAAATTATCAAACTCATCTAAGCATTGGCTAGCATACTTATAACAAGGAATATCACCTTCATCAAATATATAGAGAGAATTTACCTTTACTACCTGTGTCGGGTTATCAAGACCATGTATTTCTTCAATAGGTGGTAAATTCTTAACATCTTCAGCTTTAATACCCTTTTCTTTCATAGATTTCTTTGCCTCTTGCATATCTTCAGGACTGAGAAATAGAATACCCCTTTTCTTTGGAGTTGGCTTAGGAGTTGGTTCAGGAAGTGTCCAATCATTTTCATTAATCAACATATTATTCAATAGCAATTCAGCTTGATCAACAGTTCTTTCCCCGAAAACACAACCAGCACAACTATCGACGTGGTCTCTCGAAGCATCGGTTAGTCCATTATAAAAGATATCAAGTATTTCATTTTTCTTAAGAGGATGATCAGGCAAAGCATTTAGTAATCGGAGAAGCCTCCTCCAAGCTTGTGGGAGACTCTCTTCTTCAATTTGCACAAAATCATGTATCTCCCTTAAAGCAGCTTGTTTCTTATGAGCGGGGAAATATTTAGCAGAGAAGTAATAAATCATATACTGGGGACTACGCACACAACCAGGATCAAGAGAATTAAACCATGTTTTAGCATCACCCTTTAATGAGAACAGAAATGATTTAAGGATATAGTAGTAACGGATTTTTTCCCTCATGAGTAAATAGGGTAGCTATATCATTTAATTTAGTAAGATGTGCCACAATAGTTTCAGATTCATAGCCATAAAAAGGATCAGATTCAACCAAAGTAATTATCCCAAGATCGACAGAGAAATCATAATCCTTATCGGAAATACAGATAGGTGAAGTAGCAAAAGCAGGGTCATATTTCATTCTAGCATTCAAAGACTTTTCTTCCAGCTTAGCTAACAGTTTCTTAAGATCATATCTATCATTGCAAGCAAGAAAATCCCTAGCAGTTTCTTCATCCATAACATAACCCTTAGGAACAACAGGCAATTCGTATCTAGGGGGAGAATCTTCATCATCACTTGCATCAATATTATCAGTTTCAATAATTTCATTCTCTCTAACCCTAGCAAGTTGTTCATCCAGAAATTCACCTAATGGCACGGTATTATCGAGCATAGAAGTAGTTTCATCATAAGTATCATGCATAGCAGATGTGGCATCATCAATAGCATGCAACATATCAGAATCAATAGCATGTGTAGGTGTCGCAAATTTACTCATAACAGAAGGTGAATCAAGTGCAGAGCTAGATGGCACTTCCTTACCTCCCCTCGTAGTTGAGGGATAAGTCTTGGTTTTTTCGTCTTTCAAGTTCCTCATAGTGATCAACATATATAAACCCCAAGTGACTCAAAGAATAGAGCTATGCTCCCTGGCAACAGCGCCAAAAAATAGTCTTGATAAACCACAAGTATAGGGGATCGCAACAGTTCTCGAGGATAGAGTATTCAACCCAAATTTATTGATTCGACACAAGGGGAGCCAAAGAATATTCTCAAGTATTAGCAGTTGAGTTGTCAATTCATCCACACCTGGAAAACTTAATATCTGCAGCAAAGTATTTAGTAGCAAAGTATTATGGAAGTAATGGTAACGGTGGCAAAAGTAACAGTAGCAGTTTTGTAGTAATTGTAACAGTGGCAACGGAAAAGTAACTAAGCAAAGATCAATATGTGAAAAGCTCACAGGCAATGGATCAGTGAAGGATAATTATGTCGGATGCGATTCTTCATGCAACAGTTATAACATAGGGTGACACAGAACTAGCTCCAGTTCATCAATGTAATGTAGGCATGTATTCCGAATATAGTCATGCGTGCTTATGGAAAGAACTTGCATGACATCTTTTGTCCTACCCTCCCGTGGCAGCGGGGTCCTATTGGAAACTAAGGGATATTCAGGCCTCCTTTTAATAGAGTACCGGACCAAAGCATTAACACTTAGTGAATACATTAACTCCTCAAACTACAGTCATCACCGGGAGTGGTCCCGATTATTTTGATTTCGGGGTTACCGGATCATAACACATAGTAGGTGAATATTGACTTGCAAGATAGGATCAAGAACTCACATATATTCATGAAAACATAATAGGTTCAGATCTGAAATCATGGCACTCAGGCCCTAGTGACAAGCATTAAGCACAGTAAAGTCATAGCAACATCAATCTTAGAACATAATGGATACTAGGGATCAAACCCTAACAAAACTAACTCGATTACATGGTAAATCTCATCCAACCCATCACCATCCAGCAAGCCTACGATGGAATTACTCACACACGGCGGTGAGCATCATGAAATTGGTGATGGAGGAAGGTTGATAATGACGACGGTGACGGATTCCCTTCTCCGGAGCCCCGAACGGACTCCAGATCAGCCCTCCCGAGAGAGATTAGGCCTTGGCGGCGGCCCCGTATCGTAAAACGCGATGAATCCTTCTCTCCAATTTTTTTCTCCCCGAACATGAATATATAGAGTTGGAGTTGAGGCCGGTGGAGCTTCAGGGGGCCCACGAGGCAGGGGGCGCGCCCCCACCCTCGTGGACAGGGTGTGGGCCCCCTGGTGTTGATTCTTTCGCCAGTATTTTTTATTAATTCCAAAAATATTCTCCGTGAAGTTTTAGGTCATTCCGAGAACTTTTATTTCTGCACAAAAATAACACCATGGCAATTCTGCTGAAAACAGCGTCAGTCCGGGTTAGTTCCATTCAAATCATGCAAGTTAGAGTCCAAAACAAGGGCAAAAGTGTTTGGAAAAGTAGATACGATGGAGACGTTTCAACCTATAGAGCATCTTTATAATCACCCAGTTATGTTGTGACGTTTGATAGCACACTAAGTGTTCCTCCGGTATTCGAGAGTTGCATAATCTCATAGTCATAGCAACATGTATAAGTCATGAAAAAAGCAATAGCAACAAACTAAATGATCATAGTGCTAAGCTAACGGATGGCTCTTGTCAATCACATCATTCTCTAATGATGTGATCCCGTTCATCAAATGACAACTCATGTCTATGGCTAGGAAACTTAACCATCTTTGATTAACGAGCTAGTCAAGTAGAGGCATACTAGTGACACTCTGTTTGTCTATGTATTCACACATGTAATAAATTTTTGGTTAATACAATTCTAGCATGAATAATAAACATTTATCATGATATAAGGAAATATAAATAACAACTTTATTATTGCCTCTAGGGCATATTTCCTTCAGTCTCCCACTTGCACTAGAGTCAATAATCTAGATTACATAGTAATGATTCTAACACCCATGGAGTCTTGGTGCTGATCATGTTTTGCTCATGAGAGAGGCTTAGTGAATGGGTCTGCAACATTCAGATCCGTATGTATCTTGCAAATCTCTATGTCTCCCTCCTTGACTTGATCGCAGATGGAATTGAAGCGTCTCTTGATGTGCTTGGTTCTCTTGTGAAATCTGGATTCCTTTGCCAAGGCAATTGCACCAGTATTGTCACAAAAGATTTTCATTGGACCCGATGCACTAGGTATGACACCTAGACCGGATATGTACTCCTTCATTTGCTACTTCCGAAGTAGCTATGTACTCTGCTTCACACGTAGATCCCGCTACGACGCTTTGCTTAGAACTGCACCAACTGATAGCTCCACCGTTCAATATAAATATGTATGTGGTTTGTGACTTAGAATCATCCAGATCAATGTCAAAGCTTGCGTCGACGTAAACATTTACGACGAGCTCTTTGTCACCTCCATAAACGAGAAACATATCGTTAGTCCTTCTCAGGTATTTTAGGATGTTCTTGACTGATGTCCAGTGATCCACTCTTGGATTACTTTGGTACCTCCCTTCTAAACTAATAGCAAGGCACACATCAGTTCTGGTACACAACATTGCATACATGATAGAACCTATGGCTGAAGCATAGGGAATGACTTTCATTTTCTCTCTATCTTCTGTAGTGGTCGGGCATTGAGTCTGACTCAACTTCACACCTTGTAACACAGGCAAGAACTCTTTCTTTGCTTGATCCATTTTGAACTTCTTCAAAACTTTATCAAGGTATGTGCTTTGTGAAAGTCCAATTAAGTGTCCTGATCTATCTCTATAGATCTTGATGCCCAATATATAAGCAGCTTCACCGAGGTCTTTCATTAAAAAACTCTTATTCAAGTATCCATTTATGCTATCCAGAAATTCTATATCATTTCCAATCAACAATATGTCATCCACATATAATATTAGAAAAGCTACCCAGCTCCCACTCACTTTCTTGTAAATACAAGCTTATCCAAAAGTCTGTATAAAACCATATGCTTGGATCACGGTATCAAAACGTTTATTCCAACTCCGAGATGCTTACACCAGTCCATATATGGATCACTGGAGCTTGCACACTTTGTTAGCATCCTTTGGATCGATAAAACCTTCGGGTTGCATCATATACAACTCTTCTTCTAGAAATCCATTCAGGAATGCAGTTTTGACATCCATTTGCCAAATTTCATAATCATAAAATGCGACAATTGCTAACATGATTCGGACGGATTTAAGCATCGCTACGGGTGAGAAGGTCTCATTCTAGTCAACTCCTTGAACTTCTCAAAAACCTTTTGCAACAAGTCGAGCTTTGTAGACAGTAACATTACCGATCTAGAAAGGATCCATTCTTAGCAACGAATATCCTAGTCAACTCCTTGAACTTTTTGAAGATCCATTTATTCTCTATGGCTTGCCGATCATCGGGCAAGTCAACCAAAGTCCACACTTTGTTCTCATACATGGATCCCATCTCAGATTTCATGGCCTCAAGCTATTTCGTGGAATCTGGGCTCATCATCGCTTCCTCATAGTTCGTAGGTTCGTCATGGTCAAGTAACATGACTTCCAGAATAGGATTACCATACCACTCTGGTGCGGATCTTACTCTGGTTGCCCTACGAGGTTTGGTAGTAACTTGATCAGAAGTTTCATGATCATTATCATTAGCTTCCTCACAAATTGGTGTAGGAATCACAGGAACTGATTTCTGTGATGAACTACTTTCCAATAAGGGAGCAGGTACAGTTACCTCATCAAGTTCTGCTTTCCTCCCACGCACTTCTTTCGAGAGAAACTCCTTCTCTAGAAAGGATCCATTCTTAGCAACGAATATCTTGCCTTTGGGTCTGTGATAAAAGGTGTACCCAACAGTCTCCTTTGGGTATCCTATGAAGACACATTTCTCCAATTTGGGTTCGAGCTTATCAGGTTTAAGCTTTTTCACATAAGCATCGCAGCCCCAAACTTTAAGAAACGACAACTTGGGTTTATTGCCAAACCACAGTTCATATGGTGTCGTCTCAACGGATTTAGATGGTGCCCTATTTAATGTGAATGCAGCTGTCTCTAAAGCATCACCCCAAAACGATAGTGGTAAATCAGTAAGAGACATCATAGATCGCACCATATCTAATAAAGTGCGGTTACGATGTTCGGACACACTATTGCATTGTGCTGTTCTGGGTGGCGTGAGTTGCGAAACTATTCCGCATTGTTTCAAATGAAGACCAAACTCGTAACTCAAATATTCTCCTCCATGATCAGATCATAGAAATTTTATTTTCTTGTTATGATGATTTTCCACTTCACTCTGAAATTCTTTGAACTTTTCAAATGTTTCAGACTTATGTTTCATCAAGTAGATGTACCCATATCTGCTCAAATCATCTGTGAAGGTAAGAAAATAACGATACCCGCCGCGAGCCTCAACACTCATCGGACCGCATACATCAGTATGTATTATTTCCAACAAGTCTGTTGCTCGCTCCATTGTTTCGGAGAACGGAGTCTTAGTCATCTTGCCCATGAGGCATGGTTCGCAAGCATCAAGTGATTCCAAAAGCCCATCAGCATGGAGTTTCTTCATGCGCTTTATACCAATATGACCTAAACGACAGTGCCACAAATAAGTTGCACTATCATTATTAAACTTATATCTTTTGGCTTCAATACTATGAATATGTGTGTCACTACTATCGAGATTTAGTAAAAATAGACCACTCATCAAGGGTGCATGACCATAAAAGATATTACTCATATAAATAGAACAACCATTATTCTCTGATTTAAATGAATAACCGTCTCGCATCAAACAAGATCCAGATATAATGTTCATGCTTAACGCTGGTACCAACTAATCCCGAAGGTAGATGTAGAGGTAGCATGCCAATGGCGATCACATCGACTTTGGAACCATTTCACACGCGCATCGTCACCTCGTCCTTAGTCAATCTTCACTTAATCCATAGTCCCTGTTTCGAGTTGCAAATATGAGCAACAAAACCAGTATCAAATACCCATGCACTACTGCGAGCATTAGTAAGGTACACATCAATAACATGTATATCAAATATACCTTTCACTTTGCCATCCTTCTTATCTGCCAAATGCTTGGGGCAGTTCCGCTTCCAGTGACCAGTCCCTTTGTAGGTGAAGCACTCAGTCTCAGGCTTAGGTCTAGACTTGGGCTTCTTCACTTGAGCAGCAACTTGCTTGCCATTCTTCTTGAAGTTCCCCTTCTTCCCTTTACCCTTTTCTTGAAACTAGTGGTCTTGTTGACCATCAACACTTGATGCTCCTTCTTGATTTCTACCTCCGCAACCTTTAGCATTGCGAAGAGCTCGGGAATTTTCTTATCCATCCCTTGCATATTATAGTTCATCACGAAGCTCTTGTAGCTTGGTGGCAGTGATTGAAGAACTCTGTCAATGACACTATCAACCGGAAGATTAACTCCCAGTTGAGTCAAGTGATTATGATACCCAGACATTTTGAGTATAAGTTCACTGACAGAACTATTCTCCTCCATTTTGCAGCTGTAGAACTTATTGGAGACTTCATATCTCTCAATCCGGGCATTTGCTTGAAATATTAACTTCAACTCATGGAACATCTCATATGCTCCATGACGTTCAAAACGTCGTTGAAGTCCCGGTTCTAAGCCGTAAAGCATGGCACACTGAACTATCGAGTAGTCATCAGCTTTGCTCTGCCAGGCGTTCATAACGTCCGGCGTTGCTCCTGCAGCGGGTCTTGCACCTAGCGGTGCTTCCAGGACGTAATTCTTCTGTGCAGCAATGAGGATAATCCTCAAGTTACGGACCCAATCCGTGTAGTTGCTACCATCATACTTCAACTTAGCTTTCTCTAGGAACGCATTAAAATTCAAAGGAATAGTAGCACAGGCCATTGATCTGCAAGAACACAGATACGCAAAATACTATCAGGTACTAAGTTCATGATAAATTAAAGTTCAATTAATCATATTACTTAAGAACTCCCACTTAGATAGACATCCCTCTAATCATCTAAGTGATCACGTGATCCAAATCAACTAAACCATGTCCGATCATCATGTGAGATGGAGTAGTTTTCAATGGCGAACATCACTATGTTGATCATATCTACTATATGATTCATGCTTGACCTTTAGGTCTCAGTGTTCCGAGGCCATATCTGCATATGCTAGGCTCGTCAAGTTTAACCCGAGTATTCTGCGTGTGCAAAACTGGCTTAGACCCGTTGTATGTGAACGTAGAGCTTATCACACCCAATCGTCACGTGGTGTCTTGGCACAACAAACTGTTGCAACAGTGCATACTCAGGGAGAACACTTATACCTTGAAATTTAGTGAGAGATCATCTTATAATGCTACGGCCGTACTAAGAAAAATAAGATGCATAAAGGATAAACATCACATGCAATCAATATAAGTGATATGATATGGCCACCATCATCTTGTGCCTTTGATCTCCATCTCCAAAGCACCGTCATGATCACCATCGTCACCGGCTTGACACCTTGATCTCCATCGAAGCATCATTGTCGTCTCGCCAACTATTGCTTCTACGACTATCGCTGCCGCTTAGTGATAAAGTAAAGCAATTACATGGCGATTGCATTTCATACAATAAAGCGACAACCATAAGGCTCCTGCCAGTTGCCGATAACTTTTACAAAACATGATCATCTCATACAACGATTTATATATCATCACGTCTTGACCATATCACATCACAACATGCCCTACAAATACAAGTTAGACGTCCTCTACTTTGTTGTTGCAAGTTTTACGTGGCTGCTATGGGCTTAGCAAGAACCGTTCTTA
Organism: Aegilops bicornis; assembly: GCA_021605145.1. Classification (NCBI taxonomy): domain Eukaryota; kingdom Viridiplantae; phylum Streptophyta; class Magnoliopsida; order Poales; family Poaceae; genus Aegilops; species Aegilops bicornis. The sequence continues at coordinate 215,992,224 of CM038675.1, forward strand.
CCTACGCATCAAAACCACAATGATTTTTCGTCAAGTGTGTTGTTTTAACCTTCAACAAGGACCGGGCGTAGTCACACTCGATTCAACTAATGTTGGATAAATAGAGACCCACTAGCCACCTGTGTGCGAAGCATGGCGTTAGAACGAGTCTCATGAACGCGGTCATGTAATGTCGGTCTGGGCCGCTTCATCCAACAATACCGCCAAATCAAAGTATGACATGCTGGTAAGCAGTATGACTATTATCGCCCACAACTCTTTATGTTCTACTCGTGCATATAACATCTACGCATAGACCTGGCTCGGATGCCACTGATGGGGAACGTAGTATTTCAAAAAAATTCCTACGATCACGCAAGATCTATCTAGGAGAAGCATAGCAACGAGCGGGGAGAGTGTTCCACGTACCCTCGTAGACCGAAAGCGGAAGCGTTTAGTAACGCGGTTGATGTAGTCGAACGTCTTCGTGATCCAACCAATAAAGTACCGAATGCACGGCACCTCCACGATCTACACACGTACAGCTTGGTGATGTCCCTTGAACTCTTGATCAGGCTGAGGCCGGGGGAGAGTTTTGTCAGCTCGACAGTGTGATGATGGTGATGATGAAGTTACCGGCGCAGAGCTTCGCCTAAGCACTACGACATTATGACTGAGGTGTGTTTCTGTGGAGGGGGGCACCGCACACGGCTAAGAGAAACTTTGGTGTGCCATTGGGGTGCCCCCCCTCCCGTGTATATAAAGAAGGGAGGGAGGAGGAGGCTGGCCAGGAGGAGGCGCGCCCCAAGGGGGGGAGTCCTACTCCAAGTAGGAGAAGGGGGAAAGAGGAGGAGGAGAGAAAGAAAGGGGGGCCGCCCCCCAACCCCTAGTCCAATTCGGTTTGGGCTTGGGGGGGCGCCTCCCTGGTTGCTGCCTCCTCTCTTCCACTACTAGGCCCATGAGGCCCAATAACCCCCCGGGGGGTTCCGTTAACCCTCTAGTACTCCGGAAAATACCCGATACACCTCGGAACTATTCCGGTGTCCGAATATAACCTTCCAATGTATCAATCTTCATGTCTCGACCATTTCAAGACTCCTCGTCATGTCTGTGATCTCATCCGGGACTCTGAACTACCTTTGGTACATCAAAACACATAAACTCATAATACCGATCATCATCGAACGTTAAGCGTGCGGACCCTACGGGTTCGAGAACTATGTAGACATGACCGAGAATCACCTCCGGTCAATAACTAATAGCAGAACCTGGATGCTCATATTGGCTCCCACATATTCTACGAAGATCTTTATCGGTCAAACCGCATAACAACATAAGTTGTTCCCTTTGTCATCGGTATGTTACTGCTTGCCCAAGATTCGATCATAGGTATCACTATACCTAGTTCAATCTCGTTACCGGCAAGTATCTTTACTCATTCCGTAATGCATCATCCCGCAACTAACTCATTAGTCACATTGCTTGCAAGGCTTATAGTGATGTGCATTACCGAGAGGGCCCAGAGAAACCTCTCTGACAATCGGAGTGACAAATCCAAATCTCGATCTATGCCAACTCAACAAACACCATCAGAGACACCTGTAGATAATCTTTATAAGCACCTAGTTACGTTATGAAGTTTGATAGCACACTAAGTGTTCCTCCGGTATTCGGGAGTTGCATAATCTCATAGTCATAGGAACATGTATAAGTCATGAAGAAAGCAATAGCAACAAACTAAATGATCATAGTGCTAAGCTAATGGATGAGTCTTGTCAATCACATCATTCTCTAATGATGTGATCCCATTCATCAAATGACAACTCATGTCTATGGCTAGGAAACTTAACCATCTTTGATTAACGAGCTAGTCAAGTAGAGGCATACTAGTGACACTCTGTTTGTCTATGTATTCACACATGTATTAAGTTTTTGGTTAATACAATTCTAGCATGAATAATAAGTATTTATCTTGATATAAGGAAATATAAATAACAACTTTATTATTGCCTCTAGGGCATACTTCCTTCAATCACATATATGTGGTTTGGCATGTCACTTTGCCATTACAATGTACGGCAAAAGAAAAAACATGTGGGCAGTCTTGTAAGGAAACTCAGATCGGAAGCCAACAAAGGAAAGGTCAAATTCTGAAAAACAAAACAGTCCAACAATATGTGTGCTCCCATCCAAAAATACCGTACAGGCCAAGCAATCAGTCCGGACTCTTTCTTTTTAGATTCGGAAGTAGTGTATTTAATTTGAAAAAAATGAATCAGCAATCAATATATGACATGGACTCTTTTTTTCTAGAATCGGAGAAGAAGAATATCGTGGCAGGTTGCCATCCTCTTCTCCGTTAACAGTCAACACAACCACGTCAATTAAAATCTCAGAGACCACACCTGTACGCAGTCGTGCCCAGCCATACCCGATTCAAGCTTCTTGGGGCAAGGTAAAGTGTATGTTGTGGGAATTGCACGATGTATTGCTCTTCGTGCATAGGCACGTATATATGATGTACAAAGGTGGGCCACAAACCTCAATTATACAAGGAACTAGGAGGCGGTCCCAATACACAATATGCACATAACACATATACTCAACCCCCCCCCCCCCACCATAGTCGAAGCGGCACCGGGGCTGATGCAAAGACTGTACCAGAACTCCTCAAATGACGCCGTAAGCAAGCCCTTGGTCATGATATCTGCAAATTGTTGGGAAGTAGGGATGTGTAAAACACGAATATGGCCAAGGGCCACCTGTTCCCGAACAAAATGAATATCCAACTCAATATGCTTGGTCCTTTGATGATGCACCGGGTTAGCGGAGAGGTAGACCGCCGAGACGTTGTCGCAGTAGACCACCGTGGCACGATCAACAGGGCAAGAAAGCTCCTGAAGCAGCTGGCGAAGCCACGGACACTCGGCGACGGCGTTGGCCACCGCGTGATACTCAGCCTCAGCACTGGAACGAGAGACCGTAGGCTGCCACTTGGACGACCACGAGATAAGTGAGGGTCCAAGGTAGACACAATAGCTCGAGGTGGAGCGACGAGTGCCAGGGCAGCCCGCCCAGTCTGCAACGGAGTAGGCGGCGAGGGCGGTGTCGGCGGAGGCATGAAGCGTGACGCCAAGATCCATAGTGCCACAGACATAGCGAAGAATCCGCTTGACCACAGCCCAGCGAATGTCTCGAGAAGCATGCATATGAAGACACACCTGCTGCACGGCATACTGGATCTCTGGTCGAGTTAGAGTGAGGTACTGAAGAGCACCAACGATAAACCAATTCAAAGCAGCATCCAAAGTAGGAGAACCATCCGTGGTAGAAAGCTTGGCCTTCATATCAACAGGCATAGTGGCGGGCTTGCAGTTAAGCATGCTAGCGCGCTCCAGGAGCTCGTGAGCGTACTTCTGCTGATGAAGGAAGAAGCCATCGGGACGGCGCACCACCTCGACACCGAGGAAGTAGTGCAAAGGACCCAAGTCCTTGATGACGAACTCAGCGCGAAGACGAGCCGTGAGCTGACTGAGGAGACTAGCCGTACATGCCGTCAGGATGATGTCGTCGACATAGAGTAGCAAGTAGGCCGTGTCGGAGCCCTGATGATAGACGAAGAGTGAGGCGTCCGAGCGAGTAGAGCGGAACACAAGCTGGTGGAGAAACGTCGCGATGCGGTGGTACCAAGCGCGCGGAGCCTGCTTGAGTCCGTACAAGGACCGCGAAAGCAGGCACACGTGGTCGGGAAGCGCTGGGTCAACAAACCCAATGGGCTGCTAGCAGAAGACCTGCTCCTCGAGGTGACCATGGAGGAAGGCGTTAGAGACATCCATCTGGTGCACCGGCCAAGCACGGGAGACCGCAAGGTGGAGAACCGTGCATATCGTGACGGGCTTGACGACCGGAGCGGGAGTGTCGGTGAAGTCGATGCCAGCACGCTGTCGGAAGCCACGAACGACCCATCGTGCTTTGTAGCGATCAAGGGCACCATCAGGACGGAGCTTGTGTTTAAATACGCACTTCCTGGTAATCACGTTGGCATGCCGGGGATGGGGAACAAGCTGCCACGTCCAGTTGCGCAATAGGGTGTCAGACTCCTCTTGCATCACAGCCATCCAGAGCGGGTCACGAAGAGCGGCTCGAATGGAGGACGGCAACAGCGACGGCTCAGAGGTGGACGCCGCATGGACGTAGTCATCCAAGGCGTAGCGCGAGCTCGGGCTAAAAACGCACATACGGGTGCGGGTGACCGGACCGGCCACAGGCGCTAGGGGGCCCGCGGGCACCGGGGGAGCTGGGGGCGCCGAGGGGGCCGAGGGAGTCGGGGCCACCCAGGGGGCCGCGGGCGCCAACGTCGGGGGCGCCGGGGGAGCCAGCACCGCGGCTGTAGAAGGCGCCGCATGCGGGGGGGGGCGCCTCAAATCTAGAGGGCGGGCCAAGAGAGGCGCGCGAGCACCCTAGGAGAGGCGTCGAGGAGCCCGCGTCATCGGTGGCGGGAGGAACAGCTGGGGGTACCTGGTGAAACGGAAACACATGCTCATCAAAGAAAACGTGCTAGGAAGTGAACACACGGTAGGAGACGGGATCATAGCACAGATATCCCTTCGATTTAGAGGGGTAGCCGATGAAGATGCAAGCGACAGATCGAGGTGCAAGCTTGTGAGAAGCAATGTCGGCAGTGCTGGGATAGCAAAGGCACCCGAAAATACGCAAGTCGTCATAAGACGGGGGCGTACCAAAGAGAAGATGGTGAGGTGCGTAGTCCACCGTGGGCGGCAGGGTCTAATGTTAAGAAGAAGTGATGCAGTGGCGAGGGCGTCCGGCCCGGAAACGAGGACACGTTGGCATGAAACAGGAGCGTCGCGAACACTGATCGTTCAGTCACGAAGGGCCAGCGTTCGGCAACCGTTGTCTTTGTGAAGTGTACGAGCATGTGAGGCAGAAAACTGTACCGTGATGCGACAAAAAGGTGCGGAAAGCGAGGTTGTCGAACTCTTTTCCATTGTCCATCTGAAGCGCAAGTATGGGACGCCCAAACTGCGTCTGGACATAGGAGTAAAAAGCCGTCAAGGTAGAGAGTGCATCCGACTTTCTGCGCAAAGGAAAAGTCGACACATAATGAGAATAATCATCAAGAATGACCAGATAATATAAATAGCCCGAGTTACTGGGAACCGGAGAAGCCCACACATCGCTATGAATCAACTGAAAAGGAAAAGAAGCAATGGTGGTGGAATTATTAAACGGCAGACGAATATGTTTGCCGACTCGACAGGCATGACAAGTGTGATCCTCGATCTTATTGCAACTGAAACTGAAACTCCTAAGAATATGATGAAGTGTGACGGGGTTGGGATGACCCAAGCGAGCGTGCCAGAGATCGACTCCAGCGGAGAGAGCAACAGGTGCGGTGGTGGTGGATGAAGGCGAGTGCACCGGATAGAGCTCGTCGGGGCTGTCACATTGGTGAAGTACCATCCTGGTTCGAGCGTCTTTGACACAAAAACCAAGCTCGTCAAATTCAACGGTAACAGGATTTTCACGAGTGAAACAACGAACAGAAATGAGATTCTTAATAAGATGAGGTGACACAAGTATGTTAGATAAAGATAATGGAGTAGAACTATAAGGAAAAGAAGTGTGTCCAATGTGTGTGATAGGAAGTGTGGAACCGTCGCCGACAATGATGCAGCGGTCGGTGGAGACAGGAGTGAAGGAGGCAAGGTTACCAGGATGAGAAAACATGTGAGCCGTAGCACCAGTGTACATGTACCAATCACCACCTCCAGTGTAGTTATTCGGCGTAGGAGCGGCATGCAGTGCGGGGAGGAGCACCGGGTCCCAGTGCGCCGGCGGCAGGGCCGGAGAGGGGAACGGAGATGCCATGGGGAGGCCGTAGCCGCCGCTTCGGCGGTGGGTACTCTCCATAAGGCATGGGTAGCAGCCCCGGCTGCGACTGCGGTGCCGGGTAGGCCGGATGGCCCGCCTGAAAAACCTGCTAGCCCGCTGAAAGATGCTGCAGTCCGGGCGCCGCTGCTGCGAGTCTTGGTCCGACGACCCTACCGATTACTGAGAGACCCGTACATGGGTGGAGCCCCGTATGTAGGATTCCCGTACATGGGAGCGGGCGCGTCAAACGCCCTGCGCAATAGCAAGGGGTCGATGGGCAGAGGCGGCGCCTGCGGCGGGGCGACGACGGACTGGCCGGAGAGCGCCGGCGGTGGGCTACGCCGTAGGACGCCGGTGTCGGGGTCGCACCAGAGGGCTCGTAGCGGGACTGGCCGGAGAGCGCCAGCGGCGGGGCCGCGCCGTAGGACACCCGCGGCGGAGTTGCCGCAGGGCGCCGGCTAACGGGCGGCAGAGGCGGCGGCGGAGCCGGTGGACGCCATCGGGTTGCTGGCAGCGGGTCGGGCGGCTCGGACGATCTGGCGAGCACGCGCGGGTGATGCGGCTGCGAGTGGCTCGACGATGCGGCTGGTGTGTGCGGGGGAGCGATGCAGCGGAGAACGAAGCGGCAGGCGGGCGGTGGGTGATGCAGTTGGCGGGGCGGCGTGGGCGATGCGTGCTGGCGATCGGGACGGGTGGGAAGCAGCAATGGCTCGGGTCGGTGCTGGCGAGCAGTGGCAGCAGCGGCTCGGATCGGGCTTCACAAGTCGGGCGGGAGGCAGCAGGTTAGCGGCAACGAGACTCAGCAGCGGCGGGCGAGGCGGCGTGGGCGAGCGGCGATGCGGTTGGCAGCAGCGACGATGCAGTTGGCAGCAGCAGGCGGGGCGACGTGCGCTAGCGGGGGCGGGCGAAGCTGGTTGGCGGTGCGGGCAGATGGATCGGGCGACGCAGCTACTAGCAAGCCGGCAGCAGCGGGTCGGGAGCAGCTTCAGCGGAGAAAGGCAGCAGCAGCGGCTGCAGGTGGCGGCTGGCGCGATGGAATCGCGGGCGGCAGCGCGTGGAGAAGTGAAGCAGCGGCGGCGGATCACGACAGGAGGGCGCGGGCGGCGGCGGCAGCAGCGCGGGTAGACGCGCAGCGGCGGCGACGACAGAGCGGAAGCAAGGAACGAAACCTAAAAAACTGATACCATGTATGTTATGGAAATTGCACTATGTATTGTTCTTCATGCATAGGCACGTATATATGATGTACAAAGATGGGCCACAGACTTCAACTATACAAAAAACTAGAAGACGAACCCAATACACAATATGCACATAATACATATACTTAACATAAAGGATGAAACTGAAGGTGATGGTCTGAGCAGCAGCGCCAAAAAGGGCTTTGCGGATTAGCGGACAAACACAAAATAAATTTGGACAGTTGCAGCGTACTCCCTCCGTCCTTTAAAATGTGTACTTCCAACTTTGTTGAAGGATCAAACTATCTTAAAGTTTGATTGAGTTTATGCAAAAATATGTCAATGCTTGTGAAACCAAATAGGTATATGACGAAAATATATTTTATCATGAAACTAATACTACTAATTTGATAGTATAAATGTTGGTCTATTATTGTATTAATATGGTTAAACATAACTTTTTTTTAACTTTTCAACAAAGTTAAAAGTACATTTTTTTAGGACAAAAGGCGTACAACGTTTGCTAGGGTTGGCCGCAGAGGAGCCGACCAGGGGGGCAGGACACGAGCGAAGAGACCGCGACTATAACGGAGCCAGCCGGAGCAGCTGTGTGCTCGACGACTTGACGAGCCTACTAACACCGCACCTGCAGGGCCCCTATAGCAGGCTGAACCATGCAGGGCCACCGGCGCCAGGAATACTTGAGGCACGTCATCCTCCACGTCTATCCTATCCCGCGAGCAATTGGAGGAAGACGGTCTGGGACAGCTAACAGCTTGATGTGACAACGGAGATGCATCTCCTTAATGACAAAATTAAGTACTCCTTTGAATATTCAGTTTAAGTTGCATGAGAAGACTAGAAGCTATCAATTGGTACATAAGACACCTGTGAATATTTCAACATTGTCGCTCGAGCTAGCATGACATCCTACAGGTATTAAGTACACATCCCGTCAAGAAAAAAAAAACAAAAGTTCATCCATACATGTACATATTTTATTGATGCCTGGAATAATTAACGATTATAAAATCTGATATCTTGAATTTGAGCCCTTTTTTTTATAAATGCTAGACTGAATTGCATGTACTTCAAACGGTAACAAATCTCAGCTTATTTGAAAACTAAATAATAAGGGTGTGGTGTGCTGGAGCTTCATCAGTATAAATTGAAATTGGTCTACCAAGTAAAATATGCAAATTTCAGATTTCATCCATGTTATCTGTTCACAAAAAAGTCATTTTTTTCATCAAATGCCCATTATATATGATAGTCAATTCTCGAAAAACATTTGCCCATTATGTGACATGTAATGCATAAAACATTTGCCCATTTAGTTTTTACTAACGGATGAGCAAGTCAAGACGCATATGTTGCAGTGGTGCATTTGAAAGAATTCTAGAGTATGTACGTGCATATTAAAAGAAGTGAAAGAAAAAGTTGTGAATTGGCAGCCACCCGATCCGGAGTCCATTAAGATTAATGTTGATGCAAGCTTTGTGGAGGCCATTAGCTCTGCGAGCGTGGGCGTGGTTGCCAGGAATCATTTGGGAGAAGTGATCATTTCTTCGTGGATTATACTGGGGTTTGCAATAGCATGGATGAAGCGGAATTTAGAGCGACCCTCGCAGGGCTTTACATCGGTATTACTCTACACAAGCCCTTCATCTTAGAAACTGATTATTTTTTTGTGGCTTCCTTTCTAGGAAATGATTATTTGGACAGGTCTTCCCTAGTTGATCTGAAGATGGAAGCATTGAGCATTTCCAGGTTGATGACAAAGTTTCAAGATTTCCAAGATTAACAGAAGGACCAATAGGGTGGCGCATGAAATTGCTAAATTCAGTTTTGTTAATAGGTCTGATGGTCTGAGTCTTAATAGTGTTCCGCCCTGCGTGGCTGAAGTTGTAATAGACGATTGTATGAACATTTTTAATTAATTAATATATGGAAGGGGTTAAAAAACTGTACAAAATATGCATGCCATTTTCAAGGGAAATCAGCTGACCGGCCCAGTGTGCAAAACGAATATGTAGGTAGTGTCGTGCCTACAATACTAAAGGTTGCAAGCAACAAATAGTGTCACCAACCCCTAAAAAAAAATTAGTGTCACCATGTCACTGTTTTTTTAGCAATGATGTCACTACTCATAATGAGTTACTTAATTGTGCAAAATAATATGTGGATGAAAAATACATGATGCGCTGAAATTAGTATAGCATATAGTACCTTTTACAAAGTCTTGACAAAAATAATTTCACTGAAATACAATGATGTTGCTTCAGGTGTAAAAATTTATGAAATTTATAAACTTATATTCCAAGGAATACATTAACAACAATGTAAAAGGAACGCTGAATTAAATCAAATTAAAGTTGACAAAAAACAAAATAATCGATAAAAGACTGGCATTGACAATATTGACTCTAACCATGCAAATGCACAGGCCAGTCAGCTAACCCATTTGTTCACATAAGCTAAATTATCATACTGGTGGATACTCTGGTGGTACATAATTATAACAGTTTTGATCGTATCTCATGACAAGGTATATACTACCTCTATACACAAATTTAAGATGTTATCGCACTTTGGGAGCTTCCAAGTCAATATTTCACAGTATGTATAATGTACAAGCAGAGTATGCATTGCTTGTGATGACATCATCCCAAAGAGATTTCTATTTGCTTCATGTGCATCACGAAACATGTTTACTTTTCATAATCAAATTTTCTACGCAATAATATAGATTTATATGAAAAATAGCTATATGGTGACACTATTTCATCTCAAGGTGGTGTCAACAATAAGCAGTGTAAATGTTATAAATAAAAATTGATGTGTATTTAGTAATTTAACTACACAGAGTATTAGTCATATTAAAAAGGAGACTTAGGTTTCCAATGGCCAATAATCCATTGAGCCTTTCGAAATTTTAACTACTTTAAAAATATATTATAAATCCATATAAGTTCCTTCAGCCTTAATTGTTTATTTTAATAACAAGAAAATATGTAATTCGAAACAAAATGTGATTTCACATATACTTGAAATAGCAAAAGGAACTAATCTAGCCGCGCAAATGTGCGAATAACACTGCTAGTTTATGAACATTAGACCAGTCGGATGATGCAACAGACAGGGTTCACTCAAACTAACAGTGTGCATTGGGCTCCATGACGCTTCCCCTCTCAAAAATATCTACCCGCCTGCAGCTTTTTTCTGTTTGATAACACACGGTTATTGTGTTTCGACCATGTGTGATGTTTCTTGTTCCCAATCCTGCCTGCATCCCTCGAAAATATCTGCCCGCCTCGAGAGTTTTTCTGTTTCATAACACACGGTTGTTATCTCCGGACCATGTGCGATGCACCATCATTAAAAATTTCAATAGCCCCGGTATTTCACTCCCGCATTTGACTCCCGCGTAGTAGAATTTTCAGTACCCGCGTCATTTCCTCAAACACACCCCCCGCCCCCTCCACACACACACACACACACACACACACACACACACACACACACACACACACACCAAAACCTCCTCGGCCGTGCGCCCACACACACACACACCCTCCCTCGCTCGAAACCCTAGCAAGGTCCCCGCCGCCCCCGCAAGGCCTCCATTATCAACATCTGCCGGTTTTCCCGTGCAGCTTACCCACTGATCTCCATACCCAGGCAGCCCTGAGTTTCTTAGATGACGCCTGCCAAATGCCCCTGTTCCCACAGATCCCCATCCCCCACTCCAGAGCGTCGCAGCCTAAGCCCGGCTACGCTTCTCGTGGAGCTCGAGGAGCGACTAGCCCAAAAGAGGTGTATCGCGGTCTCTTCGCCCGACACCGCCGAGGAAGCCGACGACCATTACTGGCGGCAGGCACTCAAGCAACGGGCTAGAGTATGCGGGCATGTCTCGGCCGCCGTCTACGACATCAAGGTCATCGACAGCGATGGCCTGAGGCGGGCTATGTCACAGGTTAAGTGGCCCACCCCCAACCCCTCGGGTTCAACCGCCGTCGATCTCATCCATGGCCCCCCCCGCTGATCTCCTCTGGCTTGCTGTCAACAATTTTCCATCCTACATCGCCATCGAGCCCCTTTTGTCATTTCTCAAGGACACGTTCTGCGACGCTGGCTTAGGATCCACAGCTTCAATGTCATACCTCATCGATGGCGACCATGAGGAGGGCACCCTCTCTGGCTCTTCCGAGGGGAAAGAGCCCGTCTGCTCTTCCAAGGGGATAGCGTTCGTCTACGACATCAGGGAGGGCACCCTACAGCCGTGCTCTTCAAGGGGAAGGAGCCCATCTGCGACAACATGGAGTGCATCTAGGGTCCGTGCTCTTCCCACGGGAACGAGCCCATCTGTGACAAGTGAGGAAACCCATGATTTGTTTTGCCGTGCCTCTTCACAGGGGAAAACCCATGATTTGTTTTGTCGAGTCCCTTTTGTAGTGTAGTGAGAATATGTCCAGTTTTAATTGCTATATCTGGTTGTTTGCAGTATGCCTTGTTTATTTCAGTTGTTCACAATGTGATTCTCTATATGTGCAATTATTTACTATGCAATACATTTCATCAATCCAGTTTTAAACATACCGATAGGAATGCATATATTTGCTTGCTGTTAAGCCTGTCATAGCTAGCATATGCCTCTTCTAAAGTTTTTTGATTGTTCGGTTGTTTGTAGTTAGCATATGTCCAGTTTCAAATGCTATCTTTGGTTGTTCGTAGTATGGCTTGTTTATTCGAGTTATTCACAACGTGATGTTCTATATGTGCAAGTATGAATTGTGCAGTTCAATTTCATCAGTACCAGTTTCAACAATACCACTATGAATGACTACATTTGGTTGCTTCATCTTGCAGTTAACATGCCTTTCCATTTTTATTTAACAATAACCAATGTACTTAGACCGGCACAATACCAGTTTGAATGACTATGTTTGCGTGTTGTTAAATGTTAGGCCCGTTGCAGTTAACACACCTTTGCACTTGTTTTGCTTTAGTAGCGTGCTTAAACCTTCACACTGAAGCTATCTTTTGGAGATTATTTTGTCCGCCATAGATAATTTTGGTCGATGTTTAGCCTGTTGTGCTTAACATGCTTCTCGATGTACCTACACAAGACAATTTTGGGAACGACAGCTGTTTTCCATCAAGGTTAGTTTCATCCCATGGCTTATATATGCTCATTGTTCAGGATATCGGTAGCTGGTACCATATAGGCCGGGGGCTGATAAGGGACTAATCGGTGAATCATACTTTTAACCGAATATATCTGCAAACCATTTATCATTAGGTTAACCAGGGCCATATGTAATATATCTGAGGTTACATAGCAACATGCACTGTACTTAATGTCTAAATATGCAATCCTAAGCTACATAGCAACAAGGAAGAGTGTTACATTAATGTTCTGATGATGTCTAGATATGCGTAGAAGAGCAGCAACAACAACAACAGCCCTGTTTGGATACTCAACTTAGCTAGAGGTTAGAGAGTTAGTTTCTAGCTCATGACTAACCCTGAACTAACTACATCCAAAGAGTTGTTTGGATGGCAGGGATAGATTGCCAATAAATGCACAAGGAGAACTAGCTCCAATCAGCACCTCTTCGGTTGGATAGTTTTTTTTGGGTGCGTTATAGATTGAACTAGCTCAAACTAGCCCTCATGTTTAGATATACTTTAAGGCTATTTGAGCCCGAACTAGCTCAAACTAACTGTAACCCATGGATACAGCAGCAGTTAATCAGCTGATAATTTGTAAGAATGCAATAGACTACATCATTGTGCAATATGTGAGTATATTGGATGTTATAAGATATTATAAAAGAGTGTTGTACTACATTATTGTGCAATTGTTGTTTAGCTTCTAATATTAACTTGGTGCTTTTAGGTACATATGTCATTGGTAAAGATCCGGCGCTTGACCCTTTCTGTGTATGGGGCAATGAGATATCGATAAACCAGCATCAAGTGAGGAAGCTGATAAAGATTGTTAGTAAAATGGGTCCAAAGATGGCAATTAAACTATTTGTTTACACTTTATCCAAGACAACAGCGAACTGCGGGATGGTAAGTAATAACTCTGCAGCCTTCGTCTTACTGCCCATAATGAGCTGTGTTAGATGACAATGTCTGAATCTTTTCCCTTTGAAGTGGTTGCCAAAGCAGTTTACTCAAGATTACCTCTAAAACAACATGATTGGTGGGCATGCAAAGGTTAAAGTATTTCTACCAGAACACAATGATTATCTAGATGTTTTCATGAAGACCGTGAAGGATGGGCGGTCAGCCATCACAAGGGGTTGGACTAGAGTCGTGTGTGCCTTATGCATGCAGGAGGGCACAATATGCGCATTCCGCTTCACCTTGTTCAGCAATTGATCAATTGAAAGTACAGTGGGATTTTTACGCCCAAACTGCGAGTGTCGTGTTCTCCACAGGGACTAGGCGACGGCAACTACGTTCGACTAAAGCTAGGTGACAGAATACAGATGATGATTGCAAGGAAATAAACCTAAACTAAAAAAGGTAGTTCCGGAAGATCATCGCCAAAGAAAATGCAAAATAAGCAAAGGGAGATTCAGATTTTCTATACTGTCTTTTTGGCAATTTCCATACTACTCGAAGAATTTAATGCTAACACAAGAAAACATACGGCTAGGAAATTAAAAAGACAAGAACATATATATAACTATCTAACATGAACAGAGGGAAGAAACAAGAACTTGAGCTAATACACGGACTACAAAACTGAATATATTTCTGCAGAAAAGGGAAGACACTGTGACAACACATACATGAACTGGAATTACGTAAATTCAGTGCAAGTGTCAAGCATACATGTACCACACAGGTGACAAATATAGCATTCACGAACTTATTTTATATAGATGCATCAACTAGTCAGATCCCAGAACACATACACTATATTATACAAGTACTAAACAGAGCAAACAGCAGTTTACATGTACTCTTCAAATCTGAACCTTACAAGTCTTAAACATCTCTCAATACTACAGAAATTTCAGAGAGAGAGAAAGAGAGAGAAGGCAACAGCAGGAGGTTGAGAGAGAAGAAGCAGCAGTAGGGGGTGTCGGTGTCAAAACTGGGGGATCTCGAGTAGGGGGTCCCGAACTGTGCGTCTAAGGCTAATGGTAACAGGAGGCGGGAGACACAATGTTTACCCAGGTTCGGGCCCTCTCTATGGAGGTAATACCCTACTTCCTTCTTGATTGATCTTGATGATATGAGTATTACAAGAGTTGATCTACCACGAGATCGTAGAGGCTAAACCCTAGAAGCTAGCCTATGATTATGATTTTTCTTCTCTCTATCGACTAGCCTGGCCTCGGTTTATATAATGCACCAGAGGCCTAGGATAACAAGAGTCCTAGCCGAATACGCTGGTGGGGAGGAGTCCTTGTCTTGATCACCAAGTCTTGTGGAATCTTCCTTGTATGCGGCAGCCGTCAGAACTAGCCCATGAGTATACGACCATGGGGGTCCTCGGCCGAATCTAACAGATCGGGAGATGACGTGGTGAGTACCCCCTAGTCCAGGACACCGTCAGTAGCCCCCTGAACCAGTCTTCAAGTTAGGGACGCTCCTTGATTCTTCCGAACTGTTCTTCATCTTCGGTCGTCGGCCTTGAAAACTGGGTCAACAAATTTTCCCATCATCTGTCTTGAGGATTGCCGAGCTAAATCTGACGAGTTTATACGTCGGGTATCCGAGGAGCCCCTTAAGTCTTTGGCCTTTATCAATGCCTTGTTATTTTTATGCCACGCCTCGGTTTTGAAGTTGTTCCCGTGTGGCGGTGTCCTCTTGCATCCGAGCCCCAACGCCGGATTGCATTCGAGGTATCCTTTGCAGCCATGCACCAACGCCGGACTGTGTCCAAGCTCCAACACCGGACTATATCCGAGGTGTCATAGATCACCTTGGTTAAAAAAAGTTGAAGGAGTTTAGCCGAGCTTAATGTCGGAAATGCCCTCTATGGAGCCAGCCACTGGCGCCCGAGCTTTATGCCGGACTGCTTCCGAGGTGGTACACCACCCGACAGCGGGCTGATTTTTTGTGAATATTTTTTATTGGTGCAATTTATTCTCTGCCGCGATATATAGACGGTATATGTATATCCAGTAGCCCTCAAGGTGTGTGTCAGTCTAAAACCCGAGATGCACCTGAAGGAAAACATAAAACTGTTGATCCTAGTAGCTCGAGACTCGGTCGATTTGCGAAATCGGCACGAGGATCAAATCCTAACTTCGGCGACATACATAGGAATAGAAACGCATGATGTAATATATTAGAAATAATAATGATCAGCGGACGGACCCACGAGGCGAAGTCGTGAGAAGTCGCCGTGATATATTAGCTTGATGCCAGATAGGTCCAGATGGTACTTATTGTTGTCCGAAGACGCGCTTTCCCATAGTTCGATCAAGCCGAACACTGAGCCCTTTGAATTTTCTACATTGAATAGGCAATGCAGTAGCCCCCGAGACACTGGTCGGGTGGCAACACCAGATCAGGGGATTGATGTGCCCCTTTAATATTTGTTAATAATGAGCGCAAAGACCAATAGCCCTCGAGCCTTAATGTGGGCACGGGTGGCCGAATTAAGGATCGATATCCAGAGTAAAATCACAGATTATGTGTAATGATTCCATGTATCCAAGTACTTTACATCATTATTTTGACTCCATTGCGACCGTTTATCAATTGAAAGTGGCCCATCTTCAGCTTCTACCCCTTTGTAGATACTACGCAGGGTGTTTCCGCAATAACAAGAGAACCCTTAGCCGACGTCTCGGTGCCCGAAGGCGGTTGTGTTAGCAGAAACGAGGCAATCAGATATGCGGGCTTTATAACTTTCGCTTAGTCATAGGAGCTTTAAACTGGGGAAGCTAGCTATGTGCCCCCGGTTAGTGTTCGGCGACATCCGAGGTCAAGCCGTAAACACTTCGGCCGATGTTATGAACGGCTCGTCATTTAACATAGTCATCGGATCGCTGACCAGTTTACACTTGTTGTGACAGTCAGTTTTTGGCTTTCTCCACTGAGGTGCTTAACCATGCAAGCTGGAAGCACAATCGCAGTGGTTCTCCCTTTGCACACCTATCCGAACAAAGCGGAACGTAGGAGGCAAGCACAGGAGCCGGGCAACCCAACTATTGACCAAAGACACAATTCGAAACCAATGCATATATAGTAGTGTCCGAGAATGTTTTTGCCGAATCTCTAAAGGTGTTCGACGTTGCACTACGAGACTTATGTTGGAAACACACAAATAGTTTAAAAGTGCCATAGGCTTGGAAAACCAAAAAAAACTTTAGTAAAAACTGGACGTCCGAACCACAACAAGTGTTCGGTGCCAAATCGAAAATTGGTCTTAGAAAAAAGGTGCTTCTGTCGTGCTTTAACATGATGTCCTATCTCAAGACTTCAAGCGGGCCAGCCTACGGCTTCAACCTTCTATCCCGAAGCAGAGTACTTCTCATTAGGCCAGTTTACTAAACTGATCTCTAGCGGTTTTGTGAGAAAATTAGGCTCCCCGGCTAGTGACCACACACTCGTGTCAAAAAAGGGAGTGGTAAATAATAATAATAAAACTTTGCAACGACTAAGAAGAAGAACACTTATTATAAAACGACTCATATAAATTTAAGAGCCCCCAAGTGACTTGGGTAAAAGAATTTTATGTATAATGATTGCATGTGCCGAAGTACTAATATCATATCTTTGTTCACCCCGAACTTTAAACGCGTCTTAACCGACCGTCGGCTTCTCCCTCTTCGGTTAAGGACCGAAAAGTGTTATGTACTCCACCTGTCGAAAATATCGACGGTGTTTCTGATAACCAGGCAATCAGGTCATAAGGTCATAACAGACAAAAGCGGCGCTCAGGGAACTTATGCTATATTACTGACAAAGTGTAAGAAGCATCTTCAAAGAAAATAGTACCCCCACTGATACCTTCTTCGGTTGCTCATTGTTACTATGAGACTTGTGCAATAGATTTTTTGTACTCATGAGTTCCGTTGTGTGCCGACCATAATTGAAAACAATAAGAGCGCTTAGCTTCGGCTTCACCTACCGAGGTCCGAGCTCGGATGACCCGATCGTGACAATCGCAGAGGTGCTCCCTTTACTCCCTAGCCAAACAATCGGGAGCGAAGGGGTAAACACAGAGCGAGGCAACCCAGCTTGCAAATCGCTTAAGTCAATATGGTGCATATTGTGGCGTAATACACGAACAAGGAACGAAGCCGTACAAGTATAATCATATGCAAGAGGAAAGGCTTCATGAAGGAAGCCCCCAAGTGAATTGGGTATTTGAATTTGTGTGTCACAAACAAGGGTATGACAAGGAATTTTTTCACAAACAACTTGTCCGAGCTTGATGCGGGACAAGGTTCCATCCCCCAAGCCGGTCCCGAGGTGGCGGAGCGAAGAGCTCGGCACTCCGAAGTGGTGTCATAGCACGACCAATGCAGACCGGCAGAGTGACGCCGAAGTCCCCGCCGTGGGTTAATGAGGTGTTGACGAAGCCCCCCGTCCAGCCGAGGTGACGTGGTACGTCAGTACGCCGAGTTGATGATACTGCCCGACCCGGATCATTTTCCTGTGCACAAAAAATAGTGCAAACCGGAGATTATAGTAATAATAATAATTAAAAAATCGTTGCATAATATATAATTTATGCGAAGTGAGTAATAAAAGAAAATATGGCCTGTGCGCCGAACACTCGATGAGGTAGAGCTTTCTCGTTGATGCCGAAGTCCCCGAGGCAACCGAACACGTCGGTATGGCAACACGACCAACAAGGTGATCACGCGAGCCGATTTACGCTGATTGGGACGACGGCGTCGGCTTGCCGAAGAGACCACGTGACACAGTCGAAGTCCATTACTTCACAGGTCGGTCCGAGTTCCGGATGCGGTGTTCGCTGGACTATGTACAGAAACTGACCGAACCACCATGCGACCGTTGTTAGTGCAGCCACCATTCGATAGACCTGTGTACAGATGATGGAACAAACCAGAGTAATAATTTCTTGGGAAAAATAAACCCCAACAAGCAAAAATTACTAGGATTAATAGCACCTGGTTTATTTGTTGTAGCAATCCGAAGAAAGGTGACTCCCAAAATTGGGACTCGATCCGTACACCCATTGCCTGACGGGTGATAAAGCGATGGCATGGCGACGCTGGCAAAGGTCAGCTTGCCGAGGCAAAGCCCTCAGTCCAGCCAACGTGATGAGGTGGGTCGGCTAGTGACGCCGAAGTCTCTGGAGTAGGTTGATGAAGAGGTGGCAGAGCCCCCGGTCCAGCCGAGATGTCGAAGCCTCGATGTCAGACGATGAGTCGAAGTAGGCCGGCGTGATGGACATCGGTTTGAAAAAATAACAGTGTGGCCCTGCCGATGCCGGTCGTGACGTGGTCAATGCCGGCTTGATGAAGTGACCGTGCGGCAATGCCGGTGTGCCCGCTCCGTGTAATCCGTGGGGCGGCAATGTTGGTGATGATTTATTCTTTGCGATGCCGAAATCTTGTTCGGCTTGCCGAGATGATGATCCGAAGAAGTTGAGCTCAGCTCAATAAAGTGACAACGTGTCTAGCGCAGGTCGGCAGCTGTAGAGCAACGTTGTCGGGCTGGTTTGACACCAGCACGATGGTGAAGATCATATTGGAAAAGACTTCAAAATTAGCGGGATGTGTTTGGGAACAAAATACAATACCCCATACAAAACTTCCTTCAAAAAGGATGTCTGAAATTCCATTCATAAAAAAGATGAATACGGGTCGGATTTGTCCTCGCACAGAAAACAGATCCGAAAAATGATGCACTAATCGGAAGGTTCCCGGAGTTTGGACGGTCGGATCAAGCTGAAATTTTGTGGGGTGGTAGATATAGGAATTCCGTAGCCGATCAACGGTTGGATCTTCCCAAGGACGTCTGAGCTAGAAGCTGTACACCACACCCTAAACTCATCCAGATTCCCGTCCAGTTTTGACAGGGCTCCGGTATATCGCGGATTGCCAGAGATTCCTCCATCGGAACTCGAAGAAATTTTCCAGGGTTGTTGTAGACTCAATTCCGCACAATTCCACCGAAGCAATCATTAAAATGACGCTTGAGGAGTCGGCAGATACAAGTTCGCTATCCAGAAAAACAGCACGGTCGCCCGAGGGCAATGTTAACGTTGAGCCCCCGGGCTCCCTGGATGATTCCTCCACGATCTTGATACAGATCGGAGTTGATGTTGATGAAGGCCCTCATCCGAACATGAAGATTGGAGGTAGGGCGCAGTCCTCTGTCCAGCCAAGGTGACCAGCCGAGCCGGTGACGAAGAAGCCGACGTCGCAGTTGATCTGCAGTCGAGCCATTGATCCTTTTGCCGATCACACAGCGGAACTCTCAATGAAAGCACCAATGTCGGTGTCAAAGCCGGCGGATCTCGGGTAGGGGTCCTGAACTGTGCGTCTAAGGCTAATGGTAACAGGAGGCGGGGACACGATGTTTACCCAGGTTCGGGCCCTCTCTATGGAGGTAATACCCTACTTCCTGCTTGATTGATCTTGATGATATGAGTATTACAAGAGTTGATCTACCACGAGATCGTAGAGGCTAAACCCTAGAAGCTAGCACTGGGCTCTAGGTTAATAGGTTAGTCCCAAAAATCATATAAAATAGCATACTAATGCATATTAAACATCCAAAACAGATAATATAATAGCATGGAACAATCAAAAATTATAGATACATTGGAAATATATCACCTACCGCTGAGCCTTCATTACCTTCCCTTCGTTCTGCTCTAGATCCCCTTCTCTCCCTACTCAGAGCGCCTCCAGATCTTCCGACCTCTCCTCGAACTTACCACCAATGGCAACCGAGAAGGCGAAGCCCGCCGCTCCTTCTGCGCGCTCAACCCCCTCGCTTGAGCTGACCCTTAGTGCATCCACCATCACTTAGGATAAGCATCTTGCCATCGTGCTCCCGTTGACGGCGAGGAACGACAATGAGGGGAGGGAGACAGTGCTCTGGGTCGGCTCCCCCAAGCAGGAAACCTTGGGGGAAACCTTCTACCCCTTCTTCATGCACAGTGTCTTTGCTGGGCTCGTCCTCCCTTCTCAAATTTCTTCTTCGTTGTCCTTAACCATTACCAGATCCGTGCCCTTCATCTCCACCCCAACTCAATCCTCCTCTTGTCAATCACGCCTTCTACCGCAGTGCGTTTGTGGGGGTGGCGCCCTCTGTTGCGCTGCTCCCCCACTCCTTCTACTTTTGGATGCGCAACACAACTCAGTGCTCCGGGTGCGTCTGCTTCGTCGCGTCTCACAGCAGCAACGCGATCTCGAGGGCCGGGAAGAAGGTGGACGACTTCCAGCGCAAGTGGGTCTTCATGGACGCCAAGCGCCCTCGCGCTCGGCTGGAGGTGCTGACCACGATGTTGGCGAAGCTGGACCGGTGAGCTCACGAGAAGCTCACCAACCCCCATGTGGAGCTGTTGCTAGAGAAGATGGATGGTGGACCTGGAGGCGAAGAAGATGACAGGGGCCATGCTCGTCAAGGAGTTCCTAACGCAGCGGCTGGCCCCACTCCAGGCACACTCGCGCCCCTGTGGAGTCTCAAGGCCGCGGAAGACGACCTCCGGTTGCGCCCGGAAGACTTGACTGACGAGGAGGTGAGCAAGGCCATGTCAACCTTACTTGAGAAGGGCCCGGGCGGCCTCCCAGAGGCCTACCTCACGCTGTACCGCCGTGACCACGGGGCAGATGTGGTCGCCACCATGCCCATCTTCAACGAGCGGTGGCTCGTGCCGCCGAAGCTCCCCCAGCTCCTGAGCTCCTCGGTGCCGGTGTCCTCCAGCGAGAGCTTCGGGGAGGAGGGGAAGGAGGACTCGGAGGCGACCTTGGAGCGGGTGGGGGAGACCTCTCCTCCATGGCAGAGCGAGCTCCTCCGTGGCCTCTCTGATGATGACGACGCCGGTGAGTACCTGGCCGAGGGATCCCCACGCTCCACCAGGGTTGCCACGAGGTCCGGGGGCACCCCTCTGAGGGGGCTGAAGCAGGGGACCCCGAAGAAGGGCAGGGCGGCATCGCTTCCCCGGGGCGACGCCCCCGCCTTGTCGCCCATCGCCGCCATCGCAGAGCCAGCCGTCGTGTGCTCGTCCACTCCTGAGGGCGCGGCGAAGCCCGTGCCCAAGAAGTTCGGGGCACCGTGCTTCTAGCCAAGTAGAGGGCGTATGTTGCTGATGAAGAGTAAGTATTTTACCTCATTTCTACTTCATATCCTTGATGATGTGCTCATGGCATCCTCGTCCTAATGGCCAGGCTACAGCCGGTGATGAAGAAGAAGGAGGAGGCCAGGGCCTCCAAGGCCCTGCGACCAGCTGTGGCTGCTGCGACCCCGACGCGGGAGGAAGAGGCCACCTCGCGTCCACCCATGACGGGGCGAGCCTCCCGAGGCTCGGTGGCCCAGCCTCAGGAGAAGGCTACCTCTGTGGCGAAGCAGGCTCCGGGGGCGCCCATCTCCAGGGCACCCGCTTGGGGTCCAAGGGCTCCGGAGCCCCCTGCCGTCCTTGTCGTTGCAACATCGCTAGCCCAGGTGCCGTTGCCACCTCCTCCCCAAGTCGTCGTGCTGGCAGATCCCGGCTCCTCTCCCATGCCCAACGCTTTGGAGGAGGCCTTCACTGCGCTAGACCGGCTTCGGGCTGACCTTCAGGGCACCGACCGGTGCATGGAGACGGGGCGTCTAGGATGGTCTCGGGGTGGCTCCAGGCCGACTCGTCCGTCAGGGCGGCCTGGGGTCGGGCCGAGGCTACCGTCGGGGAGGGCACGAAGGAGGCCAGCGAGGCTACGGCGGCTCGCAACGCAGCGGTGACCGACGCAGCGTCCTCCAAGGAGCCTTGTCTCACGGTGGAGGCCAAGTTGAAGGCCCTCCGCGACGAACACGCCACCTGCACCCATCACCTTGGGGAGCAGGAGGAGGAGCTGAAGGCCCGGGAGACTGCGCTCACCGACCGCGACGCCGAGCTAGAGCAGGAAGCCCGGGAACAGGACACGGAACGCAGCCGCCTGGGAAGCTGAAGGAGGAGATGGAGGCGGCCCAGGCGTCCCACACTAAGCTCGTCTTCGAGGAGAAGGCTCGGCTGGAGTCCAGGGAGAAATTCCTTGCCGCAGCTGAGAAGGCAGCCGCCGCGGGACACGACGCCTTCTCTCCCTCGAGCAGAGGTCCCATGCAGCCCTCCAGTCCCTTTACAGGGAAGGGTACGAGGAACCGCTGGGACACCAGAGGAGGGCCCCGCCGAACTGCTCCCCAAGCTTGCCACAGCGCTCGAGGGCACCGTCGCCGGGGTGGGCCCCCTGGTGGAAGAAGAAGCTCGCGCTCTTTTCACCTCGGCCGCGGCGCGCATCTTCAGCCACCTCCACCTTCGGGACCCAAGCTTCGATCTTGGCGTGCTGCTTGAATCCTGGGGCCCCTGAACTCCAAATGTTGTTGCTGAGGCCGTGGGGGAGCAGGTGGAGGCCCTGTTGCAAAAGTTCCTCTGCGTCAACCCCGCGACTGCGACAGCCGGAGCCAATGGTGAAGATGGCGGCGACCTTGTCGATGACGGGCCTCCCCGGGCAAGCGACGATGGCGTCCGAGGCTGAAGAGGAGGTTCAAAGGTGGCGCTTCCTCCTATTTTATCGATGCAACATTTACCGTGCCTCGTGGAGGCGTGAGAACTTCTGCTTTATGTTTTTAAGAGACAATATGTTTTGTAATAATTTGCTAGGATTTCGCGATTTCCTTTCCGTTTGTTTTAGTGTTCTGCGTCGGCAAGGCACGGCCCTGCGCATACCTCAGCCGCCGTTGGATCGTCCGGATCACCAGGACGAGACCAAGGGGTGAGGGGCTACGTGACCAGTGAGGCTCCTGAGTCGCGATGCTCAGGGGTCCCACTTGACGTATGAACAGCCCTCGGGAAGGAGATGTGAGTGTAGGCTTTAGCGTTCTGCGTCGGCAGGGCCCGGCCCCGCGCATACCTCAGCTGCCGTTGGGTCGTCCGGATCACCAGGACGAGACCAAGGGGTGAGGGACTACGTGACAAGTGAGGCCCCTGAGTCACGATGCTCAGGGGTCCCCCTTGACGTACGAACAACTCTCCATACCTTTCCTCGCCGGGCTTTCGCTCGGGAAGGACACGAGGTGGCGTACACCAGGCATGACTTGAGCGTAGCCCCCTTGCCCAGCCCCCTGTTGCGACCTTCATGAGGGAAAGTAGCACGGTGAGGCTGAGCGGCGTGCCTGGTGGCTCTCCGAAGTTTACTGCAGCCGCGTGGTTGCCCTCACTTGCTTATTCACCAGCACGGAGCATGGTGCTTCCTCTCTTGCACAGGCATAGCCGCTCCTCAACCATGGCATTCGCCAGCGCGGAGCATGGGGCTTCCACTAGTTCATGGGTGGGATCTCCTTCTGGGGGGAGACTCCGGGGCGTGTACAGCCCCGTCCTGACACGTGGCTTGCACGACAGGACTAGAGGAGGTGTATATGGGAACTCGTGAGCCAGCGCAGGACTCACGAGGCCCTACCTCAAGGCGGGTTGCGCCTGAATGTGGTTCGGAACAATTGTGAGGGTCTTGCGAGATGGTTAGGCAGCCTGCGCCGAGTGAATCTCCTGAGGTTATTGCATGAGAAGGCCAAACACCAACGACCCCAGGAGGTGATGTGAACGGGGCCGGCCCGCCAGACAGAGCTCAGCCGTTGGGTTTGTTGATGCTGCAAGGACGGACCCGAGCATAAACACCGTGCCCAGTCTTCTCATGCGAAGGTCCTGAAGAAAGACAGCCGGCGCACGGCTCCCGTGGCGGCAAGGCACCGGGTCGCGCGCCCTAACTTATCCGCTCCCGATTAGATCATGCGAGAACAAGGCACTAATAACCATGGGAGGTGACGTGCACGGGAGCTGGCCTGCGAGCCAGAGCTCAGCCACTTGGGTTTAACAATGCTGCAGGGACGGCCCCGAGCATAGACGTCGTGCCAGTACTTAATCATGAGGCGGTCGTGGGCGGGTTCGCAAGGGCGTACGACGTTCATGAAGACGAAGCACCGGACAGACATGTGATAATCACTGTCGGTGTTCTGGGAACGGGGGTCCCCAGACTTGCGTGCCGCTGGCCCGCGGCGTGGCTCAACCACTGGCCCTGTACGGCCCATCTTCACCAGCAAACACTCAAGACCCTCGCAAGGGGCCAAGCCTCGCAAGGTGGACGATACAAGACCTCCTCGGGACGGCCTCACTAGGCTGGCTCGCGAGGGGCGGAGAGATCAAGGCAAGGGATACCTCGCGAGGTTCCTATGATGCAAGCCATGACAACTGGAGTCAGGCGGGCGCCAGCGTGCACAGTGTCCTCATTTCCTCATTGGTGCTAAAGGGGCAAGTGCAGGCGAGGAGTCTCGAGGCATAAGGCAAAGGTTTCCATATCGGTGCAACGAGGCCAAGACCAGCAGGGCGGCAAGATGGAGGTCACCATGGATCCCAAGACGGCATCACCACCAGAGCCTTTGTTAGGCGAAGACCACCTTTAGTCAGGACAACTTGTACTAGTTGTCTCCTATCGGTGTCAAAACCGGCGGATCTCGGGTAGGGGGTCCCGAACTGTGCGTCTAGGCGGATGGTAACAGGAGACAAGGGACACGATTTTTTTACCCAGGTTCAGGCCGTCTCGATGGAGGTAATACCCTACTCCTGCTTGATTAATATTGATGATATGGGTAGTACAAGAGTAGATCTACCACGAGATCAGAGAGGCTAAACCCTAGAAGCTAGCCTATGGTATGATTGTTGTTCGTCCTACGGACTAAAACCCTCCGGTTTATATAGACACGGATAGGGTTAGGGTTACGTGAGTCGGTTACAACGGTAGGAGATCTACATATCCGTGTCGCTGGGCTTGCCTTCCACGCCAAGGAAAGTCCCATCCGGACACGGGCAAAGTCTTCAATCTTGTATCTTCATAGTCTTGGAGTCCGCCAAAGATGATAGTTCGACTATCCGGACACCCCTAGTCCGGGATTCCTCGGTAGCCCTGAACCAGGCTTCAATGACGACGAGTCCGGGCGCCGCATATTGTCTTCGGCATTGCAAGGCGGGTTCCTCCTCCGAATTCTTCATAGAAGGTTTTGAACACAAGGATAGTGTCCGACTCTGCAAAACAAGTTCCACATACCACCGTAGAGAGAATAATTCTTGCACAGATCTGCTGACGTATTCCGCGGCGTGACATCACACCACGGCCAAGCCTTTATACGAATCGTTTTTTACTGTTCCACCTTAGCGCGTTTAGCGAGGCGGTTTCCTTGGCACGTATTTATCAAAGCGTAGATCGCGCCCCCTTATTCCGGGATTCTCATCAAATACGGACGTGGGCAACCCAACCGCGCCCGTTGGCACGCCTCCTCTATCGAAGGCGAGTCCTAATCGACCACGGGGAGGGCTCTTGGTATTCAACCTCTTTATAATGAGACCAAGGCCCTCTTCTTTTTTACACCCTACATCGAGTTAGCCTCGCTTGAGTTCTAACACCCAAAGCTTCAGATTTAGGCGGCGGACCTTCGACGATGTCCGGCTCCGACCAACACGGCCGATGGATGTCTTCTTCGTCACGAGAAGAAGATGTGCTAAAGCTGCGAGGACGCGGTATCTAACCGGCGAGATTTCGATAGGCTACCTGCTCGAGGCAGGTCATTCCCACTCCCGAGCCCGGCGAGAGCGTGGTGTTCGTGTCACACTTCCTTCGGAGTTTAGGCTTCCCGACGGATCCCTTTGTGCGGGGGCTCATGTTTTATTATGGGCTGGATTTCCATGACTTGAATCCAGAGTCCATCCTCCATATCTCGCCATTCATTGTCGTATGTGAGGCCTTCCTCCATATTACCCCTCACTTGGATTGTGGCTCAAGACCTTCAAGGTGGAGCCAAGATGATCTAGGGGCAACAAGCGAGTCACGGAGGGGCGGTCATAAGCAAGTGTGCTGATGCTCCGTGGCCGAGGGCTCTTTTCAAGAGGAGCTTGGTTTGTGGCAACGGGAGTGGTTTTATATTACCGCTCCTGGGGCACCAAATGGGTGGCGCTTCCGCCTTCCGCTCAGAGTCCACCACAGCGGTGGCGTCATGGGTCAACAAGGGGCTCGACTGGGGCCGTCCAAGGACGTTCCTACATTGCGAGGGCCGTATTCGAGACCTCCAAGAAAGAGAGATCAATCTGGTCGCAGTGGCGCATGTTATGTTGATTCGGTGCCTTCTGCCCTGCAAACGTTGCCCCCTCCATCTGTGGGAATTCAATCCGGAGGGACCATGAGCTCTCCATCATTTTATGGGTACGACACCCGTGGAGATGTATAAACTGTTCTTCGGATCACAAGAGAAGTGTCCGGACCTGACTGAGGACGTAGGACTAAGCTGCAATCGCCCAGATACTCAAGTAAGTAGTCCTGTAACCGGACAGGCTGTTCATTCATTTATCATATATATATGTCCTTTAAAGGAGCTGTTTCTTGAACAGGAGTGGATAGCCAAGGCAAAGTTAATAAGGTGTCCGGCTCCCCTCCCAGAGACCACGCCGGATCCCATGCTGACCAAGATGTTGAAGGCCGCCTTTTAAAGAAGGCGAAGGGGGAGCAGGGAAGCAAGCGCCTCCATGAAGGAGGCTTCTGAGGAAGGAGGGATCAAAAGTCCCACCCTCCAAGGAGAGAAGAGGACCGCTTCGGAAGATCCAGAGGTCAAGGCCTCAAAGAGGGGAAAGAAATCTTCGTCAGAGAGTCCGGCACTGGGAAGTAACCCAGCCGCACTATTTCCCCAAGGGGATCAGCCCTCCAGTGAGTCGTAAGTAAAAAGAAGGGGTCTTGTAAATAAGGAACATCCCTGCATTTATTTTCTGAAGATAACCGAAATTGTACCTTGTAGTTCGGATCTCAGCCCTTCTCAGCAGAGCTCTTCTTCGGGGGATCTTCTTCCGGAGATGATGGAGAGCGAAACGCCCCCACCTGTCGCACCCTCATGCGAGGCGGATGACCCTGAGGTGTCGTCGCGGAGGGTTTCTCCGGTGGGGCGGAAGGTCCAGCGCCAACCGGGCGTCTTTGTCGGAGGAGCTGAAGGATCTGCTCGGGCGGCGGTTATCTCGTAAGATCACCATGCTCTAATGGGTATGGTGATTGAAAGAATTGCATCCGCCGAGAGCGGATTGCATGAAGCCGCCAAGTTCTTGATGGGGTTTGAGGTACGCAAAAATGATGTACCTTCGGCAGTTATGCATATAGAATGCGCACTGTATAGATAGTAGCCCCTGAGACTCGGTATGTTGTCAAAATTGACATCGTGCAGATTATCATAATCTCAGTTATAACATTGCGCCGCTCCTAAATAGGTGGCGGGGCGTCTGGTGGCCAGCCGGACTGATGAATTTGCCGAACTAAAGCGGTAACTTGACGAGGCGGATGCAGACATCGCGCTGGTCAATAAACAGTTTGACAAGTCACAAGGTATGCGAATTCTCCGCGGACACCTGGTAAGGGAGCTTGACGCCCGTGCCTTACGACGTGTATGCTTAATGCAGGTGGTGCCGCTGCTGTGGAGGAGCTGCGGGCGGAACTCGCCCGAGCTAAAGAGCAAGCCAGAATAATGTAATGCGGCCGCTTTAAGAGGCGGCCAAGAGCTAAAAGCGTAAACAGGCTGCTCCTTGCCGAAACAACGAGGAAATGGTCGATATGGCCATAAAGTTGAAGAATACTACCGACCGCTGCGAGGTTCTTGAAAAGAAACGTCAAGCGGAGCAAGAGGGCCTGAAAAAGCCACCACGAATCCAAGGATGCCGTTCCACTTTGAGAGCTGCCAAGGAGGAGCCGAGTCAGCCGGGCTATTGCGGCCGGAAAACCGTTTTTCTGCGGAGGAAATATACGGATCTGAAGTATGCTCAGTTGGACAAGTTGTGGAGTTCGGAGGATGCTTATCTGGACTTAGCGGCGAGCGCTACGGACGCGATTGAGCACTTCCGAGGCCAGAAGGGGCACAGAAGGGAAGATCTATATTGGTCGCAATTCCATAGTCCGGAGCGTCCTCTTCCGTTGACCGATCGGTTGGCCGAATGGGCCGAGCTGAATCGATTGTTCGGACTTGCCATGAAGCATGTCATGACTCATTTGTGGCCAGCGGACCTCGGTAGAAGAGTTATTTTGGCTTAGTGCAGCAGTTCCTTGGTGCGGTACCGCGTATCAACGCAATGAAGCGGTCGGCGTGTATTGAGGGAGCGCGGATGGCTCTGGCCCATGTCAAGACATACTGGGCGGAGATGAAGGCCACCGACGTTGCATCCCAAGATTCGGACAGAAGCCGAGTACCTGCCGAGCACTATTTTGAGGAAGTCCTGCAGGGCGCTCGTTTAGTAGAGACACAGTGCTCGAAGGATATTATGTTTAAATGACATGTATAATTTGTGAAAACAATGTTTCAATATAATATAAGAGCTTTTTATACTTGTGCGTTCAAGTAGTAAACTACTCCTGGCGGCCGTTGATGTATATGTATATATAACTTTGAAAGATGGCAGTCTCGGCTTCAGCCCCCATGCACATAGTGCGGGGTGTTTGCAAAGAAGGCGCTTTTCACACTTAATCCAACGTCTTGGTCCTATTAAGGAGGTGGTAGCGTAGCAAACTAGGCAACCGGACTATGATGCTTTATCACTTTCACTTAGCCATAGGAGTTCGAGGGTGGGGCTACTATATAGCCTCGGGGCCACCGCACTCTCCCGAATTAAGTGCGTATGTACGACCAAAAACGGTCCTTCGTTAATGCGGAGGAATTCTAAACATTCGGTGAGTCATCGAGTGGTTGCCAGTCTCTCGCTATATCATGACAGTCAGTTTTCGGCTTTCTCTACTGAGGTGCTCGCCCGGCCGAACTGGGGCACAATCGCAGTAGTTCTCCTGGTGCCGCATTAGCGATAGAACGGAACGTAAGGCAGCAAAACACAGGAGCCGGGCAAACCCAACATTTGACTAAAGACATGATTCGGAGCTGTTGCATATAAGGCCTAACTCGAGACGCCGAACACTCCCTAAGGTATTCGGTCTTTATAAAAACGGGCAGAATAATGCCCTAAGCCCCTGGTGTCCAGGTACGTGCAAAAATTCTGGTACAGCCGATGCCAAAACACCAGCCTCCTCCTCGGTTATAGCTAGAAACTAGGGGATGTGTATCAACAAGAGACAGTAAAAAAAGGTTTACGTAGGGTCTTAATCTGAAAAGAATCCTTGCAACGGGTCCCTACCGCGTCTGCTTTGTGTCTCATTGTGCCGTATCACGGACGGGTGGAGCACGTTGTTCATCCGTAAAAGAGAGGAACTTAGTTGAAAAGAAAAAAAGATCGTATGCGAAAAATGTACTTTATATTAAATAAACAGAGTACGATTCGAGAAGTGAATAAAATTGAGCTTTATTGTCTCTGTTGTACATGCGTGCAGCCCCTTATGCGGGGCATGCCGCTAGTAAGCGCCGGACTTCGTCTAGCCGTGTCCGGGGTTCGAATTACCTATTCAGGTGCTTTGGTTAGCGGAGCCGGATTGGTGTGGGGCTGTCAAGGCAGCCTCGCATTCTTCCGTGCTCGAGTAACACTTAATACTCCCCTTTAATGAGATGATGCCGCGTGGACCTTGCCGCCACTCCTCACTCAGCCAGTGCAGCTCTGGTGGCGGTTAGGGAAGAGCGCCAGGCCAAGAACAAGTCGCGCCGAACCGCGCCCCCAGCCGGGGCGACGCAACACCCGAAGGAGACCGCGGGGGCTACAGCAATGCCAACGGATGACCCAGCTCAGCAGGACAGCGACCTTAGGCCCGCCGAGACCCCAATGGGCGATCAGGCTCCGGAGGTTCCATCGCCTCAGGAGGCACCCCAACCTCCGACAGACGCGGGTCCCACTGATGCGCCCGCCCTTGTCGAGCAGCCAGTGTACTTCGTCAGCACGGTACTACGGGATGCAAGGGCACGGTACCCCATGCCTCAGAAGCTCTTGCTCGCACTCTTGGTGGCCTCACATAAGCTGCGACACTACTTTCAAGGTCACCCAGTCAAGGTCGTCTCGGCCTACCCACTTGAGAGGGTACTCAGGAGCCCCAACGCAGCTGGAAGAGTCGCCGAGTGGAACATCGAGCTGCAAGTATTCCAGCTGGAGTTTAGTACAACCAGAGTCATCAAGGGAGCCACGCTCGCCGACTTCGTGGCAGAATGGACGGACTCCCTGGAGCTTGAGGCAGGCAAGGATCGGTCCCTCTCACTAGGAAGTGAAGCACTGGACGGCTGGGTGATGTATTTCGATGGCGTGCTTGCACGCCAGGGCGCGGGGGCTGGAGCAGTGCTCATCTCGCCCACTCATGACAAGTTCTACTATGCAGTGCAACTCTGCTTCCAACAGGGTGAGAAGGTCTCCAACAACATAGCGGAGTACGAAGGCCTCATAGCTGGCCTTAAGGCTACGGTGGCCCTAGGAGTGAAGCGCCTCACCATCAGGGGCGAGTCGCAGCTTCTCGTCAACTTCTCCAAAAAGGTATATGAGCCAAGGGACGAGCACATGGAGGCATACCTTGTGGAGGTACGCAAAATGGAAAAGCAGTTCTTGGGCCTGGAATTGCAGCACGTGCCCCGCAGCACCAACAAGGAGGCCGACGATATCGCCAAGAGAGCATCCAAGCGGCTACCCCAAGAGTCGGGCGTGTTCAAGGAGCAGCTCTTCAAGCCATCGGCAACACCACCACTTTCGAGGTCGGCGCTGCCTTGGGAGGAGCTCCCCCAACCACCTGCCTCGGGAGCCCCGGCCTACGGCCCAAGCTCAGGAGCGCGCCTACTCCTGGCGCTCAAGCCTGAGGAGGGGTGTCAGTGTCAAAACCGGCGGATCTCGGGTAGGGGGTCCC
The DNA here is from genome assembly GCA_021605145.1 of Aegilops bicornis. Taxonomy (NCBI): domain Eukaryota; kingdom Viridiplantae; phylum Streptophyta; class Magnoliopsida; order Poales; family Poaceae; genus Aegilops; species Aegilops bicornis. Next base: position 216,023,242 of record CM038675.1, read on the forward strand.
GAACTGTGCGCCTAAGGAGGATGGTAACAGGATGCGGGGGACACGATGTTTACCCAGGTTCGGGCCCTCTCGATGGAGTTAATACCCTACTTCCTGCTTGATTGATCTTGATGATATGAGTGTTACAAGAGTTGATCTACCACGAGATCGTAGAGGCTAAACCCTAGAAGCTAGCCTATGGTATGATTGTTGTTGTCCTACGGACTAAACCCTCCGGTTTATATAGACACCGGAGGGGGCTAGGGTTACACAGAGTCGGTTACAAGGGAGGAGATATATATATATCCGTATGGCCAAGCTTGCCTTCCACGCCAAGGAGAGTCCCATCCGGACACGGGACGAAGTCTTCAATCTTATATGTTCATAGTCCAACAGTCCGGCCAAAGGATATAGTCCGGCTGTCCGGAGACCCCCTAATCCAGGACTCCCTCAGTAGCCCCTGAACCAGGCTTCAATGACGATGAGTCCGGCGTGCATATTGTCTTCGGCATTGCAAGGCGGGTTCCTCCTCTGAATACTCCATAGAATATTTTGAACACAAGGATAGTGTTCGGCTCTGCAAAACAAATTCCACATACCACCGTAGAGAGAATAATGTTTCCACAAATCTAATCTGCCGACTGTTTCTCATAACGTGACGTATTTCCGTGGTCCGGTCATGACGAACCGTCTTTCTCAACCAGCCTGCCACTTCACGTTTTGCGAGGCAATTTTATTGGCACGTCTTGTCGAAACAGAGATCGTGTCCCCCTTATTACGGGATTCTCATCAATACGGATGTGGGTAACCCAATTGTGCCCGTTGGTATGACTCCTTGATTTTAGGCATGTCCCAAACGGCCACGCGGAGGACGCTTGATATTCATCCCCTTTATAAAGAGACCAAGGCCTATCTTTTTTCTTCTCGAACTCAGTCGAATCCTCCCCCCCCCTCCCCCCCGCCTCGAGTTCCAACACCCGAGGCTTAGTTCAGGTGCTTCGGACCTTCAACCATGTCCGGATCCAACCTTCAAGGTCGGTGGATGCCTTCCTCTGTCACAGAGGGAGACATCAAGAAGCTAAGAGAGGCCAGGTTTCTGACCGACGAGATCTCGCACAGGCTGCCTGCTCAAGGGCAGGTCATTCCCGCTCCCGAACCCGGCGAGAGCGTTGTTTTCATCTCTCACTTCCTCCGAGGGTGTAACATCCCGATTCTCGGAATGTTAAAAAAAAGTTCTCCAAAATCAGGGCAAGAAAATTTCATTTGTTTTATTTGGTAACAAGGCTTAAATTAGACTTTTATAATTTGGAGGATTTAATTTGATCTAATGTGAACTTAAATTTAACTTTGCGTTTTGTTCTTCTCTTTTAGTTGGGTTTTGTTTTTCTCGCTTCAGCACATTAAATTATGCGCATCTGTATTTTTGGAACTTCTTTTGGTTGTTGCTTGATCTTCTATTCCTTTTCTAGTTTTTTCGCTTAGAAAGTCTAATTCAATTCTTCTATATTTTCCTCCTAGGAAAATTGTTTTCCATCTGTCTAACTATGGGCAGAATTATCTAGACCCAATCCGTGTCACTTTTTTTTATCTAACTCCATTTCTTTCTCAATCGAATGGGCCAAAGTCCATCTCCTCTCTTTTGTTTTCTTCCTTTATTTTCCACATGGGCCTTAGCCATTTCATTTATACCTAGTGGCTGAACCATTCTTCTTCACGTACATGTACATCCATTAGAGAAACCTACAAGGGAGACATCATGAGAGGAAACGGCAACACCTTCCTTTAATTCCCTCTGCTTGACTCTTCCCTTCCTTATTTCTCTTTCTCTCCACTTTCCCATCTCCCACCGCCAGCCCAGGCGCTTCGTCTCCTCCACTCACGCACGTACAGGCGCACAACATTAACAGAGAAGAGCAAACTTAGAAAACTTACAGCCAGCGATTCTCCTCCTCCTCTTACACCCTTTAATTGCTGCAGTTTCCAAAATTGAAGATATGTGTACGTGCGCCTCCACCTCCTCCTCCACCCCAATCACTTCATCCTGTTCCTCCACCCACGCCTACAGGGGCTCACGTTACAGAGAAGAGAAGTGAAGGTACAGCCACTATGCAGCCTCCTCCAACTCCCAGAAATCCCAATCGTTTTCAGTGTTGATGATATCTAGACGTGCTCCACGGTCTCCTCTCTCATTCCCATGAGTCCTCATGCCCTCTCTCTTCCTCCTCTGCCCAAGTACCCTCACTGAACTTTTGAAGCTCCATGGACGCAAGGTCTCGATCCCGGTGACTCGGACCATCTCCATCCATGCCCTTGCGCCAGAAGGTTACCCTCCACACCACGATTCCATTCAGGGAAGAAGGGACGCGTCCCGTCGATCACACACAGAGAATTCCGCATGTCCAGGTACACTGTTCATCAAGTTCGTCGCACCGTTCCGTCAAACTCGGTGAGCCTTTACCCAATTCCACTTGCACGCCTTCTCAACATCACTTGTCTTATCTCCTAGACATCATAGTTCCTCCTATTTTTGTCGTTGGGCGCGTTGATGCTATCCATCGCATGAACCAAATATTATAGGCATATTTCCATTGTTTTGGTTCATCGTTTGATCTTGATCCCAATAGATGAAACGTTGTAAGTGGTTAGTGGAACCCGGTTGTGTTTTAGATTTTGCGTACTTATCATATTAGGAGTTCGTTTAGTGCAAATGAGAATTGCACTACGTGTGTGTTCTTAGTTCTTACACTATTTATTTATTTTACTTGTGTGATTTATACCTAGGAGTCGCTCATAATTATTTGATAATCATAGGAGTTACATATGATTTACTAGATTACTTGTTTGGTCAACCGGGTTTTAGTGTAGAGTTAAATAGCGGTTTATGCCTAGAATCCGATAAGTGTTTTGAGTTCGGTAAACTTTTCTTGTTAGTCTAATATTTTATTACGTTAGTGATATGCCTAGGAGTGCATGCTAATGGTTACATAATTTCGTGTGTGACATGTGACTTCTTAGATTTATTTGTTTACCGATCGTAGTTATTTAAAATAAGTGTTGCATGTCGTTTTATGATGATAATGTTGATGCGTCAAGTAACCCTCTTTTGTGCATGCGTACAAAAGTTGGTGAACATCAGATATGATAATATTTTCATAAAATTATTCTAAGCTTTGCTTGATTTCCTTAGTTGGATTACTTCATGTCTTGATTATTTTAATTTTGTCTAGCATAGCGATATATTAAATATGGTTTATAGATATTCATTTTCATCCACATCACATGCTTGCTTTATTGGTTTGAATCGTTGCCATGCCTATGATAGATATTTTTTATGTGTTGGCGCATAGTTCTCTTGATACTAGACGTCAAATGAAATGCCTTGCTATTTCGAAATGACTATGTTATAGTTTGTTGCATAGAATATTATTACTTAGTTGTTACTCTTATTTTGTAGATGATGTTATCCATTATTACATGGTGTTGGTTTCTTCTTGTCATGTTGTAGATTTATATTGCTGCATATAGGTTAAGTTTGTTGCATATAACCTACTCCCTTCTTCCGAAAATACTTGTCATCAAAATAAAATAAAGGGGATGTATCTAGACGTATTTTAGTTCTAGATACATACCTTTTTATCCATTTTGATGACAAGTATTTCCGGACGGAGGGAGTACTCTATTACTTGTTAATTATCCAAGTTGTTCCATTTACCTAGGATGGTAGTTATGCATACTTAGTTGATTGACATGCCATGTTAGTACTTACTCAAAGTAAAAGGCATATTTGGTTATATGCCCACCATGTTTTCTATTGTTGCTAGTTTCTTATCTTATGTTCATGCTTTTGCTTATACTTACTTGGAAGATATACATAATGGTAGTTTGATGATATTATGCATAGTTCTGTATCCTATGTCTTTGCAAGTGTAAGTTGTACTAGATAGGTAATGCAAGTCATCTTTGTTATTCGTGCTATGCTATTTCATTGCTTGATGTTGTTGATGTCATGATAGATGTTCACTTGCTTATAAGTGTACAATGATTCTCCTTTGTGCCTATATGTCACATATCATGATAGTATGGTGTGATATTCATGTTAGTCGTTATCAATCAACTTATGTTGTAGTTATGATTTGAATTGTATCGGGACCATTGCACATAGCTCGTATCATGATCGTCGCTATGCTTAGCATTATAACTTATTTATCTTAATCTTTGATTTGGGGTATGCCTAACCTATACATCTTGTCATGCTAGTGATTTTTCATGTCTTACTGTGCTCTGTATGTTATAGTTGAGTATTTAGTCCTCGTGCTTCTTATAGATGATTACACTTGTCTCATGTTAGTATTATGTGTGTTCCATACTTATTGCAATCGTGTTGTATCTTCCTCATATGCTTAGGGTGCATAGTTGATTTGTTATTTAAGCATTAAGTGGCAATCTTATTGCTAGTGGTTACTTGAGTACTAATTGTTTAGTAGTAAGACCATATCCTACTTTAGTATGTTTCCATGATAACTCGTAAGTATGATGCTTGTTTTATTATATAAGACCTCTTTGTGATTTTCTACTCATATGCCTTGTATGGGATGTGTCTTATTATTTAGTTGTTTAATTAGCTTTCACCACAGTGTTGGTTGGCTCTTGTTATATCATGTTTTCTGATAGTTGTTATTGTTGATGTTTGGTTCTACCTTATGTTAACCATTATAAATATTTATGGTTAATTGTTACTCTTAAACATGTCATGTTCTTTCTTGTGGTAGTTTGTGGTTACATTAGCATGTATTACCATGTCATGTATAGGACTACTCTTATTTGATGGGATGTTTAACTTGTTATATTAGTTGAGATATGTTTGGTTTGTAATATTGTATCTATATCATTTAGTTTTGCTTTAGGACCAAACCTAGATCCAACTCAATTCAAGTTGTGGTTGAAAGATGTTTGATTGCTTAACTAGTATGGTTTGAAATGTGTGTTTGTCTTATGGAACACTTGCTTTTCAATTTTTATATAGTTGATGTATATGTTTGCTACTGCTGACCATTATAAATATTTAGATTCTATCTAAATATTTATTTGTGTTGAACTTTTACCTTTATCATGCCATGTTGTGATTTTTTAGTTAAAATGCATAGGATGGTTCCATTTCATGTGTGTGGATGCCATTGTGTTTGTTATATACTTGTTTCATGTAGAGTTAGTCGAGATGTGTAGTGGGCACTACTATTGGTTAGTAGCACAGTTCATACTAGAGCGTTAGTCTTGATCGCCAAGCCTTCCGTAGCTGTGTCAACCTAAACCTTGTCGTTTAATCATCTCTCTTACCTCCCGATCATGCTACCTCATTTTGAATTTCTATCTAATCAATATCTTGCTATCCATCCACTCTTATTGTTGTTTTGGATGTTATTTGGATTTTCTATTTGCTTTGGTATTTATTATTTGTCTTTTGCTATCGTTACGACAAGTAGGGAGTGGCGATGTTGGACAAGGACATAACCAAGTTACGGAAGGACTCAACAACGAAGGCATGCCTCCTTCTTTGATCATATTTATCCTATGTTTACAAAATTGCATTCTGTTTTATGGTTACCATATGCATGTTATTTTAATTCTCGTAGCTAGCATGTCAATTGACACATTACCTTGATTCGCTTGTCGCCTATTTACTTGACACCTGAGTAGAAGTATAAGTATTCCGGTAGAGTAGAAATGCTTAGCCATGCTTATCACTCTATAGGTGCTTTGTTGAATGACCTACGAGTCATTGTGATTGAAACTTAATCTTGAGCTAGGCAGTTGGCCTTGTTGATATCCTCTACTCTCTTCTACTCGGGTGAAACTTACCATCTGAATCTTTGGCGCGGCGGCAGCTGAATCAAGGATTGAAGGAGCGATTGACCACCCTTCATGAGTTGAAGGGGGCAATCAGTCGTCCGTGCCGCATGAGGCCTAATAAGTCTTGGATTTGAAGATTGTGATAACAGTACAGCCACATGCTATATGGGCACTGGCTTGGTTAATTAGTTAGTTCACTCTTATTGTCGTCATCGTTGTACCACAGATGGGATAGCTGCCTCGCGAGGAGTATCCTCAGCACAAAAGGGGGGCCCGGACTGTGAACTGCAGTTACTTCCGTGTTGAAACCTAGTGGGCTTGGCACAGTAAGTTTGGTCTAATGAAAGACCTCGTCACAATCCCCCTGCCGGTATACCAAATGCTGTACTATGCTAGCGACGGCTAGTGGCAACAAGTCGGGATTGTGTCGTGTGGGTAAAGTGTACAACCTCTGCAGAGTGTAAAACTATTCGAATAACCGTGTCCACGGTCATGGGCAACACATGAATCTTTCTTGACGTACGGGACCTGCCTTGCTTATTCCCTCTTTGCCCCTATTCTTGAAACCTATGAAGGACGTGAGTTGATCGAGGATCCTCACATTGATGAAAGTTATTCTGAGATAAAACATTTTTCATCTAAAACTGCTATTATCCAAGTACTATGTTATTTCAAACAAAATTAGCTTTTATGCAAATGAGCCATACAACCTTCCTTTGAAGCCACATGTAGCTATTAGGCCCTTTCCCGTGGGAGGCATGTTGAGTACGTAATGTACTCATGGCAATACTTTTGTTGAACAACAGAGTTCCATGAAGACGAAGGTGATGACTATGACAACTATGGCGATCCGTGGGATCGAGGTCACGTGGACTACATCATTTGCTGTGGCTGAGATGGAGTCGCTACGCATTGTACTTTCTTCTGTTTCTCTGAATGTAATAAATGTCATGAGACATTTCGCTAGGTATGTCTTGTGACAATATATATTACTTGTAATACTTTAATGTATTAGGCAATGATACCATTTCACTGTGTTGTCAACAATGATCCTAGGGTTGACATTTAAACACAGGAGGATCCGGAAGTTAATTTCGGGTTCTCACAGAGGGCTAGGCCTCGCTTTAGATCCTTTTGTCAGGGGGCTCATGTACTATTACGGGTTGTATTTCCATGACCTGGCTCCGGATTCAGTCCTTCACATCTCGTCGTTTATCGTTGTATGTGAGGCCTTCCTCCGCATTACCCCTCACTTCGGCCTGTCGCTTAAGACTTTCAATGTGGAGCCGAAGATGATCGGGGGACGACACATAGAGTGCGGAGGTGTCGTAATAAGCAAAAGCGCCAATGCCCCATGGCCGGAGGGTTCCTTCCAGGAGATGTCTAGCTTATGGCAACGGGAGTGGTTTTATATCATAGCTCCCCGGGGCACCAAGTGGGTGGCCGCCCCTGCCTTTCGCTCGGGCCCCCCGCCACGACTGACGTCATGGATCAACAACGGGCTGGACTGGGTGCCAGTAAAGGACGTGCCGACATTGCAGAGCCGCATCCGAGATCTCCTCGAGAGAGACATCGGTCTGGCCACGGTAATGCAAGTCATGCTAGTCCGTCGAGTCCTGCCCTGCAAATGTCGACCTCTCCGCCTGTGGGGGTTCAACCCGGAAGGACCGCGAGCTATTCAGCACTTCCTCGGCAGGACGCTCAAAGAGATGTACAAATTGTTCTTCGGACCACAAATAATGTGTCCAGACACCACCGAGGATGCGGGTCTGAGCTGCAATCGTCCAGATACCCAAGTAAGTAGTCCGTGGCGAGCAGCGTTGTCTTTTTATTTATCACAACATCATTACGAAAAGTCGCTCTTTGACGGAATTTGGGTAACAAAGGCGAAGATGATCAGGTGTCCGCCCCCCTTCCTGAGATCTCACCGGATCCTGTGCTAGCCAGGATGCTGGAGCTTGCGCCTTATCATGCACCCTCAGGGGAAGATATAGGGGGGAATAAAGAGGCTGAAAGCAGACCTCGCTCACTGTTCATCCAAACTGGGGGAGTTAGCGCCTCCGCGAAGGAGGATAACCGGAGAGAAGAATCTGAAATTCCCTCTCCCCAGGTGAGGAAGAGGACCACCTCTGAAGACCCGGAAACAATGGTTTCCAAACGGGGGAAGAAATCTTCACCAGAGGGTCCAGCCTCGGGGGGCATACTTGCCGCACAGTGTCCGCAAGGGGATCAGCCTCCCACCGAGCTGTAAGTAAACAAAAGGTGCTTAATAGTAAAAATATCCTGCTTTACCTCACGAGGACAATAACAGAAACATATTTCTTGTAGTTCGGATCGTAGCCCTTCTCGGCGAGTTAGTCCTCGGGGATCTTCTTCGGAGATGATGGAGAGCGAAAGACCTCCCATGCCACCCCGCCTCATGGTGAGGCGACCACTGAAGTGTAAATCGCGGAGGGTTTCTCCTGATCTGGCAAGGCCAGAGGGTAATCCTTCGGCCACCTGAAGTCCTCAGTATCCGGCTCCTAAAGAGAGCAACCTAAAGAGTCCGGCACCGTCCGATGTGCGATCAGACACACTGAAGGATCTGCTAGAGCAAGCGGCTATCTCAGAAGCGCATCGTACGCTAATGGCTACGGTGATTGATAGGATTTCATCCGCCGAAAGCGGGTTGCATGAAGCTTTTATGAGTCTGCTGAAAGGCTTTGATGTACGTAAAATAGTCTATGTTTTTTACAGTACCGCACATGTTAGGTGTGCCCTGTGCAGATAGTAGCCCCTGAGACTCTGGTTGCTGTCAAGAATGGCGGCAAATAGAGGATCATAGTCCCAGGTAATAATCAGGCCGCCTTCATATGCAGGTGGCGTGAGTTCCGGTGGCTAGCCGGACTAGTGAGTTTGCCGAGCTAAAGCGGCAACTTGATGCAGCGGATGCCGACATCATGCTTGTGAACGAACGGCTCGACGAGGCATAGGGTTGTGTGATTTCTCCTGTGATCAACACATGGCAAGAGGAGCATGATGCTAGTATCTTTAATATGTTTGTGACTGCAGATAGAGCTGCCGCCGTGGAGGCCCTTCGGGCGGAACTTTCCCGAGCCAAGGAACAAGCCAGAAAAAGTGATGCGGCCGCTCGAAAGGCGGCCGAAGAGCTGAGAGCCAAGCGGGCTGCGCATTGCCGAAGCAAGGATGAAATAGCCAAGATGGTTGTGGAATTGAAGGAAGCCGCCGACCGTTATGAGCTTCTTGAAGGTGAAAGTCGAGCGAAGGTAACGGACCTTGAGAAGGCCACGGTGGCTGCCAAGGACGCCCGCTCTACAATCAAGCGATGAAGGAGGAGTTGCGCCAAGCAGGGGATATCATGGCTGGGAAGCCCTTTATGCTGCAGATGAAGTTCGGAGATCCTACGTACACTCCTCTTGATCGGCTATGGAGTTCTGCAGACGTGTATCTGGATTTGGCAGCAAGTGCTGCTGACGCAGCCGAATACTTCAAAGATCAAAAAGATCGTGAATTGGAAAAGCTGTTTTGGTCACAATTCAATGCTCCAGCGTGTCCTCTTCGGTTGAACAAGAGAATGGCCGAGTGGGCCGAGCTCCATAGGTTGTCCGGGCTTTCCATGTGGTCTGTTGTGGATCATCTGTGGCCGGAAGGGCCAAGGCCGAACAATTATTTTAGTTTGTTGCAGCAATTCCTTGGTGCTGTGTCGCGCATCGATGCTATGAAGAGGTCGGCGTGCATAGAGGGTGTGCAGATGGCACTTGCCCGTGTCAAGACATACTGGGCAGAGATGGAGGCCACCGCTATTGCAACCCAGGGTTCGGCCGTGGGCCAAATAGCTGCCGAGCACTACTTTGAAGAAGTCCTTTAAGGCGCTCATTTAATAGATGCTCAGTGCTCGAAGAATGTTATGTTCTAATAACATGTATTCCCATTGTGAAACCAATGTTTTATTGAGTTATAAAGGCTGTGTTTATACTTTTGCCTGAAAGTATTATGATGCCTCCTGTGCGGTCGTTTATGTATATATGTATATAACCTGAAAGTTTGCAGTCGTGAGCTTCAGCCCCATGCATATAATGTGGGGGTGTTCGCAGAAGACGCGTGTTCACACTTGATCCAATGTCTTGGTCCATTAAAGAGGTGATAGCGCAGCGAACTAGGCAATCAGACTATAGTGCTTTAACACTTTCACTTAGCCATAGGAGTTTGACGGTGGGGCTACTATATAGCCCCTGATGGCTCCGCGCTCGTCTGAATACGGGGCGCGTACATGCCTGGCCGAGAAACGGCCCTTCGTTAATGCGGAGGAATCCAAAAGATTCCGCTAAGTCATTGAGTGGTTGACCAGTCTCGCGCTTTATCATGATAGTCAGTTTTCAGCTTTCTCTACTGAGGTGCTCGTCCGGATGAACCAGGGCACAATCGCAGTAGTTCTCCTGGTGCCACCTTAGCCGATAGAGCGGAACGTAAGGTAGCAAAACACAGGAGCCGGGCAAACCCAACATTTGACCAAAGACATGATTCGGAGCTGATGCATATAATTCCAAACTTCATGACGCGAACACTCCCTAAGGTATTCGGTCTTTATAACATATGTCGGGCTGAACAATGCCCTTGATAATGAACCCCGAGGTACGTGCAATATTCTGACGTGGCCAAGTGCCAATAACGTCAGCATCCTTCCCGGTTGTACCGAGAATCCGGAGGATGTGAACAACAAGAGACATTAAAAAAGGTTTACGCAGGGTCTTAATCTAAAAAGAAACCTTTGAGCGGGTCCCTGCTGCACGTCTACGCCTGTGTCTCCGTTGTGCCGTATCCTGGACGGGTGTAGCACGATTGTCATCTGTAAAAGAGAGGAACTTAGTTGAAGGTTGTCGTGCAATAAATTGGTTATTCTAAATAAACCATTTAAAATTTAACATAAGTAAGGTTGAGCCGAACTAGCCTTGTTTACACGCGGTAAGCCCTTGGTACCGTCTATAAGGGTATAATCATCAAACCAATCTTAAGTATATCTAATGATGCACCAGACTCGTCTAACCGTGTCCGTGGTCTTAACGACCAGTCATTTGTTCTGGTTGGTGAGGCCATCTAGTGCTCGGCTGTTAAAGCAGCCGCACATTCTTCCGTGCATAAGGAACGCTCAATATTTCCATTAACTGTGATGGTGCCACGCGTGCCCGACATCTTATGCTTAAGAGAAGCGTAATGCGGTATAGCGTTGAAACGAGCGAAGTTGTTCGTCCGAGTAGTGCTTGATAGCCGCTTCGGAATGGAGCGATGTCGAAGTGTAACTTTGCACTTCGGTAGATGTCGGGTGAACCGAATACGACTTCTAGTATTAGAGAGCCCGTGGAGCGGGCCTCTGGGCCTGGTATTACTCCCTTGAAGGTAGTATTACTGTGGCTGATCTTTGTCGGGTCTATCCCCATTTTGCGGACTGTGTCCTGATATATCAGGTTTAGACTACTGCCTCCGTCCATGAGGACTCTTGTGAGATGGTATCCATTTATTATTGGGTCTAACACCAAGGCAGCCAATCCTTCGTGTCGGATACTTGTCGGGTGATCCCTGCGATCAAAAGTGATCGGGTAGGCCAACCAGGGGTTGAACTTAGTGGTGACGGGCTCTAGGGCATGTGTGTCTCGGAGTGCAGGTTTGCTTCTCCTCTTCGTCACATGTACCACGTTCTTGTTTTAACCTCTGGTGGGAATTTTTACATCCCCAGGTGTTTCTTTGGCGAGGCTCGTCCTCGTCTTCACTTGGAGCCCCCTCCCCTTGTGTTCGGCGTTTAGCTTACCGGCCTGCTTGAAGACCCAACATTCTCTGTGGGTGTGATTTGCAGGTTTTTCAGGGGTGCCATGAATCTGACATAGCTTTTCTAGAATCTTGTTTAGGCCAGACAGTCCATCTCTGCTGCCTTTAGAAGGCTTCTTCCTTTGACCTGGTCGAGAGCCCCTGAATCCGGCGTTTACCGCCGTATTGTCTGGGTTGTCTTCTGTATTTGGATGCTTGCTTTTACTAGACGCTTGCTTTTACTACGTCGTGGTTTTCCATTGCCATCCCCGACTTCGGATGTGCTTGGGTCGCTGGTGCTACTGCGGGCTAACCAGCTATCCTCGCCCGCGCAAAAGCGGGTCATGAGGCTTGTTAGGGCTGCCATTGTTCTCGGTTTTTCTTGGCCGAGGTGTCTGGCGAGCCATTCGTCTGAGACATTGTGTTTGAAAGCTGCAAAGGCTTCGGCGTCCGGGCAATCGACGATTTAGTTCTTCTTAGTGAGCAACCTGTTCCAAAGTTTTCGGGCTGACTCTCCAGGCTGTTGAACTATATGACTTAAATCGTCTGCATCCGGAGGTCGGACATAAGTCCCTTGAAAATTAGCCCAGAAAGCATCCTCAAGCTCCTCCCAACTTCCAATTGAGTTTTCGGGGAGGCTTTTCAGCCAGTACCAAGCTGGTCCTTTAAGCTTGAGAGGCAAGTACTTGATGGCGTGGAGATCGTCTCCGCGAGCCATATGGATATGGAGGATAAAGTCCTCAATCCAGACCCCAGGGTCTGTGGTCCTATCTATGCCTCTATGTTTACTGGTTTGAATCCTTCTGGAAATTCGTGGTCCAGCACCTCATTGGTGAAACGTAGTGGGTGTGCGGAACCCCTGTATTTAGATTTATCAAGGCGCTCAGACGGTTGTGGTATTCGGTTTTGATACTGTGCCGTAGCGCGCTTTCTAGATCCATAGATGGATCTGGTCATACTGTATTTTTGGTGCAAGTCCTCACGTAGGCTGTCGGTGTCAAAACCGGCGGATCTCGGGTAGGGGGTCCCGAACTATGCGTCTAGGCGGATGGTAACAGGAGACAAGGGACACGATGTTTTTACCCAGGTTCGGGCCCTCTCGATGGAGGTAAAACCCTACTCCTGCTTGATTAATATTGATGATATGGGTAGTACAAGAGTGGATCTACCACGAGATCAGAGAGGCTAAACCCTAGAAGCTAGCCTATGGTATGATTGTTGTTCATCCTACGGACTAAAACCCTCCGGTTTATATAGACACTGGATAGGGTTAGGGTTACACAGAGTCGGTTACAATGGTAGGTGATCTACATATCCGTATCGCCAAGCTTGCCTTCGGCATTGCGAGGCGGGTTCTTCTCCAAATCCCATATACTTGTCGAATAGTGTCCGGCTTCTGATAAATGTTGCGCTCCTTGGCTTCCACGCCCAATAATGGCCATCTTCCATGTGTTGAATGAATGCGAAAAGCCAGGGTATTTTTACACTTATTCCCCTATCTGCGCAAATGAGCCGTCTATAAAAGGGACGAGGATCTAGATCTGAGTCACACCATCCTCCCTTCGCGAGCTTTCATCGGAGCGCCTCTGACAAAAATCCCTTCCATCATGGACAGTCGACGCGGCTCCCCGCCCCACGCGCTCCCAGCCCTCAGCCTGGAAATTGGGAGAGATGCTCAGTCCCGCATAGCGAGCTAGTGACACTCCAAACCAAGGGATTTCTTCCCCTGGCCTTCATGGTTCCGGTTCGAGCCGGACTCGCCACCTATAAGGGCGGAAAGCAAGTGGAGAGTGTCCCCGATCCCTCCAAAGGAGAGCGAGTATGCTTTGTCTCTTATCTAGTAAGAGGACTCGGATTTCCAATTCATCTGTTTCTCCGGGGGCTCTTGGAGCTCTACGGCCTCGAGTTGCACCACCTTACGCCTGCCTCCATTTTGCACATCGCAGGCTTCGTGGCCCTTTGCGAACTGTTCTTGGGCGTCGAGGCTCATTTTGCCTTGTGGAAGAGATTATTCGCCTTGTACCCCGTTCTCATGAGGTCAATATATCAAGTGGGCGAACCGGTTGTGGCGCATCGCCGGGACGGATATCTATCCGAAACCCGAAGAAGGCATCCGAAGACTGGCCTTGAAATGGTTTTATATAGAAGACGTCCGCAGCGGATCCTGTTCGGATCGGTCTCCGGAGTCGAAATGCTCCTTTGAAGAAACGCGCTGAGTTGGCGCCCATGAGCCCGGAGGGAAGACGGGGGACGTCCTTTACACGATGAGCGAATAAGATTGTTAGCTCATTCCGGACTGACCATGATCGGTGTCATGGCCACATGTATTATGCGGGGGGTGCAGCCGCTCCAGTATAGGGGCCACCCCATGTGGGATTTCAACAGGGAGGATGATGCCACCCGTCATGGCCGTAAGGGGCCGGGATCGGTCACCGATGTGGTGAAGAGCTTGTCCATGTTGTACAAGGGAGAAGAGGAGGATTTTCTTCGCATCAGTCCATTGAACGGATTTTCTATGAACAATCCTCGAAGTTGGGTAAGCGGACATTTCTTTTTTGCACATCCGATCCGTATCCCCATGGTTAGGTATCTCATTTTGTGATTTTGACACAGGAACTGCGCCAGTCCGTAAAAGACATAAACATCCCGCCTCCACAACCCGAGGATCCGGAATGGCTCCATGATTCGGCCTCCCAAGAGGATCCGGACATATTGGTGGAGCTGGTTGATGGGGTATTTCACCAACTGAGCATCGATAATGCCTTGGTTGCCATTACGGCCGATTACCCCGGAATACTTCCAGCCTCACAGGTAATTGAGACCGAGGTCCCAATACTCTGATAATGACCCATCCGTGCTTATTTTTTATCACCGTATACCTATGGTGTTTCGCAGGGGGTGCCTTCGAGGCAGGAGGCCGAGCCCGCGCCGGCTAGCCAACAAGGGGCTGCACGGCCCCGCAGGCTAAAAAGAAGTGCGATCCGGATCGAAACGCCGCCACAACGGTATGGCGCGTCACCATGTTCCCAGGATTGATTCCTGGAAGGCGTACTAATGCTGGTGCTCTTTTCAGGAAAAAGAGCGCTCGCCGGACTGTGTCCGGAGAGGTTGCCAATCGAGCCTCCGCCAGCCAGGCTCCAAAGCCGGGTCCAGAAGCGGAGGCGAGCACGAGGCGTGCGTCGGATGCTCCTCCGACAGAGGATACCGACAGATTGTCCACCACCAACTCCGAGGTGGAGAGTGCCATGAATCACAGGCGCCGCCGGACAGTTCTTCGTGATGCATGTTTCTCCCCAGAGGCATTGAATGCCTTCAATTCGGGAGATGCGCACCTACGTGCCACTCAAGATGGTCTAGCCAGAGCCACGGAGCAGTATGTAAAGGACATACGGGTGAGGAAATTTGACGGTTATATATGCCAGTAGCCCCCGAGACTTAAAATAGTTAGAATAACTGATTTAAGGATTATTTGTTATGGAGGATCTTACAAAAAAGAATACCCGACTGTCCCAGGAGCTTGAAGAATGCAAGGCCCAACTTGAGGCCGCACTAGCCGCTATAGGGGGAGCCACATAGACCCCCTCTGGTAATATATGCTTCAAAAGATAAGTAGTTTGTGAAGTGCGGCGTGTGTGTAAATCTGACAATAATATTGCAGATGGCGCCGGACTAGATCCGGACAAGCAACATCACTTGCGCTAGTTGAAGGCCGGCGACAATGTGCTTACAAGGGTGAGGCAAGAGAAAAATAATCTCCAAGATGCCAACCCCCAGCTGGGTGAGGAACTAAAGGATGTTCGTGCCTAGTATGCCGACTCCGTGAAGGAGAATCGGCAACCGTCGCGACATTTATAGTAAGTGCTTGAGAGAACTTTGAAAAAGAGTTCGGCGAGGAAGTCAACTAACGAGTTATATGCAGTAGGTATTCTCACGGGTCGTCCTGCAGAGGAAATGCCGGTTCTCACGGGTGACCTTCTTCCCAAGCTATTGCAAGCTGCCTGAACGAGTTCGGCAGGTGATGAAAAGCGTCGCCTAGGCCTTGTGGCCATCTATCTCCCTGCTCAAGGCCTTGGAGAGCTTGCAGAGAAGCTTCAGGAGCACTGTGGCGTTCCGACTATGAAAGATATCGGCTGTCGTCAAAGGCGCCAGGAGGCACGGGCCATGGTGAAGACGCGGTACACAAAGGCGGACCCAAACCACATGGCGAGGTCGGACTGTGGGGCCCGACGGAAGGAGATCCTGTGAGCTTAGTGTACGGCCAAGTAGAGTTTGCCACGAAGTATTCCCAGCAGGACTATAAACTAGACAGCCTATTAGATGGCATTGAAGAGGAATACAATCAGTCAATTTGACTATGTATTTAAAATGACATGTAAAATGCCTTCTAGCCGGATTGTAGATCGTTTGTCGTAGCGGATCTTTTCGCTTCAACCTCGGGACCCAATAGTCCGGAGTGTGTCCGAATACCCTCGCGGTTATGTAAAAACCGGGGCATGCGTGGAGACCAGGCGTAGGGGTCATGAGTGCTTTATCGGACAAGTGCTCAACTAGTTATGTTATATTACATGGTTAGTAAGAAACATCTTCCAGGGAGAATAGTTCCGTTAGGGGTTCCTTTCCCTGGGAGGCATGCCCTAAAGTGCATGTCCGGACTGCGAAAAAAGCAGAAAAGCATCTGGGGGCAGATAAATGAAAATAAAAGATCATCTTTTAGTTCACCGACCGAATATTCCCTTAAGAACGCTAGCTTTCGGCTTCACCCGGCCGAGGTACACGTCCGTCAATTCGGCGGTAACAATCGCAGAGGTGCTCCCTTTACCACCTAGCCGAACAATCGGGAACGTAGGGGTAAGCACAGGAGCCAGGCAACGCAGCTTGGCCAAAACTTAAGTCATATCGATGCATATAATGGTGAATAAAAGGTATATGCGGAAGTGTGACACATGTGTGGGGCATAAAGCCCGTATAAATAAGCTTCTGTTAAAGAAGCCCCAGTATAATGAGCGCGGATAGCGCGTCAAGTGTGTGCGGACAATGCGCAAACGAGCCTTTAACGGCTTCGGAAAAAAGGAGGAAGAAGGAGAGAAATAAAAGACAGCTTAAAGTATAAAATATAGATGGAGGAAGGAGATGAACTCAGAATCCGGTGCTAGGCGTAGAATCTTCGGAGACGGGCTGCGTTCCATGGGTTCGGCTCGAGTCGGTTATCCGATGCGTTTCGTAGACGGTACGCTCCGCCGGTAAGGACTTGGTCGATAATGAAGGGCCATCCGATTTGGGCTTGAGTTTGTTCTTTTCCTTGTCCAGCAGGCGTTGAACTAGTTCGCCAACATTGTAAGCTTTGGCCCGTACTTCCCTGCTTTGATATCTTTGAGCCTGCTATTGATAGAATGCGGAACGTGCTTTTGCCACGTCGCACTCCTCCTCCAAGGCGTCCAAACTGTCCTGTCGATCGAGCTCGGCTTCTCTTTCTTCGTACATGCGCACGCGAGGTGAGTCATGAATTATGTCGCAGGGCAAAACTGCCTCTGCGCCGTATACCATAAAAATGGTGTGAATCCGGTAGTGCGATTCGGCGTGGTCCGCAGCCCCCAGAGTACGGAGTCGAGATCCTCTACCCAGTGCGTGTTAGATTCATTGAGGGACCGCACTAGTCTGGGTTTAATGCCGCTCGTGATTAGACCGTTTGCTCGCTCGACTTGACCGTTAGTTTGGGGGTGATTGACTGAAGCGTAGTCGAGCTTGATGCCCATGTTTTTGCACCAGAGTTTGACCTCGTCGACCGTGAAGTTCGTGCCGTTATCAGTGATGATGCTATGGGGGACACTGTAACGGTGTACTACCCCTGATATGAAGTCTATCACCAGTCCGGATTCGGCCGTCTCTGAGCTTGGCCTCTATCCTTTTGGTGATTTTATCCCCCATGACAATTTGGTTTTTTTGGTTGTGGGTTCCTCATTTATGGGGTCCAACCATGTCAAGCCCCCAGACCGCGAAGGGCGGTGATGGGTATAGTTTTGAGGCGGTGGGTGGCATGTGGCTTTGATTAGCAAAGATCGGCAACCGACGCATCGTTGGACTAAGTCCTGAGTATCTGCCGGGCCGTCGGCCAATAAAATCCTGTCACGGAAGGCCTTGCCTACAAGGGCCGGGCTGCGACATGGTGCCCACCGAGTCCGGCATGAATTTCAGCGGAGATTCCGCCCTTCCTCTTGGAGATACACCTTTGAAGGACTCGGTTGTGCTTTTCTTATAAAGCTCTCCCTCATGGACCTTATAGGCTTTAGACCGCCGCACTATGCAGCGGGCCTCGTTTTGGTCCTTGGGAAGTTCCTGCCTAGTTAGGTAGGCTAGGAATGGTTCAGTCCACGGGGCAATGACTGCCATTATTGCGTGGGCTGACAGTGTTATTTCGTTGGCGGAACCACCAACTATGTCGGAACGTTTGGTGTGGGCGGGTGTGGTTGGAGTGCAGGTTGTTATTTCGGACTCTCCCTCCCATAATACGGATGGCTTGAAAAGCCTCTCTAGGAAAGATGTTGGGGGGCGGCATCGCGCTTTAGCGCCAATGCGTGCAACACGTACGCTGCCTGGTTGTTATCCCGGGCTATATGGTGAAATTCGAGCCCCTCAAACCGAGCTGACATTTTTAGGACGGCATTGCGATAAGCTACCATTTTCGGATCCTTGGCATCAAAGTCCCCATTTATATGGGATATCGCGAGGTTCAAATTCCCGCGCACCTCTAGGCGTTGAATGCCCATGGAGACTGCCATCCGGAGACCATGTAGAAGGGCCTCGTATTCGGGTGCATTGTTGGAGTCCGTGTACATTTTTTGAAGTACGTATTGGACTGTATCTCCGGTTGGGGACGTCAGAACGATGCTAGCCCCCAGGCCGGCCAACATTTTGGAGCCGTCGAAGTGCATGATCCAGTTGGAATATGCGCCATACTCTTTAGGGAGTTCGGCTTCAGTCCATTCGGCGACGAAGTCAGCCAAAACTTGTGACTTAATAGCTCACCGTGGCTTGTAGGTTATGTCAAACGGGAGGAGCTCAATGGCCCATTCAGCAATCTGGCCTGTTGCGTCGCGGTTGTTTATAATGTCATTAAGAGGTACTTCGGAGGCTACTGTTATCGAACACTCTTGAAAGTAGTGTCGCAGCTTCCGGGATGCCATGAACACCGCGTATGCCATCTTTTGATAATGCGGGTACCGTGACTTGCATGGAGTTAGGACAGTGGACACGTAGTAAACTGGTTTTTGGAGAGGGAACTTGTGTCCGTTTCTCGTTTCTCGACAACGAGCACCGCGCTTACAACTTGATGGGTTGCTGCGATGTATAATAGCATTGGTTCGCCCATGTTGGGCGCGGGCAGGACCGGATTTGTTGCCAATATGTCTTTGATTTCTTTGAGTCCGGCCGTGGCGACATCCGTCCACTCGAAGTGTTCGGTGCGCCGGAGGAGGCGATAAAGGGGTAATGCCTTTTCTCCTAAGCGGGAGATAAAGAGGCTTAGAGCCGCCACGCATCCAGTCAATTTTTGTATTTGTTTGAGGTCTTTGGGGATATCCAATTGTGACAGAGCTCGGATCTTGGCTCGGTTTGCTTCAATTCCTCTACCGGATACAATGAAGCCCAAGAGCTTTCCGGCTGATGCAAAACGCATTTTCCGGGTTGAGCTCGATGTCATATGTTGGAGATTATCGAATGTGAGCCTCAAGTCGTCGACTAGGGTTTCAACATGCTTGGATTTGGCGACCACATCGTCTCGTATGCCTCCACTGTTTTGCCGATCTGGTTTGCTAGACATATACGAATCATGCGTTGATATGTTGCGCGGCGTTTTTGAGGCCAAAGGGCATTGTGTTGAAGCAGAATGGGCCGTATGGAGTGATGAATGCCGTTGCGGCTTGGTCTAGCTCTGCCATCTTAATTTGGTGGTAGCCGGAGTATGCGTCGAGCAAACACAATGAATTGTGTCCTGCGGTAGCGTCGATAATTTGATCGATGCGGGGGAGGGGGAAGGGATCCTTTGGGCAAGCCTTGTTAAGGTCCTTAAAATCGACACATAGGCGCCAGGATTTGTCCTTCTTTGGTACCATTACCGGGTTTGCTAGGCAGTCCGGATGTTTAATATCTCTGATGAATCCGGACTCTAATAGTTTGGCTAGCTCCTCTCCCATGGCATGTCTCTTGGGTTTGGAGAAATGCCAAAGAGCTTGTTTGACTGGCTTGAATCCTTTTAGGATATTTAGGCTGTGCTCGGCCAGCCGGCGTGGGATTCTGGCATGTACGAAGGGTGCCAGGCAAAAATGTCCCAGTTTTCGCGTAGGAATTCTCGTAGTGTGGCGTCCACATCAGTGTTTAATTGTGCCCCGATGGAGGCCGTTTTTGTAGGGTCCGTTGGATGGACTTGAAATTTGACTATTTCGTCTACCGGTTTAAAAGAGGTGGTCTTGGATCTCTTATCGAGTATCACATCGTCCCTATTCACGTGGAGTGCAGCGCAGTGAGTTCCTCTGCCGCTAGGGCTTCGGATAGTGCCTCAAGGGCAAGTGCGGCTGTTTTATTTTCGGCGCGGAGCGCTATGTCAAGGTCACTAGCGAGAGTGGTAATTCCGTTGGGTCCGTGCATTTTGAGCTTCATGTACCTGTAATGGGGTATAGCTTGAAAAATTGTGAATGCCTCTCTCCCTAATAGAGCGTGGTATCCGCAGCTGAACGGGGCCAAGTGGAATGTGACCTCCTCGGACCTATAATTGTCTGCCGTGCCGAACACCACATCCAGTGTGATCTTTCACCATAAAGACATGCTTCCCGGTAGGGGATTATTCCTCTAAAGGTTGTGCTTCTTTGCTCAATGCGGCTCGAGTCTATTTCCATTTTTCGAAGGGTTTCCTCGTAGATGAGCTTTAGTCCGCTGCCGCCGTCCATGAGTACCTTGGTAAGGCGAAAGCCGTCCACTATTGGACTGAGGACCAATGCGGGTAGTGCTCGGGCTGTTCGGAATTTAGGTTTGTCACTCGCGTTAAAGGTAATAGCTGTGTCACTCCATGGATTTATTGTTGCTATCTGGTAGACTTCGGCAAGGCTGCGGAGTGTTCGTTTCCGCATATTATTTGATGCGGAAGTCTCGAAGACTGTTAATACCGTACTGGTATTGTTGGGCTGGTGCTCTAGAGCTAAGAGCTCTTCGCCACTTTTGGCCACCTGCCATAGTATCCAACATGCTCTAAGGCTATGAGTTGGAGTGGCGCCCTCTGTGCTATGAATTTTGTAGGGTCCATTGAGCCATCCCTCCAAGACGGTTCCATGCCCTTTGGGGTTTTTGCTTTTGGTATGTAACCCAGGTGCCGGTGATGATGCACCCTTTTATTTCGGACCAGGTCGTATTCGGGGCGGATTATCCCAAAATTTGATTTCGGTTTTCAGTGCTCTTCATCGCGATGCTTTTCGTACTATGGACGCCAAGTCAGCGAAGCGTGTAATTTCACGACGACTTATGGCGTTTAGGATTCCCTTGTCCATGCAATTATTGCAGAAGAATGAGATTGCGTCCTCCTCGTGGCAATCCTTTATCATGTCCATAACCAGGAGGAATCTGGCCCAGTAATGATGTGCTATTTCACCGGGCTCTTGCCTGATTTGGGATAGATCGCTTATGTTTGGGTGGGCGGGTGGAATTAAATTCCGAACCCCGTCCGATCTAAGACTTCGAGGCCAAGAAGTTTCCGAACTTGGAAGCTTGGGTTCTTGGAGGTTGTCCAATGAATCTAGCCCGCTGCCTGACTTTAAGTTCAGGGCTTGAGTGGTGTCCTCCCCTCCGCGGGAATCCGGCATGGAGGGGTCAGGAATCCAGACATAGCTAGTCCTTAAGGTAGGAGAAGAGTCGCCGTATTGTTCCTCTACCACAACAACGTGGTGGGTAGCCTGGGGAGAGTTGATCTCTCTCAGATCGGTTTTAGGCCCAATCTGATCGTAGTCTGTAGCGACTCCCAGGGCGGCGATGCGATCCAAGAGCTCGTTTAAGGAAGAGAGCTCCATCGGATCTAACTGCTCGGCGAGTTCTGAGTTAACGTGAAGATTGCTTTCGATGACCGAGAAGTCATCGTCAGCAGCGGCTGACGAACATGCGGTCATAAGAAAACCGTCTAGGCTGGAGAGTTTGGCGGTGGCCAAAAGCTCCTTTAGCAACGGTGCCATCTTTAAAAGATGGGATGAGGCATCCTTCCCGACAATGACGGCGCAGAGGAACTCTCAATGAAAGCACCAATGTCGGTGTCAAAACCGGCGGATCTCGGGTAGGGGTCCCGAACTGTGCGTCTAGGCGGATGGTAACAGGGAGACAAGGGACACGATGTTTTTACCCAGGTTGGGCCCTCCCGATGGAGGTAAAACCCTACTCTGCTTGATTAATATTGATGATATGGGTAGTACAAGAGTGGATCTACCACGAGATCGAGAGGCTAAACCCTAGAAGCTAGCCTATGGTATGATTGTTGTTAGTCCTCACGGACTAAAATCCTCCGGTTTATATAGACACGGATAGGGTTAGGGTTACCTGAGTCGATTAAAATGGTAGGAGATCTACAAAACCGTATCGCCAAGCGTGCCCACCCCCCCAAGGCAAGTCCCAAACGGACACGGGACGAAGTCTTCAATCTTGTATCTTCATAGTCCAGGAGTCGGGCCAACGGTGATAGTTCGGCTATCCGGACACCCCCTAATCCAGGACTCCCTCATAGGCCGTGTTTGACTTATGTGCGGCCCAATCGGATTTGACACACACGGACGCAGGTGGTTCGGAGCCCGTGGCCGGGGACGAATCCAATGGTTCGGCAGCACTGCTCTCGCGAGGGGTAAAGTCAGTATTCGGCTCTATCGCCGCTGAGAGTGCGGCCTCCAAGGCGGGGTCTATCCACCCGTCCTCAGATGGCACAATTTGCTCCAGATCGAGGGCCGGAGTAGTTGAAGGTGCGATCTCCCAAACACTGTTCGACGGCAGAGCTAAAACATGCTCGTCGTGATCGCACAGCGCACCTGACATGGGCTCGAATCCGTCGAAGATCAAGTCTACGTGGATGTCGGTAGTGTAATTCAAGTTTCCGAACCTGACCTGGTGGCCAGGGGCGTAGCTCTCGATCTGCTCCAGATGGCCAAGCGAGTTGGCCCGCAGTGCAAAGCCGCCGAATACAAAGATCTGTCCGGGGAGGAAGACCTCACCCAGGACCGCATCATTACCGATGATCGAAGGAGCCATCAAGCCTTACAGTGATGGCACAGTGGAGCTCTCAATGAAAGCACCAATGTCGGTGTCAAAACCGGCGGATCTCGGATAGGGGGTCCCGAACTATGCATCTAAGGCGGATGGTAAAAGGAGGCGGGGGACACGATGTTTACCCAGGTTCGGGCCCTCTCGATGGAGGTAATACCCTACTTCCTGCTTGATTGATCTTGATGATATGAGTATTACAAGAGTTGATCTACCACGAGATCGTAGAGGCTAAACCCTAGAAGCTAGCCTATGGTATGATTGTTGTTGTCCTACGGACTAAACCCTCTAGTTTATATAGACACCGGAGGGGGCTAGGGTTACACAGAGTCGGTTACAAGGGAGGAGATCTATATATCCGTATGGCCAAGCTTGCCTGCCACGCCAAGGAGAGTCTCATCCGGACACGGGACGAAGTCTTCAATCTTGTATCTTCATAGTCCAACAGTCCGGCCAAAGGATATAGTCCGGCTATCCGGAGACCCCCTAATCCAGGACTCCCTCAAGGGGTGCTGGACCAAGGAATTCAAGGAATACCTGATGCAAGGAGGGCTGCCAGAGAAGGAGGAGGACGCGGAGCGCGTGGCTCGGCAGGCCACGGCCTACTGCATCCAAGACGGTGAGTTATACAGGAAGCAGCCGAATGATGTTACCTTGCGTTGTATCCCCAGGGAACAAGGGAAAGAGCTGCTAGCTGACATACACGGCGGAGACTGCGGGCACCACTCGTCATCACGAACCCTCGTTAGCAAGGCATTCCGCAGTGGGTTTTATTGACCTACGGCGCTCAACGACGCGACTGAGCTAGTGAAGTCATGTGAGGCCTGTCAATTCCACTCCAAGCAAATCCATCAGCCGGCATAGGGCCTCTAGACGATCCCACTCTCATGGTTGTTCGCAGTCTGGGGGCTGGATATCCTGGGCCTGTTCTCTCGAGCACCTGGGGTCTACCGCTACCTCTACGTCGTCATCGACAAGTTCACCAAGTGGGCGGAGGTAGAAGTCGTCCGTACCATCCCGGTCGGGTCCGCGGTCAAGTTCATCAAGGGTCTCGTGAGCCGGTTCGGGGTCCCCAACCACATCATCACCGACAACGGCTTGCAGTTTACTAGCAATCTCTTCAAGACATATTGTGCTAACCTTGGAACACAGATCTGCTACGCTTCGGTGGCACACCACAGGAGCAATGGTCAGGCCGAACACGCCAACACGGAAGGTCCTGAGAGGCCCTAAGACCAGGACCTTCAAGAAGAAGCTCGAGGCCTACGGCAGGGGCTGGCACGATGAGCTCTAGTCTGTGTTGTGGTCCATCCGCACCACCACCACCAAGCCAACGGGCGAGTCCCTGTTCTTCCTCGTCTACGGAGCAGAGGCGGTTCTCCCTCATGAGGTCAAGCATCGCTCTGTGCTGGTCCTGGCGTTTGATGAAACGCAGCAGGACGCCATGCGGGGGACGGACCTTGTGCTGGGGGAGGAATGCCGCCATGAAGCCATGCTTCGAGTAGCAAGATACCAGCAGGCGCTGCAGCGGTACCACTGCTGCAGCGTCCGCTCCAGGATGCTCGAGGTGGGTGACCTCGTCCTAAGGCGGGTGCTCTCCAGGGAAGGGCTGCACAAGCTCTCGCCCATGTTGGAGGGCCCGTTCAGGGTTACCCGCATCTCCAGGCCTGGCGCCGCGCGCCTGGAGACGCAGGACGGGGTCCCCATCCAGAACGCCTAGAACATCCAGCACCTCCGGAAGTTCTACCCATGAAGAAAGGACCAGTGCCTATGAAGAAGGCCCAGTGCCTGTGAAGGTCTCCGCTCGTGATAATCTCACGTAA
Source organism: Aegilops bicornis (assembly GCA_021605145.1). Classification (NCBI taxonomy): domain Eukaryota; kingdom Viridiplantae; phylum Streptophyta; class Magnoliopsida; order Poales; family Poaceae; genus Aegilops; species Aegilops bicornis. The sequence goes on from CM038675.1 coordinate 216,047,967, forward strand.
TAATGAGTGGGACTGTACACGCCGCGGAGTCTCATGAGTGGCACCCTCGGGCCTCGGGGGCTCCCTCCCACGTCCTAGTGGCAGCACTTAGCTCCGTGCTGGTGAGAAGACAAGAAGACTAGACTAGGTGCCGGACACGGCTTTTCATTTGCTTTCCGTAGTTGGCTTGCCTCTTTTCAATGAAAATTTTCTTTCTGGTGTTGCTTGCCGGTTTGGTTCCATCGCCTTTTGCCTCCGCCTCTGCTTTTGGTTCCTTGTTTCGACCTGTACTCTCTCTCGACAGGACTGGATAGGTGCCTTCGTGAGCGTTTTTCCCGTTTTTCGCGAGGCGCCCTTGTTCGAGCTTGTAAGCTGGCACACTTCTCTCAATCTGTGCCCCTCTGGTACCGCGATGCGAAGCGCTGGATCTTGGCCAGCGGCGCCTGTGACCAGGGCTCAGAAGAATAAGAGTTTCCTAACGAATTTTTGCAGTTCGGAGACGCCTTCCAGGCCAAGGAGGCCTCGCCAGGTACTGGGAAACGCGCACCTCACAAGGCGAGAACTACTTCGAGCGTGTCAAGCGAAGTTATTTCTACGCGCCTACATAAAACGTGTCAGGACCCCGATCCTAAGTCACACCGATCTAGCATGTAACACATCATATCACTTTGCAGCCTCACGCACGGTATTCCCACGGGTGCCGTCTTACCTGGCCCGGGACCGTTTGCGCCTTTTGGCTCACGTATATGATAGTGTCGCTAGCATCCATATGACAAAGAACCCGGGCCGACATGACTAGTCGTGAACCCAAAGTGGCACTAACTTACGGGGACAGGCATACATGAATCAACATCGAGCATGTCGGTCAGCAGCGTGCGAATCCGGGCTGTAGCACTGGGCTAACAGGACTCCGGTGAACCAGGCTGTAGCAGGCTAGGCAGGACTCCGGATGTCACCGCGTGACATTTCCCCGAAGGGACAGACACAGGAACGAAGTGAATCACATGCCGGCCAGTCAAGTGTTCGAAAGCGGTAGTCTTTGGGCTAGCATGACTCCGGTGAACCGGGCTATAGCGGACTACTATGGCTCATGGAAGCACAAGACTACATTTCCCCATAAGAGAGGCTACCAAGGATAAACAACTAGATTGTCGGATCCCACACATACCAAGCATTTCAATCATACACACAATATGTTCGATATGTGTAAATACATCATGGCATCACAACATAACTCTACGACTCAAGTATTTAGTCATTAGGCTCCGAGGAGCCAAGTATTACAAACATGGGTCTCATGACCACAACATACAGAGCATACAAACAACAAGCATATGTGGAAGCTTAACTTGTCTGAGTACAGACAACTACAAATGAAGAAGGCTTAGAATCCTGACTATCTACAAGACCCTGTCGAGGGTACAAGATCGTAGCTGAGGTAACAAGCTAAACATTGAAGTCCACGCCGAACTACTAGCGAAACTGAAGTCTCTCTGCAAAAACATAAATTAAGCAAACGTGAGTACTAATGTACCGAGCAAGACTTACATCAGAACTAACTACATATGCATCGGTATCAACAAAGGGGGTAGTGGAGTTTAACTATAGCAAGCCAGCTTTGACTCAGTGGCTAACCTGAACTACGACTACAAGCAACTCTTTTGAGGTGGCGCACACGAATCCACATATTCACCATATCAATACACCACTATGGATCCGCTCCCGTCTACCTACGAGAACGCCATCCATAGCACTCACGCTTATCTTGCGAGTTTTAGAGTATCCACTTTAAGTTATCTATGAACTGTACAGGCAACCCAGAAGTCCTTTACCGCGGACACGGCTATTCGAATAGGTGATGTTAACCCTGCAGGGGTGTACTTCTTCACACACGCTCTCGCCACTTACCACCATGTACACGTTGTGTATCTCGGCAAACTTCAAGCGGAAGCCCGGCGAGGGAGTCGGCCACGACCTGACTAACCAAACAAGTCTCTAGTCCAGGTTTATCGCCTATTCGGGTTTGATCCGCAAGGAGATCCCGCCGGGGTGTCGCTCATGGCCCCAAACGATGTGTGCAGGGTTCCCAAGCCCACCTCGACGGATGGATCTACGCTTGGTACACCGTGCCATGGTGCCTAGTCTGTCCCAAGCCCACCTGTACCGGGTACCACTTGGTAGACTACTAACACAACCTACAAACACCAGAAACTAGTTGCAACTCCTGGACAGAGATCAGGTTGATTAATAAGTCAAGAGGGGCACTCAAACATTCCAATGCGTGGTAGTAGCTATTCATGGATCACAGACACAGAACTCAGTTCCTGAGGACGGTTTCAATGAGACAACCCGCCATGTACTCCTACATGGCCTCTCACCGCTACCTTTACCAAATCGTGTTCACACACTTAGCTCTCAACAGTAGAACATGTTCACACACCTCCAATTCATCCCCGATGAATCAGACCTGACTCAACTCTAAGCAGTAGCAGGCATGACAACAAGCATGAATGAGTAGGCACATCAGGGCTCAAACAACTCCTACTCATGCTAGTGGGTTTCATCTATTTAGTATGGCAATGACAGGTCATGCAGAGGAAAGGGGTTCAACTACCGCAGCATGTAGCAGTTTTTTTGACTATATACTGCAAGGCAACAGCCTCACAGCCTTTTATTAAACCACACAGCCAAAGTAATACAAAGATACATAGTTAAGACAGAGGGGGAGAGAGTAATACTTACAAAAGAAACGGATCAGGGTAAGGCAGCTATCCAAGATATTAGTCTATTCCTATATTTACATTTGATTCTATGAGCTAAAAGAGAGATGTCATGCAAAAAAATTCTCCTCCATGCCCTGAAAGAAGGTGTTTCATTCCTGAAGATCTTCCCATTTCTTTGTGTCCAAATATTCCAAGTGGTAGTGAAGACTACTTCAGAGAAGAAAGGATGGCCAAAATCCCTCCTAGCATCAGAAGCCATCTCATAAGTGGTGCAGTTAGGTTGAGGACTCCATGAAATACCCGTGTAGTTCCAGATCTGCTGGCTAAAATTACAAGCAAAGAGAAGATGTGCTCTGTCCTCATGTGATGCCAAGAGACATAGAACACATGTGTCATCCTGGATGATCCAATGCCGCCGCTGCATCATGTCCCTAGTGTTCAGGCGATCCATCAATAGGAACCACCCAAAAACCTTAAACTTGAGAGTACAAGAACAATTCCAGATCCACCTGAATATGGGGTCAACCACTGTGCTCGAAAAGCAGGACAAGTAATAAATCCTGGACTGGTAATCACCAGATTTGGAAGGCCATTTCCAGACATCATTATTCCCATTTTGAAGATTAACCAAAGGAAGCAACTCCTGAAGTTGATTAAACTCCTCAAAGGCCTCATCAGAGAGTGGCAGATGGAGATTATCAGTGAGGTCAGATAGCTCCATAATATCCTTAACTGTGAGAGTGTCATCGATCACAAAAGAGTGGAGCCTCGGAAACTTATGTTGCATGCTAACCATATTGTTGCAAAGTTGCCAGCGGTCAAGCAAGAATATCACCATATCCCCGGATCGAACTAGTGGAACTGCCAACTTGCAAAACTTATCATAAAACTTCAACACGTCCCTCCACCAGAAAGAACCGCAGGTTTGAGTGACTTGGGGGGCGCAGAGGCGTAATAAGTATCCCAAATAAGAGATACCCATGGCACGTCCAACTTATTAAAGAACTTAAAAAGATGCTTGATGAGCAAAGCATCGTTTTGAAAGTTCAAGTCCAGAACTCCCAGACCACCCAAAGATTTAGGACGACATACCAGGTCCCAAGCCGCCAATGATTGCCGGGGTGTATCCGTGTTCCCTCTCCACAAGCATTGCAGCATGTAACAGTTGAATCGCTATTGTCCTAATGCAGTAAAAGAGAGCAGGAGTGAGGGAATCGGATTGTATCGGAATGAACAAGGGGGTTTTGCTTGCCTGGCACTTCTGAAGATAGCATTGAGTCTTCATCAGTGTCAACGTTCACAACGTCGTAACAACGTCTACCGAGGGGGAACAACACCGGCAAACAGAGAAGAAACACGATCAATGCAATGCACAATATGAGGCATGATCATGCTATGGCAATATGCTGTGGTTTGAGCTAATGCAGCTAAGAACAAAAGGGTTTGAGCTTATTTGAACCAAAGATTCAAATTCAAACTCAAACTATGCATTTATAAAGTGCATTATCATGTTTTGATATGAACAGCAAGGTTAAGTTGTTTAAACATGGATGAAACCAGTACAGATGGATAGATTGGATTTTTCTGAACATTTTTCAGATATAACTTATTTCATTCTGAGTTATGGTTGAATTTCTATGAATTTTAGAAGTTTTGGACATTTTCTAAAATTTCCTAGATTATTTTAAAACCAGAAAATCAATACTGCGCCAACATGACATCATGCCGACGTCAGCAGGTCAACGGAGCTGACCGGGGTCAAACCTGGCGTGTGGGGTCCACACGTCACTAACACATGGGTTAACCGGGTCTAATCCCGCGTTGACTGGGGTTTGACTCGCTGCGGGACCTGCTGTCAGTGGCTGTGGGGGCGTCTAGCTGGCAGGGATTAGCACTAATGATAGTGCCACGTCAGCTCGCCGGAGTTTGGCCGGCGGCGACCATTTCGCGCGGCGGAGGGCGTCGGGTTTGAGCTACGGTCGACGGTTTCGAGCGCGGTCTGCGGCTATGGGTTGCTGGCGCACGCGCGCATCTAAAGGAGGCAGCGGGAGGTGCCGGGGTGCAATGTAGCGGCGGTGGCGACGGGCGGAGTGGCGGCCGGAGTTCGGCCGGGTGCGGGACGCGGCTGCGGTGCGCTGGGAAAGGAACTGGCAGTGGTGTTGGCTTCCTGCGGAGCTGCTAAGCATGGTGACACGCGCGGATGCGGGCTACGGTGGCTCAGACCACGGCGGTGCCATGGCCGGAGGCAGAGGGCTCTCGGGCTCGATGGTAACAACGACTATGCAGCGCAATCGATCAAGGGGAGAGAGGGGGACGAAGGAGGAGCTCACGGTGGGTCAGACGAGCGGCTCGGTGGCCTCGGGGGAGGCTTGGAGGCGACGGGCGACAATGGCGATCTCCGGCAGCCATGCAGAGAAGAAGAGCTCGATGACGAGGCTTCAAGGCGTCCGAGGTCGTGTGGTTCGGCGTAGAAGTGCATGGCAGCGAGGCGGAGCTCGTGGGCGGGATGGCTGGCCGTGGGGAGGTCGGTGGTCACGGCGGCAGTGAGCTGCGTGCTGCGGGTGTGTTCGGGCGGCTGCGGGAGAGAGAGCCGGAGCGGTAGGGAGAGACCAGAGAGGCGGGGGGAGTGAGCTAGGGGGTGCTGGGCCTCCCCAGGCGCGGAGGCCCGAAGGGGAGGCCGCCAGCACGAAGCAAGAGGTGGAAATCTCAGGTGCGTGCGCGGGCGACACGGCGTCGTCCTCCTGGCAGGAGCTAGGAGATGGTAGCGGAGAAGGGCAGGTGGGCTGGACTGCAGCTGGGCAGCTCTGATGTGAGCAGCATGAGTAAGCTAAGGTAAGTTCTGCTCTATTTTACTTTTCTTCTGTTTTCTATTTTGCTTTTCTGTTTTTGATTTAGTAATAATACTAAACCATTTCTAAAACTCCTGAGAAAATTTGTGGGCACTTTTAAAATGTTTACTAACAAACCTCAAATGTTTTCAGAATTATTGAAGCATTTAAAATATTTATAGCCATTAAATGCTCGAATTCAAATACTTATGATTTTATCCAAAAACCGGAAATGACCTAGGGAAAATATGCACTCATTTTGTCAGAGGTTTTCACCAATTTCAAAAGCGTTGGAATTTTCCTGAAGTAACTATGGGTTTATTGGAAGTGATTTTATTTGAGCCTATTTGAATTCATTTGGTGCTAGGGTTTGGTCGGTCCCCATTTCAAGTTTCTGAGAAATTTAAACATGATGCAAGATGATGATGCAATGACAAGCAAGGCCAATGCTAGGGCTGTGACAAAATGTTAATGCTGCAACGCGACACAGGAACAACAAACATAGTATAGCAAATTGAAAACCATGGTTCGTTGCACGCCCCTGCGAGGCGCCATACTTGTCTCTCTCTTAATGTAGGAAGGAAAGGAAGAACGAAACAAAAGTGGTGCATGCCCCTGCAGCAGCTCGCGAGGATGGCCCGATGGCGCTCTCCCGAGCTCAGCCGGACCCCTCCTCGCGCTTCACTAGGGCGCGACGACGAGATGACCCGCTGCCGCCATCAAAGCAGGCGCGGCGGCGTGGCGGTTGATTGTAGCCGCCACTGCTGGAGCTGTCGCCCGAGGGAGAATCACCGTAGCTGGGCGAGCATCGGCCATGTCACAGCCCTAGAATTTGTTTGTAATTAGTTGCATCAGCATCCATGCATCATTTTCATTTTCATTTAAACTTGAAATGGGGATGCTTAAACCCTAGCACCAAATGAATTCAACTAGGGTCAAAATAAAATCTTTTCCATTGAACTCAAAATGCCCTCTAGAAATGGTCAACATTTCTGGTTTGAGGTGGAAGCATCTACCAAAAATGGTTTATATTTTTGCAGGACATATTGGGCTCTGAATTAAATCATACTCTATTTGCATTTGGGCATTTCAATGCTATACAATATTTTAAATGCTCAAATAATCATAAACTAAAATGTTTGCTTTTGGTTATATTCTGAACAGTGGCATTGAGTAGTTTCATGATTTCTGGGTCTGTTGAAGTATTTTTAATAAAGCCCTGAAGTTACAGAAATAATAGAAAACAGAAAATAGAGGAGAGAGAGAGAACTTACCTGACTTACCTGTCGCGGCCCAGCTGGCCAGCCCACCTGTGCGGCCCAGCCCGCCTGGCCCCTCCCCTGTCGTCTTCCTCCTTGCCAGGAGGACGGGCGCGTGCCCGACACGCGCGCACCACCATGCGCCACCTCCTGCTTGACGCCGAGGGCCTGGGCGCCTCTGGCGTTGCCACGCAGACCCCCTAGACCCCCTCGACCTTTCCCCTCACTCCCTGGTTCTCTCTCCTTCTGTGGTTCTCTCCCCGCAGCTGCCCCAGAACACCGTCATCGCGCCGACGAGCACCATCGCGGCCATCGTGCACCCCTCACCCTTCCGCCGAGTCCAGAAGCGCCGCCGAAACCTCCCCGTTCTCCCAATCGAGCTACGAGACGCCAGGAGGCCCTGCTTCATCGCCATCGCGGTCATCTTCAACCTCGGGCACCCGAGCCCATCGCCGTCGATTCGCGTCGTCAAGGACGTCCCCGCGGTCGCTGACCTACTGCGCCGCCTCCCTGTGAGCTCCTGACTCATCTCCCCCTAGCCCCGCCGTATTTTTCTTCCTCTAACCGCGCCAACCGCCGGAGCCGTGAGCTCCTCGCCGCTGGCCTCGATGCCATCGTGGCCACAGCCGCCGCCGCTTGCGTCCAAGCACAGGAACGTGCTCAGGGCCTCCCAAGAAACCCAACGCCACCACCCAAGCCTTCCTCCATGCATCCTAGCCTCGTCCAGCTCGAGCCCGAGCTCCTGCCGCCACCCAACTCGCCGCCGCCGCCGCTACGGACCGCCCGACAACCTTCTGCTGCCTCTGTTGGATGCGCGGGAGCATGAGCTTCCTCCTGGTACAACCAGCGCACCCAGCCGCTGCCCCTAGTGCCACTCCGGCGAGCCACCGCCGCCCTGGGTCGTCGCCGTCGTCTAACCGCCGGCGCAGCCGACGTGGCACCGTCATTAGCTCTAATGACGGGGCTAACCACCCTCCTCATCGCGACTCTGGGCCCCATGGCCTAATTAACCTCGCTAAGCTCTGATTGGACTAAACTAACCGCACGGGCCCCACAGGTCAGTTTGACCTGGCCACGTCACCTGTTGACCGACCCCATACGTCAGTGCTGACTTGCTGACGTGGCTATTGACCCGACCCCACCTGTCAGCGACACTAACCAGCCTGAGTCACTGACATGCAGGACCCACGCATCAGGTTTGACCTGGACCGGGTCGATTGACCTGCTGAGGTCAGCATCATGCAATGCTGATGCAGTAAATGGTTTTCTGGATTTAAAATAAATCGGAAAATCCAGAAAATATCCTAAACTTCTAAAAATCATAGTAAGTCAACTGTAGCTCGAAATGAAATAATTTATATATGAAAAATGATTAGAAAAATCCAATCTATCCATCTGTACCATTTTCATGCATGATAGAACAACTTAGGGCTGCTGTTTAGGCCAAATCTTATAATGGCATTTAAACCTTAACATATGGAGTTTGAATTTGAATCTAGGGTTCAAACCAACTTCATTTAACCTGCTGCTAGTTGCATTAGTTCAAACCACATCATATTTCCATGTCATGATCATGCATCATATTGTGCATTGCATTGATGGTGTTTCATACGTGTTGCGGTGTTTGTCCCCTCTCGATGAAGCGACGCATCAAGCGATGAGTTCGATGACACCGATGAAGAACTATATTAACTTCAGAAGTGCCAGGCAAGCAAAACCCCCTTGTTCATTCTGATACAATCCCACTCTCTCGCTCCTGCTCTCTTTTAATGCATTAGGACAACAATGATTCATCTGTTACTTGCTGTGGTAGTTGAACCCCTTTATCCTCTGCATGACCTGTCATTGCCACAGTAAATAGATGAAACCCACTAGCATGAGTAGGTGTTGTTTGAGCCCTGATGTGCCTACTCATTCATGCTTGTTTTCCATGCCTGCTATTGCTTAGAGTTGTGTCAGGTCTGATTTATCAGGGATGAATTGGAGGTGTGTGAACATGTCCTACTGTGTGTGAGCTAAGTGTGTGAACACGATTTGGTAAAGGTAGCGGTGAGAGGCCATGTAGGAGTACATGGTGGTTTGTCTCATTGCATCCGTCCTCAGGAACTGAGTTATGTGTTTGTGATCCATGAACAGTTACTACCACACATTGGGTTCCGGTAACTCGACCCCTCTCGACTTATTAATCAACATGATCTCTGTCCAGGAGTTGCAACTAGTTTCTGGTGTTTGTAGGTAGTGTTAGTAGTCTACCAAGTGGAACCCGGTACAGGTAGGCTTGGGACAGACTAGGCACCATGGCCGGGTATGCCAAGCGCCGCCTGTTTGGTGGGCTTGGAACCCTGTACACATCGTTTGGGGCCGTGAGCGACACCCCGGCCGGATCTCCTTGCGGATGGAACCCGAATAGGCGATAAACCTGGACTAGAGACTTGTGTGGTTAGTCAGGTCGTGGCCGACTCCCTCGCCAGGCTTCCGCTTGAAGGTTGCCGAGATACACGACGTGTACCTGGTGGTAAGTGGCGAGAGCATGTGTGAAGAAGTACACCCCTCCAGGGTTAATATGATCTATTCAAATAGCCGTGTCCGCGGTAAAGGACTTCTGGGTTGCCTGTACAGTTCATAGACAAGTGAAAGTGGATACTCTAAAATGCGCAAGATAAGCGTGAGTGCTATGGATGGCGTTCTCGTAGGAAGGCGGGAGCGGATCCATAGTGGTGTATTGATATGGTGAATATGTGGACTCGTGTGCGCCACCTCAAAAGAGTTACCTGCAGTCGTAGTGTAGGATAGCCACCGAGTCAAAGCTGGCTTGCTGCAGTCAAACTCCACCACCCCCTTTGTTGATACTGATGCATATGTAGATAGTTCTTCTGTAAGTATTGCTGGGTACATTTGTACTCACATTTGCTTAATTTATGTTTTTGGAGAGAGACTTTCGTCTTGCTAGTAGTTCCGCGTGGACTCCGATGTTTAGCTTGTTACCTCAGCTACGATCTTGTGCCCTCGGCAAGATCTGGTAGATAGTCAGGCTTCTCAGCCTTTTTCATTTGTAGATGTCTGTACTCAGACATGTTAAACTTCCGCATGTGCTTGTTGCTTGTATGCTTTGTATGTTGGGTCATGAGACCCATGTTTGTAATATCTCGCTCCTCGGAGCCTAATGAATAAATACTTGAGTCGTAGAGTTATGTTGTGATGCCATGTTGTATTTACACATATCAAGCATATTGTGTGTATGTTTGAAATGCTTGGTATGTGTGGGATCCGACAATCTAGTTGTTTATCCTTGGCAGCCTCTCTTATGGGGAAATGTAGTCTAGTGCTTCCTTGAGCCATAGTAGTCCCCTACAGCCCGGTTCACCGGAGTCCTGCTAGCCCAAAGACTACTGCTCCAGAACACTTGGTAGCGGCATGTGATTCACTTCGTTCGTATACGTCATCCCTTCGGGAAATGTCACGCTGGTGACATCCGAGTCTGCCTAGCCTGCTACAGCCTGAGTTCCCGGAGTCTTGTTAGCCCAGTGCTACAGCCCGGATTCGCACGCTGCTGACCGACATGCTCGATGTTGATTCATGTATGCCTCTCCTTATAAGTTAGTGCCACTTTGGGTTCACGACTAGTCATGTCGGCCCGGGTTATCTGTCATATGGATGCTAGCGACACTATCATATACGTGAGCCAAAAGGCGCAAACGGTCCCGGGCCATGGTAAGGCGACACCCCTGGGAATACCGTGCGTGAGGCCGCAAAGTGATATGAGGTGTTACCGGCTAGATCGATGTGACTTGGAATCGGGGTCCTGACAGCTTTGGTATCAGAGCTTTGTTGCTGTAGGGATTACCAAGCCAAACTGGTCGAAGTTGAGTCTAGAAATGCTTTAGTTATATATGGGAATTGATTGTGGATGGGAACGTACGGCTCTTTTTACTTCTTATCCTCATGACCATCGGATCTGAGTCATCTTATATTTTCTATGGGGTTAAGAACTAGGCTTCTCATCTTTCTATCAGGATCACGTGTTACTAATCTGTAGACTTGCAAGATTGTTGGATTTAAGCCCCAGTTCAGTTTCTATAACTTCTGTATGTTCATAGCTGGTCTCAGAACCTTGATATTGCGATGCTGAGTGGTCATGCCACTATTTTGCAGGATGTCTCAAATCATTTTGAGCATTTACGGCCGTTATCTTTGTCCGAGTCATCCCAGATTTCTAAATAGTCTGATGCATTTGCAAATCCCTTCTCTCCATTTCTAATGTTCATTTGGGCCAGATTAATCACACAAATTAGTATGTTGAGGTACTCTGCTGCCTCGACATATATGTTGGAGTTATTATTATGACCCTAGGTGTTTTAGGGAGTCACCTAGTAAAGTAGCCATGTTTTGTGTTTCCCGTGTGGTGATTCTGGCCATCATTCTCGGAAGCATCCCGTGATGTTATTAGTTAGTAGGTATTCTATTCCTGGGTTCTTGAACCCAAGATTCACCCTACTTACCTCCTGTTGATAGTGTTTGCTAGTTCCTTTAGGATATTAGTAATCTCTGCGATAGTCCTCGAGGCTCGTGGTACATCCTTCTTCCAATTACCATGAACCATTCTTGGCAGAAGTTCGTTGAACCAAAAAATCACAATAAGAGTGCTCTTGATGGGTTCTCCATCCAAATTGTGAATCTACCAGTCCTTCTTCTTCTGCATGGGTTATCCGGAAGAAATATGTTGAACTTGTTCGACATACTAATCCACGCGTCCACAACTCAGAAAGATATTTGTTCCTTTGAGTTGCCCATCTCTCTAGTTGCATCCTGATCTCCGTCTATCATTTGATAGTAAAGAGCATGTCATGCACTCTTGCTCATCGATATCTCATATTCCTGTGGTCAGTCAATCCATTCTATTCCGGAATGACTAGGAGAAACAAACTCCAGTACCTTATCCATTTCTAGGATTGGGTCAAAGCAGTTGTATTCCGCAGATCAAATGCCATCAAGCTTTTGGTCTGTTCTACCTTGGAGTATCACCCTCTTTCATAACAAGGGTATCATGGGAATTGCACACCATCCTATGAACTCTTGATGCAGTGATACTCCTCGCCCTCATTATTCATTTCTCGGCTTCCGTGTTGTTGCCACCGGAATGCCGACAAGTGAACCATGATGTGTGAAATCAACACTCCTCGCAACCTTGTTGCCTGGTAGTTAAAGGACAATAAATTCATTCTTAGCGTGTTGGTTCCTGAACCATTGTGCTAAGATAGATTGTGCTACCTAGTCCATTTCCTGGTGCACTCATCGACCAAGGAGTTAGGATTGTGATAATCCCTGGCTCCTTGATCATATCGTCTTGCCCTGAAAAGCAAGATTGTTCTCGAGCTTAATAACATATCGGCGGTTCATGATTTTCCGAATATCTTCTCGGAAGTATTACCGGGTTGTTTCCTAACTGTTATGTTGAGCTCGTGATCATGTTGGGTTTCTTCTAAACCACCCATTCTCCAAGAATCTGTGTTGAATACCCTGAGCTAGTTGGTTAAGCTGAACAACAACTTGGAGAGTTGGAAGATAAAAGCTTGCCTAACTTAGTTCGTTCCAAAGGGATATTCTTGTGTAGTGTGTGTTGAAGAAAGATGATATCTTCATCGATTGGTTCCTGTGATCAGTTGTTGGACCTATTGTCTTATCAATCCTTTGATTTGAGTGTGGGCTATCGTCAAATCAAATCAGAACCAATGATATTCGTAATGTTGTCTTACTCGTGGTGCCTTCCTCGAGCATACACCATTACATCTTTTGGTCTAACCAATGCTATCACCGTGTTCACATGATGGTGGAAGTCCAGTGATATGGAAATTACGATGAGTTGCTGTTGGGCCCATCGCCAAAGCATTTTGTCTCCCCCATGATTCCTGTTGAACATCAACCTAGTGTTGGAAACTTTGTAAGCAACGCCTTCGTGTTCCGTTCATGAAGCTTATGCTTGGATGGAAGAAGTGACTTCCTCGAATTCATGTGCATTTGGTGCAAGTTGTCGCCGTGAGTTCGAGAAAGATTGGTTTTGTTTCATCTGGAACCATCCCAAGTCAGTTATGCATGTGCGAAGAATTCTATGGTCTGATAGACTGATCATCTTCATTATATACGTATCCATAGCACACCAAGCCACTAACTGATTTGCTCAGGGAGGAGTCCCTTCATAAGAGCTAATCTGGACTTATGAAAAGACTTCGATATCCTCTATGATGGTTCCCTCACCTGAACTTGGTAGTGTTTAATATAAGACTACTACGTGGCCATGCTTGTCTGGGACAGCGTGTTCACATGTTTGTAATAGAACCCGCTCAAGTTTTGGAGCTTACTACCATAGTCCATCTCCCGAGAATCTCGCAACATCATCTCGTTGATTTGTGTTGCAACCTTTCCTTTCCAGACATGCTGTCTGAAATGTCCTATTACCAACCAGATCTGAATCTCAGGCAGATATGATGGTTGAAACATTCCCAGCATTTGCATTTTGTTCCCAGCTTGCACCCACATTTTTGCCACTCTACTATGGTCTGCCTTCTTAGTAATTGGTATTCAGGGTCATCCTCAAAGGTGGGTTTACTCTGGGTCCCATCCATTTCCGATGATAAGCAAAAATCATCCCTTGCGTTGTCTTCAACAAGGTAGTCCACATCATCCATTCTAGTCTGAGTATACCATCCCTTAGTACTCCGCCAAACAATTATTGGGATTGCCTTAGGCTGGTATAAAGAGTTTCAATGATCTATGTATCAAAAGTAATTCCTTTTTGCCACTTGAGGTAATAATTCTACGAGTCACCTTCCCTAAGGTGCCCCATTATGGAATCATGGCAATTCTTCCTCGCTATTCTGAAACCCTCGTCAAATTGCTTCTTCCGTCCCTCCTGATGCATGTTTTGCCTCTTAGCTCGGGAGATGTTTCCATGTCTCCCTCCGAGAGTTGATCCTGAGTTGATTCGATCTCCGAGAAGATCGACCCTTCTAGAGTTTTTCCTTTATTCTCGTTGTCATGTGGATTGGAGTTCTCAGAGCAACACATCGAGACAAAGATGGTGATCGATTCAACGTTCTTATGGAGTGCCACCTGGATCGTGAAGATTATGTTAGTTTGCGTTCCCCCTTCATCCTACCCTACGCTTGAATCTCGGGACGAGATTCTTGTTTAGTGGGGGTGAGTTGTCACAGCCCTAGAATTTGTTTGTAATTAGTTGCATCAGCATCCATGCATCATTTTCATTTTCATTTAAACTTGAAATGGGGATGCTTAAACCCTAGCACCAAATGAATTCAACTAGGGTCAAAATAAAATCTTTTCCATTGAACTCAAAATGCCCTCTAAAAATGTTCAACATTTCTGGTTTGAGGTGGAAGCATCTACCAAAAATGGTTTATATTTTTGCAGGACATATTGGGCTCTGAATTAAATCATACTTTATTTGCATTTGGGCATTTAAATGCTATACACTATTTTAGATGCTCAAATAATACTAAACTAAAATGTTTGCTTTTGGTTATATTCCAAACAGTGGCATTGAGCAGTTTCATGATTTCTGGGTCTGTTGAAGTATTTTTAATAAAGCCCTGAAGTTACGGAAATAATATAAAACAGAAAATCGCAGGAGAGAGAGAGAACTTACCTGACTTACCTGTCGCGGCCCAGCTGGCCAGCCCACCTGTGCGGCCCAGCCCGCCTGGCCCCTCCCCTGTCGTCTTCCTCCTTGCCAGGAGGACGGCGCGTTCGACGCCACAAGACCGCCATGCGCCACCTCCTGCTTGATGCCAAGGGCCTGGGCGCCTCTAGCGTTGCCACGTAGACCCCCTGGACCCCCTCGACCTTTCCCCTCACTCCCTGGTTCTCTCTCCCTCTCTGGTTCTCTCCCCGCAGCCGCCCGAGAACGCCGTCGTCGCGCCGACGAGCACCACCGCGGCCATCGTGCACCCCTCACCCTTCCGCCGAGTCCAGAAGCGCCGCCGAAACCTCCCCGTTCTCCCAATCGAGCTACGAGACGCCAGGAGGCCCTGCTTCATCGCCATTGCGGTCATCTTCAACCTCGGGCACCCGAGCCCCTCGCCGTCGATTCACGCTGTCAAGGACGTCCCCGAGGCCGCTGACCTACTGCGCCGCCTCCCTGTGAGCTCCTAACTCATCTCCCCCTAGCCCTGCCGTATTTTTCTTCCTCTAACCGCGCCAACCGCCGGAGCCATGAGCTCCTCGCCGCTGGCCTCGATGCCGTCGTGGCCACAGCCGCCGCCGCTTGCGTCCAAGCACTTGAACGTGCTCAGGACCTCCCGAGAAACCCAACGCCACCATCCAAGCCTTCCTTCGTGCACCCTAGCCTCGTCCCGCTCGAGCCCGAGCTCCGGCCGCCGCCCAACTCGCCGCCGCCACCACTACGGACCGCCCCGCGACCTTCTGCTGCCTCCGCTGGATGCGCGGGAGCATGAGCTTCCTCCTGGTACCCCCAGCGCACCCAGCCGCTGCCCCTAGCGCCACTCCGGCGAGCCACCGCCATACAGGTCATCGCCATCGTCTAATCATTGGGCGCAGCCGACGTGGCACCGTCATTAGCTCTAATGACGGGGCTAACCACCCTCCTCTGTCACTGACTACTGGGCCCCATGGCCTAATTAACCCTGCTTAAGCTCCTGATTAGACTAAACTAACCGCACGGGCCCCACAGGTCAGTTTGACCTGGCCACGTCACCTGTTGACCGGCCCCACACGTCAGTGCTGACTTGCTGACGTGGCTGCTGACCCGACCCCACCTGTCAGCGACACTAACCAGCCTGAGTCACTGACATGCAGGATCCACGCATCAGGTTTGACCTGGACCGGGTCGGTTGACCTACTGAGGTCAGCGTCACGCAATGCTGACACAGTAAATGGTTTTCTGGATTTAAAATAAATCAGAAAATCCACAAAATGTCCTAAACTTCTAAAAATCATAGTAAATCAACGGTAGCTCAGAATGAAATAATTTATATATGAAAAATGATCAGAAAAACCCAATCTATCCATCTATACCATTTTCGTGCATGATAGAACAACTCAGGGCTGCTGTTTAGGCCAAATCTTATAATGGCATTTAAACCTTCACATATGGAGTTTGAATTTGAACCTAGGGTTCAAACCAACTTCATTTAACCTGCTGCTAGTTGCATTAGCTCAAACCACATCATATTGCCATGTCATGATTATGCATCATATTATGCATTGCATTGATGGTGTTTCCTTCTGTGTTGCCGGTCTTTGTCCTGTTGGGGAACGTTGCATAAAATAAAAAATTTCCTACGTTCACCAAGATCTATCTATGAGTTCATGTTGCAACGAGTGATAGGAGTGCATCTACATACCTTTGTAGATCGCGAGCGGAAGCATTCAAGAGAACGGGGTTGAGAGAGTCGTACTCGTCGTGATCCAAATCACCGATGACCAAGTGCCGAACGGACAGCACCTCCGCATTCAACACACGTACGGTCATCGTGACGTCTCCTCCTTCTGGATCCAGCAAGGGGGAAGGAGGGGTTGATGAAGATCCAGCAGCACGACGGCGTGGTGGTGGATGCAACAAAGTTCCGGCAGGGCTTCGCCAAGCGACTACGGGAGGAGGAGGTGTAGCAAGGGGAAGGGAGGCGCCAAGTGCAAGGTGCTGCCCTCCCCCCCTCTATATATAGGGTCCCCAGGGGGCATCGGCCCTAGGAGATTGAATCTCCAAGGGGGGGCGGCGGCCAAGGGGGTGGAGTGCCCCCCAAGGCAAGTGGAGGCGCCCCCTCCCCTAGGGTTCCCAACCCTAGGCGCGGAGGGGGGCCCAGGGGGGCGCACCAGCCCACCAGGGGCTGGTTCCCCTCCCACTTCAGCCCATGGGGCCCTCCGGGATGGGTGTCCCCACCGGTGGACCTCGGGACCTTTCGATGGTCGTACAATACCGTGACCCCGAAACTTTCCCGATGGTCAAACTTCGACTTCCCATATATAATTCTTTACCTTGGACCATTCCGGAACTCCTCGTGACGCCCGTGATCTCATCCGGGACTCCGAACAACTTTTGGTTTGCTGCATACTAATAGCTTTACAACCCTAGCGTCACCGAACCTTAAGTGTGTAGACCCTACGGGTTCGGGAGACAGGCAGACATGACCGAGACTGCTCTCCGATCAATAACCAACATCGGGATCTGGATACCCATGTTGGCTCCCACATGCTCCTCGATGATCTCATCGGATGAACCACGATGTCGTGGATTCAAGCAACCCCGTATACAATTCCCTTTGTTAATCGGTACGTTACTTGCCCGAGATTCGATCGTCGGTATCCCAATACCTCGTTCAATCTCGTTACCGGCAAGTCACTTTACTCATACCATAATGCATGATCCCGTGACCAGAAATTTGGTCACTTTGAGCTCATTATGATGATGCATTACCGAGTGGGCCCAGAGATACCTCTCCGTCATACGGAGTGACAAATCCGATCTCGATCCGTGTCAACCCAATGTACACTTTCGGAGATAACTGTAGTGCACCTTTATAGTCAACCGATTACGTTGAGACGCTTTGGTACACCCAAAGCATTCCTACGGTATCCGGAGTTACACGATCTCATGGTCTAAGGAAAAGATACTTGACATTGGAAAAGCTCTAGCAAAACGAACTACACGATCTTGTGCTATGCTTAGGATTGGGTCTTGTCCATCACATCATTCTCCTAATGATGTGATCCCGTTATCAATGACATCCAATGTCCATAGTCAGGAAAGCATGACTATCTGTTGGTCAACGAGCTAGTCAACTAGAGGCTCACTAGGGACATATTGTGGTCTATGTATTCACACGTGTATTATGGTTTCCGGATAATACAATTATAGCATGAATAAAAGACAACTATCACGAACAAGGAAATATAATAATAATCCTTTTATTATTGCCTCTAGGGCATATTTCCAACAGTCTCCCACTTGCACTAGAGTCAATAATGTAGTTACATTGTGATGAATCGAACACCCATAGAGTTCTGGTGTTGATCATGTTTTGCTCGCGGAAGAGGTTTAGTCAACGGATCTGCGACATTCAGATCTGTATGCACTTTGCAAATTTCTATGTCTCCATCTTGAACATTTTCACGAATTGAGTTGAAGCGACGCTTGATGTGCCTGGTCTTCTTGTGAAACCTGGGCTCCTTGGCAAGTGTAATAGCTCCAGTGTTGTCACAGAAGAGTTTGATCGGCCCCGACGCATTGGGTATGACTCCTAGGTCGGTGATGAACTCCTTCACCCAAATTGCTTCATGCGCTGCCTCCGAGGCTGCCATGTACTCCGCTTCACATGTAGATCCCGCCACGACGCTCTGCTTGCAGCTGCACCATCTTACTGCTCCACCATTCAACATATACATGTATCCGGTTTGTGACTTAGAGTCATCCAGATCTGTGTCTAAGCTAGCGTTGACGTAACCCTTTACGACGAGCTCTTCGTCACCGCCATAAACGAGAAACATGTCCTTAGTCCTTTTCAGGTACTTCAGGATATTCTTGACCGCTGTCCAGTGTTCCTTGCCGGGATTACTTTGGTACCTTCCTACCAAACTTACGGCAAGATTTACATCAGGTCTGGTACACAGCATGGCATACATAATAGACCCTATGGCTGAGGCATAGGGGATGACACTCATCTCTTCTATATCTTCTGCCATGGTTGGACATTGAGCCGAGCTCAATTTCACACCTTGTATGTCTGCAAGAACCCTTTCTTGGACTGATCCATTTTGAACTTCTTCAATATCTTATCAAGGTATGTGCTTTGTGGAAGACCTATGAGGCATCTCGATCTATCTCTATAGATCTTGATGCCTAATATATAAGCAGCTTCTCCAAAGTCCTTCATTGAAAAACTCTTATTCAAGTAGGCCTTAATGTTGTCCAAAAGTTCTATATCATTTCCCATCAAAAGTATGCCATCTACATATAATATGAGAAATGCTTCTGAGCTCCCACTCACTTTCTTGTAAATGCAGGCTTCTCCATAAGTCTCAAGATAAACCCAAACGCTTTGATCATCTCATCAAAGCGAATGTTCCAACTCCGAGATGCTTGCACCAGCCCATAAATGGATCGCTGGAGCTTGCATACCTTGTTAGCATTCTTAGGGTCGACAAAACCTTCCGGCTGCATCATATACAGTTCTTCCTTAAGGTAGCCGTTAAGGAATGCCGTTTTGACGTCCATTTGCCATATCTCATAATCATAGTATGCGGCAATTGTTAACATGATTCGGACGGACTTTAGCTTCGCTACGGAAGAGAAAGTCTCATCGTAGTCAACCCCTTGAACTTGCAGATAACCTTTAGCGACAAGTCGAGCTTAATAGATGGTAACATTATCATCCGCGTCCGTCTTCTTCTTAAAGATCCATTTGTTTTCTATCGCTCGCCGATCATCGGGCAAGTCTGTCAAAGTCCATACTTTGTTTTCATACATGGATCCTATCTCGGATTGCATGGCTTCAAGCCATTTGTTGGAATCTGGGCCCGCCATCACTTCTTCATAGTTCGAAGGTTCACCGTTGTCTAACAACATGATTTCCAGGACAGGGTTGCCATACCACTCTAGTGTGGAACGTGCCCTTGTGGACCTCAATGGTTCAAGAGAAACTTGATCCAAGTACCTTGATCATCATCATTAATTTCCTCTCCAATCGGTGTAGGCACCATAGGAACATTTTCCGAGCTGCACTACTTTCCGGGTTCAAGAGGTAGTACTTCATCGAAGTTCTACTTTCCTCCCACTTACTCCTTTCGAGAGAAACTCTTTTCCGTAAAGGATCCGTTCTTCGCAACAAAGATCTTGCCTTCGGATCTAAGGTAGAAGGTATACCCAATGGTTTCCTTAGGGTATCCTATGAAGACGCATTTTCCAACTTGGGTTCGAGCTTTTCAGGTTGAAGTTTCTTGACATAAGCATCGCATCCCCAAACTTTTAGAATCGACAGCTTAGGTTTCTTCCCAAACCATATTTCATACGGTGTCGTCTCAACGGATTTAGATGGAGCCCTATTTAAAGTGAATGTATTTGTCTCTAGAGCGTATCCCCAAAATGATAGCGGTAAACCAGTAAGAGACATCATAGATCGCACCATATCCAATAGAGTGCGATTACGACGTTCGGACACACCGTTCTGTTTGAGGTGTTCTAGGCGGCGTGAGTTGTGAAACGATTCCACATTTCCTTAAGTGTGTACCAAATTCGTGGCTTAAATATTCTCCTCCACGATCTGATCGTAAGAACTTTATTTTTCGGTCACCTTGATTCTCTACCTCATTCTGAAATTCCTTGAACTTTTCAAAGGTCTCAAACTTGTGTGTCATCAAGTAGACATACCCATATCTACTTAAGTCGTCTGTGAGAGTGAGAACATAACGATATCCTCCACGAGCCTCAACGCTCATTGGACCGCACACATCAGTATGTATGATTTCCAATAAGTTGGTTGCTCGCTCCATTGTTCCGGAGAAGCGAGTCTTGGTCATTTTGCCCATGAGGCATGGTTCGCATGTGTCAAATGATTCATAATCGAGAGACTCTAAAAGTCCATCAGCATGGAGCTTCTTCATGCGCTTGACACCAATGTGACCAAGGCGGCAAAGTGCCACAAGTATGTGGGACTATCGTTATCAACTTTACATCTTTTGGTATTCACACTATGAATATGTGTAACATCACGTTCGAGATTCATTAAGAATAAACCATTGACCATCGGAGCATGACCATAAAACATATCTCTCATATAAATAGAACAACCATTATTCTCGGATTTAAATGAGTAGCCATCTCGTATTAAACGAGATCCTGATACAATGTTCATGCTCAAACTTGGCACTAAATAACAATTATTGAGGTTTAAAACTAACCTCAGAGGTAAATGTAGAGGTAGCGTCGACGGGCGATCACATCGACCTTGGAACCATTCCCGACGCGCATCATCACCTCGCCCTTCGCCGGTCTCCGCTTATTCTGCAGCTCCATTGTGAGTTACAAATATGAGCAACGACACCGGTATCAAATACCCAGGAGTTACTACGAGTACTGGTAAGGTACACATCAATTACATGTATATCAAATATACCTTTAGTGTTTCCGGCCTTCTTGTCTGCTAAGTATTTGGGGCAGTTCTGCTTCCAGTGACCCTTCCCTTCGCAATAAAAGCACTCAGTCTTAGGCTTGGGTCCATTCTTTGACTTCTTCCCGGCAACTGCCTTACCGGGCGCGGCAACATCCTTGTCGTCCTTCTTGGAGTTCTTCTTACCCTTGCCCTTCTTGAACTTAGTGGTTTTATTGACCATCAACACTTGATGTTCCTTCTTGATTTCCACGTTTGTCGACTTTCAAAGATTGAAAATACTTCAGGAATAGTTTTCACCATCCCCGCATATTGTAGTTCATCACAAAGCTCTTGTAGCTCGGTGGGAGCGATGAAGGATTTTGTAAATGACCGCCTTCGTCTGGGAGGTTAATGTCCACTGGGATAGGCGGTTGTGCAACCAGACATTTTGAGTATGTGCTCATCGACAGAACTATTTTCCTCCATCTTACAACTATAGAACTTGTCGGAGACTTCATATCTCTCGACCGGGCATGAGCTTGGAAAACCATTTTAGCTCCTCGAACATCTCATATGCTCCGTGTTGCTCAAAACGCTTTTGGAGCCCGGTTCTAAGTTGTAAAGCATGTCGCCTTGAACGAGGGAGTAATCTCAAGACGAGACCGCCAAGCGTTCATAACGCGTCTTGGTTCTCTGGGATGGGTGCTTCACCTAGCGGTGCTTCTAGGACATATTGTTTCTTGGCAGCTATGAGGATGATCCTCGTGTTAGGACCCAGTCCGAATAGTTGCTGCCATCATCTTTCAGCTTGGTTTCTCTAGGAGCAGCGTTGAAGTTCATGTTGACATGAGCGTTGGCCATTTGATCTACAAGACATTTTTGCAAAGATTTTAGAATAATGTTCATGATAATTAAGTTCATCTAATCAAATTATTTAATGAACTCCCACTCAGATTTGACATCCCTCTAGTCATCTAAGTGTTACATGATCCGAGTCGACTAGGCCGTGGTTCGATCATCACGTGAGACGGACTAGTCATCATCGGTGAACATCTCCATGTTGATCGTATCTTCCATACGACTCATGTTCGACCTTTTGGTCTCTGTGTTCCGAGGCCATGTCTGCATACATGCTAGGCTCGTCAAGTTAACCTAAGTGTTTTGCATGTGTAAAACTGTCTTACACCCGTTGTATGTGAACGTAGGAATCTATCACACCCGATCATCACGTGGTGCTTCGAAACGACGAACTTTAGCAACGGCGCACAGTTAGGGGGAACACTTTCTTGAAATTATTATGAGGGATCATCTTATTTACTACCGTTGTTCTAAGTAAACAAGATGCATAAACATAATAAACATCACATGCAATTAAATAGTAGTGACATGATATGGCCAATATCATATAGCTCCTTTGATCTCCATCTTGGGGCTCCATGATCATCTTGTCACCGGCATGACACCATGTCTCCATCATCGTGTCTCCATGAAGTTGCTCGCCAACTATTACTTCTACTACTATAGCTAATGGTTTAGCAATAAAGTAAAGTAATTACAAGGCGTTGAATCAATGACACGCAGGTCATACAATAATTAAGACAACTCCTATGGCTCCTGCCCGTTGTCATACTCATCGACATGCAAGTCGTGATTCCTATTACAAGAACATGATCTCATACATCACAATATATCATTCATCATTCATCACAACTTTTGGCCATATCACATCACAAGGCAATTGCTACAAAAACCAGTTAGACGTCCTCTAATTGTTGTTGCATCTTTTACGTGGCTGCAATAGGGTTCTAGCAAGAACGTTTTCTTACCTACGAAAAATCCACAACGTGATTTGTCAACTTCTATTAACCCTTCATAAGGACCCTTTTCATCGAATCCGCTCCAACTAAAGTGGGAGAGACAGACACCCGCTAGCCACCTTATGCAACTAGTGCATGTCACCGGTGGAACCTGTCTCACGTAAGCGTACGTGTAAGGTCGGTCCGGGCTGCTTCATCCCAGAATACCGCTGAAGCAAAATAAGACTAGTAGCGGCAAGAAAGTTGACAACATCTACGCCCAGAACAAATTGTGTTCTACTCGTGCAAAGAGAACTACGCATAGACCTAGCTCATGATCCCACTATTGGGGAACGTTGCATAAAATAAAAAAATTCCTACGTTCACCAAGATCTATCTATGAGTTCATCTTGCAACGAGTGATAGGAGTGCATCTACATACCTTGGTAGATCGCTAGCGGAAGCGTTCAAGAGAACGGGGTTAAGGGAGTCGTACTCGTCGTGATCCAAATCACCGATGACCAAGTTCCGAACGGACAGCACCTCCGCGTTCAACACACGTACGGTCAGCGTAACGTCTCCTCCTTCTTGATCCAGCAAGGGGGAAGGAGAGGTTGATGAAGATCCAGCAGCACGACGGCGTGGTGGTGGATGCAGTAGAGTTCCGGCAGGGCTTCGCCAAGCGACTACGGGAGGAGGAGGTGTAGCAAGGGGAAGGAGGCGCCAAGTGCAGGGTGCGGCTGCCCTCCCTCCCCTCTATATATAGGGTCCCTGGGCGCCAGCCCTAGGAGATTGAATCTCCAAGGGGGGGGGGGGGCGGCGGCCAAGGGGGTGGAGTGCCCCCCAAGGCAAGTGGAGGCGCCCCCTCCCCTAGGGTTTCCAACCCTAGGCGCAGAGGGGGGCCCAGGGGGGACGCACCAGCCCACCAAGGGCTGTTTCCCTCCCACTTCAGCCCATGGGGCCCTCCGGGATGGGTGGCCCCACCCGGTGGTCCCGGTACAATACCGGTGACCCCCGAAACTTTCCCGGTGGCCGAAACTCGACTTCCTATATATGATTCTTTACCTCCGGACCATTCCGGAACTCCTCGTGACGTCCGGGATCTCATTTGGGACTCCGAACAACTTTCGGTTTGCTGCATACTAATATCTTTACAACCCTAGCGTCACCGAACCTTAAGTGTGTAGACCCTACGGGTTCGGGAGACAGGCAGACATGACCGAGACTGCTCTCCGGTCAATAACCAACAGCGGGATCTGGATACCCATGTTGGCTCCCACATGCTCCTCGATGATCTCATCGGATGAACCACGATGTCGAGGATTCAAGCAACCCCGTATACAATTCCCTTTGTCAATCGGTACGTTACTTGCCCGAGATTCGATCGTCAAGATCCCAATACCTCGTTCAATCTCGTTACGGCAAGTCACTTTACTGCATCTTAGTAATGCATGATACCGTGACAGACACTTGGTCACTTTGAGCTCATTATGATGATGCATTACCGAGTGGGCCCAGAGATACCTCTCCGTCATACGGAGTGACAAATCCCAGTCTCGATCCGTGTCAACCCAACAGACACTTTCAGAGATACCTGTAGTGCACCTTTATAGTCACCCAGTTACGTTGAGACGTTTGGTACACCCAAAGCATTCCTACAGTATCCGGGAGTTACACGATCTCATGGTCTAAGGAAAAGATACTTGACATTGGAAAAGCTCTAGCTAAACGAACTACACGATCTTGTGTTATGCTTAGGATTGGGTCTTGTCCATCACATCATTCTCTTAATGATGTGATCCCGTTATCAATGACATCCAATGTCCATAGTCGTGAAAACCATGACTATCTGTTGATCAACGAGCTAGTAAACTAGAGGCTCACTAGGGACATATTGTGGTCTATGTATTCACACGTGTATTACGATTTCCGGATAATACAATTATAGCATGAATAAAACACAATTATCATGATCAAGGAAATATAATAATAATCCTTTTATTATTGCCTCTAGGGCATATTTCCAACATGTCCCCTCTCAGTAAACGACGTACCGACGATGAGTTCGATGACACCGATGAAGAACTATATTATCTTCGGAAGTGCCACGCAAGCAAAACCCCTTTGTTCATTCCGATACAATCCCATTCTCTCACTCCTGCTCTCTTTTAATGCATTAGGACAACAATGATTCATCTGTGACTTGTTGCGGTAGTTGAACCCCTTTATCCTCTGCATGACCTGTCATTGCCACAGTAAATAGATGAAACCCACTAGCATGAGTAGGAGTTGTTTGAGCCCTGATGTGTGTACTCATTCATGCTTGTTTGCCATGCCTGCTATTGCTTAGAGTTGTGTCAGGTCTGATTCATCAGGGATGAATTGGAGGTGTGTGAACATGTCCTACTGTGTGTGAGCTAAGTGTGTGAACACGATTTGGTAAAGGGAGCGGTGGCAGGCCATGTAGGAGTACATGGTGGGTTGTCTCATTGCAGCCGTCCTCAGGAACTGAGTTCTGTGTTTGTGATCCATGAACAGTTAATACCACACATTGGGTTCCAAAGAATTCGACCCTCTCGACTTATTAATCAACATGATCTCTGTCCCAGGAGTTGCAACTAGTTTCGTGTTTGTAGGTAGTGTTAGTAGTCTACCAAGTGGCACCTGCATGTGTGGGCTTGGGATGACTAGGCACCATGGCGGTATGCCAAGCGCCGCCTGCTTGGTGGGCTTGGAACCCTGTACACATCGTTTGGGGCCGTGAGCGACACCCGGCCGGATCTCCTATGGATGGAACCCGAATAGGTGATAAACCTGGACTAGAGACTTGTGTGGTTAGTCAGGTCGTGGCCGACTCCTCACCAAAGCTTCGGTTGAAGGTTGCTGAGATACACGACGTGTACATGGTGGTAAGTGGCGAGAGCGTGTGTGAAGAAGTACACCCCTGAGGGTTAATATGATCTATTCGAATAGCCGTGTCCACGGTAAAGGACTTCTGGGTTGCCTGTACAGTTCATAGACAAGTGAAAGTGGATACTCTAAAATGCGCAAGATAAGCGTGAGTGCTATGGATGGCGTTCTCGTAGGAAGACGGGAGCGGATCCATAGTGGTGTATTGATATGGTGAATATGTGGACTCGTGTGCGCCACCTCAAAAGAGTTACCTGCAGTCGTAGTGTAGGATAGCCACCGAGTCAAAGCTGGCTTGCTGCAGTAAACTCCACCACCCCCTTTGTTGATACTGATGCATATGTAGATAGTTCTTCTGTAAGTCTTGCTGGGTACATTTGTACTCACGTTTGCTTAATTTATGTTTTTGCAGAGAGACTTTCGTCTCGCTAGTAGTTCCGCGTGGACTCCGATGTTTAGCTTGTTACCTCAGCTACGATCTTGTGCCCTCAGCAAGATCTGGTAGATAGTCCGGCTTCTCAGCCTTTTTCATTTGTAGATGTCTATACTCAGACATGTTAAGCTTCCGCATGTGCTTGTTGCTTGTATGCTCTGTATGTTTGGTCATGAGACCCATGTTTGTAATATCTCGCTCCTCGGAGCCTAATGAATAAATACTTGAGTTGTAGAGTTATGTTGTGATGCAATGTTGTATTTACACATATCGAGCATATTGTGTGTATGTTTGAAATGCTTGGTATGTGTGGGATCCAACAATCTAGTTGTTTATCCTTGGCAGCATCTCTTATGGGGAAATGTAGTCTAGTGCTTCCTTGAGCCATAGTAGTCCGCTACAGCCCGGTTCACCGGAGTCCTGCTAGCCCAGCACTACTGCTCCGGAACACTTGACTGGACGGCATGTGATTCACTTCGTTCCTGTGTCTGTCCCTTCGGGGAAATGTCACGCGGTGACATCCGGAGTCCTGCCTAGCCTGCTACAGCCCGGTTCCCGGAGTCCTGTTAGCCCAGTGCTACAGCCCGGATTCGCACGCTGCTGACCGACATGCTCGATGTTGATTCATGTATGCCTGTCCCTATAAGTTAGTGCCACTTTGGGTTCACGACTAGTCATGTCGGCCCGGGTTCTCTGTCATATGGATGCTAGTGACACTATCATATACGTGAGCCAAAAGGCGCAAACGGTCCCGTGCCATGGTAAGGCGACACCCGTGGGAATACCGTGCGTGAGGCCGCAAAGTGATATGAGGTGTTACCGGCTAGATCGATGTGACTTGGAATCGGGGTCCTGACAGGCCAGGACCGAAGGCAAGGCCATCCTCGCCCTTGTCTTGACCATCGCCGAGGCCAGGCACCTCGTAGCCGTCGTTGTCCTCGGGGCACAACCCGATGCGACGGCCGTCTTCTCCGAACACCCTCAAATTGAGGGTCGCGTTGCCGTCATATTTGAAGTGGAGGGTGCATCGCCTGCCCAGGCCCCGCGAGCGGGAAAATGTCTGCCAGCCGCGGGCCAGGGTTGAATTGCCTGCGATGGAGACCTCGACCACAACCCATGAAGCTTTGCTGGAGCAGTCGTCCGCCAGCAGCCAGAGCCCGCCTGGACCTGTGGCCGGCAGCTCGCAGGCGAAGAAGCGCGGGAGATGAAGCCAGGTGCCGGCCGGGTTCTTCGAACACACGACGAACTTCGGCAGCACCTCTGCCGAGTGGAAGCACGGCCGGGGAGGCCGAGCGACCATGGCGCGCCTCCCTTCATCGACGGGGCTGCCACGATCTGGGCGAGTCCCACCGCGAGAAGAGGCACCGCCGCGACCGCGAGGGGCCGCGGCGGGGGTCGTGGTGTGCTTACGGGGACAACCGCGCCCACGCTTGGACGGCGGAGAGCCAACCCCCTTTGGGCAGGCCTTCCCCTTCTCTACGGGCGAGAAACTCTTCGCATGTGCCATGGGAGTTGCTACTAGCAATGAATCAAGGAAGGAGAAGCGAGGGGAGCAGAAGAGATAAGCGATGGGGGCTCCGCCCCCTCCTCATTTATAGCGGGAGATGGCCAACCGGCGATCCCCACGATCACAGGTAATGATGATTTCTCTCTGCATGCAGCAGGGACTCGTCAAGTCGGGTAGTTGCTGAGGCAGCATGGGGAAGCGGAGATGCCCACGTCAACCAACCGCCACGCGTCAAGCGGGGCCACAGGCTGTTGGGGCTTGCGCCACTCCGTACTTGCCCTTTGGCTTCGTCTCGAAGCCAAGTCCGAGCGCGCCTTGGGCCCGGGGGCTACTGTCGGCGTCCTGGGAACGGGGGTCCCCAGACTTGCTGCACTGCGGCTGCCCGCGGCGTGGCTCCACCAAAGGGCCCTCAGACGGCCCATCTTCACCAGCAAACACTCAAGACCCTCGCGAGGGGCCAAGCCTCGCGAGGCGGACCACAAAAGACCTCCTCGGGACGGCCTCACTAGGCTGGCTCGCGAGGGGCAGAGAGATCACGGCAAGGGACACCTCGCGAGGTTCCTATGACACAAGGCATGACGACTGGAGTCAGTCGGGCGCCAGCGCGCACTGTGTCCTCGTTTCCTCTTTGGTGCTAAAGGGGCAAGCGCAGGCGAGGAGTCCCGAGGCATCAGGCAAAGGTTTTCATATCGGTACAATGAGACTAAGACCAGCAGGGCGGCAAGAAGGAGGTCACCGTGGAGCCCAAGACGGCGTCACCACCAGAACCTTTGGCAGCGAAGACCACCTTTAGTCAGGATAACTTGTACTAGTTGTCTCCCTTCGAATTTGGCCGTTGTTGGATCCCTTCCCACTCAATATTTGGGGAGAGGACCAGGGCCTCTATAAATAGGACTAGCCACCACCATAGAGGGGGACGATGGATCATTCAGATCATCCTCATCCACACAAATTCACCAAGCATAAGAGCACCTCTCCTCGGGAGGTTGTTCTTCCCCTGTAACTGTTCATCCTCAGCCAAAGAGGCAATCCACCACATCACACTGGAGTAGGGTATTACACCACATCGGTGGCCCGAACCAATATAAACTCTTGTGTCTCTTGTTCTTCTGGTTTGTCGAGCTAGGCCTTGCGATTTGGCAAGAGCGATCTAGGGAGAGCGAGATCTTCGTGTGCACCCCAGTGTTCGAACCTCAAGGGTTTTGCTGGAACCCGATATCCGACAATCATAAAGCAACTCATGAAACGGTAAGGCCAGTTCAGATATATGCCAACAATGATACATGGCGCAGGGATGGACCCACGCTGCTTGGGGATAATGCAGCGCGAGGGGCGCCCCCAACTGAACAAACCAAAAGTGTCACCTGGCACCATTGCCGAAGAAGTGTTGGAGTAGCTAAAGACGCGTCCTACAGAAGTCGCTCCTCGTGAGTCATCCAAGTCCTGAACCTCGTGAGGCTCTGGAGGCTCGAGAGGCTCATGAGGGTCCAACACCACCTCCGATAGGATCGCCTGGTGTCTGGCCTCGTGAGCCGCCAGGACAACCCGCATGTGGCGCTAGTGTGTGGCAGCCCTGTTTAGCTAACTGAGAGGCATGCGAACATAGCTGTGAGGGGGGGGGGGGGCTCGCACCGGCCAACATGGGACGGCCAGAAGAGCTCCTGAGACGCGGCTCTGTTGAGCCCTGGGATGTTGACGCAGACGCGGAGCTCGCTGCCCTCGTCAAGGGAGGGAGCTGCGCTAGGTGGTGCAGGGCGACGCTCGCCCCACATGGCTCTTGCCTCCTGAAGCTCCTTGGTTGCCTTGGTGATTAACTCCTGAGCGCCTGGCGCCTCGCACCCTGCGCTCTTCTCGCGGAAGTGAGCGTTGAAGCACGCCTCCGCATGGTGCCCGAATGCCCCCTTCGTGACGCTGGCTAGGTCATAAGCCCTCCAAAGAAGAGCCCCCGCGCCCAGCCTGAGAGGGGCGCCCAGCGCGCCTTCCTATGCACGAGGGGAAGGCGCCCCATCAATGGGCGCGGGTCCTGAAGCACGATCGTCAGACGGCCCATCCTCCTGAGATCCTAGGGGAGCATCTTCTTCTTCTTCTTGGGGACAGCCTCAGGAGGGTTGACGGCGCCCTCGTCATATGGGTTCTCGGCCGCCACAGCCTGGTAGGCACGCTCAAGGGAGCACACCGCGTCCTTTTCATCGCAGGCGACCATGATGATGCCTCTGCTCCTTGGCATCTTGACGACATTCTGGCCATGATGAGTCGCAACCATGAACTTGGCCAGGGCCGGATACCCAAGAATGGCGTTGTACAGGAGGCACATGTGGGCGATGTCGAAGTCGATGAGCTCAGTGCGGTAGTTGTCTGCTACCTCTTGAGCACTGCGTTAGTTTCACCTTGAAGAGGACAGGGTGATGCAGCAAAGTAGCGTAAGTATTTCCCTCAGTTTTTGAGAACCAAGGTATCAATCCAGTAGGAGGCTATGTGCGAGTACCTTGCACCTACACAAAACAAATAAATCCTCGCAACCAACGCGATAAGGGGTTTTCAATCCCTACACGGTCACTTACGAGAGTGAGATCTGATAGATATGATAGGATAATATTTTTGGTATTTTAATGATAAAGATGCGAAGTAAAATAAAAGCAAAGGAAAAAGCAATGGAAATAACTAAGTGTTGGAAGATTAATATGATGAAGATAGACCCGGGGGCCATAGGTTTCACTAGTGGCTTCTCTCAAGAGCATAAGTATTTTACGGTGGGTGAGCGAATTCTTGTTGAGCAATTGACTGAATTGAGCATAGTTATGAGAATATCTAGGTATGATCATGTATATAGGCATCACGTCCGAGACAAGTAGACTGACTCCTGCCTGCATCTACTACTATTACTCCACACATCGACCGCTATCCAGCATGCATCTAGAGTATTAAGTTCATAAGAACAGAGTAACGCCTTAAGCAAGATGACATGATGTAGAGGGATAAATTCATGCAATATGATAAAAAACCCATCTTGTTATCCTCGATGGCAACAATACAATACGTGCCTTGCTGCCCTTACTGTCACTGGGAAAGGACATCGCAAGATTGAACCCAAAGCTAAGCACTTCTCCCATTGCAAGAAAGATCAATCTAGTAGGCTAAACCAAGCTGATAATTCGAAGAGACTTGCAAAGATAACCAATCATACATAAAATAATTCAGAAGATTCAAATATTGTTCATAGATAAACTTGATCATAAACCCACAATTCATCGGTCTCAACAAACACACTGCAAAAGAAGATTACATCGAATAGATCTCCATGAGAGAGGGGGAGAACTTTGTATTGAGATCCAAAAAGAGAGCAGAAGCCATCTAGCTAATAAATATGGACCCGAAGGTCTGAGGTAAACTACTCAAACTTCATCGGAGAGGCTATGGTGTTGATGTAGAAGCCCTCCGTGATCGATTCCCCTTCCGGCGGAGCTCCGAAACAGGCCCCAAGATGGGATCTCGTGGGTACAGAAGGTTGCGCGGTGGAATTAGGTTTTTGGCTCCGTATTTGATCGTTCGAGGGTACGTAGGTATATATAGGAGGAAGGAGTATGTCGGTGGAGCAACTGGGGGCCCACGAGGGTGGAGGGCGCGCCCCCTACCTCGTGGCTTCCCTGTTGGTTGCTTGACGTATGGTCCAAGTCTCCTGGATCTTGTTCGTTCCAAAAATCACATTCCCGAAGGTTTCATTCCGTTTGGACTCCGTTTGATATTCCTTTTTGCGAAACTCAAAATAGGCAAAAAACAGCAATTACAGGTTGTGCCTCCGGTTAATAGGTTAGTCCCAAAAATAATATAAAAGTGAATAATAAAGCCCAATAATGTCCAAAACAGAAGATAATATAGCATGGAGCAATAAAAAATTATAGATACGTTGGAGACGTATCAAGCATCCCCAAGCTTAATTCCTGTTCGTCCTCGAGTAGGTAAATGATAAAAATAGAATTTTTGATGTGGAATGCTACTTGGCATAATTTCAATGTAATTCTTCTTATTGTAGCATGAATGTTCAGATTCGATATGATTCAAGAGAAAAGTTTAATGTTGACATAAAAACAATAATACTTCAAGCATACTAACTGAGCAATTATGTCTTATCAAAATAACATAGCCAAAGCAAGTTATCCCTACAAAATCGTATAGTATGGCTATGCTCCATCTTCCCCACACAAAATATTCATATGATGTACGACCCCGGTTTTAGCCAAGCAATTGGTTCATACTTTTAACGCGCTTCAGCCTTTTCTACTCTTACGCAATACATGAGCGCAAGTCATCGATATAGCACTATGGTGGAACAAGGTATAATGGTAGGGGTTATGTGGGAAGACAAAAAAGGAGAAAGTCTCCCATCAACGAGGCTAATCAATGGGCTATGGAGATGCCCATCAATTGATGTTAATGCGAGGAGTAGGGATTGCCATGCAACGGATGCACTAGAGCTATAAGTGTATGAAAGCTCAAAAAGAAACTAAGTGGGTGTGCATCCAACTTGCTTGCTCATGAAGACCTCGGGCATTTGAGGAAGCCCATCATTGGAATATACAAGCCAAGTTCTATAATGAAATTTCTCACTAGTATATGAAAGTGACAAAATTAGAGACTCTCTATTATGAAGATCACGGTGCTACTTTGAAGCACGAGTGTGGTAAAAGGATAGTAACATTGTCCCTTCTCTCTTTTTCTCTCATTTTTTTATTTGGGCCTTTTCTCTCTTTTTTATGGCCTCTTTTTTTATTTAGTCCACAGTCTCATCCCGACTTATGGGGGAATCATAGTCTCCATCATACTTTCCTCACTTGGGACAATGCTCTAATAATGATGATCATCACACTTTTATTTACTTACAACTCATGAATTACAACTCAAACTTAGAACAAAATATGACTATATGAATGCCTCCGGCGGTGTACCGGGTTATGCAATGAATAAAGAGCGACATGTATGAAAAAATTATGAACGGTGGCTTTGCCACAAATACAATGTCAACTACATGATCATGCAAAGCAATATGACAATGATGGAGTGTGTCATGATAAATGAAACGGTGGAAATTTGCATGGAAATATATCTCGGAATGGCTATGGAAATGCCATGATAGGTAGGTATGGTGGCTATTTTGAGGAAGATATAAGGAGGTTTATGTGTGAAAGAGCATATCATATCACGGGGTTTGGATGCACCAGCGAAGTTTGCACCAACTCTCAAGGTGAGAAAGCCAATGCGCGGTACTGAAAAAGCTAGAAAATTGTGGAAAGATAAGTGCGCGTATAATCCATGGACTCACATTAGTCATAAAGAACTCATATACTTATTTGTAACATCCCAAATTTAAATTTGGAATGTTATACATAGAGCATCATTGCATATCATATTTTTGTTGCATTTTTGGCTCGATCCTAGAAATTCTACACAACTCCAGGACCCACGGAGAGAGTTGGAAATTTCGTTATTTTCATATTTGAGTTTTCTCAAATTTTGAAAATAGGATCATTTGATTTTAATTATTTTATCTTCAATTATTTCTAATACAAAAATATGAGAGAGGGAATAAAATGACTTTTCCAAAATAAAGAAATAATGAGGATTTAATAATAATATCAAATAAGATTTTATTTTGGAGTTTTTCGCCATTTCATTTGAATTTAGGAAAAATGTGCGCTTTTCAAAATTGCATTTAGGCCCCAAATTTATTACGGGATTTTTGGAGTCCGTTTAGTATTTCTTTCGTTTGTTTTTCTGCGCGAACTTATTTAAAAAAAACGAACCGCCTTATCGGGCCGTACCCGAGCAGGACTCCGCCCGGGGCAGCCTTTATATACCGCCCGCCCCAGCCCACCAACCCCGCCGCCCCGAGCCGCCGGCCCAGCCCACCGCCGCCACCCGCGCCCAAACCCTAGCCCCGATCCGCCGCCGCGCCTTCGTCGCCGCCGCGCCGCCGCTGCCGGACACCGCTAACTTCGCCAGAGCCGCCGACCCCGCCGCCGAGGTTCGCCGCCGCCTCGTTTTCCGCGCCGGGTTTTTTATAAAAAAACCGATCGGTTTTCTTTAGTTTTCGTCGGTTTTTTTAGTTTCCGTTTTTTATTAGATCGTTTTATTTTTTTCGGTCCGGTTAAATAGCGAGTGTTCGCTCGTTCGTTCGTTTTAACGAACGT
Source organism: Aegilops bicornis (assembly GCA_021605145.1). NCBI lineage: Eukaryota > Viridiplantae > Streptophyta > Magnoliopsida > Poales > Poaceae > Aegilops > Aegilops bicornis. Next base: position 216,081,704 of record CM038675.1, read on the forward strand.
GTTCGTCAGATTAGTTTTAGTTAACGAACGTCCTTCGTTAACCTGTTCGTCGTTTTTCTTTTTTCTCTGATTTAATCCGCGATTTTCTGGTCGCGATTTCTGATCCGATTTTCGTTTTAGTATAACTTTTCGTTCGTTTATCGGAATCAGGTGATTCAAGCGCCTGGAGTTTCGTCTCGAAACCCTCTTTCCGAATAACCAATTTAAACAAGTTTTTGCCTCTATAAAATTAGACTTAGATCCAGATTAGTAACACGGAGCTGTTTTCTTTCGTCGTTTGACTTTCGTTGCTTCGTTTGAGTTGATTCTTTTTGCAAACCGGAGTTCTTAAGTTGAACTTTCTGGTTAGATCTTTTGTCTGAGTTTTACCAGTGCATTAGATGAGTACTTATTGTATGCTTGTTTGTTTGTCTGCGATAGAATACCCGGAGTGCGCCGCCTGTTACTTCGAGTCTCTAGGTTTCGCGGATCATCAGCAAGGTAAGTAACACTTTGATCATACCTTTTCTACTACCCAGTTTTATGCATTAGATCTATCCTCAAACATTGCATGATTAGGATCTAATTAAATAGTGGGTTTTGGGAAGTAGTTTGAGGTAGTACCTATTACCTGTTTATTTTAAAACCCTTGGGAGTTACTTCTATGTTTGCTTTTATGCCATGCTATGCTAGTAGACGTGGATTGGGTGAGTGTATTCCATGACAGATGTGAGATTGTTAATTTAATGGTTTACTTAAGGTGGCAACTTAAACACACATCTGGGTGGATTGAGGCACCTGGTTTCCATCAGGACTTGCCTGTATTTCTTCGGACCGCCACCCAGGCTCAAAGGGATCATGAGATTATTCATGCTAGAAACTTCTGTGCAGCCACATGCTACTATGGGCTCTAGCATAGTTGACTAAGTTGTGCGAACTCTTTCGGGTAGACTAGCTGATGTAGGGGTTGTAGGTTGATGCACGGTCTGCCCAAAGCGTAAGGTGCTAAGCGCTTACGAAAGACTATGTCTCGGTCATCCGTTTCTCAAACACCATGTAGTGCGAGAAATCAAACGGAGGAGATCGAGTCTTGTGAGGAAAAGTGCACAAACCTCTGCAGAGTGTATAAACTAATCATGGTTAGCTGTGTCCCCGGTTATGGACGTCTTGAGTATCTAGTATCTGGATATCATGTGAATCTCATCATGTTACTCTAAATAATATTGTTGGGTTGTTAATGAGTACTTTTAATTGGGATTGAGGATGCTGTCAACCATTCTCAATGTTCAACAACCACCATGATAGTTAAATAAAATTTATTCCTTTGCAGTAGGGAGAAATTGGCTTTACGCAAAAACTGTAACCATAGAGCTTTCCACCAGCCATATATGCATGTAGTATAGGCTTACTCTTTCATTATTCTCTATGTGTTACATTGCCAAAGATATTCCATGTCTTGACCCGTTTCGGGCTGCAACGTTTCATGTTGCAGACTTTTCAGACGACGAGTAAGGTGCTTAGTTCATGGTTCTATACTCAGTGATGCCGTTGGAGTTGATAGACTCGCTTATTCTTCCAAGCCTTCCGCTGTTATCGTTATTAGATGGCCTTAAGCCATATTTATTTTGTTAAGTTCTCTCTTGAGGCATTCGATGTAATAAGTGTGTGATTGCTACTCTGTTATAAATCCTTCGAGTACTGTGTGGTGTCAGCATTACTGATCCAGGGATGACACTTGAGCACAGAGATCAGACTGTTTGAGGTCTGGTCGCTACATTATTGCAAAAATTTATTAGCCCTCGAAGCAAAGTACTACTATGCATGCTCCTAGGGGAAGGGTTGGTAGGAGTTAACCATGTCGCGATCCCGACCGCCACACAAAGGAAGACAATCAACAAATACTTCATGCTCCGACTTCATTACATAATGGTTCACCATACGTGCATGCTACGGGAATCACAAACTCCAACACATGTATTTTTCAATTCCACAATTACTCAACTAGCATAACTATGATATTACCACCTTTATATCTCAAAAAAATCATCAAGCATCAAATTTCTCATGATATTAATTAAAGCAAATTGCCATGCTATTTTAAGACTCTCAAAATAATATAAGTGAAGCATGAGAGATCAATAGTTTCTATAAAACAAATCCACCACCGTGCTCTAAAAGATATAAGTGAAGCACTGGAGCAAAACTATATAGCTCAAAAGATATAAGTGAAGCACATAGAGTATTCTAATAAATTCTGAATCAAGTGTGACTCTCTCAAAAGGTGTGTACGGCAAGGATGATTATGGTAAACTAACAAACAAAGACTAAAATCATACAAGATGCTCCAAGCAAAACACATATTATGTGGTGAATAAAAATATAGCTCCAAGTAAAGTTACCGATGGACGTAGACGAAAGAGGGGATGCCTTCCGGGGCATCCCAAAGCTTTGGCTTTTTGGTGTCCTTAGATTATCTTGAGGGTGCCATGGGCATCCCCAAGCTTAGGTTCTTGCCACTCCTTGTTCCATAATCCATCAAATCTCTTACCCAAAACTTGAAAACTTCACAACACAAAACTTAACAGAAAATCTCGTGAGCTCCGTTAGCGAATGAAAACAAAATACCACTTCAAGGTACTGTAATGAACTCATTATTTATTTATATTGGTGTTAAACCTACTGTATTCCAACTTCTCTATGGTTTATAAACTATTTTATTAGCCATAGATTCATCAAAATAAGCAAACAACACACGAAAAACAGAATCTGTCAAAAACAGAATAGTCTGTAGTAATCTGTAACTAATGCAAACTTCTGGAAATAGAAAAAATCAGCTAAAATAGGAAGACATAGGAAATTTGTTCATTGATCAGCAGCAATTTGAATCAGTATTTTATCACGTTCTTGTGGTTTTTAACAATATTTTTCGTGAACAGAAAGTTTCTGGAAATTTCTGCAAGATCAAATAACTATCATCCAAGAAGATCCTATAGGTTTAACTTGGCACAAACACTAATTGAAACATAAAAACACATCTAACCAGAGGCTAGAACAAATATTTATTCCTAAGCAAAATCAAAAATCAAAAAACTAAAAATAAAATTGGGTTGCCTCCCAACAAGCGTTATCGTTTAACGCCCCTAGCTAGGCATAATAGCAATGATAGATCTAGGTATTGCCATCTTTGGTAGGCAATCCATAAGTGGCTCTCATGATAGATTCATATGGTAATTTCATTTTCTTCCTAGGGAAGTGTTCCATGCCTTTCTTTAATGGAAATTGGAATCTAATATTCACTTCCTTCATGTCAATAATTGCACCAATCGTTCTAAGGAAAGGTCTACCAAGAATAATAGGACATGAAGGATTGCAATCTATATCAAGAACGATAAAATCTACGGGAACATAGTTCCTATTTGCAACAATAAGAACATCATTAATTATTCCCATAGGTTTCTTAATAGTGGAATCCTTAAGGTGCAAGTTTAAAGAGCAATCATCAAAATCAAGGAAACCTAGCAAATCGCATAAAGTTTTTGGAATCGTGGAAACAATAGCACCCAAATCACACAAAGCATAGCATTCACGATCTTTAATCTTAATTTTAATAGTAGGTTCCCACTCATCAGAAAGTTTTCTAGGGATAGAAACTTCCAACTCAAGTTTTTCTTCATATGATTGCATCAAGGCATCTACGATATGTTTGGTAAAAGATTTATTTTGACTATAAGCATGAGGAGAATTTAGCACGAATTGCAACAAGGAAATACAATCTATTAAATAACAATTATCATAATTAAATTCCTTGAAATCCAAAATACTGGGTTTATTATCATCTAACATTTTGTTCTCTTTAATCCCACTTTTATCAATTTTAGCATCAAGATCTAAAAACTCTGAATTTTTTGAACGCCTTCTAGGTAAAGGTGGATCATATTCAGTCCCATCATTATCAAGATTCATATTGCAAAACAAAGATTTAATAGGGGACACATCAATAACTTTTAGATCTTCATCTTTATTCTTATAGAAATTTGAAGAACACGCTTTCATAAAACAATCTTTCTTAGCACGCATCCTAGCGGTTCTTTCTTTGCACTCATCAATGGAAATTCGCATGGCTTTGAGAGACTCATTGATATCATGCTTAGGAGGAATAGATCTAACATTCCTAGCCAATTCTATCAACGTCAAGAGAAATTCTATCAACGTTCCTAGCCAATTTATCAACTTTAAGCAATTTTTCTTCAAGCAAAGCATTGAAATTCTTTTATGAATTCATAAACTCTTTAACACTAGTCTCAAATTCAGTGGGCATCTTATTAAAATTTCCATAAGAATTGTTGTAGGAATTACCATAATTATTAGAGGAATTGCTAGGATAAGGCCTAGGATTAAAGTTTCCTCTACACGCGTTGTTGCCAAAATTATTCCTACCAACAAAATTCACATCCATAGATTCATTATTATTCTCAATCAAAGTAGACAAAGGCATATCATTAGGATCAGAGGAAACACTCTTAGTAGCAAATAATTTCATAAGTTCATCCATCTTTCCACTCAAAACATTAATTTCTTCTATCGCATGCACTTTTTTATTAGTAGATCTTTCTGTGTGCCATTGAGAATAATTAACCATCATATTATCTAGGAGTTTAGTAGCTTCTCCTAAAGTGATTTCCATAAAAGTGCCTCCCACGGCCGAATCTAAAAGATTTCTAGAAGCAAAATTCAATCCGGCATAAATTTTTTGTATAATCATCCACAAATTCAAACCATGAGTAGGGCAATTATGTATCATTAATTTCATTCTCTCCCAAGCTTGTGCAACATGTTCATGATCAAGTTGCTTAAAATTCATAATATTGTTTCTAAGAGAGATAATCTTAGCGGAAGGAAAATACTTAGAGATAAAAGCATCTTTGCACTTGTTGCAAGAATCAATACTATTTTTATGCAAACACGAAAACCAAGCTTTAGCACGATCTCTAAGCGAAAAAGGAAATAGCTTCAATTTAACAATATCATTGTCCACATCTTTCTTCTTTTGCATATCACACAAATCAACGAAGCTTTTTAGATGAGTAGCGTCATCTTCACTAGGAAGGCCGGCGAGTTGATCTTCCATGACAAGATTCAACAAAGCAGCATTGATTTCATTCAGTATTGGTAAGAGGAGCAATCGGAGTGCTAAGGAAATCAATATTGTTGGTATTGGTAAAGTCACACAATTTGGTATTATCTTGAGCCATCATGACAAACAAACAATCCAACACACGAGCAAACGAAAAGCAAGCGAAAAAGAGGCGAACGAAAAAGAGAGGGCGAATAAAACGGCAAGGGTGAAGTGGGGGAGAGGAAAACGAGAGGAAATGGCAAATAATGTAATGCGGGAGATAAGGGTTTGTGATGGGTACTTGGTATGTTTACTTTTGCATAGACCTCCCCGACAACGGCGCCAGAAATCCTTCTTGCTACCTCTTGAGCACTACGTTGGTTTTCCCTTGAAGAGGAAAGGGTGATGCAGCAATGTAGCGTAAGTATTTCCCTCAGTTTTTGAGAACCAAGGTATCAATCCAGTAGGAGGCTACGCGCGAGTCCCTCGCACCTACACAAAACAAATAAATCCTCGCAACCAACACGATAAGGGGTAGTCAATCCCTACACGGTCACTTACGAGTGTGAGATCTGATAGATATGATAGGATAATATTTTTGGTATTTTTATGATAAAGATGCAAAGTAAAATAAAGGGACAATTGCATTTTTACCCCTAGTTGGTTCCTACCCACGGGTTTTGCCCTTACTTTTCGAGCTTGCTCAGTTTTGCCCTTACTTTTTCCATCGAGGTTCCTCGAATGCCCTTTGACCATTTGACCTAAACTTTGAAAATTCATAACTAATCATATGAACTCAGAAAAATGCAAATAAGATATCAAAATGTTCAGATAAACATTACCTTTATGGGCATATCATTTGCATTTAGGACAAAAGCATCATTTAAACTACCCGAGGTAATTAATGTTATTAACATTATTAAAAATAAATAGGTATAAGCAATATTTTTTTCATGAATAAAAATTATATGCAAATGTAGGTGATGCTTCCTGAACATCCTGATACCTTATTTGCATTTTCCTGAGTTCGTATCAACTTGTTATGAAGTTTCCAAATAATGGTCAAAGTCATTAGAACATTCATAACAAGTTGATACAAACTCAGAAAAATGCAAATAAGTTATCAGGATGTTCTGAAAACATCACCTACATTTGCATGTAATTTTTATTCTTGAAAAAAATGTGTTTATACCTATTTATTTTTAATAATGTTAATAACATTAATTACCTCAGGTAGTTTAAACGATGCATTTTTCCTGAATGCAAATGATATGCCCATAAAGGTAATGTTTATATGAACATTTTCATATCTTATTTGCATTTTTCTGAGTTCGTATAAATTAGTTATGAATTTTCAAAGTTTTGGTCAAACGGTCAAAGGGCACTCGAGGGACCTCGATGGAAAAAGTAAGGGCAAAACTGAGCAAGATCAAAAAGTAAGGGCAAAACCCGTGGGTAGGAACCAACTAGGGGTAAAAATGCAATTGCCCCTAAAATAAAAGCAAAGGAAAAAGCAACGGAAATAACTAAGTGTTGGAAGATTAATATGATGAAGATAGACCCAGGGGCCATAGGTTTCACTAGTGGCTTCTCTCAAGAGCGGAAGTATTTTATGGTGGGTGGACGAATTACTGTTGAGCAATTGACAGAATTGAGCATAGTTATGAGAATATCTAGGTATGATCATGTATATAGGCATCAAGTCCGAGACAAGTAGACCGACTCCTGCCTGCATCTACTACTATTACTCCACACATCGGCCGCTATCCAGCATGCATCTAGAGTATTAAGTTCACAAGAACAGATTAACGCCTTAAGCAAGATGCCATGATGTAGAGGGATAAATTCATGCAATATGATAAAAAAACCATCTTGTTATTCTCGATGGCAGCAATACAATACGTGCCTTGCTGCCCCTACTATCACTGGGAAAGGACACCGCAAGATCGAACCCAAAGCTAAGCACTTCTCCCGTTGCAAGAAAGATCAATCTAGTAGGCCAAACCAAACTGATAATTCGAAGAGACTTGCAAAGATAACCAATCATACATAAAAGAATTCATAAGATTCAAATATTGTTCAAAGATAAACTTGATCATAAACCCACAATTCATCGGTCTCAACAAACACACCGCAAAAGAAGATTGGGGATGCCATCTAGCTAATAACTATGGACCCGAATGTCTAAGGTAAACTACTCACACTTCATCGGAGAGGCTATGGTGTTGATGTAGAAGCCCTCTGTGATCGATTCCCCTTCCCAGTGAACTCAAACAGGCCCCAAGATGGGATCTCGTGGGTACAGAAGGTTGCAGCGGTGGAATTAGGTTTTTGGCTCCGTATCTGATTGTTTGGGGGTACGTAGGTATATATAGGAGGAAGGAGTACGTCGGTGGAGCAACAGAGGGGCCACGAGGGTGGAGGGCGCGCCCTGGGGGGTAGGCGCCCCCCTACCTCGTGGCTTCCCTGTTGGTTGCTTGACGTAGGGTCCAAGTCTCCTGGATCTTGTTCATTCCAAAAATCACATTCCCGAAGGTTTCATTCCGTTTGGACTCCGTTTGATATTCCTTTTTTGCGGAACTCTGAAATAGGCAAAAAAAACAGCAGATAATATAGGTTAGTCCCAAAAATAATAGGTTAGTCCCAAAATAATATAAAAGTGAATAATAAAGCCCAATAATGTCTGAAACAGAAGATGATATAGCATGGAGCAATAAAAAATTATAGATATGTTGGAGACGTATCATTGTCGCACTTGCCGAAGGTGACAGGGAGGAGGATCTACCCTATGGGGTAGTGGAGCCGCCGGTCACCCCCGAGAAGGCTTGGTACGCTGAAGCTGGTGGTACGACACCTGGAGCCTGTCGAACGTCTCGACGGAGAGGTCACTGAGTCCCTTGCCACCATCGAAGAGTGTTTTGGTGACGAGGACGTTGCTGATGGTAGGCGAGAAGAGCATCGGGAGCGTGCCAGCAGTAGCCGCGCACTTGAGCTGGTCAGTAGAGTCGAAGGTGATGGCGTACTTGGACCACCTTAGCGGACGCATCGCTTCAACCTTAGGGAGGGCCGCATTCACCTCATGAGCGAATTGCTTGAAGATGCGATGGGAGGCAGGGGCTTGAGCACCGCCTAGGATGCAAGCGATGGCACGAGGCTCTTGGAAGCCCCTCGGCCCTGTCATCTTGGTGCTGGTCATCGTTCCTCCTTGGTGGTGGCGGCAGTGGAGGCAGGCCAGTGTTGCCCTGAGGATGGTCCTCACAAGGCTGATCCCTCTAGGGGCCCTCGTGAGGCTAGCCCTACCAGCGGTCCTCGCGGTTGTCCCAGCGTCCCTCGCCTCGGCCTCCTCCACGGCCATAGCCGCGGTCGTTGCGCTCGGGGCAGTGACCGAGGCGCTCATCACGGATGGCCCTCAGCTCTTAGCAGTCATTGGTGTTGTGGTTGTGCATGTTGTGGAAGACGCAGAATGGGCGGCTGCCCCTTGAAGACTCTGGGTGGTTGCAGCCACGCTTCATCTCAGATTTGGTCGCAAGCACAGCTGGGCCCTTGCGCTTCACGTCCTTGGCCTTGGCCTTCTTATCTTCTGGATCGGCCTCCGGGAGCTCGAGGAGGGAGTGGCGCCCTTCCTCGTCTCTCGCACATTTGGTTGCCATGTTGAACATCTCCAAAGCTGAGCACAGGTCCTCGTGTCTGGCGAGCACTTCCTTCATCTTGACATCTTGGACGCCATCAGTGAATGCCGAAATGATAGCCTCGTCCGACACCTTGGGAATCTTGAGGCAAACGTTGGTGAAATGCTGGATGTATTTGTGCATGGTCTCTCCTGGCTGCTGCTTGACGCGCCGCAGGTCACCCGCAGCTGGTGCGCGGTCGTGAGTGCCCTGGAAGTTGGCGATGAAGCGCTCCCGCATTTCATCCCAGGAGGAGATCGATCCCGCAGGGCGGTTCAGGAGCCACGAGTGCGCGCCATCCTTGAGGGCCATGGGAAACCAGTTCGCCATGACCTTCTCGTCACCGTTGGCCGCCTAGATGCTTAGCTCGTAGAGCTGGAGGAACTCAGCAGGGTCGTGGGTGCCTTCGTAGTGTGGAGGTAGGTCTGGCTTGAACTTCCCTGGCTAGACGACGCGGCGCAGCTCCGGGGTGAACGCACGGCAGCCCGCCGAGGTCACGGGAACCCGCCGCGGAGCCTGGTCTTAGCGCTCGCGCACCGCCGCCTTGGGCGGCACGCGGTCTTGACGTGGCGGCGCTGGGAGCGTGCATGCTCTCCTTGGGGCCGCTGCACCACTTGGCAGCTTTCCTCGTCACGCACTGGCGCCCTGTGCGGTGGGTCGCGCCGAGGAGCCTCACGCCTTGGCTCGAGGATGACGTCTTGCCTGGGAGCCGGAGGGGGTGCACCATGGGCCACGTCGCCCGTGAGAGGCGGCGGGGGAGGCAGCGAGTGGGACGGTGCAGGGGCCTCTCTAGCGGCGCTGACGAGCTCGGTGGCGCAGTCTAGCCAGTCCTTGTAGAGGTCATCGGTCAGGCGATAGCACAGAAGCTCGCGTGCCATGAGCAATGCAGCCTACACGTTCGCCGGCCCGCGACGAGCATGGGAAGACGAAGCAACTGCCAGAGTCAGTGATGGAGTGGCAGTGCGTCCATCACGCTGCACAGAAGGCTGAAGCAACGAAGCCTGCTGCTCATGGGCCGCGGGGCCGGTGGCGGCGTTGGCCGCAGGTGATGGGGAATGACGGGGAGCACCGTCACCTGCAGGCTCTGTCTGTGCGACACGGGCGGCAAGGGCGGACCGGCGCTCAGCACGAACTCGACGAGCGTCAGCCATGAGAGCGGTGGAGCGGTGGCGAATCGACCAGCGGAAGAAAGGCTCCGACGCACCCCTACCTGGCGCGCCAAATGTCGGATTCGAGGCTCCGCAGACCCAAGAAAGATTCGACTCTGGGGTGCATGCCAAGAACACAACCACCCCCGTCTTTCAACTCGTCGATCTCACAGCCTAGCCTGATGAACTAGAAAAGAATGGGACAAGGCAGTTTACCCAGGTTCGCGCCACCTTGCGGTGTAATACCCTACTCCTGCTTTGTGGTGGATTAGCCTCGAGGTGGACTGAGGATGAACTGGTACAGGGGAAGAATAACCTCAGGAGGTGTGTTCTTGGGCTGGTGTGAGCTGGTGAGGATGCGGACGGTCTGAATGCTCTCCCCGCTATGGTGGTGGCCAAGCTATATTTATAGTGGCCTTGGTCCTCTTCCCAAAATGAAGGCGGGAAGGGATCCCACAACGGCCAAATTTGAAGGGAGACAACTAGTACATCTTATCCTGATGAAAGGTGGTCTTCTCCTGCAAAGCTTCTGTTCGTGACGTCGTGGTGGGCTCAGCGATGACCTCCATCCTGGCGGTCTTGGTCTTGTAACACGGAAAAATGAAACCTTTGGATGATTCCTCGGGACTCCACGCCTGGGCTTGCCTCTTTAGCACCAAAGAGGAAACCTGATGTACTGCGCCCCCTAGCGCCCGCCTGGCCTTGGTCGTCAAGGCTTGCGTCACCTTAACCTCACGAGGTGGCGTCTGCATAGAAATCTCCGCTCCTCAGGAGCCGGCCTAGGGTGGCCTCTCCCTCCGTAGGTCTTGCCGTCATCCGCCTCGCGAGGGTCTTGTATTGTCGATGCTAAAGATGGGTCGTATCAGGCCGTTGAATGAGCCATGTCGTGGTCCGCAGGCAGGCAAGTTTGGGTACCCCCAGTGCAGAACACCATGTTAGGACCCCGATTCCAAGTCACATCGATCTAGCCGGTAACACCTCATATCACTTTGCGGCCTCATGCACGGTATTTCCACGGGTGTCACCTTACCATGGCCCGGGACCGTTTGCGACTTTTGGCTCACGTATATGATAGTGTCGCTAGCGTCCATATGACAGAGAACCCGGGCCGACATGGCTAGTCGTGAACCCAAAGCGGCACTAACCCATGGGGACATGCATACATGAATCACATCGAGCATGTCGATTTGACGTGTGAATCGGGCTGTAGCACTGGGCTAACAGGACTCCGGGAACCCGGTCATGTGCAGGCTAAGCAGGACTCGGATGTCACCGCGTGACATTTCCCGAAGGGACAGACACGAGTGAACGAAGTGAAACACATACCGGCCAGTCAAGTGTCACGAGCGGTAGTGTTGGGCTAGCAGGACTCCGGTGAACCGGTCAGAAGTGGAGTACTATGGCTCAAGGAAGCACTAGACTACATTTCCCCATAAGAGAGGCTGCCAAGGATAAACAACTAGATTGTCGGATCCCACACATACCAAGCATTTCAAACATACACACAATATGCTCGATATGTGTAAATACAACATGGCATCACAACATAACTCTACGACTCAAGTATTTATTCATTAGGCTCCGAGGAGCGAGATATTACAAACATGGGTCTCATGACCCAACATTCAGAGCATACAAGTCAAAGCACAAGCGAAAGCTTAACATGTTTGAGTACAGACATCTACAAATGAAAAAGGCTTAGAAGCCTGACTATCTACCAGATCATGCCGAGGGCACAGGATCGTAGGTGAGGTAACAAGCTAAACGTCGAAGTCCACACAGAACTACTAGCGAGACTGACGTCTCTCTGCAAAACATAAAATAAGCAAACATGAGTACAAATGTACCCAGCAAGACTTACATCAGAACTAGCTACATATGCATTAGTATCAACAAAGGGGGTGGTGGAGTTTGACCGCTGACCAGCTTTGACCGATGGGCTAACCTGAACTACATCGCAAGTGACTCTTTTGAGGTGGCGCACACGAGTCCACATATTCACCATATCAATACACCACTATGGATCCGCTCCCGTCTTCCTACGAGAACGCCATCCATAGCACTCACGCTTATCTTGCGCATTTTAGAGTATCCACTTTCACTTGTCTATGAACTGTTATAGGCAACCCACAAGTCCTTTTCCTTGGACACGGCTATTCGAATAGATCATATTAACCCTGTAGGGGTGTACTTCTTCACACACGCTCTCGCCACTTACCACCATGTACACGTCGTGTATCTCGGCAACCTTCAAGCGGAAGCCTGGCGAGGGAGTCAGCCACGACCTGACTAACCACACAAGTCTCTCGTCCAGGTTTATCGCCTATTCGGGTTCCATCCGCAAGGAGATCCGGCCGGGGTGTCGCTCACGGCCCCAAATGATGTGTGCAGGGTTCCCAAGTCCACCATCCGGGTGCCACTTGGTACACCGGGCCATCAGGTTTAGTCTGTCCCAAGCCCACCTGCATCGGTGCCACTTGGTAGACTACTAACACTACCTACAAACACCAGAAACTAGTTGCAACTCCTGGACAGAGATCAAGTTGATTAATAAGCCGAGAGGGGCCGAGTTACCGGAACCCAATGTCTGGTAGTAACTCTTCATGGATCACAAACATAGAACTCAGTTCCTGAGGACGGCTGCAATGAGACAACCCACCATGTACTCCTACATGGACTCTCACCGTTACCTTTACCAAATCGTGTTCACACACTTAGCTCACACACAGTAGGACATGTTCACACACCTCCGATTCATCACGATGAATCGGACTGACACAACTCTAAGCAATAGCAGGCATGACGAACAAGCATGAATGAGTAGGCACATCAGGGCTCAAACAACTCCTACTCATGCTAGTGGGTTTCATCTATTTACTGTGGCAATGACAGGTCATGCAGAGGATAAAGGGGTTCAGCTACCGCATCAAGTAATAAATGAATCGTTGTTGTCCTAATGAAGTAAAAGAGAGCAGGAGCGAGAGAGTGGGATTGTATCAGAATGAACAAGTGGGATTTTGCTTGCTTGGCACTTCTGAAGATAATATAGTTCTTCATCGGTGTCATCGAACTCATCGTCGGTACGTCGTTTACTGAGAGGGGACAAACACCGACAAACAAGGAAGAACACAATCAATGATATGCAACAATATGATGCATGATCATGACATGGCAATATGATGTGGTTTGAGCTAATGCAACTAGCAACCAGATTAAATGAAGTTGGTTTGAATCCAAGATTCAAATTCAAACTCCATATGTGGATATTTAAATGCCATATATATGATTTGTGCTAAATAGCAGCTATAAGTTGTTCTAACATGCATGAAAATGGTACAGATGGACAGATTGGATTTTTCTGATCATTTTTCATATATAATTTATCTCATTTGGAGTTACAGTTGAATTTCTATGATTTTTAGAAGTTTGCTATATTTTCTGGAATTTCCTGAATAAGAATAAATCGAGAAAATTAATTATTGCGTCAGCGTTGCGTCATGCTGACCTCAGCAGGTCAACAGACACGGTTCAGGTCAAACCTGACGCGTGGGGTCCACTGGTCAGTCACACACTGCTCTCTGAGTCACGCATGTGGGGGTGAGGTCACCGCGTCGACAAGTCAATGCCGACGTGTGGGGTCGGTCAACAGTGGCGTGGCGGTCAACTGACCTGACTGTGGGGCCCGTGGTGTTAGTTTAAACTAAACAGAAATAAAAACCAGGTTAATTAGAGCGTGGGCCCCAGGTGTCAGTGAGCTAGGGGGGTTAGTTAGGGCGTCATTAGCGCTAAGCACCCAGGGATTAGGCTGGCGGCTAATCGCCGGCGAGGTCAGAGGCGACGCTGGTGCTCGGATTGCGCTACGAGGCATGGTTCGAGCCATGGCTGGGTGTGTTGGAGAGCCCTTGCCGATGCGCGTCGAATGGTGGTGGTGGCCGGGCCTGGGATGGTCGGAATCGACGGCGGCGAGCACGGCTACGGCGGCCGGAGCTCGGGTGGGTTGCGGTTTGGTGTTGCAGCTCGCAAACGATCCAACTAACATCCTGGCCAAGCTATATGTGCGGCCACGAGCTCTTTGGACGCTGACGCGTGACCAAATGGTCACCGGGGTGACGCCGGCGTCGAGCTCGCGCGGCGGCGGGCTTCGGCCTTGACGGAAACAGAGGCTAGAGGAAGCGCTCGAGTGAGGTAATAGGGGGGATTGAGGGAGAGGCTCACGGCGGGGCTAGCAGAGGCGACGGCGAGGTCGGGGAAGCGCTGCAGCTCCTGAATCGACGGCGAGGATCCACGGCGACCGGCGGGGAAAACGGCGGTGCCGGCGGCGTCCACGGCCTTCATGCGCCATGTGGCTCGATAAGGAGGAAGAGGGGGATGAGGCGAAGTTTCTTGGCGCGTCGGCGATGAGTGGGGTGCCGGTGGCCGCAGCGGTGGTCGTCGGCGTCGACGAGATGTTCCGGAAGAGAGCAGAGGGGGATGGGAGAGAGAGCTGCGTGGAGGGGAGAGGTCAAAGGGAAGCAGGGCACTGCGTGGCCTTCAAAGCGACGTCGGGGAGGCGGCGGGAAGCAGGAGGTGGCGGGGCGTGTGCTCGCGTGCGGCGGCCACGCGCGTGCTGTCCTCCTGGCGGGAGGTAGGTGATGACTGGCACTGTGGGCGATGGGCACATGATCTTTGGGCCATTGGGCGCCAGATGGGCTGCAGGTAAGTTAGATAGGTTTTCTGTCCTTTTCTTTTATTTCAGTTTTCTATTTTTTCTGTTTTGTTTTGATTTAGTAAAAATACTAAACCATTTGATAAAATGCTGAAAATAATTGTGGGCACTTATGAAATTATTTCCAACAGCCCTCAACCATTATCAGTATTATTTGGGCAATTAAAATATTTATAGGAATTAAATGCCCAAATGCAAATACTTAATGGATTAATTCAAAAATCTAGAGTGGCCTAGAAAATGTGCACCATTTTTGGTAGTAGTTCTAAACCAATTCAAAAATGATGAACTTTTCTGAAAAGCATTCTGGGTTCATTGAAAATATTTATGGTTGACCCTATTTGATTTAATCTTGGTGCTAGGGTTTATCATCCCCATTTCATATTTCTTTCAAACTTTAAACATGATGCACACAAGAAGGGCTAGCCTAGTGCATACTAGAACTAGGGATGTGACAACTCACCCCTACTAAACAAGAATCTTGTCCCGAGATTCAAGTCGTTGTCACGACCGGATTTTCAATAAAATACTTATTGAGAAACCGATCTTTAGGTCCCAGTATAAGAAGAATTATCCTTACTGGTAGACAAATACTTGAATACAGAAGGCCAGTAGCATTAAATATATTACAGGGTTGAGCTGAGGCTGCTCAACAATTTATTACAAACACGCCAATATTGTACATAAGGGCGGTCATGACATAAGGGCGTGGTGGCATGCTACTGACTTGAGATAAAAGTGGTGGTGGATATATCACAGTGGAGTGGATAACGTAACTCCTAAACTGGCAGCTCATCAAGCGTCGAGGTGAGGCTCGATGAATTTATTTGGGTAGCGGAAGCGGATATAATCTGATGACCAAATCCAGGATCGCACGAGACTGACTGGGACTCCTCTAGGCGTCGTACTCGCTATCGAACTCTTCATCCATGAGATCGCCTTCATCAACATCTGGCCAAATCAACAAGCCAGGTGAGTACTTTGAAACTACTCGCAAGACAGTTCAGACATAAGATATAACAAATGCATGCATGAATGCGTCATGAGCAAATAACAATGCACATTCAAATAATAAATATTGCACAACATGATTTGTAAAAAGGAAGTCGGGCGGTAGTCCTCCCGAAATCCCAACAAAATAACAAAAAACCCGATCAATTATGCGGCGGCGCCTCGAAGGGCAAACAAATAAATAATCATGCCACAGTCGGGCGTCTAAGAGACACCACATAAAGGGCTTATATTGAAAGTAAATAACAAGCATGCCACAGTCGGACGTCTGAGCGACATCACAGAAAGGGCTTATTAGAAAGTAAATAACAAGCGTGCCACAGTAAGACGTCTGAGCGACATCATAGAAAGGGCTTATATAGAAAGTAAATAACAAGCGTGCCGCAGTCGGACGTCTGAGCGACATCACAGAAAGGGCTTATATAGAAAGTAGATAACAAGCATGCCATAGTCGGACGTCTGAGCGACATCGCAGAAAGGGCTTATATTTCATTATTCATATCTGATAAATTCACGAGATATAACGCTCACAAAAAATTATTCAACACACAATAATAAACGGGTTAGTCCATCCACAGGAATAATAGTCTGGCATAAGACTGGATTCACGTTGACACTGGAGTCAAATAGTCTGGCATAAGACTGGCATGCTACAACACTGCCATCTTACCCATTCTCATGCCATCACATGGCCATGCAAACTTATACCCAACAACATATGGATTTTCGAAACTCACTTGTCTCAACTTTGCATGCAACATAACATTTATCGAAATGCTCATAAACATGCCATGAAACTACTTAATGCAAACATGCAACAAACACTCATCATATCAAAAGTTCAAACATGCTTGCCTAGTTCGGAGTAGTCGGAGTCTAGCTTGGCGAAGTTCGCGGTTCCGTCACCTCCTCCGGTATCTACGGTATAAGAAAATACGTACTAACGTAAATACCGTGAGTGCATAGAAAACTGTTCCAAATATATTTCAAATAAATATGACAAAAAACTAGACATAAAAATAAAGATGACAGAAAAAGAATCAATCATAAATCATTTTCTGTTTAAAAGATATAAAGGTTTTAATCCAGGGACTCATCTGTAATGAAATAGAAAGTTTCCAGGGGTCAACTTATAAAAACAGAAAACGCTTCGGCTAAAAAGCCGTCAACTTCAAAGGGAAACGTATTCTGCCTGAAGGCGTCAGAAAACGGTTCGAAAAAAGGAAAATACTGACGGGGGGTCCCACCCGTCTGGTTTGAAATTTCGAACGGGGGGTGGGGAACAGAGCTCGTCGGCCGAGAGTGCGGTGGAGTCGCCGGGCGGCATCCACGGCGAAAGTTGGGAGGATCGGAGAGTACCCACGTGCTCAGTGTGTCCTTCCGCGTTGGTGGGTGGTGGTGGTTGTCGTCGGTGAGCACCACGTCGACGGCGGTCCTTGCTCCAAATGGACGGCTCGGGGTGAAGGTGGATCTCGTCGGGGAGGGCTGCGGAGGTCAAATTGAAGCCGGGGTTAGATCACTGGGTGCTCGAGGAGACTACGAACGAGGTTTGGGTGGCGGGGATGGCCTCACCGGAGTGGATCGAGCTGGTGGCCGAGGTGGATCGAGGCGGCCGGAGTTGGGGGAGGAGACCTCCTCGAGGTCCTCCTAGTGGCATGGCGGGGTTCTGGTGGGGTGCAGTGGTGGTGCGTGCTCGAGAACGAGCTCAGGACCTCCTTTTATAGGCGATCTGAGGCGGTGGCCGCAAACGGGGATCTCCGGCGATGGTTACGGCGGCGCAGTGCTTGGTCGGGGAGAATTAGGGGGTTGAGCATCAACGTGGAGGTCCACGGGCTCCGTTTAGCAGCTAACCTTGGCTGGATTGGGCGTGCTGGGTGGTTTCGATAGAACGGGGCAGCGCGGGCCCGTAGGCGGCAGAGGGCGCGCCCTGTGCTTGCCGGGCCACGGCGACGGTGCTGCGGTGTGTGCTGGCATGCATGAGGCCACGCGGAGGGCTAGGGAGCGTTAGGCGGCATGTAATGGCGAGTGGCCAGCGCTCCGCTGGCCGCCACGGGTGGCTCTGCCATCGCAGAAGCTGCCGGCGTCGGCGATGCTCGCCGCCACCGACACCTGCTTCCGTCCAAGAGGGCGTGCGGTGCTCTGGTCAAGGAGGAGAGGCCGTGCGCAACACGCCAGGGTGCACTGGTGATCGATGACAAGGCACTGACGAAAAACGACATCATCAACACTAAAACTCTGAATTTTATCAAACTGCATATGAACAAAGGCCGGCCAAGTGTTTGATGAAATGATTCAAGCATGAGAAAAATTTATCTGGGCTGATCTTTGGTGTGGTGGTCTCTCAAAGCACCTGGGGCTGCCTGAATTCTTGTGAAATTTTTTGAGAAAGTAAAATATGTATTTCACCAAAAATGATGAACCTGGTCCAAACTTGCAGAAGTTGAAACTTGAAAATTTTGAAAAGAGGAAGAGTGGATCTTGATGGATCTAGGTTGGGGGTGCTAAGGACTATCCAGAGGAGTTGGTTTGAGATCAAAACTCAAAGGAAAACAGGTACTTCCTTTGTAAATAATCTAGGCTTAGAATAAATGACAGAATTGTTTTTGGGGAAATAATAAATGAAATAAAATCCAAAAAATGGTTTGGACCTGTTGGAACAGAATGTTTGGGTTGCCCCAAAGTGGAGGGAGGGGTTTTGGAAGAATTTACCACATGAGGCATGGTAAAACCAAGGATGGTTCAAAACAAAAGAGTAGCTCCAAAACCCATAGGGTTTCTTTTTAAAAGAAAAATAAATTCCAAAAATATATTGAGATGGGAAAAAATCAGAAGAAAGGTTTTTTAATAACCAAACACCAGGGTTGAAGAAGATACAAAAAAATAAAATCCCTTGCCATGGGGAAAAGTCTTGAGAGAGAGAGAGAGGTTTTTGGAAGGATTTAAATGACCTTCTTCGAATCAAACAAGGTTTTTGTTGAAAAATAAAAAAAAATTGGAGTGTCACAACACCTACCCCCTTAGGAAAAATCTTGTCCCCGAGATTTCAGCAGATCCTCAAATAAGTGTGGGTGCTCTGTCCGAAGAAAATCCTCTCTTTCCCAAGTTGTTTCATTCTCGGTGTGATTGCTCCACTGAACTCTGGAAAACTTGATGGTTTTCTGTCGGGTCCTCCTTTTAGATTCCTCCAATATTTTTATTGGACGTTCCCGATAGGTGAGGTCTGGTTGCACATCAATGTCTTCATGGGATACTTGCTTCTCTGGGTTGCTCACGCACTTCCTCAACTGTGAGACGTGGAACACGTCGTGGACATCGGATAATTCTTCGGGTAAGTCTAGCTGGTAGGCTACTGTGCCTCTTCGTGCCACTATACAGAAGGGTCCGATGAATCTTGGTGCTAGCTTTCCGTTAACCTTGAATCGTTGCAGGCCCCTCATAGGGGATACTCGTAGGTACACAAACTCACCGGGTTCTTAACTAACTCCCCGATGTTTTTGATCGTAATAACTCTTCTGTCAACTTTGAGCTGTCTTGAGTCGATCCCTAATTATCTTAACTTTATCTTCAGCCTCCTTGAGCATGTCTGGGCCGAAGATATGGTTGTCTCCGGTTTCTGACCAATTTAGCGGGGTACGACATCTTCGCCCGTACAGGGCTTCAAATGGTGCCATTTGCAGGCTGGCTTGGTAACTGTTGTTGTATGCGAATTCCGCATATGGCAAGCTTTCTTCCCAACTGATTCCATAGGTGAGGACACATGCTCTCAGCATGTCTTCTAAAATTTGGTTTACGCATTCGGTTTGTCCATCAGTCTGGGGGTGGTAGGCGGTACTAAACGCCAGTTGAGTTCCCAGAGCTTGTTGTAATTGATCCCAAAATCGGGAGACGAATTGAGTGCCTCTGTCTGATATTATTGTCTTTGGGACTCCATGCAAGCGCACGATACGGAAAGGTAAAGCCTGGCAAGCTTCTGAGTGGTGTGGGTTGTCTTCACGGGGATGAAGTGTGCGACCTTAGTCAGTCTATCTGTGATGACCCATATGGCATCATTCCTGTGTCGTGACCGACGTAGTCCAACAATAAAATCCATTCCAATTTCGTCCCATTTCCACTCGGGTATCTTATTTGGTTGTAAAAGTCCGCCGGCTTCGGTGCTCGGCCTTGATGCGTTGACAAGAATCACAACATGCAATGAACGTGGCTATGTCCATTTTATACCGTGCCACCAAATTTTTCCTGAAGATCCTTGTACATTTTTGTTCCTCCAGGATGGATTGAATACGGAGCGGTGTGGCCTTCAGCTAAAATTTGCTGTTTAAGGTCCTCGATATTTGGTACGCAAAGCCTATCTCCGTACCACAATATTCCCTGCTCGTCTATGATGAATTCTGAGGCCTTGCCCAAACTCACTTTCCGTTTTATGCCTTCAATGCTGGGTGCCCATCTTTGAGCCTCCTTAATCCTTTCTATCGTGGTAGGCTGGATTTCCAAATTCAACACACTGCCTTCGGTGACCACCATTAAGTTGAGTTTAGCAAACTCCTGCCGAAACTCAGGTCTCAGGTTTGGTAGGTTGTCGTTGTCCGAGCTAGGGTTCCGACTTAGAGCATCTGCCATTACATTTACTTTTCCTGGATGGTAGTGGATTCCAACATCATAATCCTTCACTAATTCTAACCAGCGTCGTTGCCGTAAGTTGACTTCCGGTTGTGTGAAAATATACTTGAGGCTCTTATGGTCTGTGCATATTTCACAACGATTTCCAAGTAGGAAGTGTCTCCACTCTTTGAGTGCATGGATGACTGCTGCCAACTACAGGTCATGAGTAGGGTAATTTTCTTCGTGCTTGCGAAGTTGTCTGGAGACATATGCGACCACCTTGCCTTCTTGCATCAATACGCACCCGAGGCCCTTCCGGGATGCGTCACAATACACCTCAAAATTCTTGTGTATGTCGGGCACAATTAATACTGGTGCTGTCGTCAATTTCCTTTTTAGCTCTTGGAAACTTTTCTCGCAAGCTTCAGTCCATTCAAACTTCTTGTCCTTCTTGAGTAACTGCGTCATTAGCTTTGCTATGGTGGAGAATCCTTCAATAAATCTTTGGTAGTATCCTGCCATTCCCAAGAAACTTCAGACGTCTGCTATTACCGGCTGGTGGTTTCCAGCCAAGTATGGCCTTGACCTTTTTCGGGTCTACGGCAATACCTTCTTGGGTCAGTATGTGGCCCAGAAAGCCTAACTGTCTTAGCCAAAATTCACATTTGCTGAACTTGGCGTACAATTGATGTTTCCTGAGTTCTCCTAGTACAATTCGGAGATGTTCAGCGTGCTCTTCTGGTGTCTTGGAGTATATCAGAATATCGTCGATGAATACCACAACAAACTTGTCCATAAACTTCATAAATACTTTGTTCATGAGGTGAACAAAATATGCGGGGGCGTTTGTTAGTCCAAACGGCATTACTATAAACTCATACAGTCCGTATCTGGAGGTGAAGGCTGTCTTGGGGATATCCTCTGTTTGTACTTTTAATTGATGGTATCCCGACCTTAAGTCAATTTTTGAGAAGACCTTGGCCTGAGCGAGCTGATCAAATAGATCATTTATCCGTGGCATTGGGTTTTTGTTCTTGATTGTGACCATGTTATGTGCTCGATAGTCTATACACAATCTCAGTGTCCCATCCTTTTTCTTGGCAAATAAAATTGGTTAACCCCAAGGTGAGGAACCGGCTCGTATATATCCTTTGTCCAGTAATTCTTTTATTTGCTTCTTCAATTCTACCAACTCGGATGGTGCCATTCTGTATGGTTTCTTGTAAATGGGAGCGGTTCCGGTTGCCAGCTCAATGCTGAATTCTATCTCTCGGTCTGGCGGCATGCCTGGTAGTTCTTCGGGAAATACGTCTGGAAACTCACACACTACTGGAACTTTGCTTAACTCAGAAACGTCCACCTTGTTCAACCCCGGTTGCCGAGATATTTATCTCTCTTTGGCTGAAACCTTTATTGTCTTCCCATGATAGTGGGTGAGAATTACGGGTCCGTTTGAAGCAGTCAATAAAACCTTTGTTGGTGGTTAACCAATCCATCCCTAGGATGACATCCAGTCCTTTATTTTCCAATACAATAAGGTTGGCGTGAAACTTCAATCCTTCAAATTCAATAACCACACCTTGGCAGTAAATCTGAGTCACTTGCTTAATCCCAGGGGACTTGATGATCATGGATTTTTCCAAGGGAAGCATCGAAAAATTGTTTTGCAAAGCAAATCTCTTCGAAATGAACAAGTGAGAAGCTCCAGAATCAAACAAAACCGTGGCAGGTATTGTGTTGACAAGGAACGTACCGAGTACGATATCTGGGGCGTTTTGTGCTTCTTCTCTGGTCACGTGGTTCAGATGACCCTTCCTGTGGTTGTTATTGGGGTTGAAATTGTTTCGCTTGGGCGCTAAATTATTGCCACCGTTGTTCGGCTTTGGGGTCGAGTTTCTTGGCTTGGGGCACTGCTTGGCATAGTGCCCTTCTTCTCCACAAGCGTAGCAAGTAATGCCTGCGCGATATGTGAACTCTCTGTCCCTTGCATGGAAATTCTTGATTGGGTGTGAAACATTCGTCGTGGGTTTGTGTGTCCCACCTTTCTGAAAATCTGTCTTACTTTGGTGGTTGCGAGCAAGAGTAGTCTGGTCCCTGTTTCGCTTCCGGAAATCTTCCAAGCTGCGTCGCTCATTTTCCAAGGTAATCGCTTTATCCACCAGTGTTTTGAAATCAGGGAAAGTGTGCACGACCAGCTGGCATTTAAGCGCGGGTGCCAGACCGTCCAGGAATTTTTCCATCTTCTTGCTTTTAGTCATACGCTCTTCGTTGGTGTAGCGAGACAACAGAGTAAACTGACTGTTGTATTCTGACACCGTCATGGTCCTTTGTTTGAGATCATCAAACTCTCTCTTCTTGATCTTCCTAACACTTTTAGGAATGTGCGTCCCATGAAAACCTTCTTTGAACTCTTCCCAGGTTATTTCATTTTCGTTGGGGTGCATGTGTAGGAAATTTTCCCACCATGATGCAGCTGCTCCGGTGAAATAGTGCGGTGCATAGAATACTTTCTCCCGATCTGAACACTGTGCAATAATTAATTTTCTTTCCATGTCTCGAAGCCAATCATCGGCCTCAAGAGGTTTGTCAGTATGAGAAAATGTTGGGGGACGCGTCTTCTGTAGCTCAGACAACTTGGATTGCTGCTGATACTGTCCACGGTGATTTCCCATATTGATGACTTGGTTCATCATTTCCTGATGTTGTTGCTGACTCTGTTCATAAAGGCGGCATACTTGGGAAAACACTGTTTCACTGCCCTGTTGACTTGATTGTCCCTGTGTGAAATTGTTGCTTGTTTGTGTGCCAAAATTTTCCTCGGGCGGATTTGGCATGGAGCGCGTCCAAGGACGAGACATTTTTCACTCTGGGGATACATTTTGTAAAACTCATAAGAAAATAAATTGAGTCGCCAAAGTTAATAAATCCATAACGACGGAAAATTTTAAAAACTCCAAGATTTTTTTAAGAGAATAAACGATTGCGCATGGAGAAGGGCTATTACATATCTTACACGCAAGCAGTAATTATACAATACATCACTCAGGATATGCGTACATATTCCTGACATGTTATTTAGGCTAGTGCACTTCTCCCAGTTCCTACATGATGCACAAACAAGCTACTTCTCACAACCTATGTACATATAAACATATCGTACAAGTCGGTACATCGCATGGCGGCTAAGCTGGCTTCGATCGGAGATGGTAAGGATCTCCCTTGGCCTGCCGAGGGTGAGGCGCAGTGAGGCTGGGGACTCAACCTCCTCGCTAATAGGCTCCAGACGTGAAGCGCTGCGCTGAGTTGATGGAGCAGGCGCCATAGGCAGAGCAACACGAACAGGAGTGGGCGCAATAGGTGGTGCAGAATGGACTGAAGTGTGCGCAATGACTTGGTTGAACTCCTCAGTGGTAGGCAGGCGACGAGCAGTGGCGAGGATGGCAGGTGAATAAGATGCCAAGGACGAGACGAAAGTCAGCGATGGTGCGGTGTGCAGGAGCTCCCTCCTATTGGCGGCACAGCCATGGACTGAGTCCATGTGGGCAGCCACAAGGTCGTCCCCCAGGTTGTCGAAGGCTGACTCCAGAGCCCGGAGGTACTCGACAAGCATCTCAATAGCCTCGTCTCGCTCTCCTCTGGGGCAAGCGAATGAGTAGTGACAGGTGTATGGCACGTGGCATGGAAGGTAGCGGTAGCGACGAGTCTTCATCGAAGGAAGAACATCTCGGAGACGAGCTATCACCTCACGGGCAGCCATCTGCATAGCATGCCTCTCCGTAGGCATGGCTCTCCCCAAGAACCGGAAGCAGCGTAACTCAACACACCGTCCCTTGAATTGCACCGCGGCCTGGTGCATGGTCAGACTGTCGTTGATCTTGTCTTTGGTAGAGTGTGAAGACTGGGCGCGGATGGCCCCATCACGACTGGACGATGAAGGAGAGGAGCTTCACGAACCCCTCAGCACGTTGGGGAACACTGTGACTCACAGTCGTTGCCAGCCATCTACAAAAGTAGGCAAAAATTCTGAATGGTCGGATCATAAATTTATGCTGACTGTCATAAAATGACTAAATTTGCAAAAATATGAGTAAACTCTATTATGCTAATAACCGATTAGCGATCGCACCTAGTGGCTTCCCTACAGGCCTGGCTCGGGTACCAAGTTTGTCACGACCGGATTTTCAATAAAATACTTATTGAGAAACCGATCTTTAGGTCCCAAAGATAAGAAGAATTATCCTTCTTGGTAGACAAATACTTGAATACGTAAGGCCAAGAGCATTAAATATATTACGTGGTTGAGCTGAGGCTGCTCAACAATTTATTACAAACACGCCAATATTGTACATAAGGGCGGTCATGACATAAGGGCGTGGTGGCATGCTACTGACTCGAGATAAAAGTGGTGGTGGATATATCACAGTGGAGTGGATAACGTAACTCCTAAACTGGCAGCTCATCGAGCGTCGAGGTGAGGCTCGATGAATTTATTTGGGTAGCGGAAGTGGATATAATACAGTGACCAAATCAAGGATCGCACGAGATCGACCGACTCCTCTAGGCGTCGGACTCGCTATCGAACTCTTCATCCATGAGATCGCCTTCATCAACATCTGGCCAAATCAACAAGCCAGGTGAGTACTTTGAAACTACTCGCAAGACAGTTCGAACATAAGATATAACAAATGCATGCATGAATGCGTCATGAGCAAATAACAATGCACATTCAAATAATAAATATTGCACAGCATGATTTGTAAAAAGGAAGTCGGGCGGTAGTCCTCCCGAAATCCCAACAAAATAACAAAAAACCGATCGGGTGTCTGGAGCGACGCCTCGAAGGGCAAACAAATAAATAATCATGCCACAGTCGGGCGTCTAAGAGACACCACATAAAGGGCTTATATTGAAAGTAAATAACAAGCATGCCACAGTCGGACGTCTGAGCGACATCACAGATAGGGCTTATTAGAAAGTAAATAACAAGCGTGCCACAGTAAGACGTCTGAGCGACATCATAGAAAGGGCTTATATAGAAAGTATATAACAAGCGTGCCGCAGTCGGACGTCTGAGCGACATCGCAGAAAGGGCTTATATAGAAAGTAGATAACAAGCATGCCACAGTCGGACGTCTGAGCGACATCGCAGAAAGGGCTTATATTTCATTATTCATATCTGATAAATTCACGAGATATAACGCTCACAAAAAATTATTCAACACACAATAATAAACGGGTTAGTCCATCCACAGGAATAATCATTTAGCCGGACTTATCACTCATGTAATTTCACCGGAGTTTTTGTCACTGAGACTGACAAGATAAGTTGAACATAGTACTCGGACATGGATAAGATGATTCAGGATTTTGACTCTGCAGAGTTTGTACTAATTACCCACAGCCAACGGATTTCCGTAGTCACGAATGACTAGTTCCGTTTATGGTATTTCGGTAGAAACACATCTAACCAGTACACACCCATCCCACCTCACGATGCCGTGAATCACCCTAGACAACGCTCAAGAAAAACTTTGAGACGGGGATATCACAACCTCGAATATCATGGGATTAAATTTATATATCTGGCGCTCTAAGGGTGCCCCCTCTCGGTCCCAACCGAATCACCCATGCCCCCTAATCGGATGATCGGCTTTAATCCAGGGCCATGGAACCCTCATCACGGCCTCTCTATTTGGTGTGTACCAGGAAAGAGGTTTGCAACTTACTAAGCCATATGCCTTGCGGAAAACATGTGGTAGTACCGAAGGGAAAACGGATGAAAACATGACTAGATTCACGTTGACACTGGAGTCAAATAGTCTGGCATAAGACTGGCATGCTACAACACTGCCATCTTACCCATTCTCATGCCATCACATGGCCATGCAAACTTATACCCAACAACATATGGATTTTCGAAACTCACTTGTCTCAACTTTGCATGCAACATAACATTTATCGAAATGCTCATAAACATGCCATGAAACTACTTAATGCAAACATGCAACAAACACTCATCATATCAAAAGCTCAAACATGCTTGCCTGGTTCGGAATAGTCGGAGTCTAGCTTGGCGAAGTTCGCGGTTCCGTCACCTCCTCCCAGATTCTACGGTATAAGAAAATACGTACTAACGTAAATACCGTGAGTGCATAAAAAAGTGTTCCAAATATTTTTCAAATAAATATGACAAAACACTAGACAGAAAAATAAAGATGACAGAAAAAGAATCAATCAAAAATAATTTTATGTTTAAAAGATAAAGATTTTAATCCAGGGACTCATCTGTAATGAAACAGAAAGTTTCCAGGGGTCAACTTATAAAAACAGAAAACGCTTCGGCTAAAAAGCCGTCAACTGCAAAGGGAAATGTATTCTGCCCGAAGGCGTTTTCAGAAAACGGTTCGAAAAAAAGAAAATACTGACGGGGGGTCCCACCTGTCAGGTTTCAAATTTCAAACGGGGGGGGGGGAGAACAGAGCTCATCGGTGCCCTAGAGCTGCGGTGGTCGCCGGCGGTGATCCACGGCGAGTTGGGAGGATCGGAGAGTACCTACATGCTCAGTGTGTCCTTCCACGTCGGTGGGTGGTGGTGGTTGTCGTCGGCGAGCACCACGTCGACGGCGGTCCTTGCTCTGGCGATCGGCGGCTCGGGTGAAGGTGGATCTCGTCGGGGAGGGCTGCGGAGGTCAAATTGAAGCCGGGGTTAGATCACTGGGTGCTCGAGGAGACTACCGACGAGGTTTGTGCGGCGGGGATGGCCTCACCGGAGTGGATCGAGCTGGTGGCCGAGGCGGATCGGGGCGGCCGGAGATGGGGGAGGAGACCTCCTCGAGGTCCTCCTAGTGGCTTGGCGGGGTTCTGGTGGGGTGCAGTGGTGGTGCATGCTCGAGAACAAGCTCGGGACCTCCTTTTATAGGGGATCCGAGGCGATGGCCGCGAACTGGGATCTCCGGCGATGGTTACGGCGGCGCAGTGCTTGGTCGGGGAGATTAGGGGGTTGAGCATCAACGTGGAGGTCCACGGGCTCCGTTTAGCAGCTAACCTTGGCTGGATTGGGCGTGCTGGGTGGTTTCGACAGAACGGGGCGGCGTGGGCCCGTCGGCGGCAGAGGGCGCACCCTGTGCTTGCCGGGCCACGGCGACGGTGCTGCGGTGTGTGCTGGCATGCATGAGGCCACGCGGAGGGCTAAGGAGCGTTGGGCGGCGCAGAATGGCGTAGCGAGCTGGCGGTGGCTCCGTTGGCCGCCACGGGTGGCTCTGACACCGCAGAAGCTGCCGGCGTCGGCAATGCTTGCCGCCACCGACACCTGCATCCGTCCAAGAGGGCGTGCGGTGCTCTGGTCAAGGAGGAGAGGTCGTGCGCAACGCGCCAGGGTGCACTGGTGATCGATGACAAGGCACTGACGAAAAACGACTAATCACAACACGAAACTCTGAATTTTACTGAAAGTGTACAGGAACAGTGCCGGCCAATTGTTTGATGAAATGATTCAAGCATGAGAAAATTTTATCTGGGGCTGATCTTTGGTGTTGTGGTCTCTCAAAGCACCTCGGGGCTGCCTGAATTTTTGTGAAATTTTTGGAGAAAGTAAAATATGAATTTCACCAAAAATGGTGAACCTGGTCCGAACTTGCAGAGGTTGAAACTTGAAAATTTTGAAAAGAGGAAGAGTGGATCTTGATGGATCTAGGTTGGGGGTGCTAAGAACTATCCAGAGGAGTTGGTTTGAGATCAATAATTAAAGTAAAACATGTACTTCCTTTGTAAATAATCTAGGCTTAGAATAAATGACATAATTGTTTTTGGGGAAATAATAAATGAAATAAAATCCAAAAAATGGTTTGGACCTGTTGGAACAGAATGTTTGGGTTGCCCCAAAGTGGAGGGAGGGGTTTTGGAAGAATTTACCACATGAGGCATGGTAGAACCAAGTGAAGGAAATATGCCCTAGAGGCAATAATAAAGTTATTATTTATTTCCTTATTTTATGATAAATGTTTATTATTCATGCTAGAATTGTATTAACCGGAAACATAATACATGTGTGAATACATAGACAAACAGAGTGTCACTAGTATGCCTCTACTTGACTAGCTCGTTAATCGAAGATGGTTATGTTTCCTAACCATAGACATGAGTTGTCATTTGATTAACGGGATCACATCATTGGTTGAATGATCTGATTGACATGACCCATTCCATTAGCATAGCACCTGATCGTATAGTTTGTTGCTAGTGCTTTTCTTCATGACTTATACATGTTCCTATGACTATGAGATTATGCAACTCCGTATGCACGAGGAACACTTTGGGTGCTACCAAACGTCACAACGAATCGGGTGATTATAAAGGTACATTACAGGTGTGTCTCCGAAGGTACATGTTGGGTTGGCATATTTCGAGATTAGGATTTGTCACTCCGATTGCCTGGAGAGGTATCTCTGGCCCTCTCGGTAATGCACATCACATAAGCCTTGCAAGCATTGCAACTAATGAGTTAGTTGTGAGATGATGTATTACGGAACGAGTAAAGAGACTTGCGGTAACGAGATTGAACTAGGTATTGGATACCGACGATCGAATCTCGGGCAAGTAACATACCGATGACAAAGGGAACAACGTATGTTGTTATGCGCGGTCTCGACCGATAAAGATCTTCGTAGAATATGTAGGAGCCAATATGGGCATCCAGGTCCGCTATTGGTTATTGACCGAGAGGTGTCTCGGTCATGTCTACATAGTTCTCGAACCCGTAGGGTCCGCACGCTTAACGCTTCGATGGCCATTACTATGAGTTGTTATGATGTTTCTGTACGAAGGTTGTTCGAGTCCCGGATGAGATCACGGACGTGACGAGGAGTCTCGAAATGGTCGAGACATAAAGATTCATATATTGGAAGACTATGTTTGGACATCGGAAGTGTTCCGGTGAAATTGGGAATTTTACCAAGTACCGGAGGTTACCGGAACCCCGGAATACTAATGGGCCAACATGGGCCTTAGTGGAAAGGAGAGAAGGGGGCCCAAGTGCTGGCGCACCTTTCCCCCTTCCCTAGTCCTATTAGGACTAGGAGAAGGGGGCGCCCCCCCTCTCTCTCCCTTCCCACTTGGGGAAACCTAGTTGGACTAGGATTGGGGGGAATCCTACTCCTAGTAGGAGTAGGACACCTGGCGCACCAAGCCTTGGCCGCCAGCCCCTCCCTTCCCTCCTTTATATGTGAGGCGGGGGCACCCCATGACACACAAGTTGATCCTTGAGATCTTTCCTTAGCCGTGCAGCGGTGCCCCTTCCACCATATTACACCTCGAAAATACCGTGGCGGAGCTTAGGCGAAGCTCCCGCTACCGGTGGAACATCATCATCGTCACCACGCCGTCGTGTGAAACTCTCCCTCAACACTCGGCTGGATCGGAGTTCGAGGGACGCCATCGAGCTGAACGTGTGCAGAACTCGGAGGTGCCGTGACGCTCGGGTACTTGGATCGGCTGGATCGTGAAGAAGCACGACTACTTCCTCTACGTATGCGTCAACGCCTGCTGCTGGTCTACGAGGGTATGTAGACAACACTCTCATCTCGTTGCTATGCATCACCATGATCTTGGCGTGATCGTAGGAAAATTTTTGAAATTACTACGTTACCCAACAAGTGGCATCCGAGCCTAGGTTTTTATGGTTTGATGATATGCACGAGTAGAACACAAGTGAGTTGTGGACG
Source organism: Aegilops bicornis (assembly GCA_021605145.1). NCBI lineage: Eukaryota > Viridiplantae > Streptophyta > Magnoliopsida > Poales > Poaceae > Aegilops > Aegilops bicornis. The sequence goes on from CM038675.1 coordinate 216,111,648, forward strand.
ATACAAGTCATACTACCTACCAGCATGTCATACTTTGGTTCAGCGGTATTGTTGGAAAGACGATCCAGACCAACCTTACGCTGCATTTTACGCGAGACCGGTTCCTCGACGTGCTTTGCACATAGATGGCTTGTGGAAGACTGTCTCCAACTTTAGTTGAACTGAGTGTGGCATACGCCCGGTCCTTGAGAAGGTTAAAACGGAGTCTATTTGACGAAGTATCGTTGTGGTTTTGATGCGTAGGTAAGAACGGTTCTTGCTCAGCCCGTAGCAGCCACGTAAAACTTGCAACAACAAAGTAGAGGACGTCTAACTTGTTTTTGCAGGGCATGTTGTGATGTGATATGGTCAAGACGTGATGCTATATTTTATTGTATGAGATGATCATGTTTTGTAACCGAGTTATCGGCAATCGGCAGTGAGCCATATGGTTGTCGCTTTATTGTATGCAATGCAATCGCCTGTAATGCTTTACTTTATCACTAAGCGGTAGCGATAGTCGTAGAAGCATAAGTTTGGCGAGACGACAACGATGCTACGATGGAGATCAAGGTGTCGCTACCGGTGACGATGGTGATCATGACGGTGCTTCGGAGATGGAGATCACAAGCACAAGATGATGATGGCCATATCATATCACTTATATTGATTGCATGTGATGTTAATCCTTTATGCATCTTATCTTGCTTTGATTGACGGTAGCATTATAAGATGATCCCTTACTAAATTATCAAGAAGTGTTCTCCTGAGTATGCACCGTTGCAAAAGTTCTTCGTCTTTGAGACACCACGTGATGATCGGGTGTGATAGGCTCTACGTTCAAATACAACGGGTGCAAAACAGTTGCACACGCAGAATACTCAGGTTATACTTGACGAGCTATGCATATAAGATATGACCTCGGAACACGGAGACCGAAAGGTCGAGCGTGAATCATATAGTAGATATGATCAACATAGTGATGTTCACCATTGAAACTACTCCATCACACGTGATGATCGGTCATGGTTTAGTTGATTTGGATCACGTAATCACTTAGAGGATTAGAGGGATGTCTGTCTAAGTGGGAGTTTTTAATATGATTAATTAAACTTAAATTTATCATGAACTTAGTCCCGGTAGTATTTTGCAAATTATGTTGTAGATCAATAGCTCGCGTTGTTGCTTCCCTATGTTTTTTATATGTGTTCCTAGAGAAAATTGTATTGAAAAATGTTAGTAGCAATGATGCGGATTGGATCCGTGATCTGAGGTTTATCCTCATTGCTGCACGTAAGAATTATGTCCTTGATGCACCGCTAGGTGACAGACCTATTGCAGGAGCGTATGCGCACGTTATGAACGCGTTTGGCTAGCTCAATATGATGACTACTTGATAGTTTAGTGCACCATGCTTAACGGCTTAGAATCGGGACTTCAAAGGCGTTTTGAACGTCATGGACCATATGAGATGTTCCAGGAGTTGAAGTTAATATTTCAAAGAAATACCCGATTTGAGAGATAAGGAAGTCTCCAACAAAAGTTCTAAAGCTAAAAGATGGAGGAGAATCGCTCAACTAGTGAGCATATGCTCAGATTGTCCGGGTACTTCAATCGCTTGAATCAAGTGGGAGTTAATCTTCGAGATAAGATAGTGATTGATGTAATTCTCTAGACACCATCACTAAGTTAGTAGAACTTCGTGATGAACTATAGTATGCAAGGGATGACGAAAACGATTCGAGCTCTTCGTGATGTTGAAATCGACGAAGGTAGAAATCAAGAAAGAGCATCAAGTGTTGATGATTGACAAGACCACTAGTCTCAAGGAAAAGGGCAAAGGGAAGAAGGGGAACTTCAAGAAGAACGGCAAGCAAGTTGCTGCTCGAGTGAAGAAGCCCAAGTCTGGACCTAAGCACGAGACTAAGTGCTTTTGCTGCAATAGAACTGGTCACTGGAAGCGGAAACTACCCCAAGTATTTGGTGGATAAGAAGGATGGCAAAGTGAAACAAAGGTATATTTGATATACAGATTATTGATGTGTATTTTACTAGTGTTCGTAGCAACCCCTCGGTATTTGATCTGGTTCGGTTGCTAAGAGTAGTAACTTGAAACGGAGTTGCGTATGAACAGAAACTAGTTGAAGGGGAAGTGACGATGAGTGTTGGAAGTAGTTCCAAGATTGATATGATCATCATCACACACTCCCTATATTTACATGAATAAAACCTTATATGGTTACACACCCAATGAAAATGGTTCATTGGATCTCGATCATAGTGATACACATATTCATAATATTGAAACCAAAAGATACAAAGTTAATAATGATAGTGCAACTTATTTGTGGCACTGCCGTTTAGGTCATATCGGTGTAAAGCGCATGAAGAAAACTCCATGTCGATGGACTTTCGAATCACTTGGTTATGAATCATTTGATGCTTGCGAACCGTGCCTTTTGGGCAAGATGACTAAAACTCCGTTCTCCGGAACAATGGAACAAGCTCTTGACTTATTGGAAATAATACATACCGATGTATGAGATTCAATGAGTGTTAATGCTCGTGGCAAGTATCATTATTTTCGACCTTCACAGATGATTTGAGCAGATATGCGTATATCTTCTTGATGAAACATAAGTCTGAAATAGTTGAAAAGTTCAAAAGAATTTCAGAGTGAAGTAGAAAATCATCGTAACAAGAAAATAAAGTTTCTTTGATCTGATCGTGGAGATGAATATTTGAGTTACGAAGTTTGGTCTTCAATTAAAACAAAGTGGAATAGTTTCACAGCTCACGCCACCGGAACACCACAAGGTTATGGTGTGTCCGAACGTCATAACCGTACTTTATTTTGATATGGTGCGATCAATGATGTCTCTTACCGATTTACCACTATCGCTTTTGGGGTTATGCATTAGAGACAGCTGCATTCACGTTTAAAAGGGCACCATCTAAATCCGTTGAGATGACACCGTATGAACTATGGTTTAACAAAGAAACCTAAGTCGTCGCTTTCTTAAAATTTGGAGTTGTGATGCTCATGTGAAAAGGTTTCACCTGATAAAGCTCGAACCCAAATCGGAGAAATGCGTCTTCATAGAATACCCAAAGGTAACTATTGGGTACACCTTCTATCACAGATCCGAAGGCAAGTTTTTCGTTGCTAAGATGGATCCTTTCTAGAGAAGAAGTTTCTCTCGAAAGAAGTGAGTGGGAGGAAAGTAGAACTTGATGAGGTAATTGTACCTTCTCCCTTATTGGAAAGTAGTTCATCACAGAAATCAGTTCCAGTGATTCCTACACCAATAAAGTGAGGAAGTTAATGATGATGATCATGAAACTTCAAATCAAGTTGCTACCAAACCTCGTAGGTCTTCCAGAGCAAAATCCGCACCAGTGTGGTATGGTAATCATGTTCTGGAAGTCATGGTACTAGACCATGATGAACCTACGAACTATGAGGAAGCAATGATGAGCCCAGATTCCGCGAAATGGCTTGAGGCCATGAAATCTGAGATAGGATCCATGTATGAGAAACAAAGTATGGACTTTGATTGACTTGCTCTATGATCAGCAAGCCATGTTAAATAAATGGATCTTCAAGAGGAAGACGGACAACGATAGTAGTGTTACTATCTACAAAGCTCGACTTGTTGCAAAAGGTTTTCGACAAGTTCAAGGGGTTGACTACGATGAGACTTTCTCACCCGTAGCGATGCTTAAGTCTGTCCGAATCATGTTAGCAATTGCCACATTTTATGAAATCTGGCAAATGGATGTCAAAAACAACATTCTTTAATGGATTTATTAAAGAAGAGTTGTATATGATGCAACCGTAAGGTTTTGTCAATCCTAAAGGAGCTAACAAAATGTGCAAGCTCCATCGATCCATCTATGGACCGTGCAAGCATCTCGGAGTTGGAATATACGCTTTGATAAGATTGATCAAAGCATATGGTTTTATCTGAGACTTTTGGAGAAGCCTGTATTTACAAGAAAGTGAGTGGGAGCACTACAACATTTCCGATAAGTATATGTGAATAACATATTGTTGATCGGAAATAATGTAGAATTATTCTGCAAAGCATAAAGGAGTATTTGAAAGGAGTTTTTCAAAGAAGGACCCCAAAGAAGCTGCTTACATATTGAGCATCAAGATCTATAGAGATGGATCAAGACGCTTGATAAGTTTTTCAATAAATACATACCTTGTCAAGATTTTGAAGTAGTTCAAAATGGAACACCAAAAGAAAAGTTCTTGCCTGTAACAAAGTTGTAAAATTGAGTAAGACTCAAAACCCGACCATGGCGTAAGATAGAAAGAGAATGAAAGTCATTCCCTATGCCTCAGCCATAGGTTCTATAAAGTATGCTATGCTATGTACCGGACCTATTGTATACCTTGCTCTGAATTTGGCAAGGGAGTACAATAGTGATCTAGGAGTAGATCATCGGACATTGGTCAAGAACATCCTTAGTGAGGACTAAGGAAATATTTCTCGATTATGGAGGTGATAAAAGAGCCCGTCAGAAAGAGTTACATCGGTGCAAGCTTTTACACTGATCCGGATGACTCTAAGTCTCAATCTGGATACATATTGTAAGTGGGAGCAATTAGCTAGAGTAGCCCGTGCGAGCATTGTAGACATAGAATATTTGCAAAATACATACGGCTCTGAATATGACAGACCCGTTGACTAAGCTTCTCTCACGAGCAAAACATGATCATCCCTTAGTACTCTTTGGGTGTTAATCACACAGCGATGTGAACTAGATTACTGAATCTAGTAAACCCTTTGGGTGTTGGTCACATGGCGATGTGAACTATGGGTGTTAATCACATGATGATGTGAACTATCGATGTTAATCACATGGTGATGTGATCTAGATTATTGACTCTAGTGCAAGTGGGAGACTGAAGGAAATATGCCCTAGAGGCAATAATAAAGTTATTATTTATTTCCTTATTTTATGATAAATGTTTATTATTCATGCTAGAATTGTATTAACCGGAAACATAATACATGTGTGAATACATAGACAAACAGAGTGTCACTAGTATGCCTCTACTTGACTAGCTCGTTAATCGAAGATGGTTATGTTTCCTAACCATAGACATGAGTTGTCATTTGATTAACGGGATCACATCATTGGTTGAATGATCTGATTGACATGACCCATTCCATTAGCATAGCACCTGATCGTATAGTTTGTTGCTAGTGCTTTTCTTCATGACTTATACATGTTCCTATGACTATGATATTATCAAACTCCCGAATGCCAGAGGAACACTTTGGGTGAAAACAAACGTCACAACGTAATCGGGTGATTATAAAGGTACATTACAGGTGTCTCCGAAGGTACATGTTGGGTTGGCATATTTCGAGATTAGGATTTGTCACTCCGATTGTCGGAGAGGTATCTCTGGGCCCTCTCGGTAATGCACATCACATAAGCCTTGCAAGCATTGCAACTAATGAGTTAGTTGTGAGATGATGTATTACGGAACGAGTAAAGAGACTTGCCGGTAACGAGATTGAACTAGGTATTGGATACCGACGATCGAATCTCGGGCAAGTAACATACCGATGACAAAGGGAACAACGTATGTTGTTATGCGCGGTCCGACCGATAAAGATCTTCGTAGAATATGTAGGAGCCAATATGGGCATCCAGGTCCCGCTATTGGTTATTGACCGGAGAGGTGTCTCGGTCATGTCTACATAGTTCTCGAACCCGTAGGGTCCGCACGCTTAACGCTTCGATGACAGTTACTATGAGTTGTTATGATGTTTCTGTACGAAGGTTGTTCGGAGTCCGGATGAGATCACGGACGTGACGAGGAGTCTCGAAATGGTCGAGACATAAAGATTCATATATTGGAAGACTATGTTTGGACATCGGAAGTGTTCCGGTGAAATTGGGAATTTTACCAAGTACCGGAGGTTACGGAACCGGAATACTAATGGGCCAACATGGGCCTTAGTGGAAAGGAGAGAGAAGGGGGCCCAAGTGCTGGTCACCTTCCCCCTTCCCTAGTCCTATTAGGACTAGGAGAAGGACGCCTCTCTCTCTCCCTTCCCACTTGGGGAAACCTAGTTGGACTAGGATTGGGGGAATCCTACTCCTAGTAGGAGTAGGACACCCTGGCGCACCAAGCCTTGGCCGGCCAGCCCCTCCCTTCCCTCCTTTATATACAGGGCAGGGGGCACCCCATGACACACAAGTTGATCCTTGAGATCTTTCCTTAGCCGTGTGCGGTGCCCCTTCCACCATATTACACCTCGAAAATACCGTGGCGGAGCTTAGGCGAAGCCCTCGCCGGTGGAACATCATCATCGGCACCACGCCGTCAGGTCGATTTAAACTCTCCCTCAACACTCGGCTGGATCGGAGTTCGAGGGACGTCATCGAGCTGAACGGTGTGCGTAACTCGGAGGTGCCGTCGCTCGGTACTTGGATCGGTTGGATCGTGAAGAAGTACGACTACTTCCTCTACGTTGCGTCAACGCTTCCGTTGCTGGTCTACGAGGGTATGTAGACAACACTCTCATCTCGTTGCTATGCATCACCATGATCTTGCGTGATCGTAGGAAATTTTTTGAAATTACTACGTTACCCAACACCAAGGATGGTTCAAAACAAAAGAGTAGCTCCAAAACCCATAGGGTTTCTTTTTAAAAGAAAAATAAATTCCAAAAATATATTTGAGATGGGAAAAAATCAGAAGAAAGGTTTTTTAATAACCAAACACCAGGGTTGAAGAAGATACAAAAAATAAAATCCCTTGCCATGGGGAAAAGTCTTGAGAGAGAGAGGTTTTTGGAAGGATTTAAATGACCTTCTTCGAATCAAACAAGGTTTTTGTTGAAAACTAAAAAAAAAAATTTGGATTGTCATAGTCGTGAGGTAAGAAGACAGAGGGGTCACAAGCTAACACAACCTTCATGATCCAACTGTCCTTCTCATAGATGTTGATTCATTGCTTCATATTGATCTTGACGTCTTTGCTTTCGAGATCTTCGTCCAACTCAATGAAGTCAGAAGGAAACTCTATCGGAAGGGGCCATTGAAACTCTCCATACCAGGCCAAGGCAATTCTCAAATGATCGTTTGGAGGAGTGCGAAGGAATGGCATACCCAGACTAGAATGGTTGATGTGGACTACCTTGTTGAAAACAACGCAAGGGATGATTTTGCTTGCGCGTGCTCTCAAGAACTTGAGCATTTCCATATTCATCAAGGTTTTACCAACATCCGTGTCAAGGATCCTGGCAACACAACATACTACCATGATGAATAGTGATGGACGAGCAGATGCAAAGGAAGATAACACCTTCTCAGATTTCACCTTAGCAATGCCAAGGTCACAAAATCTAGATAATCGACCGAGAGACATTTAGCACTCCGCTTCTAATGTTCTCCTTGATGTACCAGCTTAACCCAATACCAGTCGGTATCTGGAACATCAAGTAAAGGTCTGACTTCAGGAGAACAAAGGATCCATAAGGAACAACTTCTAAAATAAGTCACACGACATCCTTATGGAGAGGATGGTCAACTTGCTCAGTTAAGATGCTACCATAATAGATCTTCGGCTAGGTGTGTCGGCCAACATCAACCTTGTCGGAACCTATATCATAGATCTTGGAATAGTTCCAACCATCATGTCTGCCTGAGATTCAGATCTGGTCGGTAACAGGACATTTCAGACATCATGTCTGGAAAAGAAATTTTGCAACACAAACCGACAAGATGATGTTGCGAGATTCTCAAGAAATGAACTACAATATCAACCTCCAAAACATGAGCTGGTTCTGCTACATACATGTGTACATGATGTCCAAGACAAGCATGACCACATAGTAGTCTTATAATAAAACACTACCGAGTTCAAGTGGGGAACCATCATCGAGGATATCGAAGTCCTTGCATAAGTCTTGCTCTTAAGTAGGAACTTCTTCTCCTTGAGCAAATCAATCAGTGGCTTGGTGTGCTAGGGATGCATATGGAATGAAGATGATCAGTCTATCAACCCATTAGAATACTTCGCACGTGCATGACTGACTTGGGGTGATTCCAGTGGAAGAAAAACATGCTTTCTCAAATTCACGGTGGCAACTTGCATCAAATGCACATGAATTAGAGGAAGTCACTTCTTTCATCCAAGCATATGCTTTACGAACGGGTCATGAAGATAATGCTTATAAAAGTTTCCAATACTAGATGGATGTTCAACACGGATCATGGAGGAGACAAAATGCTGCTGATGGGCTCAACGGCAACTCATCGGAATTTCCATATACTGGACTTCTGCCATCGTGTGAACACGGTGATAGTATTGGTCAGACCAAAAAATGTAATGGTGTATGCTCGAGGGATCAACCATGAGTAAGACAACATTACGAACATCGTTGGTTCTAACTTGATTTGACGATAGCCCACACTCAAATCAAGGTTTGGACAAGACGATAGATTCAACAACCGATCACGAGGAACAATCGATGAAGATATCATCTCTCTTCAACACACACACACACAAGGATATCCCTTTGGAATGAACTGAGGCGGACAAGCTTTTATCTTCCAACTCTCCAAGTTGTTGTTTGGCTTAACCAACTAGCTCAAGGGTTTCCAACACAGATTCTTGGAGAAGGGGTGGTTTACAAAAAACCAACTTGATCACGAGCTCAACATAACAGTCAGGGGACAACCTAGTGATACTCCCGAGAAGATATTCGGAAAATCACGAACCACCAATATGCTATTAAGCTCGAGAACAATCTTGCTTTTCAGGGCAAGACGAGATGTTCAAATAAGCAAGGGATTGGCATAGCCCTAATTCATTGATCTAAAGGTGCACCAAAAATAAGGACTAGGTAGCACAATCTATCCTAGAATGATGATTCAGGAACCAACACGCTAAGAATGAAATTATTGTCCATTAACTACCAAGCAATGGAGTTGCTAGGAGTATTGATTTCGCACATCACGGTACACTTGTCGGCATTCCGGTTACAATAACACGGGAACCGAGGCATGAACAATGATGGCAAGAAGTATTACTGCGTCAAGAATTCATAAGAGGTGGTGCAATTCTAATGACACTCTTGACATAAAGATGGTAACACTCCAAGGTACAGCAGAGCAAAAGCAGGTTTGGCATTTTGATCCGCGGAATACAATTTCTTTGACCCAATCCTAGAAATGGATAAGGTACTGGAGTTTGTTTCTCCTAGTCATTCCGGAATAGAATGGCTTGATAGACCACAAGAGTAGTAGGCATCAATAAACGAATGCACGCATACTCTTGACTATCAATTGATAAATGATGGTCGGAATACAAATGAAGAGGATAACTCAAGGGAACATATATCTTTCTGAGTTGCGGATGCATAGATTAATATGTCAAACCAAGTTCAACAGGTTTCTTCCAGATAACTCATGCAGAAAGGTAGAACTGGCAGAATCACAATTATGAATGGAGAACTCCTCAAGAGTACTCTGATTGTGATCTTTTGGTTCAAAGAACTTCTGCCTTAATGGTTCATGGTATTTGGAAAAAGGAAATACCACGAACATCGAGGACTAATGCAAATGTTACTAATATCCTGAAGGTACGAGCAACACTATCAACACGAGGTAAGTAGGGTGAATCTCAGGTTCAAGAACCCAGGAATAGAATACCTACTAACTAATAACATCACGGGATGCTTTCGAGAATGATGGCCAGAATCTTCACACTGGGAACACAATATATGGCTAGAGTACTAGATGGTTTCATAAGACACCTAGGGTCATAATAATATCTCCAACATATATGTCGAGGCAACAAAGTACCTCAACTCACCGATTAGTGTGGTTAATCTAGCCCAAAGGGACATCAAAATGAGAGGAAGGGATTTTGCAAATGCTTCAGATTGTTTTAGAAACCTGGGATGACTCGGACAACATAACGGCTGTAAATGCTCAAAATGATTCTGAGACATCACGCAAAATGGTGGCATGACCACTCAACATCACAATATCAAGGTTCTGACACCAGCTATGAACACACGGAAGTAGTAGAAACTGAACTGGGCTTAAAACCAACAATCTTAAAAGTCTATGGATTAGTAACACGTCATCCTGATAGATAGATGAGAAGCCTAGTTCTTAAACCCCGTAGAAAAGAAGAGGATGACTCAGATCAGAAGGGCATAAGGTAAAGGAGTAAAAAGAGCCTTACGTTCCCTTCCACAATCAATTCCCTTATATAACTAAAGCATTTCTAGACACAACTTCGACCAGTTTGGCTTGGTAATCCCACAGTCAGTCAAAGCTCGATACCAAAGCTGTCAGGACCCCGATTCCAAGTCACATCGATCTAGCTGGCAACACCTCATATCACTTTGCGGCCTCACGCACGGTATTCCCACGGGTGTCGCCTTACCATGGCCCCGGACCGTTTGAGCCTTTTGGCTCACGTATATGATAGAGTCGCTAGCATCCACATGACAGAGAACCCGGACCGACATGGCTAGTCGTGAACCCAAAGCGGTACTAACCCATGGGGACAGGCATACATGAATCACATCGAGGATGTTGGTCAGCAGCGTGTGAATCCGGGCTGTAGCACTGGGCTAACAGAACTCCGGGAACCCGGGCTGTAGCAGGCTAGGCAGGACTCCGGATGTCACCGCGTGACATTTCCCCGAAGGGACAGACACAGGAACGAAGTGAAACACATGCCGGCTAGTCAAGTGTCCTGAGCAGTAGTGTTGGGCTAGCAGGACTCCGGTGAACCGGGCTGTAGCGGAGTACTATGGCTCAAGGAAGCACTAGACTACATTTCCCCATAAGAGAGGCTGCAAGGGATAAACAACTAGATTGTCGGATCCCACACATACCAAGCATTTCAAACATACACACAATATGCTCGATATGTGTAAATACAACATGGCATCACAACATAACTCTACGACTCAAGTATTTATTCATTAGGCTCCGAGGAGCGAGATATTACAAACATGGGTCTCATGACCCAACATTCAGAGCATACAAGTCAAAGCACAAGCGGAAGCTTAACATGTCTGAGTACAGACATCTACAAATGAAAAAGGCTTAGAAGCTTGACTATCTACCAGATCCTGCCGAGGGCACAGGATCGTAGCTGAGGTGACAAGCTCAACATCGAAGTCCACACGGAACTACTAGCGAGACTGACTTCTCTCTGCAAAACATAAAATAAGCAAACGTGAGTACAAATGTACCCAGCAAGACTTACATCAGAACTAGCTACATATGCATTAGTATCAACAAAGGGGGGTGGTGGAGTTTGACTGCAGCAAGCCAGCTTTGACCCAGTGGCTAACCTGAACTACGACTGCAAGCGACTCTTTTGAGGTGGCGCACACGAGTCCACATATTCACCATATCAATACACCACTATGGATCCGCTCCCTTCTACCTACGAGAACGACATCCATCGCACTCACGCTTATCTTGCGCATTTTAGAGTATCCACTTTCACTTGTCTATGAACTGTTATAGGCAACCCAGAAGTCCTTTTCCGCGGACACGGCTATTCGAATAGATCATATTAACCTGCAGGGTGTACTTCTTCACACACGCTCTCGCCACTTACCACCATGTACACGCCTGTATCTCGGCAACCTTCAAGCGGAAGCTTTGGCGAGGGAGTCGGCCACGACACGACTAACCACGAAGTCTCTCGTCTGGTTTATCGCCTATTCGGGTTCCATCCGCAAGGAGATCCGGCCGGGGTGTCGCTCACGGCCCCAAATGATGTGTGCAGGGTTCCCAAGTCCACCATCCAGGTGCCACTTGGTACACCGGGCCACTGTGCCTAGTCTGTCCCAAGCCCACCTATACCGGGTGCCACTTGGCAGACTACTAACACTACCTACAAACACCAGAAACTAGTTGCAACTCCTGGACAGAGATCAAGTTGATTAATAAGCCGAGAGGGGCCGAGTTACCGGAACCCAATGTCTGGTAGTAACTGTTCATGGATCACAAACACGTAACTCAGTTCCTCGAGGACGGCTGCAATGAGACAACCCACCATGTACTCCTACATGGACTCTCACCGTTACCTTTACCAAATCGTGTTCACACACTTAGCTCACACACAGTAGGACATGTTCACACACCTCCGATTCATCCCTGATGAATCAGACCTGACACAACTCTAAGAAATAGCAGGCATGACGAACAAGCATGAATGAGTATGCACATTAGGGCTCAAACAACTCCTACTCATGCTAGTGGGTTTCATCTATTTACTGTGGCAATGACAGGTCATGTAGAGGATAAAGGGGTTCAGCTACCGCATCAAGTAACAAATGAATCGTTGTTGTCCTAATGCAGTAAAAGAGAGCAGGAGCGAGAGAGTGATTGTATTGGAATGAACAAGGGGGTTTTGCTTGCCTGGCACTTCTGAAGATAATATAGTTCTTCATCGGTGTCATCGAACTCATCGCCGATGCACGCTGCCATCGAGAGGGACAAACACCGACAAACAAGGAAGAACACAATCAATGATATGCAACAATATGATGCATGATCATGACATGGCAATATGATGTGGTTTGAGCTAATGCAACTAGCAACCAGATTAAATGAAGTTGGTTTGAATCCAAGATTCAAATTCAAACTCCATATGTGGATATTTAAATGCCATTTATATGATTTGTGCTAAACAGCAGCTATAAGTTGTTCTAACATGCATGAAAATTGTGCATATGGATAGATTGGATTTTTCTGATCATTTTTCATATATAATTTATCTCATTTGGAGTTACGGTTGAATTTCTATGATTTTTAGAAGTTTGCTATATTTTCTGGAATTTCCTGAATAAGAATAAATCCAGAAAATCAATTATTGCGTCAGCGCTGCGTCATGCTGACCTCAGCAGGTCAACAGACACGGTCCAGGTCAAACCTGACGCGTGGGGTCCATTGGTCAGTCACACAGTGCTCTCTGAGTCACAGACAGGTGGCGTGAGGTCAACAGCCGCGTCAGCAAGTCAATGCTAACGTGTGAGGTCGGTCAACAGGTGACGTGGCCAGGTCAAACTGACGTGTGGGGCCCGTGGTGTTAGTTTAAACTAAATATAAATAAAACCCAGGTTAATTAGAGCATGGGCCCCAGGTGTTAGTGAGCTAGGGGGGTTAGTTAGGGCGTCATTAGTGCTAAGCACCCAGGGATTAGGCCGGCGGCTAATCGCCGGCGAGGTCAGAGGCGACACTGGTGCTCAGATAGCGCTACAAGGCACGGTTCGAGCCGTGGTTGGGCGCGTTGGAGAGCCCTTGCCGGTGCGTGTCGAATGGTGGTGGTGGCCGGGCCTGGGATGGTCGGAATCGACGGCGGCGAGCACGGCTGCGGCGGCCGGAGCTCGGGTGGGTTGCGGTTCGGTGTTGCAGCTCGCAAACGAGCCAACTAACATCCTGGCCAAGCTATACGTGCGGCCACGAGATCTTTGGACGCTGACGCGTGACCAAATGGTCACAGGGGTGATGCCGGCGTCGAGCTCGCGCGGCGGCGGGCTTCGGCCTTGACGGAAACAACGGCTAGAGGAAGCGCTGGAGTGAGGTAACAAGAGGGATTGAGGGAGAGGCTCACGGCGGGGATAGCGGAGGCGACGGCGAGGTCAGGGAAGCGCTTCAGCTCCCGAATCGATGGCGAGGATCCACGGCGACCGGCGGGGAAAACGGCGGTGCTGGCGGCGTCCAGGGCCTTCAGGCGCCATGTGGCTCGATGAGGAGGAAGAAGGGGATGAGGCGAAGCTTCTTGGCGCGTCGGCGATGCGTGGGGTGGCCGGTGGCTGCGGCGGTGGTCGTCGGCATCGACGAACTATTCCGGAAGAGAGCAGAGGGGATGGGAGAGACAGCTGCGTGGAGGGGAGAGGTCAAAGGGAAGCAGGGCACTGTGTGGCGTCCAAAGCGACGTCGGGAAGGCGGCGAGAAGCAGGAGGTGGCGGGGTGTGTGCTCGCGTGCGGCGGCCACGGGCGTGCTGTCCTCCTGGCGAGAGGTAGGTGATGATCGGCATCAGGCGATGGGCCTATAGTCTTGGCAAGGGCGCCAGATGGGCTGCAGGTAAGTTAGGTAGGTTTTCTGTCCTTTTCTTTTTATTTCAGTTTTCTATTGTTTTATGTTTTGTTTTGATTTAGTAAAAATACTAAACCATTTGATAAAATTCTGAAAATAATTGTGGGCACTTATGAAATTATTTCCAACAGCCCTCAACCATTATCAGTATTATTTGGGCAATTAAAATATTTATAGGAATTAAATGCCCAAATGCAAATACTTAATGGATTAATTCAAAAATCCAGAGTGGCCTAGAAAATCTGCACCATTTTTGGCAGAGGTTCTAAACCAATTCAAAAATGATGAACTTCTCTGAAAAGCATAATGGGTTCATTGAAAATATTTATGGTTGACCCTATTTGATTTAATCTTGGTGCTAGGGTTTATCATCCCCATTTCATATTTCTTTCAAACTTTAAACATGATGCACACAAGAAGGGCTAGCCTAGTGCATACTAGAACTAGGGATGTGACACACCAACAATATCTTTTATGAATACCGATGCTTTTCACATGTTTAGCACTAAATATGGACTTGACCCTGAGATAGTAGCCTCCTTTTGTGAATCTTTTGCTACTCATGTTGATCTCCCTAAGGAGAAATGGTTTAAATATCATCCACCTATTAAAGAAGAAATTAAAGAACTGGTAATAGCTAAAGAAGAAACTATTATTTACAATGTTGATCCAGTTGTGCCTACTAGTTAGACTGAAAAACCACCTTTCCCTGTTAGGATAAAGGAACATGCTAAGGTTTCAACTATGGTTCACAAAAGTAATATCAAAGCACCTAGACCTTCAGAACAAACCAAAGTAGAATCTAGTGTTGCTATGGTTAAAGATCTCTTGGTAGAAAATATTGATGGGCATGTTATTTACTTCTATGAGGATGCTGCTAGAATTGCCAAACCTAATGAAAAAGATAAAGATAGACCTGTTTTTGCATGCATATTTTCTCAGTCAAAATAGGAGATCACTGTTATCATGGTTTATGTGACATAGATGATAGCGTGAGTGCTATTCCTTTTAATTTATATCAAGAAATTATGGATGACATAGCACCCTCTGAAACAGAAGACATAAGTGTTACTATCAAACTTGCTAATAAAGACACCATCACACCACTTGGGATTGTTAGAGATGTTGAAGTCTTGTGTGGGAAAACAAAACACCCTACTGATTTTCTAGTTCTTGGTTCCCCACAAGATGATTTTTGTCCCATTATTTTGGTAGACCTTTCTTGAACACCGTTAATGCTAAAATAGATTGTGAGAAACAAACTGTCGGTGTTAGTTTTGGTGATGAGTCTCATGAGTTTAATTTTTCTAAGATTAGTAGAAAACATCATAAGAAAGAATTACCTAGTAAGGATGAAATAATTGGTCTTGCTTCTATTGTTGTGCCTCCTACTGATCCACTAGTACAATATTTGTAGACCATGAAAATTATATGCATATGCATGAAAGAAATGAAATAGATAAAATCTTCTTTGAACAACGACCTCTACTCAAACTACCTATTGAAACTCTAGGAGGTCCTCCTCCACCTAAGTGTGATCCGGCCCGTGTTTGAATTAAAACAATTTTCAGACACTTTGAAATATGCTTATCTTGATGAGAAAAGGATATATCATGTTATTATTAGTGATAACCTTTCAGAACATGAAGAAGAAAGATTATTGGAAATTCTGAAGAAGCACCGAGCTGCTATTGGGTATACTCTTGATGATCTTAAGGGCATCAGTCCAACTCTACGTCAGCACAAGATTAATATGGAACCTTATGCTAAACCCGTTGTTGATCACCAACGACGTTTGAATCCTAAGATGAAAGAAGTGGTGAGAACTGAAATATTAAAGCTTCTTGAAGCAGGTATAATCTATCCCATAGCTGATAGTAGATGAGTAAGTCTCGTTCATTGTGTCCCCAAGAAGGGAGGTATTACTGTTGTTCCTAATGATAAAAATGAACTTATTCCACAAAGAATTGTTACTGGCTACAGAATGGTAATTGATTTTAGAAAATGAAAAAAATTAACTGGAAAAGATCATTACCCTTTGCCTTTCATCGATCAAATGCTAGAAAGACTGTCTAAGCACACACACTTTTGCTTCCTTGATGGATATTCTGGTTTTTCTCAAATACCTATTTCACAACCCGATTAAGAGAGAACCACCTTTACTTGCCCTTTTGGAACTTACGCTTATAGACATATGCCTTTTGGTTTATGCAATGCACCTGCTACCTTTCAAAGATGTCTGACTGCTATAGTTTCCACTTTTGTCAAAAGATTGTTGAGGTTTTCATGGATGGTTTTTCGGTTTATGGAACGTCTTTTGATGATTGCTTAAGCAACCTTGATCGAGTTTTGCAGAGATGTGAGCAAACTAATCTTGTCTCAAATTGGGAAAGGTGCCACTTTATGGTTAATGAAGGCATTTTCTTGGGGCATAAAATTTTTGAACGAGGTATTGAGGTGGATAAAGCTAAAGTTGATGCAATTGAGAAAATGCCATGTCCTAAAGATATTAAAGGTATTTGTAGTTACCTTGGTCATGTTGGTTTCTATAGGAGGTTTATTAAAGACTTCTCTAAAAATTCTAGGCCTCTTACAAATATTTTACAAAAGGATGTTCCATTTGTTTCTGATGATGATTGTCTAGAAGCCTTTGAAACACTTAAGAAAGCCTTAACTTCTGCATCTATAGTACAACCACCTGATTGGAACTTGCCTTTTGAAATTGTGTGTGATGCTAGTGATTATGTTGTTGGTGCTATTCTAGGACAAAGAGTTTACAAGAATTTAAATGTTATTCATTATGTTAGTAAAACTGTAGACATTGCTCAACGAAATTATGCTACTACTGAAAAATAATTTTTAGCAGTCGTGTTTGCTTGTGATAAATTTAGATCTTATATTGTTGATTCCAAAGTAACTGTTCACACTGATCATGCTTCTATTTAAAATATCTTATGGAAAATAAAGATGCTAAACCTAGACTCATTAGGTGGGTTCTTTTGCTACAAGAATTTGATTTACATATTACTGATAGAAAAGGAGCTGAGAACCCCGTAGCTGATAACTTATCTAGGTTAGAAAATATCCTTGATGACCCACTACCTATTGATGATAGTTTTCCTGATGAACAACTTGCTGCAATAAATGTTTGCTAACACTCACCACATACCCATGAGCAAAAGTTTCAACCGGACACAAAGAAAGATAGGGGCTTATAGTTTCGCCTCCCAACGTATTCACCTCATGGGTGTTGTCAACAATAATAACTCATGCTCACTCATATCCAACTGGATATATGTGCCTAGATCTTTCCTCACCACATGATGCTTGCAAAAGAGAAAATAAAAAGGAATAGGGAAGAATACTTTGACTCTTGCATAAAAGTAAATACATAAAAGTAAAAGATAAGCCCTTCGGAGAGGGAAGCAGAGGTTGTCGTGCGCTTTTTAGTTTGTATGCTCAATCTCTTAGTGCAAAAGAACGTCACATTATATTGCCCCATATGATAGCAACCTTTATTATGTAGTCTGTCGCTTTTATTATTTTGCCATCACAAGTTTGTACAACGCTCAATTTTCTCTTACACTAAATGATCCAACACATTTAGAAGCAATTTTTATTGCCTCATTGCACCACGACAACTTACTTGAAAGATCTTACTCAATCCATAGGTAGGTATGGTGGAATCTCAAAACAAGATTTAGCTTTAAGAGGTTCTTGGATGCACAAGTAGTATCACTACTTAGTGCGGAATTTTTGGCTAGGAAAGATAGGGGGCAAGCACCACATGTTAAAGGATCTATGACAATATAACTTCTATGTGAACACAAAAAAACATAAATCATTACATTATCTTCCTTTTCCAACATCAACAATTTTGTCATATAATATTTTGATGGGGGCACACAATCATAAAATATGTCCAATATAGTGTATTTGCATGTGAATCTTCTCTTCCCTTATTAATTCTTTCATGAATTGCATCATTGACCAATTTTTATGTTTGTCAATCTCCAATAAATTTTACCACTTATACTTTTCCTTATGTGATGTCATTACTTACCATAAGATTAGCATATGATGTTTTTCATTATTCTCTTTCTTTATTTTGATTGAAACTTTAAAAGAAAAGAAAGCAAAACTCGAACTAAACTTTATTATATATCTCACACACGATTACAAATTGATAGATCACTAAGCAAAACACATGAAAAAGGATCGAAATAGACTTTTATTTAGCTAAATCAAAAGATAACTAAATATCAAACTAAGATAAATAAAGGCAAAAGAGGTGGTGTGATATGATATCGGGGCACCTCCCCCAAGCTTGGCACAGGCCAAGGGGAGTGCCCATACCCAATACTCAAGTCTCCTTTGGCGGTGAAGAAGGTGATGGTGGTGGTGATGATGATGGGGTAGGGAGCTTATCCTCCGGCATCCATGGCAGTGGCTCACCATCATAAGAGGAAGTGCAAGTCTCATGAGTCCTACAACTGGCAGGTAAACTTATATCTTTAAATCTCGCCTCATATTCAAAGACTTGATTTTGGAGTGTTTCGGAAGGTTTCTTTTATGTGTTCCTCCGGTGGCATAGTTTGGATAATATTTCTTTCAACATTAATAGGCATACCTGAGATATAGTGTTTAATTCTTTGCCCATTGACAACCTTCGGGTTAGTACCTTCGGCATTATTTATTTTGATAGCACCAGAGCGGTAAACCTCTTCGATAATAGGTGGTCCTTCCCACTTGTAGAGAATTTTTCCTGCAAAGAATCTGAAACAAGAGTTGTACAAAAGAAGTTAACATACCAAGGAGTACTATGAGCAACATTTAGTTCGATCCTTTCTTCTTTGAGAGTTTGCTTAGTGATCTATCCTTGTAATCGTGTGCAAGATATATAATAAATTTAGTTTGAGTTTTTGCTTCCTTTACTTTCATGTTGCAAATAAAAGGAAAGAAATAATGAAAAAGATCATATACTAATCCTATTGTAGGTGATGGCACCACATAAGGAAAAGTATAAGAAGAAAATTTTATTAGAGATTGAGAAACATAGCATAAGTCAGTGATGCAACTCATGAAAGAATTAATAAGGGAAGAGGAGATTCACATATAAATATACTATCCTAGAAATCTTTTGTGATTGTGAGCCCTCATCAAAATATTATATGCCAAAATTGTTGACGTTGGACAAGGAAGACAACTTAATGGTTTATGTTTGTTTATATACACATAGAGGTCATATTGTCATGGATCCTTTAACATGTGATGCTTTCTCCCTATCTTTGCTAGCCAAAAACTCCGCACTAAGTAGAGATACTACTTGTGCATCAAAAAACCCTTAAACCCAAATCTTACTTTCAAGTGTCCACCATACCTACCTAGGGGTTGATCAAGATCCCTCAAGTAAGTTATCATCGGTGCAAAAATGCAATAAAAATTGCTTCTAAATGTGTGAGTTCATTTAGTGTAAGATAAAATTGAGCGTTGCACGAACTTGTGATGGTGAAGAATAAAAGCGACATAATGCATAATAAAGGTCACTATCACAAGGGTCAATGCAATGTGACGTTCTTTTGCACTAAGGGGTTGAGCATACAAACAAATAAGTGCATGGCAACCTCTGCTTCCCTCTGCGAAGGGCCTATCTTTTACTTTTATGTATTTACTTTTATGCAAAGAGTCAAAGTTTTCCTTCTGTCCCTTTTTATTTTTCTCCTTTGGCAAGCACCATGTGGTGAGGAAAGATCTAGGCACATATGTCCAGTTGAATATAGATAGCATGAGTTATTATTGTTGACATCACCCTTGAGGTGAATACGTTGGGAGGCGAAACTATAAGCCCCTATCTTTCTATGTGTCGGGTTGAAATGTTTTGCTCATGTGTACGCGGTGAGTGTTAGCAATCATAGAAGACTATATGATGGTTGAGTATGTGGACTTGCCAAAAGGCTCTGATACGTGAACCTTCCTGAAAAGATAATGAATTGTAGTTGCAAAGTTGACTGAGAACATAGTTTGTCGGTTTCAATAGAGCTTATGCTTTATACTTCGATGTTGTGATGAATTGTTACTTGTTCATAAGAAGCTATATGATAAATGTTATGTGATAAAGTTATATGATAAAGTTTGTTGTTGTTATAATAATATGCATGATGCTTCTATGTTCGTATTTTGTTTTTATCGACACCTCTCTCTCTAAGCATGTGGACATGTTTTTCGATTCGGTTTTTTGCTTGAGGACAAGCAAGGTCTAAGCTTGGGGGGGGGGGGTTGATATGTCCATTTTGCATCATGTTTACCTACTGTTATTTACTATATTTTTATGCATAGAATGCTTTTTGGAGTAATTCTAATGCTCTCTCTCATAATATGCAAGGTTTACACAAAGAGGGAGAATACCGACAGCTGGAGTTCTGGACCTGAAAAAAGCTATGTCAGAGTTACCTATTCTGCACGTCTCCAAATGAGCTAAAAATTTACGAATGATTTTTTTGGAATATATGAAAAATATTGGAGCAAACAACTACCGGAGGAGGCCCATCAGGTGGACACAACCCACCTGGGCGCGCCAAGCACCCCAGGCGCGCACTGGTAGGTTGTGCCCTCCTCGGCCCACCTCCGGTGCCCCTCTTATGGTATATAAGTCATTTTGACCTAGAAAAAATAAAGATAGGAATTTTGGGGCGGAGCGCCGCCATCTCGAGGCGGAACTTGGGCAGGAGCACTTTCGCCCTCCGGCGGAGCGATTCCGCCGGGGAAACTTCCCTCCCGGAGGGGGAAATCTGTGGCACCCCGGCTCAGAGAGACCGAACGCCCCATATTCCAGCCCAAAGATCAAGTCTTCTGGAATACGGCACTGCTGGCATAGGACAAATCAACTCTTTATTACAAATACTCGGGGATACAAGGGTTCCTATATAACTAGGAATTACATCGGCATGGCGGCACTATGCCTGCCAAGGTTGCTCTATGCTAGCAACATAACAACTCGTAGCAGCGGAATAACTTCTAGGAGTGGAACAACAACAAAAGTGATGGACTCCACTCCACAGGGACTCTGGCTGGAACCCTTATCCTAGCTCGCCAACAAAGGATCCACGGCAAACAAGTAAGCAGACAAAGCATGACCTGCAAACTGGCATGACACGCCAGGTTAGTACATTGAATGTACTTGCAAGATCACAACAACCAAAAGCAATCAAGACAAACAATAGAATGGCATTTACAGGTTAAACAAGCATGAGCATGATACAACTAGAACAACATGGCATGTACAAGATGAACATGATACCACTAGAACATTGTCAACATGGCATGAACATATTACTCGAGACATGATCAACGATAGTACTAGCATGCAACATGCTACAAATATCACTTACTCTGTTCGGGATTACCGCGTAACCACCAAATATATGCCATTCTTACTTACCATCATGGTCATGGGATCACTTCATCATTATCAAGAATACCGTCGGGATCTTTACAAGATCACTTTATCAATATGAAGAATACCATGGTGATCCTCACGAGATCACCTCATCAATATCAAGAATACCATCATGATCCTCCCGTGACCACATAAAGATCAACCAACTTCTTTCTCATCAAACCGGGGTTGTTTATTAGTCAGGTTTTTATTACTGTTGACTCATAGTGTGACCTACTACGAACCGGGCCCTTATCCGCGGGCACAGCTGTCGATAGATTATACACACTCTGCAGAGGTTAGCACACTATACCCACACCATGAAACCCATGGCCTTGCACTCCCATTCGGGTGGACCAAAGGTGTTTCGACAAAACCGATCTACTGCCATGACACTCTCACGGCCACTCCGACAAACTCCTCGTTGGGCTAAGTCATGGGTGGCCCCGATGTCACCTCGTGACATCCAACGGCCACCGTCGTGGCAAAACAAAACCGTCCCAAACGGGGACAACTCGGGTACAACAACAACGGGCACACAAGGCTATCACCGCCTACTGGGCCAGGGCAGCGCGCGTGCATAACCTTCCCTAGTTGGAGGCACTGGCGAGAGGCATGAAAATAGACCCAGTTAGGAGACCCTATAAAGCAAGTGTGGTTGCACTGGTCAGCTCGATTTTGATGGCACTATGACTCAGCCAACAGATGTTCAAGTTCAATTAAAGTCCGGTTAAACTTGAATGTAAGCGATGCTAAGTCACACAATATAACATGATGAACTGAACATAATAACAACACGAACATGGATGGGAAAGCATAATCACTCAACATATCAACACTAGTAAAGCATTAATACCGATGAGCATGACATGATGATGGACATGAACAACATAGTATAACCAGGTCACATAAGAGCATAGCATGATCATTAGCATCAAAATAATTATATGACTGGAGTATAACAAGAGCATAAGCAAGTAAACATCTACTCAGCTAGATGCAAACGACCATAGCACAAGAATAAGCATGCAAACACGGGTATGGATAAATCATTCACGGAATAATAGCATGCAAAACTTATTTAAATATTCAATTTTAAAATTATGGCTACTGCAAATTTGTCATGCAAGTGGTTGTCGTGGCTTGCCTGGGGATGAAGAATACACCGGGGAGAAGTGCAGAAAGCTCGCGGAAGGAATTGTCGGGCTGATTTGGGGCAAGGCAAATTGGTCATTTTCACAGTGCTAAAACATTATGAAAATGGTACCAACATGATGGGCTCGACGAGACGAAACCGTGAGACTTGGAATCATCTCGTTTGGAGCTAGGAGCGCGAAGATATAAGCGTTTGACTGTCAGGGGCATATCTGCAAATAAAATATTCACAACGGGTCTCTCGCAGCTCAGGGGGTCGCACACTGTGTCAGAGTACGCTTTCCCATGGGGAAAGTGTAAACGCAAAATGCGCTTCCACTTATCCACGTTGGCAGTGGCGGGGCCGGGCGCCTGGGTTGCTGACGTGTGGGTCCTGCCGGCTATCTCTCTCTCTCTCTCCTCCCTCCTCTTCCTTATTCTTCCCGAAGCGGCGTAGGGGAGGGACGAAGCCGGTCGGCCCCGACGACGATTTCGGGAAGCTCCGGCCACGGTTCTTGCCGGCCGACCTACCAGAGAGCTCAGCGTGGAGCCGCGCTTCCAGTGGCGTAGGGCAAGGCCGCCGGGGATGGCTCGGCTGAGCGAGACGACTGCCGCAGCGGACAGCGGCGATGGGTGATGGTGGATAGTGGGTTACGGTCCACCGGAGATCGAGGCGGCGCAGGGGAGGGACCACCGGAGTATGGTGGAGCTCATGGAGGTGTATAGAAGGAGAGGGGAGTGCTGGTTCACCAAAATCAGAAGAAGCAGGGGCGACGACCATGGCGATAGTGAGCGGCGAGGAGGGGTTCTCCGGCTCGAGCAAGTGGCTAGGGGGGATAGAGGAGAGTGGTGAGGCGGGCCGGTGAAGTGCTCGGAGGGTCGCAGGGAGGGCTATATATAGTCGTGGGGCGAGGTGTCGAGCCGGTTGCCGCCGTTCAGGTCCGGCTAACGCTCTGGCGATGAGCAGAGCTCACGGGAGGGTACGGGAACGTGACGAGGCAGCGCTGCAGAGGGTCATAGAGCAGAGGAGGCCAAAGGGCACGAGGAAGAAGAAACCAGGACGCGAACAGAGACGAAGTGGGCACAGTGCTCCCGTGGGCGCGCGGTGGCGAGCTCCGACGAGCGATCTAAAGGAGGGGGAGAGGGGTCCAGGGGGACGAAAGAGGCATGGGGAAGCTGTTGGAGATGGTTGGGTTCGCAAGAACGACGAGCAGAGGAGCGGCCCGAAGCAAACGACATGCAGCTCGCGTCCATGGCATGACAAAGCAGTGGTCACCGCTTGACATGGCATGCAGAGGACACAATTGTCAGTGGGGACGACACCTATGGGACCACAAGGATCCCTACTACGGTTGCGGGGCGCGGGGTTGAGATAAGAACGGATCTGTCAGCGAGTACGTGGTTGATTTATCCAGGTTCGGGCCACGAGGATGCGTAAAACCCTAGTCCTGTTTTGGTGGATGTATTCTGAGTTCTTGAGCTAGCTACGGGGTGTAACGAGCTCCAAAAAGCCGAATCCTTTTCCTGGTCGCCTCGGGCCTCCTTTTATAGGAAAGGGGTCGCCACAAAGGGCAAGCGGTGAGGTGGAAAGAATGCAGTCTTTGCGAGGTTATCCTCAGATACAGGACAAGATGCATTTAATGCATCGCTTAGATGTCCTCTTGCTTTATCGGGGACGGGAGCGAGGCCCATCCCATCCGTCGCCGCTCCTCCTTGCTTCGACACGCGCCCTGGTCAGTGATGCATGCGGTGCCATGTAGGCAGGCAGGCAGCTGAGGTGGCACGTTGGTGGAGCCTCCAGGAAGGGTTGCATGTGGCCATGCAGGTGCCTGCCCAGCTGGTTGGTCGGCAGCTGCGTGCGAACGGCGGTGGAGACTTTGTTGGTGCGGGCCTAGCAGTGGCCCTCCTGGTGCGCCTGGCGAGGGCCTTGCCGGGTGGCCCGGCAAGGGTCTTGCCGCAGCGCGTAGGCGTCCCCGGCAAGGATCTTGCCGGGGGTCTTGTGGGTTTCTTCGTTGAGGATGATTGCCTTCCTATCCTCACTTGATCTTGACTATTCTTTGTCTTCACGAAGATCTGCAAGCCACCACGAAGGTGCCTCCCGAGCCCTGTCCTAATGCGTCTGTTTGAGCATTGGTGGGCTCAAGGGTGGCTCGCTCGGCTGGCGTGGGCGAGCTGCCCCAGCAAGGGTCTTGCCGGGGCCGCTGAGGCTGCCCCGGCAAGGGTCCTTGCCGGGAAAACCTGCTTCGCCCATCCGATCCTTGTGGCCTTGGTCCTTGTCGTTGCTTTATTTGTCTTGACGAAGATCTGTATGCCACCAAGGAGGTGTCTCCTGAGCCCTTGCCTCAACGTAGTAGATTACACTAGAAGTTGTGGGCTCAAGGGTGACCCGCTCTGCTGGTGGAAGCGAGCTGCCCCAAAGAAGGGTCTTGCCGGGCGGCCAAGCTGTCCCCTGCAAGGGTCTTGCCGGGGGGAGCCTGCTCCGTCCCTCCGCTTCTTGTGGGTTTTGGTCTTACCTTGGCTTACCTCCCTTACTCTGCATGGTGCGACTGTGGGCGCGGCTATGACTGCCCGTGCACAGGTGTAGGGGTACGAAAAGCGCACCCCTCTTTTGTTACACCGACAGCAATGGGCTGGCAAACCTTGTCTGTGGTGTTGTCTCTGCATCAGTAGGACTGTGGAAAGTGAAATATCGAGAGGAAAGGCTGTGTAGCGAAGGGAGGCATTAATGGAAGTTTGTTGTAGCAAACTTGGTTATGCACTACTGATCAACAGGGAAGAGGAAAGAGCCAAAATCCATGTCTGGTGTGTTTAGGTTAAGAAGGACTATCATCCTGTTAATTTGGAGGAGAAATGGGCCAATACTAAACATGGTTGCTTTGCAACAACATAATTGATCCAAAAACTTGATCATGAAAGGGCGCTCACATAGTGTTGCTACTTGAGTTGGAATTTGGTACGGGATGATTATTTGGACATATAAAGATTCTGTAGAAATTTCAAACCATTTGGACTTGCCAAAATGGTACTTTCTTCACAGACATCTTCTCTATCCAGAAACTTGAGAAAATAATAGAGGAATATTGGCTAGATGAATGATCCAAAATTTGGCGGAGAGAAGTTATATTGGTAGGATCATGATCTGGTAATTTTTCAGAATTAATGAAGCAATATAAAATATACTTGCTTCACAACCTGAAAGTATTGCCAGAATAAAAGATTTGATCCTGTGCTCACATAGATGATTGGATGGAGCTGAAAATTGGAGGAGTGTGATAATATGAGCACATGGAGGAGTGTGCACAATTTCAACTCATTTGGGTACTCCTAGCTAGTACTTCCTTCACAATGGCTTCTGTTTGACAGAAGCTTTGAAAAATTGCTGAGGAAGAATCACTAGGAAAATGGAGCTGAATTTTGGCATCGAGCAATGATTTGGATGAGATAGCATTCCCAAAACGTTTGGGAGCAATCAAGAAATGATAGGTGCCACTTCCTTCACAGAAAACCACACTGGACAGAAAGGAAGAATGAATATTGGGGAATTATTTTTGGGCTAGGACAGGAAGGTTTGGACATATTTGAGCAATATATGACCCAAAGAAATTATGAGAATTATTTGGGAATTTTGTGGAAGATATAAATATAGGTTGCTTCACAACCTAGGGCAAAAAGGGTTATTCCTTTAATAGAAAAGGGAATATTCGCAATAAAAAGAATATTGGGATTGTGCTAAGATGAAAATGACAAGGTCATGAGATGGTTTTTAGGATGACAACCCACTTGGGAACCTGAGAAGAGATGATCTTCGTAGGTTTCAGCACCACAGAGCCACGGAAAAACAATTCAAATCAAATATTCAAAGCAAAACAAAACAAAAAAGAAAGGGCCAAAAACCAGGGTGTCACAAAATCATCGTCATCGTCATAACCAACAACCTACTCATCTTTGTGAGGGCAATCTCCATCAACACTTCAACATCACCATCTCCTCGCAAACTCTAGTTCATCTCTTGTGTTCAATCTTTGTACCGGAACCTCAGATTGGTACCTGTGGGTGACTAGTAGTGTTGATTACATCTTGTAGTTGATTACTATATGATTTATTTGTTGGAAGATTATATGTTCAGATCCATTATGCTATTTAATACGCCTCTGATCTTGAGCATGATTATAATTTGTGAGTAGTTACTTTTGTTCTTGAGGTCACGGGAGAAATCTTGTTGCAAGTAATCATGTGAACTTGATATGTGTTTTATATTTTGATGATATGTATGTTGTGATTCCCTTAGTGGTGTCATGTGAACTCGCCTACATGGCACTTCACCATATTTGGGCCCAAGGGGATGCATCGTGGATTAGTTATTAGATGATGGGTTGCTAGAGTGACAGAAGCTTAAACCCTATTTTATGCGCTACTTCGTAAGGGACCGATTTGGATCCAAAAGTTTAATGCTATGGTTTGATTTTATCTTAATACTTTTCTCATAGTTGCGAATGCTTGCGAGGGGGTTAATCATAAGTAGGAGGTTTGTTCAGGTAAGAACATCACCTAAGCACCGGTCCACGCACATATCAAATTATCAAAGTAGCAAACACGAATTGAACCAACATGATGAAAGTGACTAGATGAAATTCCCGTGTACCCTCAAGAACGCTTTGCCTATTATAAGAAACCATTTTGGCATGTCTTTTGCCACAAAAGGATTGGGCTACGTTGCTGCACTTTACTTACCGTTACTGTTACTTGCTCGTTACAAATTATCTTGCTATCAAACTACCTGTTACCGACAATTTCAGTGCTTCCAGAAATTACCTTGCTGAAAACCACTTGTCATTTCCTTCTGCTCCTCATTGGGTTCGACACTCTTACTTATGGGAAGGACTATGATTGATCCCCTATACTTGTGGGTCATCAATGACAAGCATAGATTTGTCATACTACTCATTCTCGTTGAACAGGATTAAAGATAGAGATACAGCGAAAACTTCGGAAATCTTCAACGAATCACCAGTAGGATTTTGGAAAGAACGAATTATTGATATGAGAACATAGAAAGAGGATCTTGAACGAACCACCATAAGCATCTGAAACGAACAAAGAAAAGAGAACAAATCACCGAGAAGTACTAGAAAATGAACGAAGATGCTTGAGGGAATTTAGATGCAAAAGAACGAAGAGGTTATGAGCTGACTAAAGAATACTTGAACGATGCATCGGTAAAAATATGGAGACAAACGAAGAGGCATGAATTGAGAAGAATTACGGAAATGAAGTTGAAAGATGAGAATGAAGAAATCTTTGAAATGATGGCCTTCGGATAGGTATGAAAATAATTCCTCACGGTCGGAAACAATTGTGAGGATGGCATCAAGCTTGAACTACGAATCTTTGAGAGAACGGTCAAGATTTGGAGGAAAACTCTTCTTTGGTCTTCAACACTAAGAATGACGACGAGGAATACCACAAAAATTTTGAGACATTCCGGATGAATTAAAAGATGCAAGGTTGTGCCAAAGATGAAAAATAATTTGAAAGCGATCTTGGAGGAGGCATCTCAGTGATGAAAATTCATTCTTACGTCAAACTTTGAAAAGAATTCGAGAATAACTCTGAAAAAGATTAAAAGAGACAGGTAAGATCCTGGGAAAAGGCCTGTGAGTTAGGGCCCACTAAAAAGAAACACCGTTGAAATATGATTGTTTAGAATATATAATGCACCGGTAGGATTTAACATCTTGAATGAGTTGACAACCCTTGAATTAATTTAAACACAAACATGAATCTTCTGAAATGTCTTCAGCACTCCGGACCAATTAAATGGCTAGAGGTGAACGAGCAACGGGAAATATTTGAGCCAATGAAAGGAATATGTTCAACCCCAAAAACTTGAATTGAATCCACCGGAAAAGAAAACAAGATGTACAATAAAGAACTAGACGAGAATTCACCGGTTGAAACAATTGAGGAAAGAATGAAGAGGCTACACATGAATAAAGGATACTTGATTCGTCACTTCAGACTCCGGCTCCTTGAAGAAAAGGGAGAGCTGGTGGGAAAAGAAAAAAACTTTGGGACGGGTGAGGGAGTCCTGGACTAAGGGGTCCTCGATCGTCCAGCCTGTTATCCATGGGCCGGACTAATGGGCTGTGAAGACATGAAGGCCGAAGACTGTACCCGTATCCGGATGGGACTCTCCTTGGCATGGAAGGCAAGCTTGGCGACCGACTATGAAGATTCCTTCTTATGTAACCGACTCCATGTAACCCTAGATCTCTCAGGTGTCTATATAAGCCGGAGGGCGTAGTCTGGATAGGATATATTCATGACCATAGTCATACAGGCTAGACTTCTAGGGTATAGCCATTACGATCTCGGGGTAGATCAACTCTTGTAATACTCATATTCATCAAGATCAATCAAGCAAGAAGTAGGGTATTACCTCCATAGAGAGGGCCCGAACCTGGGTAAACATCGTGTCCCCCGTCTCCTGTTACCATCGATCCTAGACGCACAGTTTGAGACTGTCGGTGTACAGAAAAAAGGGTACACCTTTTAATTGTGCCTGGGCAGTCTGAGCCGCGGGCGCTGCCACACTAAGCAAGGCGAGGAAGGTAAGCCAAAGTAAGGCCGAAGCCCAAAAGGAGCAGAACAACGCCAAGACCAAGACCACAAAGAGCAAAAGGGGACGAAGCGAACTCCCGGCAAGATCCTTGCCGGGTGCGGTTTTAGCAAACCCGCAAGGTTCTTTGTCGGGCGACTTCGCCCCATGCCCACGGAGCGGATCACCCTTGAGTCTACTGCCCCCATGGGGCAAAGGATTCGGGAGACATCCTCGTGGTGGCATGCAGATCTTTGTGAAGACATTCAAGATCACATCCACACTACAGAAGACGACGGCCCTTGGCGGGATCCCAGCCAAGGAGGACCACGAGGCCCCCGGCAAGAGTCTTGCCGGGATGACAAAGAAGCGCCGCTGGCAAGGCCCTTGCCGGGGCCCCGGCAAGGCCCTTGCCGAGGCTGCGGCAAGATCCCCCCCAGGGACACCCATAGGGCCACCGTCGGGCCCGCACCAATCGAGCCTCCATCATGCAGCTGCCGACCCAACCAGTTGGGCAGGCACCAGCGTGGCGACAAGCGAACCTTCGTGGAGGCCCGCCACGGCGCCACCTCAGCTGCCTGCCTGCCTACATGGCGCCACGGGCACGTGTCAACACGAAGGGAAGCGGCGGCGGACGGGACTAGGCTCTCCCCCGTCCCCGGTAAAGCAAGGACACCTAAGCAAGACGCATTTATGGCGCCTTGTCATGTAATGCGAGGGATAAACTCAGATAGTCAGTACTGTCCACCTCCCCAGACGCCCACTGTGGCAACCCCTTCTCCTATAAAAGGAGGCCCAAGGCGACCAGGAGGGAGATTCGGCTTTTTGGAGCTCTTCACGCCCCATAGCTAGCTGAGGAACACAAATAAGCTAACCACCAAAGCAGGAGTAGGGTTTTACGCAACTTGCGGCCCGAACCTGGATAAAGGAACCCGTGTGCTATCTGTTTGATCCGCTCTTCTCACGACCCCGCGCCCCGCAACCATAGTAGGGATTCTTGTGATCCCATAGGTGTCGTCTCCACACCGACATCTTTGGCGCGCCAGGTAGGGGGTGCAATTGTGAGAATCGGCTCTAGCAGTTAGTTCGACGCTTCTTCATCGTCATGGCGCCCAAGAAGAAGACGACGGTGGCGGTTGGCCCGTCGGAAGCCGGGCATCCCGTCCCAACGCGGGCGAGCAGCGGACCGGTCGCAGAAAGGACCAGGGGCGCCGTTCGCGAACACCAACACCGTCCCCAAAGAGCCGAAGTTTGGGAGGCGGCAATGTTCGTGCGCCTGGCAACGGGCTGCACGCCGCCAAATCCAAAGATGGGGCCAGGCTCTCCGCGGGTGGTGCGGGGCCTTCCAAGATCGCTGCCACCCCGCTCGCGGGCGACGCGAGGGCTTCCAAGACTCCCACGCCGGCCCGACGGCGCGTTCTTCTCAAGCGACGCGCGATGAACGGCGTAATCACGCCGAGGACCCCAGGCGTCGCCGCGGAAAGAGCCCCGAGCACCACTCCCGGGATTCAGAAGACCTGCCCGCTCACCGAGGTGCTGGAGGAGGTGGCGTGCGATCGCGGGGTCATGATAGAGCTCCTTCTGACATGGTCAGAAGTCGAAGCGCGTCACGATCCGCGCAGGTCTCGCTGCCACCAACGCCAGCGGAAGCTCTGGCACGCGCGCAGTTGCTCCTCGATTTTCCTCCCACTACGGGGAAACTCGACGAATGGAGAGCCACTATTCGAAGCCTTGTTGCCGTGGCCAACAAAGACGGACCAGGTCCGGTGGAGCCCCCGGGTCGACGCTCCAACGGAGTTCCACGCACCAGTGGCGGGAGAGCCGGCGGAGCTGCAACCACAGTGCACTCGCCCCCTCCTCACCAGGTACCGCGGACACTCGCCCGTCCAGACATTACGGGCGCATTTAGATCTCCGTAGCATCGTCCGACCCGCGGGCCCGCTGTGACCAGCGCCAAGTTCTTCGGGAACGAGAACATGAAGACGCTCGAACCACTATCGAGCGCCGGTGCGTAGCGCGCCACCAATCAGACAGGCGAGCAGGGCCTGCTGTGAGCCACCCGGCACCGGGGAGCCCTGGAGGCTTACCCTACAAGGTAGGCTGCCCGGCTTTTACCCGTGAATCGCGGCAGTTCCAAAGTGGCCCACTCACCGCACCTTTAAACCCGATGTGGGCGAGAAGTACAGTGGCAAGACCCACCCGTCCGAGTTCCTCAGCGTCTACACCATCCCGATGCAAGCTGCCGGAGCCCGCGACGATAAGGTACTTGCGAATTACTTCCCATTGGCTCTAAAACCCAACGCCATGTCGTGGTTGATGCACTTGCCGGTAGATTCTATTTCCTCCTGGTCGGATTTGTGCCATGAGTTCGTGGGCGCCTTTACTGGAGGCCACCAAGCCCATGGCCAAGCAAGCGACCTGCACGTCATTCCCCAGAAGGGAGGCGAGAGTCTCCGCAAGTATATTCAGAGGTTCAGCCGGGTACAGTACAATATCCCTGATGTTCACCCTGCCGCCATCATCAGCGCGTTCCATCAGAACGTGCGTAACCGCAAGATGCGCGAAGAGCTGGCAATGAACAAGGTGAGAGATGTAGCGGAACTCTATGTTCTTGCTGACAAATGTGCCCAGGCTGAGGAGGGAAGGAAGTACCCCGGCGAAGACGCCGGCGTGGAAACCGACTCCTCAGATGAGGATACTGCCGCCCCGGCGAAGATAGGCCGGCGCCGCAACAGGAAGCGCAAAGTAAAAGCCGTGCTTGCCGTCGAGGGATCTGATGACGCCGGCTCCACCAAGAAAACCAAGGCAGACGACCTCGGCAAGGAGGTTGCCGGATGCGTCGCCAGCCTTGGCGGCCGCCGAGAAGCCGTGAAACTCCGACAAGCGATATTGCAAGATCCATCGCACCAAAGGCCATGCTCTCCAGATCGCCGACAGGTTGAGCTCCTCGCTGAAAAGCGAGGGCTGAGTATGAGAGGCGAGACAAGGAGAAGGGCCCAGACGGTCTTGAGGGTCCGACAAGAAGCGTGATACCAAAGCGGGCCGTCGCGGCAAGGACAAGCAACAGGAGAGGTTCGCCGGGCCGTGGATGAAAAGCCGTAAGACGACGATCACGAAGAAGATGAAGAATCCGCGACCAAGAGTTTCGTAAAGCTACAGAGGCCATGTATGCCGACGGCGGGCGCCGCTGCATACTTCTCACCGCCGGCTTAAATTAGGCGCGAGAGATCACAGCAGCAGAGCCGCTGCTTGATGCCCAAAGGTCAGCTGAAGTGGTCCAAAGACACCTATCATCTTTGACACTGAGGACCACCCTGATCGCACCACTGCGGTCGGGTGCTTGCCATTGTTGGTTTCACCCACAATACGCAACCTCAAGGTGACGAAGATGCTAGTCGACAGCGGGGCCGGTATGAACCTGATCTCGCCTGCCATGATCGAGAAACTGCAGATTCCCGATGGAGACCTCGAAGAGACGGGCACGTTTCAGGGGGTCAACCCGGGAAGAAGCCAACCCAAGGGAAAGGTCACGCTGCCCGTGATTTTTGGAAGCAACCTGAACTTCAGGACGGAGAGGATCGTGTTCGATGTTGCCAAGATCCCCTTACCCTACAACGGGGTCCTTGGCCGCCCAGCGCTGGCCAAGTTCATGGTGGCGTCACACTATGCCTACAACACCCTGAAGATGCCGGGACCCGTGACGATCATCACCATTCCCTCCGACAAGAAAGATGCGTTGATTTGCGTTGACCAATTATACCAGCAAGTAGTTGCAGCAGCTGCCGCCGCTAGGGAGCCTGCTCCTGCCGCGGGGCCCTCAAGAGCGAAGAAGAAGAAGAAGACTGGCGAGGCCTCGGACACCCACTCTGGCAAGCGCACCTCTTCGGAGTGTAGCGCTGCCGTCGAGGACGTGCCAGAGAGCTCCACCGGCGGGAACAAGAAGCCCAGGGCCATACCGCCAGGAACCAAGAAGGTTTCTGTCAATGAGGACGGCACGGGAGGAGCTTTTACCATAAGTTCCACCCTCGACAACAAATAGGAAGACGCGCTCGTCACCTTCCTGCGGGCGAATGTCGATGTGTTTGCATGGCAAGCTTCCGACATCCCCGGTTTTCCCAGGGAGGTGATTGAGCACCACCTTGCTATCTGCCCTCATGCACGGCCCGTCAAGCAGAAGGTCAGAAAGCAAGCTCTGGAACGAAAAGAGTTCATCACAGAAGAGATCCGGAACCGGAAGCGGCTGGGTTTGGTAAGAGGAGTGCTCCATCCAACGTGGTTGGCCAATCCGGTCGTGGTGCGCAAGGCAAATGGGAAGTGGAGATCGTGTATTGATTACACGGACATCAATAAGGCTTGCCCTAAAGACCCCTTCCTGCTGCGCGCATCGACCAGATTGTTGACTCCATGGCTGGGTGTGATCTGCTGTCATTCCTCGACGCCTACTCCGGCTACCACCAGATCTTCATGACAAGAGAAGACGAAGAGAAGACATCATTCATCACCCCATGTGGTACGTATTGTTTCATACGGATGCCTTTCGGGTTGAAGAGTGCTGGTTCGACATTTGCAAGGGCAGTCCAGATTGGTTTTCAACCCCAGCTCCATAGAAATATGGAGGCTTATATGGATGACCTAGTGGTCAAAACCAAGGACAGGGCAACCCTCATACCGGATTTGCAAGAAACATTTGCAAACCTGCGCAAGATCAATCTCAAGTTGAACCCTAAGAAGTGCGTCATTGGCGTCCCATCCGGCAAGCTCCTCGGGTTCTTGGTGTCACAGCGTGGGATAGAGGCCAATCCGGACAAAATCAAAGCTATAGAGCAGATTGAAGCGCCCAAGCGGATCAAGGATGTGCGTCGGCTTGCTGGTTGCGTCGCCGCCATGGGCAAGTTCATTTCCAAGTCTGCCGAGCATGCCCTCCCCTTTTTCAAGATCCTGAAAAAGGCGGGCCCGATGGAGTGGACACCGGAAGCCGAAGCGGCTTTACAAGGGTTGAAGAAGTACCTCTCCTCCGTGCCAATACTAGTTGCGCCTAGGCCGCAGGAGCCGTTGCTGCTATACCTGGCGGCAACGGACCAGGTGGTCAGCGCCGCACTGGTGGCGCAGAGAGAGGTTGACGACAAGGAAATGGCAGCGGCAGAGCCCGACGCCACCAATGCAAAGACGACACAGCCAGTCGAAGTGCCGCCGAAGAAGAAAATGATGCAGCACCCGGTCTACTTTGTTAGTTCCCTCCAGCAGGGGGCTAGATCAAGGTACTCTGGTGTGCAGAAACTGCTCTTCAGCCTCCTTATGTCCTCGAGGAAGCTGCGTCACTACTTCCAGCACACGAGATCACTGTTGCCACTCGCTTCCTCTCGCAATGGACATTGCACAATCCGGATGCAACGGGAAGAATTGTGGAATGGGCACTGGAGCTGTCCAGCTTTGGCCTCAAGTTTGAAAGTACCTCGACGATTCAGAGCCGAGTCCTAGCAGAGTTCATTGCAGAATGGACCGCAACACCTGACGAAGAAATTCAAGAGACTGCTCTCCCCAGCAAAGAGGCAATTTGTGATTGGATCATGTACATTGATGGAGCTTTCTCCTTACAGGGCGATGGGGCTGGCGTACTGCTTGTCGCGCCCACCGGAGAGTACCTCAAGTACGTGATCCAGATGCACTTCCCCAGGGAGGTGTCAACAAACAATACGGCAGAGTACGAGGGGTTGCTTGCCGGTCATAGGATCGCGGCGGACCTCGGAATCAAGAAACTCATCGTCAGGGGAGACTCGCAGCTTGTCATCAAGCAAGTCAACAAAGATTACCAGAGCCCGTTGATGAAGGCCTACGTTGATGAAGTGACAAAGCTGGAAGAGCGTTTCGATGATATACAGGCTGAACACGTTCCCCGAGCGGAGAACGATGTCACCGATTACCTGTCAAAACACGCTGCCCTCAAGCTACCTGTGGAACCAGGTACCTTTGTGCTTCAGCTAACTCAGCCATTCGTTGATCCATCAACAGAGCAGAATAAGAGAAGGAAATCAGGGCCTGGCAAGTACTTCCCCGCCGAGCTCCCCGGGGCCGCCGGCAAGGATGTTGCCGGGAACACTGAGCCCGCCACGGGACGACTGGCTTCGGCAGAGCATCAAGCTCTTGCCGTCGAGACAGCCGCTCATGTAACGGAGGAAATGCCTTTAGTCCTCGCTGTCGAGCCCCAGGCTCCGGCATGGGCACAACATACCGTCCGATTCCTCCAAACAGGGGAACTTCCTGAGCAGCAGGAAGAAGCGGAAAAAGTAGCCCGTCGCTCTACCATGTACCGGTTAAATCGATGACGCCACATGCGAGAAAGAGGCCGAACGGTGTGAAATTGAAATGCATCCCTCGAGAGGAAGCTGTTGGCAGAGATACACGGAGGCATATGTGGATCCCACATTGGGTCAAGGGCCCTTGCCGGCAAGGCATTCCGGCAAGGCTTCTTCTGGCCCACCGCCCTCCAGGATGTGACGACACTAGTCACCGTGTGAAGCGTGTCAGTTCCATTCAAAGAAGCTTCATCGGCCAGCTCAAGCCCTTCAAACCATTCCTCTCTCTGGCCCTTCTCGGTGCAGGGGGCTCGACATATCGGGCCCTTTCCCCTGGCTGTCGGGGCTTTGAGTACTTGTACGCTGCAATCGACAAGTTCACAAAGTGGCCGGAAGTGGAAGCAGTGATGAAGGTCACAACTTCGGCCACCGTCAAGTTCTTCAAGGGACTGGTGTGCCGCTTTGGCGTGCTCAACAGGGTTATCACCGATAACGGCACACAGTTCACAAGCCACACCTTCATGCAATATACCCAAGACCTCGGCAAAGAAAGTCTGCTTTCGCCTGCTGCTCACCCACGGAGCAATGGTCAAGCTGAGAGGGCAAATGCTGAAGTACTGCGAGGCTTAAAGACCAAGACCTTTGATAGGCTGCACAAGAGTGGAAGGCGCTGGATTGATGAGTTTCCGACGGTTCTTTGGTCGATCGGGACGACACCAAATCGAGCCACCGGTCAGACACCTTTTGCCCTGGTATACGGGGCAGAAGCAGTTCTCCCCACTGAACTCATATACGGGTCACCTCGAGTGCTCGCTTATGACGAGCTCGAGCAAGAGCAACTGCGGCAAGACGACGCAGTGCTCCTTGAGGAAGATCGTCTTCGGGCGGCTGTGAGAGCAGCATGCTACCAGCAAGCCTTGCGCCGCTACCATAGCCGCAAGGTTCATGCCCGAAGCCTTGAGGAAGGCGACCTTGTCCTTCGGCGCATTCAATCGGCCAAGAATTCCAACAAGTTGACGCCAAAGTGGGAAGGCCCTTACTGGGTAACACGAGTCACCAGGCCTGGCTCGGTCCACCTGGAGACCGAAGACGCCGTTCCAGTGAGTCCCTCCTGGAACATTGAGCATCTTCGCAAGTTTTACTCAGGACGCGCGGCTTGCCGCGCCGGCAAGCCACCTTTTGTACAAGAATTGTTGATGATGCATGTAACCCTTTGTACAAAGCCAGGCGCAGACCCTGAGCATAAATAAATGAAGCGCTGGCGCCCCAAGTTATAGCATGCATGCTAGGTCAAGTCTCGTCCTTGGTTAGGGTTGATAGTGCTTGGCGGCAACTAACCCCTAGCTTAGAGGTCGAGTGTGCGTCTATTTGCCGTTCTTTTGCTTCCTTTGGTTCACATGACTCACAGACATCCTTGCCGGATCGCTTGAGGACGAAAGAAGAAAAAGAGGGACGTATCAGCATCTAGACCCCGGCAAGCCAGTATTGCCGGGGGCTGCAAGTATGAAGATTCACCCACGGCAATCCAGAGTTGCCGGGGGCTGCAGCCTCAGATAAGTTCTTCATTCCTTATCATGCATTCCCCTATGGACTGAGGTATGTGAAACCTCGTTGTTTCCCAAGCTACCGTGCTCCCCTAAAAACTCTAGGATCTAGGGCTCGTTCCTGGGGCCAGCAAAAGGATGAAACGAGGAGCCTGAACCCGCCTCATCCCTGCCTCCGCCAAAAGCGTGAGGAAGGTCGAGTGAAGTAGCGAGACGGCAGGGCCTGTTGTCGGGCAAGGAAATGTTTATCTTAAAGATATCAAGGGTTTACTCCCTATCGTGGGTTCTACCCGCAAACAAATGGCCCGGCAAGCATCCCCTTTTCATTAAAAACATTCCACTCAGGTACAGTCCATAGGAAATGAAAAACATGAATGATGGGATTACAAGTTTTTAATTCAGCCAAGGCCCGAAGTCTTACAAACTAAAAAGAGATAAGGTGCTCAGAACCCTTCCTTGTCCCTCTCCTCGGGAGGCAGGTCAAGGAGGCGAAAAGGGCAAAAGGGGCGCCTAGGCGAAGCTACGGGTGGCGAAGGCACCAAGAGAACATCTCGGTGGCCCGTAGGCTGGATGGTGATGGCAGCGCCGAAGTAGAGTTCAAGACGAGGCGGCAGGACGCCAAGACGTCGAAGGCCTTGCCGCCCGCCCTCTTCCTCTTCCGCAACCTCCGACACCACCGCCCAAGGAGACGACCGAGAAGTTCAAGAAGCCGGGCGACACGGATGATGGGATCGCTGTACCAAGACGGAGCGACGCCCGACACCTAGTCG
The DNA here is from genome assembly GCA_021605145.1 of Aegilops bicornis. Lineage (NCBI taxonomy): Eukaryota > Viridiplantae > Streptophyta > Magnoliopsida > Poales > Poaceae > Aegilops > Aegilops bicornis. The sequence continues at coordinate 216,149,517 of CM038675.1, forward strand.
GACCCGTCATCCTGCCGCCTGCTACCCTCGTCGTCGCTGCCGCTGTCCTCCTCGCCACTCCCGCTCGAGGAGGAGCCTTCGCTATCAGAAGAGCTCTCCATGCAGCATGTTGCCCGAGTCCCGAAGCACCCGAAGACCTTGACGGAGAGGAGGCCGCCCTCCATCAGCTTAAAATGGAGAGTGATCCCCGCCGTCAAGCGGTGGATGTGGGCGAACGTATTCCACCCTCGACCAAGATACATCACCTGAGGGGCTGGAAAGTTGACGCGAACTCGCGTACCACTGATCCAACAACCCCTCATGTGCAGCCACAGTGACTCTGGTGGATCCCGCTCCATCACGCTCGTGAATGGAGTCGGGAGGCGAAGGCGACGCCGAGTCGGCCGGCGCAGCCTGACGAAGAACTTGCAAGGGTCATCCCCAACATGGCCCTCCGTGAGGGGAGGAACCACTGGCGGAGGCGGAGCCGGCGCGGCGCCCCGTTCTCCTCTTCCCTGAGCGCCTCTGCCTCGCCCACGGCCTCGCCCGCGGCCTCGCCCCCTCCCCCTTCCACTTGCGGCTGGCTCTGCCACCACAGGTGAAGGAGAAGGAAGGACGCATTGTCGGGCGGCGACCCTTGCTGCCACCGTTGAAGAGCCAGGATTCCCTCTCTCCATGGCGGATGGAGGGAGGGGGAGCAGAAGCTGAAGATAGGAGAAGATGGAAGAATGCGGGACGACGTTCCACCCCCGCCCTTTATAAAGGAACAAGGTGGAGACACGGCCGCCCCGCTCAGCCAATCAAGACATGGAAGGCGCAGGGAACTGGGGCCAACCCGCTGCCCCGGCCCGCAACGGCCCGGTTTCCCACCTCCACCGTTTGCCACCCAAAGTGCATGAGAGCCATGTGGCAGGAATGCGGGACCGAGGCTACAGGTGAGGCGACCTCTCCCCACCCCGTGATCGAGGGGAGTGGACGCCTTCAAGACCACGCCCCGGCGCCGTTCAGTCAATGGGCCGCGCCTCCACGCCTCCCCCCGTTTATAGGGAAGGCACGAGCCGCCCCTTTTTACTGCAACGGGATGCATGCGTACAGAGCTCAGCCCCACGCATGCCACCCACGTCACGTACGCCTCCCCACGCCAAGCCACGCGCGGGAGGCATGGGAAGCGCAGCGCGCGAAAAGACTTACCACGGTAAAAACCACCCTGCCTGCCCGCGCATCGTTTTTGGGCCTAGCCCAACGATGCGATTGCGCTTACGTGTGGCCCAGGCCCGGGGGCTCCTGTCGGTGTATAGAAAGAAGGGTACACCTTTTAACTGTGCACGGGCAGTCTGAGCCGCGGGCGCTGCCACACTAAGCAAGGCGAGGAAGGTAAGCCAAAGTAAGGCCGAAGCCCAAAAGGAGCAGAACAACGCCAAGACCAAGACCACAAAGAGCAAAAGGGGACGAAGCGAACTCCCCCGGCAAGATCCTTGCCGGGGTGCGGTTTAGCAAACCCGGCAAGGCCCTTGCCGGGGCGACTCGCCCCACGCCTACGGAGCGGATCACCCTTGAGTCCACTGCCCCCATGGGGCGCCGGCGTCGGGAGACATCCCCGTGGTGGCATGCAGATCTTTGTGAAGACATTCAAGATCACATACACACTACAGAAGACGACGGCCCTTGGCGGGATCCCAGCCAAGGAGGACCACGAAGCCCCCGGCAAGAGCCTTGTCGGGGATGACTGCAGGCGCCGCGGCAAGGCCCTTGCCGGGGACCAGGCAAGGCCCTTGCCAAGGCTGCGGCAAGACCCCTGCCAAGGACACCCGTAGGGCCACCGTCGGGCCCGCACCAATCGAGCCTCCATCATGCAGCTGTCGACCCAACCCGTTGGGCGAGGCACTGCGTGGCGACAAGTGAACCTTCGTGGAGGCCCGCCACGGCGCCACCTCACTGCTGCCTACACATGGCACCACGAGCACCGCTGGCCAGGGCGCGTGTCAACACGAAGGGAAGCGGCGGCGGACGGGACTAGGCTCTCCCCCGTCCCCGGTAAAGCAAGGACACCTAAGCAAGACGCATTTATGGCGCCTTGTCATGTAATGCAGGGATAAACTCGTATAGCTATACCCTGTCCACCTCCTGTACGCCACTGTGGCAACCCCTTTTCCTATAAAAGGAGGCCCAAGGCGACCAGGAGGGGGATTCGGCTTTTTGGAGCTCTTCACGCCCCATAGCTAGCTGAGGAACACAAATAAGCTAACCACCAAAACAGGAGTAGGGTTTTACACAACTTGCGGCCCGAACATGGATAAAGGAACCCGTGTGCTATCTATTTGATCCGCTCTTCTCACGACCCCGCGCCCCGCAACCGTAGTAGGGATTCTTGTGATCCCATAGGTGTCGTATCCGCACCGACAGAGACCCCCTACCCGAGATCCACCAGTTTTGACACCAATATTGGTGCTTTCATTGAGAGTTCCACTGTGTCGTCGACGAAAGGTTTAATGGCCCCTTCAATCGTCTATAGTGACGCTGTCCAAGGAGAAACCTTTCTCCCCACACAGATTTTCGTATTCGGCGGCTCCGTACTATGGGCCAACTCGCTTGGCCATCTGGAGCAGATCGATAGCTATGCCCCTAGTCACCAGGTAAGATTTGTAAGCTTGAACTACATTGCGGATATCCATGGAGACTTGATCTTCAATGGATTCGAGACCGCGATGATCGCTCCCCCTCGCTCCGATGAACATGACCTAAATCTGTCATCGGATCGCATCCAGGAGATGGTCCCTGTTGCTGCAACGGCCTTAGAATCAGAGCAGATTGTGCCATCCGAGGCCATAAAGTCCGCGGCGTTGGAGCCGCATGCAGACTCGACACCCTGTAATATTTGCGTCAACGAAACTCCGGACTCGTCTCCAGCTATAAGTTCTGAACTATGTACGCCTGTGGACACCAAACTAGGTCGGTTATCAATTTTCGAATTCGAAGCCGCAGACACCTTCCAACCCTCGCCCTGGGTGACATGCTAAACTCATTAAAAAACCTATCCTTGGCGGGAGACTCACAGTCGAACTATGTCCGGTTCGAGCTAGGGGCCGACGACGGAGAATTTTTCTTCCCACCCGCCACCCACTTCATAGCCACTATTGATGACTTAACCAACACGCTTGACTATGGCTCCACGGACATCGATGGCATAGACGACGATGCTGACAAGGAGCAAGGCCAAGACCCGCCATTCACGGGGCGTGGGATGGCCACCTCTTCGTACGACGTGTACATGGTGATAGACCTAAAAAAGCCAGCGATGATGACAAAGAAGATCCAGTTGAGAACAAACCTCCTGAGACACAGTCTAAGTACCGACACCCTAAACGCCGCTCTAAGTCACATCGCAGCAACACTGGCACCAGGGAAAATAGTACTCCGGACGACGCCGAAAACAATGAAGACCCTGTTGGAGCAAGATCCGAACAGGAGGAAAAAGAAAACGGGCAAGCCAGCCCCGACGAACAGGCCCTGCCCAGCGACAATTCGGAGGACGACAACTACCTTCCATTCTCCGAAGATGAGGTAAGCCTCGGCGACGAAGAATTCATCGTACCCGAAGAACCCCTTGAGCAGGAGCGCTTCCAGCGCAGGCTAATAGCCACTGCGAGGAGCCTGAAAAAGAAGCAGCAGCAGCTTCAAGCTGACCAAGACCTACTCAATGATAGATGGACCGAAGTCCTGGCCGCTGAAGAATACTGCCTTAGTGGCCCAGCCAAAAGCTACCCGAAGCATCGATTGCTACCTCAGTTTGATGACGAGGCGTTGGAGCCCGTACCATCATCACACAATGCGGCAGGTCGTCGACAACTCTGTCCGGATAAAGAGGCAACTCAAGCCGAACACCAGACCGCCCCACCTCACCGTAAAGGCAGGAAGAACACAGCTCATGGTTGTATAGATGACCTTCGATGGGACTTGGACAGTAGAGCAGGACACGCAAGATCGATCTACGGATCGCGAGGGCATGCCTCGACACGCGATGATGGCAACCTATTCAGACGTGGTAAACCTAGCCACGCCCGAGACAAAAACCGCTTGCTTCGCTGATGAAGTAAGGGATCATGAATTCCCCGACGGATTCAAACCCGTCAATATTGAATCATACAACGGAACAACCGATCATGCGGTATGGATAGAAGATTTTATACTCCACATCCATATGGCGCATGGAGACGACCTCCACGCCGTCCAATACCACCCACTAAAGCTAAAAGGGCCATCTCGGCACTGGCTAAACAGCCTGCCTGAAAATTCCATAGGTAGCTGGGAAGACTTGGAAGAGGTCTTCCTTAACAACTTCCAAGGAACATATGTCCGGCCACCAGACGCCGACGACCTAAGCCACATTGTCCAGCAGCCCGGAGAGTCAGCCAGGAAGCTCTGGAATCGGTTCTTAGTAGAAAAGAATCAAATCGTCAACTGTCCTGACGCGGAAGCCCTCGCGGCCTTCAGACACAGCGTCCGGGACGAATGGCTAGCACGCCACCTCGGAAAAGAAGGACCTAAATCCATTACAGCCCTTACTGCTCTAATGACCCGCTTTTGCATGGGAGAAGACAGCTGGCTCGCTCGTAGAAGCAACATCGCCAGCGACCCGGGCACTTCCGAAATCCGAGATGGCAACGGCAAGCCACGACAAAGCAAACACCATAGTCGCAATGATAATGAAAGATCACGCGACACAGCGGTCAACTCCGGATTCAGCAACCCCAAGCCCGGTGAACGGAAGAAGCCATTCAAGTCAAATCGCGACAAACAATCCAACCTAGACAGGATATTGGACCGACCCTGCCAGATTCATGGCCACCCCGAAAAACCAGCTAACCATACTAACAGAAACTGCTGGGTCTTTAAACAGGCCGGTATACTCAACGCCGAACACTGTGGGAAGAGGCCACCAGGCTATAGGGATGACGGAGAGGTTCACCAACGAAATACCGGGGGCCAGAAGCAATTTTCATCCGAGGATCAACTACTCCCAGAGCGAAAATAGCAGTCCGGCTTCCGCCGCCCACCTCGTACACCTGCAAAATTTGTGCCGCGCATACATCACTACGCACTCAAGATACCATGGGCATTGGCGGAAGCACACTACGGACAAGCCTGCAAGAATTCCCGTAACACTTTTTATCTATTCTATTTTTATTTTCCTTCACTGCTCTTAAAATAGGTGACGAACAGGGCAAATATCCAAAACTGACTCTATCGGATTTCGGATCCGTACACTCACCTAAGGGGCTACCTCCATCAAGGATTCCCCTCGTCGAGGACAGGCGGCGCAGACGTGCGACAGGAGGTCCAAAATAACTTTTGTAGACCGCACTCTTTATTTCGAGCCTGTAATATGCATGTTCCTCTTCCTGCGACCCCGAGCATGTCAAATAGCCGGGGTTGCGGTCTTTATATATATAAAGTAACCATTGGAAAATCGCTCAGTTCCCAGTAAAAAGTATCCGAATTAATCATCCGTGTTGTTTCCTACGGTTGTTCTAAAGATATACCTTGGCATAACCTGCCAGGGGCTCGGTATGGGAACAAATGAGTTGCCAGCAAAAGCCCGAACAACTGTACAGCGTACTTCGGCATCGCAAGTTTGGCCTTATATGCATCAGCTCTGAATCATTTTCTTGGGTCAATAGTTGGGTTGTCGGGCTCCTGTGCTTGCTACCCTACGTTCCGCTCTATCGGCTAGGGTAGTAAAGGGCGAACTACTGCAATTGTGCTTCTGGTTCATCTGGTCAAGTACCTCAGTAGAGAAAGCCAAAAACTGACGATCATGATGCGGCGAGAGCTGGTCAACCACTTGACGACTTATTGGAATGTTTAGCGATTCTCCATGTCACACGAAGGATCTTTTTCATATCAAATATGTAAGGCACCATATGCCGCATACATACCAGGGGCTTTGTCGTAGTCCCACCATAAAACTCCTATGGCTAAGTGAAAGTGTTAACGCCCTATAGTCCGATTTCCTAGTTCGCCGCATTATCACCTCCTTTATGGACCAAGACGTTGGATAAAGAGTGATTAAATGCATTTCCGAACACCCCCGTACTTCCTACGAGGGGGCTGAAGCCGACGACTGGAAAACTTTCAGATTATATTAAAACGGGCGCACAAGAGGAATTCAAGCTTTCAAGCAAAACATAAAATAGATCAACTATAAAATGGTCTTTTATAATTCTCATACACCTCACTCGAACATTATGTTTTTCGAGCACTGACCCTCTATCAAGCGGGCGGCCTCCAGGACATCTTCAAAATAATGCTTCGGTTTAGGACGGTCCTTGCCCTCGGGTGGACTCTTCGCCGCAACATCGATGGCCTTCATCTTCCCCCAAAATGTCTTGAGCCGGGCAAAAGCCATCCGTGCACCCTCAATACACACCGATCGCTTCACAGCGTCGACACGCGACACCGTGTCAACAAGCCTTTGCACCAAACCGAAATAGCTCTTCGGAACAGGCTCAGTTGGCCACAACCGGATTATGATGTTCTTCATGGCAGTGCCGGATATCCTATGAAGTTCGGCCCATTGGGACATCTGTTCATTGAGCAACAGAGGGCGCTTTGATGCGCCAAACTGAGACCAAAAAAGCTTCTCCGTTGCATACCCATCCCGCGCTTGGTAATACCGCGCCACATCGGAAGAAGTCTTCGGCAAGTCCAAGAACTCGTCCGGAGAATTCCACACTTGGTTAAGCTGAGCAAAGTTCGGGTCACCGAACTTAGTTTGCAGCAGAAAGGGATTTCCAACCGCAATCTCCCTCGCCTGCCAAACCTCCTCACAGGCCGCTCTGGATTCCAACCGTGCTTCTCTCGCCTCTTGTAAGGCCTTGTCCAGTTCAGCCGTTAAGGCTTTATTCTCCTTCTCCAGAAATTCACAGCAGCCAGTAGCATTCTCTAGTTCGAGCGCCACCGTGGATATCTTCTCCTTGTCTTGGCGCCGTGCAGCTTGTTCGGCTTTTAACTCAGCCGATGCCTTTTTGGCAGCCGCATTGCTACACCGGGCCTGCTCCTTGGCCCGGGCCAGCTCCGCTAGAAGAACTTCAACGGCGGCAACACCATCTGCAGCCACGCATATTACAGCACATAGATTTTAGCATCATGCTTATGTCACAAAAAATGTATGGGGATTGTGAAGGAAATATGCCCTAGAGGCAATAATAAAGTTATTATTTATTTCCTTACATCATGATAAATGTTTATTATTCATGCTAGAATTGTATTAACCGGAAACATAATACATGTGTGAATATATAGACAAGCAGAGTGTCACTAGTATGCCTCTACTTGACTAGCTCGTTAATCGAAGATGGTTATGTTTCCTAACCATAGACATGAGTTGTCGTTTGATTAACGGGATCACATCATTAGGAGAATGATCTGATTGACATGACCCATTCCGTTAGCCTAGCACTTGATCGCTTAGTATGTTGCTATTGCTTTCTTCATGACTTATACATGTTCTCGTAACTATGAGATTATGCAACTCCGTTTACGGAGGAACACTTTGGTGCTACCAAACGTCACAACGAATCGGGTGATTATAAAGGAGTACTACAGGTGTTTCCAAAGGTACATGTTGGGTTGGCGATTTCGAGATTAGGTTTTGTCACTCCGATTGTCGGAGAGGTATCTCTGGGCCCTCTCGGTAATGCACATCACTATAAGCCTTGCAAGCAATGTAGCTAAATGAGTTAGTTACGGAATGATGCATTACGGAACGAGTAAAGAGACTTGCGCAACGAGATTGAACTAGGTATTGGATACCGACGATCGAATCTCGGGCAAGTAACATACCGATGACAAAGGGAACAACGTATGTTGTTATGCGCGGTCTGACCGATAAAGATCTTCGTAGAATATGTAGGAGCCAATATGGGCATCCAGGTCCCGCTATTGGTTATTGACCGGAGACGTGTCTCGGTCATGTCTACATTGTTCTCGAACCGTAGGGTCCGCACGCTTAAGGTTTCGGCGATGCTTATATTATGAGTTTATGAGTTTTGATGTACCGAAGGAGTTCGGAGTCCCGGATGAGATCGGGGACATGACGAGGAGTCTCGAAATGGTCGAGACGTAAAGATCGATATATTGGACGACTATATTCGGAGTTCGGAAAGGTTCCGAGTCATTCGGGTAATTTTCGGAGTACCGGAGAGTTACGAGGAATTCGCCGGGAGAAGTATTGGGCCTTATTGGGCCTGCGGGAAAGAGAGAGAGGATGCCTAGGACAGGCTGCGCGCCCCTTTGCCCTAGTCCGAATTGGGCTAAGGGAGGGGCCGCACCCTCCTTCCTTCCTTCTCTTTTCCTCTTCCTAGTCTCCTACTCCCAATACATGGAAGGATCCCTAGTTGGACTAGGAAAGGGGGAATCCTACTCCCGGTGGGAGTAGGACTCCTATGGCGCGCCTCCTCCCTAGGCCGGCCTCCTCCTCCCTCCCTCCTTTATATACGGGGGCAGGGGCACCCCATGGACACACAAGTTGATCCTTGAGATCGTTCCTTAGCCGTGTGCGGTGCCCCCATCCACCATATTCCACCTCGGTCATATCGTAGCGTTGCTTAGGCGAAGCCTGCGCCGATGAAACATCAAGATCGTCACCACGCCGTCGCGGTCGACGGAACTCCCTCTCCCCGAGCTTTGCTGGATCGGAGCCCGAGGAGCGCCATCGAGCTGAACGTGTGCCAAGAACTTCGGAGGCGCCGGAGTAACGGCGCTGGGATCGGCCGGATCGCGAGGAGAACGTCGACTACTTCCTCTACGTCATCATCGACTCGGAGGTGCCGGAGTAACGGCATTGGGTTGGCAGGATCGCGAGGAGAACGTCGACTACTTCCTCTACGCCAGATCGCTTCCGCTTTGGTCTACGAGGGTACGTAGACAACACTCTCCCTTCTCGTTGCTATGCCATCACCATGGTCCCGTGTGTGCGAGGAAAATTTTGAAATTACTACGTTCCCCAACGGTGGCATCCGAGCCAGGTTTTATGCGTTGATGTCATATGCACGAGTAGAACACAAGTGAGTTGTGGGCGATACAAGTCATACTGCCTACCAAAGCATGTCATACTTTGGTTCAGCGGTATTGTGAGATGAAGCGCCCGGACCGACATTACGCCAGACGCTTACGCGAGACTGGTGTCACCGTTACGAGCACTCGTGCTTAAAGGTGGCTGGCGGGTGTCTGTCTCTCTCACTTTAGTTGAACCGAGTGTGGCTACGCCCGGTCCTTGAGAAGGTTAAAATGGAGTCTATTTGACAAAGTATCGTTGTGGTTTTAATGCGTAGGTAAGAACGGTTCTTGCTCAGCCCGTAGCAGCCACGTAAAACTTGCAACAACAAAGTAGAGGACGTCTAACTTGTTTTTGCAGGGCATGTTGTGATGTGATATGGTCAAGACGTGATGCTATATTTTATTGTATGAGATGATCATGTTTTGTAACCGAAGTTATCGGCAATCGGCAGGAGCCATATGGTTGTCGCTTATTGTATGAAATGCAAACGCCTGTAATTGCTTTACTTTATCACTTCTCGGTAGCGATAGTCGAGAAGCAATAGATGGCGAAACGACAACGATGCTACGATGGAGATCAAGGTGTCACGCCCGGTGACGATGGTGATCATGATTGCTTGGAGATGGAGATCACAAGCACAAGATGATGATGGCCATATCATATCACTTATATTGATTGCATGTGATGTTTATCCTTTATGCATCTTATTTTGCTTTGATTGACGGTAGCATTTTAAGATGATCTCTCATTAAAATTATCAAGTAGTGTTCTCCCTAAGTATGCACCGTTGCCAAAGTTCGTCGTGCCGAGACACCACGTGATGATCGGGTGTGATAAGCTCTACGTCCATCTACAACGGGTGCAAGCCAGTTTTGCACACGCAGAATACTCAAAGTTATACTTGACGAGCCTAGCATATGCAGATATGGCCTCGAACACGGAGACCGAAAGGTCGGCGTGAATCATATAGTAGATATGATCAACATAAGATGTTCACCATTGAAAACTACTCCATCTCACGTGATGATCGGTTATGGTTTAGTTGATTTGGATCACGTGATCACTTAGATGACTAGAGAGATGTCTGTCTAAGTGGGAGTTCTTAAGTAATATGATTAATTGAACTTAAATTTATCATGAACTTAGTCCTGGTAGTATTTTGCAAATTATGTTGTAGATCAATAGCTCGCGTTGTTGCTTTCATATGTTTATTTTCATATGTTCCTAGAGAAAATTGTGTTGAAAATGTTAGTAGCAATGATGCGGATTGGATCCGCGATCCGAGGTTTATCCTCAATGCTGCATGTAAGAATTATGTCCTTAATGCACCGCTAGGTGACAGACCTATTGCAGGAGCAGATGCGAGGCGTTATGAACGTTTGGCTAGCTCAATATGATGACTACTTGATAGTTTAGTGCACCATACTTAACGGCTTAGAATCGGGACTTCAAAGACGTTTTGAACGTCATGGACCATATGAGATGTTCCAGGAATTGAAGTTAATATTTCAAGCAAATACCCGAGTTGACAGATATGAAGTCTCCAACAAGTTCTATAGCTAAAAGATGGAGGAGAATCGCTCAACTAGTGAGCATGTGCTCAGATTATGCGAATACTTCAATCGCTTGAATCAAGTGGGAGTTAATCTTCCAGATAAGATAGTGATTGATGTAATTCTCTAGTCACCATCACTAAGTTACAAGAACTTCGTGAAGAAATATAGTATGAAGGGGATGACGAAAACGATTCTCGAGCTCTTCGTGATGTTGAAATCAACGAAGGTAGAAATCAAGAAAGAGCATCAAGTGTTGATGATTGACAAGACCACTAGTCTCAAGGAAAAGGGCAAAGGGAAGAAGGGGAACTTCAAAAGGAACGGCAAGCAAGTTGTTGCTCGAGTGAAGAAGCCCAAGTCCGGACCTAAGCACGAGACTAAGTACTTTTGCTGCAATGGAACTGGTCACTGGAAGCGGAACTACCCCTGAATATTTGGTGGATAAGAAGGATGGCAAAGTGAACAAAGGTATATTTGATATCTGATTATTGATGTGTATTTTACTAGTGTTCATAGCAACCCCTCGGTATTTGATCTTGGTATAGTTGCTAAGAGTAGTAACTTGAAACGGGAGTTACAGAATGAATGAAACTAGTTGAAGGGGAAGTGACGATGAGTGTTGGAAGTAGTTCCAAAATTGATATGATCATCATCGCACACTCCCTATACTTTCAGGATTAGTGTGGAACCTAAATAAGTGTTATTTGGTGTTGAGCATAAATATGATTTGATCACGTTTATTGCAATACGGTTATTCATTTAAGTAAGAGAATAAATTGTTGTTCTGTTTACATGAATAAAACCTTATATGGTTACACACCCAATGAAAATGGTTCATTGGATCTCGATCATAGTAATACACATATTCATAATATTGAAACCAAAAAGATGCAAAGTTAATAATGATAGTGCAACTTATTTGTGGTAATCGCCGTTTAGGTCATATTGGTGTAAAGCGCTTGAAGAAAACTCCATGTCGATGGACTTTTGGAATCACTTGATTATGAATCATTTGATGCTTGCGAACCGTGTGCCTTTTGGGCAAAATGACTAAAACTCCGTTCTCCTAACAATGGAACAAACTCTTGACTTATTGGAAATAATACATACCGATGTATGCGATTCAATGAGTGTTGATGCTCGTGGCAAGTATCGTTATTTTCTGACCTTCACAAAATGATTTGAGCAGATATGGGTATATCTACTTGATGAAACATAAGTCTGAAATAATTGAAAAGTTCAAAGAATTTCAGAGTGAAGTGGAAAATCATCGTAACAAGAAAATAAAGTTTCTGCGATCTGATCGTGGAGATAAATATTTGAGTTCTGAGTTTGGTCTTCATTTGAAACAATGTGAAATAGTTTACGCAACTCACGCCATATGGAACACCACAACATAATGGTGTGTCCGAAAGTCGTAACCGCACTTTATTGGATATGGTGCGATCTATGATGTCTCTTATCAGTTTACCACTATCGTTTTGGGGTTATACATTAGAGACAGCTGCATTCACGTTTAATAGGGCACCGTCTAAATCCGTTGAGGCGACACCGTATGAACTATGGTTTAACAGTAAACCTAAGCTGTCGTTTCTTAAAGTTTGGAAGTTGTGATGCTTATGTGAAAAAGTTTCATCTGATAAGCTCAAACCCAAATCGGAGAAGTGCGTCTTCATAGAATACCCAAAGGAAATTGTTGGGTATACCTTCTATCACAGATCCGAAGGCAAAAACATTCGTTGCTTATAAATGGATCCTTTCTAGAGAAGGAGTTTCTCTCGAAAGAAGTGAGTGGGAGGAAAGTGGAGCTTGATAAGGTAATTTGTACCTTCTCCCGAATTGGAAAGTATTTCATCACGGAAATCAGTTCCAGTGATTCCTACACAATTAGTGAGGAAGCTAATGATGATGATCATGTAACTTCAGATCAAGTCACTACCGAATCCCGTAGGTAAACCAGAGTGAGATCCGCACCAAAGTGGTACGGCAATCCTGTTCTGGAAGTCATGCTACTAGATCATGACGAACCTACAAACTATGAAGAAGCGATGGTGAGCCCAGATTCGCTAAATGGCTAGAAGCCATGAAATCTGAGATGGGATCCATGTATGAAAAACAAAGTGTGGACTTTGGTTGACTTGCCCGAGGGTCGGCAAGCAATAGAAAATAAATGGATCTTCAAGAGGAAGACGGACGTTGATAGTAGTGTTACTATCTACAAAGCTCGACTTTGTCGCAAAAAAAGGTTTTTGACAAGTTCAAGGTATTAACTACAATGAGATTTTCTCAACTGTAGCGATGCTTAAGTCTGTCCGAATCATGTTAGCAATTGCCACAATTTATGAAATTTGGCAAATGGAGGTAAATACTGCATTCTGAATGGGTTTACGGAGGAAGAGTTGTATATGATGCAACGAGAAGGTTTTATCGATCCAAAGGGAGCTAACAAAGTGTGCAAGCTCCAGCGATCCATCTATGGACTGGTGCAAGCATCTCGGAGTTGGAATATACGCTTTGATAAGTTGATCAAAGCATATAGTTTATCTGAGACTTACAATTGAAGCCTGTATTTACTAGAAAGTGAGTGGGAGCACTACAAAGATTTACGATAAGTATATGTGAATGACATATTGTAGATCGGAAATAATGTAGAATTATTCTGCAAAGCGTAAAGGAGTGTTTGAAAGGAGTTTTTCAAACAAAGACCTCGGTGAAGCTGCTTACATATTGAGCATCAAGATCTATAGAGATAGATCAAGACGCTTGATAAGTTTTTTCAATGAGTACATACCTTGACAAGATTTTGAAGTAGTTCAAAATGGAACAGTCAAAGAAAGAGTTCTTGCCTGTGTTACAAGGTGTCAAATTGAGTAAGACTCAAAACCCGACCACGCCGGAAGATAGAAAGAGAATGAAAGTCATTCCCTATGCCTTGGCCATAGGTTCTATAAAGTATGCCATGCTGTGTACCAGATCTATTGTATACCCTACAATCGAGTTTGGCAAGGAGTACAATAGTGATCTAGGAGTAGATCATCGGACAGCGGTCAAAATTATCCTTAGTGGAATAAGGATATGTTTCTCGATTATGGAAGTGACAAAAGGTTCGTCGTAAAGGGTTACGTCGATGCAAGTTTTGACACCGATCTGGATGACTCTAAGTCTCGATCTAGATACATATTGAAAGTGGGAGCAATTAGCTAGAATAGCTCCTTGCGAAGCATTGTTGACATAGAAATTCGCAAAATACTTACGGATCTGAATGTGACAGACCCGTTGACTAAAAATATCTCACAAGCAAAACATGATCACACCTTAGTACTCTTTGGGTGTTAATCACATAGCGATGTGAACTAGATTACTTACTCTAGTAAACCCTTTGGGTGTTGATCACATATCGATGTGAACTATGGGAGTTAATCACATGGTGATGTGAACTATTGCTGTTAAATCACATGGCGATGTGAACTAGATTATTGACTCTAGTGCAAGTGGGAGATCAAGGAAATATGCCCTAGAGGCAATAATAAAGTTATTATTTATTTCCTTACATCATGATAAATGTTTATTATTCATGCTAGAATTGTATTAACCGGAAACATAATACATGTGTGAATATATAGACAAATAGAGTGTCACTAGTATGCCTCTACTTGACTAGCTCGTTAATCGAAGATGGTTATGTTTCCTAACCATAGACATGAGTTGTCGTTTGATTAACGGGATCACATCATTAGGAGAATGATCTGATTGACATGACCCATTCCATTAGCCTAGCACTTGATCGCTTTAGTATGTTGCTATTGCTTTCTTCATGACTTATACATGTTCCTGTAACTATGAGATTATGCAACTCTGCTTTACGGAGGAACACTTTGGTGCTACCAAACGTCACAACGTAATCGGGTGATTATAAAGGAGTACTACAGGTGTTTCCAAAGGTACATGTTGGGTTGGCGTATTTCGAGATTAGGTTTTGTCACTCCGATTGTCGGAGAGGTATCTCTGAGCCCTCTCGGTAATGCACATCACTATAAGCCTTGCAAGCAATGTAGCTAAATGAGTTAGTTACGGAATGATGCATTACGGAACGAGTAAAGAGACTTGCCGATAACGAGATTGAACTAGGTATTGGATACCGACGATCGAATCTCGGGCAAGTAACATACCGATGACAAAGGGAACAACGTATGTTGTTATGCGGTCTGACCGATAAAGATCTTCGTAGAATATGTAGGAGCCAATATGGGCATCCAGGTCCCGCTATTGGTTATTGACCGGAGATGTGTCTCGGTCATGTCTACATTGTTCTCGAACCGTAGGGTCCGTGACGCTTAAGGTTTCGATGACAGTTATATTATGAGTTTATGAGTTTTGATGTACCGAAGGAGTTCGGAGTCCCGGATGAGATCGGGGACATGACGAGGAGTCTCGAAATGGTCGAGACGTAAAGATCGATATATTGGACGACTATATTCGGAGTTCGGAAAGGTTCCGAGTCATTCGGGTAATTTTCGGAGTACCGGAGAGTTACGGGAATTCGCGGGAAGAAGTATTGGGCCTTATTGGGCCTGCAGAAAGAGAGAGGATGCCTAGGACAGGCTGCGCCCCCTTGCCCTAGTCCGAATTGGGCTAAGGGAGGGCCGCACCCCCTCCGTCCTTCCCTTCTCTTTTCCTCTTCCTAGTCTCCTACTCCCAATACATGGAAGGATCCCTAGTTGGACTAGGAAAGGGGGAATCCTACTCCCGGTGGGAGTAGGACTCCCCTATGGCGCGCCTCCTCCCTAGGCCGGCCTCCTCCTCCCTCCCTCCTTTATATACCTGAGGCAGGGCACCCCATGGACACACAAGTTGATCCTTGAGATCGTTCCTTAGCCGTGTGCGGTGCCCCCTCCACCATATTCCACCTCGGTCATATCGTAGCGGTGCTTAGGCGAAGCCTGCGTCGGTGAAACATCAAGATCGTCCACCACGCCGTCGTCTTGTGAACTCCCTCTCCCCGGAGCTTTGCTGGATCGGAGCCCGAGGAGCGTCATCGAGCTGAACGTGTGCCAAGAACTTCGGAGGCGCCGAGTAACGCTACCGGGATCGGCTGGATCGCGAGGAGAACGTGACGACTACTTCCTCTACGTCATCATCGACTCGGAGGTGTCGGAGATGGCAACCTGGGTTCGGCAGATCGCGAGGAGAACGTCGACTACTTCCTCTACGTTGTGATCGCTTCCGCTTTGGTCTACGAGGGTACGTAGACAACACTCTCCCTTCTCGTTGCTATGCCATCACCATGGTCCTGTGTGTGCGTAGGAAAATTTTGAAATTACTACGTTCCCCAACAGATTGCCCCAAATACATACCTTGCGACTCGTCAAGACGCATATTGATTAATGCAAAGTCATCCCCTGCCACATCGAGCTTCCTCTGCAGCTCGGCAATTTCCATAGTCCAGGAAGTGGCCAAGGGGAAGCAGGCTATGTTCAAGTTCATCAGGTTAGTCCTGAAACAATCCTTTTCGATCCTCCGTTTGCTTCCCAGTGGAAAACAACCCGAGTCTCAGGGGATACTACCTATACACTGGTGCATCTTTGCAAATAAAACATAGCTGAAAATACTATATCACAAACCTCGAAGCCTTTTAGCAGGCTCGTGAAGGCTTCATTCAATCCGCTCTTCACGGAAAAAATCTTCTCAACCACTGTACCCATCAAGGTACGCTGTTCCCCCGAGACAGATGCTTTTCGCAACATGTCCCGCAATATATCCGGAGCCTCCGGGTCTCCAGAAGCGGCTCTAGGAGCACCACCACCCTTTGAAGGAATCTGTTCACTCATCTCCAGAATCACTGTCGGCAGCGAGCCAAACAGTCCGGGGCCTTTGTTATCATCAGCCCCAGAATCCGGGATGGTCGAAGATCCACCTTCGGATATTGCCTCTTTTGTCCCTTGCGTAACTTGTTGATTAAGAGGGACCCTCCGCGATGACACTTCAGAGTCATCCGCCTTATTGGGCGAGGAGGTCGGAGGAGGCGTCTCGCTCTCCATCATCTTTGGGAGGAGACTTCCCGGAGAAGAGGATTGCCCATAAAAACTTTGTGCTGACCTGTAAAAATGCATGAACGCGTTACGTATATCTTCGGTAAACAGCAACAGAGCAGGACGCTATCAAAGTACTCTGGATTCATTTACGGTTTGGCCGAGGGCTTGTCCCCTTGTTGGAGCTGTTCAACGGCGTCGCTTTCCAAACCCAAGCCACTTGACGGTGGCATCTTGGCCTTCTTGGAAGACCGCCCCTCCCAATCTTCGGAGGCGGCCCTTTTTCTCCTGCTTGGAGAAGGGATACTGGGTCCTTTTCCACCTCTGTCTTCAGGCGAGGAAAGGGCGATTTCTCCGGACTCAGTGTCCGACTTACCTCCGGAACCAAGGTCATCTTGGGTCTTCTCACTCTCCTCTTTACCCTCCCTCACCAGTGTCTGGTATGGTGCCAAGGCCAGCATCCCTGTTAGCACAGGAGTAGTTGAGTCTTCGGGAAGGGGAGCCGGACACTAATCCATTCCACCTTCTTTATCCAACCCTGAAAAAGGATGATTCTGTCAGTATCTTCCACTGGGTATCTGATTATGAGGTATTCGGCAAACGGGTACTTACCGGGGTATCCGGATGGTTACAGTCTAAGCTGACATCTTCGGTGGTGTCCAGCCATTGCCTTCGTTTCCCGAAGAATAATCTCCACATTCCTTCGTTCGTAACACTAAAGAAGTGCTGAAGAGTCTGCAGCCCTTCCGGATTGAATTCCCATAGACGGAGAGGCCGTCGCTGGCACGGTAGGGTCCGACGAAACAACATTACTTGAACGACATTGACGACATTGATGTTCCTCTCAGTGAGGCTTCGGATGCGACTTTGCAAAGTTCGCACCTTGTCTGCTAATCCCCAGTCCAGCCCCTTATTAATCCACGATGTGAGCTGAGTTGGGGGGCTGGATCGAAATGCAGGCGCGGCTGCCCACTTGGAGCCACGGGGCTCAGTGATATAGAACCACCCCTGCTGCCATAAATCAGAAGATTTGGCGAAGGATCCTTTCAGCCAAACAGCCCTGGCAAGCTTGCTCACTGTAGCACCACCGCACTCAGCTTGCTCCCCCTCTATCACTTGCGGCTTCACATCGAAGGTCTTGAGCCACAAGCCAAAGTGCGGAGGAGTCCGGAGGACACGTAATGATAAACGCTGAGATAAAAAGAATAGAGTCCGGGGCCAGATCGTGAAAATCTAGCCCGTAATAGAACATGAGCCCTCGGACGAAGGGGTTAAGTGCAAATTGTAAACCGCGAAGGAAGTGGGACACGAGCATGACCCTCTCGCCGGATTTGGGGGTGGGAATAACCTGCCCCTTGGCAGGAAGCCGATGATGGATCTCCGCGGCCAAATACCTCGCCGCCCGAAGCTTTGCAATATCTCCCTCTGAGGGAGTCCTGGACTAGGGGGTGTCCGGATAGCCGAACTATCATCTTTGGCCGGACTCCTAGACTATGAAGATACAAGATTGAAGACTTCGTCCCGAGTCCGGATGGGACTTTCCTTGGCGTGGAAGGCAAGCTTGGCGATACGGATATGTAGATTTCCTACCATTGTAACCGACTCTGTGTAACCCTAACCCTATCCGGTGTCCATATAAACCGGAGGGTTTTAGTCCGTAGGACGAACAACAATCATACCATAGGCTACCTTCTAGGATTTAGCCTCCTTGATCTCGTGGTCGATCTACTCTTGTACTACCCATATCATCAATATTAATCAAGCAGGAGTAGGGTATTACCTCCATCGAGAGGGCCCGAACACAGGTAAAAACATTGTGTCCCTTGTCTCCTGTTACCATCCGCCTAGACACACAGTTCGGGACCGCCTACCCGAGATCCGCCGGTTTTGACACCGACATTGGTGCTTTCATTGAGAGTTCCTCTATGTCGTCACCTATAGGCCCGATGGCTCCTTCGATCATCAACAACGACGCGGTCCAGGGTTAGACTTATCTCCCAGGACAGATCTTCGTATTTGGCGGCTTTGCACTGCGGGCCAATTCACTTGGCCATCTGGAGCAGATCGAAAGCTACGCCCCTGGCCATCAGGTCAGATTTGGGAGTTTAAACTACACGGCCGACATCCGCGGAGACTCGATCTTCGACGGATTCGAGCCGCAGCCAAGCGCGCCGCACTATCTCGATGGGCATGATCTAACTCTGCCGCCGAACAGTGTCCTGGAGGCCGCACTAGTGTCCGCTCCGACCATTGATTCGGAGCCGATCTCGCCGATCGAGGATGGTTGGTTGGACACCACCTCGGGGGCTGAAATCTCTACGGCGATTGAGCCGAACACCATCCCTGTCCTTTGCAAAGCTCGTGACTCCCAGGTGCCGGACTCCTTTCCGGACTCTGAACCTCCCGCGCCCCTGCCAGTCGAATCCGACTGGGCGCCGGTTATGGAGTTCACCGCCGCGGACATCTTTCAGCACTCGCCCTTTGGCGATATCCTGAACTCATTAAATTCTCTCTCTTTGTCAGGAGAGCCCTGACCGAACTACGGTCAGGAAGGTTGGGATGCGGACGACGAAGAAATTCAACGCCCACCCACTGCCCACTTTGTAGCCACTGTCGAAAGCTTAAACGACGTGCTCGATTTCGACTCCGAAGACATCGACGATATGGACGACGATGTAGGAGATAACCATGAACCAGCACCTATAGGATACTAGACAACCACCTCATCCCATGATGTATACATGGTGGAAACACCTAAAGGAAGTGACGACGAGGAACGACGGGACACTACGAAGGATAAATCCCTCGAAAAGCAGTCAGAACGGCAACGTAAACGCCGCACCAAGTCCCGCGTCGACAAAGACCCAGCCATAGAGCAGGGCGAACCGGTGGACGACGAAAATGCTATCGAGCAACCGTCCGAACAGGACAACTTGGAGAAACAACCCGTCCCCGGCGAAGATAACAGTCCGGACGATCGCACGCCGGACAAATTGTTGGAGCAGAAGAACCTCCACAAAAGGCTCGTCGCCACTGCGCGTAGCCTGAAAAAGCAGAAGCGGAAGCTCAAAACAGCGGAAGATGCACTTAGAATCAGATGGAGCAAAGTACTCAACACCGCAGATAAATACGACAACACTCGCCGAACAAAGAGCCACCGAAAGAGAAAACTACTGCCCGAATTTGATGAGGAGGCCATAGAGCCCCCACAATCAAAAAGCAAGAAGGCCACCCGGTCGGATGGACGACCCCACGGCAAACAGAGAGCGGCAAATGGCGCCGCACACAAGCCAGCACGTGATCCGCATAAGGATTCGCATCAAAAGGATGGCCCAGTTAGGTCCATCTATGGGCCGAGAAAGCAAGCTCCTCAAAGCAATGCAACACGCCAAATATCCGAACATCACGACACACCCAAATATAGGGGTGCCGCACACCCCCTGTGTTTCACCGATGAGGTGCTAGATCATGAATTCCCAGCGGGATTCAAACCCGTAAACATAGAGGCATACGACGGAACAACAGACCACGAGTGCGGATTGAGGATTACATCCTCCACATACACATGGCTAGAGGAGATGATCTCCACGCCATAAAATACTTACCCCTCAAGCTCAAAGGGCCAGCCCAGCATTGGCTCAAAGGCCTCCCTGAAAATACCATTGGAAGTTGGGAAGAGCTCGAGGATGCTTTTCGAGCAAATTTTCAAGGGACTTATGTCCATCCTCCGGATGCAGACGATTTAAGTCATATAACTCAACAACCCGGAGAGTCAGCCCGCAAATTCTGGAACAGGTTCCTCACCAAAAAGAACCAAATAGTCGACTGTCCGGACGCTGAAGCCTTAGCAGCTTTCAAACACAACGTCCGAGACGAATGGCTCGCCAGACACCTCGGCCAGGAGAAGCCGAGAACCATGGCCGCTGTCGGTGTCAAAACCGGCGGATCTCGGGTAGGGGGTCCCGAACTGTGCGTCTAGGCGGATGGTAACAGGAGACAAGGGACACGATGTTTTACCCAGGTTTGGGCCCTCTTGATGGAGGTAAAACCCTACGTCCTGCTTGATTAATATTGATGATGTATGTTACAAGAGTGGATCTACCACGAGATCAGAGAGGCTAAACCCTAGAAGCTAGCCTATGGTATGATTGTTGTATATTGTATGTTGCCTCTATCGACTAGCCTGGCCCTGGTTTATATAATGCACCAGAGGCCTAGGATAACAAGAGTCCTAGCCGAATACGCTGGTGGGGGAGGAGTCCTTGTCTTGATCGCCAAGTCTTGTGGAATCTTCCTTGTATGCGTAACCCGTCCGGACTGGCCCATGAGTATCTGACCATGGGGGTCCTCGGCCCAATCTAACTGATCGGGGGACGACGTGGTGAGTACCCCTTGTCCAGGACACTGTCAGTAGCCCCCTGAACCGGTCTTCAAGTTGGGGACGCTCCTCGATTCTTCCGAACTGTTCTTCATCTTCAGTCGTCGGTCTTGAAAACTGGTTCAACAAATCTTCTCATCTTCGATCTTGAGGATCGCTGAAATGCATTCGGCGAGTTTATACGTCGGGTATCCGAGGAGCCCCTTTAATTTTCCTGCCTTTATCAATGCCTTGTTATTTTTATGCCACACCTCGGGTTTGAAGTTATTCCCGGGAGGCAGCGCCCTCTTGTGTCCGAGCTCCAACACCGGACTGCATTCGAGGTATCTTTTGCAGCCGAGCACCAACGCCGGACCGCTTCCCAGCTTTAACGCCGGAATGTATCCGAGCTCCAATGCCGGACTGTATCCGAGCACCAACGCCGTACTATGTGTCCGAGCTCCAACACCGGACTATGTATCCGAGCTCCAACGCCGGACTGCTTCCCAGCTCTAACGCCGGAATGTATCCGAGCTCCAACGCCGGACTGTATCCGAGGTGTCGTAAATCACCTTGGTTCAAAGAAGTTTGAAGGAGTTTAGC
This sequence comes from Aegilops bicornis, assembly GCA_021605145.1. Lineage (NCBI taxonomy): Eukaryota > Viridiplantae > Streptophyta > Magnoliopsida > Poales > Poaceae > Aegilops > Aegilops bicornis. The sequence continues at coordinate 216,171,099 of CM038675.1, forward strand.
CGAGCTTAATGCCGAAAATGCCCTCTAAGGAGCCAGCCACTTGCATCCGAACTATATGCCGAATTGCTTCCGAGGTGGCGCACCACCCCGAGCATGGGCTGATTTTTGGTCAATATTTTTTATTGATGCAATTTATTCTCTGACGAGATATATAGCCAGTAGCCCTCAAGGTGTGTATCGGTCTAAAACCCGAGATGCACCTGAAGGATGACATAAGACCGCTGATCCCAAAGAATCACGAGACTTCGGGTTGATTTGCAAAATCGGCCTGAGGATCAAGTCCTAGCTCGGCAGAATACTTTTGGACGCAAAAAGCGGCGTGCTTAGACCTCGAGACTCAGGTTGGGTGCGGCCGACCAACCTGAGGATCAAAATCTCCTCGGAAACTGTATTGCACTTAAAATTTCCGGCATAGAACAAGCAATGCCGTAGCCCCCGAGACACTGGTCGGGTGGCAACACCAGATCGGGGATCGATGTGCCCCTTTAATATTTGTAAATAATAAGCGAAGCCCAGTAGCCCCGAGCCTTAATGCGGGCACGGAGGTCAATTAAGGATCGATATCCATAGTAAAGTCACAAATTATGTGTAATGACTCTATGTATCCAGGTACTTTACGTCATTAATGCTCGGATCCGCATTGTACAAAACTTTGTTGACCAACCATCGGCTTCCACTTCCTCGGCCAATAGCCGAGGAGTGTTTGTCCTACTTTATAAAGCCTTTATGGGGGCAAAGATTTACGACAAACAAGGCAATCTGGCCATACGGTTTTATAAATAAAGGTACGCAGAGAGATATGTTATATTACTTGTTTAATGAAGAAATGTCTTCCAAAGAAAATAGTCCCTTATCGGGTCCTTTCTTTGGGTTGTCATGCTAAGCATGATCATGAAACCTCAGCTCCAATGTAAGAGCAAAAGATCGAGGATTTAGTTTGGGAGGCCAGTTAATAGCCCCTGGTAGTGTTCGGCGACAGTCGAGGTCAAGCCGGAAACACTTCGCCAATTTTATGAATGGCCCGTCATTTAATATAGTCATCGGATCAACGACCAGTTTACACCTATTGTGACAGTCGGTTTCGGCTTTCTCCACTGAGGTGCTTGACCATGCGAGCTGGAAGCACAATCGCATGATGGCTCTCCCTTTGCACAGCTAGGCGAACAAAGCGGGCGTGGGAGGCAAGCGCGGAGCCGCAACCCAACTATTGATCAAGAAACAATTGAAACTGATGCATATATAGAAATATCCGAGAATGTTTTTGCGAATCTCTAAAGGTGTCCGGCGTTGCATGCGAGACTTGTGCTGAAAACACACAAATAGTTAAAAGTTCCAAAAGCTTGGAAAACCAAAAAGCGTCGGTAAAAAACATGACGCCCGAACAAGATCAAGTGTTCGTGCCAATCCGAAAATTGGACTTTAGAAAAAGTGCTTACGCCGTGCTTTAACTTTGCAACGACTAAGAAGAAAAACACTTAGTATGAAACGGCTCAAATAAACATAAGAGCCCCCAAGTGACTTGGGTAAAAGTTGACTATAAAATGTAAGGTGACATGTAGAATGCCTTCTAGCCGGATTGTAGATCGTTTGTCGTAGCGGACCTTTTTTGCTTCAACCTCTGGACCCAATAGTCCAGAGTGTGTCCGAATACCCTCGCGGTTATAAAAACCGGGGCATGTGTGGAGACCAGGTGTAGGGGTCATTAGTGCTTTATCAGACAAGTGCCCAACTAGTTATGTTATATTACATGGTTAGTAAGAAACATCTTCCAGGGAGAATAGTTCCGTTAGGGGTTCCTTTCCACAGGAGGCATGCCCTAAAGTGCATGTCCGGACTGCGAAAAGAGCAGAAAAACATCTGGGGCAGGTAAATAAATAGGTAAGAAATCATCTTTTAGTTCACCGACCGAGTATTCCCTTAAGAATGCTAGCTTCGGCTTCACCCAGTCTGAGGTACACATCCGGTGACCCGGCAAGAATAATCGCAGAGGTGCTCCCTTTACCACCTAGCCGAACAATCGGGAACGTAGGGGTAAGCACGGGAGCCAGGCAACCCAGCTTGGCCAAAACTTAAGTCATATCGATGCATATAATGGTGAATAAAAGGTACATGCGGAAGTGCGACACATGTGTTGGGCATAAAGCCCGTATTAATAAGCTTACATTAAAGAAGCCCCGAATATCTTGAGCGCGGGTAGCGCGTCATGTATGTGTAAACAAAGTTTGGACAAGGAAAAATTTTACAAGCAACTTTTTTTCCAAAAAAGTATAATGCTTGGTCGAACCGAACACAAGTTAGAAATTTTAAAACTTTGAGCATGAAGGCAACTTAGCTGGTTAATGTGTTCGGTATTGACGACGCGGTCCGAGCTTGATGTGGGACAAGGTTCCATCTCCCAAGCCGGTCCCGAGGTGGCGGAGCAAAGAGCTCGGCACTCCGAAGTGGTGACATAGCACGGTCAATGCAGGACGTCAGAGTGATGCCGAAGTCCCTAGCATGGGGTAATGAAGTGTTGACGAAGCCCCCCGTCCAGCCGAGTTGACGTCAAAGGGTATAGTCCGGCTGGATCATTTTCCTGTGCACAAAAAATAGTGCAAACCAGAGATAATAGTAATAAAAAAAATCGTTGCATAATAAATAATTTATGCAAAGTGAGTAATAAAAGAAATATGGCTTGGCGCCGAAGTCAATGTCGGTGCAGGGCGGCGGCGTGATGCGGTAAAGGCATGGCAAGGCCTGAATTCACAGGTCGGTTCGAGTTCGGATCACGGCGTTAAGCCGGACTATGTACGGAAACTGACCGAACCACCATGCAACCGTCGTTAAAGCGGCCACCATTTGATAGACCTGTCATACATATGATGGACAAACCAGAGTAATAATTCGTTGGGAAAAATGAACCCAAACAAGCAAAAAATACTAGGATTAATAACACCTGGTTTATTTGTTGTACCAATCTGAAGAAAGGTGATTCCCAGAATCGGGACTCAATCCGCGCACCCATTGCCTGATGGGCGATAAAACGACGGCATGGTAATCTTGGCAAGGTTGGCTCGCCGAGGCAAAGCCCTCGGCCCGGCTAACGTGTGAGCTGGTCGGCTAGTGACGCTTGAAGTGTCCGGAGTAGGTTGATGAAGAGATGATGAAGCCCTGGTCCAGCTAATGTGATGAAGCCTCGGTGTCGGCCGATGAGTCGAAATGGAGTCGGCGTGATGGACACCAGCTTGAAAAAGCAACAGTGCGGCCCTGCCGATGCAGGTCGTGACGTGGTCGATGCCGGCTTGATGAAGTGACCGTGCGGCGATGCCGGTGTGCCCGCTCCGTGCAATCCGTGGGGCGGCAATGTTGGTGATGATTTATCCTTCGCGACGCCGGACTCTTGTTCAGCCTGCCGAGATGATGATCCGAAGAAGTTGAGCTCGGCTCAACAAAGTGACGACGTGTAGCGTAGGTCGGCAGCCGTGGAGCAATATTGCCGGACTGGTTTGACACCAGCATGATATTGAAGATCATGTTCAAAAGATTTTAAAGTTAGTAGGATGTGTTCGGAAACGAAACACAATACACCATACAAAACTTCCTTCAAAAAGGATGTCCGGAATCCCGTTCATAAAAAAGACGAACTCGGGTCGGATTCGTTTTCGCGCAGAAAACAGATCCGAAAAGTGATGCACTAATCGGAAGGTTCCCGGAGTTTGGACGGTCGGATCGAGCTGAAATTTTGAGGGATGGTCGATATAGGAATTCCGCAGCCGATCAACGGTTGGATCTTCCAAAGGAAGTCCGAGCTAGAAGCTGCACACTACGCCCTAAACTCATCCGGATTCTCGTCCAGATTCAATGCGGCTCCGGTATATCGGAGATTGCCAGAGATTCCTCCATCGGAACTCGACAAAATTTTCCAGGGTTGTTGTAGACTCAATTCCGCACTATTTCATCGAAGGAATCGTCGAACCGACGCTCGAGGAGGCGGTGACGGCAGATACAAGTTCGCTGTCCAGGAAAACAGCACGGTCGCCCGAGGGAATTGTTGACGTTGAGCCCCCGGGCTCACTAGATGATTCCTCCATGATCTTGATAGAGATCGGAGCTGATGTTGATGAAGGCCCTCATCCGAACATGACGATCGGAGATAGGGCGCAGTCCTTGATCGAACCAAGGTGACCAGTCGAGCTGGTGACGAATAAGCCGAAGTCGCAGTTGATCTACGGGCGAGCCATCGACCTTTGCCGGACACACAGAGGAACTCTCAATGAAAGCACTAATGTCGGTGTCAAAACCGGCGGATCTCGGGTAGGGGGTCCCGAACTGTGCGTCTAGGCGGATGGTAACAGGAGACAAGGTACACGATGTTTTACCCAGGTTCGGGCCCTCTTGATGGAGGTAAAACCCTACGTCCTGCTTGATTAATATTGATGATGTGTGTTACAAGAGTGGATCTACCACGAGATCAGAGAGGCTAAACCCTAGAAGCTAGCCTATGGTATGATTGTTGTATATTGTATGTTGCCTCTATCGACTAGCTCGCCCTGGTTTATATAGTGCACCAGAGGCCTAGGATAACAAGAGTCCTAGCCGAATACGCCTGTGGGGGAGGAGTCCTTGTCTTGATCGCCAAGTCTTCTGGAATCTTCCTTGTATGCGGCAATTGTCCGGACTGGCCCATGAGTATACGGCCATGGGGATCCTCGGCCCAATCCAACTGATCGGGAGACGACGTGGTGAGTACCCGCTAGTCCAGGACACCGTCAGCCGCATTAACAAGCCTCATGACCCACCTTTTGCGCGGGAGAGGATAGCTGGCTAGCAAGATGCAGCACCAGCGACGCAAGTACATCCGAGGTCAGGGATGGAAATGGGAAACCACGACGCAACAAGGACCAGCGTCGGATTAAGGGGAACGGTCCAAAGAGCGGCGGTCAACGCCGGATTCAAAAGCTCACGACAGAACAATAAAAAACTGCCCCTTAAGGACAATAGCGATGAGCTATCCACTTAAACAAAATCTTGGACAAGATATGTCAAATCCACAGTACTCCCGAGAGGCCTGCAAACCAAACCCACAGAGATTGTTGGGTCTTCAAGCAGTCCGACAGACTCAACGCCGAACACAAGTGGCTCGACACACCAAGTGAGGATGATGACGAACCCCACAAGAAGAGCACCGGAAAACAAAAGAATTTCCCACAAGAGGTTAAAACAGTAAACTCACTTCACGTGATAAAAGGGAAAAACAGAGCGGCACCCACTAAAATGCGCGCCGCACAGACTACCCTAGCAGAGTATCCACACTGGTTGTCAAAACCAATCACCTTCGACCATCAGGACTACTCCGAAAGTATCCGGAACGCAGGATGGACTACCTTGATATTGGATCCTATAATCAACGGATTCCAATTTACACAAGTCCTCATGGATGGCGACAGTGACACAAACCTGATATATCAGGACACAATCCGCAGGATGGGGATAGACCCAACCAAAATTAGCCATAGCAACACTTCCTCTAAAGGAATAATGCCAGGCACATATGCCCATTGTACAGGATCCCTACTGCTAGAAGTTGTGTTCAGCTCATCCGACAACTTCCTCCGCGAAAAGTTAACCTTCCACATCGCCCCATTCGAAAGTAGCTATCAAGCACTACTAGGGCGTGAAGCTTTCGCCCGCTTTAACGCAATACCGCATTATGCATCTCTTACACTTAAAATGCCCGGTCCACGCGGCATCATCTCATTAAAAGGGAGTATTAAGTGTTACTCGAGCACGGAAGAACGTGAGACTGCCTTGACAGCCCCACACCAATCCGGCTCCGCTAAATCAAAGCACCTGAATAGGTCATTCAAACCCCGGACACGGCTAGACGAGTCCGGCACCTACTAGCGGCATACCCCCATACAAGGGGTTGCACGCACGTACAACAAGAGACAATAAAGCTCAATTTTATACACCTTCCAAACCGTACTCTGTTTATTTAATATAAAGTACATTTCTCGCATGATATTTTTTTTCTTTTCAACTAAGTTCCTCTCTTTTACAGATGAACACCGTGCTACACCCGTCCAGGATACGGCACAACGGAGACACAGGCGCAGACGTGCAGCAGGGACCCGTCGCAAGGATTCTTTTCAGATTAAGACCCTGCGTAAACCTTTTTTACTGTCTCTTGTTGATACACATCCCCGGTTTCTTATTATAACCGAGGAGGAGGCTGGCGTTTTGGCATCGTCCGCACCAGAATTTTTGCGCGTACCTGGACACCAGGGGCTTAGGGCATTATTCTGCCCATTTTCATAAAGACCGAATACCTTAGGGAGTGTTCGGCATCTCGAGTTAGGCCTTATATGCATCAGCTCCGAATCATGTATTTGGTCAAATGTTGGGTTTGCCCGGCTCCCATGTTTTGGTACCTTACGTTCCGTTATATCGGCTAAGGTAGCCTTTGGGAGAACCAACTGCGATTGTGCCCGGTTGAGCTGGGTTGAGCACCTCATTTGGAGAAAGCTAAAATCGACCGTCATGATATAGCGTGAGACCGGTCAACCACTTTCGATGACCCAGCGGAATGTTTAGAATTCCCCGCATTGATGAAGGGCCGTTTCTCGGTCAGCACATACGCTCTGCGCCCGAATTCGGGAGAGCGCGGTGCCCCTAGGGGCTATATAGTAGCCCCACCATCGAGCTCCTATGGCTAAGTGAAAGTGATAAAGCATTATAGTCCGGTTACCTAGTTTGCTACGCTATCACCTCCTTCACAGGACCAACACGTTGGATTAAGTGTGAAAATGCGCCTTTTTTGCAAACACCCCCGCACTATGTGCGTGGGAAGTCAAGACTGCCATCTTTCAAAGTTATATACACATATACATCAATGGTCAGACAGAGGCGTTTTGATACTTGAACGCACAAGTATAAAAAGCTCTTATATTATATTGAAACATTGTTTTCACAAATCATACATGTCATTTAAACATAATATCCTTCGAAACCTTTGTGTCTCTATTAAACGAGCGCCTGTAGGACTTCCTCAAAATAGTGCTCGGTACCGGTACTCGGCTCTGTCCGAAGTCTTGGGATGCAACGTCGGTGGCCTTCATCTCCGCCAAGTATGTCTTGACACCGGCAAGAGCCATCCGCGCCCTCTATACACGCCGACCGCTTCATTGCGCCGACACGGAACCGCACCAAGGAACTGCTGCACTAAGCCAAAATAACTCTTCGGATGGGGTCCGCCTGGCCACAAATGAGTCATGACATGCTTCATGGCAAGTCCGGATAACCGATTCAGCTCGGCCCATTCGGCCAACCGATCGGTCAACGGAAGAGGACGCTCCGGACTATGGAATTGCGACCAATATAGCTCTTCCCTTCTGTGCCCCTTATGGCCTCGGAAGTGCTCAATCACGTCCGCAGCGCTCGCCGCTAAGTCCAGATAAGCATCCTCCGAAGTCCACAACTTGTCCAACTGAGCATACTTCGGATCCATATATTTCCTCCGCAGCAGAAACGGATTTCCAGCCGAAATATCACCGGCCTGACACAGCTCCTCCTTGGCAGCTCTCATAGCGAACGGGCATCCTTGGATTCGGCGGTGGCCTTTTCAGGTCCTCTTGCTCGCTTTGACGTTCTTTTTCAAGAACCTCGCAGCGGTCGATAGTATTCTTCAACTTTATGGCCATATCGGCCATTTCCTCTTTGCTTCGGCAGTGAGCAGCCCGTTCGGCTTTTAGCTCTTCGGCCGCCTTTAAAGCGGCCGCATTACTATTTCTGGCTTGCTCTTTCGCTCGGGCGAGTTTCGCCCGCAGCTCCTCCATAGCAGCGGCATCGTCTGCGTCAAAAGCATACAAGTAGTAAGGCATGGGAGTCAAGCTCCCTTACCAGGTGTCCGCAGAGAAGTCGCATACCTTGTGACTCGTCAAACCGCTTATTGACAAGCGCGATGTCTGCATCTGCCTCGTCAAGTTGCCGCTTTAGTTCGTCAAATTCATCAGTCCGGCTGGCCACCGGACGGCCCGCCACCTATTTAGGAGCGGCGATACGTTATAACTGAGATTATGATCCTCGGCACGCTGTCAATTTTGACAACATACCGAGTCTCAGGGGCTACTATCTATAGAGGGTGCATTCTATATGCATAACTGTCAGAAGGTACATCATTTTTGCGTACCTCGAACCCCGTCAGTAAGCTTCTGACGGCTTCATGCAATCCGCTCTCAGCGGATGCAATTCTTTCAATCACCATACCCATTAGCGCGCGGTGATCTTACGAGATAGCCGCCGCCCGAAAGCAGATCCTTCAGCCTCCTCCGATCAAGACGCCACTTGGCGCCGGACCTTCCGCCCCGGACTTGGGAAACCCTCCGCGACGACACCTCGTGGTCGCCCGCCTTTGCATGAGGGTGCGACAGGTGGAGGCGTTTCGCTCTCCATCATCTCCGGAAGAAGATCCCCCGAAGACGAGCTCTGCTGAGAAGGGCTGAGATCTGAACTACAAGGTACAATTTCGGTTATCTTCAGAAATAAATACAGGGATGTTCCTTATTTACAAGACCCCTTCTTTTTAGTTACGACTCGCTGGAGGGCTGATCCCCTTGGGGAGATAGTGCAGCTTGGTTACTTCCCAGCACCGGACTCTCTGACGAAGATTTCTTTCCCCTCTTTGAGGCTTTGACCTCCGGATCTTCCGAAGCGGTCCTCTTCTCTCCTTGGAGGGTGGGACTTTTGATCCCTCCTTCCTCGGAAGCCTCCTTCGTGGAGGCAGTTGCTTCTGCTCCCCTTCGCCTTCTTTAAAAGGCGGCCTTCAACATCTTGGTCAGCATGGGATCCGACGTGGTCTCTGGGAGGGGAGCCGGACACCTTATCAACTTTGCCTTCGCTATCCACTCCTGTTCAAGAAACAACTCCTTTAAGGGCAAGTCTATGATAAATGAACGGATAGCCCGTCCGGATACGGGACTACTTACTTGAGTATCTAGGCGATTGCAGCTTAGTCCTGCGTCCTCAGTCAGGTCTGGACACTTATCTTGTGATCTGAAGAACAGTTTATACATCTCCATGAGCGTCGTACCCATAAAATGTTGGAGAGCTCGTGGTCCCTCCGGATTGAATTCCCACAGACGGAGGGGGCGACGTTTGCAGGGCAGAAGGCGCCGAATCAACATAACCTGCGCCACTGCAACCAGATTGATCTCTCTTTCTTGGAGGTCTCGAATACGGCCCTGCAACAGAGGAACGTCCTTGGACAGCCCCCAGTCGAGCCCCTTGTTGACCCATGACGCCAGCCGTTGTGGTGGACCTGAGCGGAAGGCGGGAAGCGCCACCCATTTGGTGCTCCTGGGAGCGGTGATATAAAACAACTGCCCTTGCCACAAACCAAGCTCCTCTTGAAAAGAGCCCTCGGGCCACGGAGCATCAGCACACTTGCGTATGACCGCCCCTCCGCACTCTGCTTGTTGCCCCTCGATCATCTTCGGCTCCACCTTGAAGGTCTTGAGCCACAATCCAAAGTGAGGGGCAATATGGAGGAAGGCTTCACATACAACAATGAATGACGAGATATGGAGGATGGACTCTGGATTCAAGTCATGGAAATCCAGCCCATAATAAAACATGAGCCCCCGCACAAAGGGATCCGTCGGAAAGCCTAAACCCCGAAGGAAGTGAGACACGAACACCATGCTCTCGCCGGGCTCGGGAGTGGGAATGACCTGCCACAGAAAGGGCAGCCTATGCGAAATCTCACCGTTAGATACCGGCGTCTCGCAGCTTTAGCACATCTTCTTCGTGACAGAAGAAGACATCCATCGGCCGAGCTGGTCGGAGCCGGACATCGTCGAAGGTCCGAAGCGCCTAAATCTGAAGCTTTGGGTGTTAGAACTCGAAGCGCGAGGCGAACTCGATGGAGGGTGGAAAAAGAAGAGGGCCTTGGTCTCATTATAAAGAGGTTGAATACCAAGAGCCCTCCCCGTGGTCGATTAGGACTCACCTTCGATAGAGGAGGCGTGCCAACGGGCACGGTTGGGTTACCCATGTCCGTATTGATGAGAATCCCGGAATAAGGGGGCACGATCTACGCTTTGATAAGACGTGCCAAGGAAACTGCCTCGCTAAACGTCTTTGAGGTGGAACAGTAAAACGATTGAATAAAGGCCTGGCCGTGGTGTGATGTCACGCTGCGGAATACGTCGCCAGATCTGCAAAAAAATTATTCTCTCTACGGTGGTATGTGGAACTTGTTTTGCAGAGCGGACACTATCCTTGTGTTCAAAACCTTCTATGAAGTATTAGAAGAGGAACCCGCCTTGCAATGCGAAGACAATATGCGCCCGGACTCGTCGTCATTGAAGCCTGGTTCAGGGGCTCTTGAGGAGTCTGGACTAGGGGTGTTCGGATAGCCGAACTATCATCTTTGGCCGGACTCCTAGACTATGAAGATACAAGATTGAAGACTTCGTCCCGTGTCCGGATGGGACTTTCCTTGACGTGGAAGGCATGCTTGGCGATACGGATATGTAGATTTCCTACCGTTGTAACCGACTCTGTGTAACCCTAACCCTATCCGGTGTCTATATAAACCGAAGGGTTTTAGTCCGTAGGACGAGCAACAATCATACCATAGGCTAGCTTCTAGGGTTTAGCCTCCTTGATCTCGTGGTAGATCTACTCTTGTACTACCCATATCATCAATATTAATCAAGCGGGAGTAGGGTATTACCTCCATCGAGAGGGCCCGAACCTGGGTAAAAACATCGTGTCCCTTGTCTCCTGTTACCATCCGCCTAGACGCACAGTTCGGGACCCCCTACCCGAGATCCGCCGGTTTTGACACCGACACCCTCCGTGACAGAAGGAGCTACCCACCGGCCCTGTCGGCTGGATCCGGACATGATTGGGGTTTGTGCAACTGAAACCCAGGTGTTGGAACTCAGGGGAGTAAGGGTTGAGGAAGAAGCAAGCGTGAAAGAAAAAGACGGGTTTGTACCCCTATATAAAGGCTCCGAATATCAAACGTCTCCTCCTGGGCCTCAAAACTTGCCTATTCCCAAGGAGTTGTATCCAAATGATGGTTGGGTTACCCACGTCCGGGTTGACAAGAATCCCTTAATGGTAGACATGATCTCCGCTTGGATAAGCCATGCCAATAAAACCACGTCTTGAGACGTGGGACGACGAGCCAGCTAACGATTCGAAAAATAATTGCCGAGCAGGCGTGATGTCATATTACCAAAAAGTTGTCAGCGGATTGAACTCATGAAATATTATATCCTCTGCAGTTGTGTATACAAATCTGGATACAATCATTACAACTGAATACTATCTTGGTGTTCGGGAAGGGGAACCCGCCTTGCAATACCGAAGACAATCTACGCGCCGGACTCCTCGTCATTGAAGCCAGGTTTAGGGGCTACTGAGGGAGTCCTGGACTAAGGGGTCCTCGGGCGTCCGGCCTGTTATCCATGGGCCAGACTAATGAGCTGTGAAGACGTGAAGGCCGAAGACTTTACCCGTGTCCGGATGGGACTCTCCTTGGCGTGGAAGGCAAGCTTGGCGACCGACTATGAAGATTCCTTCTTATATGAACGACTCCATGTAACCCTAGATCCCTCCGGTGTCTATATAAGCCGGCGGGCGTAGTCCGGATAGGATATATTCATGACCATAGTCATACAGGCTAGACTTCAAAGGTTTAGCCATTACGATCTCGTGGTAGATCAACTCTTGTAATACTCATATTCATCAAGATCAATCAAGCAGGAAGTAGGGTATTACCTCCATAGAGAGGGCCCGAACCTGGGTAAACATCGTGTCCCCCATCTTCTCTTACCATCGATCCTGGATGCATAGTTCGGGGCCCCCTACCCGAGATCCGCCGGTTTTGACACCGACAACGGGTGAAACAACGGAATAACTTGAAGAGAAGTGCACCGGATGAGAAGGATTGACATCACAACGATCGAAACTACCTGTGTAATCCTAAAGAAAATTTCAAGTGGAAGAGGACTAGAATCAAAACACCTATGTCAAAAATCCTAACCAGAGCGACGAAGGGGATAAGGAGTAAAAAGAATTCCTACTCTCCGAGCTATTCTGCCCTTTCCCGGTAGTCAACCACCAACGAACGCAAGGATAGCTAGACTCTGAAAATAGTTTTTCTTCTAGACTCACCAACGGACAAACTAAGATTAATCAAGGGGGCTCCTATGGTCGATCGAGGCTCTGATACCAACTTGTCACGCCCAATATGCGATCCTATCCGAGAGGAACTCGAAGTTCCCACCAAGGATAGAAGCGCATATTGAAGACGCTTTTTGCCCAAGGTGGATTTCATTACATCATACCATATACAACACAAATGGGGACGCGCTGAATTGTTCTTCTGATCCGTGAAGCAGGGGAAGCATGGGAAGAAGACAGCGCGGCCGACAGCACGAAGGCGAGATGGCGTCTAATCCGTAACATAGAGGAAGTAGCCGACGTCGGAGTTCTCCTGGTTACCTCGAATGTGGCTGGGCTTAAAAGGGAGCATGTCGACGACGGGCACATGCTCATGTGAAAGGAGAAGGAGGGCAGGGAGAGGCCCTTGGTGCCGGCGGAGATGGGGAAACCTTAGGTGTTGGTGAGGACGCGGAGGGGATTTATAGGAGGGATGGAAGGCGTGGATGGAGCGGCCTCGCCATGGTGTCCATGTGCGTGGGTGGTGATCTGGAGTTACTGTGAGAGGAGAGAGGGTGCATGAGGTGGAAGAAAAGGTGAGGGGAAGAGGATGACAGGTGGGACCGGCCCGGTGCATGTGGGAAAATTACCAGGGAGAGAGGGGTTGGGCTGGATCGACTGGGTTGTTGCTGGACTCCTTCTCTCTTAGCCTTTCAATTATTTACTTATTTCCCTCAAGCAAAAATATGTGGAGAAAAAGAAAGAGAGGCTAGAGGTAGATTATTTCAGAAAATAAGATATCCTTGGAGCGCTGGAATTATGCACAATTAGAGTAAAATGGTTTGGCAATTTTTAGAGATAGAAAAATAATTCAAGTTTGAATTAAATTCAAACTTGAGCCATTTTTGAACCCAACCAAACCAAACCCAAATGAGCTTAAATTTGACAGAGAGGTTGTCGGCGTGGTGTAAGATTTACAGAAAGTAAGTGAACATTTTACTGGGACAGGAAAATGTCACTTGCAATAAATGGGTGAGAATTGAAAGGAAGAAGCTAGTGATGGGGTGTTGCACCTGATGATGTTTTAGACGGAAAGGGCAAGATGAAACATCAAAGAAGATGAGGAGAAGGAGATCACAAAGATAACAAGCACACAAAAAATATGCACACTACAATGATGATCATGATGCAAATGCAACAAAATGACAAAGGCAATATCACATCATGAAGCATAGAACAAAGCAAGTGAGACGACCATGGAAAACAAACAAGGATGGCACAATGCAATATAATAAAAGATGAACATGATGCAAAAAAGCAAAATATGGCAATGGAATTCATCATGATCATGGCAACAAACAATTTAAACACACGCCAACAACGAAAATAAATGAAAGGGAACTGGAGTGTCGGTCTTGGGGTGTCACAATTGTTGGGAAACGTAGCATGCAATTGAAAAAAAATTCCTACGTCCACGCAAGATATATCTAGAAGATGCATAGCAATGAGAGGGGAGAGTGTGTCTATGTACCCTCATAGACTGTAAACGGCATCGTCCGACAATGCGGTTGATGAAGTCGAACTTCTTCTAGCTCCGACCGATCAAGCACCGAGCATACGGCACCTCCGAGTTCTGGACACGTTCAGCTCGGCAACATTCCTCACATTCTTGATCCAGCAAGACGCCGAGGTAGTAGATGAGTTTCGTCAGCACGACGGCCTGGTCATGATGGTGAAGTGATCCGTGCAGGGCTTCGGCTAAGCACTATGAAGATATACCGTGGGAGTAAACGGTGGAGGGGGGCGCCGCACACGGCTACACAATAATCTGAGATGTGCTAGAGGTGCCCCACATATATATAGGTGGGGGGAGAGGGGAGGCAGCCAAGGGGTGCCCTAGGGTTGGCCGCCGCCCCCTAGGGGCCCTGCCTTGCCCTGCGCCCCCCCTCCATGTATGCATGAAGGGGAAGGAAAGAATGGGGTGAAGGAAGGAAGTGGAATCCTAATACACACTTTCCTTTCCCTTCCCCCCTTTCCTTCTCCAACTCCTATATCCTTATAGGAAGCACCATCCCCTTGTGGGCTGGTGTGTTCCTTCACAAGGCCAATATGGCCCACAGGATTGCCGGGGGTACTCGAAACACCTTCCGGTGACCCAATAAGTACCTGATACCCTCCAGAACACTTCCGGTGTCCGAATACCATCGTCCTATATATCAATATTTACCTCTTGACAATTCAGAGACTCCTCATCATGTCCGTGATCTCATCCGGGACCCCGAACAACATTCGGTCACCAAATCACATAACTCATATAATACTATATCATCATCGAACGTTAAGCGTGTGGACCCTATGGGTTCGAGAACTATGTAGACATGACCGAGACACCTCTCCAGTCAATAACGAACAGCGGAACCTGGATGCTCATATTGGCTCCACCATATTCTACGAAGATCTTTATCGGCCGAACCATTATGATAACATATGTTATTGCCTTTGTCTATCGGTATGTTACTTGCCCGAGATTCGATCGTCGGTATCTTCATACCTAGTTCAATCTCATTACTGACAAGTCTCTTTACTCGTTCCGTAATACATCATCCTGCAACTAACTCATTAGTCACTTTGCTTGCAACGCTTCTTATGATGTGTATTACTGAGAGAGCCCAGAGATACCTCTCCGATACTCGGAGTGACAAATCCTAATCTCGATCTATGCCAACCCAATAAACACCTTCAGAGATACCTGTAGATCATATTTATGATCACCCAGTTACGTTGTGACGTTTGATAGCACACAAGGCATTCCTTCGGTATTCGGGAGTTGCATAATCTCATAGTCGAAGGAATACGTATTTGACATGAAGAAAGCAATAGCAATAAAACTGAACGATCAATATGCTATGCTAATGGATGGGTCTTGTCCATCACATCATTCTCCTAATGATGTGATCCCGTTCATCAAATGACAACACATGTCTATGGTTAGGAAACTTAACCATCTTTGATTAACGAGCTATTCTAGTAGAGGCTTACTAGGGACACAGTGTTTTGTCTATGTATCCACACATGTATCAAGTTTCTGGTTAATACAATTCTAGCATGAATAATAAACATTTATCATGATATAAGGAAATATAAATAAACTCATTATTATTTCCTCTAGGGCATATTTCCTTCAGTCTCCCACTTGCACTAGAGTCAATAATCTAGTTCACATCGCCATGCGATTTAACACCAATAGTTCACATCTTTATGTGATTAACACCCATCGCCATGTGACCAACACCCAATGGGTTTAATACAGTCAATAATCTAGTTCACATTGCTATGTGATTAACACCCAAAGAGTACTAAGGTGTGATCATGTTTTTCTTGTGAGAGAAATTTAGTCAACGGGTCTGTCACATTCAGATCCGTATGTATTTTTCAAATTTCTATGTTTACAATGCTCTTGCACGGAGCTACTCTAGATAATTGCTCCCACTTTCAACATATATCCAAATTGACACTCGGAATCATCCGGACCAGTGTCAAATCTTGCATCGACGTAATCCTGTACGACGAACTCTTTGTCACCTCCATAACCGGGAAATATTTCCTTAGTCCTCTTTAGGTACCTAAGGATAATTTTGACCGCTATCCAGTGATCTACTCCCGGATCACTATTGTACCCCCTTGCCAAACTCATGGCAAGGTACACAGTAGGTTTGATACACAACATGACATACTTTATAGAACCTATGGCTGAGGCATAGGGAATGCCTTTAATTCTCTCTTTATCTTCTACGTGGTCGGTTTTTGAGTTTTACTCAACTTCATACCTTACAGCTCAGGAAAGAACTCCTTCTTTAACTGATCCATTTTGAACTCCTTCAAAATCTAATCAAGGTATGTACTCATCGAAAGTCTTATCAAGCGTCTTGATCTATCTCTATAGATCTTGATCCCCAATATATAAGCAGCTTCACCGAGGTCTTTCTTTGAAAAACTCCTTTCAAACACAACTTTATGCTTTCCAGAAAATTCTACATCATTCCCGATCAACAATATGGCATTCACATATACTTATCAGAAAGGTTGTAGTGCTCCCACTCACTTTCTTGTAAATACAGGCTTCACCGCAAGTCTGTATAGAACTATATGCTTTGATCAACTCATCAAAGCATATATTCCAACTCTGAGATGCGTGCACCCTTTGTTAGCACCTTTAGGATCGACAAAACCTTCTGGTTGCATCATATACAACTCTGAGATGCGTGCACACTTTGTTAGCACCTTAAGGAATGCAGTTTTGACATCCATTTGCCAGATTTGATAATCTTAAAATATGGCAATTGCTAACATGATTCGGACGGACTTAAGCATCGCTACAGGTGAGAAAGTCTCATCATAGTCAACTCCTTGAACTTATCGAAAACCTTTCGTGACAAGTCTAGCTTAGTAGACAATAACATTACCATCAACGTCAGTCTTCTTTTTGAAGATCCATTTATTCTATATGGCTTGCTAATCATCGGGCATGTCCACCAAAGTCCACAATTTGCTCATATACATGGATCCTATCTCAGATTTTATGGCCTCAAGCCATCTGTCGGAATCTGGGCTCATCATAGCTTATTCATAGTTCATAGGTTCGCCATGGTCTGGTAACATGACTTCCAGAACAGGATTAATACCACTCTAGTGCGGAACGTGTTCTGTTCGACATACGAAGTCCAGTAGTAACTTTACCTAAAGTTTGGTTATCATCATCATTAGCTTCCTCTCTAGTTGGCGCAGACATCATGGGAACAGATTTCTCTAATGTGCTACTTTCCAAATTGAGAGAAGGTACAATTACCTTATCAAGTTCCACCTTCCTCCCTGTAGGGGATATAACTATTAGGTATGACCCGCCCAGGAGGGGCCGAGTCATACCACTGATGGTTCGTAATGACAAGGCCCATGAAGATGTTGAAGATGGCGGTTCACGAAGCAGACTCATTGAATGCCCAAGACCCAAAGGCGACTTGAGACCCACGGGTGTAAACCGCCATATGTTAACTTGTACATTAAGGAAACTATATGTTCTGTCACCGAGCCGGACACGTTGTGTATGAGCCGGCCGGGACTCTGTAGGCCGCCGGGCATCAGTCTATGTATATAAAGGGGTGACTCGTCGGCGGTTTAGGGCAAGAAACAAGAGATCGAAAGCTAGGTCAAGCGTATTCGCTCGTAATAGAAACCTAAGCAATACCACCTCGAACTAGATTAGGCATTTACCTTCACCGCAACGGGACGAACCAGAATAAACTCTATGTGTCCTTTGTCCCATTTAACCCCTTTAAGCTAACCTAGTTGTGATGGCTCCACGACTAAGTCCTTCTGCTAGGACATATGCCGTGACCATTCCACGATAGTTGGCGCCCACCGTGGGGCCAGCGCACGATGGTTTGAGTTCTTACAGGGCAACTTCGAAGGGATCAAGGGATACGTTGTGGGCCAGATGACCAAGAGTCGTCGCGACAAGTTCTACAATGACGATGCAGGTTGGGGCCCCGAGGCCGGCTCAATTGAGTACGGGTACCAGGTCCCCTTCGGCAGAATCCACGTCTTCATCGGGAAGATCGGCGAACCGGGCCCTGAGCAGGACGCCTGCACCGACATCATCGAGACGGCTCAGCGTGCACGATCCGCCCGGTTTCAACCCGCCGTGAAGCGCTCCTTTGTTGGACTTATCCATGGGGCGGAATTTGAGGAAGGATTTGTGGCTGGCGGTAAGACGGTCATCTATTCTGATGGTGAGTCGTCCACGGGTGAGACTGATTCATTGTATCAACTGCAAGACAGCCGTCTTGGGGGCTATTCTGATGGTGACAGTATTCCGGACCCCTACAAGCCGCCGAACAGGGTTGCGATCTTCATGGCTGGCACACAGCCGACGCTTGATTCAACAACTGCCATAGCTATGACCTCCAGTTCAATGGCTACGGCGGCGGCTGGTGCTAGTGGCTCTGCGCGCCCGCCGGCTCAAGTTCTCACAGAATTGTTAGAAGCTCTGGCGACTCTGATGGGGGTGGAAGTAACCCCGGACAACCAGGAGCAGCACAAGGTGGACGTGGCTAAGCTACGAGATGAGATAGCTCAAGCCAAGGAAGAACTAGCGGCTAAGAACGCTAGGATGGTTGCAGAACGGGCTGTTTTGGACGCCCATGCGCAATGGATTCAAGCAGATTCCTTCCGGCTCACATTGGATCAGAACGCTTCAAATGAGGTCATGACAAGAAGGCACTGGAGTCATCTACCACCGGTTTATGAACCGAGGAACCTTTTCAACACGCCTAGAGCAGGGACCAGTGACCCGCCAGTGGTAAACCGGATAGTTGAAGCGCCTGGGACTGGCGCGCCGGTTCAACCACGCACGATGGGGTCTCCACATGTGAATAATACCGTGCCTCGGCATGTTTCGACTCCTCCGGGTCATTATTCTAAACCGTTGGACAATATGATTGCTGCGGCAACGCGATTGGCGGCTCTACCGGTTGAAGGCGAGTCTCTGACAGCGATAGAGACACGGAGGGCCAGAGAGCTTCTCCAAACAGCTGTGGCTCAGCAGGCGGCTTATTCTTACAGTCGCGAGCGAATTCACTCAACCCCTCATCCAAGCCGGAGTTACAACCGGCACATTGACTCACCGGTGGTTTCAAGCAGCAACCAGCGTCGTAACCAGCCTCGTGGACATGACCTAGCACGCGGTGGTACCAATGCTCAGACTCTGGTGGATCAAGGCAGAGCGCGTCGGGAGGCCGAGCTGGCGGCTCAGCAAGCGGTTCATCAACATTCACTGGCTTATCTGACAACTTCGGTGGAGGCAGGCATGACCTCTAGAACCTTGGGTGTGCCATGTTTAGTGCCGGCTCTGAGTAACAAGCGTTTGCCAAAGGATTTCAAGGGTCCTCGTAAGGTGCCTAACTACATAGCAGATCAACCCCTGAAGCTTGGGTTGAAATTTATGAGATGGCAATGGAGCTGCTGGATGTTGGCGATGTTGCATGTGCTAAGTACTTCACTATGATGTTGGATGGGACGGCTCGTACTTGGTTGAAAGGGTTGCCTGCCAACTCCATTGGATCATGGGCCGAGTTAAAAGCCTGGTTTATCCAGAACTTTAAAGACACATGCAAGCAGCCTATGTCAATTGTGGTTTTGGACTCATGTGTCCAAGAAGAGGGCGAGTGAACAACCCATTGGGTGCACGGGTCTCAGCCATCCTGCACTCATCGGATCGTATCAATGCCGGTTCAGCAGTCCTGATGTTGAAGAAGAATTGTCGTTTCATGCCCCTTAAGCAGAAATTAGGGCGGCTCAAACGCCACTGCAGTGACATGGGGGAGCTAATGGCGGCTCTGGTCAAGTATGCTGACTCTGATAGTACCAAGGACCCCGAGTCTGATGATGAAAAGCTAGGAAAGGGAAAGAAGAGCAGCAACACCAAAGGGTAGCAACATAACCCGGCAAGTCAGGGGGGCAATGGTAAGCGCAAAGCTGATAGTAATTTGGATTCTGTGGCTAACACCAATACGCAGAATAATGGTCAGCGTCGCAAGGGAAAGCCACCTCCTCGGTTTTGAGGGCCAAATTTCAATCTTGAGGAGCTGATGAATCAGCCCTGCCCGAAGCATGGTACACGGGAAAATCCGGCCGCTCACCTCTGGAAGGATCACTTCATTATGAAGGATTAAAGAAAGTCAATTTTTTCAGAACAATCATGGGCCGGACGGCGGCTCAGGTTCTGACGCTTATGTTCTGGGTTATGGTGGTGGCGCTTCAGATTCCGATTTTCAAGGCCAAGGCAATCAGGGTGGTTATAATCAACAGTCTTGTCAGGGGAATCAGCAGCAACAACAGTCTGGTTATCAAAGTAACCCGAAGTAGTTTAATAGTGGGCAGTACCATGTTTTCACCACGAGTCTGTGTAAGCGGGATCAAAAGCTCCATAAAAGGGCAGTAAAAGCGGTTGAGCTGGCAATTCCCTGTTACTTGAGATGGTTTGAACACCCCATTCTCTGGAGCCATGAAGATCACCCGCCCCGGGTTGATAACCCGAATCACTTGGATTTTGTGGTGGCACCTCAGGTTGGAGGATACAAATTCACTAAAGTGCTCATGGATGGAGGTAGTAGCATCAGTATCCTTTATTATGACACTTTCCGTCGCATGGGATTAACTGATAAAAATCTTAAGCCGTCGAACACTGTTTTTCATGGAGTGGTGCCTGGTAAGTCGGCATATCCAGTGGGAAAAATATCTTTGGAGGTTGCCTTTGGAGATGAGTATGATTCCAGACCTGAGACGTTGACCTTCCAAGTGGTTAAAATCAAGAGCCCTTATCATGCTCTGTTTTGGCGGTCGGCTTATGCTAAGTTCATGGCAAGGCCTTGTTATGTTTATTTGCAGCTTAAGATGCCGAGTCACAAGGGCACCACCACAGTGCATGGAAGTCGCGAGATAGCCTTGGAATGTGAAGAAGGCGATGCTGCTTACGCTGAGTCTGTCTGTGCTTCAGAGGAATTGAAATTTTACAAGGATAATGTTGACCCGGCGGATATGACATCCTTGAAGAAGCCAACCACAGAGCATGACCCCTTGTCGAAGTTTAAGTCGGTAGATGACACTAAGCTAGTTGACTTCATTCCTGGCAATTCATCCAAGCAGTTCAGCATCAGTGCTAATCTGGATCCAAAATAGGAAAGTGCGCTCATCGAGTTCATCCGTGAGAACCGGGACATCTTTGCATGGAAGCCTTCAGACATGCTAGGTGTACCAAGGGAACTCGCTGAGCACACTGTCAATATTGATCCAAAGTTTAAACCAGCCAAGCAATTCCTTCGTTGTTTCAATGAAGAGAGGCGCAAGGCTATTGGTGAAGTGGCCCGGCTCTTGGCGGCTGGGTTTATTGTTGAAGTTTTTATCCTGAGTGGTTGGCTAACCCGGTGATGGTACTTAAGAAAAACAGCAGCTGGCGCATGTGTGTGGATTATACGGACTTAAACAAGGCCTGTCTGGCTGATCCCTTTGCTCTCCCCCGTATTGATCAAATTATTGATGCTACAGCGGGTTGTGAACGTTTGAGTTTTTTGGATGCTTATTCTGGTTATCATCAGATCAAGATGGTAGATAAGGACCAGGACAAGACAACCTTCATCACTCCCTTTGGAGCCTTCTATTATGTGTCTATGTCTTTTGGGCTTAAGAGTGCCCCGGCGACTTACCAGCGGTGTGTACAAAATTGTCTTCATGATCAGATTGGGCGCAATGTTCATGCTTATGTGGATGATATTGTGGTGAAGTCCAGGAAGAACGAAACCTTAACAGATGATTTGAAAGAGACCTTTGATAATCTCCGGGTCCACAAGATGATGCTTAACCTGGCCAAGTGTGTCTTTGGCGTACCAGCAGGCAAGCTTTTAGGTTTTCTGGTTTCAGAATGGGGTATTGAAGCTAACCCGAAGAAAATAAAGGCTATCACCTCTCTGGCTAAACCGGCGTGTATCAATGATGTTCAGCGTTTGGCGGGTCGTATTGCGGCCTTAAGCCGGTTCATAAGCCGGTTGGGTGAGAAGGCTATCCCTCTTTACCAGATGATGAAGAAGACAGACCACTTTGTCTGGAGTGACGCTGCTGATCAGGCGTTTGAGGCCTTAAAGAAACAGTTAGCTGAGCCTCCAGTCCTGGCTGCTCCTATTGATAAAGAGCCTTTGTTGTTGTATGTGGCTGCCAATAGCCGAGCTATTAGCGTGGCTATTGTGGTGGAAAGGAAGGAGTCAGGCAAAGAGCATCTGGTTCAAAGGGCGGTTTACTACATAAGTGAAGTGCTCATTGAATCCAAGCAGAGATATCCACATTGGCAGAAGCTTGTATATGGGGTGTTCATGGCTAGTCGCAAGCTCAAGCAATATTTTCTGGGTCATCCCATCACTGTGGTTAGTTCTGCTCCTTTAGAAGATACTGTTCAAAATAGAGAAGCCACAGGTCGAGTAGCCAAGTGGTCCATTGAGCTTGGACCTCATGGTTTGAAGTATGTGCCTCGCACAGCCATCAAGGCTCAAGAACTTGTGGATTTTATCAATGATTGGATAGAGCAGATGCCTGAAGAGAAGCCGGATAGCACATATTGGACTATTCACTTCGATTGCAGTTGGAGGGCTCGGGGGATGGAGTTATCTTAACTTCCCCTCGAGGTGATAAATTTTGTTATGTTTTAAGGTTGATGTTCCCTTGTACTAACAATGCAGCTGAGTATGAGGCCTTTCTCCATGGTCTTCGAATGGCTAAGGAGATGAACTTAAGCCGGGTACGGTGTTTCGGTGACTCAGATTTGGTGGCTCAGCAAGTTTCAGGCACTTGGGATTCTAAGGATCCACTCATGGCGGCTTATCGCCGAGAGGTTGATGCTATTGCTGGTCACTTCAAATGTTATCAAGTTGAACATGTTGATCGCAGGAAAAATGAGGTGGCTGATGCTTTGAGCCGGTTAGGGTCCCAGCATAAGCCGGTGCCACCTAACTCTTTCCTAGATATTCTCCATGACCCTTCAGTCAAATTGCCTACATAGGAAGATCTTGTTATTCCTGACCCGGAGGCACAATTGGTGGCGGCTCTTCATGTTATTCCTGATTGGGCAGTTACATATTTGGCTTATATGACCCAGGGCAAGTCACCTGAGGATGAAACTTTGGCCAGGCAGATAACCCGTCGGTCTAATTCAATGACTATTGTCAATGGAGTGTGGCATCATCGCAGTGTCACAGGGGCATTTCAACGTTGTTTTTCTCCTGCGGAAGGCTGTGAGATTCTACGAGAGATTTGTGACGGAGATTGTGGTCGTCGTATCGGTTCTAAGTCTCTCGTAACCAAGGCTTTTCGTCACAGATTTTATTGGCTGACGGCTCATGCTGGCGCAGAAGATTTGGTCAGTAAATGTGATGGTTGTCAGAAATTTTCACGACGAGCTCATGTGTCGGCTCAAGAATTGAGGATGATTCCAATTACTTGCCGTTTGTGGTCTGGGGGCTTGATATGGTTGGACCTTTCAAAAGGTCCAAGGATAAAAAGACCCACCTTTTGGTGGTGGTCGACAAATTTACAAAGTGGGTTGAAGCAGAGCCGGTCAGTAAGTGTGATACGGCGACAGCGGTTCAATTAATCAAAAAGGTGATTTTCCATTTTGGTTTTCCCCACAGCATTATAACTGATAATGGCACTAATCTGTCCAAGGGTGCTATGAAAGATTTTTGTCAACGAGAGCATATTCGACTTGATGTATCATCAGTAGCTCACCCCCAGTCCAATGGTCAAGCTGAGAGAGCCAATCTAGAAATTTTGAGAGGCATTAAGCCCAGGCTTATGGTCTCTTTGCAGAGGACACCGGGTTGTTGGGTGGAGGACTTACCCTCGGTGTTATGGAGCATCAATACCACCCCTAACAGATCTACGGGTTACACGCCTTTCTTCATGGTTTACGGAGCAGAGGCGGTCCTCCCTAGTGACATTCGTCAGGATTCGCCTCGTCTGGCGGCTTATGTTGAAACTGATAATGAAAAAGCACGCCAGGATGCACTTGACCTGTTGGATGAGGAGCGTGACCTTGCGGCGGCTCGGTCGGTGATTTACCAGCAAGATTTGCGCTGTTATCACAGCCGCCGGGTTAAAACCAGGACCTTTCAAGAAGGCGACTTGGTGCTCCGGCTTATCCAGGATCAGACGGATATGCACAAACTATCCCCACCTTGGGAAGGGCCTTTTGTGGTTAGCAAAAATCTGAACAATGGGTCATACTACCTTATCGATGTTCGAGACTACAAGGACTCATGCACGTCGAAGGAGGAGACTCGCCGGCCGTGGAATATTGCTCATCTTGGGCCTTACTATACTTGAGCCACTGGCTCTTGTGATGTACATATTTTGACAATGTATATATTACGATGAATATAATAAAGACATCACCCCTGATAATTCAGGGCCTCTGTCGTTTCATTTTGGGAATAATGAGTCCTTTTGTCATTTCATATGGTCACTTGGGGGCTTCCTGCTCATCGAGCATAGCTATGACTACCCTTTTGATCTGGCTTGTGCGCCATGATTACAAAATACTTGGGGCTTCCTACTCATTGAGCATAGCTATGATTACCCTATTAATCCGGCTTGTACCCTGGAATGAAATATTACTTGGGGGCTCTTTGTTCAACGGACAAGAGTTTTTATGACCCTTGTAATAGGCTTGGAAGCTAGGCTTGGAAGCCAGGTGTATTCACCTAAAAACCCAGGTTATCCTGCCTTTTTAAGTCTGCCACTCCGCCCAGATTGATTGGAATGACTCACCGTACTTTTGACAGTCAATCTTATACAGACCCTAAACTTGTCAAAGTTAAAACGACAATTGGTCATGTGAGGCCCGGCTTATAAGGTTGAATGAAGGTTTAACTCAGCGGCTATGCGGCTCTTTGAAAGAACTTGACTTGAAGGCTTGGCAGCCTATGAAAGCCTTCTTTTTGTTTTTAAATTTCTATTTGATTTGAAAAAAAATTAGGTTCATTTTGTGACATGTTAATACATGGTGGACAACCGATGAGAACTATTTTGCCTTATGGTTCATATATGAATATAAACTGGTGTTTGGTAACCCGGCCTGGCTTTGGACTTTAAGTCACCAACTTATGATCTTGTGCTTAGAATTCTGGCTCTAAGCTTCAGGATGTTACCACTTGCTGCACACGGCGTTGCCGGCGGTATAAATCAAGTGAACACGGCATTGTGCGCTCAATCTTTTGGGTTGTAACCCTTATTGCACCTGTATGATAAGCCGGCAATGTGAGCAGATATCACAGGTATGATATTTTCTTAGGATTATACAAGGTTAGATTGAACTGGCCCTGGTTGTAGACTGTTTTAGTCACCAGTGGTTTTTATAGGATATTGTGACCCGCCCTGGGGTAAATTGCCAGCGCACTTGTGATTTGTTTGTGTGTAGGTAAAGTAACAAATCTGGTACACAATTGATGAAATTGTGAGCATAAGTGGCAGATCAGCAGTGTTATGCAAAACAAAAACATGCACGATGGCATGGAAGATCAAGAGTTTAACTAGCCTATTACAAGGCATCTGCTGGCCCAACGAGGATAAGTGTTTTGAGATGTCAACACAGCAAAGTATTATGCTTCACAAATCGACTCATGGCTGTTGACGGGTTGAAGCCTCCGGGTCATCTTGCGCCTCTTCTTCATCTTCAGCTCCTTCATTATATGTCAGCTGGAAGTCAGGCGTAGCTGAAAGTGCAACTATCCCTGGGTGGTTTTGGTAATTCCTAACAACATATAGTTCATTGAACTAATGCTACTTCAAGATGATTATTTCAGAAAGTTCAATATTTGGCACGGCATGGACTAGGAAAGTGGACCCCTCAAAATGCTAAGGACACATATTGGCTTAAGCTCAAGACTCTACATTTTCATTTTAGTGATCCAAGATCACATTGAATCCATAGGAAAAGCCAATACTATTAAAAGGGGATGAGGTTTTGCTTAATGGCTTGCTTGCTCAAAATCCTTAGTGATATGCTCCAAAAGCCCTCAACCAATTTCTCATATCCACATATATGTCCCAAACCAAAATTCAAACTCAGCCCCACCGATTTGATCTATCCGGTGCCACCGAGTTCATTTGCCATAGCCACTGCCAGAAACCCTAGTCACTTTGGTCTCACCAATTGGGATATCGACCTCACCGAGATGGGATTGCAAACTCTCTATTTCCCTTCGTAACATTTCGGTCATACCGAAATGAGCGATCGGTCCCACCGAGTTCGCAATGCAAACTCATTGTTTCCCTTTCATAACGTTTCGGTCTCACTGAAATGAGCAATTCGGTACCACCAAGTTTGCCTGGCCAACTCTTTGGTTAGCTTATTACCAAAATCGGTCCCACTAAGTATGTGTAATTAGTCTCACCGAGATTATGTTATGCCCTAACTCTAATGAAATCAGTCCCACCGAGTTGACATGTCGGTCCCACCGAAAAGCCTAACGTTCACATTTTGAACTAAATCGGTCTGACCGAGTTTTATGATTCGGTCCCGCCGAGTTTGGTAAATTGTGTGTAACGGTTAGATTTTGTGTGGAGTCTATATATACCCCTCCACCCACTCTTCATACATAGAGAGAGCTATCAAAACATGCCTACACTTTCTGCATACATTTTCTGAGAAAGAACCACCTACTCATGTGTTGAGACCAAGATATTCCATTCCAACCACATGAATCTTGATCTCTAGCCTTCCCCAAGTTTCTTTCGACTCAAATCATCTTTCCGCCAAATCCAAATCCGAGAGAGAGAGGGAGAGAGTTGAGTGTTGGATAGACTATCATTTGAAGCACAAGAGCAAGGAGTTCATCATCAACACACCATCTATTGCCTTTTGGATAGTGGTGTCTCCTAGATTGGTTAGGTGTCACTTGGGAGCCTCCGTCAAGATTGTGGAGTTGAACCAAGGAGTTTGTACGGGCAAGGAGATCGCCTACTTCGCGAAGATCTACCCTAGTGAGGCAAGTCCTTCGTGGGCGATGGCCATGATGGGATAGACAAGGTTGCTTCTTCGTGGACCCTTCGTGGGTGGAGCCCTCTGTGGACTCGCGCAACCATTACCGTCCGTGGGTTGAAGTCTCCATCAACGTGGATGTACGATATCACCACCTATCGAAACCACGCCAAAAATCTCCGTGTCTACATTGTGTTTGCTCCCTCCAAACTCCTCCATTTACCTTCATATGCAAATGTTTTACATTCCGCTGCTATACTCTTAGACTTGCATGTGTAGGTTGATTGCTTGACTTGTGCTAAGTTGCTAAAATATGCCAAGACTTAAAATTGGGAAAAGGCTAGATTTTTATTTGGTCAAGTAGTCTAATCACCCCCCTCTAGACATACTTTCGATCCTACAAGTGGTATCAGAGCTTTGGTCTCCATTTGCCTTGATTTCCATAGCTTTTGGTGATCATAGCCTTGGTTTCACAACCTAGTAGAGTATGGCGCCTAGCGAGGGAAATTACCACCGTAGAGGTCCTTACTTTGATGGTACTAATTTTGCTAGTTGGTAGCACAAGATGAAAATGCATATTCTTGGACATAATCTCGCTGTTTGGGCTATTGTGTGTATTGGTTTGCCAGGTGTATTGGTTTCGGCCTAGTCGGTCCAGGATATTATTATTTTTAAATAAATTGGGCCGACGAAAAATCCTAATAAAAATATTCTATAAATGCCACAAAAAATTTCCATCATCTAAATAAAATATTTAGAACAAAGTGAACATTTTTCTGGCCTAAAACTGCAATTTTGTAAAATGCATATTTTTCTAATTCAAATAAAATCCGAATAAAATATTTATTTGATTTAAAAAATTTCCTCCAATATTCCTCTCTTTCTGAAGAAGTCATATTATCTTCTCTCTATTATTTTTAATTATTGGAAATATTCGGAGAGGAAAATATTAAAACCAAATTGATCCTCTTCTCAAATTTGAGAAAATCCAAATATGAAAATTAATGAAATCCCCCAACTCTCTCCTTGGGTCCTTGAGTTGGTTAAGATTTCTAGGATCGCAACAAAAATGCAAATAAAATATGATATGCATATGATGACCTATGTATAACATCCAAATTGAAAATTGGGATGTTACAAACGTACCACCCTAAGATGAATCTCGCCCTCAAGATTTGGGTTGGCTAGAAAATAGGTGTGGGTGGTCTTTTCATAGGTCTTCCTCTCGTTCCTAGGTGGCTTCATCCTCGGTATGGTGGCTCCACTGAACTTTGCAAACTTGATAACCTTGTTGTTCGTAGCTCGACTGGCAAATTCGAAAATCTTGACGGGTTTCTCTTCGTAGGTTAGGTCACTGTCCAACTGAATTGCTTCCAAGGGCACTGTATCTCTCAGAGGAATATCAGCCATCTTTGCATGGCACTTCTTCAACTGGGAAACGTGAAACACATCATGAACTCCGGACAATCCTTCGGGTAACTCCAACTTGTAGGCCACTTCTCCCATATGTTCCAGAACTCGGTATGGTCCTACAAATCTCGGGGCTAACTTTCCCTTAACTCCAAATCGTTTAACTCCTCGCAGAGGTGACACGCGAAGATATGCTCTGTCTCCGATCTCATAGACTACCTCCTTGCGTTTTGAATCTGCATAACTTTTCTGCCTGGACTGAGCTACCTTTAATCTGTCGTGAATCAACTTAACTTTCTCTTCGGACTCCTTGATCAGACCCGGTCCAAACAACTGGCCCTCTCCAACTTCATCCCACATCAACGGTGTCCTGCACCTTCTCCCATAGAAAGCTTCGAAAGGTGCCATTTTCAAACTAGCTTGATAACTGTTGTTGTATGAGAACTCCGTGTAAGGTAAATTATCATCCCAACTGGATCCATAATCTAGTGCACAAGCTCTCAACTTGTCCTCTAGAATCTGATTGACTCTCTTGGTCTGTCCATCTGTCTGCGGATGAAAGGCTGTACTGAACTCTAGCCTAGTACCCAAAGTTTGGTGCAACTGATTCCAAAACTTCGAGGTAAATTGTGTCCCTCTATCTGATACGATGGTCCTTGGAATTCCATGCAGAGATACGATCCTGGTCATATATATCTTGGCCAACTTCGCACTCGTATAGGTGGTTTTCACTGGGATAAAGTGAGCCACATTGATCAAACGATCCACTACTACCCAGATAGAATCATATCCTGACCGGGTCCTGGGTAATCTGGTGATGAAATCCATGCCAAGTTTGTCCCACTTCCATTCGGGTATCGGTATAGGCTGCAGTAATCCTGCTGGCTTCTGATGTTCTTCCTTCACTCTCTGACATACATCACATACGACTATATACTCGGCAATTTCCTTTTTCATACATGTCCACCAGAAACGCTCCTTTAAATCCAAACACATCTTGGTGTTTCCGGGGTGAATCGAGTATGGTGAGTCATGAGCCTCCTGAAGTATTAACTTCCTGATCTCCGCATTATTGGGTACATATACACGATCCTCAAACCATAAAGTTTCATGCTCATCCTCACGAAAACCTTTGGCTTTTCCCTTGCTCATCTTCTCCTTTATCTCAGCAATTTATTTGTCATCCTTCTGAGCTTCTCAAATCTTTCCCAATAATGTTGACTGAACCTCCATTGCTACGACAAAACCTCTAGGAACTATCTCCAAACGAAGTTCCCTGATATCTTCGGCTAACTCCTTTGGTAATCCTCCGCTTATGAGGGTATTGACATAACTCTTCCGGCTCAAAGCGTCTGCTACGACATTGGCCTTTCCTGGATGATAGTGTAGGTTCATATCAAAATCCTTTATAAGTTCCAACCATCTCCTCTGCCTGAGATTTAGCTCCTTCTGAGTGAAAATGTACTTCAAACTCTTGTGATCCGTGTACACATCGCAACAGTTTCCAATAAGAAAATGTCTCCAGGTCTTGAGCGCATGCACTACGGCTGCTAACTCCAAATCACACGTGGCATAATTCAGCTCATGCAGTCGAAGCTGATGTGAGGCATATGAAACAACTCTTCCGTCCTGCATAAGAACACCTCCAAGTCCTTGGCGAGAAGGATCACAATACACTTGGAAATCCTTGTGTATATCCAGCAGAATTAGCACTGGGGCTGTAACCAAACGTTTCTTAAACACCTGAAAACTGGCCTCACAATCCTCGGTCCATTTGAATTTGGTTTCCTTCTTCAACAACTCCGTCATAGGCTTGGCAGTCTTGGAAAATTTCTCAATGAATCTCCGTTAATATCCCGCGAGTCCAAGAAAACTACGGATCTCTCCAACTGAGGTGGGTGCCAACCACTGAGTGACTGACTGAACCTTGGTAGGGTCTACTGCTATACCTTCTCCCGATATAACATGTCCAAGGAATTCAACTTCCTTCAATCAAAACTCACATTTGCTGAACTTTGCATATAGCTGATGTTCCCTGAGCTTCTCAAGAACTAAACACAAATGCTCCTTGTGCTCCACTTCATTCTTCGAGTACACCAAAATATCATGAATGAACACCACAACAAACTTATCCAAAAACACCATGAACACCTTATTCATCATACTCATGAAATAGGAGGGGGCATTAGTCAATCCAAATGACATGACCGTGTACTCATACAGCCCGTACCTTGTGGTAAAAGCTGACTTAGGTATATCATGTTCTCGGATCTTCAGCTGGTGGTATTCTAATCACAGATCGATCTTGGAGAATACTTTAGCTCCTTGCAGCTGGTCAAACAAATCGTTGATCATCGGTAGTGGGTACTTGTTCTTGATCGTCACTTCATTCAATGTGCGATAATCAACAACCATCTGCAATGATCCATCCTTCTTCTCAACTAAGAGCACTAGGGCTCCCCACGGCGACGAACTTGGTCGAATATAACATTTCTCCAATAACTCCTTAAATATGCTTCTTAATATCTTCCAGATCATTTGCGGGCATCCGGTATGGCATCTTTGATATCGGTCCGGTGCCTGGCAACAGCTCTATCAAAAATTCTATGTCTCGATCCAGCGGCATGCCTAGTAGTTCCTCTGGAAATACATCCGGGTAATCCTTCACTACAGGCACTTCTCCTGAACAATCCTGAGAGGGAATTTACTTGGGTCATCCTTGGCGTATGCCTGGATACATATACTTAATCATTTTTCCCTCCGGGGTGGTGAGAAGAATTGACTTACTAGCACAATCAATGTTTCCTCCATACTTCGATAGCCAATCCATGCCTAGTATTATATCCAGTCCTTGTGACTCCAAAATTATTAGGTCTGAGGGGAAAACATGGCTACCAATGGTTAAGGGTAACCGATCGCACCATCGGCCGGCCATATACTACGCTCTGGCGAGCTTACTAACATGGGTGACCTAAGGGCTAAGGTGGGTAACTTAAACTTGTCCACAAATCCCCTTGATATGTATGAATGTGATGCACCAGTATCAAAAAGAACGAGAGCGGTAAATGACTTAACCAAAAACTTACCGATAACTGCATCTGGCTGCTCCTCAACCTCCTCCACATTGATGTGGTTCACCTGACCTCTGGTGAAGGGATTGGGCTTCTTCCCAGAACTTCCATTTCCATTCCCATTCTTGGCTTCAGAAAACTCAATGGCGTAGTGCCCAGTCTTCCCGCACTTGAAACAAGTAATGTGACTTAGGTCCTTCTTGGCGGGTGTTGCTAGGTTGGAACGATTCTGATTGTTGCTTGCTCCATTCCCATTCCCATTCCCATTCTTAGGGCCGCTATGGTTATGCGAACTTCCTCCATTGTGAGTGTGGCCTCCATGGTTATGGGTGTATCCTCCCGAGTTAGGGGTAAAACAAGGTCTCTGCTGAGCTCCTGAATTGTACTTCCCTTGTCCATACTTCCTTTTGCGGCTCTCTATCTACTGCTGCTTCCCTGCAATCATAAGAGCCATGTCTACCAACTCCTAGTAGTTAGCAAATGTTGCTACCATCAGCTGCATACTCAGCTCATCATTCAGCCCTTCCATAAACTTCTCCTTCTTCGCGACATCTATGGCCAAATTATCTGGGGCATAGCGAGCTAACTTACTGAACTCATCCACGTACTACCCCACAGTACGGTTTCCCTGGCGTAAGTTGTGAAACTCACGCTTCTTCATGCTCATAGCTCCAGTTGAGACATGTACAGTGCGGAACGCTTGCTGAAACTGATCCCAAGTGACATCGCCTATGGGGAACGTGGTTGTGTAATTCTCCCACCATGAGGCTGCGTGTCCATCCAGTTGGTGTGCAGCAAAGCTCACCTTCTCAGCATCTGTGCAACCTGCGGTGGTCAGCTCCCTTCCAATCCTGCGTAGCCAGTCATCAGCAACAATCGGCTCGGTGCTATTGGAAAACACCAGCGGATTCAACCTCAGAAAACAGGCTAAGTTGTCAACTGGAGGAGGTGGTGGTGGGTTGTTGTTGTTGTTGTTGTTGTTCTTGTTGCTGCTGCTGCTGCTGCTGTTGTTGTTGTTGTTGTTGTTGTTGTTGTTGTTGTTGTGTTGTTGCCTTGATTCTGGACTAGCAACTGCATCAAGACATTTTGTTGTTTGATCAACTGTGTGAGCTCTGGTGGGAAGACAAATCCGGGGTCACGTCTCGGGGGCATCTGATGGGTTTAGAGCGGAGAGATTAGAATAGAATGAGGTCTAAAGAGAAAAGCACTACCCATATGCACATGAGACAGACACAATCATATCACACCACTCAATTAAAACAAGGGCATACAAACGATCTAACTACCGTTACAGAATACTCGAACTACTACTGTTTAAATGGGGAAAATACTACTGATAATATGGTGGTCATCTAGAAATTTTGATCGGTGGAAGACTCCATGATGTCCACTCCAGCTTCGTCTTCGTAATCATCGTCACTACTGTCGGGGTCAGAGTCGGTGTCGTCGATGATGATGTAGTCCTCGGGATGGTCGTCATCTCCTCCTGGTGCGGGGTCTCCCATAAATACTCCTAGCTTCTTCGTCGGGTCTTCATTCTTCTCTAGTAGCACTGCGATTTCCTCCTCATATCCATCACGTGTAGACTTGAGTTCCTCTTCAAGCTCCATGTTCCTGGTCATCACCTTCTTCAGATCAATCATGTTGGCGCACATTTGGTTTTCCTGGCGGCGAATGTGCTGGTTTAACTCCTCGATGAAAGTTGCAATGGACTTGTCCCTCCTGGTGCTGATCATCTCCCATTGCTCATCTCGGCGCCCACATATCTGGTAGATGGTGTCCTTAAGATCCTTGTGATAAACTTCACCGATGCGTCGCATGGCGATGTGAGCTGCCATGCTCTTCCCTAGACTCCAGGTTGGTGCATCAAAGGAGAACTCTATGGGATCAATAACTGGACTGAATGTCCCTCCTGGAACATGAACTCGAATCATCCAACGCTCCTCTTCTGGTAAAGTGGCGGTGTAGGTCCCGGTGAAACTTGGTATTCCGATGTTTAGGTACCTAGTGACTTCCTTCAAGTGTCGTCCAAATGGTGTGTCTTCATCCAGTTGAGCAAACTTGTTCCTTGGGTCCACCATATATAGAGTGGAAAATGCAGAGGAGTCAGAAAAGAGTAGAGAAGAGTGACCTATGGCTTATCTTAGTGGCGTGTCCTACAATCAACCTGTGCTCTGATACCATCTTGTAGCGATCCGACCTCAAACGGTCAAATCTCTGGGCATAAGTGTCATCCCTGGATCGGTAATGCTGACACACACAGTACTCGAAGGATTTATAACAGAGTGCAATCACACACTTATTACAACGAATGTCCCAAGAAGAGAACTTATTACAATAATATGGCTTAAGGCCATCTAAATGAGATAACTGCGGAAGCATCAAAGGTAAATGAGTCCATCAACTCCAACGGCATAGCTGAGTGCACGACAACGACCTAGCGCACCTTACTCTTCATCTAAAATGTCTGCAACATAGTACGTTGCAGCCCGAAACGGGTCAGCACATGGAATATGCTGGCAAAATAACATTGTAGAGCAATGAACAAGATAAATGCTATCACTAGATGCATATATGGCTGGTGGAGGCTCTATGGTTATCATATTTCTTCGCAAACCCAATTTTCCCTACTACAAAGGAATATATTTTATTTAACTACAAAGTTGGTTCATAAACATTGAGAAGGTTCCTCCAACTCAATCCTAATTAAACAATATTAGTAACCCAACAAATTAAATTAAATGTGATGAGATCAAATCAATAATTCAAGAACCAGATACTTAAGATGTCCATAACAGGGGGCATGGCTAATCATGATTAGTTTATACACTCTGCAGAGGTTTGCGCACTTTTCCCCACAAGACTCTATGTATATCTGGCCATGGGCCGGGCCTAACAAAGCCCACGGCAAAAAACTGAGGCCCAGGCCCGCCCAGGCCCTACCATCGGGCCTAATTATCAAGCCCAAGCCCGGCCCATCTGATAAAAAGCCTTGAAAATCCCTTAGGGCTTAGGGCCGTGGGCCGGGCCTCTTCCTTAAAATACCAATATGCCAAGCCCAAGCCCATCCAGGCCCTGCTGGTGGGCTCAAAACTCAGGCCCAAGCCCGGCCCACAGGCAAGCCCATTGGGCCTAGGCCCTGGATTTTAGGGTCGGGCCTGGGTGGGCCGACAGGGTCGGGCCTGAGATGGCCAGGACTAACTCTATCTCCTTCGTTGGATTTCTCACACTACATGGTGTTTGAGAAATGGATGGTCGAGACACGGTCTTTCAGAAGCATTAACTCTTTACTCTGGGTAGACAGTACAACCTACATCTGCTAGCCTACCACTGAAAGAGGTCACGCAACATACTCAACTATGCCAGAGCCCATAATGGCTTATGGCTGCACACGGAAGTTTCTAGAATGAATAATCTTATGATCCCTTCGAGCCTGGGTGGCGAACCATAGGATGATCACACGGGTACTCCGGGATATCCTAGGACAACACTGGATTCTCCAGGTGCCCGCAACCAATCCACGCAGATGTGTATTAAAGTAGCCACCTTAAGTTAACCATTAATTAACAACTCTCACATCTGTCATGGATACGCTCAACCAATCCACGTCTACGAGCATAGCATAGCAACATAAGCATAATGTAGAAGTAACTCCCAACGTTTGAAATAAACGACAATAGGTTCTACCTCATCAACTACTTCCTAGACCCACATGTTAATTAGATCCTACTCATGCAATGTTTGAGGATTGGAACTAATGCTTAAAAAATGGGTATTAAACGGGGTATGATCAAAGTGTTACTTGCCTTGCTGACGATCTACAAACCCTAGTGACTCGTAGTAGCACGCTTCGCACTCCGGAAATTCTATCACAAAGAAACAATAGCATACATAAGCACTCAAGCATAGATGCAAAGGTAAAACTTAGATGAGAAAGTCCAAACTGAAAGTTCAACTGAAGAGCTTCGATTTGCAATAAGAATCAATCAAATTGGAGCTACGAAAGTCAAACTACGATCAAAAGAAGTTCGAATTCAAATCTGCTTGAAACCAAATTTTAATTTGTCAAAACCATGTTCAAGTTGATTAACCGGAAAGAGGGGTTCGAGACGAAGAATTTGGCTTTGGTTTCACGGGATTTGGACGAACGGTTAAAAAGTGGCGAGGGTTTGAAGATCAGGGGCTAATCTACGATAAAAATAATCGCGGATAGGTCCTTGGCTGAAAATAAAATAAAAAGAAAAAGACTAACGAACGAACGTTCGTTATCAGAGACTAACAAATGAACGTGTTCGCGAACAGAGGAGTTTGGGCGAACATCTGCTACTTAGCGAAACCAGAAAAAACCGATCCAACAAAAATAAGAAAAAACCGGGCGACGGCGGCGGTTTTTACCGGTTCGTCGAAAAAGACCCAATGACGCGACAACGAGATCCGGCGGCGACGGCGGCGACGGGCATCATGAGGCGGCGTCGGCCTTGATGCGGTGGCAAGCGGCGGGCGGCGGCAGCGGCAAGAAGCGGCGTGGCTCGGCGGCGGTGATTGGTCTTGACTCGGGGTGGGAGAGAGGCGTGGCGTGGCTTGGGAGGGGTCGGCCGAGTGAGTCCGCTCGGTCTCCCCTCGGCGTCCCTACGCTGCAGCGTGAGGAAAAGCGGCGCGACGGGAGTGGGCCGGCTGGGTTCCGACCCAGTCGGTCCGGGAAATATATTTTTTTAAATAAATTCCGCCAAAGTAAAATCCTAATAAAATTAAAAAATTCTAAAAATGCCAAAAACAATTTCCTCCGTCTAAATAAAATATTTAGAACAAAGTGAACATTTTTCTTGCCTAAAAATGCAATTTTGTAAAATGCATATTTTTCTAATTCAAATAAAATCGCGAATAAAAGCCGAATAAAATATTTATTTGATTTTAAAAAATTTCCTCCAATATTCCTCTTTTTTTGAAGAAGTCATATTATCTTCACTCTTTTATTTTTAATTATAGGAAATATTCAGAGAGAAAAATATTAAAACCAAATTGATACTCTTTTCAAATTTGAGAAAATCCAAATATGAAAATTAATGAAATCCCCAACTCTCTCCTTGCGTCCTTGAGTTGCTTAAGATTTCTAGGATCACAACAAAAATGCAAATAAAATATGATATGCAACTCACAGGTTCCCAAGACTACATCAAGTTCTACTTCATCAAGTACGACTACAACTCCAAGGATTCCCATCAAGATGATGTGGATCCCAAAGAAGAAGAACTAGAGAGTTTTTGAGGGTGACTCCGCCAACATGCTTCGCTCATATCATCTTGGCAAGGACAAGTGCAAACAACTTCCACATCTTGCACTAGTTCAAGGAGTCACAAACCCACTTGTTGGTAAGACAAGGGACAAGGTAACCTAATGCTTTCATGGACATCATCTTGTGTGAACATCACCCTATGTCCATGCATATCCTTGTGTGTTCCTTGTGGGACTAACACGTGTAGGTATTGAAAGTGCAACTCACTCCAATGGATTGCTCCAAATGATCTACATCAACATTTAACATCCACATCTTCAACATCTACATGAAGTCATCATCGACAAAACCTAAGGTTAGTTCATCCCTCCTAGGGGGTATATCACATCTAGGGGGAGCTTTACTCTAATCAATTGAGCTAAAGCAACTCTAATGGTGTGAACACAACAATGCTTTATGTAAAAGTGGTAACCCCACTTATGCTTAAACGATGAGTATGACCTATGATCAAATGTTCTCAATTGACTCCTAAGTCAATATACTCATATATAGATGACCTAGTCATCGCCAATTGCTTGATAGATGCTCGAATGTTTATGCATGCTTTGTCACACATTTCATTTGCCATTTTATAGTGTGAGCATGTTGATTGCATATTCTACTCATTCGAGGACATCCACTTGTTGCTTTGATTGTTTGGCCTTTTCTCTTTTGCCAAGTGGATGGACAAGAATGCCTAAGAACTTCCTCTAGCTATCTATGCTTTTCTCGTCTCAAACTCTATTCATGCTACATCACAAAGTTTGATCAAGTCAGATTAGAACCACTCTGTGTGAGGAGCACTCGGAGTCCCCGATTTTTCATAGACATAAACTTCCAGAACCTCTCTGTGCATTTCGGTATGACCGATCCATCCACTTCGGTCACACCGAGTTCACTGAGTTGATCTAGGTTTTCACTCTCGGTGTAACCGATTTGAACTTTTCGGCCAGACCGAGTTGCAGTAACCGCTTGCGATTCTGCATCTCGATGCCACCGAGTTGTTCCACTCGGTCACACCGACAGGGTAAGGATATATATACCAACGGGTGAGATTTTGGAAATTTCTTCAAAACCCTCCATCTCGCGCGTGTCCTGCTCTGCCGCCTCGGGTCTCCGGATCATCTTCTCGTCGCCAGTGACCTCCCGCCGCTGGTCTCCATCACCGTCAACGGAATTCCTTCCCGCCGTTGTCGCCGTAGCAAACTCACAGCCTAACTAGGGTATGAGTTTGATCTTTTGTGCTAATTCCTTACTCTGGTTCTTAGAACAGTGCAATGACATGTTCTTTACCACATATGAGATCAATCTATCCAGAGAAAACTTCCATTTGATTAGGTTTGATTCGAAAATTTAGGGTTAGGTTTATGCTGAACTCATCTTGGACCGACCAAGTTGTAGAAATCGGTCTCACCGATTTGGCTTAGGCCATTGCACTTGCACCTTTCGGTCTGACCGAAAACTGCAAATCGGTGCGATCGAGTTCAACTCTTAGTGAAACCCTAGCAATCTCGGCGCCACCGAACTGTGACTCGGTCTGACCGAGTTCACTAGTTTAGACTCCAAAAGTTGCTTCGGTGTCACCGAGTTTAACAAACCGGTAGCTCCGAAATGCTTTCTGTGGAGAACTAAAATTAAGTTTTTGACTAATCTGTTTTGCAAAAGCTCTGCACTTTGTGATGCTCATCCACTCTATCTCATCCATATCTATTCACAGGGTCTACTGTTAGTTTGCTTTGCCAGAATGTCTGGCCAGAGTGATAGCCAGAACAAATCAGAAGAGCAAGTGCACATGAGTGAGGGCACTAGTCCCTCTAGCAGCTATGATGATGGCAGAAGGAGCACTCCAAGCAATTTTCCCAAGGCAGCCACTAGAACAAGGAAGAGGAGAACCTCGGACTCTGAAGATGAGGACTATGTGGCTACTGAGGAGGAAGTAAGCTCCAAGAAGAAAGTCCTGAAGAAGGAATATGGTAATGCTGCTGCAACAAAGCCTGGTTTGCACAAGAAGGCACCTGCCAAGAGAGTTCCAATGTCTAAGGCCGGAGCCTCCACTTAGGAACCTTCCAAATCAACAGGAGGAGAGGCTGCTGGTGAGGGAAAGAAGAAGGAAAGAAAGATAGGAAGATGGTGCAAGAAGGTGGACCCCATGGCAGAATTTGAACAGCACTCATCTGAAGAAGAAGAGGAAGAGGAAGAGGATGCTGCACCAGCACCCAAGTAGCTAATGGGGGATGCTATTAAGTCTGCGGCTGCTCCTTCAAAGCCCAAAACTGCCCCCAAATCTGTTGCTCAAGCTCAAAAGTCTTCAAAGCCCAAGAGGAGCACTAGGAACATTCCAGCTGCAGAAAAGAACAAGGCCCCAGTGCATGAGATGGAAGAAGAAGATGCTCAAGCCCAAGTGCTAAGGAAACTGAAACCAAAGATTCCAGATCATGATAATAGCCATCTAGTGGCAGAGGATATGAGCATCAGGAAGGATGCAGGTCTGAGACTTTGGAGACAGAGTGACCCCTATGCTGTGAGGAGAAAGACTGCAGTGGACTACAGGTTCCACACCAAAGAACAGAAAGATTTCTATGAAACTATTTTGCTTGACAAGAAGCCCATAGTTTGTGACATGAAGTGGGAAGACTGGAAGTACATTGATGAGAATGAAGATCACTTTTCGGGTGTACACGAAAGCTTTTAGAGCTTGTGGAGTTGACAAGTTTGTGGGTCAGAAGTTGACAAAATGGAATGATGAACTCATCATGCAATTCTACTCCACTGCTCATTTTTATCCAGATGGTAGGATTGTATGAATGTCTGAGGGTACAAGGTAGCAGTCAACTGTTGATGAATGGGCTAAGTTGATAAATGCCCCCGAAGAGCATGAAGATGACTTGGATGTCTATGCCAAGAAGAAGAAAGACCACTACTCTCTGGCAAATATGTACAAAGAGATCCCAGACCAAGCTTTGGATACACATAGATTTGGATCTGTTCATTACCTATTGTCTAGTCTTGCTACAATCAACACTATTTTGAGGCATACTTTGTTGCCCAAATCTGGAGATCACAAGATGATCAGAGGCCATTCAATCAACTTGTTGCAGATATTTGATGTGCCTCAAAAATTCAAGGTCATGAGTCTGATTGTTGAAACAATCAAGAGAACAGCTGCAGATCAAAGGAGATCTTGTGGGTATGCTCCACATATCTAGGTGCTCATCAACTCCAAGATGGGCACATGCACTTATTTGTTGGACAAGGGGCATTTACCTTTGAGGCCAGAATTTTAAGACAATACTGTTGTGATGAATGAAGAGGATCCCACATCTGTGCAACCACAAGAGAAGAGAGAAAAGGCAAAGGCAGAGAAAGCTGCAACG
The DNA here is from genome assembly GCA_021605145.1 of Aegilops bicornis. NCBI lineage: Eukaryota > Viridiplantae > Streptophyta > Magnoliopsida > Poales > Poaceae > Aegilops > Aegilops bicornis. The sequence continues at coordinate 216,210,957 of CM038675.1, forward strand.
ATGCCAAGTGTTGAAGAGGCATCTCAGGTATTTCTGAAGAGCAAACAAGATCAGCTTGCATCTCTGATTCAAGCAACTTTGAGGATTGAGAAGGGCTTGGCCACCCTGACTCAAAATCAGGAGAGCTTGGAGAGGATCATTGAGACCAAATTCTATGATCTAGATCTTAAAGTGACTGAGATGCAGACAGTTGTTGAGCAGCTCCAGGAGGAAGCAGGGGAGAAGAAAGGGCATGCTACCACAGATGCCTTTCAGAGAGTGCCTAGAGGTCAGAGTTCTGCTGCAGTGCCCATGGCTGACACTAGAGCAACTACTTCAGCACCTACAACAACAGCTTTAGCGCCACCTCCAGTTGCCACTCCACCAGCTCCAACAACATCTACAGATGCCTTCATCCTTGGAGTCCTCTCAACACCACCTCCCGAAGACCAAGCCTAGAGAGACGCATAGCACTATGCATTTTCAAAAAATTTGGTAACTTGTTGCCAAAGGGGGAGAAATGTATAGATCATAGGCTTCGAGAGAGAGTGTTTTGCTTCTTTGTCTCTCTTGCTATTTGCTTGATACTTTCGTGTGTGTGCTCGTTGAATACTCTTTATGTCTATGTGTGAGATACTTGTATGATCATGTGTTTGATCATATTCTACTTTAATGTTTGCTTGGATGATATTATCTTTTATATCCCATATATGGTCATTCACTTTGCTTGGTGATGAGTGCATGTTTTTAATTTCTATTATTTTGAGCGCTCCACCAAGATGTATGTGAAATGGAAGAGTAATCCATGATCCTAATCGATTGTGCATTTGCATTCAAAAGCAAATTTTAAATAATGCACAAATTTAGGGGGAGCTCTTTCTTATCACATACTTCTCAAAGCGACGATGTTTTTAAATCTTATTATCATTTGTCCAAGATTTGATCTATATGTTGTCATCAATTACGAAAAAGGGGGAGATTGAAAGTGCAACTATCCTTGGGTGGTTTTGGTAATTCCTAACAACATATAGCTCATTGAACTAATGCTACTTCAAGATGATTATTTCAGAAATTTCAATGATTGGCATGGCATGGACTAGGAATGTGGACCCCTAAAAATGCTAAGGACACATATTGGCTCAAGCTCAAGACTCTACATTTTCATTTTAGTGATCCAAGATCACATTGAGTCCATAGGAAAAGCCAATAATATTAAAAGGGGATTAGGTGTCTCTTAATGGCTTGCTTGCTCAAAATGCTTAGTGATATGCTCCAAAAGCCCTCAACCACTTTCTCATATCCACCTATGTCACAAACCAAAAGTCAAACTCGGCCCCACCGATTTGATCTATCCGGCGCCACCGAGTTCATTTGACATAGCCACTGCCACAAACCCTAGTCACTTCCGTCTCACCGATAGGGATATCGGTCTCACCGAGATGGGATTGCAAACACTCAGTTCCCCTTTGTAACATTTCAGTCATACTGAAATGGGCGACCGGTCCCACCGAGTTTGCAATTCAAACTCTCTGTTTCCCTTTCGTAACGTTTTGGTCTCACCGAAATGAGCGATTCGGTCCCACCGAGTTTGCATTACCAACTCTCTGGTTAGCTTATTACCAAAATCAGTCCCACCGAGTTTGTGTAATCGGTCTCACCGAGGTTACGTTATGCCCTAACCCTAATGAAATCGTTCCCACCGAGTTGACATGTCGGTCCCACCGAAAAGCCTAACGTTCACATTTTGAACTAAATCGGTCTGACCGAGTTTTATGATTCGGTCCCACCGAGTTTGGTAAATTGTGTGTAATGGTTAGATTTTGTGTGGAGGCTATATATAACCCTCCACCCACTCTTCATTCATGGAGAGAGCTATCAGAAGGTGCCTACACTTTCATCATACATTTTCTGAGAGAGAACCACCTACTCATGTGTTGAGACCAAGATATTCCATTCCAACCACATGAATCTTGATCTCTAGACTTCCCCAAGTTGCTTTCAACTCAAATCATCTTTCCACCAAATCCAAATCCGAGAGAGAGAGAGAGAGAGAGTTGAGTGTTGCGGAGACTATCATTTGAAGCACAAGAGCAAGGAGTTCATCATCAACACACCATCTATTACCTTTTGGAGAGTGGTGTCTCCTAGATTGGTTAGGTGTTAGTTGGGAGCCTCCGTCAAGATTGTGGAGTTGAACCAAGGAGTTTGTACGGGCAAGGAGATCGCCTACTCCGTGAAGATGTACCCTAGTGAGGCAAGTCCTTCGTTGGCAATGGACATGATGGGATATACAAGGTTGCTTCTTCGTGGACCCTTCATGGGTGGAGCCCTCCGTGGACTCGCGCAACCGTTACCCTCTGTGGGTTGAAGTCTCCATCAACGTGGATGTACGATAGCACCACCTATCGGAACCACGCCAAAATCCTCCGTGTCTACATTGCGTTTGCTCCCTCCAAACTCCTCCCTTTACCTTCATATGCAAATGTTTTACATTCTGTTACTATACTCTTAGACTTGCATGTGTAGGTTGATTGCTTGACTTGTGCTAAGTTGCTAAAATCTGCCAAGACTTAAAATTGGGAAAAGGCTAGATTTTTATTTGGTCAAGTAGTCTAATCACCCCCCCCCCCCTCTAGAAATACTTTTGGTCCTATAGTAGCCCAGTTGATACCAGTCAACTGTCTAAACATAGCTTCATCGTCAACAAGGTTTGATGGATCAATGTCAGGAGCGAAGGTGTGCTTACGAATCGGCGGGATGAGATCCGTCAGGTGGTGAACCGGCGCGCTCACTCTCTTGTTTTCAGTGTCATAAGTTGCATGGTATGTGGATAGACTAGTTTCGTCAGCCAGCTTACTTGCTAAGGGATGCATGGCTCTTGCTATTTCTGCAAAATCATCAACACTGAAGGCAGATCCGTCTTCTTTAACACTGGGGCAGCCATTGGCCAAATCCTCCAGATCAAGATCGGCTTGCCATGCCTTTGCCTGGCTTAAGGCAGTCAAGGCGCCAGCTCTGGCAGCTCCCCGTTTTAAGTCGTCAATCCTTTTGGGTAGCACGGATAACTGCTCCAGTGTATCTTTGATGAGTGTTGAGGGAGATTTCTTATGCAGTGTAGCAACAATGGTTCGTTGGGCACTAGTATATAACTGTTCTACAAGAGTGTAGACAGCTTTAAGCCGGACGCGCATATCTGAGCCCAACTTAGTGCTCCGAGAACATATATCAGTAAAGTTATGGGTAAGCCGACAGCCGTTTATAATATGATTATTAAGGTGCAAGGGAGACATATGTCCTACCACTACTAGGAAAATGCTTATACACAGTAGGGTAGTAGTAGCGCTGGAAAATAGTCAACGCTGCTGCTATTAAGTAGTAGCGCTTTTCCTAGCAAGTGCTACTAGTAATCCCATAGTAGTAGTGCTGGAAAGCAAAAACGCGCTACTACTATGTGGGACCTAACGAGGCCACCGACGGTCGCCGGAGTTGTAGCGGTGTATAGAAAAAAGCGCTACTACTAAGAGTTTAGTAGCAGCGCTTTGTTTTATAGTGCCGCTACTGCTAATGGGCTCCACTTAGTAGTAGCGCTTTTCCTGGAGAGCGCTACTACTATGTCATGTAGCAGCAGCGCTTTTTGCTAAGCAGCACTACTGCTAGTTGCGGCTGGTGCCACCTTTTCCACCCCCTCCCCCTCCTCTCCCCCACTTTGCCCTCTCTCTCCCCCTCCTTTCCCCTCTCCACTCTCCACTCTCCACCATTGTTGTTCTTCTTCTCTCTTCCTCCTACCTCTCTTCTCTCCTCATTATGGCACCCTCCTCCATAAATGGCCTCTCTCTTTCTCCTACACCTCTCTTCTCTCCCCCATTAATGCCCCCTCCACCATAACCCCTCTCCATTAGTTAGCTAGCTAGATTCACCTCACCTCCCCAACAACTAGATCTAGCTAGTTATTTAGCCAACCACACGTGCTCTCTCGATCGTTCTCTCTCATCATCTAATTAACCGCACGCTCTCTCGGTCTCTCTCGGGAGATATCTCTGTGTGTGTGTGTGAATGATAATATGTGAATGATATATTGTCGGTGTACGAAAAGAAGGGTACACCTTTTAACCGTGCACGGGCTGTCTGAGCCGAGGGCGCCGCCACACTCAAGCAAGGCAAGGAAGGAGAGCCAAGGTAAGGCCGAAGCTCGAAAGAAGCAGAACGACGCCAAGACCAAGACCACAAAGAGCAAAGGGGACGAAGCAGACTCCCCCGGCAAGATCCTTGCCGGGGGCGGTTTTAGCAAAACCCCGCAAGGTTCTTTGCCGGGCGGTCAGCCCCACGCCCACCTGAGCGGATCACCTTTGAGTCCACCGCCCCCATGGGGCAAAGGATTCGGGAGACATCCCCGTGGTGGCATGAAGATCTTTGTGAAGACATCCAAAGATCAGATACATACTATAGAAGATGATGACCCTTGGCGGGATCCTGTCCAAGGAGGACCACAAGGCCCCCGGCTAGAGCCTTGCGGGGGATGGCAGCGGGCGCCGCGGCAAGACTCTTGCCGGGGCCCCAGCAAGGCCCCTGCCAACGACACCCGTAGGGCCACCATCGGGCCCGCGCCAATCGAGCCTCCACCATGCAGCTACCGACCCAACCAGTTGGGCAGGCACCTGCGTGGCGGCAAGCGAACCTTCATGGATACCCACCACTGCGCCACCTCAGCTGCCTGCCTGCCTACATGGCACCATAGGCACCGCTTGCTGTATGCGCGTTTCAACACGAAAGGGAGCGGCGACGGACGAGACTGGGCTCTCCCCCGTCCCCGATAAAGCAAGGACACCTAAGCAAGACGCATTTATGGCACCTTGTCATGTAATGCGAGGGATAAACTTGTATGACTGTATCCTTTCCACCTCCTATGTGCCACTGTGGCAACCCCTTTTCCCTATAAAAGGAGGCCCAAGGCGACCAGGAGGAGGATTCGGCTTTTTGGAGCTCTGGACGCCCCATAGCTAGCTCAAGAACACAGATAAACTAACCACCAAAGCAGGAGTAGGGTTTTACGCACCTCGCGGCCCGAACCTGGATAAAGAACCCATGTGCTATCTGTTTGATCTGCTCTTCACACGACCCAGCTACCGCAACCGTAGTAGGGATTATTGTGATCCCATAGGTGTCGTCCCCGCACCGACATCTTTGGCGCGCCAGGTAGGGGGCGCAGTTGTGAGAATCAGTTCTAGCAGTTAGCCCAGCACTCCTTCATCTTCATGACCTTGGAAGAAGAAAGGAGGCCAGAAGATCGACGCTCGAGCGATCGCCAACAGAAGCTAAGTTGCACTGACTTCTTACTTGTGCTACCCTTCTTATTTAAGGTTATCCCCCTCCCGGAGATGTCACGCCTTTGTATTAGGACCCCGCACGCCAGGGAGCTCTTCCATGATCGGCAACGCCCTTGCCCTGTTTCGAGTCCGCTCAACAGCTCAAGCGGCTGCGTCGAGGATGGCAGAGTAACCTTCTGCGATCGACAACGCCCTCGATTCTGACTCGAGTCAAGCTCGACAGTTCGGGCGGCCGCATTTGGAACGGAAAGGTGGCTTGTCCGGCGGCACGCGTACCCAACAGGCCCTGGGGATCCGTCCCCAAAGCGCCGCTAGGGGCTTTCGCGCCGGCAAGCCTACCCGATCGGCGAGGGGCACACATACAGGGAGGAATTGAACGGGGAAATAACGCGCCAGAAAATTAAGAGTACTTCAAAGTTATATTACATCACGTCATAGCTGCGGTTCTAACTAAAGATAAAATGTGTCCTGATCGGGAACCTGCAGCGGCAAAGAAGAACGGGATGCTCAATCCCGGCGCTGGCCTTCCACCCTCTTGATTTTGTCGATGCCATTGGTGATGGGCTTGATGCGCTCCTTGAGCACCGTGAGGTCGACACCATCCGGCAAGCTCTTCATCGAGGCCGCGAAGTCAAGATTGGGATTCTAGTGCGCCACCTTGGTGAGGACCTTGGTCACAACCCTCCGGCAAAGTCGCCGGGCCTCGTCGGCCGGCGTGGCCGTCCTGTTGAAGTGGAGATAGGCCAGGGCACCGAGGACGCCTTCGAAGAACTGGGTTAGCTTGGCGTTGATGGTCCCGCTGCACTCGGGGGCATAACTCACATTTGGCAACCCCATGGTGGCCAACTGCGAGGTGACCCAGCCGGCGATGACCTCCAGATAGCTGATCCACTTGTTCTCACCCACCACATATTCCTGGTGGGAGGCGGCCTCGTTTGCCCGTAGCTGCTTCTCCTCCTCGAGGCTCCTGGTCAAGGTCTCCTCCCGAGCCCTGCTCTCCGACAAAATATTCTCGAGACCCTCCAGGTTCAACTTGAGGTCTCTGATGGAGTTTTGCGCGTCGGAAAGCTCCCCAGTCCTGCTGATGACTGCTCCTTGCGCCTCCGTCAAGGCGCGGTTGAGCGTGTTCTTCTCGCTGGACAGCTTGAGGGCCTGCTCCCTTAGCTTGTCCCGCTCCGCTTCCAGCTCCTTCGCCTTGCCGGCATGGGCCAGAGCCTGGGCATCGAGTGCCTCCTTGTGCCTCTGCTCCAGCTCGCGGGTCCGTCGCGCGACAAGGGCCTCGAGCTCCTCATCCTGTCTGCGGAGCGCTATGCGTTAAGCTTCGCTTCACGCGCGGAGAGGTCCTGTTCTTGGGAATCCAAGGCGGCTTGATGCTGGTTCCGAGCGGCTTCGGCCACGGCGGCCGAGTTCACCGCCTCTTCCTGAGCCTTCTCGATGTCGGCCATTCTCATGGTGAGCTCCACGTCGCGCTTGGCCAGCTCCTCCTGAAAGGCCCTCTGCTCCTCGCGAGTCTGGTGGAACCAAGTCTGCGCCTCAGCGACACGCGCCTTGAAATCCACCTCCGCGTTGTCCACCGCTGCCGTCCTGGCCTTGATCTTGTCCAGGCGGGCACGGTAGAGCACTTGGAGCTTCCGGAAGTCGGCCCCCATGGCGCGGAAAAGCTGCTCTTCTGGAGAACCATCGCCACCAGCGCCCGGCTCATCAACCACCTCAAGCCCGGTGGCGGCAAGCACCTCGCCGTCAAGGTTTCCCCTTGGCGGCGCCGACTTGACGTCCCCGGAGATGGACGAAGAGATTGTCGCCCACCTTCAGATATCTGCTAGGGCCCGAGGTTGAGGAAGAAGGAGGCTGGTCACCCACCGCCTTCTCGGCGGAGGCCTTGCTGCCCCGCCGGCAGGCCCACTGCTGGCACCCTCGGCAGAAGCTTCGCCGGACGCCTTGGCGGCCTCCGCGGCGGCGTCCTCGGCAGCACCCTTGGCGGCTTCATCAGCGGCAGCCTCGTCAGCATCCTTGGCGGCCTCCTCGGCAGCAATCCTGCTGGCCTCCGCCGCGGCCTCCTCAGCAACGTCTCCCACAACTGTGTCCGCGTCCTCCATGTCTGTTGAAGGAGAGCCCCCGCCCTATCCTTGGGGGAGAACAGAGACAAAGGGCGGGCGACTCACCAGTGCCAGGCTGCGAAGCAGAAGTCCCCTCCCCGCCCGCAGTTGGCGCCGCGACAGAGTCACCAGCGCCCAAGTTCCCCTCTTCCTCCATGGGTACAGGCTCCGTGCCTGGTGCCCTTGCCGGGGACACCCCACGCGGCAGCGTAGTCGATGGGGATGGTGTGTTAGGAGCAGCCCTTTGTGGCTCCTCCTGCTGCCGCTCCCCTCCTGCAAAACCCGGCAAGGTTAGCATCGTGGCATCGAGCGCCTACCACATGTCGAGTAGGAAGAAGGTAACGAACTTCTGCTGGGGGCTGCGCCAGGCTGCTCTTGTCCAGCTGCTCGGCACCACAGTGGTGTCTCTAAAGCCCAAATGGGGGCTGATCGCTCGCCAAGGTCCTCGCCCTTTTTTCCCTCTGGGCCAACGTCTCCGTCTCCCTGCAAGAGTAAAGATGGATCAAGACAATTGGCCCGATTCGGGGAAAAGGAAATAACAAGGAATGGAGTACTCACTCATCGTCCGTCTCCTCCTCGTCCACCAGCTTCCTCTTCCTCTCCGGGCTAAGAGACCCGAGATCAAAAGGGAGCTCCACAACATCATACGAATCGATGCCCGCCGGAGGAGGCAAAGTGGGCAGCGGGGTTTGTGCGTGCCTGGATGAGGAAGGGGCTGTCGCCTTTGTCGGCGTTCTAGGAACGGGGGTCCCCAGACTTGCCTGCCTACGGCCTGCGGCGTGGCTCAAAGGAGGCCCAGGACGGCCCATCTTCATCAACACAAGATCAAGACCCTCGCGAGGGGCCAAGCCTCGCGGGGCGGACGACCAAGAGCTTCCTCAGGCGCGGCCTCGTCGGGCAGGCTCATGAGGAGGCGGAGAACTCAAGGCGGGGTACCTCACGAGGTGCCCGTGACGTAAGCCATGACGACCAAGGGCGCCAGTCGGGCGCCAGCCCGCGCAGCATCCTCCTTTCCTCTTTGGTGCAAAGGGGGCAAGCGCAGGAAAGGGCATCTAGCAAAGGCATCCGTTTCGGTGCAACAAGACCAAGACTAGCCCCAACGGCTGGAATGCAGTCATCGTGGAGCCCAAGCAGGCGTCATCACCAGAGCCTTTGGCAGGCGAGGACCAACTTTAGTCAGGATAAGTGTACCTGTTGTTCCCCTTCAAAATGGCCAATTGTTGGCGCCCTTCCCGCTCAATATTTGGGAAGAGGCCCAGGGCCTTGGCCTATAAATAGGGGTAGCCACACTCAAAAGAGGGGAAAGGAGAAAGAGGAGGGGACGAAGGACGATCGGATCGAGCACTCGGCATCCAGAGATAGAGAGAGAGCAGTTCATCACACCCACCAAGAACAGACCCTCGCGAGGCTGTTCTTCCCTGTACTGTTCTTCGTCAGCCCCAGAGGCAATTCATACACCACAAACTAGAGTAGGGTATTACACCACAACGGTGGCCCGAACTAGTATAAATCTTGCGAATCTTGTGTTGTTCTTGTTAGTAGTTTAGGTCCCTGCGATTCGGCGAGGAACGAGATGGTGGAGGGTTGGATCTCCGTGCGCACCCTGAGTTCAAACCTTAAGGGTCTGCGGAACTCGTGATCCGACATTTGTACGCCAGATGAAAGTGCGCCCGGAATCTGCCTTCGTTGCCTCGTTCTTCCTCGACCACCGCCGCCATGTCTGACGCTCGTCGGGCTCGCGCCGAGCGCCGAGCCGCCCTCGCTTCCCACCTCGCCCAGACGGCCCCCGTCGATAGACGTCCTCGTCGTTCCCCGTCACCGGCTGTCAATGCCGCCACCGGCCCGGCGGGGAACGAGCAACAAGCGTCGTCCCAGCACCCGCCCATGAGGTGGGACGGCCGCACCGCCACGCCTTCGCTCACCCCCGCTGGTTCTTCATCGCGCGCGCCCCACGCGGCAATGGAGGCCCGAGCTGCACTCATCGCGGCCAACGAACTCCTGCGCTACCGCCCCGTCGATGAAGTCTACGAAGAATGGCTCGACCGCATCGCCGAGCTCGTCCAGCTGCGGAGGCGACCCGCCGCCGTCCGTTTTCGCTGCACCGCACCCGCCGCCGGGCGGCGATGAAGCTCCCGGCGCCTCGATCGCCTCCTCCTCAAGACGGGCGCAGCCCCAAGGCGCGTGGCCTCGGCGGAACCCGCTCCGCCAGCGCCGGCGCTGCAAGAGCAGAGCTGCCAAGAAGTTCCTCGCCCACAAGAAGCTGCCCGGCGCCCCGCTCCAAAGACGTCAAGACCTGCTGCCCCAGCCCCGGGCGCAGGGAGGCCTGCAAGACCAAGCTCTCTGCCGTCCGAGGCCCCCCACGGCCGCGGTGGGCTGCCGCGCCTTCACCACTGAGCTGCGCGGCGTCGCGTGGCCCGCCAAGTTCAAGCCAGACCTGCCCCCACGCTACGACGGCACGGCAGACCCTACGGAGTTCCTCCAGCTCTACGAGCTGGGCATCGAGGCTGCCAACGGAGATGAAAAGGTCATGGCGAACTGGTTTCCCATGGCGCTCAAGGACGGAGCCCTTTTGGCTCCTGAATCGGCCCCGTGCACGATCTCTTCTCGGGCCGAGATGCGCACCCGCTTCATCGCCAACTTCAAGGTACTCGTGACCGCCACCCGCCGTGAGCGACATGCGCAGAATCACAAAGCAGCCGGGAAACCACGCAAAGTACATCCAGCGCTTCAACAATGCGCCTCAAGATCCCTGTGGTGACGGAGGAGGCCATCATCTCTGCCTTCTCCGACGGGCGCGGCGCTGACGTCAAGATGAAGGAGGAGTGGCGATGCATGAAGATCTGCGGCACCTCCACGAGCTGTTCAACTTGGCGACCAAGTGCGTCGGGGCTGAGGAGGCGCCTCTCCTCCTCGAGCTACCCGCCATGATCCCAAGAGAAGAAGTCCAAGACCAAGGACGTAAAGCGCAAAGGGGCTGCCAGACACGCGTCAATCCGGACACCAAGCGGGCAGAGATCAGCCCGAGTCTTCCAAGGGCAGCCAGATCTGCGTGGTACCACGACCTCCACACCCACAACACCAATGAATGTGAAGAGCTCCGGCCGTGCGTGAAGGAAGGGTCGGCAGACGCCTCGAGCGCAGCGACGGGCTACGGCCGAGGAGGAGGAAGAAATGCGGGGCCATTTGGGAAGACCCGCGGCCCAGCGCCAAGGGTGGCGCAACCAACCTCGCGAGGACTGGCTGGCAAGACCCACCTCGCGAGGGGGGCTGGAGGGATCAGCCTCGTGAGGATCGTCCGCAAGGTAACGCAGGCCTCCCTCCGCTGCCGCCGCCACCAAGGAGAATCGAAGACCGTCATCAGGAAGAGGGGGCTGGGAGCTTCCAGGAAGCGCGCGCGATCACCTGCATCCTGAGGGAGCCCAAGCCCCAGCCTCCCACCGCATCTTCAAGCAGTTCGCCCGTGAAGTGAATGCAGTCCTCCCCAAGCTCGAGTCCACGCGCCCTCTCAGGTGGTCGGCGTGCACCATCACGTTCAGCTGAGCGGATCAGCTCAAGTGCGCAGCCACAGCCGGAGTCCTCCCAATGCTTTGCTCCCCAATCATCAGCAACGTGCTGGTCACCAAGACCCTCATCGACGGGCGGAGCAGGGCTCAACGTCCCGTCCGTGGAGACCTTCAACAATCTTCAAGTGCCCTACAGCCAGCCTTCAGCCAACCAAGCCCTTCTCCGGAGTCACCGACGGCTCCACGGTCCCGATCGGGCAGGTCCGCCTTCCTGTCACCTTCGGGGCCCGCGACAACTACCACACCGAGCTCATCGACTTCGACATCGCCCACATTCTCCTGCCGTAGAACGCCATCCTCGGGTACCCAGCGTTGGCCAAGTTCATGGCCGTGACCCACCATGGCTACAACATCCTCAAGATGCCAGGAAGCGGTGGGGTCATCACGGTGCCCTGTGAAGAGAGATGCAAAGTGTGCTCCTTGAGCGAGCTTTTAGGCCGCATGATTGGAAGACCTGTGCCACAAGCAAGGTGGACGCCTCCCGAGGCAGCACCCGAGAAGAAGAAGACATCGACCGGCCCGGCTCATCAAGAGACAGGCCCCTCAGGGCCAGCGTCGGGCCAGGGGGAGCCTCCTTCCATCGCATAGGAAAGCGCGCCTGGCGCCCTCCTCAGGCAGGGCTCAGGGGCTCTCCCCTGGAGGGCCACCGACCTCGCCAAGGTCTCGAGGGAGGCGCTTGGGCACCACGTGAAGGCGTGAGCCAAGCACGTTTCCAGCAAGGTGAGCAAGACCAGGAGAAGCAGAACCCTCAAGAGTTCATCAAGAAGGCCATTCAGGAGTTACAGGAGTCAAGGGTCATGAGGGCAGCCGCCGCCTACCAGCTGTGGCCCCCATCCAGGCGAGGATGGTGGGCTGCGCGTCTGCATCGACGCATTGTGGCTCAACCGAGCCGCATCTCAAGAGCGCCTCGGCCCTCGCGAGTGGGACGCTATGCGAGGCCCGCCCATTAATCACAGACGCATGCCTTATGGCCTGCCAAACGCAGCTGCCGCACACCAGTGTCTCATGAGGACCATCCTGGAGGCTCAAGAGGTCAGGCACGCCGCAGCCCTGGCGGAGATGGAGATGGCCCGTGAGGGGCCGCCAGCACCTCCGGAGCCTCCCGAGGCCCTTGAGCCTGGGGGCTCGTGAAGATCGGCTCCCGCAGCCCACCGAGTCTGCTACATCAACAGCCCTTCATCCCCAACATCACCAGGTGACATCTTTAAGTTTTATTTCCGGCTGGGAGCGCCTTGAGGTCAGATTATTCCTGTGCCGCGTGGGTCCGCCCTGCGGCATGTATCCCTTTTATTTCATGTCCTTAGCTTACCTGTTAGCGCCCCTTAGGCTGCATCATCCGCAAGCCGCCGGGCCAGTCGATGGCGTGTATCCTTCATGTGTTTTCCTTAGGATTATGCTCCACCATGCTTGTTATTTGGTCCCTTCTCCTGGGTGGCGAAATCTTGCACGTTAAAGGGGGGGTTCCTGAGCATCGCGACTCAGGGCTCCTACCGGCTCTCCGGCCCTCACCCTCTGGTCTTGTCCATGGCATCGCGACCTGGCTTGCCAGCGACGGTAGAGACCAGCCCGAGATCCGGGACCCGAGGACGTAGAGTTTCGTCGTCCAATCCAGCTTGCACATTAAAGGGGGGTGCCTGAGCATCGTGACTCAGGGCTCCTACCGGCTCTCCGGTCCTCACCCTCTGGTCTTGTCCATGGCATCGCGACCTGGCTTTCCAGCGACGGTAGAGACCAGCCCGAGAGCCGGGACCTGAAGACGTAGAGTTGTTGCCTCCGACCCAGCTTGCGCGTTAAAGGGGGGGTGCCTGAGCATCGCGACTCAGGGCTCCTACAGGCTCTCCGGCCCTCACCCTCCGGTCTTGTCCATGGCATCGCGACTTGGCTTGCCAAATGACGGTAGAGACCAGCCCGAGAGCCGGGACCCGAGGACGAGAGTTGTGTCATCTAATCCAGCTTATGCGTTAAAGGGGGGTGCACGAGCATCACGACTCGGGGCTCCTACCGCTCTCCGCCCTCACCCTCTGTTCTTGTCCATGGCATCGCGACTGGCTTGCCGGTGACGGTAGAGACCAGCCCGAGAGCCGGACCAAGACGAGAGCACCGGCATCTAGCCATTTTTGGAGGAACACACTCGAAGATAAGGCCTGCAGCCAGCGCAACCTGCCTTGAGGTAGGGCCTCGTGAGTCCCGCTGGCTCACGGGTGCCCAGATACACCTCGTCTAGCCCTACCGTGCCAGCCACGTGTCGGTGGAGTCAGATACGCCTGGGGCTCCTCCCGGAGGGGAGCCCCTCCCACGTTCGATGGAAGCATTATGCTCCGCTGGCTGACGACATCGCCGAGGAGCGGCTATGCCCAGACGCATGCGGAAGCGCTATGCTCCACGCCGGTGATAAACAAGCGAGGGTGGCCTCCGGTCGCGTCAACCTCGTGGGAGCCCAGAGCTCAAGAAACCGGCCTCGCCGCAACGCCTCCTCGGGAGTGTCGCGTGAGGGGCTGGACACGGGCTGCGCCTGGGTCACGCCCAGATGCACGCCACCCAGCCAGGCCCCTCGGGCCTGGTTGGTCGCACGCCACTCCCCGAGCGGAGCCAAGGTACGCATGTCGTTTGAGCGTCAAGGGGGACTCCTGAGCATCGCGACTCAGGAGCCTAACTGGTCACGTAGCCCCTCACCCCTTAGTTCCAAAAGGCTAACGGCGGTTGGGGTATGCGCGGGGCCGGGCCCTGCAGACGTAGAACGGTGGATCCGCCCGCGCCTCACCTCCCTACTTGTTGTTCGTGCGCCAAGGGGGACTCCTGAGGATCGCGACTCAGGAGCCTAACTTGTCACGTAGCCCCTCACCCCTTGGTCCCGTCCTGGTTTCCGGTCGGGCTAACGGGCCTGAGAGAGCAAGGGCCGGCTCTGCCGGGCGAGAACATAAGCAAGTAGGAAACACAAATTTCAAGGAATTCAAAAGCAAATATTACAGTCCACACTGTTATCGCAGTACCAAACGCAAGTTTAAACGCCTCCCCGAGGCATGATACATGTGCAGGAATTACAAGCAAGGCAGGAGCCGCAGCGGAGTCACTTGTCGGCGGTGGAGCAGCACGGAGTGGGCGCGCCTCGTGAAGCAGCAGGGCCGGCAGCACCTCGCTTCAGCTTGGTGCTGAAGGCCTGGAACTTCCCCAACAAAGCCTCCGCGCGACCCTTCACAGCCTCGGCAGCGGCAGCTGCGTGCTCGCCGCTCACCGGCTCCAGCAGGCTGTCCATGTCGACACTGGGGTCGCGAAGATAGATGTGGGTGAGGATCCGCGTCAGTGCCGCAGAAGACAAGACCCGGCGCCTCGGCCTCGGCCGTGGGGCCAAGACCAAGGGAGACATCTTCAAGAGCGCGGATCAGGAAGGGAAGCAGCTTGGCGGGGCCGTCCTCCGCGCCGGCCAGTGGGCTCTCCAGGCCGCTGTCATAAAGCTCCCTCAGCAGGACGCGAGCCTTCACCTCCATATCCATGAAGGCCACGCGGTCTTCAGCCAGAACCCGCGCCTTGGCGTCCAGCTCGACCTTCCTCGCCTCCAGTTCCTGCCCCAACGCGTCAAGACGGTCGCGATGCTTCTTCAGCTTGGCCTCCCGGTCCTTGATGGCCGCCTCGCGAGCCTTCATGCCTTCCTCCTGCTCCTGGCGGAGGCGAGCCTCCTCGGCGAGCTGGTTCTGCAGGCCCTTCAGCTCACCCTCCAGCGTCTCGCAGCGACCTCGGATGCTGGCTGCCTCCCCCAGGGCAGCATCGCGGGCTACCTTCGCCTCGCGAACAGCCTGCTTCTCCTCGTCACAGTCGCCGGCTTTGGACCAGTGCCGCCCGAATCGAAGCGTCGGCATGAATCCAGCCAGAGGCCAGCTCAAGGCGCCCGGCCACCAAGCGAGGGTCGGCGCCCAGAAGATCCTACCGCAGCCGGTCCAGTTCAGCAGCAGCGCGGTCCAGGACCATGGGAGGAGTCGGAGAGACAGCAGTAGGCGGAGTAGGAGGAGTTGGCGGCACAGAACCACTGCGCCGAGGCGGAACCAGCGGCGCCCACGACGACGGTGGGGCTGCGCCCGGCAAGGCCGCCTGGGAGTCGCTTGGGACAAGGGGCTGAAGCTTCGCCCAGCCGGCTCAGCCGAGCCATGAGGACGCCCGGCAGGAGAGGCCTGGGCGCCGGGGTTGTCTTCATTTTGGGCAAAGGCGCCACCACGGATGGGGCCTCAGAGCCCCTTCAGCTTCTTCGCCCATAGCGCCAAATGACCAAGAGCGTGGACATCAGATCTCGCCAACAAAGCAATAATCAAGACAGAGACGGGCACTTACAGGTGTCGCCTACGGTGGACTCGAGCAGCCTCCGGCCATACTTGAAGCCCGAGAGCCGGCTGCAGGGATCGGCTTCAAGGGGACCAGGAGCGGCAGGCGCGTCCTCGGATCGCCCCGGGGCCGGGGCGGACCCGCGGGAGACCAGCCCAGTCTGGTCCTTCTTCGGGATCGGGGGCAGACTTTTGCCTCTCCGCTCATCCTCATCCTCGTCGTCGTCACTTTCGGGGAGGCGGAGAACGCGGGGCCTGCTCCGCAGGGAGGGAGCCTGTAACGCCCCGGATTTGATGCGCCACGTGTCCGCCAGTTATTCGCCGTTGTTGCCATGTCATTTGCTTGCGTGTTGCACCTTGTCATGTCATCATCTGCATTTCATATCATGTCATCATGTGCATTTCATTTTGCATACATGTTCGTCTCATGCATCCGAGCATTTTCCCCGTTGTCCGTTTTGCAATCCGGCACTCCTATGTCCCCCGGCGCCCCCTTTTGCCTCTTTTCGTGTGCGGGTGTTAAACGGTCTCGGAATGGACCGAGGTTTGCCAAGCGGCCTTGGTATAGCACCGGTAGACCGCCTGTCAAGTTTCGTGCCATTTGGAGGTCGTTTGATACTTCAACGGTTAACCGGGTAACCGTAAAAGCCCCTTCTCTTTGCCGCCCAACACCCCTTCATATCAGCCCAAAAACCCATCTAACTCTCCTCCATGCTCTCGGTCATTCGATCACGATCGTGTGAGCGAAAACCGCTCCTCATTTGGACACTCCTAGCTCCCTCTACCTATAAATATAGCCCCTCCCCCGAAATTCGCGGATCAATTCTACCCCAAACCCTAGCCTTCTTCCTCCTCCCGCACCGGACACGTCCGGCCGCAGACGGACACGTCCGCCGCCGCCGCCGCCAGCATGTCGGGCGCGATACGTGTCACCGCCGCCTCCCTCCGCCTGAGCCCGTGAGCCCGAGGCCGGCCCGCTCAGCCCGTCCACCGCGCCGCCCGGACCGCGCGCCCCGCGCCGCCGTTCACCGCCGCCGCCCGGCGGTGCCGCCTCGCCGAGCCTCCCTCGCCCGGTGCCGCCGCCCGCGCCCGCCGGAAACCTCCTTCCCCCGCGCCCGGCCTCCGCCACCGGCGCCCGGCCGCCCGCCGGCGCGCCGCTCCTCGTCGGCCTCGCCATCCGCGGCCCCGCCGCCGTTCCACGCTCCCCGCCACCTCGGGCGCCGCCGGCGCAGCCCCGCCAGCTCGCCGGCGCCCCATCTTCGCCCTGCTGCCGCCTCGGCTTCCGTGCCCGCGCGTCAGATCCAGATCTGAGCTGAGGCTGGCCTCGGATTTTCTCTAAGTCCCGAGATATTTTTGCATAATCATGTCATGTTCATCGCAACATAACTTGCTGCATACTGCTCCGTTTCGTGCGTGTAATATGTCAATTTATTTGTATCAACGAGTACCTCATTTCATTCCATCGCATCATGTTCATTTGAGTTCACCTTCATGCCTGAATCTTCGTTGCAAGTGCTATATGATGTTAACCTGCTGAAACTGTTATGACTTGATGACTTGTTATTTTTGTTGCATTTGATGTGTGCGTCCTATGAGCTTGATGTCTACATGAGTTTTGATCTATGTCATGCCATATTTATAGGGGTGCCATCCATGTATTTGTGTGGGTCTTGTAGTGAGTGCATCGAGCTTGTTAAGTAGGGTACTTGTTGCTGTTTTGCTAGGCTGATTCTGTTATATTATGTTGCTATGTAAACCTGCTGCTACAAGTCATTCTATGCATAATACGGAGATGTTCACTAATGATGTTTTGTGATACATGTCATGATCTATCAACCCATGCCCTTAGTTGCATTTATAGCCTGCTGTAGCTTGTTGTAATCTTCCTCCAAAGTTGCTAAATTATGTTGCTGTCAGCCTGTTAACATTAAGTTCAGTTTTTCCACGAGCTTTGCTAGTGATTCATGAACCCTATGAACTTGTTCTTGACATTTTTAGCTTCATAAACATGTCTTCTTACTGTTGGTTGCCTTTCCATTCCATGTATTGCTCTGTAGTGAGTGGTTCAAGCTCACCAACCTGCCTACTTATTGTTGTTCCTGCCATGTATGAATCTGTAATATAACTTGCCATGTTTACATGGGTGCCATCATATCTTATGATCCTTTTTGGCTCATGGTCAGTAAAGGACTTTTGTTCTATGCAATTAGTAGATTCATGCCATGCCTTTTTTTGCATTGATAAATTCCTGTGACATGCTGTTTGATAGCTCTAAACTTTGCAACCTGATGTTATTTCTGCTAAAGTCTGAACTGTTATTATATGCAATCTTGCCATGTAATTTTGAGCACGTTCTAGTGATTTCTGAAGATAGCTCAGTGTTCATGTTTTTTTATGATTTACCTGTAAATAATTTCCATGCCTTTTGTTGTCATATTTTGGTACCCTAGCATGTTTTTTTGGTGCTTGCAATATGCCTAATTGCTGTTTTGGACAGCTTGTCCTTTAAACTTGTAGAGTGTATGTGTTAAACCGTTGCTCCGTTTTGTGTGTGCTCTATATGCAACTTGCTTATTTTTGCATGTAGTTTCATATTATCATGTTGCATCCATGATTTAGGGTGTTTGCTTGATATTTGTATGCATTTTGCATCAATGCCATGTTTAACTTGTTTTGCTCATATCTTCTAGGCCGTAGCTCCGAATCTAATGAACTTCTTATGTAACTTGACTATAATTTCGTGTAGATCATCGTGGTGCATCTTAACTTGCTGTTTAACAAATTGAACATAAGGTTTATTCAGATCTGGACCAATTCCGAAATTTGCATATGAGGACTTACCGGAATTGTTCTATGTTGTTTCCGGCCTCATTTAAACTTGTTTTGATGTGTTGCTCTTGTTCGCATCATCTCTTGCCATGAGTAGCTTCATGTAGCTTGTCATGCATCATGCTTGATTGTGCACCATGTCTTGTTCATGTGTGGTGTGTTTACTATGTCGTGTGCTTCTTCTCGATAGTTCCCGTTTCGTTGCAATCGTGAGGATTCGTTCGTCTACGCTTGGTTCGACTTCGTGGCTTCATCTTCTTCATGGACTCGTTCTTCTTCCTAGCGGGATTTCAGGCAAGATGACCGTCACCTTGGATCTCATTACTATCATTTCTATGCTAGTTGCTTCGTTCTATCGCTATGATGCGCTACCTACCACTTGCTTATCAAGCCTCCCAAATTGCCATGAACCTCTAACCTTTGTCACCCTTCCTAGCAAACCGTTGTTTGGCTATGTTACCGCTTTTGCTCAGTTCCTCTTATAGTGTTGCTAGTTGCAGGTGAAGATGAAGATTGCTCCATGTTGGATTATGTTTATGTTGCGATATCACAATATCTCTTATATTATTAATGCATCTATATACTTGGTAAAGGGTGGAAGGCTCGGCCCTATGCCTGGTGTTTTGTTCCACTCTTGCCGCCCTAGTTTCCGTCATATCGGTATTATGTTCCCGGAATTTGCGTCCCTAACGCGGTTGGGTGATTTATGGGACCCCCTTGACAGTTCGCTTTGAATAAGACTCTTCCAAAGAAGGCCCAACCTTGGTTTTCCCCTTTGCCTCACCCAGCCCTATTTCCCTTGGGTTGCCGGAGCCCGCGGGTCAGCTTTATTTTAGCCCCTCTGGCCAGTTCTCCTTCGAGCGCTGGTCCAAACCGAGCAATGTCCCGCCCTGGCAATCGTGGTCTATGCCAACCCGACGTCTGCTCATCCGGTGTGCCACGAGAACGAGATATGTGCAGCTCCTATCAGGATTTGTCGGCACATCCGGGCGGCTTTCCTGGTCTTGTTTTATTGTTGTCGAAATGTCTTGTAGCCGGGATTCCGAGACTGATCAGGTCTTCCCGGGGAGAAGGAATATCCTTCGTTGATCGCGAGAGCTTATCATGGGCTAAGTTGGGACACCCCTGCAGGGTATAAACTTTCGAGAGCCGGGCCCGTGGTTATGTGGCAGATGGGAATTTGTTAATATCCGGTTGTAGTAAACTTGAAGCAAACTCTTCTAAAATACACCAACCGTGTGCGTAACTGTGAGTGTCTCTTTTCGGGGTTGATCGAGAGGAGAACACGGTTTCTGGGTTATGTCTGACGTAAGTAGGAGTTCAGGATCACTTCTTGATCATTACTAGTTGACGTCCGTTCCTTTGTTTCTCTTCTTGCTCTCATTTGCGTATGTTAGCCACCATATATGCTTAGCCGCTGCTGCAACCTCACCACTTTACCCCTTCCTTTCCCTTTAAGCTTTGCTAGTCTTGATACCCATGGTAATGGGATTGCTGAGTCCTCGTGGCTCACAGATTACTACACCAACAGATTGCGGTACAGGTTGTGCGATGATCATGACGCGAGAGCGATGCTTGCTTGTCTTGAGTTCTTCTGCTTCTTCTTCGATCAGGGGATAGGTTCCAGGTCGGCAGCTTGGGCTAGCAGGGTGGATATTGTTTGAGTTTCTGTTTATGTTGCATCCGCAGTCGGATGTCGATCTTGTATATGATGTGATGTTGTATTCGTGTGGCATTGTATGCCTTATGTATGTATCCCCATCTATTATGTAATGTTGATGTAATGATATCCACCTTGCAAAAGCGTTTCAATATGCGGGTCTATCCTTGGTGGGACCTTCGAGTTCCTTTTGGATAGGGTCGCATATTGGGCGTGACAGAGCCCTTGACTCCGCCCCCGAATCAACCCCCTCTCCTGGCTCCCACTCCTCCACCTCTTCGCTGGAGTCGGAAGGGCACGTCCACCAGGTCCTCCGGAGCCTCTGCGGGCACGAGCCCGTCCCCATTGAACGCGGGCATGGACCCCACAACCTACTCCCAATCCTCGTGAAGAAACAGGGCTGGCGCGCCCGGTCTCGCCACATCGCCTCCACCAATTCTTGGAGGACCGTCACGGATCCTCGCTGGCCGGGCCACGGGGCTCGGGTTAGGCCTCCACATCGGGCAATCTTGGCGAGCGGAGCCGATTAGTGCTCCAGGAACTCCTCAAAGCACGCCTTGCAGTAGCCTCGCCGTCGCTGCATCGTCCGGCTTCAGATCTGCGTCCATCCTCTCCAGCACCAGCTTCGCACGAGGATCCCGAAGCTTCACCCGGGACCAGTCGTCGGAGCTCTCGGCGGGCTCCGTGGGCAGGATCTGTCAAGGGTGGATCCGCCCGGCATCCACCAAGACCCACTTGCTCCTGAAGCCCTGAATCCGCTTCCCAGTGTTTGAAACGGCAATAGCTCCGCCGTATGCGACGAAGCTCGCGCACGTGGAGACGGGACAACGGGAGAATCGGAGGAAGAAGTAGTGGCGCAGCAAGGCCACCGAGGGCTTCACCCCAACATGGGCCTCGCAATAGTAGGCGAAGATTGCCAGGAGAAGGATGGAGTTGGGATGGAGGTGCAGAGCGTGAATGTTGTAATGGCGAAGGACGGAGAAGAAGAACTTCGAGAAGGGAGGCGGACCAGCGATAATGGCGCCCGAAGAACGGGTAGAAGAGTACTCCCCGACCCTCGGGGCGGAGGAGCCGCCTTGAACACCGCTGCCTGGCCGACGCCCTGCGCCTCCGCCCGGGCGATTGCAGAGCAAGGCTCGCCACGACACGTTCGGCGGGTCCAAGGCAGGAGAGTACCAGGCTCCGGCCGGGGTTTGACGAGGAGCCATGACTGGCTAGGGCACGGAGGCGGAGTGGATCTGAAGGTCTTGGAAGCAGGAAGGAGAGGCGCAAGAAAGGGGATCTGAGCAGCAACTGGAGAAAGTAAAGGAGGCAAGCAAGATGCCGCTCTATTATCAACCCGCGCGGTTGCAGAAGCGCCCACGTCCAATCAACCGCCACGGGGCGCCCAAGGCCACAGGCTGTTAGGGCCCACAACGCTTCGCACTTGCCCTTTCGCCTCTGCACGGCCAAGTCCGGGCGCTGCGTGGCCCGGGGCCTCTTGTCGGGCGTTCAGGGAACGGGGTCCCAGACTTGCTCGCTGCGGCTGCGGGCGTGGCTCAAAGGAGGCCCAGACGGCCCATCTTCATCAACACAAGCTCAAGACCCTAGCGAGGGGCCAAGCCTCATGGGCGGACGACCAAGAGCTTCCTCGGTAGCGCGCCTCGTCAGGGCGAGCTCATGGAGGCGGAGAACTCAAGGCGGGGTACCTCGCGAGGTGCCCGTGGACGTAAGCCATGACGACAAAGGCGCCCGGTTGGGCGCCAGCCAGCGCAGCGTCCTCCTTTCCTCTTTGGTGCAAAGGGGGCAAGCGCGAGCAAGGGCATCAAGCAAAGGCATCCGTTTGGTGCAACAAGACAAAGACCAGCCCCAGCAGGCGTGAATGCGGTCATCGTGGAGCCCAAGCGGCGTCATCACCAGAGCCTTTGGCGGCGAGGACCAACTTTAGTCAGGATAAGTGTACCCGTTGTTCCCCTTCAAAATGGCCAATTGTTGGCGCCCTTCCCGCTCAATATTTGGGAAGAGGCCCAGGGCCTTCGCCTATAAATAGGGGTAGCCACACTCAAAAGAGGGGAAAAGGAGAAAGAGGAGGGGACGAAGGACGATCGGATCGAGCACTCGGAATCCAGAGAGAGAGAGAGCAGTTCATCACACCCACCAAGAACAGACCCTCGCGAGGCTGTTCTTCCCTGTACTGTTCTTCGTCAGCCCCAGAGGCAATCCATACACCACAAACTAGAGTAGGGTATTACACCACAACGGTGGTCTAAACTAGTATAAATCTTGCGTCTCTTGTGTTGTTCTTGTTAGTAGTTTAGGTCCCTGCGATTCAGCGAGGAACGAGACGGTGGAGGGTTGGATCTCCATGCGCACCCCAGAGTTCGAACCTTAAGGGTCTGCCGGAACCCGTGATCCGACAGCCTTCTTCTTCTCAGCGGCCCTCGCCAGCCCCTTCGCCGATGTGGCCCTCGTGTGGCGGCCGGACCCCTCCAGGGTCAATTGAGGCCGTGTGGCCCTGCCAGGCCGGACCGGCTCGCCGGAGCCAGCCCGCCGCACGACTCGCCCTCTTCCCCTTGTCGGCGTCGAGCTCGCCGCCACGTCCTCCTCCGACGACGACGACTCGTCGGTCGCGTCCTCAACAAGCGGGGCTCCAGCGTCGGTGCTGCTGACCTCCCCAGTGGCCGCCGCCCACAAGGTGAACTGATCCTCCTCCGCAGCCGTCGCGGCTTTGTCTTCCACACCCCCGGTGCTGCCGGCCTCCATGGCAAGCTGTGCCTTCCTCGCCCTAGTGGCGATGTAGTCCAGCTCCGCCTGGGTGGTGTCCATGACAAGCCACCGCTCAACGTCGGCGATTGACGTACAGCTCGACCAAGGAGTCGAAGAACCGCTGCGACGTCTTCTTCCGTCGGCTCCCGCTTGACTCGGAGCCGGGGGCCGTCGCTGGCATTGCGAGTCCGGCATCATGGCAATGATCTCGGACCCGGCGTGAGTTATTACTGCACAGGGACCACCTCATTTGGAAACTTGAAGAACGACCCCTTAAGGGCCTTGCCGACCTTTGTGGCGGCCCTCGCGGCCTTGCCGGTCCGTTCAATCTTGCCGTCGCGAGCCACGTCGAGCTAGAAAAGCCGCTGGCAGAAGTGGGCATGCCCCATCACCATGAAGTTGTGGTCGAGGCCAGGGCGGAGCCGCATGATGTCAGCTGGGTTCGTGAAAAGCCAGGCTGGCCTCCCCTTGTTATGCAACGGGGCGATTCGGCGGCGAATGAAGTCCGCCCCGATCATCTCCAGGGTGAGCCCCGCCTGGGTCAGCCGGAGGATCCTGGTGGTGGCGACGGTGAGCCTCCTGGCCGGCACATCGGCGTCACCCGATTCTTGTCGCCAGCGGACCGCGGCGTTCGGCGGACCTTGCAGAATTCCGGCGGGTTCGCCTCGATCCAGCACCACCGGCCACGCCATTCATCCCACTTCTCCTTCATGGCACCTTCCGGGTACGCCCCCTTGGATCTTGAGATCCAGGCGACACATCCGGAGACGGCGCCTCCGGGCTGGATTCGAGGGGATAAATAATGGCGGAAAAGTGCCGTGTTGGGCTGCACTCCAGCGAAGCCTTCGCAAAGATGCGCAAAGAGAGCCAAGCATGGCACCGCATTCGGAGTGAAATCCAAAAGGCGAAAGCCGAAGGTGTGCATGATGTCGCAGAAAAAGTCGGAAAAAGGGGGGCATAACCCGCAAGAAATGTAATCGACGAAAAAGGGATACCGGTTTGGGGCAGGGTCGGCGCAGCGGAATAATGTCGTCGCGGGTGCCCAATTTTCTCCCCGTCTTCACTCCCCATAAGGGCTTGAAGGAGGCCAGGAGATCATGAACACCAATCGACGAGGGATGAAGAAGGCAGACCGTCCGGTCCTCGACAACAAGGCTCTCCAGGCTCCACGGTCCCAGAGCTCTTAGCCACTCCCTTGCCCTTGGCGGATTTGGGCGCCATGGAGGCCAAGGAGTCTAGAGGAGCAAGGGAGGAGGGTGGCGAAGCAGCGATGGCGGGCGACGGCGAAAGCTCAGGAGGGAAGGAAGAGAGGAAACGGCGGCTCTGAGATTGGAAAAGGTACGGGAGAAGAGGTGAGAGTGAGCGGCGCGCCCGTGGTTATTCCTTCTTATGGAGAAAACGCGGGCCGCCTCCTTTCACATTAACTGCGACGGGACGCATGCGTACAGAGCTCAGCCCCACGCATGCCACCCACGTCACGAACACCTCCCCACGCCGGGCCACGCGCGGGAGGCGTGGGAAGCGCAGCGCGCAAAAAGACTTACCGCGGTAAAAACCACCATGCCTGCCCGCGCACCGTTTTTGGGCCTAGCCCAGCGACGTGATTGCGCTTACGTGTGGCCCAGGCCCGGGGGCTCCTGTCGGTGTATGAAAATAAGGGTACACCTTTTAACCGTGCACGGGCACTCTGAGCCGCGGGCACCGCCACACTCAAGCAAGGCAAGGAAGGAGAGCCAAGGTAAGGCCGAAGCTCGAAAGAAGCAGAACGACGCCAAGACCAAGACCACAAAGAGCAAAGGGGACGAAGCAGACTCCCCCGGCAAGATCCTTGTCGGGAGGCGGTTTTAGCAAAACCCGGCAAGGCCCTTGCCGGGGCGGCTCGCTCCACGCCCACGGAGCGGATCACCTTTGAGTCCACTGCCCCCCCATGGGGCAAAGGATTCGGGAGACATCCCCGTGGTGGCATGCAGATCTTTGTGAAGACATCCAAAGATCAGATACATACTACAGAAGATGACGACCCTTGGCGGGATCCTGGCCAAGGAGGACCACAAGGCCCCCGGCTAGAGCCTTGCCGGGGATGGCAGCGGGCGCTGCGGCAAGACCCTTGCCAGGGCCCCGGCAAGGCCCTTGTCGGGGCTGCGGCAAGGCCCCTGCCAAGGACACCCGTAGGGCCACCATCGGGCCCGCGCCAATCGAGCCTCCACCCTGCAGCTACCAACCCAACCAGGTGGGCGAGGCACTGCGTGGCGGCAAGCGAACCTTCATGGATACCCACCATCGCGCCACCTCACCTGCTGCCGCCTACATGGCACCACAGTGCACCGCTGGCCGTATGCGCGTGTCAACCTGAAAGGGAGCGGCTGACGAGACTGGGCTCTCCCCCGTCCCCGATAAAGCAAGGACACCTAAGCAAGACGCATTTATGGCACCTTGTCATGTAATGCGAGGGATAAACTCGTATGACTGTATCCTTTCCACCTCCTGTGTGCCACTGTGGCAACCCGTTTTCCCTATAAAAGGAGGCCCAAGGCGACCAGGAGGAGGATTCAACTTTTTGGAGCTCTGGACGCCCCATAGCTAGCTCAAGAACACAGATAAACTAACCACCAAAGCAGGAGTAGGGTTTTACGCACCTCGCGGCCCGAACCTGGATAAAGAACCCGTGTGCTATCTGTTTGATCTGCTCTTCTCACGACCCCGCGCCCCGCAACCGTAGTAGGGATTCTTGTGATCCCATAGGTGTCGTCCCCGCACCGACATATATATATATATATATATATATATATATATATATATATATATATATATATATATATATACGCACGGTCTATTCGCTAATATTAGCAGAATAGCTATTCTACACACCACTTCCGCATCGCACGCTGAACGCAAGTGCAATCGCATCTTCGTGACGGCAAATCGCAATATAGACTAGTGAACTTCGCGTCGGAAAAAACTGCACGCAGTGTTTTTTCGGTACTGTTTTCGCTCTAATTTTTTGATTGTTTATCGGAACAAGGCGTATAATATACCGTTGAAAATCTATGGATTAGGCGCAACTTCGCTATGTTGAACACTTTCCGAGATTCCACGCGGTTTAAGAGCAGTTTCAAAAATGGCGCGACGGATGACGAGTGGCAGCGAAAGTATTTTCGTGATTTTTTCTAAACCGCTCATCGGAATAAAGCAAATGATACGCCGTTGGAAATATATCGTCAAGGCGCATCTTTTTCATATCTATTATGTTTTCTAATTCGTTACGGTTTAAGAGCAGTTTCAAATTTACTAAATCACGGAATTACGTTTTTTTGAAATTTTTGCAATTTTCGGTACTGTTTTCGCTCTAATTTTTGAACCGTTTGTCGAAATGAGGCGTGTAATACGTCGTTGGAAAGCTATGGACAAGGCGCAACTTTCATATGTAGAAATGGTTTTGAGATTCCTTATCGTTTTTAGTTAATTTTGAAAATCGTGCGGCTGACTACGAGAGGCAGCGGCCGTTTTTCGAGAAATTTTTACAAACCGCCGGTCGAAATGATTCAAATCATACGCTGTTGGAAAGATATCATCGAGACACAACTTTTTCATGTAGAACACTCGCTCTAATTCTTTACGGTTTAAGAGGAATTTCGAATTTACCGAAATGCGGACACTGTTTTTCGCGACACCTAAACCGACGTGGGTACTTCATCCGACTGAAAACCGCACTGCTTTCCGACAAAAAACCGCACTGCATCAGACCAACAAGTGCACTGCATGATTTCTTTTTTTGTGACGTAATTTTTCCCATACGAGTTTTTTTTCAATTTTCTATGATGAACGAGAGTGGACCGCAAAGACAAGGGCAAGTGAGCCGCGGCATATATCAAAGAGAACTGCATTACCATCTTGTCATTTTTGCTAAATTTTTGGCATTTTCATATTGGGCACGAGTGAACCTCATCACTCTCAAAAGTAAACCACATCCGAGAACTAAACGCACTGCAGGTGTTTGGTGTAGTCAACTGATTTTTGAAACACACAAAACAAATTGCACTTCATACATGGGGTAATGAAACGTCATTCTTTTTACATAAAAATGTATTACACGCATGCACGGGGTGAGAGGCAGAATACACGCACGTCCGGCGGTACTGCAAGCAGATGCGCTCCGCACTGCACGAGAGCATCGACTAAACTGCACGGCGAGCCATAGAGGTGAATGGGATTGAAGCAAACTACAAAATTTGTCATAATCCCGACGATGTTCGCCTCACAGTACAGAAGTGCACTGTAGCCGCACGCACTTGTTGTGTGGACTGCTCCAGGGAGGCCTTGCGCTGCTCATCCCAGAGAGGTGGAATGGGGGAGTGCACGGTTTCTACAACAATTGGGACGAAGTGAGCTGCAATTCAACAACAAAAATTACTATGTGTGAAGATGTGAGCTGCAGTTGTACATGCGCACTAGCGAACTAGCAAGCAAACTGTACAAAAAAAGCAATTGAGTAAGCAGGATGTGGCGCTGGACGAACCGGAACTACACGCAAGAACGCCGAAGTCTGCAAGTGCACGGGCATTCAACCGCTGCACGCACGCCTCCGAGCTGCACATCCACGGTCTTCGAGCTGCACGTCCACGTCCGAACAATGGCAGCCGAACTGCATTGGGACAGCAACCGCGCTACCTCGGGCGGCACCCGAGCACCACAGATGCGCACTCAACCGAGGTGGAGGAGCTACTGCGCGACGGGTAAGGGGAGGTCGACGCCCATGGTGCTCGCCAGTCCAACCTCCATTGTCTGACCGAGTAGAAGTAGAACGAGATGTCCTCCCTTGGGGGCAATCGGAGTTGCCACGCGTTGGCCAGAGTCGATGGGGGCCGGATCCGTTGCCGGTGGTGGCTAGATCCTGTACCTGGAGTGGCCTCCTCGGTCTAGAGAGATGGGGAGGAAGAGTCGGGGGGCACGGTCGTGGCCGGGAGGCGTTGCGACGGTTGGAGGAGCTCTGGCGGCGTATGGAGGATGCTAGCGGTGGCACCCTCCATCGACCCAATCCCTGGCGGCTCACCAGTCGCGACGGAGGAAGACGAGGGGAGTGGGCCATATGTGGAACAAGAAGGGGCCGATAGGAGGTAGATTGCTGGGGTTTTGGCGCCGGGCGGGGACAGGGCCGTGAAGGTGCCGGGGGCACGACCACCGACGGAGATCGATCCCTGCCATCGGGGAGTTTGAATCCAGCTGGGGGTCAGGGCGTCGTCGCGACTAGGGAGAAAAGGGAGGCGGAGTGGGTTGGTGGTTTGGGCGGGCGGCGGCGCACAACTGGTGGGGGGAGGGGGGTGGGCGGGCGGCGGCGCACAGCCGGGGGCGGGCGGCGCGAGCAGGCTGGTCAGAGCAGCTCCCCGCCGCCGGGAGCCACTGGGAAGGGGAAAGGTAGCCACTGGGGTGTGGAAGGTGGTCGGGGTGGGGGCGCCGCTACGGTGTGGGAGGTGGTTGGGGCGGCGGCGCCGCCACGGGGTGGGAGGTTGTCGGGGGTGAGGCTTTGACCGGAGGAGGTGGGTGGGTTAGGTGGTGGGGTGGGGAATGGATAAGGTTGTACGTGGGGCTCGGGTGTAATTTTTTTGGTTGCAGTTCGGTTGGAGCTCGCGACGTGTTTTGTTTCGGTGTTAGCAGAATAAGAAAGTGGTGTGCAAAATAAGACTCTTAAGGGTGTTATCATAATAGACCCAACCTATATATATATATATATATATATATATATATATATATATGGAGAGATTTGTGCGAGTGACATGCCCTTGAGTTGCTTACATTTTGCCGAAAAGTCGATTTATTTCCGTTTCGGTGAATTTCGAGCAAACTCAATATGTCCTATTTTTAGGCAAGTTCATGCCAAAATTTTATATATATGACTTTGAAGCATGCACTATTTATTTTATAACCCTTTTGCTTGGTATACCATGCAGTCGGTCATGAAGGTGAGTGGATGGAAGGTGGAGCGGTACATGCAATCCGCGTTGATGGACATGTATGCAAATAATCAGACTAGGATTAGATGTCCGTGTGCAAGATGCAAGGAAGGAGTCCTTTTGGACCCTTTTGATCGTGGCACTTTGAAGGCGCACCTGCTGAATGGTTTCATGGATGGCTATACTCAGTGGATAAGTGAAGAATATGATGATGATGATGAGTATGTCCGGATGGCAGGGAATAACGACATGGGGCTAGATGAAGAGATGACTGATCGACAAGAAGACGATGGCACCGGACATGTCGGCGGGGAAGAGTCCAGAAATGACGACGGTGGCGGAGAAGATTCTGGACACGGCGAATAAGAGTTTGGACATGGCGGAGAAGAGGCGGCGGTAATGCCGCACTCTTCGACGCTACTAAGTGCAGTCATGCAGGACCCTCATGTTCGAGACCTCCTTCACAAGAGTACGACTAGCGAGAGAGCTGCTTCTAGAGAGGAGGCCAAGCTGGTGCAACTTGAAGTAGACTCGAGGACTCCATTATATGAAGTTCGCGATCCCGAGGTGACCCGCTTGAGTTTCACGCTCGAACTTCTAAAGACGAAGGCCAAAAACAAATGGACAGACAAAAGCCTCGATGAGCATTTGAAGTTTCTACGTAATAAATTTATTCCCACGGGGAACCTGTGTCCTACTAGTGTCGAGGAGGCCAAGAAAATCGTTTGGCCTTTTGATTTGCCGCACATTAGTGCATCAACAATTGCATCATTTATCGGGGGGAGCATGCAAAAAAACCAGTTGTCCAATGTGCAATGCTTCTCGATACAAGAAGGCAGGAAAGAAAGCTCCTCAGAAAGTTGTATGGTACTTTCCGATCACTCCCCGTCTGTAGCGGTATTTCGTAGATCCTAAGGAAGAAAAGCTCATGCACTGGCACGCGGAGAGGAAGAAACCCGACGATGGAGATGATCCGAGGTTGAGACACCTCGTAGATGGTAGCCAGTGGAGAGCATTCAACACCGTATATGGATTTGCTGCAGAAGATCCATGGAACATTGTGCTTGGTGCAAGTATCGATGGCATGAATCCGTTAGAAACCAGAACACCAACCACAGCACATGGCCCGTGTTTGTATGGATGTACAACCTCCCCCCATGGAAGTGCATGAAGACAAAGTACATACAGATGAGCATGCTGATTCAAGGGCCAAAACAACCGGGAAATAGTATTAACCTATATATGGGGCTTCTGCAAGAGGAGCTAGACACGTTATGGAAAACACCGGCATGGACATGGGACGCCAGCAAAGAAGAATATTTCCATATGAGAGCTGCGCTGATGACGACGGTGCACAACTATCTCGGTAAAGGGTACACCTCAGGCCAGGTGGGCCACGGATACTGCGGATGCACGAGGTGCATGGATGATACAACGTCTCAGCAGCTTACGTCAACGAAAGATGGTGGGTCCGGGAAAATCATGTACATGGGGCATCATAGATGGCTCGAGAAGGATGACCCGTGGAGAAAGCGTGGAGATCTATTCAACGGGTTGGCTGAGCTTCGGGGACCTCCATGTAAGAGGAGCAGCTCCGAAATCGACGAGCTATTGAGAAACTGGCAATAATGCCCCGCGTCGGGAAAGATCAAAAAGGCGCCGGAGCCGCTGCTGAAGGTATGGAAAACGAGGTCTGTTTTCTGGGACTTGGAGTACTGGCCCAATCATGACACGCCTCATTGCCTTGATCCAATGCATGTCATGAAGAATGTCCTCGAGAGCTTGCTTGGCACACTAATGAACATGCCGGAGAAGACCAAGGATGGGCCGAAGGCAAGGAAAGACTTGGAAGATTTGTAGATCGGGAAAGATCTCCACCGTAAAAAGTTGATGGAGGAGACGGAGACGAAGGAGGGGGGAAGGGGTAGAAAAGTCAGCAAGAAGGAGGAGAATTATTGCCCCCTTCTTGATTCACCTTAAGTGCGAAGGAGATCGATCAATTCATCAAGTGCCTTATGGGAATAAAAGTCAGTTCCGGTTACCGTGGGAAGATAAGTAGATTTCTAGACCCCTAGAAGAAAAGGTTTAGTGGGATGAAGTCTCATGACTGTCACGTGATGATGACGCAGATACTCCCGGTTGCCATTAGAGGGATAATGGAGAAGCACGTCCGTGACACGCTTACTGGTCTCTGCAACTTCTTTGACGTTATATCTCGAATGTCCATAAGTGTGAAGCAGCTCCGAAGGCTATAGGAAGAGATCGTTGTCATACTATGTGAGCTTGAGATGTACTTCCTTCCCACGTTCTTTGACGTCATGGCGCATCTGTGTGTCCACATCATGGACGACATCATCGACCTCGGGCCGACATTCCTTCACAACATGATGCCGTTCGAGAGGATGAATGGGGTCATCAAAGGATTCGTTCATAACATGTACCGTCCTGAAGGGAGCATCGTCTAGGGGTATCTGACGCATGAGTGCATCTCCTTTTGCGAGAATTATATAAGCGTCGGAGACCCTATTGTTGGTTTGCCCATCAAGAAGCACGATGGGAAGCTCGAAGGAGATGGTCACAACAACGGCCGGAGGGAATTGCACGTGGACTACTCGGATCGACGGAACGACTTTGACAGGGCTAACTTAGCAGTGATACAACACATAGATGTGGTAGATGATTATGTGGCACACCATAAAGAAACCATCGCAAAGAAGTACCGTGATAAGGGGATGCTCAAGAAGAACGCTGAAGTTACTGTAGAGCACAACGCCACTTTCTTGCGTTGGTTTAAATAGCAAGTTCTTGAAAATCCCCCGGAAGAGGGCAGTTCGGACGGATTGCTCATACACGCCTTAGCACATGGCCCCGCGCCCAAGCTCGTGACCTATCAATCCTACGATATCAATGGGTACACGTTCTACACGGAGACCAAAGACATGGACAGTGATTACCAAAACTCGGAGTGACAATTCAATGCGTGACCGACGCCAACGGCACAACTGAAAGATTCTACGGAAGGGTCGAAGAGAATTGGGAGCTTGACTATGTTGGAATGCACGATGCGACGATGTTTCGTGTCAGATGGGCCAAGGACTTCGTAAGAGAAAACAAGTATTTCACCACCATGTCTATACCAGACGCGAAGAGCACTCCCGTGAACGATAACATCATCGCTAAAAATGAGCCATGGGTACACACTAAGCACATGGCACAATGCTTCTTCATAACCGACCAGGCCAATCCCGGCCGTGTTGTCGTGAGGAGATCCAAAAGGAGCATCATTGGAATGGATGGAGTAGCCAACGAGGAAGACTACGACTAATACAGCAACCCGATGAGGGAAGATGACGATGACGATGAAGCATACGTGAAAAGAAGAATCAATACTACATTACCTGAGAAAGATCGTAATCCATGGATCTGGAAAAGTCACAAGGAGGGGCTCAATTACTCGGCAACGAACAAGGGAAGAAGCTCAATTGAAACGTCGTCGACGAATCGATCGTAATATATATATATATATATATATATATATATATATATATATATATATATATATATATATATCAATTTTAGGTACCGATACGCCTCCAACGTATCTATAATTTTTGATTGCTCCATGCTATATTATCTTCTGCTTTTGGACATTATTGGGCTTTATTATTCACTTTTATATTATTTTTGGGACTAACCTATTAACCGGTGGCCCAGACCAGAATTGTTGTTTTTTGCCTATTTCAGAGTTTCGCAAATAAGGAATATCAAACGGACTCCAAACGGAATGAAACATTTGGGAACGTGATTTTTGGAACGAACAAGATCCAGGAGACTTGGACCCTACGTCAAGCAACCAACAGGGAAGCCACGAGGTAGGGGCGGCCTACCCCTGTATGCCGCCACCACCCTCGTGGGCCCCTATTGCTCCACCGACGTACTCCTTCCTCCTATATATACCTACGTACCCCCAAACGATCAGATACGGAGCCAAAAACCTAATTCACCGCCGCAACTTTCTGTACCCACGAGATCCCATCTTGGGGCCTGTTCTGAAGCTCCCCCGGAAGGGGAATCGATCATGGAGGGCTTCTACATTAACACCATAGCCTCTCCGATGAAGTGTGAGGAGTTTACCTCAGACCTTCGGGTCCATAGTTATTAACTATATGGCTTCTTCTCTCTTTTTGGATCTCAATACAAAGTTCTCCCCCTCTCTCGTGGAGATCTATTCGAGTAATCTTCTTTTGCGGTGTGTTTGTTGTGACCGATGAATTGTGGGTTTATGATCAAGTTTATCTATGAACAATATTTGAATCTTCTGAATTTTTTTATGTATGATTGGTTATCTTTGCAAGTCTCTTCGAATTATCTGTTTGGTTTGGCCTACTAGATCGATCTTTCTTGCAATGGGAGAAGTGCTTAGCTTTTGGTTCAATCTTGCGGTGTCCTTTCCCAAAGGATGAGGGGCAGCAAGGCACGATTGTATTGTTGCCATCGAGGATAACAAGATGGGGTTTTTATCATATTGCATGAATTTATCCTCTACATCATGTCATCTTGCTTAAGGCGTTACTCGTTCTTATGAACTTAATACTCTAGATGCATGTTGGATAGCGGTCGATGTGTGGAGTAATAGTAGTAGATGCAGTGGAGTCGGTCTACTTGTCTCGGACGTGATGCCTATATACATGATCATACCTAGATATTCTCATAACTATGCTCAATTCTCACAATTGCTCAACAAAGAATTGCTCACCCACCGTAAAATACTTATGCTCTTGAGAGAAGCCACTAGTGAAACCTATGGCCCCCGGGTCTATCTTCATCGTATTAATCTTCCAATACTTAGTTATTTCCTTTGCTTTTATTTTACTTTGCATCTTTATCATAAAAATACCAAAAATATTATCCTATCATATCTATCAGATCTCACTCTCGTAAGTGACCGTGTAGGGTATTACCTCCATCGAGAGTCCTGGACTAGGGGGTGTCCGGATAGCCGAACTATCATCTTTGGCCGGACTCCTGGACTATGAAGATACAAGATTGAAGACTTCGTCCCTTGTCCGGATAGGACTTTCCTTGGCGTGGAAGGCAAGCTTGGCGACACGGATATGTAGATTTCCTACCATTGTAACCGACTCAGGTAACCCTAACCCTATTCAAAGGTCTCAGATAAACCGAAGGGTTTTAGTCCGTAGGATCTAACAACAATCATACCATAGGCTAGCTTCTAGGGTTTAGCCTCTCCGATCTCGTGGTAGATCTACTCTTGTACTACCCATATCATCAATATTAATCAAGCAGTGAGTAGGGTATTACCTCCATCGAGAGGGCCCGAACCTGGGTAAAAACATCGTGTCCCTTGTCTCCTGTTACCATCCGCCTAGACGCACAGTTCGGGACCCCCTACCCGAGATCCCCCGGTTTTGACACCGACATTGGTGCTTTCATTGGGAGTTCCTCTGTGCCGTCGCCGTCAGGAAGGATGCCTCATCCCGTCTTTAAAGACGGTACTATCACCAAAGGAGCCTTGGCCACCGGGTCGACTCTTCGTTAGGTGGTTTTCTTATGACCGCCATTCGGCCATCGCGCCGACGATGACTTCTCGGGTCATCGAAACCAATCTTCACGTTAACTCGGAACTTGCCGAGCAGTTAGATCTGATCGAGCTCTCCTCCGTAAACGAGCTCTTGGATCGCATCGCCTCCCTGTGAGTCGCCATAGACTACGACCAGATCGGGCCTAAAACCGATCTGAGAGAGATCAACTCTCCCCAGGCTACCCATCATGTTGCTGTGGTAGAGGAGCAATACGGCGATTCTTCTTCTATCTTAAGGACTAGCTATGTCCGGATTCCCGATCCCTCCATGCCGGATTCCCGCAGAGGGACGGATGTCGATCAAGCCTCGAACTTAAAGTCAGCGGCGGGTTGGATTCATTGGATAGCATTCAAAAATCCAAACTTCCAAGTTCGGAAACTTCTCGCCCCTCGAGTCTTAAATTGACGGGTTTCGGATCTAGTTCCACCTGCCCACCCAAACATAAGCGATCTATCCCGACCGACAAGAGCCCGCTAAAACAAGACATCATTATCGGGCCGATTCCTCCCGGTTATGGATAGGATAAAGGATCGCCGAGAGGAGGACGCAATCTCACTTTTCTCGCAATAATTGCACGGACAAGGGAATCCTAAACGGCATAAGTCGTCATGAAATTACACGCTTTGGTCGACTTGGTGACCATAGTACAAAAGTATTGTGCGATGGAGAGTGCTTGGAAAACCGAAAGTAAATTTCGGGGTAATCCGGCCCCGAATACAGCCCTAGTCCGAAATAAAAGGGTGCATCATCACCAAGCACCTGGGTTAAACATCAAAAAACAAAACCCCCCTAAAGGGCACGGAACCGCACTGGAGGGTTGGCTAAACGGACCCTGCAAAATTCATAGCACAGAGGGCACCACTCCAACTCATAGCCTTCGAGCATGTTGGATACTACGGCAGGTGGCCAAAAGTGGCGAAGAGCTTCTAGCCTCAGAATCCCAGCCCAGCAACACCAGTACGGTATTAACAGTCTTCGAGACTTTCGATCAAATAACATGCGGAAACGAACACTCGCAACCTTGTCAAGTCTACCAAGTAGCAACAATAAATCCATGGAGTGACACGGCTATTACCTTTAATGCCAAAGATTTAACCCAAATTCAACAGCCCGAGCACCACCTGCATTGGTCCTCGGTCCAATAGTGGACGACTTTCGCCTTTACTAAGGTACTCATGGATGGCGGCAGCGGACTAAACCTCATCTACGAGGAAACCCTCCAAAAATGGAAATAGATCGGAACCGCATTGAGCGGCATAAGACAACCTTTAGAGGAATAATCCCTAGCCGGAAGCATGCTGCACAGGAAAAATCACACCGGATTTAGTGTTCGCTCGCCGGACAATTACAGTCCGAGGAGGTCACATTTCAAGTGGCCCTGCTCAAAGAAAGCAGATATCACACTTTATTAGGGCGAGAGGCATTCACAATTTTTCAAGCTATACCCCATTATGGGTACATGAAGCTTAAAATGCCCGACCTAACGGAATCATCACTCTCGCTTAGTGATCCGAACATAGCACTCGCTACCGAAAACAAGACAGCCGCACTAGCCCTCGAGGCACTATCCGAAGCCCTAGCGGCCGAGGAACTCATCGCGATGCGCCCACGATGAACAGTGGACGATGTGATACTTGATAAAAGATCCAAGTCCACCTCTTTAAACCAGCGGATGAAATAGTCAAATTCCAAGTCCACCCAATGGACCTCGCAAAGACGGCCTCCATTGGGGCACAATTAAACCTGATGTAGACGCCAAGACTACGAGAATTTCTACGAGAAAATCTGGGACATTTTGCTCGGCACCCTTCGTGACATGCCAGGAATCCCACGTCTGCTGGCCGAGCACAGCCTAAATACCCTAAAAGGATTCACGCCAGTCAAACAGGCTCTTCGGTGCTTTTCCGAACCCAAGAGACAGGCCATGGGAGAGGAGCTAGCCAAACTTCTGGAAGCCGGATTCATCAGAGATATAGAACATCCGGACTAGCTAGCAAATCTGGTGATGGTACCAAAGAAGGATAAATCCTGGCGCCTATGTGTTGATTTCAAAGACATTAATAAGGCTTGCCCAAAGGATCCCTTCCCCCTCCCTCGCATTGATCAAAATATCGACTCTACAGCAGTACACGACTCATTGTGCTTCCTCGACGCTGCATCTCGCTACCACCAAATCAAGATGGCGGAGCTGCACCAAGCCGCAATAGCATTCATCACTCCATACAGCCCATTCGCTTCAACACAATGCCCTTCGGCTCAAAAACGCCGCGCAAATATATCAGCGCATGATTCGTATACATGTCCGCAAACCAAATCGGCAAAACCGTGGAAGCATATGTAGATGACGTGGTCACAAATCCAAGCATGTCGAAACTCTAGTAGACGACTTGAGGCTCACATTCGACAATCTCCGAAAATATGACATTAAGCTCAATCCGGAAAAATGCGTCTTCGGTGTTCCAGCCGGAAAGCTCTTGGGTTTCATTGTGTCCGGTAGAGGAATTAAAGCAAACCCAGCCAAGATCCGAGCTTTGTCACAATTGGATATTCCAAAAGATCTCAAACAAATACAAAAAATTGACTGGATGCGTAGCGGCTCTAAGCCGCTTTATTCCCCGTTTGGGAGAAAAGGCGTTACCCCTTTACCGCCTCCTCCGGCGCACCGAACACTTCGAGTGGACGGATGCCGCCACGGCCGGACTCGAAGAAATAAAAGCCATATTGGCAACAAATCTGGTCCTGGCCGCGCCCAACATGGGCGAACCAATGCTATTATATATCGCCGCAACACATCAAGTTGTCAGCGCGGTGCTCGTCGTCGAACGAGAAACGGACGGACACAGGTTCCCTCTTCAAAAACCGGTTTACTATGTGTCCACTGTCCTAACTCCATGCAAGTCCCGGTACCCACATTATCAAAAGATAGCATACGCGGTGTTCATGGCATCCCGGAAGCTGCGACACTACTTTCAAGAGTGTTCGATAACGGTAGCCTCCAAAGTACCTCTTAACGACATTATAAACAACCGCGACGCGACGGGCCGGATTGCTAAATGGGCCATAGAGCTCCTTCCATTCGACATAACCTATAAGCCACGACGAGCTATTAAGTCGCAGGTTTTGGCCGACTTCGCGGGTCGAATGGACCGTCGAACTCCCTAAAGAGTACGACGATACCCAATTGGATCATGCACTTTGACGGCTCCAAAATGTTGGCCGGCCTGGGTGGCGTTGCCCCGATGTCCCCAACCGGGGACACGGTCCAATACGTCCTTCAGATAATGTATACGGACTCCAACAACGCAGCTGAATACGAGGCCCTTCTGCACGGCCTCCGGATGACAGTCTCCATGGGCATTAAACGCCTAGAGGTGCGCGAGGATTCGAACCTCGCGATATCTCAAATAAACGGAGACTTTGATGCCAAAGATCCGAAAATGGCAGCGTACCGCAATGCGGTCCTAAAAATGTCAGCACGGTTTGAAGGGCTCGAATTTCATCATATAGCCCGGATAACAACCAGGTGGCGGACGATTGGCATGCATCGGCGCAAGAAACGCGATGCCGCCCCGCCTAACATCTTCCTGGAATGGTTGTTCGAGTCATCCGCATTATGGGAAGGAGTCCGGAAATAACAATCCGACCCAACCGCACCGCCTCGACACCGAACACTCGACACAATCGGAGGCTCGCCAACGATATAACACCCTCCGCCATTTAAATAATGGCGGTTATCGCCTGCGGATTTTAACCATTTCTAGCCTACCTAACTAGGCAGGAACTCCCAAGACCAAAATGAGGCTCGCTGCATAGTACGGGCGATCCAAAGCCTATAAAGTCCATGAGGGAGAGCTCTATAAGAAAAGCACAACAGAGTCCTTCAAAGGTGTATCTCAAGAGGAAGGGCGAAACCTCCTGGCTGAAATTCATGCCGGACTGGTGGGCACCACGCCGCAGCCCGGTCCTTGTAGGCAAGGCCTTCCATACAGGATTTTATTGGCCGACGGCCCGGCAGATGCGCAGGATTTAGTCCAACGATGCGCCGGTTGCCAGCTTTTTGCTAACCAAAGCCACATGCCACTCACCGCCTCAAAACTATACCCATCACCGCCGTCATGGGTCCGGGGCTTGACATGGTTGGACCCCTTAAGGGAGGAACCCACAAGCAAAAATACCTATTGGTCATGGTGGATAAATTCACCAAATGGATAAAGGCCAAGCCTGTTAAAACGGCCGAATACGGGCCGGTGATAGACTTCATATCAGGGGTAGTGCACCGTTACGGCGTCCCCAACAGTATCATCAATGATAACGGCACCAACTTCATGGCCGATGAGGTCAAATTATGGTGCAAAAACATGGGCATCAAGCTCGACACGCCTCGCCTATCACCCTCAAACCAACGCATCAAGTCGAGCGAGCAAACGGTCTAATCATGAGCGGCATTAAACCCAGACTTGTGCGGTCCCTCAAGAAATCTAACACGACCGGGTTGAGGAGCTCGACCAGACTGGGGCTGCGGACCACGCTGAATCAGACTACCGGATTCACACCATTTTTTATGGTGTACGGGCAGAGGCAGTCTTGCCTCGCGACATAATGCATGACTCACCTCAAGTGCGCATGTATGAAGAAAGAGAAGCCAAGCTCGATCGGCAGGACAGTTTGACGCATTGGAGGAGGAGCGACGTGGCAAAAGCTCGTTCCGTGATTTTATCAACAAAGCAGGCTCAAGATATCAAAGCAGGAAGCACGGGCCAAAGCTTACAACATTGGCGAATCTAGTTCTACGCTCGCCGGACAAGAAAAGGACAAACTCAAGCCCAAATGGGAAGGTCCTTCATCATCGACCAGGTCCCGACCGGGCGGAGCATACCGTCGTGAAACGATCGGATAACCGACTCGAGCCGAACCCATGGAACGCAGCCCGCCCACGAAGATTCTACGCCTAAGCGCCGGACTCCGAGTTCATCTCCTTCCTCCGTCCACATTTTCTATTTTTGTTGTCTTTTATTTCTCTCCTTCCTCCTCCTTCTTCTTGAAGCCTTTAGAGGCTCGTTTGCACTTTGTTCGCACATACTTGATGCGCTGTCCGCGCTCATTATACATGGGGGCTTCTTTAACAGAAGCTTATTTATACAGGCTTCATGCCCAACACATGTGTCAAACTTCCGCATGTACCTTTTACTCACCATTATATGCATCGATATGACTTAAGTTTTGGCCAAGCTGGGTTGCTCGGCTCCTGTGCTTACTCCCTACATTCCCGATTGTTCGGCTAGGTGGTAAAGGGAGCACCTCTGCGATTGTTATCGCCGGTCAGCCGGATGTGTACCTCAGACCGGGTGAAGCCGAAAGCTAGCGTTCTTAAGGGAATATTCGGTCGGTGAACTGAAAGATGATTTTTAACTATTTATCCATCTGCCCCAGATGATTTTCTGCTTTTCTTAGCAGTTTGACATGCACTTTAGGGCATGCCTCCTGTGGAAAGGAACCCTTAACGGAACTATTCTCCTTGGAAGATGTTTCTTACTATCCATGTAATATAACATAACTAGTTGGGCACTTGTCTGATACAGCAATAATGACCCCACGCCTTTGTCTCCATGCATGCCCCGGTTCTTACATAACCACTTTAGGGTATTCGGACACACCTGCACTATTGGGTCCCGAGGTCGGCTTAAAAAGGACCGCTATGACAAACGATCTACAATCCGACTAGAAGACATTTTTCATGTCATATTCAATTACATAGTCAACTCGACTAATTGTATTCCTCCTCAATGCCATCTAATAGGCTATCTAATTTACAATCTTGCTGAATACTTGGCGGCCAATTCTACTTGGCCGCACACTGCTTACAGGATCTCCTTCCCATCAGGCCCCACAGTGTCCGACCTCGCCATGTGGTTTGCGCCAGCCTTCGTACCGCTGCCTTTACCATGGCCAAGGCCTCTCGGCGCTTTGACGGCAGGCCGATATCTTCCATAGTCGGAAGCGCCGCTGCGTTCTTGAAGCCGCTCCGCAAGCTCCCCAATGCCTTCGGCAGGGAGATAGATGGCCACAAGGCTCGGCGATGTTTTCATCACCGCCGAACTCGTTCGCGGTACCGACGCAGCCCGGAAGAAGATCACCAAGAATCGGGCATCTCCTCCTCGTGACGACCTGTGAGCAAACCTACATACATGTTTATGTTAGTCGCTTCCTCGCCGAACTCTTTCAAAGTTCGCTTAAGCACTTATCGAACATGCCGCTGACGGTTGGCCGATTCTCCTTTACGGAGTTAGACAACCGGGCACGAACATCCTTTCGCTCTCACCCAGTTGGGTGTTGGCATCTTGAGGTTATTTTTCCCGCCGCACCTCGTAAGCACTCTCTCGCCGCCTTTAGTCGGGCGCAGGAGCTGTTTCTGTCCGGATCCATCCCGCCGCTTATCTCGCAATGTTAATGTCAGATTTATGCACACACCGTGACTTTGCTAAACTACTTCTACTTTGAAGGGCATATATTACCGTGAGGGAGTCTTCATGGCTTCCCGGTCACGGCCAAGGGCCTCAAGTTGGGCCTTGCACTCTTCAAGCTCCTGGGACAAACGGGTATTCTTTTCGTAAGAACTCAGATTCCAAATGATCCTTAAATCAGTTATCCTAACTATTTTAAGTCTCGGGGCTACCGCATATATAATCGTCAAAATTCCTTACCCGTATGTCTTTCACATATCGCTCGCTGCTCGCTAGGCCATCTTGAGCGGCACGGAGGTGCGCTTTCTCCAACTAAAGGCGCCCAACGCCTTGGGAGAAACATGCGCCACGTAGAATAGTCCGTGGCGCCTATGATTCATGGCGCCTCCACCTCCGACTTGGTGGCGGACAGTCTGTCGGCATCCTCCGTTGGAGAAGCATCCGACGACGCCTCGTGGTTTGTACCCCTTCCGGACTCGCTTTTGAGCCTGGTTGGCGGAGGTCCGATTATAACTTCTCCGACTCAGTCCGCGAGCACTTTTTTCCGAAAAACCACGAGCGCCAAGCAGCCTCCCAGAACCTCTCCTTAAAACACGATGGCACATCATACCGCTGCTTGGCGACGCCTCGAGTCGCACCGCACTTCTTTTTCCGCCGGGCCGAAGCCGCCTTGTTGGACGGTCGCGCAGCTCGGCTTCCCTGCTCAAGGCACTTCGCTAAACACCATCAAATACGTGGTGATTAGAAGTAAAGCACGGGTGGGTCATGGTATCCGGACTTCGGTCACGGTTATTCGGGAGGCCGGAAATAATCCGGGTAGTCGGTCGAATGGCAACCAAAGCATTGTCGATGCTAAGTTGGTGGAACACCGCCGATCAGCTCCACCTTTATATCCGGGTCCTCTTCGAGGTCGGATCGAGGGACCGCTCCGGATCCTCGGGTTGTGGGGCGGGCTGTGTATTTTCTCCTGACGGCCTGCAGCTTCCTCGCAGAGAAACCATGAAATGAGATATTTAGCCACGGAACATGGATCGACAGGCCACAAAGATGTTTGCTTACCCAACTTCGAGGATTATTTGAAGAAAACCTGCTCAATGGACTAACGCGAGAAAATCCTCCTCTTCCCCTTTGTACATGGCGGACAAGGTCTTCACCAGTTCAGGATCGATCCTCGCCCTTTGCGGCCATGGCGGGTGGCATCGCCCTCCCCGCTGAAATCCCACATGGGTGGCCCCTATATTGGAGCGGCTGCACTTCTCATAATGCAGATTGCCATGACTCCAATCATGGTCAATCCGCATGAGCCAATAATCTTATTCGCTCATCAAGTAAAGGACGCCCTGGTCATTTTCCCTCTGGGCTCATGGCGCCAAATTAGGCGCTTCTTCGAGGAGCGTTGCTAAACTCCTAAGGCCGATCCGAACAGGATCCGTCACCGGATGTCCTCCATGTAAAACCATTCCGAGGGCCAGTCCCCTGACGCTTTCTTTGGGGTTCCGGATAAGTATCCGTCCCGGCGATGCGCCATAGTTCGGCTCCGCCCACTTGATATATTGACCCTTCGTGAGAACGAGGCACAAGGCAGAACAATCTCTTCCACAGAGCGAAATGGGTCTCAACGCCCAGAAACAGCTCGCAAAGGGCCACAATGCCCGCTATATGCGAGATGGAGGTAGGCGTAAGGTTGTCCAGCTGGAGGTCGTAGAACTCCAGAAGCCCCCGGAGAAACGGATGGATTGGAAATCCGAGTCCTCTCATTAGGTAAGAGACGAAGCACACCCGCTCTCCCTTAGAGGGATTGGGGACGCTCTCCGCCTGCTTCCCGCCCTTATAAGTGGCAAGTTCGGAACGCACCGGAACCATGAAGGCCGGGGGAAGGAATCCCTTGGTTTGGAGCACCACCAATTCGATGTGCGGGACTGAGCATCTCCCCCAATCTCCGGGATGAGGGCTGGGAACGCGAGAGGAGGAGCCGCGCCGATCGGCCCATGGTGGAGTGGGTTTTTGTCAAAGGCGCCTAATGAAGGCTCACAAGGGATGATGGTGTGATCCGGATCTCGATCCCCGCCTCTTTATAGACGGCTCATTTGCACAACAAGGGGGTAAATGTAAAGATACCCTGACTTTTTCACATTCGTTCGACACGTGGAAGATGGCCATTATTGGGCGTGGAAGCCGAGAAGCGCGATATTCACAAGACAGCCGGACACTATTCAACACAGGATTCGGAGGGGAACCCGTCTTGCAATGCCGAAGACAATCAACACGCCAGACTTATCATCATTGAAGCCTGGTTCGGGGGCTACTGAGGGAGTCCTGGACTAGGGGGTGTCCGGATAGTT
The DNA here is from genome assembly GCA_021605145.1 of Aegilops bicornis. Lineage (NCBI taxonomy): Eukaryota > Viridiplantae > Streptophyta > Magnoliopsida > Poales > Poaceae > Aegilops > Aegilops bicornis. The sequence goes on from CM038675.1 coordinate 216,253,817, forward strand.
AACTATCATCTTTGGCCGGACTCTTGGACTCAAGATACAAGATTGAAGACTTCGCCCCTTGTCCTGGATAGGGACTTTCCTTGGCGTGGAAGGCAAGCTTGGCGATACGGATATGTAGATTTCCTACCATTGTAACCGACTCAGGTAACCCTAACCCTATTCGGTGTCTATATAAACCGAAGGGTTTTAGTCCGTGAGGATCTAACAACAATCATACCATAGGCTAGCTTCTAGGTTTAGCCTCCGATATCGTGGTAGATCTACTCTTGTACTACCCATATCATCAATATTAATCAAGCAGAGTAGGGTATTACCTCCATCGAGAGGGCCCGAACCTGGGTAAAAACATCGTGTCCCTTGTCTCCTGTTACCATCCGCCTAGACGCACAGTTCGGGACCCCCTACCCGAGATCTGCCGGTTTTGACACCGACAAGTGCAAAGAAAGAACCGCTAGGATGCGTGCTAAAAAAGATTGTTTTATGAAAGCGTGTTCTTCAAATTTCTATGAGAATAAAGATGAAGATCTAAAAGTTATTGATGTGTCCCCTACTAAATCTTTGTTTTGCAATATGAATCTTGATAATGATGGAACTTAATATGATCCACCTTTACCTAGAAGGCGTTCCAAAAATTCGGAGTTTTTAGATCTTGATGCTAAATTTGATAAAAGTGGGATTGAAGAGATCAAAACAGTAGATGTTAATAAACCCACTATCTTGGATTTCAAGGAATTTAATTATGATAATTGTTCTTTAACAGATTGTATTTCCTTGTTGCAATCCGTGCTAAATTCTCCTCATGCTTATAGTCAAAATAAAGCTTTGACCAAACATATCGTAGATGCCTTGATGCAATCTTATGAAGAAAAACTTGAGTTGGAAGTTTCTATCCCTAGAAAACTTTATGATGAGTGGGAACCTACTATTAAAATTAAGATTAAAGATCATGAATGCTATGCTTTGTGTGATTTGGGTGCTAGTGTTTCCACGATTCCAACACCTTTGTGCGATTTGCTAGGTTTCTGTAGAAGATTGTGCTAAACATACACCATCCCTATTCGACGTAGCAAATTTTGTGCTCGGTACAAATCTGAAGAAGAAGAAGAAGAAGAAGAAGAAGAAGAAGAAGAAGAAGAAGAAGAAGAAGAAGAAGAAGAAGAAGAAGAAGAAGAAGAAGAAGAAGAAGAAGAAGAAGAAGAAGAAGAAGAAGAAGAAGAAGAAGAAGAAGAAGAAGAAGAAGAAGAAGAAGAAGAAGAAGAAGAAGAAGAAGAAGAAGAAGAAGAAGAAGAAGAAGAAGAAGAAGAAGAAGAAGAAGAAGAAGAAGAAGAAGAAGAAGAAGAAGAAGAAGAAGAAGAAGAAGAAGAAGAAGAAGAAGAAGAAGAAGAAGAAGAAGAAGAAGAAGAAGAAGAAGAAGAAGAAGAAGAAGAAGAAGAAGAAGAAGAAGAAGAAGAAGAAGAAGAAGAAGAAGAAGAAGAAGAAGAAGAAGAAGAAGAAGAAGAAGAAGAAGAAGAAGAAGAAGAAGAAGAAGAAGAAGAAGAAGAAGAAGAAGAAGAAGAAGAAGAAGAAGAAGAAGAAGAAGAAGAAGAAGAAGAAGAAGAAGAAGAAGAAGAAGAAGAAGAAGAAGAAGAAGAAGAAGAAGAAGAAGAAGAAGAAGAAGAAGAAGAAGAAGAAGAAGAAGAAGAAGAAGAAGAAGAAGAAGAAGAAGAAGAAGAAGAAGAAGAAGAAGAAGAAGAAGAAGAAGAAGAAGAAGAAGAAGAAGAAGAAGAAGAAGAAGAAGAAGAAGAAGAAGAAGAAGAAGAAGAAGAAGAAGAAGAAGAAGAAGAAGAAGAAGAAGAAGAAGAAGAAGAAGAAGAAGAAGAAGAAGAAGAAGAAGAAGAAGAAGAAGAAGAAGAAGAAGAAGAAGAAGAAGAAGAAGAAGAAGAAGAAGAAGAAGAAGAAGAAGAAGAAGAAGAAGAAGAAGAAGAAGAAGAAGAAGAAGAAGAAGAAGAAGAAGAAGAAGAAGAAGAAGAAGAAGAAGAAGAAGAAGAAGAAGAAGAAGAAGAAGAAGAAGAAGAAGAAGAAGAAGAAGAAGAAGAAGAAGAAGAAGAAGAAGAAGAAGAAGAAGAAGAAGAAGAAGAAGAAGAAGAAGAAGAAGAAGAAGAAGAAGAAGAAGAAGAAGAAGAAGAAGAAGAAGAAGAAGAAGAAGAAGAAGAAGAAGAAGAAGAAGAAGAAGAAGAAGAAGAAGAAGAAGAAGAAGAAGAAGAAGAAGAAGAAGAAGAAGAAGAAGAAGAAGAAGAAGAAGAAGAAGAAGAAGAAGAAGAAGAAGAAGAAGAAGAAGAAGAAGAAGAAGAAGAAGAAGAAGAAGAAGAAGAAGAAGAAGAAGAAGAAGAAGAAGAAGAAGAAGAAGAAGAAGAAGAAGAAGAAGAAGAAGAAGAAGAAGAAGAAGAAGAAGAAGAAGAAGAAGAAGAAGAAGAAGAAGAAGAAGAAGAAGAAGAAGAAGAAGAAGAAGAAGAAGAAGAAGAAGAAGAAGAAGAAGAAGAAGAAGAAGAAGAAGAAGAAGAAGAAGAAGAAGAAGAAGAAGAAGAAGGAGAAGAAGAAGAAGAAGGAGGGCATTATGGATGGATGAACTATTTCCTCTCTTGTAAAAAAATATTCTCTCTCTATGTATATTGGTATAGATGGACTATTTCGATGGTGTGCATGTCTTTGGAACAAGTAGTAGCGTGGGTCCACTTGACTATAAGGAACTATTTATCCGCCTAGCTTTCTCTACTACTCCTTCTTGTGATCGGTATGCAATGCATGTGTCCGTAGACATGACAGCTTGTCCATGGAAGTTCAACTACGGCGACCATCACGTTTCATCCACTGCCACTCACGATTCCCATGACGCGGCTCCAACCCACGACACCACGTCCCCCAACGTGCGCCTCACCCCTCTCGGCCGCACCGCCCCTCTGCCTTTGTGTGCATGACATGTGGGCCACCTTAAATGCGGAGAGTAGTTTCTACCACAGCCACACACGATTCCCATGATGCCGCACGAACCCATGATACCACACGTCCCGCACCATCGAATTTTCATCCTGCGGCTGTGACACATTTCATCCCGGGCATCAATCCTCAGCTGGAGTACTTATGTACTACAGGTAGTACCCGCCGGTGTGGCCATCTACGCCAGAACGCCTCGACGCCAAAGTGCCACCTCGCCATGCCATGCCACCACCGGCCGGTTCATCTCGAACGAGTGAGTCGCGAACCACACCACCACCATGAGAATGACATGTGGGCCAGCTGCATTTAATGTCCGCATGTCATTTACTCAGAGCATGGTTAATAATATAGCCGGCTGCTGGCTATATGATGTTGCCACGTCACATATAGCCAAGCTTGTAGCCAGCAAGTACAATAGTTGAATATTAATATGTACTACTTTGTTGTTACATGACCCACCTCGCTCTCTCATAAAATTCCTAGGAGCACGTGATGCAGCCGGCTGTTAACTAGTAGCCCGCTTCTCTTCTCTTTCATCTTCTCTCTCGTCCAACTAAGAAAAAATATAATATTTAATGTCTTACAGCCCGCCTACATCACCTTATTGTACTTGCTCTCATAGGCCGGGCACTAAGCCACTGAAGTTCGGTCCCGTGGGCCCTGAGAGGGAAATGTAAATCCTGCGGCAAGCCTTGGGGTGCTCCCGCAGTACGAGCTCGTGCCAAACCAGGAATTTTTTTTCTTACTACTACCAACTACTAGTAAGGTACACGTGCATTGCACGCATGAGATTCTGGTGGTTTGTGCATTATGCTTCTACATGTGGAGTCTTCTAGATTCTAAATGTGGCAAAATCTGGTGGAATGTAGATGATATCCAACGGCCAGTAGTGCTCGGATTTGCCATCTTTGTACCGTTGGATTGGCTTCATCCAACGACCAACTTTCAAAGTTATGGTTTAGTTTGCAGCCTAAGGTTGCCATGCCTAAGCTTAGGCGTGCCGGCATGTGTTTGGTTCATTTCTACACTTGTGGCTTGCCACACTTTTCTAGCTACATGGTCCACATGTCATAGACTCAACTTCTTGCCAAATCTTGCCACACTTGAGGTGGCCATTTTGTTAGCCACATTTTTTGTGGCAGACACACTTTGCCTAAGCTTAGTTGTGGCAAAGTTAGTCATGATTGAAGTTCAACCATGGAGTCTTCTAGATTCTACATGTGGCGGAATCTGGTGGAATGTAGATGATATCCAACGGCCAGTAGTGCTCGGATTTGCCATCTTTGTACAATCGGATTGGCTTCATCCAACGACCAACTTTCAAAGTTATGGTTTGGTTTGCAGTTTAAGGTTGCCACGCCTAAGCTTAGGCGTACACAAGTGTGTTTGGTTGCGCTCGCCTCAAAGATAGTTGTTCACTCTTCATGCATGCTCAACTCAACACCCCTCTTCATGTATGCTCTCTTCATGCATGCTTCTAGTGTATTTGTGTTAATCTAGTGTGGACTCATGCACCATCCATACACTCTACCAAACACCCAAAAATGGGTCGAGAAGGGAACTCTTGGGATCATGCACCCTTCATACACCCTACCAAACACACCAGGCATGTGTTTGGTTCATTGCTACACTTGTGGCTTGCCACACTTTTCTAGCTACATGGTCCACATGTCATAGACTCAACTTCTTGCCAAATCTTGCCACACTTGTGGTGGTCATTTTGTTAGTCATGATTTTTGTGTCGTACACACTTTGCCTAAGCTTAGTTGTGGCAAAGTTAGTCATGAATGAAGTTCAACCATGGAGTCTTCTAGATTCTACATGTGGCGGAATCTGGTGGAATGTAGATGATATCGAACGGCCAGTAGTGCTCGGATTTTCCATCTTTGTACCATCGGATTGGCTTCATCCAACGACCAACTTTCAAAGTTATTCACACACTATATAGTGGATATAGATATAGATGTGTCGGCCCGTTGCAATGGATCCAAAGTATATTTGTTTAGTGGAGTGCACTCTAAACACATTATCTATTTATTTTTCTCTAACCTTTCATAGCCATGCAACCAAGCCACATAAGCTTCATGGGTGCCCCCCACATCATATTATTCATACTACGTTGATAGAAAAAAAGATAAATCACCCAAAACAAGATCTTCCCGTTTTTTTTCTATGATATTGTGTCGTGCACGGACCTACTAGTTGTATAGTGGTAGTACTAGTTGTATAGTACAAACTTGGTACTAGTAGGAGCAGAGTAGTACGGAATGCTCCTACTCTATCAATGAGCCCCATCTGACACCAAATTTTTTGGCTTCCGTGCTATAGCTAGGTCCCCTGCTTGCTTTTCCAACCCGCAATGCAAGGGTGCGGTTTGCCAATAGTCGGTTTGCTCAACGGTGGTCCCACATGAAAGTGAAAATGCTAGGCAACACGCCTTCCCTAAGCTATGTGTCGCTCCGCACGGGCTGCGGAGTACTCCGATTCCCTAAGGCAGTGTGGGGGAGGCGACTAACGCCGCAGGCCTATTACTTTTACTAGCAATGTGCCCGTATGCTATGACGCATCCAAAGTAGTAGAATAGTAGTACTTGTTCACAAACTTGAAAGAAATCACTCTTGTTTTGATATACTTCCTATTATATTATTTCTTCGCTCCTAAATATTTGACATTTTAGATATTTCAAATGGACTATCACATGCGGATTATATAGACATATTTTGAAGTGTAGATTCACTCATTTTGCTCCGTATGTAGTCACTTATTGAAAAAATCTCTAGAAAGACAAATATTTAGGAATGGAGGGAGTAATTTTTACTCAAAATATATTTCTCAGGCTGTTTTGATGAGGTGAGGGAGGGATGTGGTTGCTTTCAAGTTAATAAGGGGTTTTCCGCAAATTGGAGCAGAGAAGTGGGCTATTGTTGCAAAAATGCCACAACTTACCTCACAGCCGTTAGATGCAGATCTAATGGTCAAAAACGACGTATTGCAGACACACCACCATCACCAACTGAGTCTTTTATAGGAGTATATATTTCTCACGCTATTTTGATGAGGTGAGGGAGGGATGTGGTTGCTTTCAAGATAATAAGGGGTTTTCTGCAAATTGGAGCAGAGAAGTGGGCTATTGTTGCAAAAATGCCACAACTTACCTCACAACCATTAGATGCAGATCTAATGGTCAGAAACGACGGATGGCAAACACACCACCATCACCAACTGAGTCTTGTATAGGAGTAGGAGTAGAGAAACATGTATAAATTGTAACATTTTGGTTCTGCTCCTTGGCACGATCGATAGATAGAAATAACGATTGGAAATGCTAGGGCTGGGCTATTTCCGCCGGATAAGCAAGGTACGTAGTAGCTAGCTTGGCGCATCGTCGGTTTGGTCACACGCGGTCCGACATGTTCTAGTGTTTCTAGCAAGATGCCCGCTGCAAGGTAACGGTTGATGGAAAAGGTAAGCACAACTTATAAATTGACGGATGGAGTACTAGTTACAGTGATGCATATAATTAAGCAAAGGGATCGCACATGTCGGTATTGACTGGAACGAGAATGCAACACCAAAATAAGAATTAAGGCCATGATGATGATGCCATCACAGTGGTGGTTACAGAAGGCAAGAAGAAAGATGCATCCATCAACGTACGACCTCCTCCTCCTCAATTTAGTGCGCTGGGCCACCGACCGGCGGCTAAGGAGCGGCGGCTTTTGTGGCGAGGTTGAGGTGCTTCTCAGCAAAGGCATCCAAGGCTTCCAGCCGGTTGAGGAAGGCCAACGTCAGAGCGCCCTCACCGGCCTTGTAGATACCTATGTACACGATTTGCTCGCACACGTGGATGTGTAGGTCGGCGAATTCTTGCAGTGGCGAGGCATCTCGCTGGCGAAAGCGCGACCTCCGGTGGACATTCTTCATGGCGCCGGGCGGTAGTCGCAGGCCACCAGTGCTTGAAAGAGGTTCCAGCCATGGAGGCCGATTAGGTGGCAGGTAATGAGGAGCCCGGGCGCAGGCTGGAGGAGTACGGCGATGTCGTCCGTGAGCTTCTTGAGGACGGTGAACTTGTTGGTGGTGGCAATGATCATCTGGTCCAACTGAGAGTCGTAGTTGGCGTTGACGGCGGCCATCCACCAGCCGGTCTCCAACACCGTCTGGAGACGATCCTCGGTGCCATGCCGCAGGCCGACGTTGTGGACCATATGGCACAGCCGCTGGCCGCTCGCGCACATCGCCACCATGGGTCTGGAGTGAGCTCTTTTGCGCTTAGTGTAGGTGCTTGGGCAAATGCTTAGGTGCGCATTTATGTGGAGATGCATTGGAATGGAGGGCACCTTTATATGAGGGCAAACTGCTGCATTCACATCGCAGCCTCTTTTTCCCGGTCCTCCTCCCATTACTTCCTCATGCATTAATTGAAGGAGGATACATTGGCCGCTCAACATTTCGGGAACCGCTACTCCTCGCCGTCTTCGCATTAAAGCCAGACGTGAATTGCGCCGCCTACCGCCAAATCGAATAGTAGTATCAAGGCCGCCGCTGCACGCCCGGCTGAACACGCCTCGCCTCCATCAAACCCTCCGTTAAACCCGCATGCAAACTAAGAAACCTACTCCGCCACACGTCTGCTCATGAGCGGGCCGGAATTAAATGCAACGCCGGTCGAAGCTCCTCCTGCTCGCCTTCTATTTACACGAGGCTGCATGACAATGGGGCACGAATCGCACCCCTCCGCCGCTCCCCCATCTCCGCCTTCACCAATTTCTCCACTCTTTTGATGGCTTCTGAGGAGCCGTTCTCTGGCATCTTACCCGGCTGGGTGGTCCACCAAGCCCTCCGGATACGGGCGAGGCTGCTCGGTGCTTCACCAACCTCGCTATTCGACGGAGCTGGGCTTGCCGCCTAAGGAGGCACGTGGTTCTAGCAACTCGCCGCTCCAGCTCAGCTCGATGAGGAGTGGCGAAGTTTCTCCATGCCGCACGGCGGCGAAAGCACACCGGTACGGGCGTCGCCGCTGCCGCTGTTGCATCAAGGCCTCCGTGGTTCGTGAGCTGTTTCCGTGTTTACGGCAGCAGCGCCATGCGTGCAGAGATGTAAGCCGGTGCGTGGACAGCGATGAGTCGGTGGCCAACTTCTCCGTGTCCGCCGCCATCATCGAGGAGAAGTAGAACACGGGAGGCCGCCGCCACTTGTCCTATGAAGGCTATCGCCGAGGCGCATTTATCGCGCATTTAGGTGGTTTGTTTGCTTCTTCGTCTCTTCCAAGGACCTTCGTCGACCCCGCAAAGTGTCTGCCGGACATGAGGAAGACAAAGGGATCCATGGGCGGCCATTTAGATTATGTACTCCCTCTCCAGCTGGCGGGAAATTTTTGTTCTAAGAATGGATAAGTTGTATGTATCTATAACTAAAATAAATCTAGATACATCCATTTCTAGGACAAGTATTTCCGAACGGAGGGAGTATTAATTATACCAAGATAGCTGGATTGGCACCGCTTAGTTCATGTAAATGTAATGAAATCCATCATGTTTATATGAAGATCCAGCTTTTTTATACGAAATCCTTTTTGCTTATATGAAATCAGTCCATGTTTGCACGAATTTCATCTGGCTGGATAGAGTTGTGAAAATGTATGCCGCTGGCATTTGATGTCGTCCTCCGCGGAAGGAAACGGGAGGAAATTTGTCGGCTGCTGTTGGAGATGCTCTTATGCTGGAAATAATAGAGTGGCATCCAATCCATTTGAGTTAATTGCGTGTATGATTGTCCCTCTATAAAAATTTAATTGCATGTACAGTGTACACGTGACTTGCAGGGTGGCTACAAATTTCAGCATGTAAAGTTAAAAAGAAACAAGTCCATCCTTAATCTTGTATTCTAAGTACTGTGGGTTCCACTGTCATTACAAAGAGCGAAAAGAAGTATATATTAAATAAGTAATATATAATATAAAAATCTAAAGTTAATGACAGAATTCAAACTCATGTCATCTGCTATAGCATCCGACGCTAACCAGTCCAAAGACATTTTTGTCAGAGACCATGCTGCTGATATATCTCCATGTCTACTCTTATACTCCATCCGTTCCTAAATATTTGTCTTTTTTAGATTTCAAATGGACTACCACATTCGGATGTGTATGTAGACATATTTTAGAGGGTAGATTCACTCATTTTTTCCATATGTAGTCACTTGTTGAAATCTCTAAAAAGACAAATATTTAGGAACAGAGGGAGTAGAAAACAGAGTTGGTGATGATGGTGTGCGTGCCATCCTGCAATATAGGCTGTCGGATTTATATCTAATGGATAGGAATAAAACTATGGCAATTTTGCAAAAATTTACCCACACCCCTCTCCACGTTCGCAAATATGGCCTTCCCTCGTTCATCCTTTTCTCTCACAAGATAACTACTCATACAAATGCATCTTGATTTTCCATGCAACGCATGGGCATCTAGCTAGTTTCTTTTAAAATAGTTACTGCAATAATTGGGTTGAAGTGATATATTTTATGTCTGCCCTGAATGATTTCGGATTCACTAGTAGTAACAAAGAAAAGGTTGCCTTGTTAATTAACAGAGAACAGGGTGAAAACTATCACATGAGGCCGGTAAAAACAAGGCACACTGGGTTCAGTGTCATCACACTACAGCCAGCGCTGCGAGAAGTCTACATATCGAGGGGGCTATTGAGCAAGGCACAGAGACATAATGTTTAAGAGAGAAACCAATTGACATATTATGATCAGATTGAGTTTAACCCTTGTGCTGTCATTGTTGGGGTGGGGGGAGGGGGAGGGAGAGAAAGACGTATTGAAAGTGTGCGCGGTAGGCACAGAGGCACAACTCGCGCGTGTGTGTGTATGTGTGTGTGTGGGTTTGAAAGAGGAGTAGATCGATTACTAGCAAGATCGCGGTGCCGCCCTACTCGTTCGGTGGCGGGGAGTGTGTGTGCGTGTGTGTGTTTGAGAGAGAAGCCAGTCGATAGATTAGTATCAAGATCAAGGTGTCATCCTACTCCTTCGGTGTTGGGAAGTGTGTGTGTGTGGTTGTGGGTGGGTGTGTCGGGGGGGGCAGTGACACTTACATATCCCTACTCTTATAAAAAACAGAACTGGTGATGATGGTGTTCCTACCATCCTGCAATATAGGCCATCCGACTTATACTCGACGGATAGGAAGTAAACTGTGGCAATTTTGCATAAAGATACCCACACCCCTCTCCGCATTTGCAAATAAGGCATTCCCTCGTTTGTCCTTTTCTCCCACAAGATAAACTACTCATACAAATGCATCTTGATGTTCGGTGCAACGCATGGGCATCTTGCTAGTAGGGAGAAGGAGTTTGTGTGACACATATCTAGCTATATTAAGGGATAGGTAGATAGCATTTGTGCGAGGCATATTTAAAGCATCACGAAGATAAACAAAATTGTGTGCATGCAAGTGCCGGAAAAAATGAAGCGCGAAACAATGTGTTGGAGAGAGAGAGAACGAAATCTCAAAACAAAAGGTGCTCTTTTGGAATCCCATTGTATGTATTCATATGGTTCCGGAACTCGAGTTAAACTTAGGCATATGTGTGAGAGACATTATTATACTTTGAGACATTAGTGGCTGTGGGTGGGCAGAATTAAAGGGGTGGGCGTGTTCGACAGAGAGAGCGTGTGTGTTTCTGTGTGAGAGACTTGTAGGACAGGGTAGAAAGACAAATTCTAACCTTGACGGAGGGAGAGAAATACATGAAGTGCGCGGGTGTGATTCCAATGACCACAGGGAAATGAGATATGTATGTGTGTGAGAGAGATTGCACAATTCATTCACGTAACACTATCTAGCGATCGTGGACGTGGATCGCTTGAACATAAATCAATATCTACTTTGTATCATGGCCAAAGGTACAATATCGATTCAACGCTATAAAGATTGGACACTCACATATCACATTTTTTCTATTTAAATAAATCTTTTCATTTGTGCATGCCAAAGTTACAGTGATGTTTCTTCAAACAACCAATGTAGCTATCATGTACATGCAGCATTGTTACTCTTGCATTCAAAATCATTAGTCTTGGATTATTTAAGGTTCTATTATGAAGTAATATATGTAATATTCATATATGAATTCAACGGGTACGCAATTTATGAAATGGAGGCTATGTAATCATATGAGGTAACACTTTTAAGTAGCGGACTTGTTTTTGTGCGCCTCTACACTAACACGTCAATGCATTATGTTTAAAGTAAATAACCAATTGCACTAAATTATCTATTTACACGAGAAATACATAGGCTGAGCATTTGATCCCTTTTTTTGTGAACGCGCCACTAGACCCGTACGATTGGCCGCGCCCGTGTGAACGTCCAAGTTATCGGCGCATCATCCCGCGTTATTGTCTTTTTTCCGGGGTGGACACACCAGTTATTAATTGCTGACGCGTGCCCCGTGTGCACAGTCTCGCATGACCTTCCCGCTAGCACGGTCCAAAATTAGTTGAAACTAGATACGAACGATCCCGCGGGCGGCAAAATCTCCCGCCTCCTTCTAAAATTTCCGCCACCTTAGTCTTTAGCATGCGAAATTCCCCTTTTGTCCTTGGTGCACGGAGACCAACAGTTACAATACCGCCCTCATCTACATAATAGGTCGGGCTGCTTTGGTAACTTCCTGCCCCCACTACACGGCACCCCCATTTCCTCTCCCCCTCCCACAAAAACGACAAACTCCACAACACCAGAGCATCTCACATCACGCCGTCCGTACTTCATCAGCCTTTCTCCTCCCTCTCTCAAACCCTATATCGCTCATCCACCGGGCATCTGAGCCCATTCATCGCCAAATGCATCCACCTCACCGGATGCCTCAAGGCCGCATCTACTCCTCCCACCTCCCCTAGAAACAAGTAGACTGCTCATCCACCACTGTACCACAACCCATTCAGTATATACGTATGTATGTGGTCCATACTGGAATCTCTACATAGACATATATTTAGGAACAGAGGCAGTACATTACACAAACTCGTAGGTGGCATGTAGGAATTCCAGTACACTACATTAGGCTCCCTTAGAGTGCCTGCTAGTCCAAAGACACAAATATGGCTAGTTTATGCTACGCACACAATCATTAATTGGTGGTTTAAATATGCTAAGGGATATGCAATGTATTATCATGTAGAGATGTCTGAAATTAGCCGTGCTAACTTGCAGATTGGGTTACACAATGAAAAAGTACAAGATGTATGTGGCAATTTCATGGAACATCGCAAAAAAGGAGAGCCCGGTGAGCCTATACAAAGGTGCTATGGTACGTTACTCCTCCATTGCAATCATCGTGACATGCTATTTGTATGTCAGTTCTATTGGCCAAGTTTCTTAGGGACAGTTATTACGAGTTATCCTAAGAAAATAAGCACCTGTGAATATAAGCTCCATGTAATAAGCCAACCAGTTTTTTTCATTGCGTTTTCAGCTTATCTTTGGTATGATAAGTAAAAAGTCTAGATTGCATTATATTTTTCATTTTGCTGCCCATATGAAAATTAATTTGACTTGCAAACATCACAAATTGAACCCAATGCAGTAATTAATATGACAGGAAAACAGACCATCACTATTTGCTCAAAATGCAAATACAAAGATACCATCTACTTGGCACAATCTACTTTGGTCAATGTTTTCCATAGAGATCCCATTGCCTAATTTAAGCGAAAAACGCATGACCCACATTTAAATGAAGAACAATTATTTATTGAAATTCGATGGTCCAAGTGGCTGGCTATTATCATATAGCAGCACCACCTGAAAGCATCATATAGCAGCAGCAGTAGCTCATAGCAACTGTCGGTGTCAAAACCGGCGGATCTCGAGTAGGGGGTCCCGAACTGTGCGTCTAAGGTGGATGGTAACAAGAGGCGGGGACACGATGTTTACCCAGGTTCGGGCCCTCTCGATTGAGGTAATACCCTACTTCCTGCTTGATTGATCTTGATGATGTGAGTATTACAAGAGTTGATCTACCACGAGATCGTAGAGGCTAAACACTATAACCTAGCCTATGGTATGATTGTTGTTGTCCCACGGACTAAACCCTCCGGTCTATATAGACACCGGAGGGTTAGGGTTACACAGAGTCGGGTTACAAGGGAGGAGAGCTAGGTATCTCAGATTGCCAAGCTTGCCTTCCACGCCAAGGAGAGTCCCATCCGGACACGGACGAAGTCTTCAATCTTGTATCTTCATAGTCCAACAGTCCGCCAAAGGATATAGTCCGCTGTCCGAGACCCCTAATCCAGGACTCCTCAAGAGTCTCCTGAACCAGGCTTCAATGACGATGAGTCCGGCGCATAGATTGTCTTCGGCATTGCAAGGCGGGTTCCTCCTCCGAATACTCCATAGAAGATTTTCAACACAAGGATAGTGTCCGGCTCTGCAAAAAAATCCCACATACCACCATAGAGAGAATAATATTTCCACAAATCTAATCTGCTGACGCATTTTGCAGCATGACGCCACACCACGGCCCGGTCATTATTCGAACCGTTTTTCACAACCAGCCACCGCACATATCACGAGGCGGTTTCCTCAGCACGTCTAGTCGAAGCAGAGATCGTGTCCCCTTACCACGGGATTCTCATCAATACGGGTGTGGGTAACCCAATCGCGTCATCAATTACAGCGCTTGGGGAATAAGAGGTTTTACCGGGTGAGTGGGGAGGCGCATCGCCTCTTCCGCCCTTATAAAGGGACAAGGATTCACTCTTTTCTCCCACGCCTTCTCTCCAATTCATTCCCTTCTGCTCAAGCTCCAGCGCCCAAGCGTTCGTCTTCTCTGCCCACTAAAGGTCTTCCGAAGATGTCCGAATCCGAAGCAGGAGGCAAATGGATGGCCTCTACCGTCCGAGAGAAGGATATCAAAAAGCTTCAAGAGGCCGGGTATCTGGCCAAGAAAATCAACCACCGTCTCCCGACAGCGGGACAGATCGTCCCTACTCCGAAACCCTACGAGAGGGTTGTATTCCTCCCTCACTTTGTCCGCGGGCTAGGGTTTCCCCTCCACCCGTTCGTTTGCGGCATCATGTATTATTATGGGATCGATCTTCACGATCTGTCTCCTAATTCCTTTCTTAATATCTCGACATTCATCATCGTGTGCGAGGCTTTTCTCCGCATTTCACCGCACTTCGGTTTATGGCTGAAGATCTTTAATGTGAAGCCCAAGGTGGTGAGCGGCGAACACGCCGAGTGCGGGGCCGCCATCGTGAGCAAGATGCCCAACGTCATATGGCCAAAAGGGAGCCTTTAATGATTCTGTCAGGGAGTGGCAACAACAGTGGTTTTATATCACTGAGCCGCGCGGCACAGAGTGGGCCTCCTCTCCCGAGTTTCGATCCGGCGCCCCCCTGCGGCTTACATCCTGGGTCAAGAAAGTCCTGGACTAGTCCTCGTCCGACGAACTATCGATGCTCCAGACGCGCGTTGAAGATATGGGAGACAAGAACATTGAACTTGTCAATGTGGTCCAGGTGATGTTAGTTCTCCGGATCTTGCCTTGTCAGCACCGGACTTGCAATTTACGGGAATTTGATCCGGCCAGGCACCAAACCTTGCCAGAGCTTTTCGGCTCCTCGCACAAGGACATTTGGAAGGTGCTTTTCAAGTCCAGCAAACCGTGGCCGGACTCCGCCGAGGACCGTGGGTACCAACTGTCCCGCCCAGCAAGTTCGGTGAGTTATCAAACTTTTCTATCCGCGTAACCCAAAGGAAGCGCTTAACGTGCTTTATGCAACTCTCCCAAGGTTGGACGAAGAAGGCGGAGCGGATCCATTGTCCAGCCCCGCTGCCCGAAGAACCGGCCATCCCACTTCTGACGAAGATGCTGGTCCCAGCGTCTTACAAGGTGCCGAAGAAGACGGCCGAGAAGGAGGCCAAAAGACCTGTGGCGTTTTCGTTGCCGCGGCACTTCGGACACAATATCCGAAGGCCCCAATGCCCATTCTGCCTCCGAAGAGGACGAGGAGGAGGAGGAAGATGAATCTCCTGCGGGGGGAAGAAAGAAGAGGACGGCCTCCGTACACTTGGAGGCCGAGCTGCCAAAAAGGGGAAAGGCTCCTCTTCCGGAGGAGTCCACTGCTGCCGCCGACAGCGGCCCGGCATGGGATCCCAGGGCCTAGTCCCTGGTGAACTCGTAAGTGTATAAAATCCGAGTATGTTTTAGGCGTCCGAACTCGTCGTGGCTTAGTATGTTAACCCAAGCCAGTTTTTGTAGTCCGGCGAGGTCCCGTACAAAACAATCCTCATCAGAGGACTTGTTGAGCTCAAATGCTATGGAGAGCGGGACGCCCCCAAAGGCCCCATCCTCCAAATAGGTGCATAAAACCGAGGCTTCGTCCCAGAAGGACCTCGGCCAAGGAGGAAAGGAAAAAACCGTGAAGGCGGCGCCTGGAGGTCAAACCTCAGGGGCCGGACACGTGGGGGAAAATATTCCCATGGGGGCTGGCGGCGGGGGTGATCCTGAGTTCGACTGCCAGCCGGATGCGATTCCAGAGGTTTATACGACTCTAGAATCAAGCAGGCAGCCTCCTTCGGCTGGAGGGGGCGTTCCTGTTCCATCGGCGACCTATGTCTATCCAGAAGTGCCGGATGCTTTGTTGGTGGCGTTGAAAGACGCCTCCATCGTTGATGAACACCGTGCCCTTATGGGTGCGGTGATTGAGAAGATTCAGTCAATTGAGAGTGGACTGAACGAAGCTCAGATCAGCCTTATAAGAGGCTTTGAGGTATGTTTTATGGGTTGTCAAAGAGTGTCATAGTATAGATAGTAGCCCCTGATACTCTGTTCGGTGAAAGAAAGAACCGGACAGAGGATCAAATTTTATGTTCGCAGGAAGACTCATTGAGTGGCATATATTATTCTTCTGTTATAAGCAGGTGTCTGTAACGGCTGCTACTTCTCACATCATGGAGATCTCCTGCTGAATCAAAACCGAGCGGGCCACAGAAGAACTTGGCCAATTGAAAATGCAGTTGAGGGATAAACAAGGTATGCACAAGTCTTGTTCGCGTTTATTGTGAATGAATTTTCAGTATGAACTGAGCTTTATGACTTGCACTAGGGATTGTGACCGAAGTCGAAGCCCTTAAGAAGGTTGTGGCCGAGGCCGAGAAAAAGGCAGCCACTGAGCAGGCTCTTCATGAGAAACACAAGGCCAGGGTTATTAAAGCTGAGCAGGAGCTAAAAGAGGTCGTGAGGAAATGCGAGACCTTGGAGCAGAGTTTAACGGAGAAGGAAGCCGAACTCACCAAGGCGCATCAGGCTATGAGCGATGCCCGGGAGGAAACCCAAAGCACCCTGCAGGAGATCCAAGAGGCGAAAACTTATGTTTCTGATTTTGAATCCGGATTTCTCAGGGGTATTTGCCGAGCTACCTCGCAGCATATCAGATGCCGCTCAATTCTACCAAGCCGAAGAAAGGAAAAGTGCGGATAAGCTCTTCTGGTCGCAGTATTTGGCACCGAATTATCCGGTGCCTTTTACCGATCAGCTGAAACAGCTGGTCGAACTGCATAAGGCGGCAGAACTAGCCATGAAAGATTTGGTTATCCGGCTATGGCCTGCCGAGCTGATTCCAAGCAGCTACTTCGGGCTCGTGAAGCGGCTCGTAAGCGCTTGCCCTCGACTTGATGTCATCAAGCAGTCGGTCTACATAGAAGGTGCGTGAATGGCCTTCGCCCGCGCAAAGGTGCACTGGGGGAAGATGGATGCCGAAAAGCTGATGACCGAA
Organism: Aegilops bicornis; assembly: GCA_021605145.1. Classification (NCBI taxonomy): domain Eukaryota; kingdom Viridiplantae; phylum Streptophyta; class Magnoliopsida; order Poales; family Poaceae; genus Aegilops; species Aegilops bicornis. The sequence goes on from CM038675.1 coordinate 216,270,581, forward strand.
GGACCGCCGGAGGGGAAGGAGCACCGCAAGCCCGAATTATATTATGAGAGTGTCCTGAAAGGATCCTACCTTGCAATGGGCTATGCACCAAGGACAATATATTTCCATGAGTGCCAATCATGTTGTCCTTTGTAATGTTTGAACAAGGTCGTGTATTTTTCGCCTGTTATATAAAAGTTTACCCTCCTGTGCGGCCGTTTTATATGTTAAGCCTGAGAGTTGGCCAGTCGTCGGCTTCTGCCCCCACGTAAGAAGTACGGGGGTGTTCCGGATAAACCTGAGCACTCTTTATCCCAGTTTTAGGTCCTTCGAAGGAGGTGCTCAACACAACAAACCAGGCAATCGGACTATAGGGCTTTATCACTCTCACTTAGCCATAGGAGCTTTAGTACGGTAGGCGCCGCCCCAGGTGTTCGGAAGACCGTACTAGGGGCTCTATAAGCACCTGATCGGAGAAAGAACCGATCCATCTCATGATGCATTGGTTATGGAATTATGCGGGAGAAATCCTTAAAGATATTGTGACCTCTCAAATAGCTGACCAGCTCTCGCCGTATCATGACAAATCAGTTTTTCTTTCATCGAGGTGCTCGTCCGGAAGAACCGGGACACAATCGCAGTAGTACTCCCAGTGCTACCTTAGCCGATATAGCGGAACGTAAGGCACCAAAACATGGGAGCTGGGCAAACCCAACTATTTACCCAAGAAATGATTCGGAGCTGATGCATATAATGCTATAGGTTCGGGGTGCCGAGCTTCCATGAAGGTGTTCGGACTTTACTGCCGTGTTATGGGTAAAACGAAGCCCCTGGCATATTTTAAGGCATATCACTGTGTACGGATGCCACTTAACAGAGTGAATTCAATAAGAAATAACAGCAGGTAAACGTCATATAAATCCATATGTTGTATATGAATAGTACATCTATGCGTATGGGTACAAATAATGTGATAAAAAAAGGGATATGATTGTGGAACCTGCTGAGACCAGGGGGAAGAGGCTGAGTGCGGATCCGTAATATAGCCAGACGGTTACTGCGGGGGATGTCTAAGGATTCCCTTGCGCGTTCAAGCTGTCTCCATGTAGCCCGTCCTAGTCGACGCAAAGGTGAACCTCCGAGGGAAATGTAAGGAATATTTATGTGCCGGAGGGCGGTTGAGCCGCTGAGTTCGGCCCGTCCTGGCCTTTGCTACGTCTTGAGCTTGCGTTGGTTTTCCCCGAAGAGGAGAGGATGATGCAGCAGAGTAGCGTAAGTATTTCCCTCAGTTTTTGAGAACCAAGGTATCAAACCAAGAGGAGGCCACGCCAAGTCCCTCGTGACCTACACAAAGCAAATAACTCCTCGCAACCAATGCGAATAGGGGTTGTCAATCCCTTCACGGTCACTTACGAGAGTGAGATCCGATAGAGATGATAGATAATATTTTGGTATTTTTGGTATAAAGATGCAAAGTAAAATAAAAGGAAAAGTAAAAAGCAAAGCAATAATAAAGCGAGGGAAGATTAATATGATGAGAATAGACCCGGGGCCATAGATTTCACTAGTGGCTTCTCTCAAGAGCATAAGTATTCTACGGTGGGTGAACAATTACTGTTGAGCAATTGATGTAATTGAGCATAGTTATGAGAATATCTAGGTATGATCATGTATATAGGCATCACGTCCAAGACAAGTAGACCGACTCCTGTTTGCATCTACTACTATTACTCCACTCATCGACCGCTATCCAGCATGCATCTAGATTATTAAGTTAATGAAAACAGAGTAACGCCTTAAGCAAGATGACATGATGTAGAGGAATAAAATTCATGCAATATGATAAATACCCCGTCTTGCTATCCTCGATGGCAACAATACAATACGTGCCTTGCTACCCCTCATCACATCGGGAAAGGACACCGCAAGATTGAACCCAAAGCTAAGCACTTCCCCATTGCAAGAACTACCAATCTAGTTGGCCAAACCAAACGGATAATTCAAGAGACTTGCAAAGATAACCAATCATACATAAAAGAATTCAGAGAAGATTCAAATATTGCTCATAGATAATCTTGATCATAAACCCACAATTCATCGGTCTCAACAAACACACCGCAAAAAGAAGATTACATCGAATAGATCTCCACGAGAGAGGGGAGAACATTGTATTGAGATCCAAAAGAGAGAAAAGCCATCTAGCTACTAACTATGGACCCGAAGGTCTAAAGTAAACTACTCACACTTCATCGGAGAGGCTATGATGATGATGTAGAAGCCCTCCGTGGTGGATTCCCTTCCGACGGAGTTCTAACAGGCCCCAAGATGGGATCTCGTGGATACAGAAAGTTGCGGCGGTGGAATTAGGTTTTTGGCTCCGTATCTGATCTGTCGGGGGTACGTAGGTATATATAGGAGGAAGGAGTATGTCGGTGGATCTTCAGGGGCCCACAAGGCAGGGGCGCGCCCTCCACCCTCGTGGCCGCCTCCTTCCATTCTTGACCGAGGGTCCAAGTCTCCTGGATCTTATCTGATGAGAAAATCACGTTCCTGAAGGTTTCATTCCGTTTGGACTCCGTTTGATATTTCGTTTCTTCAAAACACTGAAATAGGCAAAAAAACAGCAATTCTGGGCTGGGCCTCCGGTTAATAGGTTAGTCCCAAAAGTAATATAAAAGTGGAAAATAAAGCCCAATATAGTCCAAAACAATAGATAATATAGCATGGAGCAATCAAAAATTATAGATACATTGGAGACGTATCAGGCATCCCCAAGCTTAATTCCTACTCGTCCTCGAGTAGGTAAAGGATAAAAAGAGAATTTTTTATGCGGAGTGCTACTTGGCATAATTTCAATGTAATTCTTCTTAATTGTGGTATGAATATTCAGATCCGAAAGATTCAAGACAAAAGTTCATATTGACATAAAATAATAATACTTCAAGCATACTAAGAAAGCAATCATGTCTTCTCGAAATAACATGGCCAAAGAAAGTTATCCCTACAAAATCATATAGTCTGGCTATGCTCTATATCCACCACACAAAATATTTAAATCATGCACAACCCCGATGACAAGCCAAGCAATTGTATCATACTTTTGACATTCTCAAAACTTTTTCAATCTTCACGCAATACATGAGCGTGAGCCATGGATATAGCATTATATGTGGAATAGAATGGTGGTTGTGGAGAAGACAAAAAAAGGGCAGATAGTCTCACATCAACTAGGCATATCAATGGGCTATGGAGATGCCCATCAATAGATATCAATGTGAGTGAGTAGGGATTGCCATGAAACGGATGCACTAGAGCTATAAGTATATGAAAGCTCAACAAATGAAACTAAGTGGGTGTGCATCCAACTCGCTTGCTCACGAAGACCTAGGGCAATTTGAGGAAGCCCATCATTGGAATATACAAGCCAAGTTCTATAATGAAAAATCCCCACTAGTAAATGAAGTGACAAAATGAGAGACTCTATCATGAAGATCATGGTGCTACTTTGAAGCACAAGTGTGGTAAAAGGATAGTAACATTGTCCCTTCTCTCTTTTTCTCTCATTTTTTTTATTTGGGCCTTTTCTCTTTTTTATGGCCTCTTTTCTTTTCTTTTTCTTTTTTATTTTTCGTCCGGAGCCTCATCCCGACTTATGGGGGAATCATAGTCTCCATCATCCTTTCCTCACTTGGGACAATGCTCTAAAAATGATGATCATCACACTTTTATTTTTCTTACAACTCAAGAATTACAACTCGATACTTAGAACAAAATATGACTCTATATGAATGCCTTCGGTGGTGTACCGGGATATGTAATGATTCATAAGTGACATGTATGAAAGAATTTTGAACGGTGGCTTTGCCACAAATACGATGTCAACTAAATGATCATGCTAAGAAATATGACAATGATGGAGCGTGTCATAATAAACGGAACGGTGGAAAGTTGCATGGCAATATATCTCGGAATGGCTATGGAAATGCCATGATAGGTAGGTATGGTGGCTGTTTTGAGGAAGGTTTATGGTGGGTGTAAGATACTGGCGAAAAGTGCGCTGTATTAGAGAGGCTAGCAATGGTGGAAGGGTGAGAAAAACGTGTATAATCCATGGACTCAACATTAGTCATAAATAACTCATATACTTATTGCAAAAATATACAAGTTATCAAAGCAAAGTATTACGCGCATGCTCCTAGGGGGATAGATTGGTAGGAAAGTACCATCGCTCGTCCCCGACCGCCACTCACAAGGAAGACAATCAATACATAAATCATGCTCCGACTTCATCACATAACGGTTCACCATACGTGCATGCTACAGGAATCACAAACTTTAACACAAGTATTTCTCAAATTCACAACTACTCAACTAGCATGACTCTAATATTACCACCTTCATATCTCAAAACAATTATCAAGCATCAAACTTTTCTTAGTATTCAACACACTCAAAAGAAAGTTTTACAAATCTTGAATACCAAGCATAATATTAATTTAAGCAAATTACCATGCTATTTAAGACTCTCAAAATAATCTAAGTGAAGCATGAGAGATCAATAGTTTCTTTAAAACAAATCCACCACCGTGCTCTAAAAGATATAAGTGAAGCACTATAGCAAAACTATAAAGCTCAAAAGATATAAGTGAAGCACATAGAGCAAAATTATAAAGCTCAAAAGATATAAGTGAAGCACATAGAGTATTCTAACAAATTCCAATTCATGTATGGCTCTCTCAAAAGGTGTGTACAGCAAGGATTATTGTGGTAAACTAACAAGCAAAGACGCAAATAATACAAGACGCTCCAAGCAAAACACATATCATGTAGTGAATAAAAATATAGCTCCAAGTAAAGCTACTGATGGAAGTGGACGAAAGAGGGGATGCCTTCTGGGGCATCCCCAAGCTTTGACTTTTTGGTGTCCTTGGATTATCTTGGGGTGCCATGGGCATGCCCAAGCTTAGGCTCTTGCCACTCCTTGTTCCATAATCCATCAAAAGATTTCACCCAAAACTTGAAAACTTCACAACACAAAACTCAACAGAAATCTCATAAGTCTGCTAGCGAAAGAAAACAAAAGATCACTTCAAGGTACTGTAATATACTCATTCTTTATTTATGTTGGTGTTAAACCTACTGTATTCCAACTTCTCTATGGATTATAAACTATTTTACTAGACATAGATTCATCAAAATAAGCAAACAACACACAAAAAACAGAATCTTTCAAAAACAGAACAGTCTATAGCAATCTGTAACTAACGCAAACTTCTGGAACTCCAAAAATTCAGCAAAAATAGGAAGACCTAGGAAATTTGTTTATTGATCATAAGCAATTGGAATCACTATTTTATCACGTTCTGGTGATTTTTAACAATTGTTTTCGTGAACCGAAAGTTTCTGGAAATTACAGCAAGATCAAATAACTATTATCCAAGAAGATCCTATAGGTTTAACTTGGCACAAACACTAATTAAAACATAAAACCACATATAAACAGAAGGTAGATGGATTATTTATTCCTAAACAGAAACAAAAACAAAAACTAAAAATAAAATTGGGTTGCCTCCCAACAAGCGCTATCGTTTTACGCCCCTAGCTAGGCATAAAAGCAAGGATAGATCTAGGTATTGCCATCTTTGGTAGGCAATCCATAAGTGGCTCTCATAATAGATTCATATGGTAATTTTATCTTCTTCATAGGGAAGTGTTCCATGCCTTTATTTAATGGGAATTGGAATCTAATATTCCCTTCCTTCATATCAATAATTGCACCAATCGTTCTAAGGAAAGGTCTACCAAGAATAATAGGACATGAAGGATTGCAATCTATATCAAGAACGATAAAGTATACGGGCACATAATTCCTATATGCAACAATAATAAAATCATTAATTCTTCCCATAGGTTTCATAGTGGAATCCGCAAGGTGTAGGTTTAGAGAGCAATCATCAAAATCACGGAAATCTAGCAAATCACACAAAGTTTTGGGAATAGTGGAAACACTAGCACCCAAATCACATAAAGCATAAAATTCATGATCCTTAATCTTAATTTTAATAGTTGGTTCCCACTCATCATAAAGTTTTCTAGGGATGGAGACTTCCAACTCAAGTTTTTCCTCATAAGATTGCATCAAGGCATCAACGATATGTTTGGTAAAAGCTTTATTTTGACTATAAGCATGCGGAGAATTTAGCACGGATTGCAACAAGGAAATACAATCAATTAAAGAGCAACTTTCATAATTAAATTCCTTGAAATCCAAAATAGTGGGCTTAGCAACATCTAGGGTTCTACTTTCTTCAATCCCACTTTTATCAATTTTAGCATCATTATCTAAAAACTCCGAATTTTTAGAACGCCTTCTAAGTAAAGGTGACTCATATTCAATATCATCATTATCAAGATTCATATTACAAAACAAGGATTTGATAGGGGACACATCAATAACTTTTAGATCTTCATCTTGATTTTCATGGGAATCGGAAGAACGCGCTTTAATAAAGGCATCTTTCATAGCATGCATCCTAGCGGTTCTTTCCTTGCACTCATCAATGTAAATTCTCATGGCTTTGAGAGACTCATTGATATCATGCTTAGGAGGAATATATCTAAGCTTTAAAGAATCAACATCAAGAGAAATTCTATGAACGTTCCTAGCCAATTCATCAACCTTAAGCAATTTCTCTTCAAGCAAAGCATTAAAATTCTTTTGAGAATTCATAAAATCTTTAACACTAGTCTCAAATTCAGAGGGCATCTTATTAAAATTCCCATAAGAATTGTTGTAGGAATTTCCATAATTATTAGAGGAATTACTAGGATAAGGCCTAGGATTAAAATTTCCTCTATACGCATTGTTACCAAACTTGTTCCTACCAACAAAGTTCACATCCATAGATTCATTATTATTCTCAATAAAAGTAGACAAAGGCATATCATTAGGATCAGAAGAAACACTCCTATTAGCAAATAATTTCATAAGTTCATCCATCTTTCCACTCAAAACATTAATTTCTTCTATCGCATGCACTTTTTTATTAGTAGATCTTTCAGTGTGCCATTGAGAATAATTAACCATAATATTATCTAGGAGTTTAGTAGCATCTCCTAAAGTGATTTCCATAAAAGTGCCTCCCGCGACCGAATCTAAAAGGTTTCTAGAAGCAAAATTCAGTCCGGCATAAAAATTCTGTATAATCATCCACAAATTTAAACCATGAGTAGGGCAATTACCTATCATTAATTTCATCCTCTCCCAAGCTTGTGCAACATGTTCATGATCAAGTTGCATAAAATTCATAATATCGTTTCTAAGGGAGATGATCTTAGCGGGAGGAAAATACTTAGAGATAAAAGCATCTTTGCACTTGTTCCAAGAATCAATACTATTTTTAGGCAAAGACGAAAATCAAGCTTTAGCACGATCTCTAAGCGAAAAAGGGAATAGCTTCAATTTAACAACATCATTGTCAACATCTTTATTCTTTTGCATATCACACAAATCCATGAAGCTATTTAGATGAGTAGCGGCATCTTCACTAGGAAGGCCGGCGAATTGATCTTTCATAACAAGATTCAATAAAGCAGCATTGATTTCACAAGATTCAGTATTGGCAAGAGGATAAATCGGAGTGCTAAGGAAATCATTATTGTTGGTATTGCTAAAGTCACACAATTTGGTATTATCTTGAGCCAAAGTGACAAGCAAGCAATCCAACACACGAGCAAACAAGCAAACGAGAAAAAGGCAAACGGAAAAGAGAGGGCAAATAAAACGGCAAGGGTGAAGTGGGGTAGAGGAAAACAAGAGGCGAATGGCAAATAATGTAATGCGAGAGATAAGGGATTGTGATGGGTACTTGGTATGTTTGACTTTTGCATAGACTCCCCGGCAACGACGCCAGAAATCCTTCTTGCTACGTCTTGAGCTTGTGTTGGTTTTCCCCGAAGAGGAGAGGATGATGCAGCAGAGTAGCGTAAGTATTTCCCTCAGTTTTTGAGAACCAAGGTATCAATCCAGGAGGAGGCCACGCGCAAGTCCCTCGTACCTACACAAAGCAAATAACTCCTCGCAACCAACGCGAATAGGGGTTGTCAATCCCTTCACGGTCACTTACGAGAGTGAGATCTGATAGAGATGATAGATAATATTTTTGGTATTTTTGGTATAAAGATGCAAAGTAAAATAAAAGGCAAAGTAAAAAAAGCAAAGCAATAATAAAGCGTATATGATGAGAATAGACCCGGGGGCCATAGATTTCACTAGTGGCTTCTCTCAAGAGCATAAGTATTCTATGGTGGGTGAACGAATTACTGTTGAGCAATTGACAGAATTGAGCATAGTTATGAGAGTATCTAGGTATGATCATGTATATAGGCATCACGTCCAAGACAAGTAGACCGACTCGCCTGCATCTACTACTATTACTCCACTCATCGACCGCTATCCAAAGATGCATCTAGAGTATTAAGTTAATGAAAACAGAGTAACGCCTTAAGCAAGATGACATGATGTAGAGGAATAAATTCATACAATATGATAAATACCCCATCTTGTTATCCTCGATGGCAACAATACAATACGTGCCTTGCTGCCCCCATCATCGGGAAAGGACACCGCAAGATTGAACCCAAAGCTAAGCACTTCTCCCATTGCAAGAACTACCAATCTAGTTGGCCAAACCAAATGGATAATTCAAGAGACTTGCAAAGATAACCAATCATACATAAAAGAATTCAGAGAAGATTCAAATATTGCTCATAGATAATCTTGATCATAAACCCACAATTCATCGGTCTCAACAAACACACCGCAAAAAGAAGATTACATCGAATAGGTATCCACGAGAGAGGGGGAGAACATTGTATTGAGATCCAAAAAGAGAGAAGAAGCCATCTAGCTACTAACTATGGACCCGAAGGTCTGAAGTAAACTACTCACACTTCATCGGAGAGGCTATGATGATGGTGTAGAAGCCCTCCGTGGTGGATTCCCCTTCCGGCGGAGCTCCGGAACATGCCCCAAGATGGGATCTCGTGGATACAGAAAGTTGCGGCGGTGGAATTAGGTTTTTGGCTCCGTATTCGATCCGCCGAGTGCGTACGAGGTATATATAGGAGGAAGGAGTACGTCGGTGGAGCTTCGGGGGGCCCACGAGGTAGGGGGCGCGCCCTCCACCCTCGTGGCCGCCTCCTTCCATTCTTGACCGAGGGTCCAAGTCTCCTGGATCTTATCTGATGAGAAAATCACGTTCCCGAAGGTTTCATTCCGTTTGGACTCCGTTTGATATTCCATTTCTTCGAAACACTGAAATAGGCAAAAACAGCAATTCTGGGCTTGGCCTCCGGTTAATAGGTTAGTCCCAAAAGTAATATAAAGGTGGAAAATAAAGCCCAATATAGTCCAAAACAATAGATAATATAGCATGGAGCAATCAAAAATTATAGATACGTTGGAGACGTATCAGCCTTCGTCGGAGTGTTTTAGTTGAGCCCTGGACGGGTCGGGCTATCCTTCCGCGAAGTAGTTCAGAGTCCCTTGACGGTGTCCGGAAGCCTGGATGTCAGCTCGAAGTTCGGCTGCAAGGTGATGCTCGTTGTTTCTGCTGCTAAGGCAGTGGTGTCTATGTTGGTGCAGAGGGAAGGTTCGGCCTTGCCATTAACCGTGATGACACCGCGTGGACCGGGCCTCTTGAGCTTACGGTAGGCATAATGTGGCACCGCGTTGAATCGAGCAAATGTGGTTCGTCCGAGCAGTGCTTGATAATCACAGCGGAAGGGGACGATTTCGAAGATTAACTCTTCGATGCGGTAATTTTCTGGTGATCCGAAGACTACCTCAAGGGTAATGGAGCCTGTACATGAAAGTGCAACTATCCCTAGGTGGTTTTGGTAATTCCTAATAACATATAGCTCATTGAGCTAACATCATTCCAAGATGAATATTTCAGGAAAAGCTCAATGGATGGCATGGCATGGATGAGAAAAGTCGATCCCTCAAATTGCTAAGGATAAAAGGGTTGGATCAAGCTCAAAATCTCAAGACTCTATATTTTATATTTTAGTGATCCAAGATCACGTTGAGTCTATAGGAAAAGCCAATACTATCACGGAGGGATGAGGTGTTGCTTACTGAGTTTCTTTCTCCATAGTGCTTAGTAATATGCTCCAAAACCCTCAACTACTTTCTCATACCCACATATAACCTAAACCCAAAAGTCAAACTCGGCCCTACCGATTCTTTCTACCCGGCGCCACCGAGTTCAGATGTCATAGCCACTGCCACAAACCCTAGGCAAATCAGTCTCACCGATAGGGATCTCGGTCTCACCGAGATGGGATTGTAATCTCTCTGTTTCCCTTCGTAACGTTTCGGTCCTACCGAGATGAGCGATCGGTCCCACCGAGATTGCAATGTAAACTCTCGATTTCCCTTTCGTAACATTTCGGTCTCACCGAAAAGAGCGAATCGGTCCCACCGAGTTTACCTGACCAACTCTCTGGTTAGCTTATTACCAAAATCGGTCTCACCGAGTTTGTGTCGGTCTCAACGAGTTTGTGTAATCGGTCTCACCGAGATTACGTTATGCCCTAACCCTAACCACATCGGTCCTACCGAGTTGCATGTTGGTCCCACCGAAAATCCTAACGGTCACTAGATTTGCTGAATCGGTCCGACCGAGTTTATCAATTCGGTCCCACCGAGTTTGGCAAGTTGTGTGTAATGGTTAGATTTTGTGTGGAGGCTATATATAACCCTCCACCTCCTCTTCATTCGTGGAGAGAGCCATCAGAACAAACCTACACTTCCAACTTGTCATTTCGAGAAGGAACCACCTACTCATGTGTTGAGGCCAAGATATTACATTCCTACCATATGAATCTTGATCTCTAGCCTTCCCCAAGTTGCTTTCCACTCAAATCTTCTTTCCACCAAATCCAAATCATGTGAGAGAGAGTTGAGTGTTGGGGAGACTATTATTTGAAGCACAAGAGCAAGGAGTTCATCATCAACACACCATTTGTTACTTCTTGGAGAGTGGTGTCACCTAGATTGGATAGGTGTCACTTGGGAGCCTCCGACAAGATTGTGGAGTTGAACCAAGGAGTTTGTAAGGGCAAGGAGATCGCCTACTTCGTCAAGATCTACCGCCAGTGAGGCAAGTCCTTCGTGGGCGACGACCATGGTGGGATAGACAAGGTTGCTTCTTCGTGGACCCTTCGTGGGTGGAGCCCTCCGTGGACTCGCGCAACCGTTACCCTTCGTGGGTTGAAGTCTCCATCAACGTGGATGTACGATAGCACCACCAATCGGAACCACGACAAAAACATCCGTGTCTCCAATTGCGTTTGAATTCTCCAAACCCTTCCCTTTACATTCTTGCAAGTTGCATGCTTTACTTTCCGCTGCTCATATACTCTTTGCATGCTTGCTTGAATTGTGCTAAGATTGCTTGACTTTTGCTAAGATAGCTAAAATCTGCCAAAGACTAAAATTGGGAAAAGGATAAGTTTTATTTGGTCAAGTATTCTTATCACACCCCCCTCTCTAGTCATACTTTAGATCCTACAAGTGGTATCAGAGCTTTGGTCTCCATTTGCTTTGATTTCCATAGCTTTTGGTGGTCATAGCCTTGGTTTCACAACCTAGGAGAGTATGGCGTCTAGCGAGGGAAATTATCACCGTAGAGGTCCTTACTTTGATGGTACTAATTTTGCTAGTTGGAAGCATAAGATGAAAATGCATATTCTTGGACATAACCTGCCGTTTGGGCTATTGTGTGTATTGGCTTGCAAGGTGAATTCTTTGATGGGAGAGAACCGAACCGTGAAGCTAGTGCGGAAGAGTTGAAGATGCTGCAATACAACGCTCAAGCTTGCGATATCCTCTTCAACGGATTATGCCCCAAAGAATTCAACAAAATCAGCCGTCTTGAGAATGCAAAGGAAATTTGGGATACTTTGATTGATATGCATGAAGGTACCGAATCCGTAAAGGAATCCAAGTTGGATGTGCTCCAAAGTCAACTTGACAAGTTCAAAATGAAGGATGGTGAAGGTGTCGCTGAAATGTACTCTAGGCTTGCTCTTATCACAAATGAGATTGCCGGCTTAGGAAGTGAAGAGATGACCGACAAATTCATCATCAAGAAGATCCTAAGAGCTTTGGATGGAAAATATGATATCGTGTGCACATTGATCCAAATGATGTCCAATTACAAAGATCTCAAGCCAACGGAAGTCATTGGAAGAATTGTTGCTCATGAAATGTCGCTCAAGGATAAGGAGGAACTTCACAACAAGTCAAGTGGTGCTTACAAAGCCTCATGTGAAGCCCCCACGTCATCAAGTGAGAAACAAACCTTCAATGAAGAATTGAGCTTAATGGTGAAGAACTTCAACAAATTCTACAAGAGTAGAAGCAAAGAGAGAAGCTCCAAGTCAAGGTCCTACAATGACAAAAGATCTTCTAGTCGGGAGCGTAATTGCTACAATTGTGGAAGACCGGACACTATTCCAATGAGTGTACGGCACCCTACAAAAGAAGAGAAGATTCTCCAAAAAGAAGAAGTAGAAGAGAAGAATCACCACCAAGAGAGAGAAGGAGTAGAGATGGTCGTTATGAATGAAGACCCTCACGGAGAAGCAAGGATTCGGAAAGGAAGGACAAGTCATCAAGGAGCTACACAAAACGAAGACATCAAGCTCATGTTGGTGAATGGGTTTCCGGCTCCGACTCCGACGATCACTCCGAGAGAAGCTATCACTCCGACTCCGAATATACTCAAGATGAAGGTGTTGCCGGTCTAGCACTTGTGTCAAACAACTCCTATGACATATTTGATTCACAAAATGAAGGAATTGGAAGATGCTTCATGGCCAAAGGCCCAAAGGTAACACACCCCGAGTATGTTGATTTCAATAGTGATGAAGATGACTTGCTAGGTGATGATGATTTACTTGTTGACAACTCTAGTGATGAATACTATGATGAAACGTCAATTAATCATGCTAATCAAGATAAAACGAATTACAATGATAAGGAGAAGATTGAGCTTCTAACTAAAGAACTAAACACTCTTAAGTTAGCTCATGAAACTATCTTAGAAGATCATCGAGAACTTTTAAGGACTCATGAGAAGTTATGCTTTGAAAAGCTCAATCTTGAGCAAGAGCATGAGTTCTTAAAGGCAATCAATGATGATCTTTGTAAGAAAAGTTCTTCTTACATTGCCAAGCGTTTACTCTTATCTACTTACATGCCTCAAGTCAAGTCCACTAACAAAAACAAGAAGGATTCTTCCTCTAGTAGTAACAATAATCATGCTAAATCAAATGTTGTTGCTTCTAGTAGTTCTCTTGATTCCACTAATGATTCTCTTAGCCAAGTTACACTTGAGCAAGAAAATATCTTATTGAAGGGAATTATAGAGAAAGGTGTTTACAAGAGCCTTGCCGGGAGTAAGCAATTTGAGGAAATTGTACGCAAGCAAGGAAGGCACCGGAAGAATCAAGGTGTTAGTTTTGAACGAAAGTTCAATGCCAATGGAGTTGAGTGGGAAGAAGATCAATATCCCAAGATGAAGTTTGTTCCTCAACAAGAGAAGTATGATCCTACTTCCTTCAAAGGAACACAAGCTCAAGATGATCTTCCACCGCAAGACCACAAGCAAAAAGGCAAGGACAAGCTTCAAGAGGAGATTGATGCATTTGAAGAAGCTCCCAAGGCCTTGGTCAAGTGGGTTCCCAAGACTACGACAAGTTCTACTTCATCAAGTACGACTACAAATCCAAGGATTCCCATAAAGATGATGTGGATCCCGAAGAAGAAGAACTAGAGAGTTCATGAGGGTGACTCCGCCAACATATTTCACTCATATCATTTTGGCAACAACAAGTGCAATCAACCTCCACATCTTGCACTAGTTCAAGGAGTCACATAGCCTCTTGTTGGTAAGACAAGGGACAAGGTAACCTAATGCTTTCATAGACATCATCTTATGTGTGCATCACTCTATGTCTATGGATATCCTTGTTTGTTCCTTGTGAGACTAACCCGTGTAGGTATTGAAAGTGCAACTCACTCCAAAAGGATTGCTCCAAACGATCTTCATCAACATTGAGCATCCACATCTTCAACACCTACATGAAGTCATCATCGACAAAACCCAAGGTTAGTTCATCCCTCTAAGGGGGGATCTCACATCTAGGGGAGCTTTACTCTAAAGAATTGAGCTAAAGCAACTCTAATGGTGTGAACACAACAATGCATTATGTAAAAGTGGTAACCCCACTTGAGCTTAAACGATGAGTATGACCTACGATCAAATGTTCTCATTTGACTCCTAAGTAAATATACTCATATATAGATGACCTAGTCATCGCCAATTGTTTGATAGATGCTAGAATTGTTTGTGCATGCTTTGTCACATATTTCATTTGTCATTTTATTGTGTGAGCATGTTGGTTGCATATTTTACTCATTCGAGGACATCCACTTGTGGTTTTGATTGATTGGTTTCTTTTTCTTTGGCCAAGTGGATGGACAAGAATGCCTAAGAACCTTCTCTAGCTATCTATGCTCTTCTCGTCTCAAACTCTATTCATGCTACATCACAAAATTTGATCAAGTCGATTCGAACCACTCTGTGTGAGGAGCACTTTGAGTCCCCGATTTGTCATAGACTTAAACTTCCAAAACTTCTTTGTGCGTTTGGTCCGACCGATTCCTCCATTTCGGTCATACCGAGATCACTAAGTCGATCTAGGTTTTCAATCTCGGTGCAACCGATTTGAACTTTTCGGTCACACCGAGTTGTTGAATGTCAATAGTTATGCATCTCGGTGCCACCGAAGTTGTTCCACTTTGGTCACACCGGCTGTGGTCGGGCTATATATACTCACGGAAAATTTTTGAAACTTTCTCCAAACTCCTTCGCCAGCGCATAGCTCGCTCTCGCCTCCGTGGTCTCTGGATCATCCTCCTCGCCGCCACCGCCTCGTCATTTGGTCTCCGCCGTCAACGGAATTCAACCCCGCCGTTGCCGCCATAGCGAGTTCATCGCCGATCTAGGGTATGGACTTGGTCACAGTGCTATCCCCGTCCGATTCCTAGCACATTGTGTTCATCATGATTCTTGCCACGATTGAAACTACTCTATCCAGTCAAAACAATCCATAGTTTAGAGATGAATTGAAAATTTAGGGTTAGGTTTCCGTCAAAACCATCTCGGACCCACCGAGTTGCAGAACTCGGTTCCACCGATTCGGCTAAGGCCATTGCACATGTGGTTCTCGGTCTGACCGAGAATTGCAAATCGTTGTGATCGAGTTCAGGACTTTGTGAAACCCTAGCAGTCTCGGTGCCACCGAACTATGACTCGGTCGACCGAAGTTCACTAGTTTAGGTTCCAAAAGCTGCTTCGGTATCACCGAGTTTGCAAATCGGTTGATCCGAAATGCTTTCAGGAAAACTAAAACTAAGTTTTTGACTCATTCTTTTGCAAAAATCTCTGTATTTTGTGATGCTCATCCACTCTATCTCATCTATATCTATTCACAGGGTCTGCAGTCAGTGTTTACAACATGTTTGATCAGAGTGACAGCCAGAACAAGTCAGAGGAGCAGATTCAGATGAGTGAGAGCACTAGTCCCTCTAGCAGCTCAGATGAGGGTAGCAGAAGCACCCCAAGCAACTTGCCCAAAGCTGCCACCAGGACAAGGAAGAATAAAACCTCAGAATCTGAGGATGAAGAGTATGTGGCAGTAGAGGATGAGGCCATTTCCAAGAAAAAGGTGTTCAAGAAGGAGTATAGCTCAGCTGCAGTTAAGCCAGGTCTGAAGACCAAAAGGCCAGTAGGAAGACAACCCATGTCTAAAGCTAGAGCCTCCACTCAAGCATCTTTGGAATCTCAACCCAAAGAGGCTGCTGCAGAAGGGAAGAAGAGAAAGGAAAGGGTCAAGAAGACCATGGCCAGAGTTATTGGAAAGCCTTCCATGATGGAAGAGGAGGAAGAAGAAGAGGTTGTTGCACCAGCACCCAAGGCTCAGAAACTTATGAGTGATGCTATTAGGTCAGGGGCTGCATCATCAAAGCCCAAAGAAGCACCCAAAGCTGCCTCCAATCCAAAGATTGCACCAAAGAGGAATACCAAAAACATATCTGCTGCTGAGAAGAACAAGGCCCCAGTGCTTGAGACTGTTGCTGAAGAAGAAGAAGATGAAGAGCATATCCTGAGAAAGTTGAAGCCAAAGATTCCAGACCACAATGATGCTCATCCTGTGGCTGAGAACATGAAGATCAGAGAGACTGTGGTTGAGGCTATGGAGAGATTCAGATCCATATGCCACTGGAAGGAGGACTGCTGTTGATTACGGTGTTCCACACAAAGGAACAGCAGGACTTCTATGAGACAATCTTGTTGGACAAGAAGCCTATAGTGTGTGACATGAGGTGGGTCGACTGGACCTACATAAAGGAGAATGAGGAATACTATCCTGGTGTGTATGACAGTTTCAGTGCTTGTGGAGTTGCAGACTTTGTTGGGCGAGAAGCTCACAAAGTGGAATGAGGAGCTCATAATGCAATTCTACTCCACGTACCCACTTCTATCCAGATGGCGAGGATAGTATGGATGTCTCAAGGTACAAGGTACCAATCAACTGTTGAGGAATGGGCCAATCTGATCAATGCACCTAAGGAGGAAGAGGATGACTTGGATGTCTATGCCAAGAAAAGATGGATCACAACACTATGGCACGTATGTACAAAGAGATTCACAAGCGAGATCTTGAGACTAACCAGTTTGGATCAGTGAAACACTTGCTGTCAGGTCTGCCTACAATCAATTGGATCCTCAGGCACACTCTCTTGCCCAAGTCTGGTGATCATAGAATGATCAGAGGCCATGCAATAAACTTGCTACATATATTTGATGCGCCACAGAAGTTCAAGGTCATGAGCCTTATAGTTGAGACTATCAAAAGGACAGTGGCGACGGAAAGAAGTTGTGGATAT
The DNA here is from genome assembly GCA_021605145.1 of Aegilops bicornis. Lineage (NCBI taxonomy): Eukaryota > Viridiplantae > Streptophyta > Magnoliopsida > Poales > Poaceae > Aegilops > Aegilops bicornis. The sequence continues at coordinate 216,287,586 of CM038675.1, forward strand.
GCCCCACAGATCCAGGAGCTGATAAACTCCAAGATGGGCACAGGCACATACCTGTTGGATAAGGAGCACATGCCTATCTATCCAGACTTCGAGGACAACCAACTGGTTATGGATGAAGATGAACCATCCTCGGTGCAAGCACAAGCCAAAAAGGAGAAGGCAAGGGCAGAGAAGGCTTCCAAGATGCCAACAATGGAAGAGGCATCTCAGTACCTTCTGGAGCAAAAAAATCAACTTGGCTACTTGATTGCATCCACTCTAAGGATTGAGAAGGGGTTGGCCACCTTGACTCGAAAACAGGAGAGCTTGGAGAGGATCATGGAGCAGAAGTTCTATGACATGGATATAAAGGTAACTGAGATCCAGTCTGTTATTGTGCAGCTTCAGGATGACATGCAGGAGAGGAAGGGCAAGAAAACCACAGATGCATTTGCCAGAGTGCCTAGAGCTCACAGATCAGCTGCAGTGCCAGTGACAGATACCAGAGCCACTTCATCTACACCAGCTACAGCTTCAGTGCCACCAGCTCCAGCACCTACTCCACCAGCTCCATCTACATCAACAGATGCTTTCGTCCTTGGCGTCCTGTCTACACCACCACCTGAAGATCAAGCCTGAGAGTCGATTTAGTGCTATGCATTTTCTATGAACTTTTTGGTAACTTGTTGCCAAAGGGGGAGAAAAATGTATAGATCATAGGATTCGAGAGAGAGTGTTGCTTTTTATTCTCTCTTGCTTTGGTGGTTGAACTTTATTTGCTTGTTTGAGATACATTATGTCTGTGTGATACCTGGATGATCATGTGTTTGATCATATGCTACATTTACGCTTGTTAGATGACATTATCTCGTTTATCTCTATATGATCATTCACTTTGCTTGGTGATGAATGCATGTATTTAATCATTATCATTTTGAGCGCTCCACCAAGATGTATGTGACATGGAAGAGTTACCCATGAGCCTAACTCCTTGTGCATTTGCAGTCAAAGCAAATCTTAAACTATGCACAAATTTAGGGGAGCTCTTGCTTATCACATACTTCTCAAAGCGACAATGTTTTCCTTTATTATTATCATTTGTCGAAGCTTTGATCTATATTTTGTCATCAATTACCAAAAGGGGAGATTGAAAGTGCAACTATACCTAGGTGGTTTTGGTAATTCCTAACAACATATAGCTCATTGAGCTAACATCATTCCAAGATGAATATTTCAGGAAAAGCTCAATGGATGGCATGGCATGGATGAGAAAAGTTGATCCCTCAAATTGCTAAGGATAAAAGGGTTGGCTCAAGCTCAAAAGCTCAAGACTCTACATTTTATATTTTAGTGATCCAAGATCACATTGAGTTTATAGGAAAAGCCAATACTATCAAGGAGGGATGAGGTGTTGCTTAATGAGTTTCTTGCTCCATAGTGCTTAGTGATATGCTCCAAAACCCTCAACTACTTTCTCATACCCACATATGACCTAAACCCAGAAGTCAAACTCGGCCCTACCGATTCTTTCTACCCGGCGCCACCGAGTTCAGATGTCATAGCCACTGCCACAAACCCTAGGCAAATCGGTCTCACCGATAGGGATCTCGGTCTCACCGAGATAGGATTGTAATCTCTCTGTTTCCCTTCGTAACGTTTCGGTCCTACCGAGATGAGCGATCGGTCCCACCGAGATTGCAATGTAACTCTCTGTTTCCCTTTCGTAACATTTCGGTCTCACCGAAAAGAGCGAATCGGTCCCACCGAGTTTACCTGGCCAACTCTCTGGTTAGCTTATTACCAAAATCGGTCTCACCGAGATTAAGTTATGCCCTAACCCTCACCACATTGGTCCTATCGAGTTGCATGTCGGTCCCACCGAAAATCCTAACGGTCACTAGATTTGCTGAATCGGTCCGACCGAGTTTATCAATTCGGTCCCACCGAGTTTGGCAAGTTGTGTGTAACGGTTAGATTTTGTGTGGAGGCTATATATACCCCTCCACCTCCTCTTCATTCATGGAGAGAGCCATCGAACAAACCTACACTTCCAACTTGCTTTGTTTCGAGAAGGAACCACCTACTCATGTGTTGAGGCCAAGATATTCCATTCCTACCATATGAATCTTGATCTCTAGCCTTCCCCAAGTTGCTTTCCACTCAAATATTATTTCCACCAAATCCAAATCCTGTGAGAGAGAGTTGAGTGTTGGGGAGACTATCATTTGAAGCACAAGAGCAAGGAGTTCATCATCAACACACCATTTGTTACTTCTTGGAGAGTGGTGTCTCCTAGATTGGCTAGGTGTCACTTGGGAGCCTTCGACAAGATTGTGGAGTTGAACCAAGGAGTTTGTAAGGGCAAGGAGATCGCCTACTTCGTGAAGATCTACCGCTAGTGAGGCAAGTCCTTCGTGGGCGACGGCCATGGTGGGATAGACAAGGTTGCTTCTTCGTGGACCCTTTGTGGGTGGAGCCCTCCGTGGACTCGCGCAACAGTTACCCTTCGTGGGTTGAAGTCTCCATCAACGTGGATGTACGATAGCACCATCTATCGGAACCATGACAAAAACATCCGTGTCTCCAATTGCGTTTGAATTCTCCAAACCCTTCCCTTTACATTCTTGCAAGTTGCATGCTTTACTTTCCGTTGCTCATATACTCTTTGCATGCTTGCTTGAATTGTGTTAAGATTACTTGACTTGTGCTAAGATAGCTAAAATCTGGCAAAGACTAAAATTGGGAAAAGGATAAGTTTTTATTTGGTCAAGTAGTCTAATCACCCCCCTCTCTAGACATACTTTTGATCCTACAGTACAGCTAACCTCCACACCTGGTATAATGCCTCTAAAAGCGGCTTGGGTGGGCTTGATCGCCGCATGATCGATGCCCATCTTGCGCACTATGTCCTGGTAAAGCGGATTTAGACTGATGCCTCCGTCCATAAGGACTCGAGTGAGGTGGAACTCGTCTATTATTGGGTCGAGGACTAGTGCGGCTGGATTGCCCTGATCGGCGTTAACCGGATGATCCGCGCGGTTGAAGGTGACCAACCCTATTTTATATTGTGGGACGACTGGTTCCGTTGAGTCGCCATCCCTAAGGATGCATATCCGGTCCGAGTTGGTAATTTGGGTGGTATTTACCACATTCACCGATTGAATATGTGGGGGAAATTTCTTTTGCCCTCCTGTGTTTGGTTGTCTGGGCTCTTCGTCGCTATCGTCGCTTTGAGATCCCCCTTTGTTTTTGGCGCCTGCCCTGCCGGCTTGTTTGAAGATCCAGCATTCTCTGTTGGTATGGGTGGCTGGCGTTTCTGGGGTGCCATGAATTTGGCATTGGCGATCGAGTATGCGGTCCAGACTGGTTGAACCCGGATTTTTATTTTTGGGTGGCCCTTTCCGCTGACCGGACTTTGAGCCCATGAACCCGGCATTAACTGTTGTATTTTCACCGTTTTCACCATATTTGCGGCGCTTGTGTTTGTTGCGTCGTGGTTTGCCGTTGCTATCCCTGGCTTCTGATATGCCAGGTTTGCTTGCTGTGTTGGTACTACGAGCCAACCAGCTATCTTCGCATATAAAAAGCGGGTCATAAGTGTCGTGAGGGCTGCCATGGATTTTGGCTTCTCTTAGCCGAGGTCTTAGGCGAGCCATTAAATCACGGATATTATGCTTAAATGCCGCTAAGGCCTCTGCATCCGGACGATCGACTATTTGGTTCTTCTTGGTTAGGCACCGGGTCCGAAATTTCTGGCCGATTCCCAGCTCTTGAGTTATATGACTTAAATTGTCAGCGTCCGGCGGTCGCACATAAGTGCCCTGGAAATTGTCCAGGAATGCCTCTGCCAGGCTCTCCCAACTTCAGATGGAGTTTGCCGGCAAGCTATTGAGCCAATGCCGAGCCGGCCCTTTGAGTTTTAGCGGGAGATATTTGATGGCATGTAGGTCGTCCCCGTGGGCCATGTGAATGTGGAGGAAGAAGTCTTCTATCCATACCGCGGGGTCTGTAGTACCATCGTATGATTCAATGTTTACGGGTTTAAACCCTTCTGGGAATTCGTGATCCATTACTTCATTAGTGAAGCATAGGGGGTGTGCGGCGCCTCTGTGCCGGGCTATATCACGACGCAGCTCAGACGAGTCTTGTCTGCCATGTTCGGCTCGGTCGGATCTGCTTTTAGTGTATCTAGCGTGACGATCATCGTCGCGTGTTGGTGCGCGCCCCCATGATCCATAGATCGATCTTGCATGTTTTGCCCTGCTTTCCAATATATCTCGCAAGTCCCGCATGTTGCCCCGGGCCTTGGTATTTGAGTGGCGGCGGGGTGCAGGCTGAACTTCAGGCTGAAACGCCTCTCTGTCTCGGCCACGAGGTGGCCGGTCCGCCGCATCATATGCTGATGATGTAGGTTTCAATGCCTCCTCCTCGAGCCGGGGTAGCAACATGCGCTTTGGGTAACTCTTGGAGGGGCGTTCGAGTTCGTATTCCTCGGTCGCAAGGACTTCGGTCCATCTGTCTGCTAGCAAATCTTGATCAGCTCAAAGCTGTTGTTGCTTTTTCTTCAGGCTATTTGTTGTGGCTATAAGCCGGCGCTTGAAGCGCTCCTGCTCGACAGGATCCTCAGGCACGATAAATTCTTCGTCGCCGAGGCTCGCCTCGTCTTCTGAGAGAGGCATGTAATTGTCATCCTCTGCTTCTTCATCTGCTGCCCGTTCTGGAGGGCTAGCTTGTTCATCCTCCCGCTCTAAATCTTGCTGGAGGGGATTGTCGTCGTCTTCGGCACTATCCGGAGTGTTATTGTCTCTTGTGCCGGTATCACTACTTTTGCTATGGCGGGACTTAGAGCGGCGCCGCTGACGTCGGCGCTTGGGTTGCTTCTTTGAGGGGTCATCCTCCGCTGTCTTATCGCCATTGCCTTCTTTGGGGGTATCCACCATGTATATATCATATGATGAGGTGGCGGTCCAGTATACGTGGCGGTGGTTCCAATCCGTCTCCTGCATCGTCGTCCATACCGTCGATGTCTTCGGAGTCGAAGTCGAGCATGTCAGTTAAATCGTCGACAGTGGCTACTAAGTGGGTGGTGGGTGGGGAGCGAATTTCTTCGCCGTTCGCATCCCATTCTGGCCGGACATAGTTCGGCCAAGGTTCTCCTGACAAGGAGAGGGACCTTAATGAATTAAGCACGTCACCGAAAGGCGAGTGCTGAAAGATATCCGCGGAGGTAAACTCCATGACCGGCGCCTAATCGGATTCGATAGGCACGGACGTAGGCGGCTCGAAGTCCGTGGCCGGAGATGAATCCAGTGGTTCGGCCACATGGCTCTCGTAAGGGGTGAAGTCAGTATTCGGCTCTATCGCCACTGAGAGTGCGGCCTCCACGGCGGGGTCTATCCACCCGTCCTCGGATGGCGCAATTTGCTTCAGATTAACGGCCAGAGTAGCTGCAGGTGTGATCTCCCGAACACTGTCCGGCGGCAGAGCTAAATCATGCTCGTCGTGATAGTGCGGCGCACCTGACATGGGCTCGAATCCGTCGAAGATCAAATCTCCGCGGATGTCTGTAGTGTAGTTCAAGTTTCCGAACCTGACCTGGTGGCCAGGGGCGTAGCTCTCGATCTGCTCCAGATGGCCAAGCGAGTTAGCCCGCAGTGCGAAGCCGACGAATACGAAGATCTGTCCGGGGAGGAAAACCTCACCCTGGACCGTATCGTTACCGATGATCGAAGGAGCCATCAAGCCTTATGGTGACAGCACAGTGGAACTCTCAATGAAAGCACCAATGTCGGTGTCAAAACCGGCAGATCTCGGGTAGGGGTCCCGAACTGCAAGGCCTAAGGAGGATCGTAAGAGGAGGCGGGGACACGATGTTTACCTGTGTTCGGGCCCTCTCGATGGAGGTAATACCCTACTTCCTGCTTGATTGATCTTGATGATGTGAGTATTACAAGAGTTGATCTACCACGAGATCGTAGAGGCTAAACCCTAGAAGCTAGCCTATGGTATGATTGTTGTTGTCCTACGGACTAAACCCTCCGGTTTATATAGACACCGGAGGGGGTTAGGGTTACACAGAGTCGGTTACAAGGGAGGAGATCTACGTATCCGTAGTGCCAAGCTTGACTTCCACGCCAAGGAGAGTCCCATCCGGACACGGGACGAAGTCTTCAATCTTGTATCTTCATAGTCCAACAGTCCGGCCAAAGGATATAGTCCGGCTATCTAGAGACCCCCTAATCCAGGACTCCCTCAACAACTCATCATACAGCAGCAGCAGTGTGCAATTCATCATATACCAACAGCAGCTCATAGCAAATTCATCATATAGCAGCAGCAGGAGCATCTCATAGCAATTCATCATATAGCAGCAGCAGGAGTAGCTCATAGCAATTCATCATATAGCAGCAGCAGGAGCAGCTCATAGCAATTCATCATATAGCATCAGCAGGAGCAGCTCATAGCAATTCATCATACAGCAGCAGCACGAGCAACTTGTAGCAACTCATCATATAGCAGCAGCGACAGCTCATAGCAATTCATCATATAGCAGCAGCAGCAGCTCATAGCAATTCATCATATAGCAGCAGCAACTCATAGAAATTCATCATATAGCAATAGTAGGAGCAGCTCATAGCAATGCATCATATAGGAGCAGCTCATAGCAATGCATCATATAGCAGCAGCAGAAGCAGCTCATAGCAATTCATCGTATAGTGGATCAGAATGAAAATTTGGCAAAAAATCAGAGGAGATCCTCACCTTGTTGGATGATCTCATCCTTCAACAAAGACCTCAAGGCCATGGCACGGGAGGTGGGGAGGGAATAAGGTGCCTTACGCCGCGATGTGGCATCAGAAGTTGTGCGGCGCTCACGGAGTAGTGCGTTGGACGAACCACAGTGGAGCAGCTGCCGGAGACCATGAGGATGAGGGGCGGCACCAGAGGGAGGAGCAGCCAGGGAGATTTGCCCCTATCCGCCAACCATGTAGCCTAGCTGGACAGAGCATCGTCGAGGACCAGGCCAGATGGGACCAGTGGCGACGGCTTGCTGGAGGAACCCTAGTGTTGCAGGCAGGGAATCGAGGTAGAGGGAAAGGGGAGAGGAGATGCAAGCGGGCAGGGCAATGAACGCTTGCGTGTTTGTTTTTACTTGAGGGTGAGGTGTGACGCGGGCATCAGCAGTTGCATTTTGAGTTTAATATAGGCGGAACAACGAGTCATTTCACTATTCCCTTCCCTTCAATTTTTAGTGAGGTTCTACCTGAAACACCCCCCTCCAAAGCGAAATTAGTTAAGCCCAAGCCCATAACTCAAAAATGACTTCTTTACATCTTTTATGGCTTATTTTGACAATAAGCCTTGAAAAGGCGGAATAGAACTGGCCCTTAACCTGCAATTCAATTGTGCGTGCAATGATGAATCACTCCTGCCTGCTATAGTATACATTTAGGCATCATCATAAATGGCGTAACCTAATACATGTGCATTCCATTGTAGAATCTGGAATATGCAATGTTTATGTTAGTTCATACGTTACACATGATGTTTAAATGCCCCTTCAATCTGGCCAGTCAAGTGATGGTCTTTAAGCCTCCTTTGCTTCTTTTCTTGATATGTAAGATTTGCTCACACATCTGTTCAATTGCTTGTTTGCATCAGCCAGCCATACTAGGACTGTTTGCTTTGATTACTTGTTGTTCTTGACCTAACACTCTAACAGAGCTTGTCAACGATTTAAACACTAAGGGCTGCTGTAGTGGGGCCTTTTCTAACTCATAGCTGACATAAAGGTTTGGTTGTACACTAAAGTAGGCTCTCCAAGAGTACCTGGAGATCCAGTTCGAAGGTATGCCTAGTTTTTACATAGTGCACACATAGTAAATGCTCATTTCATTGTGTGCAAGTGCAAGAGATGCGGCATGTTTCATTATGTGGTGTTGTTTTGTTATAATCTCATCCTTTTGTGTTCACAGACTAGAAAGTATGCATATTTATCTTCCAAGGAGACGAGTAACTAGTTTGTGTCACCTTGCGTAGGGGGTGCAATGAAGATAAGATTGAGGATTTTCAAGTACAAGATGTTAGGAAGGAGCCTTGCAAGAGAAGTAGGAGCATACTGAGCCTCTTCAACCTGTTAAGGTAAGTCACTGTATCCAACTCAACAGTTCAATTCCTTGTTTGTTTCAGGCATAGTTAATTATCTATTTTCAATTGCTTTATTTGTCCTTAGTTAATGAGATGCCCAAAGAATGATGCCTGATGTTGGGTACTTGTATAACTATTAGTTGACATAACTAAAGGCCTTACCATTTAATTACTCTGCTGAAGTGTGCCTGAAGCTTTGAAGTCTATTAACCAACTATTATTGAATGATGCTCACAATCTAGTTTATACTAGGCCAATGATTGCATAGTTTTGCTTGCTGTAGTATGTTTGTATGAAATCCTCTGTTGTTCATTATGCTCCCTAAGACTTTAATTGAGCTACAGAATGGCCAACTGCTTGCTTACTTCTACGCAACGTGTTGTCTAAATTTGTAACTTGTTTGTGTTTTGGATTGGGCCCCAACATCATGCTCCTCTGGTGAGCTAAGAGAGATTTTTGTATGCAGGCTGCACAAACTACCTTTTTTATAATTTTTAAAATATCACATGCTTATGCTTCATGACGTGTAACATTATTGTTAGTCTTGTTTTGCCATGTACAAAATAGTCTGTCTTGCTCGCTTCACTGTTGTAACTATATTTTTGCCCTAGTCATGTGTACTTACGTAAACATTTCGGGATGAAGTGACATCAACACAAAGATCTCATGCGGCGAAGCGGCATGGCCGTTACCGAATGATTATGGATTGGAATTGGAATATGCTGATGTTCTCGAGCATCAACTAGAGGTGGCAAGACAACGTATACGTGATTCTGAATGTACAATCAACAAGTTGAGACTGGACATGCAGGTATTAGATGCAGGAGTCAAAAAATGAAACAAGACACTGAGGTACAACGAAGGAATTGGAGATTTTGTAGACTGAAATTTCTGCTATCTAAATCCGGCCAATCCTATTTTCTGAAGATATTATAGTTCAAATGGTAAGTTATGTTGATGCGCGTCCATGATTTATGAGTTGTATTTGCCCAGTGTATGTAATTTGTTGTTTGTGTATGCTTTATTATCATTGATGTCGAACCATAATGCCTAGTGGGTATAATCGGCTGTAATTTCTTTATTGTATAGTGTAAGATTATTCTACGTTTCTATGCCTTAGTCTCTTTATTGTATAGTGTATGTTTTTTAGAGGTGATAGTATAGAGTAGGATAATTCTTTGAATATGCTATATCATTCAAACGGGGGCCAACTCACCCAAACGTTGTAGTGACCATGGCCCTCCACAGGTCGTACGTTCCATGGGCCATCTACGGGACGGACGATCCCTCGCCTTCTGTGGCCGTCGGATTCGTGGGCCTTCTATGGGCTGTCGGATCCGTGGGCCTTCTATCGGCTGTCGGATCCATGGGCCTTCCATGGGCCAGCGGATCCATGGGCCTTCTATGGGCCGTCGGGTCAATGGGCCTTCTGTGGGCCGTCGGGTCAATGGGCCTTCTACGGGCTGTCTCATCTATGGGCCTTGTACGGGCCGTATAAGGGGCCGTAAACGGGCTAGAGTGGAAATCGTACATTTTATGGGCTGATCATAACGGGCCGTTAAACGGCCGTATTTGACGATGCTATGAAAATGGCCCAACAGATTAACGGGCCACAAACGGGCCGACTGTATCCACGGGCTGAATTTGGCCCACAAGCAGAAAAGGCATGTAACGGGCCGTAAGTAAACGAATGTTGGAAATGAGCCCAAGAATAAATGGGCCCTGAGAAGGCCGAAAGATAACATGGGCTGGAAACGGCCCAACGGTATAATGGACCGTTAATGGGTATAAAGTGATACACTGTTCATCAGGGGTCAGTTTTACCACGGGCCGTTAACGGGCCGAGGGTTACTAAGGGCCTCAGATGGGCCAAAAGACGTCATGGGCCATACATGGTCCGAAAGTTAAATGGGCTGGAATTATATTTGACGGCCCAGATGACGCTACTGGACCTAATTCGGATAGGCCGTAAACGGGCCCTAGGTTAGCGGGCTGTAAATGGGCTATATGCGAACAAGCCATTAACAGGCTTGCCGTGGGCCAGCCCGCCACCTTTTGACCAAGTCAAACGGGCCGGCCTTTTCACAGGAATGGGCCTCTATTGGGCCGTGCCACATGTCGACGTATCATAGGTGCTTTGGGTCCAATGAGTGGATGGCATCTGTCCCAACGGTGAGCCGACACGTGTTTGCTCCAGCCAATGATGATTTTACATGTGGAAAATCCCCATTGGTCGGGGCTGTTAACGGGTTATCGGATCCAAAACCAGACCCGATAGCTTAACGGCGTTCCATTATGGTGGATGCCACGTGTCGGTACCCTTGACGAAAGCACTTCTGTGACGCGCGATTTATCATCATGGAAGTGGACACTTTCGTGATGATAATTTTGGTAATGTCATGGAACACTTCTACGACAAAGATAGGTATGACTATCTTGATTCTGTCATAAATTTGTCATGGATGTACATGCATGACAAAAAACGCGACCTACTGTGACAAACACGTATCATCACGGAAGTGTATTTTTTTGTACTGTCAGTGTTGACGTGAATGATATCAATATCTTCCTTCATGACATGATCTCTGAGAAAATGATGACGAATTTCAATGTGCTTTGTCTTTGAGTGTTGAACTGGGTTGTTGGCAATCTTGATAGCGCTTTCATTGTCGCAGTAAAGTGGTACTCGCTTCAGATGAATGCCATAGTCCTTGAGCGTTTGCTTCATCCATAGAAGCTGAGCGCAGCAAGATCGAGCAGCAATGTATTAAGATTCAGCAATGGAGAGAGATACATAGTTCTGCTTCTTTGAAGACCAACAGACAAGTGATCGTCCCAGAAAGTGACATATGTCTGATGTAGACTTGCGATCCACCTTGTCACCAGCATAATCAGCATCCGAGAATCCAACTAGATCAAACTCCGAGCCCTTTGGATACCATAATCCTAGTGTTGGGGTGTAAGCCAAATATCGAAGAATTTGCTTCACAGCTAAGTGATGTGATTCCTTTGGTGCCGCTTGGATCAGGCACACATGCAAACACTAAGCATGATATCTGGCCTAGATGCACATAAATAAAGTAAAGAACCAATAATGGAGCGGTATACCTTTTGATCGAACTCTTTACCATTGGCGTCGGGACCGAGATGACTTTTGGTTGGCATTGGCGTCGTGTAACCTTTGCAGTCTTGCATTCCAAACTTCTTCAGGCAGTCTTTGAGGTATTTCTCTTGAGATATAAAGATGCCGTTGCTTTGTCGATTTAATTTGAAGACCTAGGAAGAACTTCAGCTCACCCATCATGGACATCTGATATTGCTCTTGCATCATGTGTCCAAACTCATCATTGTATTTCTGGTTAGTGCAGCCGAAGATAATGCCATCCACATAGATTTGGCACACAAACAGTTCACCATCATGTGTCTTCGTGAAGAGTGTGGGATCCAGGGAACCAGGTTTGAAGCCTTTGCTCTTTAGGAAGTCTTTGAGTGTGTCATACCAAGCACGAGGGGCTTGTTTGAGGCCATACAGTGCCTTGTTAAGCTTGTATACCATATCAGGATGTTTTGGATCTTCAAAGCCAGGTGGTTGTGCAACATACACTTCTTCTTCCATCTTGCCATTGAGAAAGGCACTCTTCACATCCATTTGATACAGAAGGATGTTGTGATGATTTGCATAGGCTAGTAGTATGCGAATGGCTTCAAGCCTAGCCACGGGAGCAAATGTTTCATCGAAGTCAATCCCTTCAACTTGAGTGTATCCTTGAGCAAGGAGACGAGCCTTATTTCTGACAACTTGACCATGCTCATCTTGCTTGTTGCGATATATCCATTTGGTGCCAATGATATTGTGCTTACGAGGATCAGGACGCTTGACCAATTCCCATACATTGTTCAGCTTGAATTGTTGAAGCTCTTCTTGCATAGCTTGAATCCATTCAGGTTCCATGAAGGCTTCAGCAACTTTCTTGGGTTCAGATATTGAGACAAATGCAAAGTGCCCACAAAATTTGCGATTCGTTGCTCTTGAACGAGTGAGTGGACCAGGTGCATTGATACTGTCAATTATCTTCTCAATTTGCACTTCATTAGCAACACGAGGATGAATTGGACGAAGATTTTGCTCTTGTTGATCATTGTCTTCATTTTGAGCATTGTCTTCAGGTTGATTAGGTGCAGAAATGATAAGTTCCTCTTCAGCCTGAGCTTCAGACGGTATGATTTCTCCAGTTCCCATGAGCTTGATGGATTCACTAGGTGGAACTTCATCTAGCACATTTGGCAGGTGCTCTCTTTGCGAGCCGTTAGTCTCATCGAACCGCACATCTACAGTTTCAACCACTTTATAGTGAAAGAGCTTGAAGACTCTGTAGGAGTGTGAATCCTTTCCGTAGCCAAGCATAAAACCTTCATGTGCTTTTAGTGCAAATTTAGAAGTGTGATGTGGATCCTTGATCCAGCACCTAGCACCAAATTCTCTGAAGTAACTGACGTTTGGCTTTTTACCAGTTAGGAGCTCATAGGATGTCTTCTTCAGAAGCTTGTGAAGATAAACATGGTTGATGACATGGCATGCAGTATCAATGGCTTCAGGCCAGAACTTCCTTGGTGTCTTGTATTCGTCTAGCATCGTCCGAGCCATCTCAATGAGTGTCCTGTTCTTGTGCTCCACGATGCCATTCTGCTGAGGTGTGTATGGAGCAGAGAACTCATGAGTGATACCTATCAAGATAAGTGTCAAGGCCTGTGTTCTTGAACTCTGTGCCATTGTCACTCCTGATGTGCTTGATCTTGATGTCATAGTTTGTCATGGCACGATTTGCGAAGCGTCTGAAGACATCCTGCACTTCATTCTTGTAGAGGATTATATGCACCCATGTATATCTTGAATAATCATCAACAATGACGAAGCCATAGAGGCAAGCAGTGGTACTAAGAGTAGAGTAGTGAGTAGGGCCAAATAAGTCCATGTGTAGCAGCTCGAAGGGTTGAGATGTCATCATGATTGTCTTCGAGGGATGCTTGGCCCTCGTCATCTTTCCAGCTTCGCAGGAACCACACAGATGATATTTCTTGAACTTGACGCCCTCGATGCCTACGACGTGTTTCTTCTTCGCGAGAGTGTACAGGTTCCTCATGCCAGCATGCCCTAGCCTCCGATGCGAGCCAAAGACTCTAAAGCTTTTGCTAGAAGACATACGGCCAACTGTGGTCCCGCCGAGAAATATACCATATCTGAGATCGTCTTTCCGATACCCTTCAAAGACTAGAGACTTGTCAGATTCCATCAAAACAAGGCAACGATATTTCCCAAATATCACAATCATGTTTAAATCACAAAGCATTGAGACCGACATTAAGTTGAAACCAAGGGATTCAACAAGCATCACTTTGTCCATGTGTTGATCCTTTGAGATTGCAACTCTACCTAGACCCAATACCTTCTTTTACCAGTGTCAGCAAATGTGATGTGGCTCTTGTCAGATGGACGTAAGGTTGAGTCCATGAGAAGACTTCGAACACCAATCATGTGATTAGTGCACCACTGTCCATAATCCATTCTGAAGCATGTGGTGTCATACCCTACAGTACAGTTAGGGGGATAGGCTTCACCAAGAGTATTGTGAAGCATAAACATTTGACGGACAAGAGGATTATCAAAGCTCAGATCAAGGTTAGGACTGATAGGATGATTGGCAAGCTATTCAGGAACAAAATACATAGTGAGACCATTTGGGTATTTTATCTTGCGCCCCACAAGATGTTTTAGGTCCCCAGCATAAGCATCGGACGCCTTTGATTTTCGGCTGGAGACCTTTCCCTACAAAAGAAAGTTAAATTTTCTTAACCACCCACATCTTCAGGGGTGGCTTAGAAGCAATGAGTCTAAGTGCAGCATCTGAGAACTTGGCTTTGGAGCCCTAGCAAATAGCCTTGCAGGAGGTGAATAATACTCATATGAATAAGCAGAATAGTTCTTAGTCTTATGAACATAGCGGTTTGAGGATACACGCTCATATTCATAAGTTTGAGTATATTTCCCTGTAAAACATTGGCGTTAGGGTGACACTTTTGAGTCATGTGTCTGTATGAAGCCTTTGGACCATATGAAGCCTTTGGTCTGGGGTTTGTCTTCTTCCCTTGTGGTGTCATGATGACATTCACAGGAAGATTCTCAAGACACCTTTTGGGCACCCAGATCTTCTTCATAGGTGGTCCATTCCTGTAGTTAGTACCAATATACCTGGCAAACACTTCACCATTTTGATTCTTAAACAGTTTATAGTTTGCATCAAAGGATTCATCAACGATAATAGGGTTAGCACAAGTGAAGCCAGATAAGGTGGATGGATCCACTGAAGGTCCCTTTGCAGCTACCCATGTGGTTTTGAGGTACTGCTCAGGCTTCCAGTAAGAACCATCAACATTCATTTTCCTCTCAAACCCAACACCCTCTTTTCTAGGGTTTTGGTTCAGAATCTGTTTTTTGAGGACATCACATAGTGTCTGATGCCCTTTGAGACTTTTATACATCCCAGTCTCAAGCAATGTCTTCAACCTAGCATTTTCATCAGCAATAGTAGTGGCATCCTCAGCAGAGGGGTTAGTTACCACATCGTGAGTTGAAGATATGGTGACGATAGCGATAAAACATTCAAAGAATGTAAGTAGCGTTATCACGCTCAAGGCATTTTAGACATGGTGGTTCAAATCCTTCTGGCGGGACTAACTGCATTGAGCCAAGTGACTCGTTCTCTTTTTGAAGATCTTCATGAACTGCTCTCAATTTCTCAAGTTCTTGCTTTCTTTGAAGATAATCGTAGGAAAGCTTTTCATGAGTTGTTGAGAGCGTTTCATGACGACTTTCAAGTTCCTCGTACTTAACATGAAGATTTTTTATGTCTTCAATTAAGGACTGAGATCGGGTCATTTCCGCGTCCCAACAGTCATCGCTTTTGTCTAGCAATTTTTAATATGTTCCATAGCTTTACATTGTTCGGTTGCAATTTTAGCAAGTGTTTTTTAGCTAGGTTTAGATTCACAATTAGAGTCATCTTCACTTGATGTTTGAAAGTAAGCATCGCGTGAGTTTACCTTGGCACCACGTGCCATGAAGCAGTAGGTGGGGGTAGAGTCGTCTTTGTCATTAACATCAGCGTTGGTGACGGAGCCATTGTCTTCAGTGTGGAAGATGGACTTGGCAACGTAGGCTGTGGATAGAGCCAGACTTGCAACGCCAGAGTCGAACTCCTACTCAGACTCCACCTCTGCCTCCTCAGAAGCAGACTCCTCCTCTGAATCCATCTCCTTGCCAACAAAAGCACGAGCCTTGCCAGATGAGCTCTTCTTATGTGATGAAGACTTGGAGGAAGACTTGGAAGAAGACTTTGAGGATTTCTTCTTCTTCTTGTCATCAGAATCATATTCCTTGCTCTTTTTCTTCTTGTTGTTCTCATTGTCCCACTAAGGACACTCAGAGATGTAGTGACCAGGTTTCTTGCACTTGTGGCATGTTCTCTTCTTGTGGTCATGAGTGGAAGCTTCGTCATTTCTCGAACTGGATCTTGAAGACTTTCTGAAGCCTTTCTTCTTGGTGAATTTCTGAAACTTCTTCACAAGCATAGCAAGCTCCTTTCCAATGTCTTCAGGATCCCCAGAACTGCAGTCAGATTCTTCTTTAGATGAGGAAGCAGCTTTTGCCTTCAAAGCGCGAGTTCGTCCATAGTTGGGACCCTAGATATCTCTTTTCTCAGATAGTTGAAACTCATGTGTGTTGAGCCTCTCAAGTATGTCAGACGGATCGAGTGTCTTGAAGTCAGGGCGTTCTTGTATCATCAGGGCAAGTGTATCAAATGAGTTGTCAAGGGATCTCGTGGAGTGTCTTGGACGATTTCATGCTTGGTGATCTCGATGGCGCTGAAAGTGCATGAAGCTCATTGGTGATATCAATGAGGCGATCAAACGTGAGCTGGACATTCTCATTGTCATTTCTCTTGAAGCGGTTGAAGAGGTTGCAAAGGACACTGATCCTTTGATCTCTCTGGGTTGAGACGCCTTCGTTGACCTTGGAGAGCCAGTCCAGACTAGCTTCGAAGTTCCAGAGCACTCACACGGCCATACTGTCCTTTGGTCAGATGACCGAAGATGATGTTCTTCACAGTAGAATCCAGTTGAATGAACTTCTTGACATCAGTAGGGGTGACGCCTTCACCTCCCTTGGGAACGCCGTTCTTGACGACATACCAAAGGTCGACATCAATGGCTTCAAGATGCATGTGCATCGTATTCCTTCAGTAGGGGTAATCAATGTCATCGAAGACAGGGCACGCAGCGGAGACTTTGATTATCCCTGCAATCGACATAGCTAAAACTCCATGCTCTGATACCAATTAAAAGTGCTAGTTATCGACTAGAGGGGGTGAATAGACAATTTTTATGTCAAAACATGAGAGTTTGGAAGACAAACGATAGAAATGAACCTATTGACATGCAGCGGAAGGTAGACTACACTAGACAGGCCATAGTCAAGCAAGTAATGAAACTAAAGCACGAAGACTATTAGCAGCTAGGTAGTATGGATCAAAATGGAAGATAGTATGAAGCCAAACACAATAGTCGTCACACAGTGAAGTCAAACAGATCAGGCAAGCATGCAAATGACTTCACGAAAACAAACTGTAAATAAGTGAGAGAAGAGATAGAACCAGTTGCTTGGTGAGGACAAGGATTTGTTGGACCAGTTCCAGTTGCTGTGACAACTGTACGTCTGATTAGGGAGGCTGAGAACTCAGAAGACCGCGTCTTCACCTTATTTCCTTTGAGCTAAAGACACCTAGTCCCCGCCCAACCACTCTGGTAAGTCTTCAAGGTGGACTTCCAAACCTTGACAGACTTCGTTCACCGACAATCCACAATGACTCTTGGATGCTCAGAACGCGACGCCTAACCGGCTGGAGGATTCACAGTCCTCAAGTGTAACAAGTCTTGAGTCACTTGACAGAAAGACTTCAGTGATGCCTCACACTCTTTGGCTCTAGGTGTTTTGGGCTTTGTCCTCGCAAGGATTTCTCTCTCTCAAAGGCTTCGAGGTGGGTTGCTCTCAAACGACAAAAGTCGTGCACTAACTCTAAGCAGCCACCAATTTATGGTGTAAGGGATGGGCTATTTATAGCCACTAGGCAACCCGACCTGATTTGTCCGAAATGACCCTAGGTCACTAAGGAACTGACACGTGTTCCAACGGTCAGATTTCAAACACATGCGACAAATTTGAACTTGGGCTACAAGTAAAGCTGACTCATCCAGCTCTGGATAAGGTTTGCTCTCATTGTCTTCGCTCGAAGACTTCAGATTTGGTTGAGCATTACTTCAGTCACTCTGACTTTGTTCACTTGGACCCACTTAACAGTACGGTGGTTTCTATGACTCAACAAACAAAAAAAAGAAACTACGAAACAGCTATGTCTTCGCACTCCATAGTCTTCACGTGAATGTCTTCTCGAGTCATAATCTTCGTTGTGAATATCTTCACATACCACCATTGTCTTCAATGTATTCACACATTTTTAGGGGTCATCTCCGATAGATAAACCGAATCAATTAAAAACTACATCATGTGTTATCCTGCAATTCTCACAAACACATTAGTCCCTCAACCAGGTTTGTCGTCAATACTCCAAAACCAATTAGGGGTGGCACTAGATGCACTTACACTCTCGGTAGTGCCCGTTGTAGCCAGATGCAGCATTCTTGCATCGTCGATGTGGTCCGTGTGGCCTACCAATTGTAGCTTTCGATATCACTTTTAGCTTCACCAGTTGCAACATCGGTGGTCGTCAGCATGGTCGCGAGCCTGCCAGTTAAGCTTATTATGCGTCGGTTGCGGCACCTTGCAACTCCTCCCCTCGGCCTTACAACGCATGTCAAGGGTGCTCGCGGCACCACTCCTCCACCCTGCAGCGCCATCGCCCCTCCCTTTCGCCATTCACAACTCTTACCGACCTTGGCCCGCGGCAATAAGTGGCATGACCATGTCATGTGGTGTGGCCCGCATGAAGAGATTACGGGTCGAGGGAGAAAAGCGATGCATGGGCCCCACCGCACATAACGCCTCCGCATTAATCGTAGCCAGTCGATCAGAAGGAATCATTTACCTTAGTGAAATGAGGCTCCCCTTGCACAATGTATTGGTACAATCTCATAACATGGTGGCGCACAATTTAGTAGACACGCAGTTGGCACAAATTCTTCTGTTTTTTTGGACTAATAATCTATTTCTGAATGTATTGGTACAATCTCATAACATGGTGGCGCACAATTTAGTAGACACGCCGTTGGCACAAAATCTTCTGTTTTTTTCGACTAATAATCTTCTCCCACCGCACATAACGCAGTTGATACATACTACAGATTTAGATATAAACCTCCAGATTTACATATTGTGAGATTTTTATTGAATTCTGAACAAAGTTACACATGAATATATTGTGCGCCACCATACATACCTCCCGAATTCAATAAAGTGTGCCACCATAAAAGGTACGTATCTAAACCCATCTACAACAGGTATGTATCTAAATCCATAGTATGTATCTAAAACCTAAGTACATTATAAACTTAGACTGTACATCACATTTACAAAGAATCAAATACTCCCTCCATCCCAAAATTCTTGTCTTAGATTTGTCTAAATACAGATGTATGATACTTTTGGGACGGAGGGAGTACAAAATCTAAGACAAGAATTTTAGGACAGAGGGAGTACAAAATCAGCCTAAACATTTAATGGAGTTAAATACTCTGGTTTTTATACCACGACACAACTTCACATTGTTATTGCTTTCAGTCCACTTCGTCCCATAGGGCGAACAATCTAATTCTGAAAAATATACACTTTAAAAACACAGTGAATTAACAAAAGTAGTCAGGAACCATGTTTGGTATAGGTACTAAGAGCACACACAGCAACACAGGTAAAAAACACCATGACAGTGAGAAAACTGCAAGAGCACCAATCTTGCTCGAGAAGATAACCCAAAAAAACATAAATCGATCTGCAGAAAGACCAATGAACATCCAGCAATCAATTTTGCAAAAACATCACATAGTAGAGGGAGTATATGACAATTAAGTAAATCAACGTTGGAAAGCATCAGCAGAAAGACCAATGACCATTCAGCAGCAGAGTTGCAAAAAAAATATTAAAGCACTGGTGGATGGCAAGTTGGAGCATTCTTTCGATCTGCAAGCCTTCATACTTTTTGCATCAGCATATTTGTACCCTGGAGTCCACTTAGCCAGCTCGGCAGAAGAGTTCAGGAGGATTGAGAAGTACTCCCTCTGTAAAGTATAAGAGTTGATGGTGTTGGTGGTGGCAGTAGTGGTATAATATAATAGTTACCCAGCAGCAGGCAGACTTCCACAGGGAAGTGCACTCAAATCTCCAGTTCTTAGTGCACACAATGGAAATCATCAGGCAGCCAGATAAGGATGCTCCAATGACAATGCCAATATTTTCAACTGCAAATCTCAACATGAAACGAGAACATAGCAACTATTTCCAAGAAGTTGTGTGTTTGAGATAAGTTGATAGTTTAAACAACTTCATCAACAAGGATTGTCACGGACCTGGGCATTCTGTGCATTTACCAGAGCCCACCTAGCAAGGCTGGTGTAAGATCTGAGATGTATGTACATATCAATATATGCTTGCATAATCCAATTTATTCCTAAGAGAAAATTGCTTCAAATATTTAGACGAGGGAGTAGGATCCACCACAGCAGGCATAGCCAAGCTAAACTTCAACGGAGCAGACACTCCATTCTTTGTGCAAAGGTTAATCACCAGGTTGCCACACACATATTGCTCCTTGGGCTGGCCATTGTGGGAGCAACTTAGCTAATAACATAACACTCCCAAGACAAGTTTGCTTATGTGGCAAGTAGTTAATGACAGAGATGTTTGTGGTAACATAATATATCAACATAACATAACACAACCAAAGGCAAAATGAGTCATCTAAACAAATAAAGGCATGCATGATAGTACCCATAGTCTATGGAGGCAGTAACATAGACTCCCAAGTTACTCCCCACTATGACTAACCTTATAAGATATACAAACACAGTACTATACAGAAAGTATTAACTTGATTCTCGTATCTGCTAATCTTGCTAATGTCCAAAGATGAAAGTAATTTTAATTCACACAGAAGTTATGTCTTATAACAGTGAAAAGAGTATGCAGCGACTCTTCAGAACCCAACAAATATTTCCATGTTGATTTCTACAGCAAAACACCAAGCAAAACCCATGGAAGGAATGCGGGCAGCCTCGAGCTAAAGATCAAATGCTCCTTAAACAAGCATAACATGAATCTAGTGGGGGCATTAATCGATCTGCAAAGCCTTCATAACATTTGCTTCTACAGACTACACATCCATTCCCTGAGCCCATTTAGCCTTGTACGTACATGTGTGCATGGATGCATGGTGGGGTTTTTGCAACTTACTCCTGAGAGAAACCCAGCGAAGAAACGGTCGATGGGATGAATCAAACACGGCAGCCAAGCATCCATTCTTAGGCTAATCATCAGGCTGGCAGTTTACTAAAGCATGCAAGGAGGGCAGCAACTGTTCAGAACCCAACAAATATTTCCATGATGATTTCTACAGCAAGACATCAAGCAATAAACCATGGAAGGAAAGTAGGCAGCCACAAACTAAGCTAAAATGCTCCTTAAACAAGCATAACATGGATCTAGTGGGGGGGCATTCAACGATCTGCCAAAACTTTTTGTGCGTACATGTGTGCATGCATGCATGTTGGGAGTTTTTGCAATTTACTACTGAGAGAAACCCAGGCAAGAAACAAAGGATGGGATGAACCAAGCACGCGGCCAAGCGACGGAGAAATGGATTCATATCTCCATTTTTAGGCTAATCATCAAGTTCGCAATTCAATTGACAACCCCCACCCAAACACCCAACAAGTGCCTCAGACTAAGCCTAGGCGGAGGAAACACACACGAAATCAACAAATATGAGGTACAAGGAAATTTCAAGGTGCACAAACCAAAAAAGGCAATACCAAACAGAAAAAGGAACAACATTCAGTTGCCAGAAAAGATCGGAAGAAGAGAGCTTAGCAGAAACACACTAATCCAAAAAACACCCTAATGACCAACTAAGCATTGCAAAACGCTATAAAAACATATAGGAGCACTTTTGATCAGCCAAGCCTTCATTCATACTTCTTGCATCAACATATTTATTCCCTGGAGTCCACTTAACCAGCCCAGTAAAAGGCAATTAAGAGTTTAGGAGGGTTGAGTAGTTCCAAGCATGCAAGGAACTGAAGTGATGGTAGTAGTAGTAGTAGTGGTAGTAGAAGAAGCAGCAGCAGCAGCAGGAGGAGGTTAAGAGCAACTCCAACGGACCCCAGAAAACCCTTGGAATTTCCAATCGACCAAAGCAGCCAAGCGAGCTTCGACAGGGAAGTGCATTCAGATCTCCATTCTTAGTGGTAATCATCAGGCAGCTAGACCAAAATGCTCAAAGGACAAAGCAAATATATTAACCTGCAAACAACAACACAAAACAAGAAAAAAAATATTTCAAAGTGGCAAATTTGAGAAAACTAATAGAGAGCCCAAACAACGTTCTCAACTAGAATAATACTATTACAGAACTGAGCATTCTGTGCATTTGCCTAAAGCCATCAAACTTTTTGTATCTCCAAGTGTGCATACATGTTCCAATTTACTCCTAAGAGCAAATTGTTACATTATTTAGGAACAGAATGAGTAGGATCCACTACCGCAGCGGCCTAAGATACATGAGCTTCAACGGAGCTGAGAAACGAATATTATCAGATATTCTAGCCTTGATCAGGCTGGCCAAGCACACAAAGGTTCCGTATTTGACAAACAAATACTATCAGATATTCTGGCCTTGATTTTCATATCTGCTAATCTCTTGCTCAAGTCCAAATATAAGTTCTACAATTCACACAGAAGTTACGTTCTGATCCAGTCAAATCTTTCCATCATGATTTCTACAGCAGAACACCCGGCACTAAACCATGTAAGGTGGGCAGCATCAAACTAATATGGTGGGGGGCATACCAGGAATGTAGCAGGGGCATTCATCCAATCTGCTAAAGCCTTTTAGCTTTTGCTACTACACATCCATTCCCAGAGCTCATTTAGCATATGCTTTGTGCATACATGTGTGTGTCTGTGGTGGGTGGGGGTGGGGGCGTGTAATGTACTCCCAAGAGAAACCCAGCCAAGAAACAAAGGAGGGGGAAGGCATCAATCAAGCACGGCGGCCAAGTGGGATTCACTGAACCAACTACCTCAATCAACAACAAATACCTCCGACTAAGAACTATTCAATGAAAACCCAGGCAGAAGTACTACAGAAGAAATTACACAGGAAATCAGCAACCATGTGTGGAGATACACAAGGAAATCTCAACGTGCACAAACCAATGAGAGCAACAATATTCAGCTGCCAGAAAAGATCACAAGAATAGAAATTTAAGGGCACTGCAGAAACACCCAATGACCCTCCAAAAACATACCCTAATGATCATTAGGCAATCGGAGTTGCAAAACGCTATAGAAACATATAGGAGCATTCTTTCAATCAGACAAGCCTTCATTCATACTTCTTGTTTCAACATATTTATTCCCTGGAGTTCACTTAGCCAGCTCAGTCAAAGGAAATTAAGAGCATCTACAGCCAGACCCCCCACCCTCACTCCCCTCCTAGACGTCCAAAGGAACACCAGTGATGGAGGTAGCAGCAACAGCAACAGCAGGTTAAGAGCATCTCTAGCAGATCCCCAAAAAAACCTGGAATTGCCAATATACCAGAGTGGCCAAGCAGGCTTCAACAAGGAAGTGCATTTACATATCCATTCTTACTACAATGCACACTATGGTAATCATTAGGCAGCTAGATCAGAATGCTCCAATGACAAAGCCAATAGGTACATGCAAACATCAACATGAAACGAGAAAAAAAAACTATTTCAAAGTTGTGCATTTGAGATAGCTAACATGAAGTCCAAACAAGTTTCTCAACTATAACAATAATACAAAACCAAGAATTCTATGCATTAGCAAAGCCTTCATACTTTTTGTCTCCAAGCACTCTCACCGGAGCCCAGCTAGCCAGGTTGGTGGAAGATAATATATATATATATATATATGCATGCGTGCATGCATGTTCCAATTCAGCAAAAAGTTAGAACATCTTATATTTGTGGATGGAGGGAGTACATTATTTAGGAAAGGAGGGAGTAGGATCCACCACAGCAACCTAAGCTAGGCAAGCTTCAACGGAGCTGAGAAGAGCATTCAGACCTCAGAACTTCATTCTTTATGAAGAGGTGTAATCATCAGGCTGGCCAAGCACACAAGGTTCCATATTTGATAAACAGATACTATTACATATTCTGGCCTTGAACCCATATCGGCTAATCTTGCTATGTCCAAACATAAGTACTACGATTCACACATAAGTTATGTTCAGAACCCAACAAATATTGCCATGATGATTTCTACAGCAAAACACCAGGGCATTAAACCATTGAAGGTAAGTTATGTTCAGAACCCAATAAGTATTGCCATGATGATTTCTACAGCAAAACACCAGGGCATTAAACCATTGAAGGTAAGTTATGTTCAGAACCCAATAAGTATTGCCATGATGATTTCTACAGCAAAATACCAGGGCATTAAACCATTGAAGGTGGGCAAGCCGCGAACTAACATCTAGTACTTCTCCTACAACAAGCATACCATGAATCTAGTGGGGACATTCATCTTTTTTTTGAGAACTCGCAAAGCTTTATTATGTCGGATGGATGGAAGATCCCCAGGGTGGCCTAACCAGACACGGTGGCCACCCCCTAGAGAAAGTGCATGCTTCACGAGATTGTGAGCTTCAGAATTTGAGCTCCTAAACTCATGGCTAAATTTACAAAAATCAAAAGAGGAAGAGTGATCTAGGATTTCATGTATGATTGCTCCATAGCAGGGAGCATTCTCCTTCTGGATGTCTTCAGTGACAACTTTGCAGTCCGATGCCACATGGATACGCCTCAGGTAGAGGTCATCGGATAGAGCTATAGAGCTAGTGGGGACATTCATCTGATCTGCCAAAGCCTTCATAACTTTTGCTTCTACACATCCACTCCCGGAGCCCATTTGGCCTGCTTCATGCGTACATGTATGTGTGTGTGTGTGTGATGCATCAATGGATGGGTGCACTTCGGGGGTTTTGCATTTTACTCCTGGAGGAACCCAACCAAGAAACCAGGATATTCGACAAGCACAGCGGCCAAGCAGGCTTCCACGGAGAAGTGGATTCAGATCTCCGTTCTTGAGGATAATCATCAGGCTGGCAGTTCAGTGCACCCCACTTATCTGAACAAGGAAGTGCCTACGGCTAAAAGAATTCATTGTGAAAATGCTCACACTGTATTTACCACAGTTAATAGCACCTAAATCAAGATTAAAAAAATGCAAGGAGAAAAAAGCTAAAAGGAAATTAGCATCAGAGATTCCCCTAGACGAATGCATCATTCGCGGCCCCAATCTGAAATCGGGAGCGCTGCAGAGTCCCTGTCTTGCTTATCGTCATTTGCTAATTATGTTTGTTCCGGATTTGTTACAACACAAATTTAGCAAAAGTCAGATCAAAATCCATACAAAAAACAGCTATGAATAGCAAACACCAGTGGTATTCATGCCCATTCATGAAAGACTGAAGATTCTGTGAATTTAGATTAGCATCAGAGATTCCCCTAGACAAATGCATCATTCGCGGCCTCGATCTGAGCCGGAGCCGCTGCAGAGTCCCTGTCTTGCTTATCATCGTATGCTAATTTTTTTTGTTCACGAGGCGAAACACTACACCCAATTGATGCAGAAACAAAGCCAAGATGGTGCAGGAGTTAAGTGAGAATAGCATCAGAGATTCCCTAGAAACCCCGCCAAAAAAGAATGGCATCAAGCACAGCGGCCAAGCAGGCTTCGACGGAGAATTAGATTCAGATCTTCATTCTTAGGCTAATCATCAGGCTGGCAGTTCAGTCAACCACATACCTCAATAATAAAATGCCTCAAGACTGAGCATTTTCCATTCCAAAATGCTTAAACTGTATTCAATGAAAAATGCAGGCAGAAGGAAGTACTACAGAAGAAATTAACACAAGAAACCAGCAACCACGTTGAGACATACGCAAGATAATCTCAAGGTGCACATACCAATGAGAGCAACAATATTCAGTTGGCAGAAAAGATCACGAGAATAGAAACTTCAGGGCACTGCAGAAACACACTACTGACCCTCCAAAAGTACAGCCAAATGGCAGTTAAGCAATCAGAGTAGGAAAACGCTATACAAACACATAGGAGAGCATTCTTTTGATCAGCCAGCTCGGTCAAAGGAATTTAAGGCCTCCTTTAGTTCATAGTTTAGGAATATCATGGGAATAGGAAAATCATGTGAAGTGAGATGACATGTATGATGTATCTCAATTCCTATAAAACCCTGGAATTGCCAATGCACCAGAGTGGCAAAGCAGGCTTCAACAGGGAAGTAGATCTAAATTAATAGGCAGCTAGATCAGAATGCTCCAATGTCAAAGCCAATATATCTAACTGCAAACATCAACATGAAACAAGGAAAACGCAACGACTTAAAAGTTGTGCATTTGAGATTAGCTAATACAGAGTCCAAACAACTCAACTAGAGTAATATTACAGAACCAAGAACTATTCATTTGCAAAGCCTTCATTCTTTTTGTGGCTTCAAACACTCTCACCGGAGCCCAGCCAGCCAGGTTGGTGGAAGATCAGATATATATATATATAAATATACATGTGTGTGTTGTGCATGTATTTTCCAATTTACTCCTAAGAGCAAATTGCTACATTATTTATGGAAGGAGGGAGTAGGGTCCACCACAGCAGCTTAAGCTAGGCGAGCTTCAATGGAGCTGAGATCTCAGAACTTTATTCTTTATCCGAAGGTAATGTAATCATCAGGCTAGCAAGAGGTTCCGTATTTGATAAACGAAACTCTTTAAGTACTCAGGTCTTGGTTCTCATTTTTTCTAATCTTGCTATGTCCAAACATAAGCACTACAATTCACAGATAAGTTATGTTCAGATCCAAATAATTCGCATGATGATTTCTACAGCAAACCACCAGGCATTAAACCATTGAAAGGTAGGCAGTCTTGAACTGGTACCAAACACTACTTAAACAAGTATACCATGAATCTAGTGGGGGGCATTCACCCAATCTGCCAAAGCCTTCATAACTTTTGCTTCAACACATCCATTCCCGGAGCCCATTCGGCCTGCTTCGTGCGTAATGTATGTGTGTGTGTGCGAGATGCATGCATGCATGCATGCTGCATGTTGGGGGTTTTGCAATTTACTCCTGAGAGAAACCCAGCCAAGAAACAAATGCCATGACAGGTCAAGCACGGCGGCCAAGCGGGCTTCCACGGAGAAATGGATTCAGATCTCCGTTCTTGAGGATAATCATCAGGCTGGCAGTTCAGTGCAACAACGAGATGCCAAGTTAAAAGGAATTCACTGCGAAATGCTCATACCGTATTGAACACTGTTACAGGCAGCTAAATCAAAACAAACGAAGACAAAAAAAAGCGAGAAAAAGCAAGTGAAGTGGAAATAGCATCAGAGATTCCCCTAGACGGATGCATCATCCGCGCCCCCGATTTGAAATCAGGAGCGCTGCAGAGTCCCTGTCTTGCTTATCGTCATATGCTAGCCATGCTTGTACCGGATTTGTTGCAGCACAAATTCAGCAATCAGATTAAAATCCAAAGGGAAAAAACAGCTAGCAAACACCAGTGGGGTTCAGGCGCGTTCTGGCCGAGGCCAAGAGAGAAGATGGCGTGAATTAGATTAGCATCAGAGATTCCCCTAGACGAATGCATCATTAGCGGCCCCTATCTGAGCCGGGACCGCTGCAGAGCCCCTGTCTTGCTTATCGTCATATGCTAATTTCTTCTGTTCACGAGGCGAAACACCCCACCCAATTTATGCAGAAACAAAGCAAAGATGGTGCGGGAGGAAAGTGAGAATAGCATCGGAGATTCCCCTTAGACGGAATGCATCATTCGCGACCCCCGATCTGAAATCGGGGGCGCTGCAGAGTCCCTGTCTTGCTTGTCGTCATCTACCAGCTCTGCTCAAACTCGCGCGGCGAAACATTGCGCTTGGCGAAACCCTAATCCTCTTCTACAGATCCCCGCAACACCAAAGGGGAAAGCGAAGAACGCACTGAAGCAGAAAGAGAAGAAGCTGAGAAATGCAGCGAGAAGGAAATGGATCGAAGAACCATGGGGGACTCGGGGTGAGATGGCTAATGGCTGATGTGATTTAGCATGGAGGACCCGACTCGAGGGGGCTGACGGCTGGAGACGAGTGAGGGTTGAGGATTTAGGGTTTGGAGGGGAGGGGGAATATAAAGGAACAAAGCTGAATGGTAACCGGGCTGGGCCTCGCTGTGTAAGAAGGCCGGAGTGATTTCCCCCGTTTTCTTTCTTTCGTTCTCTTCTTCTCCTTTTCGGCTTACAAAGAAACAATTCGGCCCCATCAAAAGTAAACATACAAATGTCTCAAAGACAATACAAATAATTTGGCAACGCCTTTTCAGTGCGTCGTCTGAGTAAGACTTGCCGGCACTGCCAACTTAGTCGCTGCTGAAAAAAACTCCTGTCCATAATCATTTGGGTCTTAGAGGGGGCAGCCGCCCTGGCAAGGGCAACGCAGCGGTGGAAAGATGGAGAAGAAGAAATGGCTTCAGCGGCGATTATCGAGGGAAAAAAGGCCCGTCAGCATCATCTACTATAAAAAGAAGAGAGAGGCAGATCCAAACAATCACACTCATCCATCTGTTGGGGAACGTTACAGAAAATTAAAATTTTTCCTACGGTTTCACCAAGATCCATCTATGAGTTCATCTAAGCAACGAGTCATGGGAGAGAGATTGCATCTACATACCACTTGTAGATCGCGTGCGAAAGCGTTCACTAGAACGTGGATGATGGAGTCGTACTCGCCGTGATCCAAATCACCGATGGTACCGAAAGTCTTGAGCAGACGGCACCACCGTGTTCAACACACTGCGGAGGCGGATGGCGTCTCCTCCTTCTTGATCGAGCAAGGGGAAGGAGAGGTTGAGAAAGATGGCTCCAAAGAAGACGACGGCGTGGTGTTGGTGGAGAAGCAAGATCTCCGGCGAGGCTTCGCCAAGCACGTGTGGAGGAGGAGAGGTGTAGCAGGAGAGGAGGCGCCAAGATGCAAGGGTTCTGCCGCCTCCCCCCTTATATAGGCCCTGGGGGCGCCGGCCCTTGGAGATCTGATCTCCCAAGGGGGCGGCGGCCAAGGGGGGAGGCTTGCCCCCCAAGGCAAGTGGGGCCCCCCCCCACCCTAGGGTTTCCAACCCTAGGCGAGGGAGCCCAAGTGGGCGCACCACCACCAGTGGTTCCTCCCACTTCAACCCACGGCCCTCCGGATAGGTGGCCCCACCCGGTGGACCTCGGGACCCTTCCTGGTCCCAGACAATCTGGTAACCCCCGAAATTCTCCGATGACCGAAATAGCACTTCCTATATATAATTCTTTACCTCAGGACCATTCCGGAACTCCTCGTGACGTCGGGACTCGAACAACATTCGGTTTGCTGCATACTCATATTCATACAACCCTAAGCGCCACCGAACCTTAAGTGTGTAGACCCTACGGGTTCGGGAGACATCTGAACATGACCGAGACGGCTCTCGGTCGATAACCAACATCGGGATCTGGATACCCATGTTGGCTCCTACATACTCCTCGATGATTTCATCGGATGAACCACGATGTCGAGGATTCAAGCAACCCGTATACTATTCCCTTTGTCGACGGTATGTTACTTGCCGAGATTCGATCGTCGGTATCCCAATACCTCGCTTCAATCTCGTTCACCGGCAAGTCACTTTACTGCATGCGTAATGCATGATCCCGTGACGGACACTTGGTCACTTTGAGCTCATTATGATGATGCACTACCGAGTGGGCCGTGATACCTCTCCGTAACACGGAGTGACAAATCGATCTCGATCCGTGTCAACCCAACAAACACTTTCGGAGATACCTGTAGTGCACCTTTATAGTCACCCAGTTACGTTGTGACGTTTGGTACACCCAAAGCACTCTTACGGTATCCGGGAGTTACACGATCTCATGGTCTAAGAAAGAGATACTTGATATTGGAAAAGCTCTAGCAAAACGAACTACACGATCTTGTGCTATGCTTAGGATTGGGTCTTGTCCATCACATCATTCTCCTAATGATGTGATCCCGTTATCAATGACATCCAATGTCCATAGTCAGGAAACCATGACTATCTATTGATCAACGAGCTAGTCAACTAGAGGCTCACTAGGGACATATTATGGTCTATGTATTCACACATGTATTACGATTTTCGGATAATACAATTATAGCATGAATAAAAGACAATTATCACGAACAAGGAAATATAATAATAATACTTTTATTATTGCCTCTAGGGCATATTTCCATGATCTCCCACTTGCACTAGAGTCAATAATCTAGTTACATTGTGATGAACCGAACACCCATAGAGTTACGGTGTTGATCATGTTTTGCTCATGGAAGAGGTTTAGTCAGCGGATCTGCGACATTCAGATCCGTATGCACTTTGCAAATTTCTATGTCTCCATCTTGAACATTTTCACGGATGGAGTTGAAGCGACGCTTGATGTGCTCGGTCTTCTTGTGAAACACAGGCTCCTTGGCAAGTGCAATAGCTCCGGTGTTGTCACGGAAGAGTTTGATCGGCCCCGACGCATTGGGTATGACTCCTAGGTCGGTGATGAACTCCTTCACCCATATTGCTTCATGTCTTGCCTCCAGAGGCTGTCATGTACTCCGCTTCACATGTAGATCCATACGACGCTTCTGCTTGCGGTACCGCACTTCATCGCTCCACCATTCAACATATACACGTATCCGGTTTGTGACTTAGAGTCATCCGGATCTGTGTCGAAGCTAAGCGTCGGCGTAACCCTTCTGACGAGGCTCTTCGTCACCTCCATAAACGAGAAACATGTCCTTTGTCCTTTTCGGTATTTCAGGATATTCTTGATCATTGTCCGGTGTTCCTTGCCGGATTACTTTGGTACCTTCCTACCAAACTTACGGCAAGGTTTACATCAGTGTCCGGTACACGCATGACATACATAATAGATCCTATGGCCGAGGCATAGGGGATGACGCTCATCTCTTCTTTATCTTTTGTCGTGGTCGGGCATTGAGAGCTCAATCTCACACCTTGCGATCTGAGGCAAGAACCCTTTCTTGGACTGATCCATTTTGAACTTCTTCAAAATCTTATCAAGGTATGTGCTTTGTGAAAGACCTATGAGGCGTCTCGATCTATCTCTATAGATCTTGATGCCTAATATATAATGACTTCTCCAAGGTCCTTCATTGAAAAACTTTTATTCAAGTAGGCCTTAATGATGTCCAACAGTTCTATATCATTTCCCATCAAAAGTATGTCATCTACATATAATATGAGAAATGCTACAGGGCTCCCACTCACTTTCTTGTAAACGCAGGCTTCTCCATAAGTCTGCATAAACCCAAACGCTTTGATCATCTCATCAAAGCGAATGTTCCAACTCCGAGATGCTTGCACCAGACCATAAATGGATCGCTTGAGCTTGCATACTTTGTTAGCATTCTTAGGATCGACAAAACCTTCCGGTTGCATCATATATGACTCTTCCTTAAGATAACCGTTAAGGAACGCTGTTTTTGGCGTCCCATCTGCCATATCTCATAATCATAGTATGCGGCAATTGCTAACATGATTCGACGGACTTAAGCTTCGCTACGGAGAGAAAGTCTCATCGTAGTCAATCCCTTGAACTTGCCGATAACCCTTAGCGACAAGTCGAGCTTTATAAATGGTGACATTACCATCCGCGTCCGTCTTCTTCTTAAAGATCCATTTGTTTTCTATCGTCGCCGATCATCGGGCCAAGTCTGTCAAAGTCCATACTTTGTTTTCATACATGGATCCTATCTCGGATTGCATGGCTTCAAGCCATTTGTTGGAATCCGGCCCGCCATCGCTTCTTCATAGTTCGAAGGTTCACCGTTGTCTAACAACATGATTTCGTGACAGGTTGCCATACCACTCACGGTGTGGAGCGTGTCCTTGTGGACCTCTGAAGTTCAAAGAAGAACTTGATCCTGAGTACCTTGATCATCATCATTAATTTCCTCTCCAAGAGGGTGTAGGCACCACAGGAACATTTTCTGAGCTGCACTACTTTAGGTTCAAGAGGTAGTACTTCATCGAGTTCTACTTTCCTCCCACTTACTCCTTTCGAGAGAAACTCTTTTTCCAGAAAGGATCCGTCCTTGGCAACAAAGATCTTGCCTTCGGATCTAAGGTAGAAGGTATACCCAATGGTTTCCTTAGGGTATCCTATGAAGACGCATTTTTCCGACTTGGGTTCGAGCTTTTCGAGTTGAAGTTTCTTGACATAAGCATCGCATCCCCAAACTTTTAGAAAGCGATGACTTAGGTTTCTTTCCAAACCATAATTCATACGGTGTCGTCTCAACGGATTTAGACGGTGCCCTATTTAAAGTGCATGTAGCTGTCTCTAGTGTGTATCCCCAAAATGATAGCGGTAAATAGGTAAGTGACATCATAGATCGCACCATATCCAATAGAGTGCGATTACGACGTTCGGACACATCGTTACGCTGAGGTGTTCCAGGCGGCATGAGTTGTGAAACGATTCCACATTTCCTTAAGTGTGTACCAAATTCGTGACTTAAATATTCTCCTCCACGATCCGATCAGAAGAACTTTATTTTTCGGTCACGTTGATTCTCTACCTCATTCTGAAATTCCTTGAACTTTTCAAAGGTCTCAGACTTGTGTTTCATCAAGTAGACATACCCATATCTACTTAAGTCGTCTGTGAGAGTGAGAACATAACGATATCCTCACATGAGCCTCAACGCTCATTGGACCGCACACATCGGTATGTATGATTTCCAATAAGTTGGTTGCTTTCGTTCCATTGTTCCGGAGAACGGAGTCTTGGTCATTTGCCCATGAGGCATGGTTCGCATGTGTCAAATGATTCATAATCGAGAGACTCTAAAAGTCCATCGAATGGAGCTTCTTCATGCGCTTGACACCAATGTGACCAAAGGCGGCGGTGCCACAAGTATGTGGGACTATCGTTATCAACTTTACATCTTTTGGTATTCACACTATGAATATGTGTAATATTACGCTCGAGATTCATTAAGAATAAACCATTGACCATCGGAGCATGACCATAAAACATATCTCTCATATAAATAGAACAACCATTATTCTCGGATTTAAATGAGTAGCCATCTCGCATTAAACGAGATCGATACAATGTTCATGCTCAAACTTGGCACTAAATAACAATTATTGAGGTTCAAAACTAATCCCGTAGGTAAATGTAGAGGTAGCGTGCCGACGGTGATCACATCGACCTTGGGACCATTCCCGACGCGCATCGTCACCTCGTCCTTTGCCAGTCTCCATTTATTCCGCAGCTCATGCTGTGAGTTACAAACATGAGCAACGGCACCGGTATCAAATACCCATGAGTTACTACGAGTACTGGTAAGGTACACATCAATTACATGTATATCAAATATACCTTTAGTGTTGCTTGGCCTTCTTGTCCGCTAAGTATTTGGGGCAGTTCCGCTTCGATGTGGCCCTTCCCTTTGCAATAAAAGCACTCTGTCTCGGGGCTTGGGTCCATTCTTTGACTTCTTCCGGCAACTTGCTTACGGTAGCGGCAACATCCTTGCCGTCCTTCTTGAAGTTCTTCTTACCCTTGCCCTTTTTGAACTTAGTGGTTTTATTGACCATCAACACTTGATGTTCTTTCTTGATTTCAACCTCTCACGACTTCAAAGATTGAGAATACTTCGAATGGTCTTCACCATCCCACGCATCTTGTAGTTCATCACAAAGCTCTTGTAGCTTGGTGGGAGCGATGAAGGATTCTGTCCAATGACCGCCTCGTCCGGAGGTTAATGTCCAGTGGGACAAAGCGGTTGTGCAACCTGGACATTTTGAGTATGTGCTCACCGATGTAACTGTTTTCCTCCATCTTACAACTATAGAACTTGTCGGAGACTTCATATCTCTCAACCCGGGCATGAGCTTGGAAAACCATTTTCAGCTCCTCGAACATCTCATATGCTCCGTGTTGCTCAAAACGCTTTTGGAGCCCCGGTTCTAAGTCAGAAAGCATGCCGCCTTTGAACGAGGGAGTAATCATCAAGACGAGGCGCCAAGCATTCATAATGTCTTGGTTCTGCAGGATGGGTGCATCACCTAAGCGGTGCTTCTAGGACATATTGTTTCTTGGCTGCTATGAGGATGATCCTCGTGTTAGGACCAGTCCGAATAGTTCCGCCATCGTCTTTCAACTTGGTTTTCTCTAGGAGCAACGTTGAAGTTCATGGTGACATGAGCGTTGGCCATTTGATCTACAAGACATTTTGCAAAGATTTTAGACTAATGTTCATGATAATTAAGTTCATCTAATCAAATTATTTAATGAACTCCCACTCAGATTTGACATCCCTCTAGTCATCTAAGTGTTACATGATCCGAGTCGACTAGGCCGTGTCCGATCATCACGTGAGACGGACTAGTCATCGTTGGTGAACATCTCCATGTTGATCGTATCTTCCGTGACGACTCATGTTCGACCTTTCGGTCTCTTGTGTTACGAGGCCATGTCTGTACATGCTAGGCTCGTCAAGTTAACCCTAAGTGTTTATGCATGTGTAAAACTGTCTTACACCCGTTGTATGTGAACGTAAGGATCTATCACACCAGATCATCATGTGGTGCTTCGAAATGATGAACTTTAGCAACGGTGCACAGTTAGGGGGAACACTTTCTTGAAATTATTCTAAGGGATCATCTTATTTATTACCGTCGTTCTAAGTAAACAAGATGCATAAAAGTAATAAACATCACATGCAATTATATAAAGTAGTGACATGATATGGCCAATATCATATAGCTCCTTTGATCTTCATCTTCGGGGCTCCATGATCATCTTGTCACCGGCATGACACCATGATCTCCATCATCATGATCTCCATCATCGTGTCTCCATGAAGTTTCGCCAACTATTACTTCTACTACTATGGCTAACACGTTTAGCAATAAAGTAAAGTAATTTACATGGCATTGAATCAATGACGCTTGCAGTCATAAAATAATTAAGACAACTCCTATGGCTCCTGCCGTTTGTTATTCTCATAGACTTGCAAGTCGTGATTCCTATTTCAAGAACTTGATCTCATACATCACAATATATCATTCATCATTCATCACAACTTCTGGGCATATCACATCACATGACAATTCTTTGCCAAAAACAAGTTAGGCGTCCTCTAATTGTTGGTGCATCTTTTACGTGGCTGCAATTGGGTTCTAGCAAGAATGTTTTCTTACCTACGAATAACCACAACGTGATTTTGTCAACTTCTATTTACCCTTCATAAGGACCCTTTTCATCTAATCCGCTCCAACTAAAGTAGGAGAGACAGACACCCGCTAGCCACCTTATGCAACTAGTGCATGTCAGTCGGTGGAACCTGTCTCACGTAAGCGTACGTGTAAGGTCGGTCCGGGCCGCTTCATCCCACAATACCGCTGAAGCAACAAAAGACTAGTAGCGGCAAGCAAGTTGACAAGATGTACGCCCACAACAAAATTGTGTTCTACTCGTGCAATAGAGAACTACGCATAGACCTAGCTCATGATGCCACTGTTGGGGAACGTTGCGTAAAATTAAAATTTTTCCTACGGTTTCACCAAGATCCATCTATGAGTTCATCTAAGCAACGAGTCATGGGAGAGATTTCATCTACATACCACTTGTAGATCGCGTGCGGAAGCGTTCACTAGAACGTGGATGATGGAGTCGTACTCGTCGTGATCCAAATCACCGATGACCGAGTGCCGAACGGACGGCACCTCCGCGTTCAACACACGTACGGAGCAGATGACTTCTCCTCCTTGATCCAGAAAGGGGGAAGGAGAGGTTGAGGAAGATGGCTCCAGCAGCAGCACGACGGCGTGGTGTTGGTGGAGAAGCAAGACTCGGCAGGCTTCGCCAAGCACGTGATCGGAGGAGGAGAGGTGTAGCAGGGAGAGGAGGCGCCAAGATGCAAGGGTTCAGCTGCCCCTCCCTCCCCCCTTTATATAGGCCCCTGGGGCGCTGCCCTGGAGATCTGATCTCCCAAGGGGCGGCCAAGGGGGAAGCTTGCCCCCAGGCAAGTGGGCGCTTCACCCTAGGGTTTCCAACCCTAGGCGCAGGGGCCCAAGTGGGGCGCACCAGCCCACCAGGGGCTGGTTCCTCCCACTTCAGCCCACGGGCCCTCCGGGATAGGTGGCCCCACCGGTGGACCCTCAGGACCCTTTCCGTGGTCCCGTACAATACCCAGAAGTAACCCCGAAATTCTCCCGATGGCGAAATAGCACTTCCTATATATAATTCTTTACCTCAGGACCATTTGGAACTCCTCGTGACGTCCGGGATATCATCCGGACTCCTAACAACATTCGGTTTGCTGCATACTCATATTCATACAACCCTAGCGCCACCGAACCTTATGTGTAGACCCTCACGGGTTCGGAGACATGCGAACATGACCGAGACGGCTCTCGGTCCAATAACCAACAGCAGGATCTGGATACCCATGTTGGCTCCTACATACTCCTCGATGATTTCATCGGATGAACCACGATGTCGAGGATTCAAGCAACCCCGTATACTATTCCCTTTGTCGACGGTATGTTACTTGGAGATTCGATCGTCGGTATCCCAATACCTCGTTCAATCTCGCTACGGCAAGTCACTTTACTCGCACCGTAATGCATGATCCCGTGACGGCACACTTGGTCACTTTGAGCTCATTATGATGATGCACTACCGAGTGGGCCCAGTGATACCTCTCCGTAACACGGAGTGACAAATCGATCTCGATCCGTGTCAACCCAACAGACACTTTCGGAGATACCGTAGTGCACCTTTATAGTCACCCGATTACGTTGTGACGTTTGGTACACCCAAAGCACTCTTACGGTATCCGGAGTTACACGATCTCATGGTCTAAGGAAGAGATACTTGACATTGGAAAAGCTCTAGCAAAAGCGAACTACACGATCTTGTGCTATGCTTAGGATTGGGTCTTGTCCATCACATCATTCTCCTAATGATGTGATCCCGTTATCAATGACATCCAATGTCCACAGTCAGAAATCATGACTATATATTGATCAACGAGCTAGTCAACTAGAGGCTCACTAGGGACATATTGTGGTCTATGTATTCACACGTGTATTACGATTTCCGGATAATACAATTATAGCATGAATAAAATACAATTATCACGAACAAGGAAATATAATAATAATCCTTTTATTATTGCCTCTAGGGCATATTTCCAACACCATCATCAATATCTAATGGTCAATAATCCTCCTGTGTTTAACGCTGCAACCATGCATTAAGCCACCACAATCCATCCATCGCTAATCTGCCCCGCTGAGGGAGTTCCGGACTAGGGGGTGTCCGGATAGCCGAACTATCATCATCGGCCGGACTCCAAGACTATGAAGATACAAGATTGAAGACTTCGTCCCGTGTCCGGATGGGAATTTCCTTGGCGTGGAAGGCAAGCTTGGCGATACGGATATGTAGATCTCCTACCATTGTAACCGACTACTGTGTAACCCTAGCCCTATCCGGTGTCTATATAAACCGGAGGGTTTTAGTCCGTGGGGACGAACAACAATCATAACATAGTCTAGCTTCTAGTGTTTAGCCTCTTTGATCTCGTGGTAGATCCACTATTGTAACACAATTAATAAATATTTATGAAGCAGGACGTAGTGTTTTAGATCCATCAAGAGGGTCAGAACACAGGTAAAACATCGTGTCCCTTGTCTCCTGTTACCATCCGCCTAGACGCATTCAGGGACCCCCTACCCGAGATCCGCGGTTTTGACACCGACATTGGTGCTTTCATTGAGAGTTCCTGCGTATGTCGTCATCGATAGGCTCGATGGCTCCTTTGATCATCAACGACGACGCGGTCCAGGTGAGACTTTTCTCCCGGACAGATCTTCGTATTCGGCGGCTTTGCTGCGGGCCAATTCGCAGCCATCCGGAGCAGATCGAAGCTACGCCCGGCCGTCGGTCGATTTGGAAGTTTAAACTATACGACCGGTATCGCGGAGACTTGATCTTCGACGGGTTCGAGCCGCATGACCAAAGCGCGCCTGCATCTCGATGGGCATGATCTAGCTCTGCAGCCGAACAGTGCCCTGGAGGCCGCACCTACATCTGCTCCGACCCTTAATTCGGAGCCGGATTCCCCGATCGAGGACGAGTGGTTGGACACCGCCTCGGGGGCTTCAATCTCTACGGCGATCGAGCCGAACTCCATCCCTGTCCTTTGCGAAGACCTCGACTCCAGGTGCGGACTCCTCTCCGGACTCGAACCCTCCGCGCCCTTACCAATCGAATCCGATTGGGTGCCCGTTATGGAGTTCACGACGCGGACATCTTTTCAAAGACTTCGCCTTCGGCGACATCCCGAATTCACTAAAGTCTCTCTCTTTATCCGGAGAGCCTGGCGGATTACGGCCGAAGGTTGGGATCCGGACGACGAAGAAATTCAACGCCCACCCACCACCCACTTGGTAGCGGCTGCCGACGATCTAACCGACATGCTAGACTACGACTTCAAGACATCGGCGTTATGGACGGCGATGCGGAGACGAACAAGAGCCGGCGCCTACGAGGCACCGGAAGGCCACCTCGTCATATGACATATATATGGTGGACATCCCAAAAGATGGGAACGGCGATGGAACAACGGAGGATGACCCTCCAAGAAGCAGCCCAAGCGCCGGCGTCGTGGCCGCTCTAAATCCCGCCACAAAGAAGAATGAAGATTCCGGAACCGGAGATAACAATACACCGGACGGTCAAGACAATCCACCCCAAAGAAGACCCAGCAAGGAAGATGGAGACGCCACCCTCACGAGAGAGCGGCGAGAAGAAGAGGTAGAGGATTATATGCCTCCTCCGGAGACGAAGCAAGCCTCGACGACGATGAATTCGTCGTGCACGAGAATCCCGTCGAACAAGAGCGTTTCAGACGCAGGCTTATGGCCACGGCGAACATCCTCAAGAAAAAGCAAAGAACGGCTTAGAGCTGATCAGGATCTGCTAGCCGGCGGATGGATCAAGTCCTCGCGGCGAAGAGCATGAGCTCGAACGCCCCTCCAAAGCTACCCTAAACGCAAGCTGCTCCCGATTAGAGGAGGAGGCTTACGAACCCGCATCACCAGGGGAGACAGCTGGTGACCGACCACCCGTGGTCGCGACAGAGGCCTCTAGGCCCTTCACTAGAACCGTACCCGGCATCGCTCAAAAAGCACACGGCCAAAGGGGAACGCCCGGACTGCGAGATATATTGGAGGACAAGGCAAGACAATCAAGATCGATCTATGGATCGCGTGGGCGCCAGATGCGTGGCGATTTACAACCGTCGCGCCCGGACACAAGAAGTCCGCCGGGCGAACAAAGCAGACCAAGCTCTTTTGAGCGCCCGTCGTGATATCGCCCGATGCAGGCGCCAAGACACCCACTATGCTTCATGCACGAAGTAATGGATCATCAAATCCCGAAGGGTTTAAACCCGTCAATATTGAATCCTATGATGGCACAACAGACCCCAGCGGTTTGGATCAAGACTATCTCCTTCACATCCACATGGCGCGGTGACGATCTTCACGCCATCAAATACTTGCCCTCAAGCTTAAAGGACCAGCCCGACATTGGCTCAACGGCTTGCCGCCAGAGTCAATTGGGAGCTGGGAGGACTGGAAGGCGCATTCCTCGATAACTTCCGGGGCACTTATGTGCGACCACCGACGCGATGACCTAAGCCACATAATTCAGACCAGACGAATCGGCCGGACAATTCTCGACACGGTTCTTAACCAAGAAAAACAAATCGTCGATCAGACGGATGCGGAGGCCCTCGCGGCCTTCAAGCATAACATCCGCGACGAGTGGCTTGCCCGGCACCTAGGACAGGAAAAGCGAAATCCATGGCAGCCCTCACATCACTCATGACCCGCTTCTGCGGAGAGGAC
The DNA here is from genome assembly GCA_021605145.1 of Aegilops bicornis. Lineage (NCBI taxonomy): Eukaryota > Viridiplantae > Streptophyta > Magnoliopsida > Poales > Poaceae > Aegilops > Aegilops bicornis. The sequence continues at coordinate 216,327,053 of CM038675.1, forward strand.
AGCTGGCTAGCACGCATCAACAACCTCAAAGAAAATTCGGCAGTCCGGACTTCAAGGACCAAAATGGCAGGCCGCGTCGTAACAAAAACAAACGCCGCATTAACGGCGACAATATTGAGGATACGGCAGTCAATTCCGGATTCAGAGGCTCTAAACCCGGTCAGGGAAAAAGCCATTTAAAAGAACTACTCCGGGTCCGTCCAATTTGGACCGAATACTCGACCGCTTGTGCCAGATACACGGCACCCCCGAAAAGCTGGGCTAACCACACCAACAGGGACTGTTGGGTATTCAAGCAGGAGCAAGTTAATTGCCGAAAGCAATGACAAGGGGCTGCATAGCGATGACGAGGACGAGACCCAATCGCCGAACAATAGAGGATGAAGGGTTTCCCCCACAGGTGCGGACGGTGAACATGATATACGCAACGCACATACCCAAAAGGGAGCGGAAGCGTGCACTCAGGGATGTCTACGCGATGGAGCCAGTTGCCCGAAGTTCATGTTGGGGAACGTAGTAATTTCAAAAAATTTCCTACGCACACGCAAGATCATGGTGATGGCATAGCAACGAGAGGGGAGAGTATTGTCCACGTACCCTCGTAGACCATAAGCGAAAGCGTTATGACAATGCGATTGATGTAGTCGTACATCTTCACGATCCGATCGATCCAAGTACCGAACGTACGGCACCTCCGAGTTCAAAGACACGCTCATTTCGATGGCGATCCTCGGACTCCGATCCAAAGAAAGTGTCGGGATGACGATCCTCGGACTTTCGCAATGGTGCATACTCGGGAGAACACTTCTTGATATTTAGTGAGAGATCATCTTATAATGCTACCGTCAATCAAAGCAAGATAAGATGCATAAAGGATAAACATCACATGCAATCAATATAAGTGATATGATATGGCCATCATCATCTTGTGCTTGTGATCTCCATCTCCGAAGCACCGTCGTGATCACCATCGCCACCGCGCGACACCTTGATCTCCATCGTAGCATCGTTGTCGTTTCGCCAACTATTGCTTCTACGACTATCGCTACCGCTTAGTGATAAAGTAAAGCAATTACATGGCGTTTGCATTTCATACAATAAAGCGACAACCATATGACTCCTGCCAGTTGCCGATAACTCGGTTACAAAACATGATCATCTCATACAATAAAATATAGCATCACGTCTTGACCATATCACATCACAACATGCCTGCAAAAACAAGTTAGACGCGTCCTCTACTTTGTTGTTGCAAATTTTACGTGGCTGCTACGGGCTGAGCAAGAACCGTTCTTACCTACGCATCAAAACCACAACGATAGTTTGTCAAGTTGGTGTTGTTTTAACCTTCGCAAGGACCGGGCGTAGCCACACTCAGTTCAACTAAAGTGAGAGAGACAGACACCCGCCATCACCTTTAAGCAACGAGTGCTCGCAGCGGTGAAACCAGTCTCGCGTAAGCGTCTGGCGTAATGTCGGTCCGGGCCGCTTCATCTCACAATACCGCCGAACCAAAGTATGACATGTCGGTAAGCAAGATGACTTGTATCGCCCACAACTCACTTGTGTTCTACTCGTGCATATAACATCAACGCATAAAACCAGGCTCGGATGCCACCGTTGGGGAACGTAGTAATTTCAAAAATTTCCTACGCACACGCAAGATCATGGTGATGGCATAGCAATGAGAGGGGAGAGTATTGTCCACGCACTCGTGAGACCGTAAGCGGAAGCGTTATGACAACGCGGTTGATGTAGTCGTGACGTCTTCACGATCCGACCGATCCAAGTACTGAACGTCTGGCGCACCTTCGAAGTTCAGCACACGCTCAGCTCGATGGCGATCCTCGGACTCGATCCAAAGAAAGTATCGGGATGAGTTCCACAAGACGACGGCGTGATGGCGATGATGATGCTCTATCGGCCAGAGGCTTCGCCTAAACTCCGCGACGATATGACCGAGGTGGAATATCGTGGAGGGGGGCACCGCACACGGCTAAGGAACGATCCGTAGATCAACTTGTGTTTCATGGGGTGCCCCCCTGCAACCGTATATAAAGGAGCAAGGGGGGAGGAGGCCGGCCCTAGGAGGGGGCGCGCCAAGCGTGGAGTCCTACTAGGACTCCCTAGTCCTAGTAGGATTCCACCTCCCTTGTTGGAGTAGGAGAAGGGGAAAGAGGGGAGAGGAAAGGAAAAGGGGCTGCGCCTTGTCCAATTCGGACCAGGGGGGCGCAAGCCTCCTTCCTTTGGCCTCTCTCCTCTATTCCCGTATGGCCCAATAAGGCCCATATACTTCCCGGCGAATTCCCGTAACTCTCGGTACTTCAAAAATACCGAATCACTCGGAACCTTTCCGAACTCCGAATATAGTCGTCCAATATATCGATCTTTACGTCTCGACCATTTCGAGACTCCTCGTCATGTCCCCGATCTCATCTGGGACTCCGAACTCCTTCGGTACATCAAAATTCATAAACTCATAATATAAGCATCGCCATCGAAACCTTAAGCGTGCGGACCCTACGGGTTCGAGAACTATGTAGACATGACCTAGAACTATTCTTGGTCAATAACCAATAGCGGAACCTGGATGCTCATATTGGCTCCTACATATTCTACGAAGATCTTTATCGGCCAAACCGCATAACAACATACGTTGTTCCCTTTGTCATCGGTATGTTACTTGCCCGAGATTTGATCGTCGGTATCCAATACCTAGTTCAATCTCGCATCTTGGCAAGTCTCTTTACTCGTTACGTAATGCATCATTCCGTAACTAACTCATTAGCTACATTACTTGCAAGGCTTATAGTGATGTGCATTACCGAGAGGGCCTAGAGATACCTCTCCAGAGCAATCGGAGTGACAAAACCTAATCTCGAAATACGCCAACCCAACATGTACCTTTGGAGACACCTGTAGTACTCCTTTATAATCACCCGATGCCAGGACGCTTTGGTAGCACCCAAAGTGTTCCTCCCAGAACGGAGTTGCATAATCTCATAGTTACAGGAACATGTATAAGTCATGAAGAAAGCAATAGCAATATACTAAACGATCAAGTGCTAGGCTAACGGAATGGGTCATGTCAATCACATCATTTTCCTAATGATGTGATCACATTAATCAAATAACAACACATGTCTATGGTTAGGAAACATAACCATCTTTGATTAATGAGCTAGTCAAGTAGAGGCATACTAGTGACTATATGTTTGTCTATGTATTCACACATGTATCATGTTTAGGTTAATACAATTCTAGCATGAATAATAAACATTTATCATGAAATAAGGAAATAAATAATAACTTTATTATTGCCTCTAGGGCATATTTCCTTGATCTCCCACTTGCACTAGAGTCAATAATCTAGTTCACATCATCATGTGATTCAACACTGATATTCACATCTATATGTCATTAACACCCATAGTTCACATCGTCATGTGACCAACACCCAAAGGGTTTACTAGAGTCAATAATCTAGTTCACATCGCTATGTGATTAACACCCAAAGAGTACTAAGGTATGATCATGTTTTGTTCGTGAGAGAAGCTTAGTCAACGTGTCTGTCACACATTGAGTCGTATGTATTTTGCAAATATTCTATGTCTACAATGCTCTTGCACGGAGCTACTCTAGCTAATTGCTCCCACTTTCAATATGTATCCAGATTGAGACTTAGAGTCATCTGGATCAGTGTAAAAAGCTTGCATCGATGTAACTCTTTACGACGGGCCCTTTTGTCACCTCCATAATCGAGAATTATTTTCTTAGTCCTCACTAAGGATGTTCTTGACCAATGTCCAGTGATCTACTCCTAGATCACTATTGTACTCCCTTGCCAAATTCAGAGCAAGGTATACAATAGGTCTGGTACATAGCATAGCATACTTTATAAAACCTATGGTGAGGCATAGGGAATGACTTTCATTCTCTTTTCTATTTTCTGCCGTTGTCGGGATTTGAGTCTTACTCAATTTCACACGTTTGCAACACAGGCAAGAACTTTTCTTTGACTGTTCCATTTTGAACTACTTCAAAATCTTGTCAAGGTATGTACTTATTGAAAAACTTATCAAGCGTCTTGATCTATCTCAATAGATCTTGATGCTCAATATGTAAGTAGCTTTACTGATGTCTTTCTTTTAAAAAACTCCTTTCAAATACTCCTTTATGCTTTGCATAATAATTCTACATTATTTACGATCAACAATATGTCATTCACATATACTTATCAGAAATGTTGTAGTGCTCCCACTCACTTTCTTGTAAATACAGGCTTCACCGCAAGTGCAGATAAAACTATATGCTTTGATCAACTTATCAAAGCGTGTATTCCAACTCTGAGATGCTTGCACCAGTCCATAGATGGATCGCTGGAGCTTGCACATTTTGTTAGCATCTTTAGGATTGACAAAACCTTCTGGTTGCATCATATGCAACTCTTCTTTAATAAATCCATTAAGGAATGCATTTTTGACATCCATTTGCCAGATTTCATAAAATTTGGTAATTGCTAACATGATTCGTACAGACTTAAGCATCGTTACGAGTGAGAAAATCTCATCGTATTCAACACCTTGAACTTGTCGAAAACCTTTTGCAACAAGTCGAGCTTTGTAGATAGTAACACTACTACCAGTGTCCGTCTTCCTCTTGAAGATCCATTTATTTAACTTGACTTGTCGATCATCGAAAGGTGTCAACCAAAGTCCCCACTTTGTTCTTATATATGGATCCTATCTCGGATTTTATGGCCTCAAGCCATTTCGCGAATCTGGGCTCATCATCGCTTCCTCATAGTTAAGAGGTTCATCATGGTCTAGTAACATGACTTCTAGAACAGGATTACCGTACCACTTTGGTGCGGATCTTATTACGGAAGACCTACGAGGTTTGGTAGTAACTTGATCCGAAGCTTCATGATCATCATCATTAGCTTCCTCACTAATTGGTGTAGGAATCACAGGAATTGATTTACGTGATGAACTACTTTCCAATTCGGGAGAAGGTACAATTACCTTATCAAGCTCTACTTTTCTCCCACTCACTTCTTTCGAGAGAAACTTCTTCTCTAGAAAGGATCCATCTTAGCAACGAATAACTTGCCTTCGGATATGTGATAGAAGGTGTACCCAATAGTTACCTTTGGGTATTCTATGAAGACGCACTTCTCCGATTTGGGTTCGAGCTTATCGGTGAAAACTTTTTCACATAAGCATCACAACTCCAAACTTTAAGAAACGACGGCTTAGGTTTCTCGCTAAACCATAGTTCATACGGTGTCATCTCAACGGATTTAGATGGTGCCCTATTAAACGTGAATGCATTGTCTCTAATGCATAACCCCAAAAGCGATAGTGGCAAACCGATAAGAGACATCATAGATCGCACCATATCTAGTAAAGTACGATTACGATGTTCGGACACACCATTACATTGTGGTGTTCTGTGGCGTGAGCTGTGAAACTATTCCACATTGTTTTAATTGAAGACCAAACTCAGAACTCAAATATTCATCTCCATGATCGGATCGCAGAAACTTTATTTTCTTGTTACGATGATTTTCCACTTCACTCTGAAATTCTTTGAACCTTTCAACTATTTCGGACTTATGTTTCATCAAGTAGATATACCCATATCTGCTCAAATCATCTATGAAGGTCGAAAATAATGATACACGCCATGAGCCTTAACACTCATCGGATCGCATACATCGGTATGTATGATTTCCAACAAATCAGTTGCTCGCTCCATAGTTAGGAGAACGGCGTTTTATTCATCTTGCCCATTAGGCATTGTTCGCAAGCATCAAATGATTCATAACCAAGTGATTCCAAACATCCATCTTTTATGGAGTTTCTTCATGCGCTTTACACCGATATGACCCAAACGGCAGTGCCACAAATAAGTTGCACTATCATTATTAACTTTGCATCTTTCGGCATCAATATTATGAACATGTGTATCACTACGATCGAGATCCAACAAACTATTTTCATTGGGTGTATGACCATTGAAGGTTTTATTCATGTAAATGTAACAACAATTATTCTCGACTTTAAATGAATAACCGTATTGCAATAAACATGATCAAATCATATTCATGCTCAACGCAAAAGCCAAATAACATTTATTTAGATTTAACACTAATCCCGAAAGTATAGGGAGTGTGTGATGATGATCATATCAATCTTGGAACTACTTCCAACACTCATTGTCACTTCCCCTTCAACTAGTCTCTGTTATTCTGTAACTCCTGTTTTGAGTTACTAATCTTAGCAACCTAACGAGTATCAAATACTCAGGGGGCTACTATAAACACTAGTAAGGCACACATCAATAACCTGTATATCAAATATACTCTTGTTCACTTTGCCATCCTTCTTATCCACCAAATATTCAGTGGAATTTCCGCTTCGGTGACCATTTCCTTTGCGGTAAAAGCACTTAGTTTCGGGCTTTGGTCCAGCTTTGGGCTTCTTCAGGGAGTGACAACTTGTTTGCCATTCTACTTGAAGTTTCCTTTCTTTCCCTTTGCCCTTTTCTTGAAACTAGTGGTCTTGTCAATCATCAACACTTGGTGCTCTTTCTTGATTTCTACCTTCGTCGATTTCAACATCACGAAGAGCTCGGGAATATTTTTTCGTCATCCCTTGCATACTATAGTTCATCACGAAGTTCTAGTAACTTAGTGATGGTGACTAGAGAATTCTGTCAATCACTATCTTATCCGGAAGATTAACTCCCACTTGATTCAAGCGATTGAAGTACCTGGACAATCGAGCACATGCTCACTAGTTGAGCGATTCTCCTCCATCTTTTAGCTATAGAACTTGTTGGAGACTTCATATCTCTCAACTCGGGTATTTGCTTGAAATATTAACTTCAATTCCTGGAACATCTCATATGGTCCATGACGCTCAAAACGTCTTTGAAGTCCCGATTCTAAGCCGTTAAGCATGGTGCACTAAACTATCAAGTAGTCATCATATTGAGCTAGCCAAACGTTCATAACGTGCAGATACGCTCCTGCAATAGGTTTGTCACCTAGCGGTGCATCAAGGACATAATTCTTCTATGCGACAATGAGGATAAACCTCGATCACGGATCCAATCCGCATCATTGCTACTAACATCTTTCAACACGCTTTTCTCTAGGAACATATTAAAATAAACATATGAAAGCAACAAACATGGGGAAGCAACAACGCGAGCTATTGATCTACAACATAATTTGCAAAATACTACCAGGACTAAGTTCATGATAAATTAAAGTTCAATTAATCATATTATTTAAGAACTCCCACTTAGACTGACATCTCTCTAGTCATCTAAGTGATTACGTGATCCAAATCAACTAAACCATGTCCGATCATCACGTGAGATGGAGTAGTTTCAACGGCGAACATCAATATGTTGATCATATCTACTATATGATTCACGCTCGACCTTTCGGTCTCCGTGTTCCGAGGCCATATCTGTATATGCTAGGCTCGTCAAGTTTAACTCGAGTATTCGGCGTGTGCAAGCTGTTTTGCACCCGTTGTATTTGAACGTAGAGCCTATCACACCCGATCATCACGTGGTGTCTCAAAGACGAAGAACTTTCGCAGCGGTGCATACTCGGGAGAACACTTCTTGATATTTAGTGAGAGATCATCTTATAATGCTACCGTCAATCAAAGCAAGATAAGATGCATAAAGGATAAACATCACATGCAATCAATATAAGTGATATGATATGGCCATCATCATCTTGTGCTTGTGATCTCCATCTCTGAAGCACCGTCGTGATCACCATCGTCACCGGCGCGACACCTTGATCTCCATCGTAGCATCGTTGTCGTTTCGCCAACTATTGCTTCTACGACTATCGCTACCGCTTAGTGATAAAGTAAAGCAATTACATGGCGTTTGCATTTCATACAATAAAGCGACAACCATATGGCTCTCGCCGATTGCCGATAACTCGGTTACAAAACATGATCATCTCATACAATAAAATATAGCATCACGTCTTGACCATATCACATCACAACATGACCTGCAAAAACAAGTTAGACGTCCTCTACTTTGTCTATGGTTAGGAAACATAACCATCTTTGATTAATGAGCTAGTCAAGTAGAGGCATACTAGTGACTATATGTTTGTCTATGTATTCACACATGTATCATGTTTAGGTTAATACAATTCTAGCATGAATAATAAACATTTATCATGAAATAAGGAAATAAATAATAACTTTATTATTGCCTCTAGGGCATATTTCCTTGATTCAATCCATGGTCCTCTGCCCGATCACTTTTGACCGAAGGGACCACCCCACCAAAGATCCGCCACGGTGGATTCGCCAGACCGGTCTTAGACCCAATCGTCGATGTATTTCACCTCACCAGAGTCACGATGGACGGCGGCAATTTGAACTCGCTTTACCAGGATACGGTGCGCAAGATGGGCATAGACCCTCAAGGATTAAACCTACCAAACCGACCTTTAAAGGCGTCATACTGTGTGTAGAAGCCAATTAGACAGGCTCAATTACACCGGAAGTGGTCTTCGGATCCCGGATAACTTTCAAGCGAGGAGTTAATCTTGACATGGTCCCGTTCGCAGCGGCTATCATGCCTTGCTCGGACGCATCGCGTTTGCAAAGTTCAACGCGGTGCCGCACCACGCATACCTCAAGCTCAAGATGCCAGCCCTCGAGGAGTCATTACGGTCAATCGGAACCACGGAACGTTCTCTCCGCACGGAGGAACATCTGACTCTCGCGCGAAGTGCAATGCAACCTCTTAAGGCAATTCTCGAGTCCGGCCGGTTAAGCGTCGGACACTAAGCGCTACCGTGAGTAACTTACAACAAGACCACTGGCACGCTCAGAGCATCGCCAGAGCGATGCGGCCCCAACCCCACTCGAAACGCCAAAGCGGTCCTTCGTGATACACCATTACGCCTCAAGATACCATGGGCATGGGGAGAGGGCACGACCACGATAAACCTGCATGCGGCTCAACCACACCGGGGCTCTCACGTGTGTCGTTCCTTTTCTTTTCTTTTTACCTTTTACTTTTTACCCACGGGACTCCGTTTGTCGAAGCCTGTCCGTAAAGAGACCTGCCGAACTCATGATGCAACAACCAGGAAGGATAACGGCTACAACGAATATCTGGTGGTCTCCATTACGAGCATTTTTATACACCAATCTGCAGCCTACCCTCGAGGGGGACATGTTTAACAGTCTCATACCTTGCTTATCGCACTATTTGTATCGCTCGCATTCGTAGCAGCACTTCTTGAATAAAACAATGCAGCACCTTTTTGTTTATAATTGCATTTCTTTTTCATACATATGTTCATTCACGACATGTTGCATCCGTACACTTTGGTACGGCTAATATACACCAGGGCTTATGTTTCCCGTGTTATGGTGTGATAAGTCGAACACTTTCACAAGTGCGGCACCCGAACTTATAGCACTATATGCATCGGCTCGAATCATGTCTTGGGTCAATAGTTGGGTTTGCGGCTCCCATGTTTTGGTACCTTACGTTCCGTTATATCGGCTAAGGTAGCACCGGAGAACCATCGCGATTCCGCCTCAGTTAATTTGAGTTAACGCCTCGATGGAGAAAGCTAAACTGACCCGTCATGATGAGGCGAGAGACCGTCGCTGTTCGAGAGGTTTTTGCGAGTCCTTAAAGACTTATGCCGCTTAGAGTGAGGCAGGATCTTGTCCGGCCAAAGGCGTGGATAGCGCCCCAAATTCGCCTTCCGAAGACTAGGGGCTTCACGAAATTTAAAATTATAGAATTCTATGGCTAAGTGAGAGTGTTCAAGCATTATAAGTCCGGTTGCCTTGTTCGTGTGTTGAGCGCCTCCTAGATGGACCCAAAAATGGGAACAAGAGCGCTCAAGTTTATCCCGAACACCCCAAAGACTTTCGTGGCATGGGGGTGAAGCCGACGACTTGCCATCTCTCGATTTGATAAACAGCCGCACAGAAGGTAATATTTTAAATTAACAAGCGTTGCTTAGCGCATATGAACTAAGTCTTCAGCGCACTGGATAACAAAATGCGAGTCTACTCAAATATTACATCTTTGGGGCACTCACCCGCAATAGTGCGGGCGCCCTTCAAAGACACTCTTATAATACATCTCGGGCATGCGATGCTCCTTACCCTCACGGTGGCGGGTCCGTCACAAGCTTACAGGCATCCATCTTGCCTCGGTGCACCTTTATGCGGGCAAGGCCTGACGGCACCCTCGATACAAGCGGAATGCTTGATAACTTCAACCCACGGCACGCATCCACCAGCCGCAAGACAGTCAAGTAGCTCCTGTGCATGGCCTCCTTAGGCCACACCGAACTATGAGGCCCTTCATGGCCTGTTCGGCCGCCTTGTGGAGCTCGACCGGTACTTTAGGCTGGTCGTTAAGGGCACCGGATGTCCGCCTCGACATCTTGAGATCAAGACCTTCTCCGTCGAGCTCCTCCTCGGCCCGGTAGAATGCGGCAAAGATCGGACACGCCGCGAGGAAGATCTGCGAACGCTCTGGAGAACTCCGACCGGGTAAGCAATGGTAATTAACCCTCACATGCTTACTTTGCATGAAAAATGCCTTACCCGCCGCTATTTTCTTCACCGCCTCAATCTCCTGGAGGGCCTTGTAGGCTTCGGCCTTAGCGGCTTTGGCACTCTCAAGAGCCGTTGCAAGCTCGGACTCTCGAGTCCTCGAGTCACGCTCCAAGCTCTCATGTTTTTTCACGAGATCCTGGAGCTCTTGCTATACCTCCGCCACCCGCGCCTCCTGCTTCTCTCGCTCGATGCGCTCATGGCCAAGCCTGCGTCTCGCGGCCAGCCACCGCCTCCTTCGTGGTCGCCACCTCGTTAGTGGCCCCTACAATACCCACATTATCCTTGTCATTTTTCTTGCAACCAAATCCTTTTCTCAGAAGGTACAATTTTCATAAGGTATTACTCACCTTCTTTTTCCTCGAGCCGCTTGGCATGGCCGAGCTCGTTCTCGGACCGCCGAGGTTTTCCTTCAAAGTATTGACCTCAGCCAAGCAAGTGAGGTCAAAGACAACCTGCAATCCCATATTGACATATTTTTATGACTCCTGCGTTTATCTTTCTAAAGATCCTCATCCGCTTTTCTTTCCAACACCGAACCGAGCATCGTGGGCTACCGCTCATGCGGTACCATTTTACATATATTGAAATTCTTACCTCAAAGCCTTGTTAGAAGGCTCTGCGAGCTTCAGTCGGCCCGCTCTTGGCGAGTGAACCTTTACGAATCACCGCACTCATAGCGGTCTGGCGTTCCTCTTCGATGGGCGCCTTTGGCGCCTCAAGAATTATCCGGCACCTCCGGTTGGACGGAGGCAGCCGGCGTCTCGGTCTTGCCCTTCTTACGAAGGGGTCGCCCGCCGGACTCCGGAGCCACTGTGGCCTCCGGGGCCGAGTCCGGTGCACAGTCCGGGAGGGTTCTTTCTACCTTCTCTGGATGCAAGCATTTAATGCTATAGCCAACCTTGTAGTCAATTTATAGCCAACTTATTGTATAAGTCTACTTTTATGAAGGCTCTAAGTGACATGGCACTATCATAGAGCCGGCAACAGACTCTTCTATTAGCCATGCTCTTAGTCTGCCGTTAGATAGTCTCCGTTTTCCTGTCAGATTTCTCACAAATTCCAATTTTACCCTCACTTTAGAAAAAAAACTCACGCACGCACCCGACCCTTCCCATCTCCACGAGACCATGACTCAGCGCACGCGCCCCGTCATCCCCCAATCCACGCACACGCGCCGGCCTCCAGCGAGCCGCAATGGCCGAACCCCCGCCGGCGCCACCAGAGCCCCAACCGCCGCTCCCCCATCCCCCGCCGGTGCCGAATCATGGAGGAACTCTCGCCTGCGCTTCCCCATGCTTCTCGTCCATCGCATCTCCGACGTTATCCAGGCGTCGGTTCATGGCGGAACCGCCGCCGGCGCTTCCCCAGCCCCTGTCGCACGCCCCCATCGCCGCCGCACCTCTTATCCTCTCTTCCATCGCCTCTTCGACGGCCAACACACGGGGGCTAGCAGCGCCAACCTCTCCCAGCAGCCATGTCGCCCAGAACCCTAGCATCGGGGATTCCGGCGAGGTGGGGAGCGGGGCAGTGGCGCCGATGGCCGAGGCCCTCCCCAAGATCAACTCCTTTGTGGACGTACTTGCATCAGACCCTCTGCCCCTGAATTCCATGCCCGACGAGGAGGACGGCATAGCTGACGAATGCTCTCTCTCTGCTATTTGCGCTAGGTAATTTCTCGGGCTCTCTCTCTCTCTATATATATCTCTTTTTGCTGCAGTTTTCGGTAGGAGAATGCACAATTGACATGGTTATGTTGTGGATGATGAGGTCGATGACGAGGTCAGAGAAAAAGATATACTCCCTCTGTTCACTTTTGTAAGACGTTTTAGACAGCTGAAATTGAACTGTTTTGGCAGTTGTTTTAAATGTCTAAACGGTCTTACAAAAGTGAATGGAGGGAGTACTAAATAATGATTATGTTGAGGATAGCAGCGATGATGAGGAATGGGTTGCGGAAGATGCTAGACCGGATGCTATTCCAGAAATTTCTTATGACAAAGAAAACCCGCCAATGCATGTTGGCGCAAAGTACCCCAACATTGAAGAGTTTAGGTTGGCAATTGCTACATATGCTGTAAAAAAAGAGTTCGAATTTAAGGTTGAAAAAAGTGAACCTACTCGATTCAGGGCTTATTGTCTTACTTAAGCTAATATATGAAACTCATGCAGGGACAAAAGAAAGAAAAAACCCATTACAAAAGCTATTTGTACAACATCAGATCAAGCAACTGATGGTACACTACCTCTGCTTCCGTGTCCAAGTGAAAATGGAACTGCACTAGCTGTACTTTCATGTCCAAGTGATGCAATTGAAGACGATGTTGCCAAGTCGACATCATCGAAGATTACCTCTAAATCTAGAAGGTATGAAAACTGCACCAAATTTACTTATATTCTGTGAGTGTACCATAGTATGTAATCAAAAAATTTGATGTAGATCAAAGGTCATATCTGCTGCGCCTGACAGCCCTGCAATGGGCACTCGAAGCAAGAAGAGAGCTGCGCCTAATAGCCAAGCAATGGCCGGTCGGAGCAAAAAAAAGTTGAAACTATGAAATTCTCTAAAATCTCGTGTATTATTTATGTATCGCACCTCTTCATGGTTATGCTATTTTATTTAGAGACTTCCTTGTGTGAACAACATATTTTGGTTGTAGTATTTTGGTTCTGGATGATGTGAACTTGGTACTGATCGTCTAATATTTAATATGGTGTTTGCTGAATCTCTTCTAAATGATGTGGATTTTCTTGAGTATTACTCTATTGCTGAAACTATTTATATGCTGGATTTGTTAGATAGTCATTATATTTGTGCCGGAATGTTGAAAATACAGGGAGAATGCTGTCAATTTTTTTTCTGGACATGTTTTACAGTTGTGCTTATTTGCCATTGAGGGCAGGACAATCATTTTGGTCACTTACCGGACCAAGATAACGGTAGACTAACTGCTAGTGGTATATAAGCAATAAAATTTGTTTGTGTTTGGTATATAAGCACTGGAGCTTTGTTGGATGGCAAATGAGCCATTGCTGAGATTGTCGATGGTATAGAAGCAATTTTCTCTTTTTTTATTTAACTTCTAGCCCGTAGTTGCTTGATATATTTTCTATGGTTTGAGATTAGGTGCACTGTATATATCTTGCTGGAGTTTGTTCCCGACCCATGGCACGCTGCCAGCCAGCTCTCACCACTCCGACCTCCGCGTCGGTAACTCCTCTACTATATCCTCCTCTGCTAATTTTGTAGGTGAATAGCCTACCATTTCAATCTATGAAATATTGCTGAATTTTGTAAACTGTCAGATCATGGTACTTACATCCAATGAAATCTTGCTGAACGTTTCAACCTACAGGATCGGGTATTAGAAGGCTGATATGGATTATGCTCGACCTCTATGACTTCATTTGAGTTGATTCCCTGTGATGCAATTGACACAATTATCCTCGATACCAACAACAATCACCCTGGGATATGGGCTTCCTAATATTCTTTATTTTCATTTTTCTTACGCTTATGGTACGATTGCAATGGTTGGTTGGACTAAGTGAGGATTTGTTGGCTATAAGTTAACTGCAAATCATTTTTTTGTCAAATGGCACATGATTCTGATTAAATCATGGCGATATATTTTCTTGTAGGGAGAGAAGGAGGATATAATGGCATTGTGGATACATATAAGAAGACCCAACGGAAGAAGCAAAGGGAGGAATGCCAATAACAAGGGGCTGCAGCTAAAGGTCAAGACTACAGAGTTGAAGAAGAGATGTAACAAGTGCAAAGCTTGTGACCTTTTTCAAACAATAGTGGAATCCTCATGTTATCGATTTAATTTTTCTCTTAAATCAAGACTTGATGATTGTCTTCTTCACTCCACAAAGTAAGAAGCTGAAACCTCTTCAATGATGTTTCACTTCAGTCAGCCTATGATCGTGATTCAGCTTCAGGTCTCATTCCTTTAATGCCCACAAATTCAGGTATCATTCCTTTAATGCCTACAAATGGTGTTTCACTTCATTCAAGTAACAATGTTGTGATTTACTATGAGCCTATGATGCATCCGTCCAGGAGATTTACCTCTCTCCATGTAGATCTATTTGCATTGTTGTACTAACATTTCATATATAGATTTACGAACCCTGTCAAATAAGTAGTCTTATGTTTCTTCATGATGCTGAATCCCAGTGTACATGATGTAATTTTTCTTTTGCATGGTGTCTCCTTGATGTGCATCTTGAATTAATCAGATTGATATGCAACCTTGTAAACACTCTTCTTTTATTGGTTCCTTCACTTTTGCATAAAGTTGAAACAAGAAATACATTAAGTTTTATTGTTAGATGTGCTCCTATACAATTGCTATTTCTTTGTTACGATAAGTCTTGAGTGCATTTTGTCAGGTTGATATTGGAGAACTAAAAACTAACTCCAGTGCTTTGATGAATTTTGTGTTTCCTAAATAGTGTCTTGAATCTAAAATCATAAAAGTATGTTGTAGTTGAGACGTGCATTGCATGTGCACACTTACTTATATGAATCAAGCCTTACATGGTTTGCTCTTTTACTGATGGACTGAGGAGATCAGAGATGTATAACAGCCGTATTGATCCAAATGACAAGTACGGCAGTGCTAACGTGCTTACCTAGAATTTTACCACATCCTAAGACTTGCAAATCTGTACAATAGGAATGTCTAGCTGTTTTCTGGTCTACCGTGACATGTAGTGGCATCTCTCACCACTTCTGCACATAGTGTTTAGGTATGATTATTGCATACTGTCGACAAGGGCGCGACGTTATCTGATTTTGTTTCTTTTTTCTTTTGCTTACTGGTTGAGCTCGGTTTCAGCTCTTACCTGAGTAGTTGATCGGCAAGCCTGATGCAGGTGTATGGAAATTATGTAGTTCCATTAGCTTTGGAGTTGTCCAGTATACTATTGAGGCCTACATATTTTACTGATTCAGGTTGGAGGTGAACATGAACTCTGGCTATTCAAAATACCAGATATAAAATAACTGCAGCACAGGCCATGTAGTTCTACAACAACCAAGGAAGAAGTCCATTTTTTTAAGCCGGCCTCAGCCAAACAATTTAAGCTTATATGTTTGCTCTCTATTTTTCAGAGGTGCGCGTACTGAAAGCGCCCATGATTCAGGGCAAAAAATCTGGACAAACTGAAAAAACTTTGTACGAGTGGCAGTTGAAGCCAGTGATAGCCCGTTGAAGGATGCTGATTGTGGCTATACAACTTCAACACCGTGCTTGCAACTCATGAGTGACAAAGTATAACATGCCGCCTTTTTTTAAGCAAGCCCCTTCAAATTATGTATGCAGTATGCTAGGAAGAACTCATGACAAAGTCTTGTTTGTATGCATGTCTTAATGTATTTTCATACTGGCTCGAGTAATGTACTCTTGCCCCCGGCATGACACCGCCTTTGCAGTTTATTCTTGGTAGCGCGTTGCTCAATTAGGTTATTCTATTTTCTTTATTCACAGTTGCTGGCATGAATTTGCCCGTGCATTTGGTCCTACCACTGACAACAATTTAAACATGTCAATCCAGGAAGGACATGCGCATCATCGGTGCACTTTTATTTATTTTGAGTATAAATGAGTAGTTAATTTGCTAATAAATTTGTTTTTTTGTGGGTATATTCATCTCATTAGAAATGTCGTTTGTGTGGCTTTGGTCTTCCTAAATATTGTGTGGGTTTTCCCTTTCCTGGTTTAGCTTTTGCGAAACAATTATTATTCTAGCGTGTGATCTACTCATGCCTATTTACCTTACCGTATAGTTTTCCATTCTAGAACACTAGACCTTTCTCCACAGCTGAGATGTTGAGATGACAAGTTTAATTTGTGTTTAATCTTTGCAGATGCAGACTAATTTTGCATCCCATATAGGTCATACAAGAATGTTAAATTCCCTCCACTTTTGTTCACGAAAGTTGCATTACAGGCGATGAGAGACTCAGGATGAGGGCGAAATGGTCTTGACCACTGGTAGACTCTTCTATCGTCTCACCATCACTCCCACGGACAGCGTTGTACTCGAGTCCAGCAATTAAACTTCTGAAGATAACATGTAGGCCGAACCCAAGAGGAAACAGATTACAACTACTTTTTAAAATATTTTTATTCATAGTTGCATCTCTGTCATGTTCACGTGGACAATGACTATACTTATTATAAGTCCTTGCAAGTTCACACAAGAAATTAGACATCCTGCATTCTTGACTATACAACTGTGATTTCTTGGATTAGGATTTCCTTGTCCTCTTGAACTTCACATGACATCATCAAAAGATAAGTGATGGGGTTTGTATTAAGCTTGACCATGAGAGATGTGGGGATCATGAGGCACTACATATATTTCTAACCCCCCCCCCCCCCACCCCACCCCACATCAAATTTCTGGATCTACATTTAGAATTCAATACTCACATGAATTTCATAGGCTACTTTGATCAAGATGACACAAGTGCACGCTTATTACTCCCTCCATTCACAAGTATAAGATGTTCTAACTTTCATTTGAACGGATGTAGATAGACACGTTTTAGTTTGTTGTTGTTCACTCATTTGAGTCCGTATGTAGTTCATATTGAAATATTCAAATTATAGTATTTGTGAACCGAGGGAATAGTATATAGTGAGCTTCATTTCACCCAAGAGAGCTTCTGTTACATGAAATTTAATTAATTTTCATATGAATTTGGATATACAATACCCATATGAATTGTATAGGTTGCTTTTCCTCGTGTACGTTTACTAGTTAGGACGAAAACCACCTTGAATTCACCTCAAAATCACCCAGTGTGACATTTCTACCAGTTTTCTAAACGTTTAGGGTATAACTAATTCGGTTTTAGAGTTCAGGGGATATGGACCTATCAAGGAGGATTTTAGGGGGGAAACTGTACTTCTCTTGAAAAAACTAGATACCCCCTATTACAGCTCAAATTTGTTCCTAATGTTTTCGAAAAATTAAGTTTTTTTGATAGAAAAATGAACACATGTTGAAGTGAATTGATTTTCTCATGAATTAGGTAAAAAAATGTACCTAATCATCTGTGTATGTGTGTGTCATTGTGTTTTTTTTTCCTCAAAAAATGGAAATATATTAATATCATGATGATACCAATTACACCTGACTTTGCAACAACACGATATCAAGAGCTACTCAAGACATCAAGGATGTAAAAAAGTTTATTAAAAAATGACTTCTCTTGAGGCAAACAATGTACAAAAAATCTGGATTAACAACAGTAGTCTTGAGTTAAGGCTTCTAGCACAAGATATAACAAGTCACAGTTCACACATCCTACGGGGAAAATGAAGACGCGATCAAACGAAAGTGACACAGAAAACAATCTACGACAAAACCAATGTCTGTCACTGAACCAGCAGATGAGCACTAAAATTCACACAGCAAAGAATCATTAGCTGCAGATCAATTTTGTATACTGCTATACACAGGATTAGTACAAAGGTTGCACATAATGTGTATGACTGAATAGCAAAGGGAAAATGTTTCCTATTACACCGCTCTTGCAAACTCACCTCAAAAGTGCTCTAAAACTACACAAGGGTCTACGTAATGAACGAATCTCAGCTGAATCTGCTAAAACTTTCTGTCTAGCTGAATGGAACTATTGTCACCACTCTGTTCTTAAGAAGAATAAATGGAAGGAAATGAGTAGAGAAACAAAATAAAGAATCTGTGGCACCGAGGTGAAACTACTTTTGAGGTGAGCTCAGGCAATGCACATCTGCCATCAACTTCCTAGCTTCTACCAGGAAAGAACACCAAAGTTCAGACAAGGATGCCAGGTGTTGCATTTCACTGGTCACTGGTAAATAGGAAAACTCAATCTGCATAGACTGCCCAATTATCCGTCCGGGCCAGTGCATCCCATGCCTTAGGCTTCGTTCTGGCCAACACACGCTTTATTCAGGGGGCGGCAGCAAGAATACAAAGCCCGAGTTCTCCCGGATGAGTGGGGGCGGTTCGATGTCAGATATGTCAATCTGCTGCATTGATTTGGATATGTCATCGACGGAGAACGGTATGCTGCATTTCAAAGTGCAGAAAGGTTAAGTAGGAGGCATTTGAGATGAGTTGTCATAGTATATGCAACTGATAGGAGTAGAGAGGTAGCAACCTTGAGTCATCATCCAGTAGAAACGAATTGCTTACAGGATTGTTGGAGTCTTCTGTCATCAATACTCTCATGTTTGATATGACCTAATTTTAAAAAATCATCTGTGATCAATTCTTATCAGGTTAGATGGAGCACAAGTACGAATACTGTGAAACATACCTCTGGGGACACGCTATGTGTTCCGTACTTGTCATCCCAGTACATAGTACTGATCCTGTATAGCTGTTGTATACTAAGTACCTGAACAGGATATTCAGGGTTGTTATAAAATTCCAAGGAAATCCAACTTTTCAAACAAAGGGACGTAATGAAAGACTTAATGTATTTCTCCACTTACTGGACAGAGGTCATGACTTATTTCATCCAACGTTTTCTTTGGCTTTTGATGAATCACCTGGAAAAATGATATATGTGAGAGACATGTGCATGCAATTTGGCAAATGCGCAATACTGCAATTATTTGTATCAATTCTTGTATCTCAAGTGTTGAGGTCCGCAGTATGTCCCCAAAGTCGAAATTCCGGCTTGTGGTTTTTTCTCGGTAGGAAAACTTTTAAAGGAAAAATAATAACTAAAAGGGTGTCCATTCTTCTAACACAATATTACACGCATTTTGGTGTGTGTGAGACATAATCAAAGGGGTGTTCCAGTCCGAACTCCAGAGTCATGTTGCAATCATTTTCTCATATCTTATCAGCAATAGCCTAGATACTTATTCTACCGAACAAATATTTGTGGAAGTCATGTTCTAAGAGCACATGAAAAGTCATACCAGGAAACCAATAGCTTGTCTAATATGTTTAAGCTCATCCCAGGCTGAACCTGCATACTGCAAGTACGAAAACACTAGATGAGTTAATCTCTAAAAAAACACTAGATGAGAAATCGATATTTGAGGCAGCTTTTTTACAACTATTAATCAACTCAGAAACTTCTTGGGGTAATGAACATGACAAAAATATCTTATTTGTACTTCGTTTTGCTGTTGATCACTGTAAATAACATAACAGGATTTAGGCACAGCTATATGGTCTAGAACAATATGCAGGACTAAAACCCATTCAGAAAAATAGATGCTACCATAGCTCTACTGCCCCTTATTTATTTACCTCGTCAGTAGCTCTATAGCACCAATGCTCAAGTTCAGCTAATCCTGCTTTTACGTACTCGCCGTTACTGAATGAGCAGCACTCCCTTCTTAATAGAAGACTGAAGATAGATAATAATCATATGAAGCTCAGTCAACCAATTCTGGTGTTTACAGGCAATCAAATATGTGTAGTTCATTATTACGTAAATATATTTTACCTGTTAAATAGCTGTACATTGATGAAGGAGAATATCTGAGTGAATACTTTCCGCACCAAGAATGGAGGAACCTGGGGCAGTGATACAAACAAGTAGGATTTTATTAGATACATCTTTAATCATGTTAAATAAACATACACATAATTATGAGTGATGGTATTACAATTTACAACTGCTGAAGATATTGCCCTAGTTATACATGAAATAAAAGGAAACAACAAACTAACATTGTTCACTTTAAGTATGTTCAAGAAATTTCCAAGGCTTTTCACAATCCCTTGCCAGTGAGCAATCAAAGCTTGCTGTGCAGCTGTATTTGTGTTTGAACGAGAAGATCCTTTCATCATGCTTGCTCTTGATGTTCTTGGGGCCTGAATTGATGATGACAATAGCAAATATGATGCCAATTAAGCAGAAATAATGTACCCATATTTGTTATTCCACAAATAAAAGTCAAGCTAGTAAAATGACTATCATTCTCTGAACTTAGAAAGCATAGGCACCTGAATGCACAATCCGAGCAAAGGAGAGATCTCTTTCTTCAAATTATCCCGGATCATTCCATATATCTTCTCTACATATGCCGTAAGTTGCTGTTTAAACAGTAAAGCGGGATACTTGGCTTCCACTTGTCTCAGTGTCTCTACTCCACTAACCATGCTTCCATTTATTAGAGCAAGATTTACACCTTGTGGAGTCCCTCTGAAGCTCTGGAAAGAGAAAAACAGAATCACTCAGTAACTATTATGAAGCTTCTGTTAAAGAAGCAAAACTTGTGTACCTGTGTCATCCTTCCAAAAAGAGTAGCAGAGGACGACCGTCGACGCTGTGGAGCCATTCCTGTTGACCCACTCGCTTTCAGCGTCCGCTGAAGCAAAAGCAACAGCGTTGAAGCATTTGAGAGCCAATATGCTAAGACTTCGTTATTGTCCTGTGTCTATAAAACACAGAAAATAGTAATTCAGCATTACTGTAGATAATGATAAATTGATAGTAAGGTTGAATCTCATGGTTAGAACCTCAATTGCATGTCCAATGGTCTGAATAATCCGATCAAAAACACTTGTCCGTTCTACTTCAAATGATCTCCAATGAAGAAGGCACTTGTATATAATACAAGCAGCAACTGGCCGATTCCCGGCAAATCCCAAATGCTGGGCTATGCACCTAATTAATAGATCTTGATTTTCCTGCTGCTTTTCATTTAGAGATTTCTGTGGCTTATCGTCTATGTCATATTCCTTTTTAGGAGAGGCTACAACAGCGGACTCCTGAAACACCAAAAGATTAAAAAAAAAGATGGATATCAGTTTGATGCGCTGTCCAGGAACTCAAAGCACCCCCCCCCCACCCCACCCCCAATATATAGAGCATGCCCACTTACAGGAGTTATTTTTGAATCGCTAACTGATACATGACCACTTTCCGCATTCCTCTGCAAAAATTAAAAAGCAATGTATATTATCGATGTATTCTCCAAGATGGAACAAAGGATAAAACATAACTACTAACTGGTTCACCTGTAAATTCGACTTGGAACGTCCCGACAAAATTTTAGCTGGAGCCACTGAAACAGCTTGCTGACGAAGGACTTTATTTTCAGATTCTACATTAGATAACTTCTCCTCTAGCCTGAAGGAGAATATGCAGATAATATGCACTATGAGATGGAGACTCAATGTCGCATAACATGATGACAATGTACTTAGATATTAACATGGCTGTAATTCGGAGTCCGCTATAGAGAAGAAAGAGAAGGGATTACAGTATGCATAACAAGCAACATGTGAAAAGCTTAACCTTCTCAGATAGTCCTGAAATTGGCGTATTTTTACTTCAGTCTCTTCTATCTTCTTTTGCTTTTCTTCATTTGCTTGTGCTTCCTCGGAGCGTTTCTTTTCTAATTCATCTGCTCTTTGTTTTTCTGATTGAAGCGAGGTCTACAGGCAAATGAGTTGGGGTACATCACAAAATTATTGAAAGTGAATCATCAAATGAAAGTGCTTAGTTATCTGATAGTATTTATTTGTGCAAAATTACTGGACGAACCAAACATTAGGAAATTCTGGTCAGCAACTGCAATGGTGATAGTCTAGTAGATTGCGTACCTTAAGTTCATCTACCTCTGCTTTCAAGGTATGAACCTTCTCAGTGTCTTGGACTATAACCTCAGTTTCCTTTACCACAGGAGGTGCTTCCGCGATAGCCTTTTTAGCAGCTTCTCGTTCCTTTAGAAGCACTGCATTTGTCTCATCCAATTTAGCTTGCAGGGCATCCATGGAACTCTGAAATTTTGATAACTCCTGGGCTTTTGCTTCTTCCAAATCTGTCTGTATGCATATGAATTGATTTGTGTGAAATGATTGAAACAATAGATCCATTGCACATCAAAAGTACTTCTGTGAAGCAACAGGTCAAAATTATAGAAAATCAAGTCATGATTGTAACACATTTTTCTTATTTTAAGTGTTTATATGAAGCGGAAGATATATAAAACAACAAAATAAGTAACATTGTACCCGCATTCGCTTCTCTAACTGCACACGCCATGTAAGCTCTTCCACTGTCTTTTCAAGTTTATCCTTTGCTTGCTTGAGTGCACCCGTTTCCCTTGCTTCCTGATAAGAAGATAATAGCAATGCATTAGAATAGAAGTGATAATTTTGTGCGTTGGTGCAACCTTATTACTGATTTCGTGAACTTAACAATACATAACTCTTGCTTCCTGAAGAAGATAATAGTAATGAACTATAAATGGTTTTGTGCTTTGAATGCACAGAAATTATGATTTTGCATGTCCCTTCATTAAGGGAGAATTGAAAACCAAAATCAGTACGTCGCAAACTTAAGTAACGCAAACAGCACGTTAATAGATCCAAAGGCAAAGGTATAGTGGCCTAAAACAAAAGAAAAATAGTTCACAAGTTGGATGGCAACTGAAACCCAAAATTCAGGACTGCAAGAGGCTATTAAGCATTGTTTAACCGAAGCTATCTATGCATTTCACTCTGGCCAGCCTCTATTATGTGCTTTTTTCTTGATTGCTTGGACTAAACAATGAACCGAAGTAAATTCATTCTTTCTTCCTTCCAATTCATCAAAACACTCTCCTGTGGTGTTGAAGAACACGCTTTTAAGATTGATTCCGTCAAGATTAAAAGGACTCCGCAATCTGAGGTGTGCAGCCAGCGAGCTTCTCCATGCTATGATGTGTGCCCATATTTGGTGAACAACTAACGCTGGAAAAGATGAAGGTTAAACTATGAGGGGAAGAAACCCCCTAGCCTTCATCCTAAAGAAGATGGGAGGACTCAAACCCAGGTGGGCTGAGTGGAACCATGTCTCACCAGCCATTTTCTGTAGGAAACCTCCCAAGATGATGGGTCGACTATGATGTTGATGGCGCACCACACAGTGGCCTGATTTGGTAGTCCTCGTCTTTTAAAACTATCCGCTGCCCAACATCTACTCAGATTGCTTACCGCATTAAGTACTTGCAGTGCAAGGAGGCACAAGGGCCATGGCAAGCGGAAGGGGCCATTCATTGAAAGCGAGGTAGTCTACAGTGTTATAGCACTTCCACAAATTTCAACTTCAAATATAACAAAGGGGCAAGTTTGTTTGAATAGCGGTATTTATCTTTTCCATCTTTTTCCTTCTGATTTAATTTAGCACTTAACTTTTTTTGGTCAATTTGATTGCTCTTAATGCATAATGGATCTGAACTCACAATTTTATACATAGGTACATAGCATCAAGAACACAAATAGAATTTTCTTGGATAAGTTTTATTTTGATTTGATGCCCACAAAGAAGAAGGCAGTTGCATGAGTACACCACATAGGGATAATCACATAGTATTAGCATGAGTTGGCTTATATAACAATGTTATAAAACCGTAAAAACAGCAGGTATAAATAGGACTAGGGAACTTTAAAAATCTGATGATAGGCGCTCTGCCCAGCCATTAAAGGAATCAAATTCACAGCACCAGTCCCAGGTGGACACGCCAGTAAGGACTGGCTATTCATGTTGTATCATGACTAATATCTATGTAACAATAGTCCATGGACCTGGATATCCAGCGAACGCCAAATTTTTAGGCATGGCAAAACAAATGTTTTTCATGGCAAGTTGTGTTTGCCGAGGAAGGCAAGTTTAGTTGGCGAGCATGGCAAATCCGCCTCAGTTCATTTTTTGCCAGGAAACTGCCATGCTTGCAAACTGAGGGAATGTTTGGTTGCCATCCACACTTTGCCACACTTGTGTGCCACAAATGCGGCATGCCACAGTTTTTGTGGTGGCCAAATTGGTCGCCACACTTGTGGCAAAAGTTGGCTAGCAACTGAGTCTATGACAAGTGGGGTATGTGACTGAAAAAGTGTGGCATGCCACAACTGTGGCTGCAACCAAACATTTGCCTCAATTTGCCACACTTGTGGCACAAAAGTGTGGCAAAGTGTGGATGGCAACCAAACATGCCCTGAGAATTTGCCATCCTCGCACCAATACAAATTGCCATGAAAAGAAAAGCGTTCGATTTGCCATGTCTAAAATTCTGAAGTCAGATTTTTAGTCTTTCCGTAGTTCAATTTACTGTGGTAATACACATACCATTTTAAGTTTCCTGAGTTCTTTCCTTGCAATCCTTCCCGCCATCTGCATTGTGCAACAATGGCTGCAGCCTTTAACTTCTTATGGTATGAATGAGCTCGATGGCACCTATAACGAGCCTGTAACAGAGAATCAGGACTTTAGGAATATATCATGTGTTGAGCCAGTAACAAGCTGCATAGCAGTTCTAGGATTTTACCGAACCCAGATAAAAACAAGAGCTGCATAATTGTGTAGTCTTATTATATTGGAAGAACTGAAGGGCACCTGAATTGTAACCGCTGCCTTAGATCGCCTTTTATGTCTGAACTCATTCCTTGCTGCCATTGCACGCAATGCTGCTTGTATTACGAGAACTGAAGAAACTTGCAGTTTGTAGGACCTCCTAGCCTGATGCCCACGTTGGTTTTTCTGAATTTTGACAGAAGCTGCTTGCCTCCGCATGCGATCATAGAGTTTACAAGCCAATGTTCCTAAAACAAAAAGTGTGGTTTTAGCATTATTGGTAAAATGAAAATTCACCTGGTCTACAGTTAAGTACAAGCCAAACAGACCTCTCCAAACTGCCTGAAAACATACAGATGCCTTCCTCAAAGAAACAAACTTCTTCCGCATGATATGTGTTCGTATTTTCCCTTGAATTGTTTTTGCAGCAACACTGAGAACTTCAGTTCTTCTAGCATCTAATTCAGCCATCTGTCCGGCTCTCAGAAAAACTTTTGTTTTACCTATCTGAAAAGTACAAACAAGTGTCAGTGTAAGCTAAATAATTAAATTCTGATGATATTGTATTTGCCCATTTTTTTTCTGCTAGCACTGTAAGGCCACCCTGCATGCGATAGTCTGACAGTTCAAACCTATATAAGCTACAAATTAGTCCGATAGTTCAAACCTATATAAGCTACAAATTAAGCAAGTAAACCAGTTTTGTTACAGTATTTCCTTTACCAGATCATTAATATGTATCCAATGTATGCTAGGCATTCAAAGAAGATTGAACATTTTCAGTTCAAAAAAAGAAACAGAAGATTGAACATTTAATAGAAAGAAATGTGCCAAGGCAGAGATGAACAGTTAAGATTAGTTACCTGAAATCCTATAAGACCCTTCTTTTCCAGAATCCTCTTGCATGCAGCCTTTTCATCACAACTATTGAGATACAAAAAAGAAAATCTTAGCTATTATCACTTTTATATGCAAATAAAAACTCTTGATGATGATTCAGTGATGTTAACTACAAATCTGCATGACTAATAAGAACTTACTTTCCTTCAATGGCATCTGGAGCGAGTATTCCAAAACGATGCAAAAACTCATAAAATGTGCGACGTGTAGGATAACCGGCACAACTGATCCTGATTGCCTCAAGTACACCCTGATGATACATGGCATGCAATTAAATGGAACTTTGTGAGATAGATCAAGCCTCCATTAAACTGCAGTACAGTAAAAAACAAACAGATAATAGGTCAGAGGCACTTACACCACAACGCAGCTGTTGCATAACATTGACATTCTCAAAAATTGCCGGTTTTAGGACATTGTTTGGCTTAACACATCTGATATAATGAGGTTCGGTAGAATTTAATGTGTCCATAAGAGCTTGAAGTTGTTGCTGCCACACAAAAGTTGGTAAAAATTAGTCATGCATAATAGTATTACTGAAGAAGAAATAAAGATGCTGATAGGTAGATATAGAACTGGCAGAAAATTCTAAAGGATAATCATGCAGAACCGAAAGAGGGGGAAACCTTGAAGCGTGCACCAATCAAGAAAACTTGAGGATTTTGATGTTTCCTCTGGCGGAGGAGGAAATAATCCTGCGATAAAGGAGCATCTAGAAGCACTCAGTAGCTCCTGGTGCTCTGCCACAACGTAGTCTTTGTTTTTGTCAAGGAATTGGTCAGACTGATACATCACCTGCATACCGCAAGTATAAGTATTAGTTAAAACACGACAATATCCTGGAGCAATTGAATTTGATGAATAAAAGCTAACCTCTCCAGCGTAGTGAGCGATTGCAAAATCTGTGCGAGATAGCTTAGGTTTGACAAACCGTTTATGCTTTTGAAAAGTCTGGTACAGCTTCTGGGCAAAGGTCTCGTGTGTTGACTTGGGAAACATACTGAAGAACAGTTAAATAGACAACAATTATAACATAGTTTTGCATCTTAACGACGGCCATTAATTCAAATATTCAACTGAACATACACAGTAAAATAGAATTGATTAAATGAACAAAGCAAAGATATGGTAAGCATACCATGCCTCATCTAGAAGTGCAATAACGCCACCAGGTTTCTGCCGAGGGATATTTCAGTAATACATGTAAAAGAAATGAGTGAGCATCAATTGCAAAACTGATTTTAAAAGATGTAAAATAAGCACAAGAAAAAGACGTGTATTTGCCTGCCTAAAATAGGGCTTCTCTGGTTACGCAAACTTGTGGAGGCTAGTCGGCACTAAAGCTCTACGAGCCCTGCCGCTGCAAGCATGACCTCCAGACAATGTGGGGTCTTACTTTTGCTTATTCTAGGCTTGCTAGTTTAGCCTCGATTGTTTCTTTCTTAACTTTTATTCATTTTTCGTCTTTTGGTCGAAGACAGCATGACTGGTTTGTAAATGGAGTGCTTCATTTGATCGAGAAAAAAAATGATTGATCTTGTTTTAACCTTGCCAGCCTTGCCCATTAGGTGAAGCTTAACTTTGGCCAAATAGGCACTAACTGAGAAGTATTGGATTGCACTCTACAGCAGCACGACCATATCAGCATGACTGATGCCTACCAAGATAAACTATGATAAACATGCCCTATTACAATACTTGAGATTTCCCATCAATATACTGGATGCAATTAAACTGATTAAGATCTTACAAATCCTTTATCCATTCATGTACAATGGTTACACATACCTTCTCAATAAGATCAAGAACATCTTGATTATCGACAAACTCAATATAGCTCCAATCAATTTGTTCTTTAGTGTATTCCTCTTGCTCCATCTTAAAACGTGCTGAAAAAAGATCATAGAGGCACCTTTCAAGTAAATATATGTTCTTTAGTTGTCAAACGGCTATGGGTGTTTGGTGTACATGAACCATTTCTTGTGAGCAAGTGTTACCTGATTGAAATGTTGCTGTAATTTCTCATTTGTATAATTAATACAGAACTGTTCAAAACTGCAGAAAACATTATTTGCCAATTTGTGAGAACAATCTAGTGGATTATAAATACAATGCTGGACCGCAGTAAATCTGTACATTTTACCTGTTTGACTTAAAGCTCTCAAAACCATAGATATCCAGGACACCAATAAGACATTTAGAGTTAGCATCTTGCCCGATGGAACTATTAATTTTATCAACAAGCCTGCAATATAATGATGGGTTGAAACAATGAATGCAATCTTTCTCCCGTGTTGCAATGGAATTTGGACACTTGTAACATATATATGTAATAAAGAACAAAAGGACACTATTCTATACCAATCGAACAAGCGGAATATATTGTCTTTGCAAAACCATCCCTGCTGATAGTTGCGCTGTAAGGATCAAGACTCCTTTTTATAACCTCCTCTGGTGTTACCATGACACGCTTACAGAGAGCATCTGTCAAAGCTCCAGGATCACACCTGACATTAGAATACAAGGCAATCATTGGAGCTTGCACGTAGTAATACCATACATTAGAGAAAGAACTAAATAAAGGTAGTTACATAAGGAGTTCAGCAGCTGTTTCAAGATGGAACTTAGATTTGTCATCTTTCAAAACTGAGGAATCAGCTTCTTTCCCCTTGGCAAATTCAATGTTGCCAATATGAAGAATAGCTGCAACCACCCTGAAAATAGCATCCTGAAGACAAATTAAGTGCAAGCAAGTGAGAAACAAAATCACTTCAGGCAGCCACCAATCATATCAAAGAACATATAGGATTGAGTTACCTGTTCCTGGGTACTGATACCAACAATATCCATTGCTCTTCTGGTAGCCAAATATTCACGAGCATCACTGACCCCAACCAAATCGTAGCAACTTGATTTATTAAGATAATGATAAGTCCTAGGATTTTCTAATTTGTACTTATCAAGTTCCTGAAAATTGAATGCCAATGCAGATTATTTGTGTTAGGTATCAAATCTCAAGTTAGTGTAAGAAAACACCAACAGTGAGTTCATTGAGACCCACAAGAAGTACCGAAGGAGAATATTGATCGTTACCTCCTGTGGTGCCGCACAAAGGAGATAAAAGCAGTGGTAGTTGCGTTCAGGATCAGAAATTTGGCATACTCGTGACCTTTCAAGCAGGTATGTTCTGACAGCAGCACCTGAGATCCTCCCATGCTTATCAAATTGAATCTCAACAAACTTACCAAATCGACTGCACCAAACATTGGGACAACTAATGAGATCGGAACATATATATACACCGCCATGATTTGGAACCATGCAAGTAAACTTATACACGCAGTTTTTTTTTCTAATCTGGCCTACCTAGAATTGTTATTTCTGACAGTCTTGGCATTGCCAAAAGCTTCAAGGACTGGATTTGACTGCAGATATAAGAATTTAAAATAGAAAAGTTCAATTGATGCATTAATAACTTAACATTACAACTGTCTTGCATGGCTAAGTACTGGCTGCCTTACTTCAAGAACTTGTTGTTCTACTGTTCTTCCTTCTGTTGCAGCGCGGCCACCCAAATAGGCAAGATACTGCATAAGCATTTTTGTTGTTTCTGTTTTACCAGCACCACTCTCACCACTCACGAGAATAGAGTTGCTCCTTCCTTCATGAATCATAGCCCTATTACATGTAAAATATAACAATGAGATCAACCAGTCCTCTGAGGAAATACTAAAGCAGTTTTCAGCTATGTTTATTTACCTGTATGCAACATCTGCGACAGCAAAAACATGCGGACTTAACTCACCAAATGGTGCACCCTTGTACTGTTGCATCATATGTGAGTCATATAAATGTTGCAATCTTTGGAAAGGATTCACAGCAATGAGAATATTTCCAGTGTATGTCTGCCCAAACGAAGACATATCAGTCATAAGAAACATTACCTGAGTTCCAAAATTAAACTCAAGACAGTACAGCTAACATAATGGCATATCTAGAGCAAGTGGCCAAGCAGCAAGCAGTAATAAAGATGAACATACATAGATTTCATTAAGTTCATATCTGGTGGCCAAATTCTGCAAAACTCCTGGCTCATGGAGATAGGAGAGCTTTGTCATGTCATCAACTCCACCAGCAGCTGCTTCCATATCTTTGGGATATAATTTTGACAATTTTGAAACGATCTAAAATTGTGACAGTAAACATAAGTATCGGTATTTTATCAAACTGAATGCCCATAAGTACCAGTATTATACAACACAACTTACCTTTTTTCCATTGGCTGCTTGGATCTCAGCCTCGTCGCCATTGATCTTAACAACTTCTCCATCGACCCAAGCAACATCAGGTTCTTCAGCCCACACATGTGAGCCTACTATAATATTAACTTTCGTCCCCTAGAAATGAAAATATACGTCTCTCAATTATGCTAGCCTCTGAATAAACGATGACAATGCATTTGCATTTCACAATGCCGAAAGGTTGCAACTCTGAAAATAATAATAAGAAGAAGAAATAATTCGCTTGGATCCGAAATCTATTGCCTAATCAGGAATCTGGTCTCAATCCATGCAATGCAATGCTAGGCATAACTCTACGGAATCCTTGGGTAAAAACTATGCAACCAATCACCACGATTCAGACCGGGGGAAAAAGGGGAACAATCGCGACCCTGGCTAAACACCGCTTTGCCACTGCATTTTACTCGAGCGGTCGCAAAGCGCGCGAGGCGAGTTTACCATTTCGCCGGCCGGTGGAGGATGATCAGTTGGACGCTGTGGGCGACGGGGCGGACGAAATCATATCCCTCTTCCCCGCGCTCGTGCTCGCCGGACCCCCTCCGTACGCCGTCGTCTTCGTCGTTCCGTCGTCGCCGCCGCGCGCCTCGGAGGAGGGAGAGGTGGTGGTGCGGTGCAAAAGCGGGGGAGTGGGGAGGGGGAAGGGGATGTGTAGAAGGCAGGCGGTATGGGGTGGAGAGGGTGCAGTTCGTGGAGCGGCCATGGCTGGCCTCGCCTCGATCTCTGCGGGGCGCCATGGATTAGGGGCAGAGCTGGACATGCGGCATGGGTTGAGGTTGAACCCCCGAATTCCGGGAAAACAATCCGCTATTAGCAGTGTGAGTGAAACACAGGCACACCCCAGCCAAATACATGGGCGCTGATCTGCGCCGGTGCGCCGGCCCAATTGTTGGATCGGTCGAGCACCAGCCGTCCGATGCGCGAGCCTGGGCCGTCTGATCTGCGCGAGATCCCCTCGAGAAAATCGTCCCGCACCCGTCCCTCGCCGCACCGCATCGCAGGCTGCCCCACCCCCCCCCCCCTCCGCCGGCGAGATCCTCTCATGAAAATCGTCCCGCCCTCGCGCGCGCAAGACCGCGCCGCCTCAGCCGGCGAGATCCTTGCGAAAATCGTCCCACTCGCCGCCGCACCGCCGCAGCCCACCGTTGACCTCGCCGCACCTCAGCCGCCCTCCCACCGCAGATGGCGACTAGCCACCTCATTGCCGGCAATGGGCGATGAAGCCGTCGCAACTCCGTCGCCGTCGGTGATCAACACATGCAACACTCAGCCGCGGTTGCAGCTAAACCTTGAACGGGTGTAGCAAAATTCAAAGGCGGTTGTAGCAAAACGCATACCGGAACTTCGCCGTCGTGCTTGAAGCACCATGGCCTCGTGAATGGATGTAGCAAAACACGTCGCCGATGGTAGCAAAAACGGTTGTTGCAACAAAAATGCCGTCCTCGTCATATTTGGGCACATGTCAGTCATAAAAAAGCACCCATGGCCTTATGAAAAATGGATGTAGCAAAACACACAAACGGTAGTAGCAAAAAATTGACACGATCGTAGCAAAAATTACATCCGTTGCCGTCGCCGGTCGCAAAAATGGACGTCGTTGCAAAACCGGTTGTAGCAAAAATTTAGGCTGCTTCCAGCAAAATTAAAATACGGTGATAGCAAAATTTAGTCTGGTCTAGCAAATCAAAAAAAGATGGTAGCAAAAATGTCTCTGTTTCAAAGATCTCGGGACTCTGGTTCCAAAGAAACAAAAACCAGTTGCAACACCGGAGCCTCTCCCATCTCCACCTCCGGAAGGCTGGTTGTAGCAACCATGGCTGCTCGTTCGACATCGGCTGGACTACAGTTCTAGCGGCGCCGGGCCCATGGGTGGCAAGCTCTGGCGAGCGCCGCAATCCCCTTTGTCTCCCCAGAGCGGCGCGGATCCTCCTGTGAAAAAAAGCGGCGCCCATGGCCGGGGCCTCCCTACCTGCCTTGCCGGAGAAGGAAATGGAATGGAGCGGGGGGCGGCGTGTTGAAGTGTGCCTTGTGGTGGTTTGCGGCAGCAGGGAAGGAGAGAGAAGAAACATGGCGTGGGGAGGGCCTTGTTGGAGGTAGGAGATGAAGTGCACGGGAAGAGATAAGGCAGGAACAGATAAGGTTTGGGTTCACTAAATACGCGCGTCTTCGCGCGAGGGGCTGCTTGAGTGGGCGCACGACGCCAGCGTGGTGCGTGACCGGCCGAGCGTTCGGCCGGTGCGCCGATTCCAAACGTTTCCCCAAATACATTGCCCTATGGCTGTTACAGTGCTATAGTAAAACAACCAACTTGGACATTTTGCATCTATATCTATATCTATATCTATATCTATCTATACCAATATAAAAAGATCCAAATGAGCAGATTCAATTAATCTCTGCCATCAAATCATGTCAATCCAACGACTT
Source organism: Aegilops bicornis (assembly GCA_021605145.1). Taxonomy (NCBI): domain Eukaryota; kingdom Viridiplantae; phylum Streptophyta; class Magnoliopsida; order Poales; family Poaceae; genus Aegilops; species Aegilops bicornis. Next base: position 216,359,638 of record CM038675.1, read on the forward strand.
AGACTGCTTCAATGTCGAGCGCTCAACACGTTTAGCATACAGTTAATTTCATACCAAATATAATGCTAATCACATAATAATATGCAAATAATATCCTACTTAATATCCGCATGCACTTAATATATTTTCAAATTAACATGCATTGCACGTACATATTAACTAGTTCCTGTTAAGGGCTCATTCGGTTAGGAGGATTTCATAACATAGAAATTAGGACTAATATAGGAATTTTATAGGATGGCAGTTGCTATTCTAAAGAATTGACTCGCCTCGTTTCTGTGCGCAAAATGAGCTTTGAGTAGATGTGTAATTTCCTTCAAAAACACAGAAAATGAAATAGTATTCCTACAAAATTCATGTATCGTACAAACCGAACACATCTATAAGAAATTTTTCTCCGGAATCCTTATTCCTATGTGTTTTCTATAAAAATCCTCAACCGAATAGGCCTTAAAAAAACTGTACAAGGAGTTCGCTTCTCTCCTCCTTCTGGTGTTTAGGATGTGAAGTTGTCCATCAAAACGAGCACCCAAATGTCCACCGCCATGTTTGGACGTGTACATGGAGAGTGCTAGTGGAGCTGCCCATTCAACTTTATACTCTCTTCGTTTCTAAATATAAGAGCATTTCCAGTCGTTCGGCCCCTCAGAGCATCGAAAATGAGCCGCCTTGGGGCGAGCTGGCGCTAGATTGGCGTGTGGGGGCGACTTTGTTTCCAGTCGTCGGCCCACAAGTCGCCCCGGGTTCTGAAGGAAATATGCCTTAAAGGCAATAATAAAGTTACTATTTATTTCCTTATTTCATGATAAATGTTTATTACTCATGCTAGAATTAGGGCAACAAAGACGTTTTGAACGCCACGGAGCATATGAGATGTTTCAAGAGTTGAAATTAGTATTTCAGACTCATGCCCATGTCGAAAGGTATAAGACCTTTGACAAGCACTTTTCCTACGAGATGGAGGAGAATTGCTCAGCTACTGAGCATGTGCTCAGAATATCTGAGTACTATAATCACTTAAATCAAGTGGGAGTTAATCTTCCAAATAAGATAGTGATTGACAGAGTTCTCTAGTCACTATCACTAAGTTACTAGAACTTCGTGATGAACTATAATATGCAAAGGATAACTGAAACAATTCATGATACGTCTCCAACGTATCTATAGTTTTTGATTGCTTCATGCTATATTATATTCTGTTTTGGACATTAATGGGATTTATTATACACTTTTATATTATTTTTGGGACTAACCTATTAACCGGAGGCCCAGCCCAGAATTGTTGTTTTTTGCCTATTTCAGAGTTTCGCAGAAAAAGAATATCAAACGGAGTCCAAACGGAATGAAACCTTCGAGAACGTGATTTTGGAACAAACGTGATCCAGAGGACTTGGAGTATACGTCAAGAAATCAACCAGGAGAGCACGAGGCAGGGGGCGCGCCTACCCTCCTGGGCGCGCCCTCCACCCTCGTGGGGCCCACGTTGCTCCACCGACGTACTTCTTCCTCCTATATATACCTACGCACCCCCAAACTACCAGATATGGAGCCAAAAACCTAATTCCACCGACGCAACCTTCTGTACCCGTGAGATCCCATCTTGGGGACTTTTAGGAGCTTCATGGAGGGGGCATCAATCACGGAGGGCTTCTACATCAACACCATAGCCTCTCCGATGATGTGTGAGTAGTTTACCTCAGACCTTCGGGTCCATAGTTATTAGCTAGATGGCTTCTTCTCTCTTTTTGGATCTCAATACAATGTTCTCCCCCTCTCTTGTGGAGATCTATTCGATGTAATCTTCTTTTGCGGTGTGTTTTTTATGTATGATTGGTTATCTTTGCAAGTCTCTTCGAATTATCAGTTTGGTTTGGCCTACTAGATTGATCTTTCTTGCAATGGGAGAAGTGCTTAGCTTTGGGTTCAATCTTGCGGTGTCCTTTCCCGGTGATGAGGGGCAGCAAGGCACGTATTGTATTGTTGCCATCGAGGATAACAAGATGGGGTTTATATCATATTGCATGAGTTTATCCTCTACATCATGTCATCTTGCTTAAAGCGTTACTCTGTTCTTATGAACTTAATACTCTAGATGCATCTTTGGATAGCGGTCGATGTGTGGAGTAATAGTAGTAGATGCGAGGCGGAGTCGGTCTACTTGTCTCGAACATGATGCCTATATACATGATCATACCTAGATATTCTCATAACTATGCTCAATTACATCGATTGCTCAACGATGAATTTGTTCACCCACCGTAATACTTATGCTCTCGAGAGAAGCCTCTGGTGAAACCTATGGCCCCCGGGTCTATTTTTCATCATATTAATCTTCCAACACTTAGCTATTACCTTTTATTTTACTTTGCATCTTTATCATAAAAATACCAAAAATATTATCTTATCATATCTATCAGATCTCACTCTCGTAAGTGACCGTGAAGGGATTGACAACCCCTTTATTGCGTTGGTTGCGAGGATTTATTTGTTTGTGTAGGTGCGAGGGACTTGTGTGTGGCCTCCTACTGGATTGATAACTTGGTTATCAAAAACCGAGGGAAATACTTACGCTACTTTGCTGCATCACCCTTTCCTCTTCAAGGGAAAACCAACGCAGTGCTCAAGAGGTAGCAAGAAGGATTTCTGACGCCGTTACCGGGGAGGCTTACGCGAAGTTAAGTCAAGATTTGACTCCCGATAATGAGCCATTTCTGGCGCCATTGCCGGGGAGTCTATGCAAAAGTCAACATACCAAGTACCCATCACAAACCCTTATCTCCCGCATTACATTATTCGCCATTTGCCTCTCGTTTTCTTCTCCCCCACTTCACCCTTGCCGTTTTATTTGCCCTATCTTTTTCGTTCGCCTCTTTTTTTCGCTTGCTTCTTGTTTGCTCGTGTGTTGGATTGCTTGCTTGTCACTATAACTCAAGACAATACTAAATTGTGTGACTTAACCAATACCAACAATAATGATTTTCTTAGCACTCCGATTGCTCCTCTTACCGACACTGAATCTTGTGAAATAAATGCTGCTTTGTTGAATCTTGTCATGAAAGATCAATTCGCCGGCCTTCCTAGTGAAGATGCCGCTACCCATCTAAATAGCTTCGTTGATTTGTGTGATATGCAAAAGAAGAAAGATGTGGATAATGATATTGTTAAACTGAAGCTATTTCTTTTTTCGCATAGAGATCATGCTAAAGCTTGGTTTTCATCTTTGCCTAAAAATAGTATTGATTCTTGGAATAAGTTCAAAGATGCTTTTATCTCTAAGTATCCCCGCTAAGATCATCTCTCTTAGAAACGATATTATGAATTTTAAGCAACTTGATCATGAACATGTTGCACAAGCTTGGGAGAGGATGAAATTAATGATACGTAATTGTCCTACACATGACTTGAATTTATGGATGATCATAGAAAATTTTTATGCCGGATTGAATTTTGCTTCTAGAAATCTTTTAGATTCTGCCGCCGGAGGCACTTTTATGGAAATCACCTTAGGAGAAGCTACTAAACTCCTAGATAATATCATGGTTAATTATTCTCAATGGCACATTGAAAAATCTACTAATAAAAAAGTGCATGCGGTAGAAGAAAATAATATTTTGAGTGGAAAGATGGATAAACTTATGAAATTATTTACTACTAAGAGTGTTTCTTCTGATCCTAATGATATGCCTTTGTCTACTTCGATTGAGAATAATAATGAATCTATGGATGTGAATTTTGTTGGTAGAAATAATTTTGTTAACAACGCGTATAGAGGAAACTTTAATCCTAGGCCTTATACTAGCAATTCCTCTAATAATTATGGTAATTCCTACAACAATTCTTATGGGAACTTTAACAAGATGCCTTCTGTATTTGAGACTAGTGTTAAGGAGTTTATGAATTCGCAAAAGAATTTCAATGCTTTGCTTGAAGAAAAATTGCTTAAAGTTGATGAATTGGTTAGGAACGTTGATAGAATTTCTCTTGATGTTGATTCTTTAAAACTTGGATCTATTCCACCTAAACATGATATCAATGAGTCTCTCAAATCCATGAGAATTTCCATTGATGAGTGCAAAGAAAGAACCGCTAGGATGCGTGCTAAGAAAGATTGCTTTATGAAAGCGTGTTCTTCTAATTATTGATGTGTCCCCATTTAAATCTTTGTTTTGCAATATGAATATTGATAATGATGGGACTGAATATGATCCACCTTTACCTAGAGGGCGTTCCAAAAATTCGAAGTTTTTAGATCTTGATGCAAAAATTGGTAAAAGTGGGATTTAAACTTTAGGTATTAATGAACCCACTATTTTGTATTTCAAGGAATTTAATTATGATAATTTCCTTGTTGCAATCCGTGTTAAATTCTCCACATGCTTATAGTCAACATAAAGCTTTTACTAAACATATCGTTGATGCTTTGATGCAATCTTATGAAGAAAAACTTGAGTTGGAAGTTTCTATCCCTAGAAAACTTTATGATGAGTGGGAACCTACTATTAAAAATAAAATTAAAAATCATGAATGCTATGCTTTGTGTGATTTGGGTGCTAGTGTTTCCACGATTCCAAAGACTTTGTGCGATTTGCTAGGTTTCCGTGATTTTGATGATTGCTCTCTAAACTTACACCTTGCGGATTCCACCATTAAGAAACCTATGGGAAGAATTAATGACGTTCTTATTGTTCCAAATAGGAACTATGTGCCCGTAGATTTTATTGTTTTTGATATAAATTGCAATCCTTCATGTCCTATTATTCTTGGTAGACCTTTCCTTAGAACAATTGGTGCAATTATTGATATGAAGGAAGGGAATGTTAGATTCCAATTTCCGTTAAGGAAAGGCATGGAACACTTCCCTAGAAAGAAAATAAAATTACCTTATGAATATATTATGAGAGCCACTTATGGATTGCCTATCAAAGATGGCAATACCTAGATCTATCCTTGCTTTTATGCCTAGCTAGTGGCGTTAAACGATGGCGCTTGTTGGGAGGCAACCCAATTTATTTTTGTTTTTTGCTTTTTGCTTCTGTTTAGGAATAAATATTTGATCTAGCCTCTGGTTATATGTGTTTTTATGTTTTAATTAATGGTTGTGCCAAGTTTAACCTATAAGATCTCCTTGGATGATAGTTATTTGATCTTGCTGAAAATTGCAGAAACTTTCTGTTCACGAAAATAATTGTTAAAAATCACCAGAACGTGATAAAATATTGATTCCAATTGCTTCTGATCAATAAACAAATTGTCTAGGTCGTCCTATTTTGGCTGAATTTTTGGAGTTCCATAAATTTGCGTTAGTTACATATTACTATAGACTGTTCTGTTTTTGACAAATTCTGTTTTTCGTGTGTTGTTTGCTTATTTTGATGAATCTATGGCTAGTAAAATAGTTTATAAACCATAGAGAAGTTGGAATAAAGTAGGTTTAACACCAATATAAATAAAGAATGAGTTCATTACAGTACCTTGAAGTGGTGTTTTGTTTTCTTTCGCTACCGGAGCTCACGAGATTTTCTGTTAAGTTTTGTGTTGTGAAGTTTTCAAGTTTTGGGTGAAAGATTTGATGAATTATGGAACAATGAGTGGCAAGAGCCTAAGCTTGGGGATGCCCATGGTGTTGGGGAACGTAGTAATTTCAAAAAAATTCCTACGCACACGCAAGATCATGGTGATGCATAGCAACGAGAGGGGAGAGTGTTGTCCACGTACCCTCGTAGACCGAAAGCGGAAGCGTTAGCACAACGCGGTTGATGTAGTTGTACGTCTTCATGATCCGACCGATCAAGTACCGAACGTGCGGCACCTCCGAGTTCAGCACACGTTCAGCCCGATGACGTCCCTCGAACTCCGATCCAGCCGACTGTTGAGGGAGAGTTTAAATCGACCTGACGGTGTGGTGACGATGTTGATGTTCTACCGACGCAGGGCTTCACCTAAGCACCGCTACAATATTATCGAGGTGGACTATGGTGGAGGGGGGCACCGCACACGGTTGGGAGAGATCAACTGATCAACTTGTGTGTCTAGAGGTGCCCCCCTGCCCCCGTATATAAAGGAGCAAGGGGGGTGCGGCCGGCTAGGGAGAGGGCGCGCCAGGAGGAGTCCTACTCCCACCGGTATTAGGACTCCTCCCCCTTTCCTAGTTGGAATAGGATTCGAGAGGGGGAAAGAGAGGGAGAGAAGGAAGGGCGCCGCCTCCTGTCCTATTCGGACTAGGGGAGGGGCGGCCCAGCCCTGGCCGCCTCTCCTCTTCTCCGTAAAGGCCCACTAAGGCCCATTTACCTCCCGGGGGTTCGGTAACCTCCGGTACTCGATAAAATCCTGATTTCACCAGAACACTTCCGATGTCCAAACATAGGCTTCCAATATATCAATCTTCATGTCTCGACCATTTCGAGACTCCTCGTCATGTCCGTGATCACATCGGGACTCGAACAACCTTGGTACATCAAAAATATAAACTCATAATATAATTGTCATCGTAGCGTTAAGCGTGCGAACCCTACGGGTTCGAGAACTATGTAGACATGGTGAGACACGTCTCGGTCAATAACCAATAGCGGAACCTGGATGCTCATATTGGCTCCCACATATTCTACGAAGATCTTTATCGGTCAGACCGCATAACAACATACGTTGTTCCCTTTGTCATCGGTATGTTACTTGCCCGAGATTCAATAATCGGTATCTCAATACCTAGTTCAATCTCGTTACCGGCAAATCTCTTTACTCGTTCCGTAATACATCATCCCGCAACTAACTCATTAGTTGCAATGCTTGCAAGTCTTAAGTGATGTGCATTACCGAGAGGGCCCAGAGATACCTCTCCGACAATCGGAGCGACAAATCCTAATCTCAAAATACGCCAACCCAACATGTACCTTCGGAGACACCTGTAGAGCACCTTTATAATCACCACATTACGTTGTGATGTTTGGTAGCACACAAAGTGTTCCTCCGGTAAACGGGAGTTGCATAATCTCATAGTCATAGGAACATGTATAAGTCATGAAGACAGCAATAGCAACATACTAAACGATCGTGTGCTAAGCTATCGGAATGGGTCATGTCAATCACATCATTCTCCTAATGATGTGATCCCGTTAATCAAATGACAACCCATGTGAATGGCCAGGAAACATAACCATCTTTGATTAATGAGCTAACCAAGTAGAGGCATGCTAGTGACACTCTGTTTGTCTATGTATTCACACATGTATCATGTTTCCGGTTAATACAATTCTAGCAGAACATGAATAATAAACATTTATCATGAATAAGGAAATAAATAATAACTTTATTATTGCCTCTAGGGCATATTTCCTTCACATGGCACCCCAAGATAATCTAAGGACAACAAAAAGCCAAAGCTTGGGGATGCCCCGGGAGGCATCCTCTCTTTCGTCTACTTCCATCGGTAACTTTACTTGGAGCTATATTTTTATTCACCACATGATATGTGTTTTGCTTGGAGCGTCTTGTATTACTTAAGTCTTTATTTGTTAGTTTGCCACAATCATCTTTGCTGTACACACCTTGTGACGTCCGGATAGTTAAGCTACAGTAATTCCTGGTTAATGATGACACGTCACCGCGATTACTGTTGTTAAACTCACGATGATTCAATACCGTTCAAAATCAAAAGTCAAAAACAAGTCAAATGGTAAGGATTTTCAAATATTAAAACTAAAATGTCCGGGTTGTGCCAAATAATGCAAAGTTAATTATGGTGAAGAAACCACACCTTTATAAAATAATTAAATGCTCTTAAGATAAGTAAAACAGTAGCTGAAACAATTATTTAAACGTCTCTTAAATGATTAAATTGTTGCAACCCACTTTTTATAACTACAAAAATAATTGTGGCAGTGATATAACAACTATTACTAATTTAGGTGCTAACTATATGTTTTACAAAACTAAAACAATTTGAAAGATTAAATAAACAGAAAGAAATTGAAAATTAAAAGAAAAACAAAATGAAAAGGATAAAAAAGCCCACCCCCTAGTCCAACTGGACCAGCCGGCCGACAAGCCACCATGGCCGGCCCAAAGCCCACCTAAATCCCCCTTAACCCTAGCCGATCATGAGCCCAGCCTCCTGATCGATCCCCATCTCTCCCGATCCCCTCGCTCCTTGCCTCTTTCCTCCTCGCGCCGCCACCCACAGGGGGGAAGCGCTCGCGCTCTTGCTTGATCCCCCCTTCATGCTCGCCCTGCCGTGCCGCCCCGCAGCTCCTCCCGCTGTCCTCGCGCCACCGCCTGGATCTCCGCGCCCGACCGTGGCTGTTGCCTGCCGGCGCGCGTGTGTGCTCGCCTGAGCCACACGTCCACCCCCTCGTCATCGGCGGCCCCCGCGTCGTTGGCCATCGAAGCAAGCCAGCCAACGCCATCGGCTCCTTCCGCGTGACGCCCGCGCCAGCCTCCGCCGACCCCCCCTGCCACGACGGACTCCCCCACGCCTCGCCGGTGTTCCCCTGCAACGGGGGTTAGCGCGCCCTCGATCCCTGTTTTCCCCTCTCTCAGTCGTTCACCGCGCCACGCCCGTACACCATCGTCGGTGCCCACTTCGTCGATTGCATCGCCGCGGCCAACCGGCGCTGTCCCCCTCCCCAGCGGCGGCGCTCTGCTCTCGCGCCTCACCCACGGCGGCGCTGGGCCACGCTTAGCCAGCAGCGTCGCCGCTTCGCGGCTCGCTCGCTGCGTCTGGTCGAACCTTGACCACGCCCCGTGCCTTCTTCTGCCGGCTACTATACCTTTTCCGTTGTTCTTTGCTCTTTGCTAATGTGATTGCTACTACTGCTTTGCTTGCTAGTTGTTGTTGCATTTGTAGCCATGGCCGCTTGAGCCCCTATGCGTGCCCAGCCATGGGGCATGGGTTTGCCTATGGCCATCTCTGGTTAGCATCAGATTAGGTAGGTTAGATTAATTCCTAAGTAGTCTAATGTGCAAATGGCATGCGGGGCCTCCCCTGTTAAATCACCATTATTATGACAAGTGCTTATTACATGCAAGTCCTACTGCTAACTAAAATAATTTAATTAAAGTTTATTTAACTAGAGTCTCTAACAGTGGGGTCCCACAGCTAATTAAACTGAATTAAACAATCTGTTAACACATGTGACACTGACATGGGTCCCACTTGACCCTATTGACCCGATCAATTTGTTGTGTTGACTTTGACTTAGGCCCACATGTCATCCTGTGCGGGCTAGAGTGCAACTTGGTACACATAGCTTAAATTCAAATTAAAACAATTACATAAATTCCAGAAAATCATTACTAACTTTGGAAATTAATATAAAATAATTCGTAACTCGGATGAAAATACTTTGTACATGAAAGTTGCTCAGTACGACGAGACGAATTCGGAGACTGATACGTCTCCAACGTATCTATAATTTTTTATTGCTCCATGCTACTTTATCTATTGTTTTGGACTATAATGAGCTTTATTTTCCACTTTTATATTACTTTTGGGACTAACCTATTAACCGGAGGCCCGGCCAAATTGCTGTTTTTTGCCTATTTCGGTGTTTGAAGAAAGCGGAATATCAAACGGAGTCCAAACGGAATGAAACCTTGAGAATGTGATTTTCTCACGAGCGTGATCCAGGAGACTTGGACCCTACTCCAAGGAGTGCGAGGCGGTCGAGGGTGGGGCGCGCCCCCTGCCTCGTGGGCCCCTGACGCTCCAGCAGCGTACTCCTTCCTCCTATATATACCTCGTACCCCCAACAGATCGGGGCCGGAGCCAACAACCTAATTCCACATTTGTAACTTCCTCAGTATCCACGAGATCCCATCTTGAGGCCTGTTAGGACCTCATGGGAGGCATCTACCACGAAGGGCTTCTACATCAACACCATAGCCCCTCCGATGAAGTGTGAGTAGTTTACTTCAGACCTTCGGGTCCATAGTTAGTACCTAGATGGCTTCTTCTCTCTTTTTGGATCTCAATACAATGTTCTCTCCCTCTCTTGTGGAGATCTATTCGATGTAATCTTCTTTTTGCAGTGTGTTTGTTAAGAACGATGAATTGTGGGTTTATGATCCAGCTTATCTATGGAAAATATTTGATTCTTTTCTGAATTCTTTTATGTATGATTAAGTTATCTTTTCAAGTCTCTTCGAATTATCCGTTTGGTTTGGTGTAGGACCTTGAAGTATGTCTAGAGGGGGGTGATTAGACTACTTGACCAATAAAAACTTAACCTTTTCCCAATTTTATAGTTTGGCAGATTTTAGCTATTTTAGGACAAGTCAAGTAATCATCACACAATTCAAGCAAGCATGCAAAGAGTATATTGGCAGCGGAAATTAAAGCATGCAACTTGTAAGAAAGTAAAGGGAAGGGTTTAGAGGATTCAAACGCAATTGGAGACACAGATGTTTTTCTCGTGGTTCCGATAGGTGGTGCTATCGTACTTCCACGTTGGTGGAGACTTCAACCCACGAAGGGTAGCAGTTCTTGCGAGTCCACGGAGGGCTCCACCCACGAAGGGTCCACAGTAGCAATCTTGTCTATCCCACCATGGCCGCCGCCCACGAAGGACTTGCCTCACTAGCGGTAGATCTTCACGAAGTAGGCGATCTCCTTGCCCTTACAAACTCCTTGGTTCAACTCCACAATCTTGTCGGAGGCTCCCAAGTGACACCTAGCCAATCTAGGAGACACCACTCTCCAAGAAGTAACAAATGGTGGGTTGATGATGAACTCCTTGCTCTTGTGCTTCAAATGATAGTCTCCCCAACACTCAACTCTCTCTCATAGGTTTTGGATCTGGTGGAAAGATGATTTGAGTGGAAAGCAACTTGGGGAAGGCTAGAGATCAAGATTCATATGGTAGGAATGGAATATCTTGGCCTCAACACATGAGTAGGTGGTTCTCTCTCGAGAAATGGTAAGTTGGAAGTGTAGGTTCGGTCGATGGCTCTCTCCATGAATGAAGAGGAGGTGGAGGGGTATATATAGCCTCCACACAAAATCCAACCGTTACACACAATCTACCAAACTCGGTGGGACCGAATAGTTAAACCCGGTCAGACCGATTCAGTAAACCAAGTGACCGTTAGTGATTTTCGGTGGGACTGACATGCATCTCGGTGAGACCGATATGGTTAGGGTTAGGGCATAACGTAATCTCGGTGAGACCTATTACACAAACTCGGTGAGACCGATTTTGGTAATTAGCTAACAGAGAGTTGGTCGGAGTAAACTCGGTGGGACCGATTTGCTCTTTTCGGTGAGACCGAAATGTTACAAAAGGAAGCAGAGAGTTTACATTGCAATCTCGGTGGGACCGATCGCTCACTTGGTTAGACTGAAGCGTTACGAAGGGAAACAAAGAGATTGCAACCCCATCTCGGTGAGACCGAGATCCCTATCGATAAGACCAATTTGCTTAGAGTTTGTGGCGGTGGCTATGACTTTTGGAATCGGTGGCGCGGATAGAAAGAATCGGTGTGACCGATTTTGGCTTTAAGTTTAGGTCATTTGTGGATGTGGGAAAGTAGTTGAGGGTTTTGGAGCATATCACTAAGCACATGAAGCAAAAGGCTCATTAGGCAACACCTCATCCCTTCTTGATAGTATTGGCTTTTCCTATAGACTCAAAGTGATCTTGGATCACTAAAATGTAAAATGAAGAGTCTTGAGCTTTTGAGCTTGAGCCAATCCTTTGTCCTTAGTATTTTGAGGGATCCACTTTCATCATCCATGCCATGCCATTCATTGAGCTTTCCTGAAATAATAGTCTTGGAATAGCATTAGCTCAATGAGCTATATGTTGTTATGAATTACCAAAACCACCTAGGGATAGTTGCACTTTCAATCTCCTCCTTTTTGGTAATTGATGACAACATATATATCAAAGCTTCACAAATGATAATAAGATTTAAATAACATCATCGCTTTGAGAAGTATGTGATAAGCAAGAGCTCCCCCTAAATTTGTGCATAGATTTAGATTTGCTTTGGACTGCAAATGCACAATGAATTAGGCTCATGGGTTACTCTTCCATGTCACATACATCTTGGTGGAGCGCTCAAAATAATAAACAATGAATACATGCACTCATCACCAAGCAAAGTGAGTGATCACATAAGATAGATAGGATAATATCAAGCATGCATAAGTGTAGCTTATGATCAAACACATGATCACCAATGTCTCACAAACATAGTATCTCAACCAAAAGCAAACAAAGTTTTGAAAAAACACCAAATAAAGTAAGAGAGAACAAAAGCAACACACTCTCTCTCTCGAAGCCTATGATCTATACATTTTTCTCCCCCTTCGGCAACAAGTTACCAAAAAGTTCATAGAAAATGCATAGTGCTAGATCGACTCTCGGGCTTGATCTTACGGTGGTGGTGTAGAGATGGCTCCTTGGATGAAGACTTGATCGATGTAGATGGAGCTGGAGCTGATGAAGGTGCCGGAGCTGGTGGCCTTGAGGCTGTAGCTGGTGCAGACGAAGTTGCTCTGTGTCGAAATCGCACACGGTGATGACCTCTGGGCTCTAGGCACTCTGGCAAACACATTTGTTGTTGTCTTGCCCTTCCTCTCCTGCATATCCTCTTGTAGCTCCTCCACTGCAGTCTGAATCTCAATTACTTTCACATCTAGGTTATAGAACTTTTGTTCTATGATTCTCTCCAAGCTCTCCTGATTTTGAGTTAGGGTGGCCAATCCCTTCTCAATCCTCAAGGTTGATGCTATTAAGTAACCAAGCTGCTCCTGCTTGTTCTTCGAGAGATACTCAGATGCCTCCTCTTGAGTTGGCATCTTGGCATCCTTCTCCCTTTTTTCCTTCTCCTTCTTCTCCCGAGCTTGAACTGATTATGGATCATCTTCATTCATGACAACCTCATTGTCCTCAAAGTCTGGATAAAGTGGAAAGTGTTCCTTATCCAACTGATATTTTCCTGTGCCCATCTTTGAGTTTATCAATTCTTGAATCTGAGGTGCATATCCACAGCTCCTCTTACGATCTGCTGCAGTCCTCTTGATAGTTTCAATGATCAGGCTCATGACTTTAAACTTTTGTGGCACATCAAACACATGCAACATGTTGATGGCATGCCCTCTGATCATGTTATGGTCACTGACTTGGGCAACAAGGTGTGCCTCGAGAATCCAATTGATGGTTGGCAACCACGACGGCAGATAGTGAACTGATCCAAACTTGTGAATTGCTAATGCCTTGTTTGGAATTTCCTTGTACATGTGAGCCATTGAATTGTGATCCTTTTTCTTCTTTGCATAGATGTCCAGATCATCCTCATTCTCCTCTGGGGCATTTATCAGCTTTGCCCACTCCTCAACAGTTGAATGGTACCTTGTACCTTCAGACATCCAAACAATTCTCCCATCTGGGTAGAAATGTCTTTGTGGAGTAAGCTGCATGATAAGCTCATCATTCCAATTTGTGAGCTTACGCCCAACAAAATCTGCAACTCCACAGCTCACAAAGCTGTCCTGCACTCCAGGATAGTGCTCTTCATTCTCTTTGATGAAGTTCCAGGTGACCCATCTCATGTCACAGACAATGGGCTTCTTGTCCAACAGAATGGTCTCATAAAAGTCCTGCTTTGTTCCTTTGTGTGGAACACCGTAGTCAACAGCAGTTCTTCTCCTTGAAGTATATGGATCTTCCAATCTCCATTTCCTCAACCCTGAGTCTTTCCTGACTCTCATGTTCTCAGCCACAGGATGGGCATCATTGTGGTCTGGTATCTTTGGCTTGAGCTTCCTCAAAACCTGTCCTTCTTCATCTTCCTCATCAACCTCAAGCACTGGGGCCTTGTTCTTCTCCAATTTGGAATACTCCTAGTATTCCTCTTTAGTCTGAACTTGGCCTTGGGGGCAGCTTTGGGTGCTTCCTTGGGCTTAGATGTGCCAGCCCCGATCTAATTGCATCACCCATTAGCTTTGTTGCCTTTGGTGCTTGGTGCGTGAGGCTCTTCCTCTTCCATCATGGAAGGCTTCCCAATAACTCTGGCCATGGTCATCTTGACCCTTTCCTTCCTCTTCTTGCTCTCAAAGAATCGGGCTCTTTGGGATCAGGATTTTCGGGTAGTTGAGTTGATGTTACGGCCTTAGACATTGGTTGTCTTCCTGCAGTCCTTTTGGTCTTCATGACCCTTTCCTTCTTGACCACCTCTTTCTTTGAAGTTGCCTCATCTTCCTCGGCCCGTAATCTTCATCCTCTGAATCTGAATTTCTTTTCCTCGTTTGCCTAGTAGCAGCCTTAGGCAAATTGCTAGGAAATACTTCTGCTCCCTTCATCTGAAGTTGAGGGACTAGTGCCCTCACTCAAGTTTATCTGCTCTTGACTGTTACATTTGTCACTCTGATCGGACATCTTGCAAAAGTTCTTGACCACCTGTGAAGAGTTTATAGATGAGATAGAAAAGATGAGCATCACAAAATGCAGAGGTTTTTGCAAAGAATGACTCAAAAGTTTAGTTTTAGTTTTCCACGAAAGCATTTCGGATCCACCGATTTTCAAACTCGGTGATACCGAGCGATTTTGGAACCTAAACTGATGATCTCGGTTGGACCGAGTTTCAGTTCGGTGGCACCGAGACTGCTAGGGTTTCACAGAATCCTCAGATCGGTTGCACCGATTAGTAAATCTCGGTCAGACCGAGAGTCACTTGTGCAATGGCATAAGCCAAATCGGTGAGACCGAGTTTTTCAACTCGGTGGGTCCGAGATGGTTTCGGCGGAAACCTAAACCTAAATATTCGAATCACAACTAATCTATGAACTACTTTGGCTGGATAGATGAGTTGCAATCGTGGCAAGATTCAATATGAAAACAATGTGCTAGGAATCAGACATGGATAGCACAAAGATCAAGTCCATACCCTAACTTGGCGGTGGACTTGCTATACGGCGGCTGTGGCGAGGACGAAATCCGTTGACGGCGGCGAAGACCAGTGACAGGAGGCTGCTGGAGGCGAGGAGACGATCCGGAGACCATGATGGCAGAGTGAGCTGATGTGCGGGCGAAGGGTTTCAGAGAAATTTCCAAAATTTTGCCCGTGACTATATATAGCCCGACCCTGTCGGTGTGACCGAGTGGAACAACTCGGTGGCACCGAGATGCATAACTGCAAGCGATTCTGACAACTCGGTGTGACCGAAACGTTCAAATCGGTTGCACCGAGATTGAAAACTCAGATCAACTTGATGATCTCGGTAGGACCGAAATGGAAGGATCGGTCAGACCGATAATCATTAAGAGGTTTTGGAAGTTTAATTCTATGACGAATCGGGGACTCGAAAGTGCTCCTCACACGTAGTGGTTCAAATCTGACTTGATCAAATTTTGTGATGTAGCATGAATAGAGTTTGAGACGATAAAAGCATAGATAGCTAAAGAAGGTTCTTAGGCATTCTTGTCCATCCACTTGTCCAAAAGAAGAAAGAACCAATCAAACGAAACAACAAGTGGATGTCCTTTAATGAGTAAAATATGCACCAACATGCTCATACAATAAGATGGCAATTGAAATATGTGGCAAAGCATGCACAACCAATTCTAGCATCTATCAAACAATTGGCGATGACTAGGTCATCTATATATGAGTATATTGACTTAGGAGTCAAATGAGAACATTTGATCATAGGTCATACTCATCGTTTAAGCTCAAGTGGGGTTACCACTTTTACATAATGCATTAATGTGTTCACATCATTAGAGTTGCTTTGACTCAATTCTTAGAGTTAAGCTCCCCCTAGATGTGAGATCCCCCCCTTAGAGGATTGAACTAACCTTGGGTTTTGTCGATGATGACTTGATGTAGGTGTTGAATATGTAGATGCTCAATGTTGATGTAGATCATTTGGAGCAATCCTTTGGAGTGAGTTGCACTTTCAACTTGCCTACATGGGTTAGTCCCATAAGGAACAAACAAGAATATCCATAGACATAGAGTGATGCACACACAAGATGATGTCCATGAAAACATTAGGTTACCTTGTCCCTTGCCTTACCAACACGAGGGTTTGTGACTCCTTGAACTAGTGCAAGATGTGAAAGTTGATTGCACTTGTTCTTGCCAAAATGATCTGAGTGAAGAATGTTGGCGAGTCACCCTCAAGAACTCTCTAGTTCTTCTTCTTGGGATCCACATCATCTTGATGGGAATCCTTGGAGTTGTAGTTGTACTTGATGAAGTAGAACTTGGCGTAGTCTTGGGGACCCACTCGAACGAGGCTTTAGGTGCTTCTTCAAATGCATCAATCTCTTCTTGAAGCTTGTCCTTGCCTTTGTTCTTGTGGTCTTGTGGTGAAAGATCATCTTGAGCTTGTGTCCCCTTGAAGGAAGTAGGATCATACTTCTCTTGTTGAGGAACAAACTTTGTCTTGGGGTATTGATCTTCTTCCCACTCAACTCCATTGGCGTTGAACTTTCGTTCAAAACCAACACCTTGATTCTTCCGGTGCCTTCCTTGCTTGCGTACAATTTCCTCGAAATGCTTACTCCCGGCAAGGCTCTTGTAAACACCTTTCTCTATAATTCCCTTCAATAAACTATTTTCTTTCTCAAGTGTAACTTGGCTAAGAGAATCATTAGTGGAATCAAGAGATCTACTAGAAGCAACAACATTGGGATTTGACATTATTATTGTTACTACTAGAGGAAGTATCTTTCGTGTACTTGTTACTAGACTTGACTTGAGGCATGTAAGTAGATAAGAGTAAACGCTTGGCAATGTAAGAATAACTTTTCTTGCGGAGATCATCATTGATTGCCTTTAAGAACTCATGCTCTTGCTCAAGATTGAGCTTTTCAAAGCGTAACTTCTCATGAGCCCTTAAAAGTTCTCGATGATCTTGAAGATAGTTTCATGAGCCAACTTAAGAGTGTTTAGCTCTTTAGTTAGAAGCTCAATTTTCTCCTTATCATTTTCATTCGTTTGATTAGCATGATTAATTGACGTTTCATCATAGTATTCATCACTAGAGTTGTCAACAAGTAAATCATCATCACCTAGCAAGTCATCTTCATCACTATTGAAATCAACATACTCGGGATGTGTTACCTTAGGACCTTTGGCCATGAAGCATCTTCCAATTCCTTCATTTGGTGAATCAAATATGTCGTAGGAGTTGGTTGACACAAGTGCTAGACCGGCAACACCTTCATCTTGAGTATATTCGAGTCGGAGTGATAGCTTCTCTCGGAGTGATGGTCGGAGCTCGGAGCGGAAACCCATTCACCAATATGAGCTTGATGTCTTCGTTTTGTGTAGCTCCTTGATGACTTGTCCTTCCTTTCCGAATCCTTGCTTCTCCGTGAGGGTCTTCGTTCATAACGATCATCTCTACTCCTTCCCTCTCTCGGTGGTGATTCTTCTCTTTTGCTTCTTATTTTTGGAGAATCTTCTCTTCTTTTGTAGGGTGCCGTACACTCATTGGAGTAGTGTCCGGGTCTCCCATAATTGTAGCAATTGTGCTCTCGACTAGAAGATCTTTTGTCATTGTAAGACCTTGACTTGGAGCTTCTTTCTTTGCTTCTACTTTTGTAGAACTTGTTGAAGTTCTTCACCATTAAGCTCAATTCTTCATTGAAGGTTGGTTTCTCACTTGATGATGTGGGGGCTTCACTTGAGGCTTTGTAAGCACCACTTGACTTGTTGTGAAGTTCCTCCTTGTCCTTGAGTGACATCTCATGAGCAACAACTTCCAATGACTTCCGTTGGCTTGAGATCTTTGTAGTTTGGCATCATTTGGATCAATGTGCACACGGTATCATACTTTCCATCCAATGCTCTTAGGATCTTCTTGATAATGAATTTGTCGGTCATCTCTTCACTTCCTAAGCCGGCAATCTCATTTGTGATAAGAGCAAGCCTAGAGTACATTTCAGCGACACCTTCACCATCCTTCATTTTGAACTTGTCAAGCTGACTTTGGAGCACATCCAACTTGGATTCCTTAACGGATTCGGTACCTTCATGCATATCAATCAAAGTATCCCAAATTTCTTTTGCATTCTCAAGACGGCTGATTTTGTTGAATTCTTCGGGGCACAATCCGTTGAAGATGATGTCACATGCTTGAGCGTTGTATTGCAACATCTTCAATTCTTCCGCATTAGCTTCACGGTTCGGTTCTCTCCCATGAAAGAATTCACCTTGTAAGCTAATACAAATAATTGCCCAAGCAGGGGTTATGTCCAAGAATATGCATTTTCATCTTATGCTTCCAACTAGCAAAATTAGTACCATCAAAGTAAGGACCTCTACGGTGATAATTTCCCTCGCTAGACGCCATACTCTCCTAGGTTGTGAAACCAAGGCTATGACCACCAAAAGCTATGGAAATCAAAGCAAATGGAGACCAAAGCTCTGATACCACTTGTAGGACCTTGAAGTATGTCTAGAGGGGGTGATTAGACTACTTGACCAATAAAAACTTAACCTTTTCCCAATTTTATAGTTTGGCAGATTTTAGCTATTTTAGGACAAGTCAAGTAATCATCACACAATTCAAGCAAGCATGCAAAGAGTATATTGGCAGCGGAAATTAAAGCATGCAACTTGCAAGAAAGTAAAGGGAAAGGTTTATAGGATTCAAACGCAATTGGAGACACGGATGTTTTTCTCGTGGTTCCGATAGGTGGTGCTATCGTACTTCCACGTTGGTGAAGACTTCAACCCACGAAGGGTAGCAGTTCTTGTGAGTCCACGGAGGGCTCCACCCATGAAGGGTCCACGAAGTAGCAACCTTGTCTATCCCACCATGGCCGTCGCCCACGAAGGACTTGCCTCACTAGCGGTAGATCTTCACGAAGTAGGCGATCTCCTTGCCCTTACAAACTCCTTGGTTCAACTCCACAATCTTGTCGGAGGCTCCCAAGTGACACCTAGCCAATCTAGGAGACACCACTCTCCAAGAAGTAACAAATGGTGTGTTGATGATGAACTCCTTGCTCTTGTGCTTCAAATGATAGTCTCCCCAACACTCAACTCTCTCTCATAGGTTTTGGATCTGGTGGAAAGATGATTTGAGTGGAAAGCAACTTGGGGAAGGCTAGAGATCAAGATTCATATGGTAGGAATGGAATATCTTGGCCTCAACACATGAGTAGGTGGTTCTCTCTCCGAAATGATAAGTTGGAAGTGTAGGTTCGGTCGATGGCTCTCTCCACGAATGAAGAGGAGGTGGAGGGGTATATATAGCCTCCACACAAAATCCAACCGTTACACACAATCTACCAAACTCGGTGGGACCGAATAGTTAAACTCGGTCGACCGATTCGATAAACCTAGTGACCGTTAGTGATTTTCGGTGGGACTGACATGCATCTCGGTGAGACCGATATGGTTAGGGTTAGGGCATAACGTAATCTCGGTGAGACCTATTACACAAACTCGGTGAGACCGATTTTGGTAATTAGCTAACCAGAGAGTTGGTCAGGTAAACTCGGTGGGACCGATTTGCTCTTTTCGGTGAGACCGAAATGTTACAAAAAGGAAACAGAGAGTTTACATTGCAATCTCGGTGGGACCGATCGCTCACTTCGGTTAGACTGAAACGTTACGAAGGGAAACAAAGAGATTGCAACCCCATCTCGGTGAGACCGAGATCCCTATCAGTAAGACCAATTTGCTTAGAGTTTGTGGCAGTGGCTATGACTTTTGGAATCGGTGGCGCCGGATAGAAAGAATCGGTGTGACCGATTTTGGCTTTAAGTTTAGGTAATTTGTGGATGTGGGAAAGTAGTTGAGGGTTTTGGAGCATATCACTAAGCACATGAAGCAAAAGGCTCATTAAGCAACACCTCATCCCTTCTTGATAGTATTGGCTTTTCCTATAGACTCAATGTGATCTTGGATCACTAAAATGTAAAATGAATAGTCTTGAGCTTTTGAGCTTGAGACAATCCTTTGTCCTTAGTATTTTGAGGGACCCACTTTCATCATCCATGCCATGCCATTCATTGAGCTTTCCTGAAATAATAGTCTTGGAATAGCATTAGCTCAATGAGCTATCTGTTGTTATGAATTACCAAAACCACCTAGGGATAGTTGCACTTTCATTTGGCCAACTAGATTGGTAGTTCTTGCAATGGGAGAAGTGCTTAGCTTTGGGTTCAATCTTGCGGTGACCTTGCCCAGTGACAGAAAGGGTAGCAAGGCACGTATTGTATTGTTGCCATCGAGGATAACAAGATGGGGTATTTATCATATTGCATGAATTTATTCCTCTACATCATGTCATCTTGCTTAAAGCGTTACTCTGTTTTTAACTTAATACTCTAGATGCATGTTGGATAGCGGTTGATGAGTGGAGTAATAGTAGTAGATGCAGAATCATTTCGGTCTACTTGTCACGGACGTGATGCCTATATACATGATCATTGCCTGGATAACCTCATAACTATGCTCAATTACATCAATTGCTCAACAGTAATTTGTTCACCCACCGTAGAATACTTATGCTCTTGAGATAAGCCACTAGTGAAACCTATGGCCCCCGGGTCTATTCTCATCATATAAATCTCCATCACTTTATTTACTTGCTTTGCTTTTACTTTTACTTTGCATCTTTATACCAAAAATACCAAAAATATTATCTCTATCAGATCTCACTCTCGTAAGTGACCGTGAAGGGATTGACAACCCCTAAGCGTTGGTTGCGAGTAGCTATCGTTTTGTGCAGGTACGAGGGACTTGGGCATAGTCTCCTATTGGATTGATACCTTGGTTCTCAAAAACTGAGGGAAATACTTACGCTACTGTGCTGCATCATCCTCTCCTCTTCGGGAAATCCAGCATAAGCTCGAGACGTAGCAAGAAGAATTTACGGCGCCGTTCTTGGGGAGGTCTCATAAAAAGTCAACATACCAAGTACCCATCACAATCCCTATCTCTCGTATTACATTATTTGCCATTTGCCTCTCATTTTCCTCTCCCCCACTTCACCCTTGCCGTTTTATTCGCCCTCTCTTTCCCAATCTCCTCCTCTCTTTTGCTTGCCCTTTCGTTTCTCGTTTGGTTGGATTAGATGCTTATTTATTCCTAAACAAAGAAGCCAATATCTATGGATCCTGATCCGCTTGCCAATCTTTCTAAGAGATCCAATTATGATGAACCAATTCCTAGTGATTTGGATGCACTAGATTATCTTTATAAGGTTTTGCCTGAAATTCGTGAAGTGACTCGCGATAGACCTTTGAATAAAAAGCATGATTGCAATGATTTTATTATAAATTATTTTGATGTCAATTGTGCTAATAAGATGCAAAACCCTAAGCTTGGGGATGCTAGTTTTGCTATGTCTACTACTTGTTGCAATGATCATGATTGGGGTGATTCTTCTTATGATCTTGAAAATTTATTTAAGCCCCATGATGAATATGAGATTGATAATATTGTTTGCAATAATATTGAAAGTGGGTTCGTAAGAGTGTCAACTTTAGATCCCACATATTTGGAGAATGTTCAATCTTATGAAGTTTTTGATAAAAGTGGGTTTGGAAAGGTCATGACTTTAGTTAATGATAATCCCACTAGTTTGGAAGAGTATCAACTTTGCATGCATGTGGATCGTGTTGAGAATATACTTTGTGATAGCTATTTTGTTGAATTTGCCTATGATCCTACATGTAATTATTATGAGATAGGAAAATATGGTTATAGAAATTTTCATGTTACTAAATTACCTCTCGTTATGTTGAGATTCCTATTCTTCCTTTCCGCTTCCTTGCATCGGCTGGTTTTTGCTTGCTACGATAATTTGTTTGCCTATAATATGCCTATGCATAGGAAGTATGTTAGACATAAGTGTGTTTGTCACATGTTTTATGATGCTCTCTTTGTGCCTCAATTCTTGTCTTTGTTGTGAGCATCATTGAATCTCAATGCCTAGCTAAAAAGGCTTTAAAGAAAAGCGCTTGTTGGGAGACAACCCAATATTTTTCCTTGCTGCTTAGTAATAAATAATCCATATAGCCTCTGTTTAGATGTGGTTTTATCTTTTAATTAGTGTTTGTGCCAAGTTGAACCTATTGGATCTTCTTGGATGATAGTTATTTGATCTTGCTGTAATTTCCAGAATCTTTGTGCTCAGTGCCCGAATTGTTAAAAATCACCAGAACTTGATAAAATACTGATTCCAATTGCTGCTGATCAATAAACAAATTTTCCAGGTCGTCTAATTTTGATAGAATTTTTTGAGTTCCAGAAGTTTGCGTTAGTTACAGATTACTACAGACTGTTCTGTTTTTGATAGATTCTGTTTTGCGTGTGTTGTTTGCTTATTTTGATGAATCTATGGCTAGTAAAATAGTTTATGGTCCATAAAGAAGTTGGAATACAGTAGGTTTAACACCAATATAAATAAAGAATGAGTTCATTACAGTACCTTAAAGTAGTCTTTTGTTTTCTTTCTCTAACGGAGCTCACGAGATTTCTATTGAGTTTTGTGTTGTGAAGTTTTCAAGTTTTGGGTGAATTCTTTTGATGGATTATGGAACAAGGAGTGGCAAGAGCCTAAGCTTGGGGATGCCCATGGCACCCCAAGATAATCCAAGGACACCAAAAGGTCAAAGCTTGGGGATGCCGGAAGGCATCCCTCTTTAAATCTACTTCCATCGGTAATTTACCTGGAGCTATATTTTTATTCACCAACATGATATGTGTTTTGCTTGGAGCGTCTTGTATTATTTGATTCTTTGCTTGTTAGTTACCACAATCATACTTGCTGTACAAACCTTTTGAGAAAGCCATATATGAATTGAAATTTGATAGAATACTCTATGTGCTTCACTTATATCTTTTGAGCTTGATAGTTTGCTCATAGTGCTTCACTTATATCTTTTTGAGCGTGATAATTTTTGCTCTAGTGCTTCACTTAGATCTTTTAGAGCACGGTGGTGGATTTGTTTTAAAGAAACTTGATCTCTCATGCTTCACTTAGATTATTTTGAGAGTCGTTAATAGCATGGTAATTTGCTTAATGTTAATATACTTGGTGTTCAAGATATGTGAAACTTTCTTTTGAGTGCGTTGAATACTAAGATAAGTTTGATGCTTGATAATTGTTTTGAGATATGGAGGTAATAATATCAAAGTCATGCTAGTTGAGTAGTTGTGAATTTGAGAAATTCTTGTGTTGAGGTTTGTAAGTCCCGTAGCATGCACGTATGGTTAAAGTTGTGTAACAAATTTGAAGCATGAAGTGTACTGGCAATGCATCCTTATGAGTGGCGGTCGGGGAATGACGATGGTCTTTTCCTACCAATCTATCCCCTAGGAGCATGCGCGTAGTACTTGATTTTTATGACTTCTAAATTTTTGCAGTAAGTATATGAGTTCTTTTGACTAATGTTGAGTCCATGGATTATACGCACTTTTACCTTTCCGCCATTGCTAGCCTCTTCAGTATCGTGCATTGCCCTTTCTCACATTGAGAGTTGGCGCAAACTTCGCCGGTGCATCCAAACCCCGTGATATGATACGCTCTATCACACATAAACCTCCTTATATCTTCCTCAAAACAGCCACCATACCTACCTATTATGGCATTTCCATAGCCATTCCGAGATATATTGCCATGCAGCTTTCCACCGTTCCGTTCATCATTATTATGACATACATTACTTTTGTCATATTGCCATTGCATGATCATGTAGTTGACATCGTATTTGTGGCAAAGCCACCATGCATTATTTTTCATACATGTCACTCTTGATTCATTGCACCATCCCGATTACATCACGGAGGCATTCATATAGAGTCATAACTTGTTCTAGTTTCGAGTTGTAATCCTTATGTTGTAATCAATGGAAGTGTGATGATCATCATTATTAGAGCATTGCCCAAATAAAAAAAAGAGAGAGAAAGGCCAAAATAAAAAAAGGCCCAAAAAAAGGGCAATGCTACTATCTCTTTTCCACACTTGTGCTTCAAAGTAGCACCATGTTCTTCATGTAATGAGTCTCATATTTTGTGCTTCAAAGTAGCACCTCGTTCTTCATGTAGTGAGTCTCATACATTGTGCTTCAAAGTAGCACCATGTTTTTCATATAGTGAGTCTCATATGTTATCACTTTCATATACTAGTGGGAATTTTTCATTATAGAACTTGGCTTGTATATTCCTACGATGGGCTTCCTCAAACGCCCTAGGTCTTCATGAGCAAGCAAGTTGGATGCACACCCACTAGTTTTCTTTTGTTGAGCATTCATAGCTCTAGTGCATCCGTTGCATGGCAATCCCTACTCCTCATATTGACATCACTTGACGGGCATCTCCATAGCCCGTTGATTAGCCTCGTCAATGTGAGACCTTCTCCTTTTTTGTCTTCTCCACACAATCCCCATCATCATATTCTATTCCACCCATGGTGCTATATCCATGGCTCACGCTCATGTATTGCGTGAAGGTTGAGAAAGTTTGAGATTATTGAAGTATGAAACAATTGCTTGGCTTGTCATCGGGGGTATAGAAGTTGGGAACATCTTTGTGTGTGAAAATGAAGCATAGCCTAACTATATGATTTTGTAGGGATGAACTTTCTTTGGCCATGTTATTTTGAGATGACATAATTATTTTGATTAGTATGCTTGAAGTATTATTATTTTTATGTCAATATGAACTTTTGTCTTGAATCTTCGGATCTAAATATTCATATCACAATTAAGAAGATTTACATTGAAATTATGCCAAAGTATCACTCCGCATAAAAAATTCTCTTTTTATCATTTACCTACTCGAGGACGAGCAGGAATTAAGCTTGGGGATGCCTGATACGTCTCCAACGTATCTATAATTTTGATTGCTCCATGCTACTTTATCTATTGTTTTGGACTATAATGGGCTTTATTTTCCACTTTTATATTACTTTTGGGACTAACCTATTAACCGGAGGCCCAGCCCAGAATTGCTGTTTCTTGCCTATTTCAGTGTTTCGAAGAAATGGAATATCAAACGGAGTCCAAACAGAATGAAACCTTCGGGAACGTGATTTTCTCACCAAACGTGATCCAGGAGACTTGAACCCTACTCCAAGGAGTGCCAGAGACAGTCACGAGGGTGGGGGCGCGCCCCTCCCCCCTGGGAAGGCCCCCTGCCTCGTGGGCCCCCTGACGCTCCACTGACGTACTCCTTCCTCCTATATATACCTACGTACCCCCAACAGATCGGGGACGGAGCCAAAAACCTAATTCCACCACCGTAACTTCCTGTATCCACGAGATCCCATCTTGGGGCCTGTTAGGAGCTCATGGGAGGGGCATCTACCACGGAGGGCTTCTACATCAACACCATAGCCCCTCCGATGAAGTGTGAGTAGTTTACTTGAGACCTTCGGGTCCATAGTTAGTAGCTAGATGGCTTCTTCTCTCTTTTTGGATCTCAATACAATGTTCTCCCCCTCTCTCGTGGAGATCTATTGATGTAATCTTCTTTTTGCGGTGTGTTTGTTGAGAACGATGAATTGTGGGTTTATGATCCAGCTTATCTATGGAAATTATTTGATTCTTCTCTGAATTCTTTTATGTATGATTAAGTTATCTTTGCAAGTCTCTTCGAATTATCCGTTTGGTTTGGCCAACTAGCTTGGTAGTTCTTGCAATGGGAGAAGTGCTTAGCTTTGGGTTCAATCTTGCGGTGACCTTGCCGATGTAAAGGGTTGCAAGGCACGTATTGTATTGTTGCCATCGAGGATAACAAGATGGGGTATTTATCATATTGCATGAATTTATTCCTCTACATCATGTCATCTTGCTTAAAGCGTTACTCATTTTTAACTTAATACTCTAGATGCATCTTTGGATAGCGGTCGATGAGTGGAGTAATAGTAGTAGATGCGTAATCGTTTCGGTCTACTTGTCACGGAAGTGATGCCTATATACATGATCATTGCTGGATAACCTCATAACTATGCTCAATTTCATCAATTGCTCAACGTAATTTGTTCACCCACCATAGAATACTTATGCTCTTGAGAGAAGCCACTAGTGAAACCTATGGCCCCCGGGTCTATTCTCATCATATCAATCTCCATCACTTTATTTACTTGCTTTGCTTTTACTTTTACTTTGCATCTTTATACCAAAAATACCAAAAATATTATCTCTATCAGATCTCACTCTCGTAAGTGACCGTGAAGGGATTGACAACCCCTAAGCGTTGGTTGCGAGTAGCTATCGTTTTGTGCAGGTACCAGGGACTTGCGCGTGGTCTCCTACTGTATTGATACCTTGGTTTTCAAAAACTGAGGGAAATACTTACGCTACTGTGCTGCATCATCCTCTCCTCTTCAGGGAAATCCAACGCAAGCTCGAGACGTAGCAGAGACGCAGTCCGTTCGTTCGCCACGCGTCCCTAGCATGGCGAACATGCGATAATCCACCTCCTTTTCGTCTGTCCGAAAACGTCAAACACCGGGAATACTTTCCTGGATGTTTTCCCCCTTCGCCAGTAGCACCTACTACTACATTAGGTCACCTCTAGCACCACGTGATGCCATGTTACACTTTGTGATGCTTTGATTGCTCTGTTATTTATTGTGTTCCCCCTCCGTTACTTCTTTTCAATAGACCCCAAGACTGCCGGCGACCCCCAGTTCGACTACGGTGTTGTGACCCTTCCTTCTTGTGAGCAACCAGGCAAGCCCCCCTTGATCACCGTGATATCGCCTATTCCTTCTCTCTACTGCTTGCATTAGAGTAGTGTAGCATGTTACTGCTTTCGGTTAATCCTATTCTGCTGCATAGCCTGTCAATGTTGCTACAGTTGTTACCCTTACCTGCTATCCTAATGCTTAGTATAGGATGCTAGTGTTCCATCAGTGGCCCTACACTCTTGTCCGTCTACCATGCTATACTACTGGGCCATGATCACCTCGGGAGGTGATCACGGGCATATGCTATATACTTTATACAGTTACATTACTTATGATACTGTTCGGAGATGGGGGCTGAAGGGGCAGGTGGCTCCATCCCGGTAGAGGTGGGCCTATGTTCCTGACGGCCCCCGACTGTTACTTTGTGGCGGAGCGACAGGGCAGGTTGAGACCACCTAGGAGAGAGGTGGGCCTGACCCTGGTCGGCGTTCGCGGATACTTCAATTAACACGCTTAACGAGATCTTGGTATCTGATCTGAGTTCCGCCACCGCCTATACGCACTAACCAACTACGCTGAACAGTTATGGGCACTCGGCGTCGTGGTATCACCAAGCCTTCGTGGCGTCGGTGGCCCGGCGTGGCGCGGATTGGAACGTAAGCTTTGCTCTTGTATTAAGGGGCTAGTTACGCTTCCGACCGCCCTCATAGCGTGCGTGTGTGCAATGGGAGATGGGCCCAGACCCGTGCGCCATAGGATTTAGACCGGCATGCTGACCTCTCTGTTGTGCCTAGGTGGGGTTGCGACGTGTTGATCTTCCGAGGCCGGGCATGACCCAGGAAAGTGTGTCCGACCAAATGGGATCGAGCGTGTTGGGTTATGTGGTGCACCCCTGCAGGGAAGTTTATCTATTCTAATAGTTGTGATCTTCGGTAACAGGATGAGTTGGAGTTGTACCTTGACCTTATGACAACTAGAACCGAATACTTAATAAAACACACCCTTCCAAGTGCCAGATATAACCCGGTGATCGCTCTCACACAGGGCGACGAGGAGAGGATCACCGGGTAGGAGTATGCTATACGATGCTACTTGGTGAACTTACCATCTACTCTCTTCTACATGCTGCAAGATGGAGGCTGCCAGAAGCGTAGTCTTCGACAGGACTAGCTATCCCCCCTCTTATTCTGGCATTCTGCAGTTTAGTCAACGATATTGCCCCTTTACACAGATACCCATGCATATGTAGTGTAGATCCTTGCTTGCGAGTACTTTGGATGAGTACTCACGGTTGCTTTTCTCCCTCTTTTCCCCCTTTCCATCCTACCTGGTTGTCGCAACCAGATGCTGGAGCCCAGGAGCCAGACGCCACTGTCGACGATGACTCCTACTACACCGGAGGTGCCTACTACTACGTGTCGCCGATGACCAGGAGTAGTTTAGGAGGATCCCAGGCAGGAGGCATGCGCCTCTTTCGATCTGTTTCCCAGTTTGTGCTAGCCATCTTATGGCAACTTGTTTAACTTATGTCTATACTTAGATATTGTTGCTTCTGCTGACTCGTCTATGATCGAGCACTTGTATTCGAGCCCTCGAGGCCCATGGCTTGTATTATGATGCTTGTATGACTTATTTATGTTTTTAGAGTTGTGTTGTGATATCTTCCCGTGAGTCCCTAATCTTGATCATACACGTTTGCGTGCATGATTAGTGTACGATTGAATCGGGGGCGTCACAAGTTGGTATCAGAGCCGACTGCCTGTAGGAATCCCCCTTCCACACTCCTTGGCCGAAGTTGAGTCTAGACTTTACAAAACTTTTACTAACATGGCTGTGCGGCCCATGGGCCCATGTCGCCATTAGGTGGTATTAGGATCTTTTATTCCTCGTCTATACTCTCGGTGTCGGTGTCAAAACCGGCAGATCTCGGGTAGGGGGTCCCGAACTGTGCGTCTAGGCGGATGGTAACAGGAGACAAGGGACACGATGTTTTTACCTGTGTTCGCCCTCTCGATGGAGGTAAAACCCTACTCTCGCTTGATTAATATTGATGATATGGGTAGTACAAGAGTGGATCTACCACGAGATCGAGAGGCTAAACCCTAGAAGCTAGCCTATGGTATGATTGTTCTTCGTCCCCACGGACTAAAACCCTCCGGTTTATATAGACACGGATAGGGTTAGGGTTACAGTCGGTTACAATGGTAGGAGATCTACATATCCGTATCGCCAAGCTTGCCTTCCACGCCAAGGAAAGTCCCATCCGGACACGGGACGAAGTCTTCAATCTTGTATCTTCATAGTCTAGGAGTCCGGCCGATGGTGATAGTTCGGCTATCCGGACACCCCCTAATCCAGGACTCCCTCAGTAGCCCCTGAACCAGGCTTCAATGATGACGAGTCTGGCGCGCATATTGTCTTCGGCATTGCAAGGCAGGTTCCTCCTCCGAATATTTCATAGAAGATTTTGAACACAAGGATAGTGTCCGGCTCTGCAAAACAAGTTCCACATACCACCGTAGAGAGAATAACCTTTGCACAGATCTGCTGACGTATTCCGCGGCGTGACATCACACCACGACCATGCCTTTATACGAATCGTTTTTACTGTTCCACCTCAGCGCATTTAGCGTGGCGGTTTCCTTGGCACGTCTTATCAAAGCGGAGATCGTGCCCCCTTATTCCGGGATTCTCATCAATACGGGCGTGAGTAACCCAGTCGTGCCCGTTGGCACGCCTCCTCCATCGAAGGCGAGTCCCGAGCAGTCACGGAGGAGGGCTCTTGGTATTCAACCTCTTTATAACGAGACCAAGGCCCGCTCCTTTCTTTCAATCTCAATCGAATCCGCCTCGCCTCCGGTTCCAACACCCAAAGCTCCAGATTTAGGCGCTTGGACCTTCAGCGATGTCCGGTTCCGACCTGCATGGCGGTGGATGTCTTCCTCCGTCACGGAAGAAGATGTGCTAAAGCCGAGAGACGCCAGTATCTAACCGGCGAAATTTCAGATAGGCTGCTGCCCAAGGGCAGGTTATTCCCACTCCGAGCCTGGTGAGAGCGTGGTATTCGTGTCTCACTTCCTTCGGGTTTAGGCTTCCAGCGGACCCCTTTGTGAGGGGGCTCATGTTTTATTATGGGCTGGAATTCCATGACTTGGATCCGGAGTCCATCCTCCACATCTCGTCGTTCATTGTCGTATGTGAAGCCTTCCTCCGCATAACCCCTCACTTCGGTTTGTGGCTCAAGACCTTCAAAGTGGAGCCGAAGATGATCAAGGGGCATCAGGCAGAGTGCGGAGGGGCTGTTATAAGCAAGAATGCGGACCCTCCATGGCCCGAGGGCTCCTTTCAAGAGGAGCTTAATTTATGGCAACATGAGTGGTTTTATATCACCGCTCCCTGGGGCACCAAATGGGCGGCGCCACCTGCCTTCCGCTCGGGTCCTCCACTACGGCGGGCGTCATGGGTCAATAAAGGGCTCGACTGGGGACCGTCTAAGGACGTACCTCTGTTGCAGGGCCGTATTCGAGACCTCCGAGAGAGAGATATCAATCTGGTCGTAGTAGCGCAGGTCATGCTGATTCGTCGTACCTTGCCTCGCAAACGCCGCCCCTCCGCCTGTGGGAGTTTAATCCGAGGGACCACGAGCTATCCAACATTTTATGGGCGTAACGCCTGTGGAGATGTACCAACTGTTCTTTGGATCACAAGCAATGTGTCCGGACTTAACCGAGGACGCATGTACGAGCTGCAATTGCGGATACTCAAGTAAGTAGTCTGTGCCGGACATGCTATCCGCATATTTATCATACACTTCCCTTAAAAGAGCTATCCTTTAAACAGGAGTGGATAGCAAAAGCAAACTGATCAGTGTCGGCCCCCCTCCACGAGACCACGCGGATCTGTATTAACCAAGATGCTAGAGGCTGTGCCTTTTGAAGAAGGCGAAGGGGGAACAAGGAACTACTACCTCCGTGAAGGAGGCTATCAAGAAAGGGGATCGAGAATCCTCCCTCCAAGGAGAAGAGGACCGCTCAAGATCCGGAGACCAAAGCCTCGAAGCGGGGGAAGAAATCTTTACCAGAGGGTCCTGCGGCGGGAAATGCCCCGGCCGCACTATTTCCCCAAGGAGATCAGCCCTCCAGCGAGCCGTAAGTAAATGGGGGCATTTTTTAAGAGAGAGGCATCCCCATTTTATTTCTGAAGGTAACCGAAAGTTTACCTTGTAGTTCGGATCTCAGCCCTTCACAGCAGAGCTCGTCTTCAGGGGATCTTGGTCCGGAGATGATGGAGAGCGAAACGCCTCCGCCTTCTATACCGTTATGCGAGGTGGACGACCCTGAGGTGTCATCGCGGAGGGTTCCTCTGAATCCGGCGGGGCCAGAAGGCAGCCGTATGTCCCCTCAAAGCCCTCCGTGTCCGGCCTTCAAAAAAGGCCACCGGACGAGTCCGGCACCAACGGGTGTGCGGTCGGAGGAGCTGAAGGATCTGCTCGGGCGAGCGTCTATCTCAGAAGATCACCATACATTAATGGGTGCCGTGATTGAAAGGATTTCATCCGCTGAGAGCGGATTGCATGAAGCCGTCATAAGCTTACTGACGGGTTTTGAGGTACGCAAAATGGTGTACCTTCTGACAGTTTTGCATATAAAATGCGCCCTGTATAGATAGTAGCCCCTGAGACTTGGTGCGGTGTCAAAAATGACGGCGCGCTGAGGGTCATAACCCCAGGTATAATATGCGCTCTTCCTATGTAGGTGGCGAAGCGTCCGGTGGCTAGCCGGGCTGGTGAATTTGCCAAACTGAAGCGGCAACAGCGTGGCGGATCACGGACATCACGCTTGTTAATAAGCGGCTTGACGAGTCACAAGGTATGCAACTTCTCCGCGGACACCTGGTAAGGGAGCTTGGCGCCCATGCCTTAAAACATGTATGCTTAATGCAGATGGTGCCATCGCTATGGAGAGCCTTGGTGAGCTACTTGAGCCAAGGAGCAAGCGGAAAAAGTGATGCGGCTGCTTTAGGGCGGCCGCAGAGCTAAAAAGCGAACAGGCTGCTCCTTTGCCGAAGCAAGTAAGAAATGGCCGAGATGGCCGTGAAATTGAAGAATGCTATCGACCGTTGCGAGCTTCTTGAAAAAGAAGATCGAGCGAAACAAGAGGACTCAAAAAGCGGCCACCGAGGCCAAGGATACTCGCCTCGCAATGAGAGCTATGAAGGAGGAGCTACGTCGGGCGGAGATATTGCGGCAGGAAAGCCCTTTCTGTTGCGGAGGAAATTCACGGATCCTAGGTACGCTCAATTGGACCGGCTGTGGGGTGCGTAGGATGCTTATCTGGACTTGGCGGCGAGTGCCGCAGACGCAACCGAACACTTCCGAGGTCAAAAGGATCACGGAATGGAAGAGCTTTTTTGGTCGTAGTTCCATAGTCCGGAGCGTCCACTTTCATTAACCGATCGTTTGGCGAATGGGCTGAGCTGAATAGGTTGTCGGACATGCCATGAAGGCTGTCGTGACTCATTTGTGGCTGAAAAGGCCCGAGCGAAGAGTTATTTTGGCTTGGTGCAACAGTTCCTTGGTGCGGTGCCGCATATCGATGCAATGAAGCGGTCGGCATGCATAGAGGGTGCACGGATGGCTCTTGCCCGTGTCAAGACATCTTTGGGCGGAGATGAAGGCCACCGACGTTGCATCCCAAGATTCGAGCGAAGCGAGTACTGCCGAGCACTATTTTGAGGAAGTCATGTAGGGCGCTCGTTTAATAGAGACGCAGTGCTCGAAGGATATTATGTTGTAATGACATGTACGATTTGTGAAAACAATGTTTCAATATGATGTAAGAGCTTTTTATACTTGTGCGTTCAAGTATTAAAACACCTCCTGTGCGGCCGTTGATGTATATGTGTATATAACCTGAAATATGGCAGTCTTGACATTACACGCACATAGTGCGGGGTGTTCTAAAAAGCGCATTTTCACACTTAATCCAACGTCTTGGTCCTGTAAAGGAGGTGATAGCATAGCAAACCAGGCAACCGAACTATAATGCTTTATCACTTTCATTTAGCCATAGGAGTTCGATGGTGGGGCTACTATATAGCCCCTAGGGGCACCGCGCTCTCGAATTGGGCACGTATGTGCTCGACGGAAAGCAGTCCTTTGTTAATGCGGGGAAATTCTAAACATTCCGGTGGGTCATCGAGTGGTTGACCGGTGTCACGCTATATCATGATGATCGGTTTTAGCTTTCTCCTTTGAGGTGCTCAACCCAGCTCAACCGGGCACAATCGCAGTGGTTCTCCCAGTGCTACCTTAGCCGATATAACGGAACGTAAGGTACCAAAACATGGGAGCCGGGCAAACCCATCATTTGACCAAAGACATGATTCGGAGCTGATGCATATAAGGCCTAACTCGAGACGCCGGACACTCGCTAAGGTATTCGGTCTTTATGAAAACGGGCAGAATAATGCCCTAAGCCCCTGGTGTCCAGTGCACGCATAAAAATTCAGTGCGGACGATGCCAAACGCCAGCCTCCTCCTCGGTTATAGAAAGAAACCGGGGATGTGTATCAACAAGAGACAGTAAAAAAAGGTTTACGCAGGTCTTAATCTGAAAAGAATCCTTGCAACGGGTCCCTCTTGCACGTCTGCTTTGTGTCTCCATTGTCTTGTATCACGGGCCGGGTGTAGCACGGTGTTCATCTGTAAAAGAGAAGAACTTAGTTGAAAAGAAAAAAATATCGTGCAAAAAAATGTACTTTGTATTAAATAAACAGAGTACGGTTCGAAAAGTGAATAAAATTGAGCTTTATTATCTCTTGTTGTACATGCGTGCAGCCCCTTGTACGAGGGTATGCCGCTAGTAGGCATTTATATGTTTACGCCGAACTCGTCTAGCCATGTCCGGGGTTCGAATGACCTATTCGAGTGCTTTGATTAGCGGAGCCGGATTAGTGTGGGGCTGTCAAGGCAGTCTCACGTTCTTCCGTGCTTGAGTAACACTTGATACTCCCTTTTAATGAGATGATGTCGTGTGGACATGGCATTTTAAGTGTAAGAGATGCATAATGTGGTATTGCGTTAAAGCGGGCGAAAGCTTCACGTCCCAGTAGTGCTTGATAGCTACTTTCGAATGGGGCGATGTGGAAGGTTAACTTTTCGCGGCGGAAGTTGTCGGATGACCCGAACACAACTTCTAGCAGTAGGGACCCGTACAATGGGCATATAGGCCTGGCATTACCCCTTTGAAGGAGGTGTTGCTATGGCGAATTTTAGTTGGGTCTATCCCCATTTGCGGATTGTGTCACGATATAGCAGGTTTAGATCGCTACCTCCGTCCATTAGGACTTGTGTAAATTGGAGTCCGTCGATTATAGGATCTAATATCAAGGCAGTCCATCCTGCGTTCGGATACTTGGAATAGTCACGATGATCGAAGGTGATTGGTTTTGACAACCATCGTTGGGATTCTGTTGGGATAGACCGTGCGGTGCGTGTTTCTATAGGCGCCGCTCTGTTTTCCCTTTGTCACTTGAAGTGAGTTCACTTTGTTTTGACTTTTTATGGGAAATTCTTTTGTTTTCGGTGCTCTGCTTGTGGGATTCGTCATCGTCCTCGCTTGGTGTGTCGAGCCCTTGTGTTCGGCATTGAGTTTGCGGACTGCTTGAAGACCCAACAATCTCTGTGGGTATGGTTTGCGGGCTTCCTGGAATCTTGTGGATTTGGCATATTTTGTCCAAGATTTTGTTTAGGTTGGATAGCTCGTCATTGTTGTCCTTGAGGGCAGTTTTTATGATTCTGCCGGAGCTTACGAATCCGGCGTTATTGCCGTGCTCTTTGGGCTGTTTCCCTTTTTCGGCGTTGGTCCTTGCTGCGTCATGGTTTTCCATTTCCATCCCGGACTTGGATGTACTTGGGTCGCTGATGCGCATCTTGCCAGCCAACTATCCTCTCAGCAAAAGCGGGTCATGAGGCTTGTTAATGCAGCCATTGTTCTCGGCTTCTCTGGCGAGGTGTTTGTGAAACCATTCATCTCGGACGTTGTGTTTGAAAGCTGCTAAGGCTTGGCGTCCGGATAGTCATTGTTTGGTTCTTTTTGATGAGGAACTGTTCCAGAATTTGCGGTGACTCTCCGGGTTGTTGAGTTATGTGACTTAAATAAATCGCATCCGGAGGACGGACATAAGTCCCTTGAAAATTTGCCCGAAAAGCATCCTCGAGCTCTTCCCAACTTCCAATGGTATTTTCAGGGAGGCTTTTGAGCCAATGTCGGGCTGGCCCTTTGAAATTGAGGGGTAAGTATTTTATGGCGTGGAGACCATCTCCTCTAGCCATGTGTATGTGGAGGATGTAATCCTCAATCCAGACTCCAGGGTCTGTTGTCCCGTCGTATGCCTCTATGTTTACGGGTTTGAATCCCGCTGGGTATTCGTGATCCAGCACCTCATCGGTGAAGCACAAGGGGTGTGCGGCACCCCTATACTTGGGTGTGCCGTGATGTTCGGATATTTGGCATGTTGCATTACTTGGAAGAGCTTGCTTTCTCGGCCCATAGATGGACCTAACTGGGCCATCCTTTTGATGCGAATCCTTATGTGGATCGCGTGCGGCTTGTGTGCGGCGCGCTTGCCGCTCCATGTTTGCCATGTGGTCGTCTATCCGACCGGGCAGCCTCTTTGTTCTTTGATTGCGGGGCTCTCGGCCTCCTCATCGGTCGGGCGATAATTTGCGCCGGGTAGCTCTTTGTTTGGCGCATCGCGCCGTATTTCTCTGCAGTGTTGAGTACTTTGCTCCATCTGATTACGAGTGCATCTTCCGCTGTTTTGAGCTTCCACTTACCTTTTTTCAGGCTAGCGATGGCGATGAGCCTTTTGTGGAGGTTCTTCTGCTCCAACAATTTGTCCGGCGTGAGATCGTCCGGACTGTTATCTTCGCCGGGGACGGGTTGTTTATCCAAGTTGTCCTGTTCGAACGGTTGCTCGATAGCATGTTCGTTGTCCACCGGTTCGCCCTGCTCTATGGCCGGGTCTATGTGGCTGCCGTCTTTGTCGAGGCGGGACTTGGTGCGGCGTTTACGTTGCCGTTTTGACTGCTTTTCGAGGGATTTATCCTTCATAGTGTCCCGTTGTTCCTCGTCGTCACTTCCTTTAGGTGTGTCCACCATGTATACATCATGGGATGAGGTGGCTGTCCAGTATCCTATAGGTGTTGGTTCATGGTTGTCTCCTACATCGTCGTCCATACCGTCGATGTCTTCGGAGTCGAAATTGAGCACGTCGTTTAAGCTTTCGACAGTGGCTACAAAGTGGGCGGTGGGTGGGCATTGAATTTCTTTGTCGTCCGCATCCCAACCTTCCTGACCGTAGTCCGGCCAGGGCTCTCCTGATAAAGAGAGAGACTTTAGTGAATTCAGGATGTCGCCAAAGGCGAGTCTTTGAAAGATGTCATGGCGATGAACTCCATAACCGGCGCCCAATTGGATTCGATTGGCAGGGGCGCGGAGGGTTCGGAGTCCGGAGAGGAGTTTGGCACCTTGGAGTCATGGTCTTCGCAAAGGACAGGGATGGAGTTCGGCTCCATCGCCGTAGAGATCGTAGCCCCCGAGGCGGTATCCAACCACTCGTCCTCGATCGGCGGAGTCGGCTCCGAGCTAAGGGTCGGAGCGGGGCGCTGAATCTTGACCTCGAGCCTTGTTCGTGGCAGAGCTAGATCGTGCCCATCGAGACAGTCTGTGGCGGCTTGGCTGTGGCTCGAATCCGTCGAAGATTAAGTCTCGCGGATGTCGGCTGTGTAGTTCAAACTCCGAATCGACCTGATGGCGGGCGTAGCTTCGATCTGCTCTAGATGGCCAAGTGAATTGGCCCGCGATGCAAAAGCCGCCGAATACGAAGATCAGTCCGGGGAGAAAAGTCTCACCCTGGACCGCGTCGTTGTTGATGATCGAAGGAGCCATCGGGCCTAAGGATGATGACACAAAGGAACTCTCAATGAAAGCACCAATGTTGGTGTCAAAACCGGCGGATCTCGGGTAGGGGGTCCCGAACTGTGCGTCTAGGCGGATGGTAACAGGAGACAAGGGACACGATGTTTTACCCAGGTTCGGGCCCTCTTGATGGAGGTAAAACCCTACTCTGCTTGCTTAATATTGATGATATGGGTAGTACAAGAGTGGATCTACCACGAGATCAGAGAGGCTAAACCCTAGAAGCTAGCCTATGGTATGATTGTTCTTCGTCCTACGGACTAAAACCCCCCGGTTTATATAGACAACGGATAAGGTTAGGGTTACCTGAGCCGGTTACAATGGTAGGAGATCTACATATCCGTATCGTAAGCTTGCCTTCAACGCCAAGGAAAGTCCCATCCGGACACGGGACGAAGTCTTCAATCTTGTATCTTCATAGTCTAGGAGTCCGGCCAATGGTGATAGTTCGGCTATCCGGACACCCCCTAATCCAGGACTCCCTCACTAGGATTCTAATATCTTCTCTATTCGGGTTAAATGATTTTTAAAATCTAACTTTAGGTTCTCGAAAACACTTTCTCCCAGAGAGCCCCTTCAGTCCAGATGATTGCCAACTACACCAGAAGATTCGGAAGATACTCTCTAGTGTTCACTCGAGACCTTGTTCCTGTTGCTTTTGCAATTCCCTACAACCGTTATCCCTATGGAGAGTTACATGCACCTGTCGTCTTACTATCATTCCTAGTTGCTCTTGTTATTACAAGATGCATCGAATTATTCTCCAAACTTTTTAAGAATCCTTGAGCCTACCGCCTTGCAGTTCTTTGCCACATGAATACCCTCTACGGATAATTCCTCACACTTACCGAGTATTTGTTCTTCCCTCGTTGTTCATATGATTCACAAGATACATTGAGAGGTTATCTGATCTTTCGGTAATCCTTTGCCCGCTATTGATCTGCAATTGTGTGCTTGCATTTTGGTTGCGTTCCTTAAGTCCAGCAATATTCATTTAGTATCCTTTGTCACTATCATTTTGAGTCCATTGATTCAATAAGTTGTCAATGCTCGCAATCTTCAATCAGATCCTATGATTCATCCTTCCATCTCAGACGTCATTTTGAAACGGAGCTGGTTCTCAACCAATCAAATCATCATCAATTGTATCCCTAAGGCTATTCAACTTATCCATCCCTAATCAGAACATTGCTTCTGATCCCTTGATTTGAAAATCATAATTCCTTTGCATTTGAGCTCTGGATTAGTCAGTTGTTTCTATAATCAATGCCTTTGCATTGTTACTTCCTTTGGTTGTGTGCCGATGCTCACATCAGCTCTGTTATGGACCGATAGATCCTTTAATGGATTTTATCCGATAGTGTCATTCATATTCAATAACCTTGTGAGCCTTCCCTCGGATACATAATGCCTTTGGTAAATTGTATCATCTACTTTCTCAACCTTGCTCTGCTTTCGAGCTGGTGATATTTACTCTTGAAGCTTGTGGTATATGTTTCTTAGATGCCCCGATGGGTTGAACCTATACCTTCTCTAAAACCGTGTGAACCCAAAAGTTTTCACGAGTCATACTCTTCTGGTGCTTCGCTAGATAAAATTTCAACACTGCAACTTCTTCCAAGACGAGAAGTGAATGAAAGGTTATGCATTAAAGAAGTGGGAGTCGACCTTGAACTTTGTGTTCATGCCCATGGACCCGATGTGGAACTTATCATGGAAGCTTCTTGTAGTAATAACTATTTCCTTGATATAATATCCTTTGGTATCGGTGAATTGATCCTTTGCAATCGTGGTTTCGACCATATGTTCTTCTTAGATCCCATTTCTCGGGCAAGTTTAAGCACTTGTCTTCTGTGGATCAATACACCATTCTAACCTTTACTTTGATCTTTCGTCGAGTATTACCCCCCTGGTATCTCGAGATTATCTTGGAACTGCATAACTTCTTATGAGGTCTTCATCAAGTACTACATTCTCACTGACTACAATTTTTCATGGGCTCTGAGTTATTAAACACTCAAAGACATTTATAACTGAACCGAGTCCGCACTACGGTTCAACAACTTTTAGTAATCTTATTTAAGTACGATTTTGTACCCGATCAAATCATTCCTAGCCTGATCAACTATATCGTTATCGTGCTATAGTTTAACTGTGCCACCCGGTCCTTATTCTCGGAGCACAGCTTTCGAATATAAGCTAAGCTTACGTCGATTTCCTCGTCTTATCGTTTCACCTTGAACCACAAACTTGATTCCGAGTTTGTGTCATATATGTGGTTCAAATAATCTTTTGCTGCATCAGTCCTTTTACTTGATGTAGTCACTGTTCGATTGCTTCTTCGTGGAACCTCTCGGCAAAATTTGTCGTAATCATCATCGACATTCTGATCTCTTCAAGGATATCGATCGAATTCATGTTGAGAAATACTGTCCTTGCCCCACGATGGTTTGTGTTATCATTGACCACTTTATTGCCTTCCGTTCAACACAAACGTATTCGTGTTTTGTGTTATACCTTGAGATCCTTACTATCCGGCATTTGATCTTCTTTACCTTGGAGTATTACCATCTTTTATGTCAAGGATGTTATGAGAGTTTCACCACCTCTTAAGAATTCTTGATACAAGTGATACTTATTGCCATCTCCGTTCATTCCTGGGTCCCCGTGTTGTTTCTAATCGGAATATCGACAATTGAACTATGATGTGTGAATTCAAAACTTCTAGCAACCCTATTGCTTTGAAGTGAATGATCGATAGTTTCATCCTAATTCTTTTGTTCATAAAGTCACCATTTTAACATTGATCGTGCAACCCAACTCATATTTCGGGTGCACCTTTCAACCAATGATTAATTGTGTATGTTTTTCCTCGAGCATACATCATTATATCATTTCATATGACAAATGTTATCTCCTTGTTCAAATAATTGTGGAAATCCATCTTTTTGGAAATCTTGACGAAATGTTCCTGAATCCATCAACCACCTCCTCATCCTCTACTTGGATTAATGATGAACTCTTATTTCGGAACTCGCTTCCATAGTTCATTTCCCGAGAATCTTACAATGTCATCTCGTCAATTTGTGTTGCACCTTTTTCTTCTCACGCATCCTGAGTCTGAGGTATTGATACGTCTCCAACGTATCTATAATTTTTGATTGCTCCATGCTATATTATCTACTGTTTTGGACAATATTGGGCTTTATTTTCCACTTTTATATTATTTTTGGGACTAACCTATTAACCGGAGGCCCAACCTGTAATTGCGATTTTTGCCTATTTGAGTTTGAAGAAAGCGGAATATCAAACGAGTCCAAACGGAATGAAACCTTCGGAATGTGATTTTCTCACGAACATGATCCAGGAGGCTCGGACCCTCGTCAAGAAACAAGGGAGGAGGCCACGAGGTAGGCGCGCCCACCCAGGCGCGCCCTCCACCTCGTGGGCCCCCTGCTGCTCCACCGACGTACTCCTTCCTCCTATATATACCTCGTACCCCCAAGCGATCGACACGGAGCCAAAACCTAATTCCACACTGCAACCTTCATGTACCCACGAGATCCCATCTTGGGGCTGTTTGAGCTCCACGGAGGGCATCCACCATGGAGGGCTTCTACATCATCACCATAGCCTCTCCGATGAAGTGCGAGTAGTTTACCTCAGACCTTCGGGTCCATAGTTAGTAGCTAGATGGCTTCTTCTCTGTTTTTTGATCTCAATACAATGTTCTCCCCCTCTCTTGTGGAGATCTATTCGATGTAATCTTCTTTTTGCGGTGTGTTTGTTGAGATCGATGAATTGTGGGTTTATGATCAAGATTATCTATGGACAATATTTGAATCTTCTCTAAATTCTTTTATGTATGATTGGTTATATTTGCAAGTCTCTTCGAATTATCAGTTTGGTTTGGCCTACTAGATTGGTTTTTCTTGCAATGGGAGAAGTGCTTAGCTTTGGGTTCAATCTTGCGGTGTCCTTTCCCAGTGACAACAAGGGCAGCAAGGCACGTATTGTATTGTTGCCATCGAGGATAACAAGATGGGGTTTTTATCACATTGCATGAATTTATCCCTCTACATCATGTCATCTTGATTAAGGCGTTACTCTATTTTCTTGAACTTAATACTCTAGATGCATGCTGGATAGCGGTCGATGAGTGGAGTAATAGTAGTAGATGCAGGCAGGAGTCGGTCTACTTGTCTCGGACGTGATGCCTATATACATGGTCATACCTAGATATTCTCATAACTATACTCAATTCTGTCAATTGCTCAACAGTAATTCGTTCACCCACCGTAAGATAATTATGCTCTTGAGAGAAGCCACTAGTGAAACCTATGGCCCCCGGGTCTATCTCCATCATATTAATCTTCCATCACTTTATTTATTGCCTTTGCTTTTTGCTTTTCTTTTATTTTACTTTGCATCTTTATCATAAAAATACCAAAAATATTATCTATCATCTCTATCAGATCTCACTCTCGTAAGTGATCGTGAAGGGATTGTCAACCCCTAATCGCGTTGGTTGCAAGGAGTTATTTGCCTTGTGTAGGTACGAGGGACTCGCGCGTAGCCTCCTACTGGATTGATACCTTGGTTCTCAAAAACTGAGGGAAATACTTACGCTACTTTGCTACATCATCCTTTCCTCTTCAAGGAAATCCATCGCAGGGCTCAAGAGGTAGCAAGAAGAATTTCTGGCGCCGTTGCCGGGGAGTCTACGCAAAAGTCAACATACCAAGTACCCATCACAATCCCTTATCTCCCGCATTACATTATTTGCCATTTGCCTCTCGTTTTCCTCTCCCCCACTTCACCCTTGCCGTTTTATTCGCCCTCTCTTTTCCTTTTGCCTCTTTCCCGCTTGCTTGTCGTTATGGCTAGTCCTCTATCTTCTCCATTGTCTCCCGAAAATGAAGTTCTAAATTTTAAACAAAGGGAGGGAGAAAATCTAAAAGACGCTTGGTATAGAATTTGTAATGCTCAAAATAGATCTACCAGGAAGCAATCTACTTCCGTTCTTCTCCGCAATTTTTATGTAGGTGCTAATCCTTGGTATAGATATATCCTTGATACCATTATCGGAGGGAATTTCTTAGGTAGCCATACTTTTGATTCCTATAATGCTATGATAGATTTGTTTGGCTCACCCCCTCTTTTGGTTAATGGAACTATGTTAACTTTGGTGCATGTAATGCAAAGGCTTGGAATTATTGAAAATAAGGTTGCTACCGTAGATTTAATTGAAAATTTGGATAAAAAGATCCACAATCGAATATCTCAATATGGATCTAAAGTAGGAGTCGCTTTGAAAATATTAAGGAGAAGGAACCCATAGTTAATGAGAGAATAAATCAAGATTCCACTAGAATCGATAAACTCTAGGGTATCATTACCAACTTGGGAACCGCTTTTTCTTCCGTAAAGAATACTTCAAGTTCTCCCACTAAAATTGCCAAGTTTATGTATGTTCCTAAAAATAAGGGTGAATCCTCTAGTAAGGAAACTGCGGATCTTAAATCTATAAGTATTCATCCCGATCTTTTTGCTATCATTAAGGAACCATTTGCTACGAATGAGTTTTTCGATCTTGTGCCTAAAAGTTTGATAATTATTAAAAATAAAGAAATTTCTAAGGAAGGTAGATGTCTCATTGAAGAATTGCCTACCAAAGATGGCAATACCTAGATCTATCCTTGCTTTTATGCCTAGCTAGGGGCGTTAAACGATAGCGCTTGTTGGGAGGCAACCCATTTTTTTTTTTTTGCTTTTGCTTCTGTTTAGGAATAAATCTTTGATCTAGCCTCTGGTTAGATGTGTTTTTATGTTTTAATTAGTGTTTGTGCCAAGTTAAACCTATAGGATCTTCTTGGATGATAGTTACTTGATCTTGCTGTAATTTCCAGAAACTTTCTGTTCACGAAAACAATTGTTAAAAATCACCAGAACGTGATAAAATAGTAATTCCAATTGCTGCTGATCAATAAATAAATTGCCTAGGTCGTCCTATTTTCGCTGATGTTTTGGAGTTCCAGAAGTTTGCGTTAGTTACAGATTATTACAGACTGTTCTGTTTTTCGTGTGTTGTTTGCTTATTTTGATGAATCTATGGCTAATAAAATAGTTTATAAACCATAGAGAAGTTGGAATACAGTAGGTTTAACACCAATATAAATAAAGAATGAGTTCATTACAGTAACTTGAAGTGGTCTTTTGTATTCTTTCGCTAACGGAGCTCACGAGATTTACATTAAGTTTTGTGTTGTGAAGTTTTCAAGTTTTGGGTGAAAGATTTTTGATGGATTATGGAACAAGGAGTGGCAAGAGCCAAAGCTTGGGGATGCCCATGGCACCCCCAAGATAATCTAAGGACACCAAAAAGTCAAAAATCTTGGGGATGCCCCGGAAGGCATCCCCTCTTTCGTCTACTTCCATCGGTAACTTTACTTGGAGCTATATTTTTATTCATCACATGATACGTGTTTTGCTTGGAGCGTCTTGTATGATTTGAGTCTTTTATTTTTAGTTTACCACAATCATCCTTGCTGTACACACCTTTTGAGAGAGGCATACATGATTTGGAAATTATTAGAATACTCTTTGTGCTTCACTTATATCTTTTGAGCTATATAGTTTTGCTCTAGTGCTTCACTTATATCTTTTAGAGCACGGTGGTGGATTTGTTTTATAGAAACTATTGACCTCTCATGCTTCACTTAGATTATTTAGAGAGTCTTAAATAGCATGGTAATTTGCTTTAAAAAATCTTAATATGCTTGGTATTCAAGATTTGTAAAACTTTCTTTTGAGTGTGTTGAATACTAATAAAAGTTTGATGCTTGATAATTGTTTTGAGATATGAAGATGGTGATATTAGAGTCATGCTAGTTGAGTAGTTGTGAATATTAGGAATACTTGTGTTAAAGTTTGTGATTCCCGTAGCATGCACGTATGGTGAACCGTTATGTGATGAAGTCAGAGCATGATTTATTTATTGATTGTCTTCCTTATGAGTGGCAGTCGGGGACGAGCGATGGTCTTTTCTTACCAATCTACCCCCCTAGGAGCATGCGCGTAATACTTTGCTTTGATAACTTGTAGATTTTTGCAATAAGTATATATGAGTTCTTTATGACTAATGTTGAGTCCATGGATTATATGCACTTTTCTTCCTTCCACCATTGCTAGCCTCTCTAATACCGCGCACTTTTCGCCGGTATCATACACCCACCATATACCTTCCTCAAAACGGCCACCATACCTACCTATCATGGCATTTCCATAGCCATTCCGAGATATATTGCCATGCAACTTTCCACCGTTCCGTTTATGACACGCTCCATCATTGTCATATTGCTTAGCATGATCATGTAGTTGACATCATATTTGTGGCAAAGCCACCATTCATAATTCTTTCATACATGTCACTCTTGATTCATTGCATATCGATTACCGCCGGGAACATTCATATAGAGTCATATTTTGTTCTAAGTATCGAGTTGTAATTGTTGAGTTGTAAGAAAATAAAAGTGTGATGATCATCATTTTTAGAGCATTGTCCCAAGTGAGGAAAATGATGATTGAGACTATGATTCCTCACAAGTCGGGATGAGACTCCGGACGAAAAAAAAGGAAAAGAGGCCATAAAAAAGGAAGAGAAAAGGCCCAAATAAAAAAATATTTAAAAAATGAAAGAAAAAGAGAGAAGGGACAATGTTACTATCCTTTTACCACACTTGTGCTTCAAAGTAGCACCATGATCTTCATAATAGAGAGTCTCTCATTTTCATATACTAGTGGGAATTTTTCATTATAGAACTTGGCTTGTATATTCCATTGATGGGCTTCCTCAAAATGCCCTAGGTCTTCGTGAGCAAGTGAGTTGGATGCACACCCAATTATTTTCTTTTTGTTGAGCTTTCATGTACTTATAGCTCTAGTGCATCCGTTGCATGGCAATCCCTAATCACTCACATTGATATCTATTGATGGGTGTCGGTGTCAAAACCGGCGGATCTCGGGTAGGGGGTCCCGAACTGTGCATCTAAGCGGATGGTAACAGGAGATAAGGGACACGATGTTTTTACCCAGGTTCGGGCCCTCTCGATGGAGGTAATACCCTACTCCTGCTTGATTAATATTGATGATATGGGTGGTACAAGAGTAGATCTACCACGAGATCAAGGAGGCTA
Source organism: Aegilops bicornis (assembly GCA_021605145.1). Lineage (NCBI taxonomy): Eukaryota > Viridiplantae > Streptophyta > Magnoliopsida > Poales > Poaceae > Aegilops > Aegilops bicornis. The sequence continues at coordinate 216,404,418 of CM038675.1, forward strand.
AACCCTAGAAGCTAGCCTATGGTATGATTGTTGTTAGTCCTCACGGACTAAAACCCTCCGGTTTATATAGACACCGGATAGGTTAGGGTTACACAGTCGGTTACAATGGTAGGAGATCTACATATCCGTATCGCCAAGCTGGCCTTCCACGCCAAGGAAAGTCCCATCCCGGACACGGGACGAAGTCTTCAATCTTGTATCTTCATAGTCTTGGAGTCCGGCCGTGATGATAGTTCGCTATCCGGACACCCCTAGTCCAGGACTCCCTCGGTTGCCCCTGAACCGGGCTTCAATGACGACAAGTCCGGCGCGCATATTGTCTTCGGCATTGCAAGGCGGGTTCCTCCTCCGAATACTTCATAGAAGGTTTTGAACACAAGGATAGTGTCCGGCTCTGCAAAATAAGTTCCACATACCACCGTATAGAGAATAATTTTTGCACAGATCTGCTGACGTACTCCGCGGCGTGACATCACACCACGGCCATGCCTTTATATGAATCGTTTTTTACTATTCCACCTTAGCGCGTTTAGCGAGGCGGTTTCCTTGGCACGTCTTATCAAAGCATAGATCGTGCCCCCTTATTCTGGGATTCTCATCAATACGGACGTGGGTAACCCATCCGCGCCATTGATTATGGCGCTTGGGAGATAAGCGAGTTTTACCAGGCTGGTGGGGGACGCATAACTTCGTCCGTCCATATAAGGGGATAAGGATCCACCTTTTCACTTACGCCTTCTTCCTCCTTTGCTCATCCATTTCCGCGCACTCGAGCTCTAGCGCCCAAGTCCGCACATCCCACCTCAACCTTCTCCAACCATGTCCGGAGCGGGAGGCAGGTGGATGGCCTCCTCCATCACGGAGGGGCACATCACAAGACTGCGGGAGGCCGGATACTTGTCCAGCAACATCGCGCACAGGCTGCCCGACGCGGGGCAGCTCATTCCAACCCCCAGGCCCCATGAGAGGGTGGTGTTTCTCCCCCACTTCCTCCGCGGACTAGGTTTTCCACTTCACCCATTTGTCCGGGGGCTCATGTTCTACTACGGCCTGGACTTCCACGAGCTGGACCCGAATTTCATCCTCAACATCTCGGCGTTTATCGTCGTGTGCGAGGCCTTCCTCTGCATCCAGCCCCACTTTGGCCTATGGCTGAAGACCTTCAATGTCAGGCCGAAGGTTTTGGGCGGCCGTCAAGCAGAGTGTGGAGGCGCCATGGTTGGCAAGATGGCCAGAGTCCTATGGCTCGAGGGCTCCTTTGTGGAGACAATAAAGGAATGGCAATCGGGGTGGTTCTACATCACCGAGCCACGCGACCCCAAATGGGTGGAGGCCCCTGAATTCAGATCTGGCTTCCCCACACGGCTCTCGTCATGGAAAGATACGGGCCTGGCGTGGGGGAATTCGGACGAGCTATCCGGATTCCAAACATGCGTCCGAAACCTGGTGGACAAGAATCTCAGGCTTGTCAACGTAATCCAGGTGATGCTCATCCGCCGGATTCTCCCATGCCAACAACGGGCCTTCAAATTGTGGGAGTTCGATCCGCACAGCACCCCACTCGACAAGGCTCTTCGACACTACGTATGAAGATGCACGGAAGGTGCTGTTTCAAGGGCGCTGAGGCTCCGCATCCGCCATCAAGATCGCTGGATTCAGCTCGCAGTCAAGCCAGCCGAGGTGAGTTATTTTACCCTTTATGGGACTCTTTTTTCATAGTTTGACTCTATGTGGGATCTAAAAACTCCCTAACCTTTAACAGGACTGGCTGAAGACGTCCGGACAGGTTAGCTGTCCGGCTCCTTTGCCAGAAGACCCAGTGGACGCCCGATTGACGGGGCTGCTGGCTCCGGTACCTCATGTGGTGCCGGAGAAGAAGGCCAAGGAGGCAACGGGAACCCGAAGGAGCTCCCGACGCCTGGTGTTGCCAGATTCTGAAGCAGAATGTTCTCCTGAGGACGAGGAGGAAGAAAAAGAAGCTTCTCCCCAGTGAAGAGGAGAGAAAAGGAAGGCCGCCCCACCGGGAGGCCGGAGGGTCTAAGAAGGAAGGACCCTTCCTCCGGGACTTCTCCACCAACGCCGACGACGACGAGGAGTGGCCAACGAGGGCCAAGCCCCTGGCGAGATCGTAAGTGTCCGGATACCCCTGGCTTTTTATCATTGCATAGTGTTCTCTAATGCCGAACAATCATGCAGCCCGCCCAAGGGCGAGTTAGCCGCTTCGTCGAGCGGGTCCCTGAGTTCGTCGGAAATGGAGAGTACTTCACTTCCGGCCGCCTCCTCACCTCACGCGCGGTGACGACGCTGCGGTGGGGCCCCCAAGGGGGCTTGGTCAAGAGGAGGTTGCGCAGAGGCGCCGCAAGGCAACCTCCCGGACTCGGTAGCGTGGGGCGAGACCCCAGGGCTCTAAGCCCGACCCTCGTCCGGACTCCATGCCGGAACCGGCCAGGTTCCGAGTCCGGCAAGCAATCCCTTCAAGAAGGGTAAGACGCCGGTGTCCTCCGTCCCAACCGGAGGCACCAGATAAGCTCGAGGCGCTTAACAGCGCTTCCATCGAGGAGGAGCACCGCCATTATGAGTGCGGTGATCCGGACGATTGAGTCCGCCAAGAGCGGGCTGACCAAGCCTGCACTCAGCCTTCTAACGAGGCTTTGAGGTAAGTTTAGAATATGTAAAAATATTACCGCATAGACAGTAGCCCTGATGCTTAGTTCGGTGTTGGAAAGAAAAATTTGGACTAAGGATCTAAAAAGATATCTGCAGGAGTCTAACATAAGTATGTCAATATGGGAATGCAGTGCTTGCTGACCTCTGCCAGACCTTGTGCGGAGGTCAGCATGTTGAAGCAGAGCCTCGAGCGGTCCGAGAACGAGCTTGGCCTTGCCAAGAAGCAGCTCGAGGACAAGGAAGGTAAGTAATACCTTATTAAAGAAATACCATATAAAAAAGGTTTTGGTTATAAAAAATAACAGGAATAACATGGGTACTGCAGGGGCCACAAACGAGGTGGCGACCCTGAAGGAAGCGGTGTCCGTGGCCGAAAACAAAGCGGCCGCGGAGCGCACGGAGCGAGAGAAGGGGAGGCGCAATGGGCGGAGGTGCGGCAAGAGCTCCAGGCTCTCATGAAAAACACGAGGGTTTGAGCGTGACTCAAGACCCGAGAGTCCGAACTTGCCTCGGCTCTTGAGAGTGCCAAAGCTGCTAAGGCCGAGGCCCACAAAGCCCTCCAAGAAATTGAATCGTTAAAGAAGATAGCGGCGGGTAAGGCATTCTTTATGCAAAGCAAGCATGTGAAAGTGAATTACTTATTACTTACCCGGATTCGAGCTCTCCAGAGCATTCGCAGATTTGCCTCAGAGTGTGTCCGATGCCGCCGCATTCTACCGCGCCAAGGAGGGAGCTCGACGGAAAAGGTGTTCTGGTCTCAAGATGTCGAGGCCGGACATCCGGTGCCCCTAAGCGACCAGTGAAGCGGTGGTCGAGCTCGAAGGTCGCCGAACAGGCCATGAAGGGCCTTATAGTTTGGCTGTGGCCATTGGAAGCCATGCACAGGAGCTACTTCGGCTTAGTGTAATGTGGTGGACGCCTTTGTCCCACGGATTGAAGTCATCAAGTGCTCCGTCTGCATTGAAGGTGTCCATCGGGCCCTTGCCCATGCTAAAGTGCCTTTGGGGCAAGCTGGATGCGGAGAAGCTTGTGACGACAGGCCACCTAAGGGCAAGGAGCATCGCACGCTGAAATGTACTATGAGGGCCTCCTGAAGGGTGCCCTTGAATAGCGGATGAGTGCTCCAAAGATGTAATTTTGAATAGACTCGCATTTGTTATCCTCAGACGCTGAAAACTTGTTCATATGCGCTAAGCAACACTTGTTAATTTAAAATATTACCTTCTGCACGGCCGTTTATCAAATTTGAGAGAGGGCAAGTCGTTGGCTTCAGCCCCCATGCCACGAGTGCTGGGGTGTTCAGGATAAACTTGAGCACTCTTGTTCCCATTCTTGGGTCCATCTAGGGAGGCGCTCAACACAACGAACAAGGCAACCAGACTTATAATGCTTGAACACTCTCACTTAGCCATAGAGTTCTATAATTTTAAATTTAGTGAAGCCCCTAGTATTCGAAGACCGAGTTCGAGGCGCTATCCACGCCTTGGCGGACAATTCCGGTTCCTCGCTCTAAGCGGCATAAGTCTTTAGGGACCCGAAAAAACCTCTCGAACAGCGATCGGCTCTCGCCCTATCATGACGGTCGATTTTAGCTTTCTCCATCGAGGTGCTCGACCCAGCTCAAGCTGAGGCTGTCGCGATGGTTCTCCTGCTACCTTAGCCGATATAACGGAACGTAAGGTACCAAAACACGGAGCCGGGCAAACCAACTATTGACCCAAGACATGATTCGAGCCGATTCATATAATGCTATAAGTTCGGGTGCCGCACTTGTGAAAGTGTTCGGACTTATCACACCATAATTTTGGGGTACTTAAGCCCCTGGTGTATTGGCCGTACCAAAGTGTACGGGTGCGACATGTCATGAAATGAACATATATATAGATAAAGAAAAGACTGCAATAATAGGCAAAAGCTATGTATTGTTTATTAAAAAGGTACTGCAATGAAAGCAGAACGATACAAATAGTGCGATAAGCAAGGGATGGGACTATCTAACATGTCCCCCTCCAGGGGTAAGCTGCGGGATGGTATGTAAAACAGGTATAATGCTCGTAATAGAGACCACCTGAACACTCGGCGTGGCTTTACGCTTCCTCGGCTGTTGCATCGTAGTTCGGCAATTCTAGTGCGGACGGGACTTCTGGAAAGCGGAGTCTGAAAGTAAGAAAAGGAAAAAGAAAAAAAGAAAAAGAATGACACAATCGGGGCCCACAGTGCGGTTGAGCCGCGTGCAGGCGTGCCGTGGTCGTGCCCCTCCCTTTATGCCCATGGTATCTCCGGGCGTAGTTATGTCTGCAGCGTAATCTTTGGGTTCGCAATTTCGCGAGGGCTGGGGTTGGGGCGGATTACTCTGGCGATGCTTGAATCGTGCGAGGCCCGGTCTTGTTGTGGGTTACTCGGTAGCGCTTAGCGGTGTCCGGACGCTTAGTGGCGGACTCGAGAATTCTGTGAGAGGCTGCTTTGCGCCTCCGCGAAGACGCCGTGTGCTCCTCCGTTTGGAGAGAGCGTTCGGTGTTTCCATTGACCGTGATTACTCCTCGAGGGCTGGCATCTTGAGCTTGAGGTATGCGTGGTGCGGCACCGCATTGAACTTTGCAAATGCGGTTCGTCCGAAAGCGATGCATGATAGCCGCGGAACGGGACTATGTCGAAGATTAAGTCTTCGCTTCGGAAGTTATCCGGGGATTCGAAGACCACTTCGAGTGTAACTGAGCCCGTACAATTGGCCTCTACACCCGGTATGACGCCTTTAAAGGTCGTCTTTGTAGGTTTAATCCTTGAGGGGTCTATGCCCATTTTGCACACTGTATCCTGATAAAGCAGGTTCAGGCTGCTACCGCCGTCCATCAGGACTCTGGTGAGGTGAAATCCATCAATAATTGGGTCAAGAACCAATGCGGCGAAACCGCCGTGACGGATGCTAGTGGGGTGGTCCCTTCGATCGAAGGTGATCGGGCAGGAAGACCATGGGTTGAACTTCGTGGCGACTGGCTCCATCGCATATACGTCCCTTAGTGCATGCTTCCGCTCCCTTTTGGGTATATGGGTTGCGTATATCATGTTCACCGTCCGCACTTGTGGGAAAACCCTTCTGTCCTCTATTGTTCGGCGGCCGGGGCTCTTCCTCGTCATCGCTATGCAGCCCTTGTCATTGAGTTCGGCACTTAACTTGCCTGCTTGCTTGAACACCCAACAATCCCTGTTGGTGTGATTGGCCGGTTTTTCAGGGGTGCCATGTATCCGCACAAGCGATCGAGTATTCGGTCCAAGTTGGACGGGCCCCAGGTATTTCTTTTGAATGGCTTCTTCACGACCGGGTTTAGAGCCTCTGAATCCGGCATTGACGGCCGTATCTTCAGCATTATCGCCGTTAATGCGGCGCTTGTTCTTGTTGCAACGCGACCTTCCATTGCTGTCCTTGGTATCAAACTATCAGGGTGTTTGGCCAAGTTGTTGCTTCGAGCTAGCCAGCTGTCCTCTCCCGCACAAAAGCGGGTCATGAGTGTTGTGAGGGCTGCCATGGATTTCGGCTTTTCCTGTCCTAGGTGCCGGGCTAGCCATTAAATCACGGATGTTATGTTTGAAGGCTGCAAGGGCCTCTGCATCCGGACGATCAATGATTTGATTTTTCTTTGTTAGGAACCGTGTCCGTAATTGTCCGCCGATTCTTCCGGCTGTTGAATTATGTGGCTAAGGTCATCGGCATCCGGTGATCGCACATATGTGCCCCGGAAGTTATCAAGGAATGCGGCTTCCGTGTCCTCCCAACAACCAATTGATTCTGGCCGGCAAGCTGTTGAGCCAATGCCGAGCTGGTCCTTTAAGCTTGAGTGGGAGGTATTTGATGGCATGTAGATCATCACCGCGGGCCATGTGGATATGGAGGAGATAGTCCTCGATCCAGACCGCAGGATCTGTGGTACCATCGTATGATTCGATGTTTACGTGTTTGAAGCCCTCGGGATTTGATGATCCATTACTTCATCCGTGAAGCATAGTGGGTGTCTTGGCGCCTCTGTATTGGGCTATATCACGATGTAGCTCATATGAGCTTTGTCTCATCGTGTTCGGCCCGGCCGGGTTTGCTGTATCCGGCGCGACGGTAATCATCCTGCGTCGTTGGGCGCCCACGCGATCCGTAGATCGATCTTGTATGTTTTGCCTTATCCTCCAATATATCTCGCAAGTCCGGCGCGTTTTCCCGTGCCTTGGTATTTTTTGAGCGGCGTCGGGGTGTGGCTTGAGCGGAGGGCCGAGAGGCTTCTCTGTCAGCGGCCACGGGTGGCCGATCCGCCATGTTGTCTTGTTGGTGACTTGGGTGCATCCTCCTCGATCGAGGCAACGACCTGCGTTTGGGGTAGCTTTTGAGGGGCGTTCGAGTTCATACTCTTGGCTGCAAGGACTTGATCCATCATCCGCCTAGCAGGTCTTGGTCAGCTCTAAGTCATTCTGCTTTTTCTTGAGGCTGCTTGTCGTGGCTATAAGCCTGCGTTTGAAACACTCCTGTTCGGCGGGATCCTCAGGCACGACAAATTCGTCGTCGTCGAGGCTTGCCTCATCTTCGGAGGGAGGCGCATAATTATCGTCCTCGACCTCTCTTTCTGCCGCACTGTCATGCAGACTTGCTTCTCACTCCTCCCGCGCCGAGTCCTGCTGAGGGGGGTTGTCTTCGCACTGTCCGGGGTGTTATTATCTCCGTGCGGAATCACCGCTTTTATTGTGGCGGGATTTAGAGCGGCGCCACGACGTCGGGCGCTTGGTTGCTTCTTGGAGGGGCATCCTCCGTTGTTCCATCGCCGTTCCCATCTTTTGGGATGTCTACCATGTATATGTCATATGACGAGGTGGCCTTCCAGTGCCCTGTAGGCGCTGGGTCTTGGTCATCTCCGACATCGTCGTCCATACCGTCGATGTCTTCGGAGTCGAAGTCGAGCATGTCGGTTAAATCATCAACAGTGGTTATAAAGTGGGTGGTGAGTGGGCGTTGAATTTCTTCGTCGTCCGTATCCCAACCTTCCTGTTCGTAGTCCGGCCAGGGATCTCCGGATAAAGAGAGAGACTTTAGTGAATTCAGGATGTCGCCAAAGGGCGAGCGCTGAAAGATGTCCGCGGCAGTGAACTCCATGACCGGCGCCCAATCGGATTCGATTGGCAGGGACGCGGAGGGTTCGGAGTCCACACCACAGAGTCGAGGTCTTCGCAGCGACAGGATGGAGTTCGGCTCAATCGCCAGAGAGATTGTAGCCCCGAGGCGGTGTCCAACCACTCGTCCTTGATCGGGGAATCCGGCTCCGGATTAAGGGTCGGAGCGGATCTTTGGTGTGGCCTCGAGGCAATCGCTCGCTGCAGAGCTAGATCATGCCCATCGAGACGGGCGTCACGCTTGGCTGCGGCTCGAATCCGTTGAAGATCAAGTCTCCGCGGACATCGGCCGTATAGTTCAAACTTCCAAATCTGACCTGATGGCGGGGGCGTAGCTTTCGATCTGCTCCAGATGACCAAGCGAATTGGCCCACAGTGCAAAGCCGCCGAATACGAAGATCTGTCCGGGGAGAAAGGTCTCACCCTGGACTGCGTCCTTGTTTATGATCGAAGGAGCCATCGGGCCTATCGATGACGACACAGAGAAACTCTCAATGAAAGCACCAATGTCGGTGTCAAAACCGGCGGATCTCGGGTAGGGGGTCCCGAACTGTGCGTCTAGGCGGATGGTAACAGGAGACAAGGGACACAATGTTTTACCCAGGTTCGGGCCCTCTCGATGGAGGTAATACCCTACTCCTGCTTGATTAATATTGATGATATGGGTAGTACAAGAGTAGATCTACCACGAGATCAAGGAGGCTAAACCCTAGAAGCTAGCCTATGGTATGATTGTTGTTCGTCCTACGGACTAAAACCCTCCATTTTATATAGACACCGGATAGGTTAGGGTTACACAGAGTCGGTTACAATGGTAGGAGATCTACATATCCGTATCGCCAAGCTTGCCTTCCACGCCAAGGAAAGTCCCATCCGGACATGGGATGAAGTCTTCAATCTTGTATCTTCATAGTCTTGGAGTCCGGCCGTGATGATAGTTCGGCTATCCGGACACCCCCTAGTCCAGGACTCCCTCAATGGGCATCTCCATAGCCCGTTGATACGCCTAGTTGATGTGAGACTATCTACTCCCTTTTTGGTCTTCTCCACAACCACCATTCTATTCCATATATAGTGCTATATCCATGGCTCACGCTCATGTATTGCGTGAAGATTGAAAAAGTTTTGAAAATGTCAAAAGTATGAAACAATTGCTTGGCTTGTCATTGGGGTTGTGCATGATTTAAATACTTTATGGTGAAGATAGAGCATAGCCAGACTATATGATTTTGTAGGGATAACTTTCTTTGGCCATGTTATTTTGAGAGGACATGATTGCTTAGTTAGTATGCTTGAAGTATTATTATTTTTATGTCAATATGAACTTTTGTATTGAATCTTTCAAATCTGAATATTCATACCACAATTAAGAAGAATTACATTGAAATTATGCCAAGTAGCACTCCGCATCAAAAATTCTGTTTTTATCATTTACCTACTCGAGGACGAGTAGGAATTAAGCTTAGGGATGCACGATACGTCTCCAACGTATCTATAATTTTTGTTTTCTCCATGCTATATTATCTACTGTTTTGGACAATATTGGGCTTTATTTTCCACTTTTATATTATTTTTGGGACTAACCTATTAACCGGAGGCCCAAATTTCGAATTGCTGTTTTTTGCCTATTTCAGAGTTTCGAAGAAACGGAATATCAAACGGAGTCCAAACGGAATGAAACCTTCGGAAATGTGATTTTCTCACCAAACATGATCCAGGAGGCTGGGACCCTACGTCAAGAAACAAGGGAGAAGGCCACGAGGTAGGGGGCGCGCCCACCCCCCCAGGGCGCGCCCTCCACCCTCGTGGGCCACCTGTTGCTCCACCGACATACTCCTTCCTCCTATATATACCTACGTACCCCCAAACGATCAGATACGGAGCCAAAAACCTAATTCCACCACCGCAACCTTCTGTACCCATGAGATCCCATCTTGGGGCCTGTTCCGGAGCTCCGCCGGAGAGGGCATCCACCACGGAGGGCTTCTACATCATCACCATAGCCTCTCCGATGAAGTGTGAGTAGTTTACATCAGACCTTCGGGTCCATAGTTAGTAGCTAGATGGATTCTTCTCTCTTTTTGGATCCCAATACAATGTTCTCCCCCTCTCTTGTGGAGATCTATTCGATGTAATCTTCTTTTTGCGGTGTGTTTGTTGAGACCGATGAATTATGGGTTTATGATCAAGATTATCTATGCACAATATTTGAATCTTCTCTGAATTCTTTTATGTATGATTGGTTATCTTTGCAAGTCTCTTCGAATTATCAGTTTGGTTTGGCCTACTAGATTGGTTTTTCTTGCAATGGGAGAAGTGCTTAGCTTTGGGTTCAATCTTGCGGTGTCCTTTCCCAAAGGATGTTAGGGCAGCAAGGCACGTATTGTATTGTTGCCATCGAGGATAACAAGATGGTTTTTTTTATCATATTGCATGAATTTATCCCTCTACATCTTGTCATCTTGCTTAAGGCGTTACTCTATTTTCTTGAACTTAATACTCTAGATGCATGCTGGATAGCGGTCGATGAGTGGAGTAATAGTAGTACATGCAGGCAGGAGTCGGTCTACTTGTCTCAGACGTGATGTCTATATACATGATCATACCTAGATATTCTCATAACTATGCTCAATTCTGTCAATTGCTCAACAGTAATTCGTTCACCCACCGTAAAATATTTATGCTCTTGAGAGAAGCCACTAGTGAAACCTATGGCCCCCGGGTCTATCTCCATCATATTAATCTTCCATCACTTTATTTATTGCCTTTGCTTTTTTGCTTTTCTTTTATTTTACTTTGCATCTTTATCATAAAAATACCAAAAATATTATCTATCATCTCTATCAGATCTCAATCTCGTAAGTGACCGTGAAGGGATTGACAACCCCTAATCGCGTTGATTGCGAGGAGTTATTTGCTTTGTGTAGGTACGAGGGACTCACGCGTAGCCTCCTACTGGATTGATACCTTGGTTCTCAAAAACCAAGGGAAATACTTACGCTACTTTGCTGCATCATCCTTTCCTCTTCAAGGAAATCCAACGCAGTGCTCAAGAGGTAGCAGGTATCTTGAGTCCAATCATATCCGAATCTCGGTCAGATATGATGGTTGGAACATATTTTCAAGAGTTATAACATTGGTCTTTATATGACGCGGTAAGGTGAGGTCATGCCTAGCACACCTGGCCGGAGGCCCTAATATTATAGCTTCCTTTTCGGCAAGCTATCCATTCTTTCATGAGGAAACTGTAAGACTTATTCTACAAGTTGTTCCTGATGAATCCTTCGTGTATCCAAAGTCTGAACTTTGCTTGAATACCATGTCAATGCTATCTCGAAGCATGTCTGTGGTACTCCGACCTTCGATAAGAACATTTGAAGCCAAATGCTAAATGTTTCCTGCTCAATTATCCAAACACCGCTGTATGGGTAATGTCATGAAATTTCTCTCCCCTTACCTAAAGAGTTTTCTACATTATATCTTGTCATGGATACCATGCTCTGCTTGTCCTTGGGAAGGATATACCCTTGAAATATGTGTTTAAACACATTTTCCTTTCCATTGTTCTGTTTAATCTGATAATCGAATTTACCTTTCCATTGGTTGGTTTAATTTTTCTTGTGATCTATATGATCTAAGCAGTAATATTCTTCTGCTTATGTAAACACCTCGGTGTACAACTCTATCTGTAAGACCCTGTTACTATTGTTGATGACATTCCGGTAGCCACCGATAGACGAGAACTTTGCCTATTGGTCCGCCTCGTTCAACGAGCAGGAAAATGGTTCTCTTCATCCCTCGCCCTTGGTATCGACGTTGTTGCCGACATAATCGACAGGCTACCCTCTGACATGCCTTGCTTGCATGATCACGCAAGACGTCTCCACCCTTCCTACTTTTAACCACATGGTGGGCCCATAACCCACAGTTCCACAGGATCGAAACCTGACTCTCCTGTACAACCCTGTTTCTCATGGTTTTTCGCCATGCTTGGCTTCGTATTTAATTCATGGGCCACCTTCCTAGTGCTCTATTCTGGTGTTAGACGCATTACTTACTCCCGCTGCTCTAAACCCCTTTCTCACTCTGGTTCAGACTTCTAGCAACTATCTATCCTCTTGGAACCTCTTATTGTACCTTCGTACCTTACTCTCAATGTATTTTATATGTTCAACTCGAGAGATAATCTTATGCTCATTTCATAGGTTAACCCCAGATTGTTTCCCTCAAAAGCATTCTGTCGTAGCTGAGCTGCCCCTTACCTATTCGTAAGTATGTTGGAGTTCCCGAATAAAAGGACGACTTCACCATGATGACCTAAAGCAGAGAAATGAAGACGTCAATGTAATGGATCGACCTGTTTGAGAAGAGCAACCAAGACTGAGAAGATCCGTTAGATTTTTCGTAACCCAATCCCTTCCCCCTTACCCCCTCCTAAATCTCGGGACGAGATTTCTTGTAGTGGAGGAGAATTGTGACGCCCGGATAGTTAAGCTACAGTAATTCCTGGTTAATGATGACACGTCACCGCGATTACTGTTGTTAAACTCACGATGATTCAATCCCGTTCAAAATCAAAAGTCAAAAACAAGTCAAATGGTAAGGATTTTCAAATATTAAAACTAAAATGTCCGGTTGTGCCAAATAATGCAAAGTTAATTATGGTGAAGAAACCACACCTTTATAAAATAATTAAATGCTCTTAAGATAAGTAAAATAAAGAATAAAACAATTATTTAAACGTCTCTTAAATGATTAAATTGTTGCAAACCACTTTTTATAACTACAAAAATAATTGTGGCAGTAATATAACTACTATTACTAATTTAGGTGCTAACTATATGTTTTACAAAACTAAAACAATTTGAAAGATTAAATAAACAGAAAGAAATTGAAAATTAAAAGAAAAACAAAAATGAAAAAGATAAAAACCCCGACCCCCTGGTCCAATCGGACCAGCCGGCCGACAAGCCACCATGGTCGACCCAAAGCCCACCTAAATCCCCCTTAACCCTAGCCGGTCGTGAGCCCAGCCTCCTGATCGATCCCCATATCTCCCGATCCCCTCGCTCCTTGCCTCTTTCCTCCTCGTGCTGCCACCCACAGGGGGGAAGCGCTCGCACTCTTGCTTGATCCCCTCTTCATGCTTGCCCTGCCGTGCCGCCCCGCAGCTCCTCCCGCTATCCTCGCGCCACCGCCTGGATCTCCGCGCCCGACCGTGGCTGTTGCCTGCTGGCACGCGTGTGTGCTCGCCTGAGCCGCACGTCCACCCCCTCGTCACCGGCGGCCCCTGCGTCATTGGCCACCGAAGCAAGCCAGCCAACACCATCGGCTCCTTCCGCGCGATGCCCGCGCCAGCCTCCGCCGACCCCCCTACCACGACGGACTCCCCCACGCCTCGCTGGTGTTCCCCTGCAACAGGGGTGAGCGCGCCCTCGATCCCTGTTTTCCCCCCTCTCTCTGTTGTTCACCGCACCACGCCCGTCCACCATCGTCGGCGCCCACTTCATCGCTCGCATCACCGCGGCCAACCGGGCGCCTGCGCTGTCCCCCCCGCTGGCCGCGCTCTGCTCTACCGTGCCTCACCCACAGTCGGCGCGCCTGGGCCACACCTAGCCCGTGCGCGGCGTCGCCACTCGCGGCTCACTCTCGCTTGCGTCCTGGCCGGGCCTTGACCACGCCCGTGCACTTCTGGCTTGGCTACTACCTTTTCTGTTGTTGCTCTTTGCTAATCTGCTGATTGCTACTACTGCTGCTTGCTAGTTGTTGTTGCATTGAGCCATGGCCGCTTGAGCCCCTGTGCGTGCCTAGCCATGGGGCATGGGTTTGCCTATGGCCATCTCTGGTTAGCATCAGATTAGGTAGGTTAGATTAAGGGCCAGTTCTTTTGGCAGCTTAAAAAATAAGCCGCCTCCTCCCCAGCTTATCCCATAAGCCGTCTCTCTTAATCATTAGGGCTTCTAAATTAGTTATGGGATAACGAATTTAGAAGTCTCAACAAATTTTAGGAGCGGCTTATTTTTTAAGCTGGGGAGAGGCAGCTTATTTTTTAAGCCGCCCAAAAGAATTGGACCTAATTCCTAAGTAGTCTAATGTGCAAATGGCATGCGGGGCCTCCCCTGTTAAATCACCACTATTATGACAAGTGCTTATTACATGCGAGTCCTACTCCTAACTAAAATAATTTAATTAAAGTTTATTTAACTAGAGTCTCTAACAGTGGGGTCCCACAGCTAATTAAACTGAATTAAACAATACATTAACACATGTGACAGCAGTCCGGTCCCACTGACCACATTGACCACCAATTTGGTGTGTTGACTTTGACTTAGGCCCACATGTCATCCTGTGCGGGCTAGAGTGCAACTTGGTACACATAGCTTAAATTCAAATTAAAACAATTACAGAAATTCCAGAAAATCATTACTAACTTTGGAAATTAATATAAAATAATTCGTAACTCGGATGAAAATACTTTGTACATGAAAGTTGCTCAGTACGACGAGACGAATCTGGAGACACAGTCCGTTTGTTCGCCACGCATCCCTAGCATGGCGAACATGCAACAATCCACCTCCTTTTCGTTTGTCCGAAAACGTCAAACACTGGGAATACTTTCCCGGATGTTTTCCCCCTTCGCCAGTAGCACCTACTACTACGTTAGGTCACCTCTAGCACCACGTAATGCCATGTTACACTTTGTGATGCTTTGATTGCTCTGTTATTTATTGTGTTCCCCCTCCGTTACTTCTTTCCGATAGACCCCGAGACTGCCGACGACCCCCAGTTTGACTACGGTGTTTACGACCCTTCCTTCTTGCCAGAGAAACCAGGCAAGCCCCCCCTTGATCACCAGATATCGCCTATTCCTTCTCTCTACTGCTTGCATTAGAGTAGTGTAGCATGTTATTGCTTTCGGTTAATCCTATTCTGCTGCATAGCCTGTCATTGTTGCTACAGTTGTTACTCTTACCTGCTATCCTAATGCTTAGTATTGGATGCTAGTGTTCCATCAGTGGCCCTACACTCTTGTCCGTCTGCCATGCTATACTACTAGGCCATGATCACCTCGGGAGGTGATCACGGGCATACGCTATATACTTTATACAGTTACATTACTTATGATACTGTTCGGAGATGAAATTTGAAGGGGCGGGTGGCTCCATCCCGGTAGAAGTGGGCCTGGGTTCCCGGCGTCCTCCATTGCTACTTTGTGGCGGAGCGGCAAGGCAGTTGAGACCACCAAGGAGAGAGGTGGGCTGGCCTTGGTCGGCGTCATGGATACTTCAATTAACACGCTTAACAAGATCTTGGTATTTGATCTGAGTTCCGCCACCGCCTATACGCACTAACCAACTACTGGCTGAACAATTATGGGCACTTTCGGCGTCGTGGTATCACCAAGCCTTTGTAACGTCAATGATCGAAGGCCGGATTGGAACGTAAGCCCGCTCTTGTATTAAGGGGCTAGTTACGCTTCCGCCTCATAGCGTGCAGGTGTGCAATGGGCGATGGGCCTAGATCCCTGCGCCATAGGATTTAGACCGGCGTGCTGACCTCTCTGCTGTTCCTAGGTGGGGCTGCGGTGTGTTGATCTTCTGAGGCCGGGCATGACCCAGGAAAGTGTGGCCGGCCAACACTACAAAAAAAAGACACATCCATGACATTTTGGGCCGAACGAATTTTTTTTCTGTCATACATATGACACTTCTATGACGACAATTGTGACAAAACCCGGTATCATCATAGATGTGGTGGGCTCCTACTTCTATGACAAAAAATCATGACGTAAAATGGGCTTTTCGTCACAGGCGGGCCGGAGGCACTGCATGAAATTCTTTGGGCCATCCATGGCGGAAAAAACCGTGGTAGAAGTGAGGGGAGGAAAATTTCGGGGAGTTGCTGCCACGGTGGGAGGTCGGGGCGAAGCGATGCGTTTCTCTCGTGAATGCAGCGTGTGCGAGGCGTTGGCTCTAACTGAACCCGAGCGAGGCGTTGGGCTCTAACTGAACCCGAGTGATTGCAATGTAGGCTACGCGTTACTGAACCCGAGGGATCGATCGATGGCTATTAACTGAACCCGATGGAGCGATTCCTTCGCTACTGCTGCTAACTAAAGCCGATCGATTGGATGAACAAAGGAGCGTTATGGGGGGAGGTTTGGATGAGCGGTGGCGGTGGCGTTGCCTCTGGATGAACAGGACCCGTGGTGTGGAGGGCTGGATGAACAGAGAGCGGTGGAGGGGTGGCCGTGGAGGAGTGGTTGAACAGGACCCCGTGGTGTGGAGGGCTGGATGAACAGTAGAAGCGGTGGAGGGGTGCCCGTGGAGGGGTGGTTGAGCGATGGCGGTGGAGTAAGCGACGGTGGAGGCTGGATGAACAGGAGCCCTTGGAGGCTGGAGGAGGTCGACGGTGGAGATGAGCGGTATCCCGTGGAGTCCCGTTGCAGACGCCACACCCCTCCCCGATCAGGGGACCCCTGTTTCGACCGTAGCACTCCAACACAAGTCCGTTTCGTCCGTTTTGCGATACGCCACACCCCTCCCGCTCAACAGGACCCCCGTTTCGACCATAGGAGGTCCGTTTCCTCCGTTTTGCGGTACGCCACACCCTCCGGATCAACAGGACCCCCGTTTCGACCGTAGAAGGTCCGTTTCCTCCGTTTTGCGCGCGCCACACCTCCCGATCAACAGGACCCCGTTCCGAACGTAGGAGGTCCGTTTCCTCCGTTGTGCGGTACGCCAGGCCTCGTTTCCATCGCCTATTACGTCCAAGCCCTCCCGATGAACACGACCGCACATTCCGTTCCAACCCAGCCGGTTGGCTCCCCATGAACACGATGACGACGTTGTTTCTCCGTTCCGACCCAGCCATGTACGTATGCGCGAGTAGGCGTTCGAGACCCTGCCCGTATGTACGTACGTGGCCGTATTTTCTTTCTTGCACCCTCGCCGCTGTACGTACGTGGACATGCTACGTGCGCGCCTCTACTACGACACATGCGCACCTCTACTACAACACGTGCACGCCTCTACAACGACCAGTATGTACGTACACGTTCGCTCGCGAGAATGACAACGCTTCGTCGCCCGACCGGTGGGTCCCGATTGTCGGGCACTTCCTTGCTGCGAAGGCGTGGTGGTGGGTCCCCAGCGGTCGAGGGCGAATCGTTTTTTTTGCCCGGACGCACTTCCTTGCGTGCGAAGATGTAGCTGGTGGGTCCCAGCAGTCAGGGGGGTGAATCATTCTTTTTTTTGCCCGGACGCACTTCCTTGCGTGCGAAGGTGTCGCTGGTGGGTCCCAGCGGTCAGGGGGGCGAATCGTTTTGTTTTTTTGCCCGGACGCACTTCCTTGCGTGCGAAGATGTAGCTGGTGGGTCCTAGCAGTCAGGGGGAAACATTTTTTTCACGAAATACAGTGGCCCGTCCGGTGGGTCCCGGTATCGGTGGAGGAATCATTATTTTCCGTGTAATAAGGAGGCACTTCCTTGCTGCGATCGTGGACCCAAATTGTCGACCTCTCCACCTACGATCCACGTCCGATGGAAGTCGTTCCTTGACCACGTTGACCACGCGCGCCGAGAGCACCAGGCGGTGGACGACGACGAGGCCTAGGAAGGGGACGACGGGGAGCCGGGAAGACGCGGCGGAAGAAGCCAGCGGAGTAATCACGAGGGTTCACCGGTTGGCCATGTGTGAGGTTGCTGCCGCCGCAGAACTGGCCACGGTGGGAATAGTAGGCGATGAGGCCTCCACGGCAACCTGACCCGACCACGGGAGGCGAGGAGCATGCGGCTGACCGGCGCTGCTTTGGCGGCTAGAGCAAGAAGACCAGAGGTTGAAGAAGCACTACGGCCGTTGGATGGACATCGTCTGATTCTTGGAGCTAGAATCATTCATATTGACTAAAGTTGACAAAGGCCCCGTCCCGATCAACTTAGTGGGCCCTAAGTCAGCCTCCCACCATGGTGGGTCCCAGCTAACAAGAGGAGTATTCATTTTTGTGCATAATAAGGAGGCACTTCCGGTGGGTCCGAAATGACATTGTGAGGAACGTTTTTTCGCGAAATCGCTGGCCCGTCCGATGGGTCCCGAGTCGGGGAAACATTTTTTTAGCGAAATAAGGTGGCCCCTCCCGTGGGTCCCTGCTTTGTCGGTGGAGGAATAATTATTTTATGCGGCGTAATAAGGAGGCACTTCCTTGCGGCCGCTGGACCCGGTGTCCAACATCTCCACGTGACAAGACTCTTCCGATGGAAGTCGGTCGTTGACCACGTTGACCACGCCACGCGCCGAGAGCACCAGGGCGGTGGTGCGGACTGACGGCGAGGCCTAGGAAGGGACGACGCTGAGCCGGGGAAGACGCAGCAGTGGTAGCCAGCGGAGAGAATCTGAGGGTTCGGTTGGTTGCGGCGTGAGGCTGCCGTCGCATGATTAACAGGGGGTGTGGGTGAGTAGATGGATACCCTAGGCTAGCGGTGGGAGTAGTAGGGGCGGTGAGGCCTCCAGCGGCATCACAGCCCGGCCACGAGGCGAGGAGCATGCGGCACAACCGGCGCTGCTTTGGGCGGCTGGAGCAAGAAGACCAGAGGTTGAAGAAGCACTATGGCCATTGGATGGACATCGTACGGTCACTGGAGCTAGAATCGTTCATATTGACTAAGTTGACAAAGCCCTCCGTCCCCAACTTAGTTGGCCCACAAGTCATCCTCCCACTATGGTGGGTCCCATCTAGCAGGGTGGGTATTCATTTTTTCGTGCGTAATAAGGAGGCACTTCCTTACGTGCAAAGATATAGCTGGTGGGCCCGACATGTAAGCGGGGGGAACATTTTTTTTGCGAAATACAGAGGCCCTTCCGGTGGGTCCCAGCTGTCAGGTGGAGGAATCATTATTTTGCGCGTACAGTCCACGGCCGATGGATGTCATTCGTTGACCACATTGACCAGGCCGCGCCGAGAGCACCATGGCGGTGGACGACGGTGAGGCCTAGGAAGGGAACGACACGGAGCCGGGGAAGACTCGGCAATGGTTGCCCATGCGGTGGGGAGTACGAGGGTTTATTGGTCCATTTGCCGTCATGAAAATAACAGGAGGTGTGGGTGAGTAGAGGAATGGCCTGGCCAGCAATGAAGTAGGGTGGGCGGTGCGGCCTGTGGCTGACCTGGCCACCACCTGGAGGCGGAGCAGGCGGTCCCACCGGAGCTGGTTTGGTAATTTGGAGCAAGAAGATCGAGATATTGAAGAAGAAGACGGCCGTTGGATTGACATCCAGCAGTCCTTGCTAGAATCGTTTGTGGACTAAATTTGAATCGTTTGCGGACTAAGTTGACAAAGCCAAAGTACACGTCAACCTAGTAGACCCACAAGTCAGCCTCCAAATCTGTCCCAAACAACATACAACCCAAAATTTCTAGCCAGATTCAAATTAATTTTAAATCTAAAGATACCTTAATTTAAATTCAATGAAATTTTACCCGCACAAAAACAATGAAATTTAAAATATCAAAATCCGAAAGAAAACAGTATTTGGGAACTAATTGCCTGTTTGCTGTATTTTTTTCATTTACAGCCCATTTATTATTACTTATAGCCCATTACTTATTACTTATAGCCCATTTGTTATTACTTATAGCCCATTTTACGGGCAAAATGCATCCCTCCTCGTCTTGAAAGATTTCCGGCCAATGAGGCGTAGAAAAGCAAGTAGGCCTATGTTGGTTATTCTGCAAAAGCAAAATAGCTGGCTAGCCATTTTTCGAGAAAGGAAAAAACAATCTGGGCTGGTCATGTGCTAAACATATGAAATAAAAGCCTGGGCTAGACGGGCCACAGGTCCCGCACAACCCAGTTGATACCCTTCTCCGTCCTGAAAAAACAAAATTACTGCAGCGCCTCTTTGGGTCCCTCATGTCATCCTCACCATGTACAGTCATTTCCTTATTCCTCTCGGTTGTTGACCATGTTGACAACACCGGAGGGTGAGCCTTGTGGCAAGCGAACCAAGGCGGAGGGCGATGGTGAGGCCTCGACGAGAGCGAGCAGAGGCAGGGAAGATCACGGCCCGTGGGAGGCGGAGCGGCGGTCCACTTGGCTGGTTAGGCTTTGGCGGCTCGAGGAAGAAGAGACTGAAGAAACGCGACAGACGTTGAATGTCAATCGAACGGTCAAGGTTGGCACAATCGGTTTTGACTAAGCGGACACCAAGTAGCATACTTTTTTATATATAGGAAGAAAACTGCGAGGAAAATGCGTTCGTCTGCCGTCCTCCTCACGAGGAACGTTTCGCCACATAAGTGACTAGCACCCTTGGTTTTCAACCGAGAGGTCTTGGTTTCGAGTCCGAGGAACTCTCAATTTTGTCCTCCTTCCTTCCTTGCAAAAAAGGAAAGAAAATCAAAGACTTGGGAAGGCGTCTGAGAACAAGCTAGTGTACCCGATAAAGAGACGTTGCCGAAGTTTTAGAAAAAAGAAAGGCGTGCTCACGTAGCTGGTTCGAATCAAACCTAGACTATGACTATATATGGTGTTATGCTACTGCGCAAGTAATGGCCCGACATATCCAACGTTCGCTTCTCCTCTTCTCTACTTACTCGCCTAGCATCGGAAGCTCGACCCGCAGCAACCATGTCCGGCGGCTTCTCGTCCACCGCTCTTGATGAAGCAACAACCGGATATCGCCAAGTCGCCACCCGTACCATCGCTGGGTCTCATCATACCCCGCAAGACGCGCACCACGTACCGATTGCTCATCGCAACTCAGCTGCCGTTGGTGTGGTGCCACCGCCGCAAATCACGCAGAATCATCCGTCGCGTCTCAACCACAATCCGCAACCTGTTGAGTCTTCTACAAATGCCGAATCATGGGGTAATAATATGTTTAAGTGTTGTTCTGCTGCTTTCGGTTGCTGATTTTTTAATAGTTTGGTTGATGATCTTCCAATTTGATTCGTATGCGGAAAAGGGAAGATTCGTGTGATTTGTATTTCTAGGAAGTTCTTGATGTGGGGGAATGCAACTACGCTGATTATTTGGTTAGCCGAGGAATCCCAATACCAGTGAGGTTGGGGTGTTGGACAAATGGCGGAAGGAACGGCGGAAGAGGAAGATGCAGAGAAGAAGGTTAAAGATGCAGTTCCTACGATCATGGCCAAGCAACAATTGCTGAACGGCCTTGATGACAATGAGGAGATGAAAGAGCTTGTGAAGATAATGGGAAAAATTGATGTGCTCAGAGGGATGATTGTCTCTTTATTTGCAATGTATGTAGCACTCGTGATGTATTCGATGGCTACGACATGAGCACTTTCTTTGAAACTAGTAATGAATGAAACACATGTAGCGAAATTTGGGCGTAGTGTTGTGAACATCTAATGATTTCTATTAACAGAAATCGAGGGTATCCCCTTTTGCTCATATAAATAAATAAATAGCGAGAGGCCACAGCCGGGTCAGCTTTGTTCTCATTCGAAGACGTCGAGCAAATTGCAGTCCAACAACAAACTATGTCATCAAATTCAAGTTTCACAGCCAAATATGAGTACAACTAAACAACAATGTCATCATGTTTTAGTTGTCATACAATCACCGAACACAAATCAGCATACATAACAAGTGATGTTCTCACAGCAAAATACTAAACAACATGTTCATCAGGTTTCAGTTGTCATAGCAAACACAATTTCACATAGTAGATAAAAAACGTCTTCTGACAGGAAAATACGACAAAAGCAATGTAACCATCATCCGCAGCAGCAGCGTCAACATCTTCGCCATGTGTATCAGTCTGAATCGTAATTCCCCATGGTGTCATCTTCTTCTTCGTCCTCAACATCGTCGAACGTTGGATTCTTCTTGATCAACTCTTGTATGTCCACAGCACGACAAGCAATCTTTTCGCCGGCGTCATTGACGTGATGGTTCTCAAAGATATTAGGAACATCTGTGTTATCTTGTACATCAGGAGCGATGTCGGCATCATCTTGTTGTGCAACTTCATTAAACGAATTCCTCTGCTCAAACCTTTGCAATACTCTCCGATCATCGCTACGTGCAAATGTGTCTTCCAAGAAAAATATCTGTGTTGCTTGATTTGCCAAAATAAAAGGCTCGTTGGTCCGGTACGCCGCCTTGACATTGATGGATTTGAAATAATCATCAGCTCACGGGTTTTGCTATCTGGAAAACAGGTTATACCAACGACAAGACAATGAGAACCGCACACCGATGATCCTCGAATCGGAGATATACTGCAATCGAACAATATACATTATGTTAGCATACATTTCAGTTGTCTCTTTGTCATACGTATCCGTGCTCATGATGGCACTGCTTTGTGTCTTCCTGCCTTCGTCTCGTGCAAGGGTGTTGTAGCGCACATCTCCAACAACGCAAGATTCATAATGTCTTACCCAAGTATCAGGACCCATTGCTAGTGAGTAAAGGGCATCATCAACTGCCTGCCCATCCTCCGCATCTTCTTAACCTATGGTTAGAAAATAGACAAGCTAATCATCTTATGTACTCAATATATTAAAAAAAGCGTGATTGCACTTCAAAAGCTTACATGGTTCTTGAACCATTTACATAAATCCTGCCATAACCGGTTTGTCAATGTTTCTTGGATTTTGCGGCAAGAACTCCTCTTTGTAGATCTTTGCTCAACATAGTGATCGCGTCAAACATCTAAATATATAATAATGTCTTTGCAAGTTTAGTAGATTATGATGTATAAGCTGCGATCTTGCACTTACTTGATATAAGGTAGTATCTCAAGACAGTTATTCAACACATACCAAACCATTTTGTCCAAATCTTTAGGTTTGTCCACTTGTCGACTCTTCCCTGTAACTCGAACTGAATAATCGAAAACATTGAGCCCGAGATTGTCTTCACCCACCTCTTTGCTAAGCTGATCAATTTGTTTCAATGTATTTTGAGCAGAATGTCAACGCTTACAGTAGCAATGTAGGCCTCTGCAATGGAACCCTCGGGTCTAGCTCTGTTCCTAACATAGCCCGTGAAAGTGCCTAGCCGCCTTTCAATAGGGTACATCCAGCCATCTTGTCTTTGGACCTCTAAGTAGTGCCTCATCGGGTAGATGAACAACCAAATGCACCATCACATCAAAGAAGGATGGAGGATATATCTTCTCGAGGTCGCATAGGATAGTTGGTATCTTGTCTCTAAGGCGGCTCCAAAGCATCTATCCCGATATTTCTACTTGCAGAGTTCCACGAAGAATTGTCCCAACTCTTGCAAGCTGCTCTTGTATAAGTCGTATGCGGCCCAATCCTCTAAGGATAACGGTAAAACCCTTTGAAGTAGGACGTGGCGGTCATGAGTTTTCAACCCTTGTACCTTGTTTCCATTTGCACCGACTCTCCTTTCGGGGTTGGAAGCAAATCCATGTGGGAATCGCTTTGCGTGGCGGGACCTCGCAGAATTCTTTTCTTTTTACCTTGTCCAAGGCGTTACAATTTGTTGCCATATCCCATGGTTTACCTTCATATTGCACCGCAAATCCTTTACGATACCAGTGTGTCAAATCAATCCTAGATTTTAAGGTATCTTTCGTCTTGCCTTCAATGTTAAGAAGTGTGCCGATAATCTTTGTCACATATATTTTTCTCGATGTGCATCACATCACGATTATGCCGCAGATCCAAATCTTTCCAATACTCCAAGTCCCACAAAGTGGACTGCGGGTAAACAATAATCTCTCTTCTATCGTGCCATGCTTCCTTTTCCGCTACCATTACGAGGATGGTTTCACGGTGTAATATGCCCCGACCTTCTCTAATTCCACTTGCAACCCATCGGCGGTGAGCCTCTTTGGCGCATCACGGTTTTCATGCTTTGCATTGAACACATGTCTTCGGTATTTTCTAGGATGCGGCTTGTCCTTGGCAAGGAAACAGCGGTGTCCAATGTAACAGATCTTTCTAAGTATTGCGTATGACAAATGGATTCTCACATCACAGTGAACACATGCATTGTAACCATGTGTAGATTCATACGACATAGTGCCCAAAGCGGATAATCATGGATGCACCAAATTAGAACAACACGCAGAAAGAAATCAGCTGGTGGGCTGCTATATAGGTCTCGAGTGAGAACACCCTTCCATAGCTGTTGAAGTTCCTCCACAAGAGGCTCCATGAACAAATCGAAATCCTTTCCAGGACTTTTTGGACTGGGATGAGCAAGGCCATCATGTAGTTTGATTCTTTGGTGCAGACATTTGGAGGCATGTTGTAAGGATAACAAGCACTTGGCCACATGCTATATGTGGCGCTCTGGTGGCCAAATGGGTTAAATCCATCTGAAGCTAAGCCAAGTCTAATGTTTCTCGGGTCGTGACAAACTCTTTGTGTTTATCATTGAAGCTTTTCCACTCACTACCATGAGATGGATGGCTCATTACATTACGATCTCTGTACTCCTGGTTCCTAGAATGCCACAGTACATCCTCTCTTGTTTCAAAGATCATGAAACAACCTCTGCAATCTTGGTGTAATTGGAAAATGTCTCGAGAACATTATGAGGAACCCTCTTCACAGCATCGCCATCTTTCCATCTTGATGATTTGCATTTCGGGCATTCACTTAAGTTGGCATAATCCTTAGGAGCAGAACACAATTATTCTTACAAACATGGATCATATCATATCCAATTCCAACTGCACGAAGGAAATTCTTCATTTCTTTGTAGGTGTGTGGCAGCTCAGACGCCTTGTCAGGAAAGGTTTGTGGAAAGCAGCCAACATCGCATCGAATGATTTGTTGGTCATCCGCTCAGATGTCTTCACACGAACAAAGGTGACCATAGCTAAGAATCTTGACAGCTTATTTCACAGGGTGACAATAGCGTTGCATTGTTCCAACATGCGGGCCCACCGTTTTTCTTCTGCAGGTGAAAGTTCACGGAATGCACGAGCATTCCGTAGCATTGTTTCAATGTTGGTCAAACTCACTGGCTCCGCCACCACCACCTCCTCCTCCTCTTCCACCTGAGCATCAGGCAGATCAAGATGGTGATCTGCTGCTTCCACGTAGTCAATAACATTGACGTTCACAACTTCACCATGATGAACCCACCTAGTGACCGACATCCAGTGTAGATGATTTTGCACAATTGACTGGGGTCTTGTAACTGAATTCATACAACTGCCACACGGGCAGAGCACATCTGATTTCGGACCACCATACTCAGCTCTGATAAAGTTCATGAAGTTTTCAACCCCCTCGACATATGCAGCGGAATCTTCGAGCAGAAGTTATCCTAGTCCTGTCCATCTGTTAGACATACAAATTAGTTCTTCTACTAGATATTATAGGAAAAACATATATGCTTTTTTATGAAGTCCAGAATAAATATCTAGTTCGATGTCTAAAGCTATGGCAAGATATTTGGACGAGCAGATCTATGTAACTAAATATATTTAAAGCTAATTCAGCAAACAAATTTGAGTGCTAAATTATTGCAGGCTGTTTCAAAGATCAATGAGGCCGAGCACACTGACCATCGAACTATCGAAGGCCATCGCAGCAACAAAGATCGAGTATAAAAGCGGTGTAGAGCTATTTCACCTAACAGATTGGCTACTAGACCATGGCAATCTACGTCACAATAAATATATGGCAGGATATTTTAGCAACTAATCGGCCTTGGCATGCCATCTCAGCTAAGCAGATTGAGTGCGAGCAGGGCAAGGAAGCTTCTTAAGTAGAGCATATTGACAGTAAACTACTTCGGCAAACAGTGAGATTAACAACGTCTATCAGCTAACATTCAGTGCTACACCGACATGAACGGGGCCTAAGTCTAGAATGCGCGTACCGTGGGAGAATCTGACCGCCGTGCATCTCCACACGAACGTCGCCAGTGGTGGTGGCGCTGACCGCCGTGCGCCTCCACAAGAACGTAGCCAGAGGTGGCGGTGCAGCTAGAGGACGGCGATCACTGAGAGCGTCTTGTGGGAGCGAGAGGATCGCCGTCGTCCCTCGACGAACATGGCGCCGACGATCGGCGTGGCGGGAGGGCGGCTTTGGCGGAGCGAATGGAGTGGAGGGGGACGGGGGAGGGGTTTGGGGAATATTTGGCCGAAGGGCGGTTGAATCGAATTTGGGGGGAATTTTTTTTTGTGTGTGTGTGTGTGTGCGGGGGGGGGGGGGGAGGATTTTCGCGCGGGGGGTGGGGGGAGTTTGGCGCATGGGCGGTTTCTCCAAGTGCAGTCCCACGTGGCGGTGAAGAGTCAAGCCGAAGCGCGTTCCGCTTGCGTGAGCCGTGTGCACGACCGAACGTGTGTGGGGTGCAATGCGACCATGACAGAAGTGCTGTGAGTGTACCACCTTTTTCCTTTTAAACTAGGTGCTTCGCCCCTCAAAAAATGTTGCTTCACGCGATCCATCGATACTACTACTAGTAATCCGGTAATCCTGACTAAAACGACGCGGCCGGGTCTTTTCCCGCGCGATATGCTGGGAGGTTGGCTTAGTTGGGTTTTTTAGATTTGTCTCGGTTCAATAAAAAGCAGAGTTGCTGATGATGGTGTGCCTGTCATCCTGCAATATAGGCCGTCCGATCTATATCTAACTGATAGGAAGGAAACTATGACAATTTACCCGCACTCCTCTCCACATTTGCAGATAAGGCTTTCCCTCGTTCATCCTTTTCTCCCACAAGATCTTGATCTTCCGTGCAACGCACGGCATATTGCTAGTACTCCTACAATATGTATATTATTGTGAAAGTTCATATACACCGGCCGAGATTAATGCAAACACGGCAAATTTTCATTACATTTTGAACTTTTATAGGACAGAAAAATAAAAGAAACCCGACCCTAAACCTATTCTACGGCGGTGACCGACGTCCATGTACGGGGGCGGGGTTCAAGACCCGTGAAGTGAAGGTGCGGTCTCCGGCGAGGAAGAGTAGAACACGGGATACGGACCGGCCAGTTGGCACACCATACCCTGCCTCCTCCCATGCCCTACTCATCCTCGGAGGAGTCCCCGACCTCGGCGGTGCCAGATGTTGGACGGCGGCAAGTAGTACGCGTGGCTGACGGTGCTCCCGTCGTCGGCCGCCAGCGTGGCCACCGCTTGTGCGGCCGCGTCCGCGTCCGGCTACGCCGCTATTGCGTCGTGAGAGGCGACTTGAGCGAGGGCGGTGACCTCGAGCTTCATCCCCGAAGACAAGCTCTCCCGCAGAGCGTTCACACTTGCGGTCATGGCGGATGTGGTGCCAGGTAGGAGGACGATGCGCTATGGTGTGCAGGTTAGCTGGGCGTTGCCGCTTTAAATAGCGCATTCGGTGAGGCCAAGCGTCCGGTGCGTCATTAAGTCGCCGGAGTTGGTTCCTCGGGCACCGAGCCTCTTAACGACGACATATCTGAATGGACGGCATGAATGCGGGCAGCTGGCGCCGGTGGGGAGCACGCAGCGATGGCGCGAGGGACGAGGGCTTTGGTGTGCCAGGGTAGTCAGCTGTGGTCGTGGCAACGTTGGAGATGCCCTTTGCTCAAATGCGATCCCCGCATGTCATTGAAAAAGCAAGACGACCTGGCATGGTCTCAGGTCCAGAGGATGCAGTTGGCCGCGCTACACCACTCCGTGGACGCGTCGCGGCGCCCCGTGCATCCTCGACGAGCCGGGTGTTGGGGTGTGTTTGGATTGTGGCCAAAGTGCACCTTACCAAAATTTTGGTCATGACCCAAAGATTGGTCTTTGTTTGGATGGTTGCCATTTCTTGGGCATGCCAATGAACTCTAGCCAACTCTAGTTCATTTTTCTTGCCAATGTCGGCCAAATCATGGGCAACCAATACGTCAACCAAAATTTTGGCTACCCAATGCTTTGATGGGGCAACCTTGGGCACAAACCAAACATACCGTTGGTCGTGCCACAACACTAACTCCACCCTCGGCACACTGAAACCGACCGTGTCTATCGACGATATGAGTGTGTCGCTCACCGCGGTCGCCATGTCCAGAGGCGGTGCTAGAGCTGCGCCCTGTTGTTGTCCCCAACGACCCACATGAACGGTTGTCGGTGGCGAGGAGGTCGTGGGCCGGCTCCTCCATTGGACTAGTCTGCGCTATGTCGGTTTCCCTGTTTTCCCAGCCATACTCGAGCGTCAGTGCTCCGCGTTGCGCATTAGGCCTTTCACTATGTAGGCCAAGCGAGACAACTTATTGTTTATTTGAGCCGTTCAAGTGTAATCATGTGGCATTTGCTTATTTCTCATTCCTCTCCAACCCTCTTCTCCATCGATCATGTCGCCCTCCAGTCGAGTCCATCCTCCCGCATGCCTCATTTGAACATTCCGCCGAGTATCATTTGCATGTACCCACCCTAGTCCTCTTTTAATAGATCTCCGGACCCCGAGATGAAATCGAGAGGGAATGAGTGGGGGCACATGATACCTAAGGCGGATTCAAAATTTTGAACCGGTGATCATAGCATCCGCAAATCATATATAAAGGGTATTCAATGTTCGTTTCGTTTTTGAACATACAATATACTCCCTCCTATCCTTTCTACTTTACATACTATGATAGGAGTATAAGTTTTATGTGTAGTCAAAGTATCTCTACTATGATAAAAAAGGTATCAACATTCAACAACACCCAATCAATATTGTTAGATTCATACGTACTCCTAGATTTGTACTCGAGATGGTTTCCAATTTGACTATTGACAAGATTAATAGTACTCCTTTCACATAGGTGAGTAAGTCATCTTAGGCTGTGCACCGTGACCAAGGAGGAGGAAAAGCGAGAGACATTAATGTTTATTTGCTAATTAATAGTATTGCATGCAATGAACTAACCTTTGCATGTCATGTTTGATAGTCTCGAGGTCATTAAAAGCATGCACACCCTCATCTCTTATTGGTTCATATGTCAAGAAACAAGAAACGAGGTAGAAGTTAATGCACCGCGCCTATGTGTTTTGGGATTATTTGGTTTTCGTAAGATGACTTACACACCTAGGCGGAGGGAGTACATGAGATGTATAATGTGAAAATTATATCATTGGAAACTCATTTCACATCTGAAATTGACCGTATGCTTTGTGTAAGTTGCATGTCATATATTATTACTCTAACATTTGGTCAAACTTAGCCTCAAAAAACGCATTAGATCCCGTATGCTTTGTGTAAGTTGCATGTCATATATTATTACTCTGACATTTTTGTAAGTTGCATGTCATATATTATTACTCTAACATTTGGTCAAAGTAGTATAGTGGAAGTGGATCCTCTGACGTAGGTATCCCTGCCTTACCCTCCCTTTCGGTCACTTCTTGGCGGACCCCATGCTTGCTAGGCCCGCATGTCGATTACTCAATGGGTTCGCCACGTCGAGGATCCTCATCCGTAGTATACTCTCTCTGTTTTTATTTACTCCGCATAAAACGAAGGGAGTGGTGGTATAATAAATGACAGGCGGGGAGGAGGGACGTCGGTTTGCTCTCAACTGCGGTCCCACAAGCAAGCGAAAACGCAAGACGAAGCGCGTTCCATTCGGTGAGCGACGTGGATGGTCCAGCGTGCCAGGCTGCAACGCGAACGCGACAAGAGCGATCTATAGTCAAAACCGATTGACAGGTCATCACCGGAACCACTATTCACACCAGAACCTTCGTTGCTCGGCCTACGCCAGCCACTGCCCTAAAACCACACCAAATCTCCAGCCCATTCCCCCACCTTTCGATCCCCTAGCCCGCATCAAGCGTCCCCTAGTTCGTCGGAAAGCCATGGTGCGCCGCAAGATCACTTACTACAAGATGCTGATGCCGGAGCGCCGCGCAGAAATCACGGCGGTGGTCGGCGCCACAGACCTCCGTTCCCAAGCTCGCTTTGCGGCGCCCCAATCCCCGAGTTCTCTGGAGCCAAGCTACGAGGAGGAGGAAGCCGATCCAATGTTCACTGCGGAGGTCGTGGCGCGAAGGCCCCGATGGGTATGAGATGATGGACGCCGACTTCGTGCGGCGTGCAGAGTCCCCCATGGTGCAGGCGGACCAGCGGTTCAACATGGTGATACTAAAGGAGGACCGGGAGGCAGAGGCTCAACTCGACGCGGAGCGCGCTCATGCCGCTGCCATCGAGGCTCTCCTGCAGGCGGAACCAGATGTCGTGGATGTGAACCGGGCGGCGGAGGCTCAACTTGAGGCGGAGCGCGCAGATGCCGCTGCCATCGAGGCCCTCCTGCAGGCGGAACCGGACGTCCTGGACATGAACCGGGCGGCAGAGGCTCGACTCGATGCAGAGCGCGCGGATGCCGCTCTCATCGGCGCCCTCCTGCAGAAGGAACCGGAAGTCCCGGACTTGAACCGGGCGGCGGAGGCTCGACTCGACGCGGAGCGCGCGGATGCCGCTGCCATCGAGGCCCTCCTGCAGGCGGAACCGTACGTCCTCGACTTGAACCAGGCTGTGCTCTCGTCCGTGCAGAGCGCCCGCACGCTCCGCTTGAACAAGTAGCTGGAGGCCGAGGACAACCACGGTGCGGAGACACACGTCAGCAGCGACAGCTGGTTCGCGCCGGCAGCCAAAGACGACGAGGCCATCTCTTTCTGCGAGCAGTGATAGTTTTTCTTTATGTTGTTGTTTTATGGATCTTTTGCTGTGTAAAAACATACTATTTGTTATGCAAGTCGCCTGACTTGGGTCAGTCTACCATTTCAGGCGGTTGGATGAATATCCTATGTCTCCTAACCCTTCTTTCCTTCTTCCTCACTTCTTCTTCTTCCCCAATGCAGACCACCGCACGGGCCAGACGGATACTCCCCAACATGCAGTTGGATAAACATACTCTATGAACGAAAATTATGTGTCAGCGATAGGATGACTGAGTTTGGTTTGTTCACATGCGACAAAGACGTGTCGATGGTGCGTTCCCTTGGTTGGGTTTGCGACGTTCAGGAGCGACTGTGTGAGGGTGCGGTGCGACCGCGGCGTGCAGGAGCGACCGTGTGAGGGTGCAGTGCGACCGCGACAGCCATGCGCAAGTGTACCTCCTTCTCATTTTGAAAACTTTAGGCAAGTTTGGCAAAAATGTGTGGCGAAGTTTGCCAATGCAAGGCCTAGACCCAAATAGGATAAGTACGTACGTACTAGGAGTACTAGTGTTAAAAAAGAAAGGCGGGGTTTTCCTTCGCGAGATTTAATCGATACAAATCCTCGTTTCACATGTCAATAAAAGCGTATTTTTTTCTCGAAAGACCAAAGAGCTAACCATCTCACTCCTCATCGCTTGATTAATGCAGCGCCATGCAAACGAACCTTCTCACTTCCATATGCATGCAGGGGATATTAATGTCCTTGGTTGCTAACCCCATCAATTTTGCCTCGATTAGTGTTAGTGGCCCTTTGCAAATTGTAATTTTGATATACTGGCCTTGTGTACAAAAAAATGGAGGTAGTAACTATATTTGAATTCCTTGCCCATTGCGGTGACGTTGACGACTTTCTTTTTGTGGTTTGGCGAAGTGCGTTCGACGGAGAACACCATTGAGGGAGACCACGGTAAGTCGTCATAGTGCCACCGCAAGCCGAGACAACCGCCTTATTTGCATCCGGAAGTCCTTTACTAGTACTACTACTAGGAGTACTAGTGCGGTGAGATGGTTTCTCGAAGAAGGCGATGGAGAAGCGGAGTCAGCAAAGAGTGAAATGATAGTTGCTTCGTCAGGTGCTTTGTGATTTGACGCCTCAACGCTTTGTGATTTGTGATAGAAGGGACATGGGAGTAGACTCGTGCTCTATACTGTACTACATGCGTCCAAGCATGGGAGAAAGAGGAGAGACGTTGCATTTTTCTATTCCTTCAATCAATCAATCAGGGAGCTTCGGTTCCATCTTTTTGGCTTTAGCAACACTGTCCATAATGGTTCCCACGGTGCCAAAAGCTATTTTCACATTTGGCTACACATTGTGGATGCCCTTAAGCGTACCACTTGGTTTTGCTCCTGTGTGCTATCTATACAAATCTCAATTATATTGATCTAAAAAATTATAGAATCAAAGATTAGTAAAAAAAGGAGGTGATTTTGCCGCGCGGATGGCGGGGGAGGTTTCTTATTTTCGGAGGATGTTGTCCTGGCGGTTTGCTAACATGCGGTCCCACGTGTCAGTGCTTTACCAAGCTGATCCACGTCCCACATGAGGCAGAACAACGGCAGAAGCAACACGTGGTTAAGTTGAAGAAGATGAGGGAGAAGCGGATTCAGCAACGAGTGAAATGATGGTTGCTTCGTCCCTCCAACTTCTTTTTTTAGCATTATTACTTCGTCCCTCCAATTTAGCTGCGGGAAAGGTGCAGCTTTGTGATTTGACGCCTCATTGCTCATTACTACGCCGGCGCCATGACTGGGTGCTTCACCCGGCTGCTCCGACTTGTATTCGGTATGGCACATGGACCCGATAGCTTGATGTCCCACATGTCGTGACGGGACTAGAAGATTTATGAAAGCGAGCGCCCACTCTTCTGACGGAGGAGTAGGCGACATGACGACCCAGTGAACTGTCACTTGTCTTGTATAGTACTATAGTTTTCTTTGTTATACGATCCATCGATACAAACCCGATTAAACAGGAAAGGCGAGATTTTTCCCTTGTAGATGATAATCCGGCCATACATTTCAAAGACAATTTTAATGTATGCAAACTGAATAATTATAAGTAACAATATGTTATCTAGTAAAACTAAAAACACATATGATTTATTGTGTTAGAGTGTAGTAGTAGTGCTGTATTGCATAGTTGTTAGATGTAACATGCGAGAACGTGTAGAGATATAGTTTTGGAGGGCCTACAAAGAGAAAAGCGTAATACGGTCACCGAACTTCAGAATAAGCTGATTACGGGCACTGTATACGGTTTGCGGTGATTATCCGATCACTTGCTCATAGTTCAACATTGGATTGCACTCGCACTCTGTTGACCGGCCAAATAGTCTGCGTGGCGCCATGTTGACTAGTTAAATTGACCACGTTCCTTGTGGGTCCCACCTGTCAGTTTGCATAGGGAAAAGGTCAGATAAACACAAATTTACGCAGGCGCGACAAGGCTTCAACCCGTGCGGGGGAATCACCTGGTTGTGTATGTGTCGATCAGGGCCTTATGTGTGCGCATGCACGTGTAGGTTGAGCACTTGAGCGTGAGAGTGTGTGTTGGTCGTGTGGTGTACTGTACTGGTGTGTGCATGCATGCATGCGTGTGTGCGTGTGAGTGTTGTGTGCGTGCGTGTGAGTGTTGCGTGTGTACGTGTGAGTGTTGCGTGCGTGCGTGGGTGCATGTGTTTGTGTGAGTGTTGCATGGATGCAGTTCGTGTGTGTATAATCACCACACCGGCTCCTGTGTGTTAAAACAGACGGCTCAGCATACCAATACAAGGCCACCTTGTCCGCTGTGCCCGCGGTCATGACTTCGAACCACCGTCAAAATATTTTTTTTTGTCGTTTGTTTTCATTCTTACAAGCAAGATGCCCGTGCGTTGCACGTAACATCAAGATGCATTTGTATAACTTGTTTATCTTGTGAGAGAAAAGGATGAACGAGGGAAGGCCTTATTTGAAAATGTGGAGAGGTGTGTGGGTACCTTTTTGCAAAATTGCCATAGTTTCTTTCCTATCCGTCAGATATAAATCGGACGACCTATATTGCAAGATGGCAGGCACACCATCATCACCAACTCTATTTTTTATAAGAGTGTATTTTATGTATTTTATAATAGTGTAGATGTAGAGTAGATACAAGTCGACAGGTGGGCACAATGTTAGTGAGATAATGCGATGCAACACTAGAGGTGCCACGTGGAGCGTTTAACTGGTCAACTAGTCATGTCATGAGCAAATACAAAGTTGTACGGTGACGGTGACCGTAATGAGTGGATTATGAAGTCCAATGTATGTATCGTGCTTTCGCTTCAAATACAATGATTGTCATTGCATATATCACGAGAGAAAGATGAAACACGCGTGAATTTTCCGGGGCTTACTTTTAGAGGACACGGAGATAGTTTTGTGTGCATACGTGAAAGGGGCGTCTGAGGGGTATGCGATGGAGAGAGAGATGCTCTTCGTTTCTCTTTATTATGACTAACTTTGTATATAGTATAAAAATATACAAATTCACGGTCTTGGAATAAATATCATTGTGGGCACCATGCAATGCAAATTAGCGTTAAATACTCCTCCATATAACTTTGTAATGTTGTATATATGTAGAAACTCTAAAATAATTTTTTGGCCACACTTTATTCAAAAGGAATGTTGTATGCGAAATAAACGTGAAGATAGGGCTTTTTAGATCAATGGGGTACGTGATGTAACATGTGTGAATGTGTAGTTGATGCATTTGGCGGGGCCTAGAGAGGTATGTGCGTGTATTACGTATTCGAGAGAGGCATGGATAGAGGGGCCGACAGGGGGGGGGGGGCGTGGGAGAGATAGCACAAGAAATGAGAGTGGTCTAGAGAGAGAGAGAGAGAGAGAGAGAGAGAGAGAGAGAGAGAGAGAGAGAGAGAGAGAGAGAGATTTAATATGATGTCACGACAAGAGATTCCATTCCCTTGAGTGTGTATATGCAAGGGGAGAGAATAGAGGCACCAGGAGAAATTTTACGTGTGTGTGGTGTTTGTGTTGGTATGTGTGGGTGTGAGAAGATAATGAGACGTGGGGGCAGAGGGTGTGTCACCGCGTGAGGTCCGTGGGTCGAGGTGAGGCCCTTCGTTCGGTTCCGTCTGCGCCACCTTGGTCGGCCCATGACACATTTAGGAAGACCCATGGATGACTAGTCGTACAAGACAAAGATAGCAGAATTGTGAAGGACTCTGTGTCCACTGACAAAGCCGGCTAGGATTTGTAACCCTAGGTTCTTGGACTAAGGTAACCCCTTTATCTACGATATTACTATTCATCCAACCTAACTTTAAGGGGCATCCTACAAAATGCTCTGCTAGAATCATACTCAATCGATTAGGAAGAGAGGTGTGAGATAATGCGTGGGAGACAGGCGTAAAGATATAATGTGCGTACATGAGACACGTGGGCAGATCCATGTATATAGAAAGGGTCGATGAGGATTGTGCGTGTGTATGTTTGCGAGAGGAAGAGTGCTTGTGATAAAGGTTAGTGAAAACAGTTGTAAATGGTTACGAGAGGGAGGGAGGGTTATATCTAGAGCATGTGTGCGAGAAAGACACCTCGGGAGAGAGTGCGTGAGCATGTGTGAGAGACCACCGATGGAGAGTGAAACTACACGTAAAAGACTACTCTACACATTGATTAAAGATATAAATTGTATCCAAATATTAGGATGGGATCATGATATTTGCAATTCACTAAGGAGCGGTCATTGATCCATCAGACATCTAGATTCTATCGAATTTGAGCATGTCTATGTTATTATTCGACACAATTGATCCACATAGTTAGTATTTTGAACTCCAGACAATGCATCGCTTTAGCAATCGAATATAAACGTGAGTATAGTTCATGTTGTGTGTGTAAAGCACATTATACATACAAAAGTTACACAATGGACATTTTATAAATAGCTACCTATGAACTAGCATACATTTGAATTCAACCTAAGGTGGTTTAAAAAAATCGAATTCAACATGAAGTCTATTCAATTATTTGAATTTGATATCATGGCATTTGTAAACCATACCTAAACTACGGGGGTACCAATCTTTGCTCTGATTTTGTACATAATAGCATATGTAGTCGTGTACAAAATAGATTCAAATTTAGCTCCTCCATTCCAAAATAATCGTAGTTATAAGATTTTCAAGTGTCAAAATTTCAAAAGGAAGTGGATAATTTAATGAGGTTTTCAAACATACAAGGTCAAATATAACGTTGTCTATTTAGGTCAATCCTCATAGTTCAAGAGTACTCTAAACGTGAATGCTTGTGTTTCAAAATTTGAACGAAGCGCCAAAGAGCCTCTACTACTTGAAACCGTGAGACCAATGTTTGGTAGTAAAAGGAAATTACTTTTCTAATAACTCCGACCTGTGAAACCTACCGGCTCGACGTCCAAAGGTCTAAACCGGGGTAGGTTTGTAGCTTCATCTATACGCCACGCAACCGCCTCCGAAAAACATTCATACACAATGGCCGCCAAAGCACACATGCGCGTGGCCGAAATCGTTCCCGCCCACTATTTGGGACACCTGGGATTACCATCCTACCCCCGAACCGCAGTAGGTCCAAAATTTAAGAGGGGGGCAAAGTTTGTACTTTCCCCAAATTTCAAACAAGCGTCCCATCTTCTGTTCAAAAAAGCCAAAAACAAGCGCGTCCCTGCATCAAACATGGTTCCCCACCCGTCCGATTCCCCATTCGTACTCGTGGCGCCAAAACTACCTCTCCACCAGCCGCGAAACCCCGGCGTCCTCCATGTGCCACCCCATCCCACCCATCAACTGCCGCCCTCCTCCATCACGCCGGAGCCGATACCCTGACGTCGTCGTCCACCGCAACCTCAACCGCAACGCCCTCCACGGCTAGTAGTTGAAGCCGAGGCCGAGCCGTCCGTACCCGAGCCAGTTCAACCACGCCGTCTAGCGCCTCACCGCTGCCGCTCCAACATCGCCACCCTCCACCGCACCGGAGCTGTTCCTGCTACGCCGTCCTTCGCCGCCTCGGATCTGCTTCCCCTCCGCTGACATATGGCCACAGCAACACAGTCAACAATTTGGCCATGGGTTCGTCCAAGCCTGCACCCTCCGTAACATCGGTTTCCCGGTAAAAAAGAAGAAGATCGTCGCGACATGTGGAGGTGACCACATCGGCAAATCAAGAAGGTACTCCTCTTCCCTTATTCGTACCAAATCTTACATCTCTGCTTGCACGGTATTCATCCCACGAAGACACTAGTTGACCGCTTCTTCTTGATACTAGATGTTCCTAGTAACTCGCGATGCACAAGGTTTCTCCTCATATACTATTTCACCTTAGCTAGAGCTCCGTCGCCCCAATTTCAATTTCGGCGCTTGATTCCCAATTAACGGAAGCATTCCCCGGCGCAACAGGCGCTAGTATGACTATTACGCCGGGGAAGCAGCGCCTTGGTGTTTATCTTAGGGGCGTCTGCGGCCTAGAGCTATTGGCGCCCGATATGGAGGCCGGCCGGGATTAACGGGATGGCTTGGGGGCGCTGCCAAGCACGACGGTGGTGTGAGGTCGATGGGAGGGCGGGGCGGCCGAGGCACGGGTCTGGGCCGGTGGTCGCTGGCGGTTCGAGAAAGATCGTCATTGATGTTGGCGGGAGGTAGACGAAGGCCATCTGCCCGTTCCTTATAGATCGGATGTTTCATTAAAAAATCGATCGACCTATTTATTTTCGATCATTGTTATCTTAGATATGACCACATGTGGTGGTGTCTTTGGAGGAGTACCGCATTTCTGTGCTCATATATTACAAAATCATACGGAGTAGAATCTAATTTTGTTTGCCATGCAATGCTCTAGAGCTATCATATGTCTCCTGTCATTTATTTTCCAGCCACTGCTATACGCTACTTTTACGGTGCACTAGTTACGCACACACTTCACCCTTACTCTCACTATTGTGTTTTTATGCAAGGGTATTTCAGACTCTGCTGCCATGAGAGAAGCCAAAAGAAAAGAGAGAAGTCGCTCCAGCTTAGATGTCTTTGGTAGGCAAGACACGTTTCAACACTATAAAGGGTGCAGTGTCAGCAGATGGAGACGGTAAACGTAGCTCTGGAGTTGATGACCTCTCTCGCAATGAACCACCATCCTAGGTGCCTGCTTTAACTTCGCGGTGTCATATGTGGTTGCATGTTCCATATGGTGTCTAGCCTGTATTCGAAAGGCCGAAGTCGGTCTTTATTAAGATAAGGAAAGATATTTTTTACATGAACCACCATCCCGTGAGCACCATAAGACAAATAGCTAGTCAGGGCACTGGTCGAGCCAGTGACAAGCCTAGCAAAGACATGCATCACCTGGAAGCCAACTAAAAAGCCGCGATGGTGGCGAAGCAGCCCGCCTCCCACTGTGCTCTCGTGTCCTAGATGATCATGTTCACCACTCCGGTAGGATGTCTAGCTTGTATTGCTTCCAATTTGGTTAAATTGCATCCGCTTAGCTTACACATTATACCTTTGAATATGACATGCCTTTACATTTTTGGTACATACTAGTACATCCGTGTATTAACCATGTTCTTACATCAAACTAATGTTCTTGTGTATCCCTCATCAATCACTTATGACGAGGCATGCGAGCAAGGGGACTACTCCTCATTTAAAGAATGCAGCGTCGGCCTCCGACATGATTCTCAAGAAGCGTAAATGCTAGATGAAGATAGTGAACGAGCATTTGTAGTTGATTACAACATTTCCCCTACTCTAGCATCGCAGTGCTTGCTCTAACTTGGCAGCGTGATATGTGGTTACATGTTGCATATGGTGTCTAGATTGTAATTCTTCCAATCTGGTTAAAGCGCATGTGCTAGTGCCGCTTAGCTTATACTCCTGTAAATGTGACATTATACTGTTAATGTGACACGCCTTCTGTATTTAGTACATAGTACATCTGTCTATTAAGCATGTCCTTACATAAAACTATTGTTTTTTGTATCCCGCATCAATCAATATGACGAGACACCTTTAGTATATGCGATGCGATATTAGTAGCATCTTTCATATGATTTATAGCATGCGTTGCTTCTAATTTGTTGAAATTCCATTTATGATGGGACGCTTTTAACTTGGCGAGTCATATTGGTTGCATCTTTCATGTGGTGTCTAGCTTGCATTGCTTCTTATTTCTTTGGAATGGTTTCTCGCTTAGTTTACACAAACAGTTGTGAACATGCCATGTCATCCTGTTTTCATACATATTCCATCTTGGTATCATGTGTTTGCCTTACATCAAAGTAGTGATTGTCAGATTATCATGCATGAATGAGTTACGAAGAGAGAATTTTATTGCTTTTTCTTGTCGGTTTTACTTGACAATTCAAAATCAATAAAGCGGAAGGAAGTTAGCAAGGCAGCGGATAAAGGTGCTCCTTCCAAGCGGAGGGCCTCTACAGCTTTCTACTCCTCCACACCCCCAAGATGATTTCCAAGACAACACATGCATAGACACTCAACAAAGCTGTGTTTATGATGAGCATGTCTCCCCTAGTGCAGACATCACCGGTGCTCCCTCTAACTTGGCACTATTATATGTGGTTGCATGTTATGTGTGATGTCTAGCTTGTATTGCTTCTAATTTTGTTGAATTCC
Organism: Aegilops bicornis; assembly: GCA_021605145.1. Taxonomy (NCBI): domain Eukaryota; kingdom Viridiplantae; phylum Streptophyta; class Magnoliopsida; order Poales; family Poaceae; genus Aegilops; species Aegilops bicornis. The sequence goes on from CM038675.1 coordinate 216,443,510, forward strand.
ATCTGCTTACTTTACACATTATACTTGAATAAGACACGTGTTCCTGTTCCTAGAACATACAATATCTGTCTATCACACCATGTTCTTACATCAAATTACTACTGTTGTGTAACCTGCAACAATCACTTATCATAAGACACGTTTGACTTGTGAGTGTGATATAGGTTACATCTCACATTCTTTTCTAGCTTGTACTACTAATTTGTTGAAATGGCACTTATGACGAGACAACTTTAACTTGGTAGAGTGATATTCGTTGCATCTTTCATATGGTGTCTAGCTTTCATTGCTTCTAATTTGTTGAAATGCCTTCTCCTTAGTTTACACATCATAAGTCGTGAATATGCAATGCTGTGAATATGCAATGGCACTAATGATGAGAGACCTCTAACATGGTAGTGTGATGTTGTTTGCATCTTGCATATGATTTATTTCTTGTCTTGCTTCACATTTGTTTAAACGCCATTTATGCTTTGAGACACTTTATTAACTTGGCGGAAGCGATATTTGTAGCATATTTCATATGGTGTCTACCTTCCATTGCATTGCTTCTAATTTGGTGAAATGTCTTCTTCTTAGTTTACACATCATAGTTACGGTTATCTCTTCCGTCCTGTTTTCATACATATTACATCCTCCTATCATGTGGTTGTCTAACATCAAAGTTCAGTTAAATGCATCACGCATCAATTTGTTACGAAGAAATAAATTGTTATTCGCTTTTCTTGTCGGCTTGACTTAACATGGCACAGAGAAAGAGGAAGAAACACGAGCGGCTATTGTGGAATGAGAAGCGGATGAATCCTGCAGATTCTGCTTTGAATGCGATGGTGCAATAGAAGGTGAAAGTCCAGCGGAAAATTCTACAAACACGGCATCCCATGCTACATGACCTGCAAAAAAGCCAAGCGAAACAAATAGCTGCCACCAAACAAGCAGAGACAGCCCTAGTTCTTGCAACACCTACCACAAGTACTACGGTACCACGACATACTCGTAAGGCCAACTGAGCTAGCAAAGACCGTTCCCAAGCTCCCTTGCCACGACACTACTTCCCAAGCACTCTTGACACAAGACGATTTGGCAATATCGAGATGAACCTTGTGAGCTTCAACAACAAGAAGGTAGTTGCTTTGGAGTCAAGTTGCTGATTGCATGCTTCTTTATATGTAGTCTCACGGTTTGATGTACACTAACACTTCCTATGTTCGTTGTTGGACTAGCACCTAGGCGCAAGAGGAAACAAACATCAGGGATAATGCTCGATAGGTTAACTAAATCTATAGGAGGAAGAACGGAGATCCATTTTGAGGCAGGTTTAAAAATGACACGTGATGCTGCTGAGTCACCAAGTTAGTATCAGAGGCAGCGGTTGCCGTTAGGTGTCATGTACGTATCCTCCCAACATGGATTCAGTACAGGAATGACCAAGACGAAACCCAGTTCAACACCTTCCTCGACCATTTATCTATAAGTATGGTTATGTATGGAAACTAGTAATATCGTATTGCTCTGTCCCATACTTTCTAGGTTCTCGATAATGAGACTCCCATAATTTTCAGCAGATGAGGTTCAAGTTGGATAGCCAAGATGATGCAACGGACAAGCTTGCACCCATGTTTTCAAGTCTCGCTCATGACAAAGATTTCGGTATAACTTGAGGAAAACTCACTTTGAAGGCAAGGCTAATAAAGTGAACTTTCCCAAACATCTCGATGGAAAATATATCGGATGAAGGCGGAGGGGCCTTGTTAACACCGTACGATCCAAGTATCGTGTACATTATATATATGTGATCAGATCACATGTTGAAGTCCTATTGACGCATGTGCCACACAAATCTATCTTCTTGTCGTTGAACTGTTCAAAGAACAAGGCCAACCGTATGAAAGTGAAATTCCAACAGACGACAGGATATCGTAGCTATATTGCACACTGCGAGGCTCTTGTAATTAGCTACTGTTTCACTCTTTTCGCTGTACCATATTATTAGATCTATATTGACTTGTTCGAAATGCGGAGGAAAGCCATAAGGACCAAAAAGTACACGAACCAAATGCTGTGGAAATCTTCAAAGACTGTCACACCAAAGAAGAAGAAGGGCATGACTACACCGGTCAAAGCCATTTGTTGTAAGTCCTTAATCCTCATGCCTTTTAACTACTACTTACTCGACTTGTGCCTTGAATCGCATGGTTTGCAGCCAATGTCTATTACTCTTTTCAATTTTATACACAATTGTCTTAGCATATCATTGCACCTTACAAGGTTTAAAAGGGAGGAGTGATGTTCCTTTGATCTTGACCCGTAATCTAGTTCCATGCTGGACTTTCCCACACAACGTTACAATTGCTGTTTATGCATTCTCGATTGTTTTTGATATGTATGATGTCATACTATGCTTACTGTATTATAAACTTCGTCTCTTTATCCTTAGCCCTCAATACAATGTGAAGAAATAGACAATACATTAGCGATGGTACATGGTCATATGTTTGGGACCTGGTTTTATTATGTACTTTGCAATAAAATACAACTAATATTTTACATGGGTTCACTAGAATAAGTTACGTATATAGATCAAAGCTATTTTGTTTGGTTTTCTGCCTCCTTAATATCTTACATTACGGTACTACTAATGAAAACCTCAACTTTTCAAATGAGCTATGGAAAAAATGGTGGAACCGCCACCTTACGAAGGTGGCAAGGCAACTATAACCGCAATGTCGGCTCTTGCTGCAGTGGGTCGATGCACATCCACTAACAGTGCCAAAAGCACGTTCCTGCGTAATACTGGGTTGGTTGTTAAGGCAATATCGTCCAAACCGCCTCATGATCAAGATATGCAAGCTCAAAGCAATGTTGTATCTGCGCTCCAGACACAAGTCCATTCCCTAACAGAGGCCCTTTGTGAAACAAGGAGAAACATTGCTCAATGTCGTCAAGATATGCATGGTTTTGAAACCGGACTATCGACATTTGCTATGTTGTTCGAGAGCCTAGGGAAATTAAGGCGAGGTTATGGTGCTCCATCGGACAATACAACATGAAAAAGTAACGATCGGTCAAATGAACCGAGCTCGAACTTACGGTGGTGCATTTATACGCTAGATCATTAAGTTTTATGCCAACCTTCCTTTTGTTATATAGTTGTAATTTGTTTTGGTGCGATACAAAATTTATTCTTAACGTGCAGCCACCAATTTGAAGAAAACAAACAAGCCATTTTTGTATAGTGTAGGGTGTTCCCTATATTTGCCTTTGGTGGAGATCTTTGATGCCGATTGGATGTAATCTGTGCAATCGCCTTAATAGCCTAAGCGTTAGTTTCGCCTTATTTATTTCCTAGTCTTCTTTTTCCCTGGTTTGCTAGTGGTCGCAACTACCCATGGGCCATATCACGGGCCGTGGGATCCATGGGTCTCCTATGGGCCGTCGATAAATGGGCTCATGAATCGGTGGGCCTCGGGCCATCGATAAATGGGCTTTATGTCGGTGGGCCTCGGGCCGTCGGATAAATGGGTCTACATGGGCCGTGTCGGGCGTAATTGGTATCGGCCCAAAGACGGTAACCGCCGTTAACGGCCGTGGGACTGCAAAAGCTTAATACATCATAGGCATAACAGTCGTTAATGGGCCGTAATATAGGACGAGTCAAGTAAACGGGACGACTCTTGCCATGGGCCGAATTTGGCCCATTAGGGTAACAAGCCGGTAACGGGCCGACTCTTGCCATGGGCCGAATTTGGCCCATTTGGGGAACAGGCCAGTAACGGGCCGACTCTTGCCATGGGACGAATTTCGCCCATTAGGGGAACATGCCGATGTGGTAGGAATGTCGAGGGCGAAAAGGAGCCCAAGAACATATGGGCCGTCAATAGGCCGAAGCTAACACATCTTTGGAAACGGCCCATGTAAATCACGGGCCGTTAACGGGTACAAAGAAAATTACTGTTCATTATGGGCTAGAGTCACCGTGGGCTGTAAAGGGCGAAAGATCTGAAAGGCCTCATATGGGCGAAGACGCGTCTGGGCCATACATGGGACGAAAGTGAAATGGGCTGGTGTTATATTTGACGGCCCACATGACGTTGTTGGGCCGATTTCCTTTAGTGCCTAACGGGCCGTGAGTTAATGGGCCGTAAAATGGGCTATTTGCGAAGAGGCATAACGAGCTTTACATGGGCCAGCCCGTTAACTTTGACCAAGTCAAACGGGCGGCTTTGTAAGCTAAATGGGCGGTGTGGGCCGTGGCACGTGTCGACATATCATAGGCGCCTATCCGACCCAATCGATTTAGCCGACACGTGTTTCGTCCGGCCAATAAGAATTTTACATGTGGAAATTTCCCATTGGTCGGGGCTGTTAATGGGTTATCGGATCCAAAACCCGACCCGATAGCTTAATGGCGTTCCGTTACGGTGGATGCCACGTGGTGGTCACCCTTGACGAAAGCACTTCTGTGATGCAAGATTTATCGTCATGGAAGTGGACACTTCCGTGATGATAATTTTGGTAATGTCATGGAACACTTCTACGACAGCACATGTATGACTATCTTGATTCTGTCATAAATTTGTCATGGATGTACATGCATGACAAAAAACATGACCTACTGTGACAAATACGTATCATCACGGAAGTGTATTTTTTTTGTAGTGCAAATGGGATCGAGCGTGTTGGGTTATGTGGTGCACCCGTGCAGGGAAGTTTATCTATTCGAATAGCCGTGATCTTCGGTAACAGGACGACTTGGAGTTGTACCTTGACCTTATGACAACTAGAACCGTGTACTTAATAAAACACACCCTTCCAAGTGCGGATATAACCCGGTGATCGCTCTCACATGTATGACGAGGAGAGGATCACCGGGTAGGAGTATGCTATCTGATGCTACTTGGTGAACTTACCGTCTACTCTCTTCTACATCTTTGCAAGATGGAGGCTGCCGAGAAGCGTAGTCTTGACGGGACTAGCTATCCCCTCTTATTACGGCATTCTGCAGTTCAGTCCACCGATATTGCACCTTTACATAGATACCCATGCATATGTAGTGTAGATCCTTGCTTGCAGTACTTTGGATGAGTACTCACGGTTGCTTTTCTCCCTCTTTTCCCCCTTTCCATTCTACCTGGTTGTCGCTACGGATCTTTGGAGCCTGTGAGCGACGCCACCGTCGACGACGACTCCTACTACACCGGAGGTGCCTACTACTACGTTTCGCCGACGACCAGGAGTAGTTTAGGAGGATCCCAGGCAGGAGGCATGCGCCTCTTCCAATCTGTATCCCAGTTTGTGCTAGCCATCTTATGGCAACTTATTTAATTTATGTCTGTACTCAGATATTGTTGCTTCCGCTGACTCGTCTATGATCGAGCACTTGTATTCGAGCCCTCGAGGCCCCTGGCTTGTATTATGATGCTTGTATTACTTATTTATGTTTTTAGAGTTGTGTTGTGATATCTTCCCGTGAGTCCTTGATCTTGATCATACACGTTTGCGTGCATGATTAGTGTACGATTGAATCGGGGGCATCACACACCTTTTGAGAGAGAAACAATTGATTAGGAAATTATTAGAATACTCTATGTGCTTCACTTATATCTTTTGAGTTATATAGTTTTTGCCCTAGTGCTTCACTTATATCTTTTAGAGCACGATGGTTATTTTGTTTTATAGAAACTATTGTTCTCTCATGCATCACTTAGATTATTTTGAGAGTCCTACAAAACAGCATGGTAGTTTGCTTTAACAATGATAGGCATTCAAGATTAGTAAAAAAAATTCTTATGAGTGTGTTGAATATTATGAGAAGATTGATACTAGATAATTGTTTTGAGATATGAAGATGGTGATATCAGAGTCATGCTAGTTGAGTAGTTTTGAATTTGAGAAATTCTTGTGTTAAAGTTTGTGATTCCAGTAGCATGCACGTATGGAGAACCGTTATGTGATGAAGTCGGAGCATGATTTATTTGTTGATTGTCTTCCTGATGAGTGGCGGTCGGGGACGAGCGATGGTCTTTTCCTACCAATCTATCCCCCTAGGAGCATGCGCGTAATAATTTGCTTTTATAACTTGTAGATTTTTGCAATAAGTATATGATTTCTTTATGACTAATGTTGAGTCCATGGATTATACGCACTTTTCCTCCTTCCATCTTTGCTAGCCTCTCTAATACCGTGCACGTTTCGCCGGTATCATACACCCACCATAAATCTTCATCAAAACAGCCACCATACCTACCTATCATGGCATTTCCATAGCCATTCCGAGATATATTGCCATGCAACTTACCACCGTTTCGTTTATTATGACACACTCCATCATTGTCATATTGCTTCGCATGATCATGTAGTTGACATCGTATTTGTGGCAAAGCCACCGTTCATAATTCTTTCATACATGTCACTCTTGATTCATTGCATATCCCGGTACACCGTCGGAGGCATTCACATAGAGTCGTATTTTGTTCTAAGTATTGAGTTGTAATTGTTGAGTTGTAAGTAAATAAAAGTGTGATGATCATCATTTTTTAAAGCATTGTCCCAAGTGAGGAAAGGATGATGGAGACTATGATTCCCCCACAAGTCGGGATGAGACTCCGGACAAAAAAAGGCCATAAAAAAGAGAAGAAAAGGCCCAAATAAAAAAAATGAGAGAAAAAGAGAGAACGGACAATGTTACTATCCTTTTACCACACTTGTGCTTCAAAGTAGCACCATGAACTTCATGATAAAGAGTCTCCTATGATATCACTTTCATATACTAGTGGGAAATTTTTCATTATAGAACTTGGCTTGTATATTCAATGATGGGCTTCCTCAAAATGCAATAGGTCTTCGTGAGCAAGCGAGTAGGATGCACACCCACTTAGTTCCTTTTGTTGAGCTTTCATATACTTATAGCTCTAAGTGCATCCGTTGCATGGCAATCCCTACTCACTCACATTGATATCTATTAATGGGAATCTCCATAGACCATTGATACTGTGGCACCCCGGCTCAGAGCGACCGGTTTACCATGTATTGCCAGCCTAGAGACCATGTCTTCTGGCAACACACAACATCTTGGTACAGAAAACAACCGCTTTATTGATGCTAGCGGACCAGAGTTTACAACAGTTGTCGAGGCCAAGCGCCACGCCCGGTGCGGCTGAACAATATGTACATTATTTAGCGAACATAAAGGGGCCTCGATCATAACAACTACGCGGCAGCGGAACAACGTCGTAGCAGAAACTCCATATCACAGGGACACCGACGTGGACACGATCTAGACTCGAGCGGCGCTCCTCTCCAACGAGACTTTCCTGAAATCTGGCATGACACGCCAGGTCAGTACATTGAATGTACTTGCAAGCTCACAACAGGCATAATCATAATGGCAAACAATATCATGACAATTAACCAATTAATAGTAATGCAACACTATATGTCCAACATGCTGTAATCATGCTCGAACGTCCCTCGGGACGGACTTACCAACCGTGGCATTCTCGGATCACACACAAACCACCATCATGGTTTTGACAAGGGTAACTCATGATCCTTACGGCGATCACAACCACGACCAATATTTGGTCCCGAACATCTCGATGGCCTTTCCGCCATCATCCACAGTGCAAAGTTCATAACTTAGTGTGCAGGTTTTATTAAACGTTGACTCATGGTGGGACCTACTACGAGGTGTCTGTGACCGTGGACCCAACTATTGATAGATTATACTCTCTGCAGAGGTAGCACACTGTACCCACACCACAGAACCCATGGTCCCATTCGGGTGGACCAACGACACTTCGATGAAACCCTTCCATTGCCATGACACTCTCCCGGCCACTCCGACCCAATCCCCAACGGGCTAGTCCTGGGTGGCCCCGTGTCTACCAAAGACACAACGACCATCGTCGTGGCCAAAACGATCCCACTCGGGGACCCGGTACCATAATCTTAACAACGGGCACACAAGATTATGCCTGCTTACTGGGCCAGGGTAAGCATGCCATAACCTTCCCTAGTTGGAGGCACCGACCAGAGGCAATGTCAATGGACCGAATCAAGGCCTTCCTACAAAGGCAAATGTGGTTGCACTGGGTAAAACTCTATTCAGGGGCACCATGACCCAGTCAACGATATATTCAAGTTGAGTTATGTTCAGGTTCAACTTAAAATGAAAATGACCGGTGTAATAGCATGCCATGATATGCAAAACTACACATGCATCACTTATTAACAAAAATGACTGATGTGAAACATATTCACACTAAGCATAAACATCACCAACTTATATTACTTTGCTGGTCAAGGTAACTCACATTTTAACCAAAATATTTTGCAGCAAGTTTTATTATTTTCTCATGCAAGAAAGTAACTCCGATTAATTTCTCCCATGCATAGCAAAGATTATACCACAAGCAAATCCTAATTCTTTTAGCAACCAAGTTAGGTTTAAACATTCTGTAAGTCAAATAAAATGACTAAACAAGTACTTAACAGAATATTTTCTAGCAAATTTTTACCATTTTATTTATGTAAGAAAATAACTTGAAGTAATTACTAACATGCATAACAAAATTATTTTATCATCACCACAAATAGATCTTAGCTTTGCTTTACCAACTAAACTAGTTTCATCATTCTGTAAATCAAGCATAATAACTAACAAACACTTAACAAAATATAAATAACACAATAGTTATTTAAATGCATGGATTAATCATTTCATTCAAGTAAGAAATCATAAATATTGAAATGACACCATGGAAATGTTGCTGTGGCTTGCCTTAGTGCAGATGAGGTTCACAAGCCTTCTGGTGATCCTCAAGACAAGCCTCACCCTCTGAAAATAATTTTAAACACAAAAAGAAAACATCAAGAACACTTATGAAAATCACCAGAAATTCTAAACAGCTCAGAAAAATCTCATCTTTGGTGAGCTGCTAGATTTCTTTGCAAAGAACAGAATGCAAAAAGAATCAATTCATTTGGACTTATGGTTGAAGAGTTATGGTTGTTTGAAGTGTTACGTAGAATTCAAATGAATTTGAATAAAAAAAAACAGACTGGGGGGTGACGTCGAAGGCGTAAAGCCCAGGGGCGCCACCACTCGTACCGCTTCGCGCGTGTACAAAGTGGCTGACTAGCGGGCCCCGCTAGTCAGGTGAGGAGGAGGGGAGATGGAAACAGAGGGAGCCGCGGCTTCGTCGGAGCTCTTGCCGGCGACGAGGGCTCCTTGGCCAAAACGAGAGGGGGGATGGAGAGAGGGGACGGAGGCGCACCTGCCCGTACCCGTAGCGTATCTAGGGGTGGCCGGACAGCGTCAGTCTCAACCTCGCAAGCGGAGGCAGAACACGGTGGTCCCGTAGATGAGGAAGATGGCGAGCAGAGGCAACTCCAGGGGCTCCAGAGGGGCGGGATGGCTTCACCGGTGAGAGGCGGAGGCCCTGGAAGGGTCGCCCTGGCCTGGATGGGGCTGGAGCTACCGCGGCGACCAGAGGGGATCGCTGGCGAGCTCGAGCTCGAGGACAGCGGCCCGCGGCCTGCCCGGCTGGGCTCTGACTTCCTACCGCAGGGTGTGTGGGAGTGCTTTGGATGGTGCCCGAGGAGGCTGGGGCAGCTCCATTTATAAGCGAGCGGAGAGGGGTTTGAGCTTCACGGTGGACACCTGTCCACGGCGCCCAGCGACGAGCGGCGTCAGTGAGAGGGGGAGAAGGCGACGCAACTCACGCGGCAACTGTTGGCGAACGGAGACGAGCACAGGAACAAGGAGAAGGCGACGAGCACAGTGCACACCGCACTATTGGGTTGGCCGGACCGTGCCCGTGCTCGTTGCGGCTTGCTCCAGCGTCGGCGAGCGCTAGAGGGGAGTTAATGGCGTTGAGACAAAGATGGTGGCGAGTTTTGGCACGCTCGGGCAGACGAGGGAAGCGAGCACGCGCGAACAGAGCGCTCGACGGCACTCAGAGCGTGTCGACACACAGGCATGACATGGTGGACACGCGTGGTCACCGCCCGAACTCCTCCCTCAGGCCAGCCTACGTCCAAAATTCATGTCGGGCATGTTGTTCGTGCTGGTTTTGAAGTTTACCACGCTTTGGTTTGGATCCAGGTGCAGTAGAGAAGTTTTTACATGCCAAGTAAGTTTCTGGTCAGTAACTTTGAGCAGTTACTGAGGTCAAACGGCTGGGAGTTGGAGGCTGTGCTTTGGAGGTTAGCCATGATCTACTAAGGTGAAAATGCACAAGAAAACCCAGGCACAATGGAGCAAGTAAAATGGTAGTTGCTGTAGAAACCACCATTTCTGTCCAGAACAGAAAATACTTTCTGTAGCAAAAATATTCCAAAAAGTGATGAAATATTTTTGCTCAGGAAGGTGCCCTAGGTTTCAAAGAATATTTGTGAATTTTCTCAGATTTTTCTAGGCCATAAAAATTGGGGTTGCTTTGGAGCATACTGATCTGGCTAGGGTTTTTGGGAGAAAAATGAATATTTTTCATTTAAGAAAAATATTCCAAAGATTATTTTGGGGTGGATCAGAAGGGGAATGATGTTTAGGGAGGGAAATGAAGCACTTGGGTGAAAGCCAAGGGTACCCAAGTTTTTAAGTCCATATGAAAAGATTCAAAAACTCCAAATTTCAAAATGACTCCAAATGAAAATCAAGCAAATGAGAGAGGGCAAAAACCAGGCTGTCACAAACCTCCCCCACTTAGAATGAATCTCGTCCTCGAGATTCGATTGCTTGGGAAAACCACTCTAGATAATGTGACTGTAGAAATTCTTCCCGCTCCCAAGTTGATTCTGACTCTGTGTGATGCTCCCACTGAACTTTGTAAAATTTCCTTACTTTACTGCGAGTGACCCTTTCCATCTGATCCAAAATTCTAAACGGTCTCTCTTCATAAGTTAAATCTTTCGCCAACACTTCCTCAGCCATAGCAGTCCTTTTCTTAGGCGGGGATATGCATCGTCTCAATTGTGAAACATGAAACACGTTGTGCACGTCTGCCAATTCAGCGGGTAGTTCCAATTGATATGCAATAGTACCCACTCGAGACATAACCAGGAATGGACCGATAAACCTGGGTGCTAACTTTCCACGAGTCTGAAATCTCTTGACTCCTTTCATAGGAGTGACTCGGAGGTATACGTGTTCTCCGGGTTCAAAATTGATCTGTCGGTGCTTTGCATCATAATAACTTTTCTGTCAAGATTTGGCCAATTGCAATCTGTCTCTGATTTCCTTAACTTGTTTCTCAGCTTCCATCATGAGATATGTTCCGAAGATACGGCTATCTCTAGTTTGAGAGCAATTTAAAGGAGTGCGGCCCTTACGGCCATCTGTAGCTTCATCTGATGACATTTTTAGACTGGTGCGGAAGTCATTGTTATAGGAAAACTCGGCATATGGCAAGCAGTCTTCCCATTTAGGTCCTTGGGCTAAAGCACATGCTCACAACATATCTTCGAGTATTTGATTTACCCGTTCTGTCTGTCGATCCATCTGAGGATGATAAGCAGTACTATATTTCAGCGCTGTCCCCAAGGATTGATGGAGACGTGACCAAAAAGCGGAGGTAAACAGGGAACCTCGATCGGAAGTGATGGTTCGGGGTACTCCATGCAGACTGACTATTCGGGATACATATAGCTGTGCAAGTTGATCTGCTCTGTATCTGGTGCTGATTGGAATGAAGTGAGCAGCCTTGGTTAGGGTGTCCACTATGACCCAGATTGCATCATTGCCTTGCTGAGTCTTAGGCAATCCCGTAATGAAATCCATACAAACGTCATCCCATTTCCATTGTGAAACCGGCATTTCTTTGGAGGAGGAGTCCGCTGGCTTCGATGCTCTGCCTTCACCTTGTTACATATGTCGCAACAGGCCACAAAATAGGCAACGTCTTTCTTCATTCCATCCCACCAGAATATTTGTCTAAGGTGCTCATACATTTTTGTACCTCCCGGGTGAATGGAATATGAGGATTCGTGTGCTTCTGACATGATTTTCTTCTTTAAGTCCGGTCGATTGGGTACACAAATCCGTCCACGGAATCGGAGGGTACCGAATTTGTCCTTGGAGAAATCAAGGCCTGCTCTGCCATCTGGCCCTTGGCACGTCTTTGCAGCTCGGCGTCAGTTGGCTGGGCCTTGTGGATCTCTACCTCAAGTGTGGGGGGTAACTTCCAAAATATTAGCAAGGCCAGCATCCACTATGACCAAGTTGAGCTGAGCGATCTCCTCTTGGAGTTCGGGAGGCAAGGATTTCAATATGACATTTAAGCTGATGGGTTTTCGACTGAGTGCATCGGCAACCACGTTGGCCTTACCCGGGTGGTAATTTATTCCAAGGTCATAATCCTTGACCAACTCTAGCCATCTTCGTTGATGGAGGTTTAAATCTGGCTGAGTGAAGATGTATTTGAGACTTTTGTGGTCGGTAAAAATTTGGCACCTTTTTCCAATGAGGTAGTGTCTCCAAATTTTTAGCACATGAACCACCGCAGCCAATTCCAAATCATGAGTAGGATAATTTCCCTCGTGGGGTCGTAGCTGTCGTGATGCATATGCTACTACCTTGCTGTCTTGCATAAGTACGCAACCAATGCCTTGCCTGGAGGCGTCACAGTACACATCAAAACTGCGATAAATGTCGGGAAGAGTCAATACAGGTGCGGTCGTCAGATGTATCTTCAGCTCATTAAAACTTTTCTCACAATCGTCCGTCCATTCAAACTTCTTATCCTTTTTGAGCAACTCCGTCATGGGTTTAGCAATCTTGGAAAACCCCTCAATGAAACGACGGTAATATCCAGCTAATCCGAGAAAACTCAGGATCTGCGTTTCGGTCGTGGGCGGCACCTAATTGAGTACATCCTTTACTTTGCTCGGGTCCATGGATATACCTTCGGCGGATAATACATGTCCGAGGAACCCAACTTGCTTGAGCCAAAATTTGCATTTACTGAATTTGGCGTATAGCTAATGGTCGCGGAGTCGTTGTAGCACTGCTCGGAGGTGATCCTTGTGCTCTTCTTCACCCTTGGAGTAAATGAGGATGTCATCGATGAAGACTACCACGAATTTGTCGAGGAAGTCCATGAATACTTTGTTCATCATATGCATGAAGAAAGCAGGGGCATTTGTGAGACCAAAGGACATCACAGTATATTCATAAAGACCGTATCGAGTAGTGAATGCAGTCTTAGGAATATCCTCCTTTTTAATCTTGAGCTGATGATATCCAGTCCGTAAATCGATCTTAGAGAATACTTTAGCCCCACTGAGCTGACCAAATAGATCATCAATCCTTGGCAGCGGATATTTATTTTTGATGGTGACCTCATTCAGTTGACGGTAATCTACGCACATGCGGAGACTGCCATCCTTTTTTGTCCATGAAAATAGCAGGTGATCCCCATGGTGAAGAGCTGGGACGAATATATCCTTTCTGGAGCAGTTCATCAAGCTATTTCTTTAGCTCCACTAATTCTGATGAGGGCATCCAGTAGTACTTCTTGTATAACGGTGCAGTTCCGGGCATAAGATCTATTGAAAATTCCAGTTCCCGATCTGGTGGCATGCCTGGCAGTTCTTCTGGAAATACATCAGGGTACTCGCTGACCACATGGATTAATTCCAACTCAGCCACAGCGGTGCAAACCAAGTCTTGCTTGGGTATATTCTTGTGAGCATAGAATTTGGTAATCTGCCCATTCAGACTGGTCAAAGTGACTTCTCGTGTTGCGCAGTTTATGCAAACTTGATATTGGGTCAACCAATTCATACCCAATATAATATCCAACTTTTCAGACTCAATGATTATCAGAGAGGTTGGGAAGTAGACTCCGTTGATATTGATTTCCAGATCACGGCAGACCAGATTGCTCTTGATTATGGATCCCGGGGTTTGTACCAGCATATTTTTGCCCAAAAGCGTACAAGGAAATTTGTTTTGGGCAGCAAAACTCCGAGAAATAAAAGAATGGGAAGCCCCAGAGTCAAATAAAATTACGACAGGTATGTCATTAACAGAAAACATACCAATGACGACTTCTGGCTTCTCTTGGGCTTCATCGGTGGAGATATGATGCACGTGCCCAATGAAGTTTTGCTGGGTCGGGCATGACTCCATAAAGTTGACTTGTGGCTTGATTAGGGCATTCGCCTTGTTGTTCTTGGGGCACTGTCTGGCATAATGTCCATTCTGCCCACAAATGAAGCAAGAATTATTGCGCTGACGCTCCTCATGCATTGGGTTGGTCACGACATTCTTGACTTGAGTGGTGGTCTTGTTAACATTCTGTTGCCAATTTGGCTTGTATTCCACCTGAGTCTGTTGCCAGGTACGAGCCTTTTGCACTGGTTGCCCATCCTTCTTTGGCTCAAACTTACAATTGTTGTCGTTGTTAACAGGCCTATTATCTGATATAAGCTTGTGCTCCCGTTCAACAATGAAAGCCTTGTTCACCAGAGTTTGGAAGTCTGGGAAATCAAGCATACTGAGAGTACACCGGAGTTGTGGATTTAAGCCTCCAAGAAATCTATCAATCTTCCTTTCTTCGGTGGCCACGTCATAAAGAGAGTAACGGGCCAGATGATTGAATTTTTGCAAATATTCACCCACAGACTGATTTCCTTGGATGAGTGTGAGAAATTCACGCTGCTTGGTCTTCATAACTCCAGTAGGGATATGATATTTCCGAAACTGATCCTTAAACTTTTCCCAGGTGATTTCTTCATCAACAGGCCACATGGCTTTTGCATTTTCCCACCATATGGCAGCTGTGCCTTCAAGGTAATGAGTTGCAAATGGAACTTTATCATTTTCTTCAAGACGAGCAATCTCAAGCTTTTTCTCAATGGTGCGCAACCAATCGTCTGCATCCAATGGGTCAACAATCTGACTAAAACTGGGTGGCTTGGTCCTTTGAAAATCTGACAGCTTTGAGTGATGACCGTTCTGACTTCCATTCTGTCGAACCATAGCTTGCACACTTCTCAATATTTCAATCAGACCATTGTTCCTTCTTTCCTCAAACATACGCAAAATTTGCTCGGTGGAGGGTGGATTTGGCGGTGGAGGTGGTGGCGGAACGTACGGCTCGGGAGAATGTCCTGCCTATCGTGCAGAACGACGAACAGGAGTTCCCTCACGAACGTTGCTACTGCTGCCTTCCCGCGTCATCCTATTGTGGATTTTTTCCAAGACAACGCAATCGAGATGAGAAACATCCAAGAATAAATTTGGGGAAAAGCCAGCAACAAATCCCGGAAGAAAACAAAAGAGCAAAGAAAATACGGCGAATAAAGTCCCAACATAATTATACATAGAATCGTACATGAAAGATAAACAACATGCCAGGTTCAACTACTCTCATACATGCAACGAAACATCATGACTCGTACGACTACATCCGTACATCATCCGGACGACTACGATTACTCAAAGATACTCTCGCTCTGCTTGGTGCTGCGGTGTCCTCCCAAGCGATCCGGATCCGGGCCGACGAGGTTAACAGAAACCTCCGGGTTAAAGGTAACACGACGGCGCTGCCTCGAGGGCTCTCCCTCAGGGGCAGGGGTAGGATGAAGCATCGGGGCTACAGGAGTAGCGAGAAGTGAAACCCACTCGGCAGAAGTACTGAGAGGATTCACGGCCGAGACGCCCGCGCTACTCGGAGGAGTAACCGGTGAAACATGGGAACTAGAACTGGCTGGAATATAAGGGGTAAATCCCAGAGAAGATGGAGTAGTGGCAGATCTAGTTGTGACTAAAGCAGCGGCTAAAGCAGTACGGGCACGAGTCAGCTCTTGGGCCAGCTCGTGGATCATAAGATAGCTAGCAGTGACATACCGAGCAAGGTGGCTAGCAACACTATCAGACTCCGGAACAATGATAGGGAAACAGACACGACCATTGTCATGCAGAGAAGGGTAGTAATAGAAACACAGGTGGTTACGCATTCGGACCTCGTTGTAGCGAAGCTCGACAAGGACCTCGAATGCAGCAAACTGGACAGCCTGAGAAGCGATGGAGGCATAACCGCTCCAAGAAGTACGAGTGTAAGAGCTGGAATCAGAACTAGAGCGCAGAGTGACCACTGTGTGATACTCATACACTGAATCAGCTAGACGCTCCCGGTACACACGATAGACTGGGTCATCTCCGAGAGGGTACAGCCGACGCCACACCTTGCGAAGGAGGTGCGGTGATGTGTACGACATCAGCTGCAACTGGCACGGATACGGCACCGGAGCCATATACACTCACAACCATTAGCAGGTTAGCATAAAAATATAAACCAAATGCATGCAATGCAACAACCAGCTAAAATTGCTATCGGCACTCAACTTAAACTTGTATCTAACCTCCATTAACACGTCGTAGTCTAGCGTGGCCTACAGTCAGCGCGGCTCTGATACCAAGCGTTGTGGCACCCCGGCTTAGAGCGACCGGTTTACAATGTATTGCCAGCCCAGAGACCATGTCTTCTGGCAACACACAACATCTTGGTACAGAAAACAACCGCTTTATTGATGCTAGCGGACCAGAGTTTATATTACAATAGTTGTCGAGGCCAAGCGGCACGCCCGGTGCAGCTGAACAATATGTACATTATTTAGTGAACATAAAGGGGCCTCGATCATAACAACTACACGGAAGCGGAACAACGTCGTAGCGGAAACTCCATATCACAGGGACACCGATGTGGACACGATCTAGACTCGAGCAGCGCTCCTCTCCAACGAGACTTTCCTGAAATCTGGCATGACACGCCAGGTCAGTACATTGAATGTACTTGCAAGCTCTGTGAGCATAATCATAATGGCAAACAATATCATGACAATTAACCAATTAATAGCAATGCAACACTATATGTCCAACATGTTGTGATCATGCTCGAACGTCCCTCGGGACGGACTTACCAACCGTGATCATTCTCGGATTACACACAAACCACCATTGTGGTCTTGGCAAGGGTAACTCGTGATCCTTACGGCGATCACAACCACGACCAATATTTGGTCCTAAACATCTCGATGGCCTTTCCGCCATCATCCACAGTGCAAAGTTCATAACTTAGTGTGCAGGTTTTATTAAACGTTGACTCATGGTGGGACCTACTATGAGGTGTCCATGACCGTGGACTCGGCTATCGATAGCTTATACACTCTGCAGAGGTAGCACACTGTACCCACACCACGGAACCCATGGCCTCGCACTCCCATTTGGGTGGACCAATGGCATTCCGACGAAACCCTTCCATTGCCATGACACTCTCCTGGCCACTCCGACCCAATCCCCAACGGGCTAGTCCTGGGTGGCCCCGTGTCTACCAAAGACACAACGACCACCGTCGTGGCCAAAACAATCCCACTCGGGGACCCGATACCATAATCTCAACAACGGGCACACAAGGTTATGTCTGCTTACCGGGCCACGGTAAGCATGCCAGAACCTTCCCTAGTTGGAGGCATGATACGTCTCCAACATATCTATAATTTTTGATTGCTCCATGCTATATTATCTACTGTTTTGGACCATATTGGGCTTTATTTTCCACTTTTATATTACTTTTGGGATTAACCTATTAACCGGAGGCCCAACCCAGAATTGCTATTTTTTTGCCTATTTCAGTGTTTCGAAGAAACGGAATATCAAACAGAGTCCAAATGGAATGAAACCTTCGGGAACGTGATTTTCTCACCGAATATGATCCAGGAGACTTGGACCCTCCGTCAAGAAACAAAGGAGGTGGCCACGAGGGGGGAGGGCGCGCCCCCCTGCCTCGTGGCCCCCCTTTGCACCGCCGACGTACTCCTTCCTCCTATATATACCTAAGTACCCCCAAACAATAAGATACGGAGCCAAAAACCTACTTCCACCGCCGCAACTTTCTGTATCCACGAGATCACATCTTGGGGCCTGTTCCGGAGCTCCACCGGAAGGGGAATCCACCACGGAGGGCTTCTACATCAACATCATAGCCTCTCCGATGAAGTGTGAGTAGTTTATCTCAGACCTTCGGGTCCATAGTTAGTAGCTAGATGGCTTCTTATCTATTTTTGGATCTCAATACAATGTTCTCCCCCTCTCTCATGGAGATCTATTCGATGTAATCTTCTTTTTGCGGTGTGTTTGTTGAGATCGATGAATTGTGGGTTTATGATCAAGATTATCTATGAACAATATTTGAATCTTCTCTGAATTCTTTTATGTATGATTGGTTATCTTTGCAAGTCTCTTCGAATTGTCAGTTTAGTTTGGCCAGCTAGATTGGTTTTTCTTGCAACGGGAGAAGTGCTTAGCTTTGGGTTCAATCTTGCGGTGTCCTTTCCCAGTGACAGAAGGGGCAGCAAGGCACGTATTGTATTGTTGCCATCGAGAATAACAAGATGGGGTTTTTATCATATTGCATGAATCTGTCCCTCTACATCATGTCATCTTGCTTAAGGCGTTACTCTGTTTTCTTGAACTTAATACTCTAGATGCATCTTTGGATAGCGGTCGATGAGTGGAGTAATAGTAGTAGATGTAGGCAGGAGTCGGTCTACTTGTCTCGACGTGATGCCTATATACATGATCATACCTAGATATTCTCATAACTATGCTCAATTCTGTTAATTGCTCAACAGTAATTTGTTCACCCACCGTAGAATACTTATGCTCTTGAGAGAAGTCACTAGTGAAATCTATGGCGCTCGGGTCTATTCTCATCATATCAATCTTCCATCACTTTATTATTGCTTTGCTTTTTTACTTTACTTTTTATTTTACTTTGCATCTTTATATCAAAAATACCAAAAATATTATCTATCAGATCTCACTCCCGTAAGTGACCGTGAAGGGATTCACAACCCCTAATCGCGTTGGTTGCGTTGAGCTATTGTTTTGTGTAGGTCGAGGGACTTGCGCGTGGCCTCCTACTGGATTGATACCTTGGTTCTCAAAAACTGAGGGAAATACTTACGCTACTCTGCTGCATCATCCTCTCCTCTTCGGGGAAATCCAACGCAGTGCTCAAGAGGTAGCAAGAAGAATTTCTGGCGCCGTTGCCGGGGAGTCTACTCAAAATTCAACATACCAAGTACCCATCACAATTTCTTATCTCCCGCATTACATTATTTGCCATTTGCCTCTCGTTTTCCTCTTCCCCACTTCACCATTGCTGTTTTATTCGCCCTCTCTTTTCCGTTTGCCTTTTTCTCGTTTGCCTTTTGTTTGCTCGTGTGTTGGATCGCTTGCTTGTCGCGATGGCTCAAGTGTAACATCCCAAATTTTCAATTTGGCATGTTATACATAGGTCATCCATGCATGTCATATTTTATTGCATATTCACTTGCTATCCTCGAAATCCTAAGCAACTCAAGGACCCTCGGAGAGAGTTGGGGATTTTTTTTGATTTTCATATTTGAATTTTGTCAAATAATGAAAGACGAGGATATTGGATTTTAATTATTTTCTCCGGAAAACTATTTCAATTTAAATAAATAAATGAGGGAGATAATATGACTTCTCCAAAATAATTGAAATAACGGAGGAAAAATGTTAAAATCATTTTTGGGATTTTATTTGATTTTATTTGGAATTTTATTTCCCCTAGAAAAATTTGCACGCTTTAAAAAGTTGCATTTTAGGGGCCAAGAAAAGTTCCTCTAGTTCTAAATATTTTATTTAGACGGAGAAAACAAGTTTTGGAATTTTTAGATTTTTATTTATTTTTCTAGGAATTTTTCTTTCGGCGGAAAGTTTAAAAAAAAAATGGACCCGCCTTGGGGTCAAGGCCCGAGCGAGCCGGCCCGGCCCGCCTCCGCCTCAGCTGTCCTGGCACGGACGCCGAGGGCGTAGTCCGAGCCGGACTCCACCCCGGGCGCCTCTTCCCAAGCCGAGCCGCCGCCCCTTCCCCAAGCCGCCGCCCGCCTCCTATAAATACCGCCGCCCACACCACCACCCCGCCACCAACCGACCCATGGCCGAAACCCGCCGGAGCCGGAGCCCCGATCGCGCCGTCGCCGCTCTCGCCGAGTCGCCGCCTGCCCTCGCCGCCCACCGGAACCCGCCGAGCGCCGCCCAGACGCGCCGGAGGTACCCGACCTCACTACTGCTTTTTTAAAGAAAATCCTACGGTTTTTAAAAACCCTAGATCGTTTTTTATAGATCGGTTTATTTCGTCGGTTTATTTATTTAGCGAACGTCCGTTAAATGCTCGATCTAACGGCGCGTTCACCGTTTAGTTTACATTAACGAACGTTCGATTCGCTTTAGCGATTCGTCGCTTTTCTTTTATCAGATTTATTCCGCGGTTATTCTGATCGCGATTTCTGATCCAATTTTCAAACCTATTTATCTTTTCGCTCTTTTATCGGAATCAGGCGATTCAAGCGCCTGGAGTTTCATCTCGAAACCCTCTTTCTGAATAACCAACTTAAACCAGTTTTTATCTCTGTAAAATTTGACCCTAGTTTAGATTAGTAAACGGACCCTATTTCTTATGCCGTTCGAGTTTCGTTGTTCCGTTTGGTTGGATTCTTTTTGCAAACCGGAGTTCTTAAGTTGAACTCTCCGGTCAATCTCTTTCAAGTTGAAGTTTCGTTGTGCATCTTTGCCTGTTTACTTATGTATGTATTGTTTGCTTGCGATAGAATTCCCGGAGTGAAGCGTGTTACTCTGAGTCTCTAGGATTCACGGATCGTCAGCAAGGCAAGTAACACTTGATCATACCTCTTTCATACCCAGTTTTATGCATTAGCTCAACCCTCAAACATTGCATGATTAGGATGTCATTAAATTGTGGGTTGGGAAGTATATGATGAGGTAGGAACCTATTGCCCTATTACTTTCAAACCCTTGGGAGTTACTTCTACGTTATGCTTATATTTCCAAGCTATGCTCGTAGACGTGGTTTGGGTTTGAGAGATATTCACAACAGATGTGAGGTTGTTAAAAAATGGTTTACTTTAAGGTGGCAACTTAAATACACATCTGGGTGGATTGAGGCACATGGGGAACCCAGTGTTGTCTGTTTTTGTTTTGGAAATCCTGGGGTACCCGTGTGATCTTCCTATGGACCGCCACCCAGGCTCAAAGGGAACTGAGATTATTCATGATAGAAACTTCCGTGTGCAGCCACAAGCTATTATGGGCTCTAGCATAGTTGAGTAAGTTACGTGAAGCTCTCGAAGAGGTAGATCAGCAGGTAGTGGGTTTTATAGGTTTGGTATGTTCTATCCGGAGTAGAGAGTTAATGTTTAGAAAGATCGTGTCTCGGTCATCCGTCTCTCAAACACCATGCAAGGCGAGAAATCAACGGAGGCGATCGAGTCTTGTGGGAAAAAGTGCGCAAAACCTCTGCAGAGTGTACAAACTAATCATGGTTAGCCGTGTCCCCGGTTATGGACAATTCTGAGTATCTAGTACTTGAGTATTCACATGTATCTCATCACTCTTAACTAATTTTGCTGGGTTGTTATTCACTTTAATTGGGATCATTGAGTTGGGGTTACACCTTCTCAATGATGTTTCAACCACCATGATAGTAAATTAAAATTTATTCCTTTGATGTAGGGAAAAATTGGCTTTTCGCAAAACTGTAAACATAGAGCTTTCCACCAGCCATATATGCATGCAGAATAGCTTATTCTTTCATTACTCTCTATGTGTTACATTGCTAGCATATTCCATGTGCTGACCCATTCTCGGGCTGCAACGTATTATGTTGCAGACTTTTTAGACGAGGAGTAAGGATTGTAGGTCGTTGCCGTGCAGCTCAGTTATGCCGTTGGAGTTGATGGACTCACTTTATCTTCCAAACCTTCCGCTGTTATCACATTAGATGGCCTTCAGCCATATTATTGTAATAAGTTCTCTTTTGAGACATTCGATGTAATAAGTGTGTGATTGCTACTCTGTTATAAATCCTTCGAGTAATCGTGTGTGTCGACATTACCGATCCAGTGGATGACACGGAAGCACAGAGACTTGACCATCCGAGGTCGGGTCGCTACAAGATGGTATCGAGCACACGACCGTTGTAGGACACGACCACTAAGATAAACCATAGGTCACCCCTCTCTTCTCATTTCCGACTCCTCTCCATTTTTTCCACTCTTTAGGATGACGGAGATGAAGTACAAGTTTGCCCAACGGATGAAGACACACCTTTGGACGCCACTTGAAGGAAGTCACTAGGTACACGAATATTGGAATACCAAGCTTCACCGGACGCATAACGCCACCTTACCGGAAGAAGAATGCTTTGGAAGATTCAAGCCTTAGTTCGAAAGGACGTTTGCACCAAGCACGGAGCCCACAGTATGTGTTTTCAATGCACCAACATGGAGTTTGGGAAAGAGTATGGCAGCTCACATTACCATGGGACGCATTGGAGAAGTCTACAACAAGGAGCTTAAAGACTCCATATACCAAATATGTGGGCACCGAGACGAGCAATGGGAAGTAATTAGCACCAAGAAGGATAGATCCATTGCAGCTTACATCCAGGAGCTAAACCAGCACATTCGACGTCATGAGAACCAGATGTGCACAGACATGCTGGATTTGAAGAAGGCGAAAACTAAGATCATCGAATTGGAGGAAGAACTCAAGTCTACACGCGATGGATATGAGGAAGAAATCAAGATACTGCTGGAGAAGAACGACGACCTAGTCAAGAAGATTGGAGTCTTCACGGGAGGACCAGCACCCAAGGAAGAGGAGCAAGAAGAGGAAGAAGACCCCGCTTGTCCGGAACAACTACATCATCATCGCATTTACACCGATTCAGATCCAAGTGATGATGACTATGAAGACGAAGCTGGAGCAGACATCATGGAGTCTTCCACCGATCAAAATTTCTAGACGACCACCAAATATTAGTAGTATTTTCCCCCATGTAACTAAAAGTAGTTGAGCACGTATGCGATAGTCCTAGATCGTTTTGTATGCCCTTGCTTGTTTGATTGAATGAATGTGTGTTTTGCCTCATGTGCATATGGGTAGTGTTTTCTCACTAGACGTCTTTCTATTTCTAATCTCTCCCCTCTAAACCCTCAGATGCCTCCGAGACATGACCCCGGTTTTTTTTCCCACCGGAGCTCACCCAGTTGATCCAACAGCA
This sequence comes from Aegilops bicornis, assembly GCA_021605145.1. Classification (NCBI taxonomy): domain Eukaryota; kingdom Viridiplantae; phylum Streptophyta; class Magnoliopsida; order Poales; family Poaceae; genus Aegilops; species Aegilops bicornis. Next base: position 216,466,630 of record CM038675.1, read on the forward strand.
GAATGCCTTGATGCAATTGCTAGTTCGTAACTGTGGCAATGCCAACAACAACAACAACAACAACAACCCGCCACCAAAGTGGACAATTTAGCCCGTTTACGAGGTTACAACCGCGGTGTTTTCCAAAGAGCACCGAGCCAATAGTTGCGTATGACTGGTTACGCCCGTATTGGAAGGGAGTTAACCACCGCAGGATACACGGATGCTGAAAGAGTGACTTCGCCGCACATCAATTGGATGGACCAGCAGCCGCATGGTGGGAGAATTACGGCTACTTTTCCTATAGCCAATGTCACTTGGGACCAGTTCCAACAAGCTTTTCAGACGGCCCATCTTTCAACCGGAGCCATGCAGATAAAGAAGCGTGAGTTCCGCAACTTACGCCAGGAGGGGAACCGCTTTGTGGCCCAAAGACGTGGATGAGTTTAGCAAGTTATCCCGCTATGCCCCAGATGATGTGGCCACTGATGCCGCGAAGCAGGAGAAGTTTATGGAAGGACTGAATGATGAGATGAGTATGCAGTTAATGGTGGCAACATTTAACAACTACCGTGAGTTGGTAGATAAGGCCCTAATGATTGAAGGAAAGCAGCAAAGCAAATTGAGAGTCGAAGAGGAAGTATGGACAAGGGAAGTATAACTCAGAGCTCACCAAACCTCGCCTAACCCCGAACTCGGGAGGACTAGTTCATAACCATGGAGGACATAACCATACCGGAGGAGGATCGCATAATGGTGCGAAGAATGGGAATGGAAATGCAGCCAACAATAATCAGAATCGCTCTAACCCAGCTACACCCGCTAAGAGAGACCCGAGCCAAGTTATTTGCTTTAAGTGCGGGAAGACATGGCACTATGCCAACGACTGCTCAAGGAAAGAATGGAAACGGAAATGGGAGCGCCGGGAAGAAGCCCAATCCATTCAACAAAGGACAAGTGAACCACGTTAACGTGGAGGAAGTTGAAGAGCAGCCGGATGCGGTAATAGGTAAGTTTTTGGTTCGCCATTTACCGCTATTGTTCTTTTCGATCTTGGTGCATCGCATTCATATATATCAAGGGATTTGTGGATAAGTTTAAGTTACCAACCTGCACCCTTAGAACCCCTCTTTTAGTGAGCTACTTTGGAGCAGAGTACATGGCTAGCAGATGGTGCACCCAGATACCCTAACCATTGGCACGCATGTTTTTCCGTCGACCTAATTATCTTGGAGTCGCAAGGATTGGATGTGATATTAGGTATGGATTGGATGTCGAAGTTTGGAGGAAGTATCGATTGTGCTAGCAAGTCAATCTATCTTACCACCCAGGAGGGAAAAAGGATTAAGTATGTATCTAGGCATGTGCCTAGGAGGAGCCAAGTGAATACCCTCACGGAGTTGTACAAGAAGAAGTACCTGTAGTGAAGGATTATCCAGATGTTTTTCGGAAGAGTTACGGGCATGCCACCGGATCGAGACATCGAAGTTTACGATAGAACTAATACTGCAGTGCAGGGCCAATCTCAAAGAGACCCTATCGGATGCCCGCAAATGATCCGGAGGAAATTAAGAAACAGATCAAGGAGCTATTGGAGAAAGGTTACATTCAGAGAAGTTCATCACCTTGGGGAGCTCCGGTACTTTTGGTGGAGAAGAAGGATAAATCCCTAAGGATGGTTGTTGATTACCGAGCTCACGAATGAAGTAACGATAAAGAACAAGTATCCCTTACCGATGATTAATGATCTGTTTGATCAGTTGCAAGGAGCTAAGGTGTTTTCTAAAATTGATCTACGATCGGGATACCATCAATTAAAGATCCGAGAGAAGGATATACCAAAGACAACATTCACCACACGATATGGATTATATGAGTATACGGTCATGTCGTTTGGACTGACTAACGCCCCTGCCTATTTCATGAGTATGATGAACAAAGTGTTCATGGAGTATTTGGACAAGTTTGTTGTGGTGTTTATCGATGATATTATGGTTTACTCAAAGAACGAAGAGGAGCATGCAGAACACCTACGTTTGGTTCTGGAGAAACTCAGGGAACACCAGTTATACGGCAAATTCAGCAAGTGCGAGTTTTGGTTAAAGGAAGTTGGATTTCTTGGGCATGTTATATCAGGAGAAGGTATAGTAGTAGACCGCAGTAAAATTCAGTCAGTCACTGAATGGTTGGCACCCACTTCACCAATGAGATTCGCAGCTTTCCTTTGGACCGGCAGGATATTATCGGAGATTCATTGAGAATTTTTCCAAGATTGCTAAACCAATGATGTAATTGCTAAAGAAGGATACCAAGTTCAAATGGACAGAGGATTGTGAGACAAGTTTCCAAGAGTTGAAGAAACGGTTGACTACAGCCCCAAAGGCTTGACATTGCGGATATACATAAGGAGTTTCAAGTGTATTGTGATGCCTCTCGCTTGGGAATTGGATGTGTTCTTATGCAGGGAAGGAAAATTTGTTTCAGTATGCCTCACGACAAGCTGAAGCCTCATGAGTTGAACTATGCCACGCATGATTTGGAGTTAGCATTGTAGTACATGCGTTGAAGACTGGAGACATTATTTCATGGGAAACCGTTGTGATGTGTACACGGATCATAATAGTTTAAAGTACATTTTCACACGAAGGAGTTAAACCTCGCATGAGGAGATGGCTGGAACTTATAAAAGATTACGACATGAAGCTACACTATCATCCAGGAAAAGCCAACGTCGTAGCAGACGCTTTGAGTCGGAAGAGTTATGCCAATATCCTTAAAGGTAGAGGACTGCCGAAGGAGTTAGCAGAGGATGTTATGGAACTTCAGTTCGAGATTGTTCCAAGAGGTTTCCTTGCAACAATGGAGGTTCAGTCGACCTTGTTGGACAAGATTCGAGACGCTCAAAAGGAGGATAAAGAGATTGCTGAGATAAAGGAAAAGATGGGCAAAGGAAAAGCCAAAGGCTTTCGCGAGGATGAGCACGATACCTTGTGGTTTGAGGATCGGATTTATGTGCCCAACAATTCGGAGATCAGGAAGTTAATACTTGAAGAGGCCCATGACTCACCATACTCGATTCACCCCGGAAACACCAAGATGTATTTGGACTTGAAGGAACGTTTACGGTGGACTGGTATGAAGAAGGATATTGCCGAGTATGTAGCCGTTACGATGTATGTCGAGAGTGAAGGCAGAGCATCAAAAGCCAGCAGGACTGTTGTAGCCTATGCCAATACCGAATGGAAGTGGGACAAACTTGGCATGGATTTTATCACCGGATTACCCAGAACCAAAGCAGTGATATGATTCAATATGGGTAGTAGTGGATCGGTTGACCAAAGTAGCTCACTTTATCGGTGAAAACAACTTATACAAGTGCAAAGTTGGCCAAGATATATATGACCATGATCGTATGTTTGCATGGAGTTCCGAGGAGTATCGTATCGGATAGAGGAACACAGTTTACTTCAAAGTTTTGGCATCAACTACACGGACTTTGGGTACAGATTGGAGTTTAGTACCGCTGCGTTCCACCCATGCAGACGGATGGATGAGACAGAGAGAGTCAATCAGATTTTGGAGGACATGTTGAGAGCACATGCGCTAGATTATGGATCTAGTTGGGATGACAATTTGCCGTACGCAGAATTCTCATACAACAACAACTACCAGGCCAGTTTGAAGATGGCACCGTTCGAAGCTCTGTATGGACGCAGATGTAGAACACCCTTGATGTGGGATGAGGTTGGAGACCGTTAGTTTTTTGGACCAGATTTGGTCAAAGACTCAGAGGAGAAGGTTAAACTGATCAGAGAGAGGCTAAAGATTGCTCAGTCTAGACAGAAGAGTTACGCAGATTCAAAACGCAAGGAAGTAACCTATGAAGTAGGAGACAGAGCCTATCTACGAGTATCACCCTGAGGGGAGTGAAACGTTTTGGAGTAAAGGGAAAGTTAGCCCCAAGATTTGTAGGACCGTATCGTGTTTTGGAACGAATGGGAGAAGTTGCCTACAAACTGGAGTTACCCAAGGATTGTCGAGGGAGTTCACAATGTGTTTCACGTGTCACAATCGAAGAAGTGCCACGCTGAGATGGCCGACATACCATTAAAGGATACAAAGGCCTCGGAGGCGATACAATTGGATAATAATTTGACTTATGAGGAGAAACCAAGAAAGATTTTGGAGTTTGATAGCCGAGTCACTCGCAACAAGGTGATCAAGTTTTGCAAAGTTCAAAGGAGCCACCACACCGAGGAAGAAGCCACCGGGAGCGAGAAGGCGATATTCGCAAGGACCATCCGCACCTATTTTCTAGCCAAACCGAATCTCGAGGACGAGATTCATCTTAAGGGGGGTAGGTTTGTAACATCCCAAATTTTCAATTTGGCATGTTATACATAGGTCATCCATGCATGTCATATTTTATTGCATATTCACTTGCTAACCTCGAAATCCTAAGCAACTCAAGGACCCTCGGAGAGAGTTGGGGATTTTTTTTATTTTCATATTTGAATTTTGTCAAATAATGAAAGACGAGGATATTGATTTTAATTATTTTCTCTCAGGAAAACTATTTCAATTTAAATAAATAAATGAGGGAGATAATATGACTTCTCCAAAATAATTGAAATAACGGAGGAAAAATGTTAAAATCATTTTGGGATTTTATTTGATTTTATTTGGAATTTTATTTGCCCTAGAAAAATTTGCATGCTTTAAAAGTTGCATTTTAGGGGCCAAGAAAAGTTCCTCTAGTTCTAAATATTTTATTTAGACGGAGAAAACTTGTTTTGGAATTTTTAGATTTTTATTTATTTTTCTAGGAATTTTTCTTTCATGGAATGTTTTAAAAAAAATGGATTCATACTCGATCGGGTCAAGGCCCAGCCAGCCAAGCCCGCTGGCGCCGCCTCCCTCACAGCGGCGTCTGCAAGACGGACGCCGAGGGCGAGTCCGAGCGGACTCCACCCCGGCGCCCCTTCCCAAGCCGGAGCCACCCGCCTTCCCCAAGCCGCCCCTTCCCTGCCGCCACGCCGCCACCACCACCCCGCCACCACCCGAGCCGCCACGAAACCCGGGAGCCGAGCCCGAGCCCGGAGCCCGATCTGTGTCGCGCCGCCCTCTCCGCCGAGCCGCCGCCTTCGCCCCACCGGAACCCTTGAACGCCGCCCACGGACGCCATTGGAGGTACCCGACCCCGCCGCCTGTTTTTTTAAAGAAAATCCTACGGTTTTTTTTAAAAACCCTAGATCGTTTTTTTATAGATCGGTTTATTTCGTCGGTTTATTTATTTAGCGAACGTCCGTTCGTCCGTTCGATCTAACGAGCGCGTTCACCGTTTAGTTTCTGTTAACGAACGTTCGTTCGTTTAGCAGTTCATCGCTTTTCTTTTATCAGATTTATTCCGCGGTTATTCTGATCGCGATTTCTGATCCAATTTTCAAACCTGTTTATCTTTTTCGCTCGTTTATCGGAATCAGGCGATTCAAGCGCTGGAGTTTCATCTCGAAACCCTCTTTCCGAATAACCAACTTAAACCAGTTTTTATCTCTGTAAAATTTGACCCTAGTTCAGATTAGTAAACGGACCCTATTTCTTTCGCCGTTTGAGTTTCGTTGTTCCGTTTGGTTGGATTCTTTTTGCAAACCGGAGTTCTTAAGTTGAACTCTCCGGTCAATCTCTTTCAAGTTGAAGTTTCGTTGTGCATCTTTGCCTGTTTACTTATGTATGTATTGTTTGCTTGCGATAGAATTCTCGGAGTGCGAAGCGTGTTACTACGAGTCTCTAGGATTCACGGATCGTCAGCAAGGCAAGTAACACTTGATCATACCTCTTTCATACCCAGTTTTATGCATTAGCTCAACCCTCAAACATTGCATGATTAGGATGTCATTAAATTGTGGGTTGGGAAGTAGATGATGAGGTAGGAACCTATTGCCCTGTTACTTTCAAACCCTTGGGAGTTACTTCTACGTTATGCTGATATTGCCAAGCTATGCTCAGAGCGTGGTTTGGGTTTGAGAGATATTCACGACAGATGTGAGGTTGTTAAATAATGGTTTACTTTAAGGTGGCAACTTAAATACACATCTGGGTGGATTGAGGCACTGGGAACCGGTGTTGTCTGCTTTTATTTTGGAAATCCCGGGTACCCGTGTGATCTTCCTATGGACCGCCACCTGTGCTCAAAGGAACTGAGATTATTCTTGATAGAAACTTCCGTGTGCAGCCACAAGCTATTATGGGCTCTAGCATAGTTGAGTAAGTTACGTGAAGCTCTCAAGAGGTAGATCAGCGGTAGTGGGTTTTATAGGTTTGGTATGTTCTATCCGGAGTAGAGAGTTAATGTTTCCGAAAGACTGTGTCTCGGTCATCCGTCTCTCAAACACCATGCAGTGCGAGAAATCAACGAAGGCGATCGAGTCTTGTGGGGAAAAGTGCGCAAACCTCTGCAGAGTGTACAAACTAATCATGGTTAGCCGTGTCCCCGGTTATGGACAATTATGAGTATCTAGTACTTGAGTATTCACATGTATCTCATCACTCTTAACTAATTTTGTTGGGTTGTTATTCACTTTAATTGGGATCATTGAGTTGGGGTTACACCTTCTCAATGATGTTTCAACCACCATGATAGTAAATTAAAATTTATTCCTTTGATGTAGGGAAAAATTGGCTTTTCGCAAAACTGTAAACATAGAGCTTTCCACCAGCCATATATGCATGTAGAATAGCTTATTCTTTCATTACTCTCTATGTGTTACATTGCCAGCATATTCCATGTGCTGACCGTTTCTCGGCTGCAACGTATTATGTTGCGTACTTTTCAGACGAGGAGTAAGGATTGTAGGTCGTTGCCGTGCGGCTCAGTTATGCCGTTGGAGTTGATGGACTCACTTTATCTTCCAAGCCTTCCATTGTTATCACATTAGATGGCCTTGACCATATTATTGTAATAAGTTCTCTTTTGAGACATTCGATGTAATAAGTGTGTGATTGCTACTCTGTTATAAATCCTTCGAGTAATCGTGTGTCAAAGATTACCGATCCAGGGATGACATGTATACGTAGACTTGACCATCTGAGGTCGGGTCGCTACATCAAGATAATACCAAATTGTGTGACTTTACCTATACCAACAATAATGATTTCCTTAGCACTCCGATTGCTCCTCTTACCAATACTAAATCTTGTGAAATCAATACTGCTTTGTTGAATCTTGTTACGAAAGATCAATTCGCCGGCCTTCCTAGTGAAGATGACGCTACTCATCTAAATAGCTTCATTGATTTATGTGATATGCAAAAGAAGAAAGATGTCGATAATGATATTGTTAAATTGAAGCTATTTCCTTTTTCTCTTAGAGATCATGCTAAAGCTTGGTTTTTGTCTTTGCCTAAAAATAGTATTGATTCTTGGAACAAGTGCAAAGATGCTTTTATCTCTAAGTATTTTCCTCCCGCTAAAATCATCTCTCTTAGGAAAGATATTATGAATTTTAAGCAACTTGATCATGAACATGTTGCACAAGCTTGGGAGAGAATGAAATTAATGATACGTAATTGCCCTACTCATGGTTTGAATCTGTGGATGATTATACAAAACTTTTATGCCGGATTGAATTTTGCTTCTAGAAATCTTTTAGATTCGGTCGCGGGAGGCACTTTTATGGAAATCACTTTAGGAGATGCTACTAAACTCCTAGATAATATTATGGTTAATTATTCTCAATGGCACAATCGAAAGATCTACTAATAAAAAGTGCATGCGATAGAAGAAATTAATGTTTTGAGTGGAAAGATGGATGAACTTATGAAATTATTTGCTACTAAGAGTGTTTCTTCTGATCCTAATGATATGCCTTTATCTACTTTGATTGAGAATAATAATGAATCTATGGATGTGAATTTTGTTGGAAGGAATAATTTTGGTAACAACGCCAGATAGAGGGAATTTTAATCCTAGGCCTTATCCTAGTAATTCCTCTAATAATTATGGAAATTCCTACAAAAATTCTTATGGAAATTTTAATAAGATGCCCTCTGAATTTGAGACTAGTGTTAGAGAATTTATGAATTCGCAAAAGAATTTCAATGCCTTGCTTGAAGAAAAATTGCTTAAAGTTGATGAATTGGCTAGGAACATTGATAGAATTTCTCTTGATGTTGATTCTTTAAAGCTTAGATCTATTCCTCCAAAGCATGATATCAATGAGTCCCTCAAAGCCATGAGAATTTCCATTTATAAGTGCAAGGAAAGAACCGCTAGGATGCGTGCTACGAAAGATGCCTTTATTAAAGCGTGTTCTTCCAATTCCTATGAAAATCAAGATGTAGATCTAAAAGTTATTGATGTGTCCCCTATCAAATCTTTGTTTTGTAATATGAATCTTGATGAAACTGAATATGATCCACCATTACCTAGAAGGCGTTCTAAAAATTCGGAGTTTTTAGATCTTGATGATGAAATTGATAAAAGTGGGATTGAAAAGAATAAATCCCTAGATGTTGCTAAACCCACTATTTTGGATCTCAAGGAATTTAATTATGAAAGTTGTTCTTTAATTGATTGTATTTCCTTGTTGCAATCCGTGCTAAATTCTTCTCATGCTTATAGTCAAAATAAAGCGTTTACTAAACATATAGTTGATGCCTTGATGCAATCTTATGAAGAAAAACTTGAGTTGGAAGTTTCTATCCCTAGAAAACTCTATGATGAGTGATAACCAACTATTAAAATAATTATTAAGGATCATGAATTTTATGCTTTATGTGATTTGGGTGCTAGTGTTTCCACTATTCCCAAAAATTTGTGTGATTTGCTAGGTTTCCGCGATTTTGATGATTGCTCTCTAAATTTGCACCTTGCGGATTCCACTATTAAGAAGCCTATGGGAAGAATTTATGATGTTCTTATTGTTGCATATAGAAATTATGTGCCCGTAGATTTTATCGTTCTTGATATAGATTGCAATCCTTCATGTCATATTATTCTTGGTAGACCTTTCCTTAGAACGATTGGTGCAATCATTGATATGAAGGAAGGGAATATTAGATTCCAATTTCCATTAAAGAAGGGGATGAAACACTTCCCTAGGAGGAAAATAAAATTACCATATGAATCTATCATGAGAGCCACTTATGGATTGCCTACCAAAGATGGCAATACCTAGATCTATCCCTGCTTTTATGCCTAGCAAGGGCGTTAACGATAGCGCTTGTTGGGAGGCAACCCAATTTTATTTTTAGTTTTTAGTTTTTGTTTCTGCTTAGGAATAAATAATCCATCTACCTTCTATTTAGATGTGTTTTTATGTTTTAATTAGTGTTTGTGCCAAGTTAAACCTATAGGATCTTCTTGGATGATAGTTATTTGATCTTGCTGTAATTTCCAGAAACTTTCTGTTTACGAAAAGAGTTATTAAAAATCATCAGAACGTGATAAAATACTTATTCCAATTGCTGATGATCAATAAACAAATTGCCTAGGTCGTCCTGTTTTGGCTGATTTTTTGGAGTTCCAGAAGTTTGCGTTAGTTACAGATTGCTATAGACTGTTCTGTTTATGACAGATTCTGTTTATCGTGTGTTGTTTGCTTATTTTGATGAATCTATGGCTAGTAAAATAGTTTATAAACCATAGAGAAGTTGGAATAAAGTAGGTTAAACACCAATATAAATAAAGAATGAGTTCATTACAGTACCTTAAAGTGATCTTTTGTTTTCTTTCGCTAACGGAGCTCACGAGATTTCTGTTGAGTTTTGTGTTGTGAAGTTTTCAAGTTTTGGGTGAATTTTTTTGATGGATTATGGAACAAGGAGTCAAGAGCCTAAGCTTGGGGATGCCCATGGCACCCCCAAGATAATCTAAGGACACCAAAAAGTCAAACTTGGGGATGCCCCGGAAGGCATCCCCTCTTTCTTCTACTTCCATCGGTAACTTTACTTGGAGCTATATTTTTATTCACCACATGATATGTGTTTTGCTTGGAGCGTCTTGTATGATTTGAGTCGTTTTTTAGTTTACCACAATCATCATTGCTGTATACACCTTTTAAGAGAGCCATACATGAATTGGAATTTGATAGAATACTCATAGTGCTTCACTTATATCTTTTGAGCTTTATGCTATTGCTCTAGTGCTTCGCTTATATATTTTAGAGCACGGTGGTGGATTTGTTTTATAGAAACTATTGATCTCTCATGCTTCACTTAGATTATTTTGAGAGTCTTAAATAGCATGGTAATTTGCTTAATAATAATATGCTTGGTATTCAAGATTTGTAGAACTTTCTTTTGAGTGCGTTGAATACTAAGAAAAGTTTGATGCTTGATAATTGTTTTGAGATATGGAGGTGATAATATCAAAGTCGTGCTAGTTGAGTAGTTGTGAATTTGAGAAATGCTTATGTTGAAGTTTGCAAGTCCCGTAGCATGCACGTATGCTAAACGTTGTGTAACAAATTTGAAACATGAGGTGTTATTTGGTTGTCCTCCTTATGAGTGGCGGTCGGGGACGAGCGATGGTCTTTTCCTACCAATCCATCCCCCTAGGAGCATGCGCATAGTACTTTGGTTTTTGATGGCCTGTAGATTTTTGCAATAAGTATATGAGTTCTTTATGACTAATGTCGAGTCCATGGATTATACGCACTCTCACCCTTCCATCATTGCTAGCCTCTTGATTGCACTGCATTGCCCTTTCTCACATTGAGAGTTGGTGCAAACTTTGCCGGTGCATCAAAACCCCGTGATATGATACGCTCTTTCACACATAAACCTCCTTATATCTTCCTCAAAACAGCCACCATACCTACCTATTATGGCATTTCCATATCCATTCCGAGATATATTGCCATGCAACTTTGCACCGTTCCGTTTATCATGACACATTCATCATTGTCACATTGCTTAGCATGATCATGTAGTTGACATAGTATTCGTGGCAGAGCCACCTTTCATAATTCTTTCATACATGTCACTCTTGATTCATTGCATATCCCAGTACACCGCCGGAGGCATTCATATAGAGTCATACTATGTTCTCGTATCGAGTTGTAATCATTGAGTTGTAAATAGATAGAAGTGTGATGATCATCATTTAATAGAGCATTGTCCCATAAAAAAGAGAAAGGCCAAAGAAAAAAAGAAGGCCCAAAAAAAATAAAAATAAAAATGGGCAATGTTACTATCCTTTTTCCATACTTGTGCTTCAAAGTAGCACCATGTTCTTCATATAGCGAGTCTCATATATTGTGCTTAAAAGTAGCACCATGTTATTCATATAGAGAGTCTCTTGTTTTGTCACTTTCATATACTAGTGGGAATTTTTCATTATAGAACTTGGCTTGTATATTCCAACGATGGGCCTCCTCAAGTGCCCTAGGTCTTCGTGAGCAAGCAAGTTGGATGCACACCCACTTAGTTTCTTTTGTTGAGATTTCATACATTTATAGCTCTAGTGCATCCGTTGCATGGCAATTCCTACTCCTTGCATTAACATCAATCGGTGGGCATCTTCATAGCCCACTGATTCTCCTCGTTAATGTGAGACCTTCTCCTTTTTTGTCTTCACCTCATAACCCCCATCATCATATTCTATTCCACCCATAGTGCTATATCCATGGCTCACGCTCATGTATTGCGTGAAGGTTTATAAAGTTTGAGATTATTAAAGTATGAAACAATTGCTTGGCTTGTCATCGGGGTTGTGCATGATGAGAGCATTCTTGTGTGACGAAAATGGAGCATGACTAAACTATATGATTTTGTAGGGATGAAGTTTCTTTGGCCATGTTATTTTGAGAAGACATAATTGCTTAGTTAGTATGCTTGAAGTATTATCATTTTTATGTCAATATGAACTTTTGTCTTGAATCTTTTGGATCTGAATATTCATACCACAATTAAGAAGAATTACATTGAAATTATGCCAAGTAGCACCCCGCATCAAAAATTCTCTTTTTATCATTTACCTACTCGAGGACGAAGGTGAATTAAGCTTGGGGATGCCCGATACGTCTCCAACGTATCTATAATTTTGATTGCTCCATGCTATATTATCTACTGTTTTGGACCATATTGGGCTTTATTTTCCACTTTTATATTACTTTTGGGACTAACCTATTAACCGGAGGCCCAAATTAATTGCTGTTTTTTGCCTATTTCAGTGTTTCGAAGAAACGAAATATCAAACGGAGTCCAAGCGGAATCAAAACTTCGGGAACGTGATTTTCTCACCGAATATGATCCAGGAGACTTGCACCCTCCGTCAAGAAACAAAGGAGGTGGCCACGAGGGTGGAGGCCGCCCCCTAGGGCGCGCCCCCTGCCTCGTGGGCCCCCCTTTGCTCCGCCGACGTACTCCTTCCTCCTATATATACCTACGTACCCCCAAACGATCAGATACGGAACCAAAAACCTACTTCCACCGCCGCAACTTTCTGTATCCATGAGATCCCATCTTGGGGCCTGTTCTGGAGCTCCGTCGGAAGGGGAATCCACCATGGAGGGCTTCTACATCAACATCATAGCCTCTCCGATGAAGTGTGAGTAGTTTATCTCAAACCTTCGGGTCCATAGTTAGTAGCTAGATGGCTTCTTCTCTCTTTTTGGATCTCAATACAATGTTCTCCCCCTCTCTCGTGGAGATCTATTCGATGTAATCTTCTTTTGCGGTGTGTTTGTTGAGATCGTTGAATTGTGGGTTTATGATCCAGATTATCTATGAACAATATTTGAATCTTCTCTGAATTCTTTTATGTATGATTAGTTATCTTTGCAAGTCTCTTCGAATTGTCAGTTTAGTTTGGCCAGCTAGATTGGTTTTTCTTGCAACGGGAGAAGTGCTTAGCTATGGGTTCAATCTTGCGGTGTCCTTTCCCAGTGACAGAAGGGGCAGCAAGGCACGTATTGTATTGTTGCCATCGAGGATAACAAGATGGTTTTTTTTATCATATTGCATGAATCTATCCCTCTACAACATGTCATCTTGCTTAATGCGTTACTGCTTTTCTTGAACTTAATACTCTAGATGCATGCCGGATAGCGGTCGATGAGTGGAGTAATAGTAGTAGATGCAGCAGGAGTCGGTCTACTTGTCTCGAACGTGATGCCTATATACATGATCATACCTAGATATTCTCATAACTATGCTCAATTACATCAATTGCTCAATAGTAATTTGTTCACCCACCGTAGAATACTTATGCTCTTGAGAGAAGCCCCTAGTGAAACCTATGGCCCCCGGGTCTATTCTCATCATATCAATCTTCCATCACTTTATTATTGCTTTGCTTTTTTTACTTTACTTTTTATTTACTTTGCATATTTATATAAAAAATACCAAAAATATTATCTATCAGATCTCACTCTCGTAAGTGACCGTGAAGGGATTGACAACCCCTAATCGCGTTGGTTGCGTTGAGCTATTGTTTTGTGTAGGTGCGAGGGACTTGCGCGTGGCCTCCTACTGGATTGATACCTTGGTTCTCAAAAACAGAGGGAAATACTTACGCTACTCTGCTGCATCATCCTCTCCTCTTCGGGGAAATCCAACGCAGTGCTCAAGAGGTAGCAAGGCACCGACCAGAGGCAATGTCAATGAACCAAATCAAGGCCTTCCCACAAAGGCAAATGTGGTTGCACTGTGAAAAACTCAATTCAGCGGCACCATGACCCAGTCAATGATATATTCAAGTTGAGTTATGTTCAGGTTCAACTTAAAATGAAAATGACCGGTGTCATAGCATGCCATGATATGCAAAACTACACATGCATCACTTATTAACGAAAATGACTGATGTCAAACATATTCACACTAAGCATAAACATCACCAACTTATATTACTTTGCTGGTCAAGGTAACTCACATTTTAACCAAAATATTTTGCAGCAAGTTTTATTATTTTCTCATGCAAGAAAGTAACTCCGATTAATTTCTCCCATGCATAGCAAAGATTATACCACAAACAAATCCTAATTCCTTTTACAACCAAGTTAGGTTGAAACATTCTGTAAGTCAAATAAAATGACTAAACAAGTACTTAATAGAATATTTTCTAGCAAATTTTTACCATTTTATTTATGTAAGAAAATAACTTGAAGTAATTACTAACATGCATAACAAAATTATTTTATCATCACCACAAATAGATCTTAGCTTTGCTTTACCAACTAAACTAGTTTCATTACTCTGTAAATCAAGCATAATAACTAACAAACACTTAACAGAATATAAATAACACAATAGTTATTTAAATGCATGGATTAATCATTTCATTCAAGTAAGAAAATCATAAATATTGAAATGTCACCATGAAAATGTTGCTGTGGCTTGCCTTAGTGCAGATGAGGTTCACAAGCCTTCTGGTGATCCTCAAGACAAGCCTCACCCTCTGAAAATAATTTTAAACACAAAAAGAAAACATCAAGAACACTTCTGAAAATCACCAGAAATTCTAAACAGCTCAGAAAAATCTCATCTTTGGTGAGCTACTAAATTTCTTTGCAAAGAACTGAATGCAAAAAGAACCAATTCATTTGGACTTATGGTTGAAGAGTTATGGATGTTTGAAGTGTTCTGTAAATTCAAATGAATTTGAATAAAAATAAACAGACTGGGGGGGGGGGTGACGTCAAAGGCGTAAAGCCCAGGGCGCCACCACTCGTGCCGCCAAGCGTGTCTGAGAGTGGCTGACTAGCGGGCCCGGCTAGTCTGGTGAGGTGGAGGGGGAAGGAAACAGAGGGAGTCAGCTCACGGGAGCTATTGCCGGCGACGAGGGCTCCTTGGCCAAAACTAGAGGGAGGGATGGAGAGAGGGGACGGAGGCGCACCTGCCCGTACCCGTAGCGTAGCTAGGGGTGGTCGGAGGGCGTCGGAATCAACCTTGCAAGCGGAGGCAGAACACGGTGGTCGCCGGAGATGAGGAAGACGGCGAGCAGAGGCAACTCCAGGGGCTCCAGAGGGGCGGGATGGCTTCACCGGAGAGGGGCGGAGGCCCTGGAAGGGTCGCCCTGGCCTGGAAGGGGCTGGAGCTACCGCGGTGACCAGAGGGGTTCGCCGGCGAGCTCGTGCTCGAGGACGGCGGCCTGCGGCCTGCCTGGCCGGGCTATGGCTTCCTACTCGCTTGTGGGGTTTGTGGGAGTGCTGGATGGTGCTCGAGGAGGCTGGGGGCGGCTCCATTTATAGGCGAGCGGAGAGGGGGGTTTCGGGCTCCGCCGGTGGACACCTGTCCACGGCGCCCGGCGACGAGCGGCGTCAGTGAGAGGGGGAGAAGGCGACGCAGCTCACGCGGCAACTGTTGGCGAACGGGGACGAGCACAGGAACGAGGAGAAGGCGACGAGCACAGTGCGCACTGCACAGTTGGGTTGGCTGGACCGTGCCCGTGCTCGCCGCGGCGAGCTCCGGCGTCGGCGAGCGCCAAAGGGGAGTTAATGGCGTTGAGACGAAGATGATGGCGAGGTTTGGCACGCTCGGGCAGACGAGGGAAGCGAACACGCGCGAACAGAGCGCTCGGCGGCACTCAGAGCGCGTCGACACGCAGGCATGACATGGTGGACACGCGTGGTCACCACGCGAACTCCTCCCTCAGGCCAGCCTACGTCAAAAATTCATGTCTGGCATGTTGTTCATGGTGGTTTTGAAGTTTACCATGCTTTGGTTTGGATCCAGGTGCAGTAGAGAAGTTTTTACATGCCAAGTAAGTTTTTGGTCAGTAACTTTGAGCAGTTACTGAGGTCAAACGGTTGGGAGTTGGAGGCTGTGCTTTGGAGGTTAGCCATGATCTACTAAGGTGAATATGCACAAGAAAACCCAGGCACAATGGAGCAAGTAAAATGGTAGTTGCTGTAGAAACCACCATTTCTATCCAGAACAGAAAATATTTTCTGTAGAAAAAATATTCCAAAAAGTGATGAAATATTTTTGCTCAGGAAGGTGCCCTAGGTTTCAAAGAATATTTTTGAATTTTCTCAGATTTTTCTGGGCCATAAAAATTGGGGTTGCTTTGGAGCATAGTGATCTGGCTAGGGTTTTTGGGAGAAAAATGAATATTTTTCATTTAAGAAAATATTGCAAAGATTATTTTGGGGTGGATCAGAAGGGGAATGATGTTTAGGGAGGGAAATGAAGCACTTGGGTGAAAGCCAAGGGTACCCAAGTGTTTCAGTCCATATGAAAATATTCAAAAACTCCAAATTTCAAAATGACTCCAAATGAAAATCAAGCAAATGAGAGAGGGCAAAAACCAGGCTGTCACAGATACGCCTAGTTGATGTGAGACTATCTTCTCCTTTTTGTCTTCTCCACAACCACCATTCTATTCCACATATAGTGCTATGTCCATGGATCACACTCATGTATTGCATGAAGATTGAAAAGGTTTGAGAACACCAAAAGTATGAAACAATTGCTTGGCTTGTTATCGGGGTTGTGCATGATTTAAATATTTTGTGTGGTGAAGATAGAGCATAGCCAGACTATATGATTTTGTAGGGATGACTTTCTTTGGCCATGTTATTTTGAGAAGACATAATTGCTTAGTTAGTATGCTTGAAGTATTATTATTTTTATGTCAATATTAAACTTTTGTCTTGAATCTTTCGGATCTGAATATTCATACCACAATTAAGAGAATTACATTGAAATTATGCCAAGTAGCGTTCCACAACAAAAATTCTGTTTTTATCATTTACCTACTCGAGGACGAGCAGGAATTAAGCTTGGGGATGCTTGATACGTCTCCAATGTATCTATAATTTTTGATTGCTTCATGCTATATTATATTATGTTTTGGACATTAATGGGCTTTATTATACACTTTTATATTATTTTTGGGACTAACCTATTAACCGGAGGCCCAGCCCAGAATTGTTGTTTTTGCCTATTTCAGAGTTTCACAGAAAAAGAATATCAAACGGAGTCCAAACGGAATGAAACCTTCGGGAACGCGATTTTCGGAACGAACGAGATCCAGAGGACTTGGACCCTACGTCAAGACATCAACCAGGAGGGCACGAGGTAGGGGGGCGCACCCTCCACCCTCGTGGGCCCCATGTTGCTCCACCGACGTACTTCTTCCTCCTATATATACCTACGTACCCCCAAACTACCAGATACGGAGCCAAAAACCTAATTCCACCGCCGCAACCTTCTGTACCCGTGAGATCCCATCTTGGGGCCTTTTCTGGAGCTCCGCCCGGGGGGGGGGCATCGATCATGGAGGGCTTCTACATCAACACCATAGCCTCTCCGTTGATGTGTGAGTAGTTTACCTCAGACCTTCGGGTCCATAGTTATTAGCTAGATGGCTTCTTCTCTCTTTTTGGATCTCAATACAATGTTCTCCCCCTCTCTTGTGGAGATCTATTTGATGTAATCTTCTTTTGCGGTGTGTTTGTTGAGACCGATGAATTGTGGGTTTATTATCAAGTTTATCTAAGAACAATATTTGAATCTCCTCTGAATTCTTTTATGTATGATTGGTTATCTTTGTAACTCTCTTCGAATTATCAGTTTGGTTTGGCCTACTAGATTGATCTTCTTGCAATGGGAGAAGTGCTTATCTTTGGGTTCAATCTTGCGGTGTCCTTTCCCAGTGACAGTAGGGGAAGCATGGCACGTATTGTATTGTTGCCATCGAGGATAACAAGATGGGGTTTATATCATATTGCATGAGTTTATCCCTCTACATCATGTCATCTTGCTTAAAGCGTTACTCTATTCTTATGAACTTAATACTCTAGATGCATGCTAGATAGCGTTCGATGTGTGGAGTAATAGTAGTAGATGCAGGCAGGAGTCGGTCTACTTGTCTCGGACGTGATGCCTATATACATGATCATACCTAGATATTCTCATAACTATGCTCAATTTCACAATTGCTCAACAAAGAATTTGTTCACCCACCATAATACTTATGCTCTCGAGAGAAGCCTCTAGTGAAACCTATGGCCCCCGGGTCTATTTTTCATCATATTAATCTTCCAACACTTAGCTATTACCTTTTATTTTACTTTGCATCTTTATCATAAAAATACCAAAAATATTATCTATCAGATTTCACTCTCGTAAGTGACCATGAAGGGATTGACAACCCCTTTATTGCGTTGGTTGCGAGGATTTATTTGTTTGTATAGGTGCGAGGGACTTGTGTGTGTGGCCTCCTACTGGATTGATACCTTGGTTCTAAAAAACTGAGGGAAATACTTACGCTACTTTGCTGCATCACCCTTTCTTCTTCAAGGGAAAACCAACGCAGTGCTCAAGAGGTAGCAATTCCCAAGCTCTTCGTGATGCTGAAATTGACGAAGGTAGAAATCAAGAAAAGCATCAAGTGTTGATGGTTGACAAGACCACTAGTTTCAAGAAAAGGGCAAAGGGAAGAAGGGGAACTTCAAGAAGAACGTCAAGCAAGTTGCTGCTCAAGTGAAGAATCCCAAGTCTGGACCTAAGACTGAGACTAAGTGCTTCTACTGCAAAGGGACTGGTCACTGGAAGCAGAACTACCCCAAGTATTTGGCGGATAAGAAGGATGGCAAAGTAAACAAAGGTATATTTGATATACATGTTATTGATGTGTACTAGTGTTTGTAGAAACCCCACAGTATTTGATACTAGTTCAGTTGCTAAGATTAGTAACTCGAAACAGGAGTTGCAGAATGAACAGAGACTAGTTAAGGGTGAAGTGACGATGTGTGTTGGAAGTGGTTCCAAGATTGATATGATCATCATCACACACTCCCTATACTTTTGGGATTAGTGTTAAACCTAAATAAATGTTATTTGGTGTTTGCGTTAAGCATGAATATGATTTGATCATGTTTATTGCAATACGGTTATTCATTTAAAGTCAGAGAATAATTGTTGTTCTGGTTACATGAATAAAACCTTCAATGGTCATACACCCAAGGTGAATGGTTTATTGAATCTCGATCGTAGTGATACACATATTCATAACATTGAAGCCAAAAGATGCAAAGTTAATAATGATAGTGCAACTTATTTGT
This sequence comes from Aegilops bicornis, assembly GCA_021605145.1. Lineage (NCBI taxonomy): Eukaryota > Viridiplantae > Streptophyta > Magnoliopsida > Poales > Poaceae > Aegilops > Aegilops bicornis. The sequence continues at coordinate 216,485,618 of CM038675.1, forward strand.
GGCACTGCTGTTTAGGTCATATTGGTGTAAAGCGCATGAAGAAAATCCATGCTGATGGGCTTTTGGAATCACTTGATTATGAATCAGTTGATGCTTGCGAACCATGCCTCATGCGTAAGACGACTAAGACTCCGTTCTCCGGAACAATGGACCGAGCAACAGACTTGTTGGAAATAATACATACTGATGTATGCAGTCCGATGAGTGTTGAGGCTCGTGGTAGGTATCGTTATTTTCTGACCTTCACAGATGATTTGAGCAGATATGGGTATATCTACTTGATGAAACATAAATATGAAACATTTGAAAAGTTCAAATAATTTCAGAGTGAAGTGGAAAATCATCGTAACAAGAAAATAAAGTTTCTACGATCTGATAGTGGAGGAGAATATTTGAGTTACGAGTTTGGTCTTCATTTGAAACAATGCGGAATAGTTTCGCAACTCACGCCACCTGGAACACCACAGCGTAATGGTGCGCCCGAACATCGTAATCGTACTTTATTAGATATGGTGCAATCTATGATGTCTCTTACCGATTTACTGCTATCGTTTTGGGGTTATGCATTAGAGACAGTTGCATTCACGTTAAATAGGGCATCATCTAAATCCGTTGAGATGACACCATATGAACTGTGGTTTGGCAAGAAACCAAAGTTGTCGTTTCTTAAAGTTTGGGGTTGCCATGCTTATGTGAAAAAGTTTCGTCCTGATAAGCTCAAACCCAAATCGGAGAAATGTGTCTTCATAGGATACCCAAAGGAGACAGTTGGGTACACCTTCTATCACAGATCCGAAGGCAAGACATTTGTTGCTAAGAATGGATCCTTTCTAGAGAAGGAGTTTCTCTCGAAATAAGTGAGTGGGAGGAAAGTAGAACTTGATGAGGTAACTGTACCTGCTCCCTTATTGGAAAGTAATTCATCATAGAAATCTGTTCCTGTGACTCCTACACCAGTTAGTGAGGAAGCTAATGATGATGATCATGTAACTTTAGATCAAGTTACTACCGAACCTCGTAGGTCAACCAGAGTGAGATCTGCACCAGAGTGGTACGGTAATCCTGTTCTGGAGGTCATGTTACTTGACCATGACGAACCTATGAACTATGAGGAAGCGATGATGAGCCCAGATTCCGCAATATGGCTTGAGGCCATGAAATCTGAGATGGGATCCATGTATGAGAACAAAGTGTTGACTTTGGTTGAATTGCCCAATGATCGGCAAGCCATATAAAATAAATGTATCTTCAAGAGGAAGACGGACACTGATAGTAGTGTTACTATCTACAAAGCTAGACTTGTCGAAAAAAGTTTTTGACAAAGTTCAAGGTGTTGACTACGATGAGATTTTCTCACTCGTAGCGATGCTTAAGTCTGTCCGAATCATGTTAGCAATTGCCACATTTTATGAAATCTGGCAAATGGATGTAAAAACTACATTCCTTAATGGATTTCTTAAAGAAGAGTTATATATGATGCAACCAGAAGGTTTTGTCGATCCTAAAGGTGCTAAAAATGTGCAAGCTCCAAATGATCCATTTATGGACGTGCAAGCATCTCGGAGTTGGAATATACGCTTTAATGAGTTGATCAAAGCATATAGTTTTATACAGACTTGCGGTGAAGCCTGTATTTACAAGAAAGTGAGTGGGAGCACTACACCATTTCTGATAAGTATATGTAAATGACATATTGTTGCTCGGAAATAATGTAGAATTTTCTGGAAAGCATAAAGGAGTATTTGAAAGGAGTTTTTCAAAGAAAGACCTCGGTGAAGCTGCTTACATATTGAGCATCAAGATCTATAGATATAGACGCTTGATAAGTTTTTTCAATGAGTACATACCTTGACAAGATTTTGAAGTAGTTCAAAATGGAACAGTTAAAGAAAGAGTTCTTGCCTGTGTTGCAAGGTGTGAAATTGAGTAAATACTCAAAGCCCGACTAGGCAGAAGATAGAAAGAGAATGAAAGTCATTTCCTATGCCTTAGTAAAAGGTTCTATAAAGTATGTCATGTTGTGTACCAGATCTATTGTATACCCTACACTGAGATTGGCAAGGGAGTACAATAGTGATCTAGGAGTAGATCACTGGACAGCGGTCAAAATTATCCTTAGTGGAATAAGGATATGTTTCTCGATTATGGAGGTGACAAAAGGTTTGTTGTAAAGGGTTACGTCGATGCAAGTTTTGACACTGATCTAGATGACTCTAAGTCTCAATCTGGATACATATTGAAAGTGGGAGCAATTAGCTAGAGTAGCTCCGTGTCGAGCATTGTTGACATAGAAATTTGCAAAATACATACGGATCTGAATATGGCAGACCCGTTGACTAAACTTCTCTCACAAGCAAATCATGATCACACCTTAGTACTCTTTGGATGATAATCACATGGCGATGTGAACTAAGATTACTGACTCTAGTAAACCCTTTGAGTGTTGGTCACATGGCGATGTGAACTATGGGTGTTAATCACATGGTGATGTGAACTATTGGTGTTAAATCACATGGCGATGTGAACTAGATTATTGACTCTAGTGCAAGTGGGAAACTGAAGGAAATATGCCCTAGAGGCAATAATAAAGTTATTATTTATTTCCTTATTTCATGATAAATGTTTATTATTCATGCTAGATTTGTATTAACCGGAAACTTAGTACATGTGTGAATACATAGACAAATAGAGTGTCACTAGTATGCCTCTACTTGACTAGCACGTTGAATCAAAGATGGTTAAGTTTCCTAGCCATAACATGAGTTGTCATTTGATTAACGGGATCACATCATTAGAGAATGATGTGATTGACTTGACCCATTCCGTTAGCTTAGCACTTGATCGTTTAGTATGTTGCTATTGCTTTCTTCATGACTTATACATGTTCCTATGACTATGAGATTATGCAACTCCCGAATACCGAGGAACACTTTGTGTGCTACCAAACGTCACAATGTAACTAGGTGATTATAAAGGTGCTCTCTGGTGTGTCTCCGATGGTACTTGTTGAGTTGGCATAGATCGAGATTAGGATTTGTCACTCCGATTGTCGGAGAGGTATCTCTAGGCCCTCTCGGTAATGCACATCACTATAAGCCTTTAAAGCAATGTGAATAATGAGTTAGTTGCAGGATGATGCATTACGGAACGAGTAAAGAGACTTGCCGGTAACGAGATTGAACTAGGTATTGAGATACCGACGATCGAATCTCGGGCAAGTAACATACCGATAACAAAGGGAACAACGTATGTTGTTATGCAGTTTGACCGATAAAGATCTTCGTAGAATATGTAGGAGCCTATATGAGCATCCAGGTTCCGCTATTGGTTATTGACCGGAGACGTGTCTCGGTCATGTCTACATAGTTCTCGAACCCGTAGGGTCCGCACGCTTAACGTTTGGTGATGATCGGTATTATGAGTTTATGTGATTTGATGTACCGAAGGTTGTTCGGAGTCCCGGATGAGATCACGGACATGATGAGGAGTCTCGAAATGGTTGAGACATAAAGATCGATATACTTGAAGGCTATATTCGGACATCGGAAAGGTTCCGAGTGGTTCGCGCATTTTTCCGGAGTACCGGGAGGTTACCGGAACCCCCCGGGAGAAGTTATGGGCCTTATGGGCCATAAGAAGGAAGCACACCAGCCCACAAGGGGCTGGTGCGCCCCCTTGGGCCGTAGGCCGACTTGGAATAGGTTTGGGGGGGCGGCGGCCCCCCTTTCCTTCTCTCCTACTCCTCCTTCCCTTCCTCTCCTACTCCAACTAGGGAAGGAGGGAATCCTAATCCCGGTGGGAGTAGGACTCTCCTAGGGCGCGCCATAGAGAGGGCCGGCCCCTCCCGTCCTCCACTCCTTTATATACGGGGGAGGGGGCACCCCATAGACACAAGTTGATCATTGATCTCTTAGCCGCGTGCGGTGCCCCCCTCCACCATAATCCACCTCGGTCATATCGTTGCAGTGCTTAGGCGAAGCCCTACGCCAGTAGCTTAATAATCACCGTCATCACGCCGTCATGCTGATGAAGCTCTCCCTCGACACTCTGCTGGATCGTGAGTTCGTGGGACCTCACCGAGCCGAACGTGTGCAGATCGCGGAGGTGCCGTACTTTCGGTACTAGGATCGGTCGATCGTGAAGACGTACGGCTACATCGACCGCGTTGTCATAACACTTCCGCTTTCGGTCTACGAGGGTACATGGCCAACACTCTCCCCTCTCGTTGCTATGCATCACCATGATTTTGCGTGTGCGTAGGATTTTTTTTGAAATTACTACGTTCCCCAACAGATTTGGCACAAACTCGGCGAAACTTCATTGAAATTTGTACAAAAAACATGAAAACATGCAAACTACGCCTAGCTGCCACCGCCACCGCCGTCTGTCGTCTACATGCCGAGAAGCCTGTAGAAGCGGGTGTAGACGCCACCGTCGCCATCGTCGTCGCGTGCCTCGCCTGTGCCACCGCCGTCCCTGCTGCAGCCCTGGCCAGGATCGTCGACATGCGGCGGGGCGCTGGACGGCCCATCCTCATCCTCCTCATCATTGTCGAGGATGATGATGCCGCCCTCCTCGCGCCCGCGGCGCCGGGCCTGGAGCTCCCCGTACGCTCGGCGCTGGCGGCGTACCTACTCCCGGACGTAGTCCTCCTTCGCCCACTTGAGGGCGGACTCGTCGTCTGGGGCCGCCATCTCGACGTGCTCCGGCTTCACCGGGAGCAGCCCCGGCTCGGGCTTCGGCCGGACCAGGCGAAGGGAGCAACGCGGGGAGTGCCGGGCACCCTCGTTGATGACGAGGGCGCCGCTGCGGGTGCGGCGCCCGAGCGGCGTCTCCTCCGGCTCGGGCTTGACGGGGCGGAGCGCCGGCGAGCCATATCCTGATGACGACGACGACCCCGGCTCCATCCGCCGCGGCGTCCAAGAGCTACCACGGCGACGAGAGAAGGATGGTCGCTGCGGGTACTCGAGGCGCGGCACGTTGCCGGTCTCGATGTGGTCGAGGACGGCCTCGAGTGTGCGGCCTGGCACGCCCCACCACTCGCGCCGCTCGTCGGTGTTGAAGCGGCCGCGGGGGATGACGCTGTTGGTGTTTGCTCCTCGCGGCGGTGTTGGAAGTACATGGTCCAGAGGGTGTGGCAGTCGGTGGCGTAGTGCGGCTTGTTCCGCTACTCCTCCATCAGGGACGAGCGGATGCGGGCGATATCGTCCCGCCGCGCCGCCCCTTCGGGCAACGGTGGCACCGGGATGCCGTCGGCGCTCAGCCTCCACGTCCACATCACTTGCATGTCCGGGGACGCCGGGTACTCGGCCTCGTAGAGCAGGCGCGCCTCCGGCTCTTGGAGGTGGCGGCGGCTGAAGCCATTCACTGCCGCACCGTCACCTGGGAACCTCTCGACCACCTTTTCGTCAGCGGCGAGAGGGGGGAGTGTGTTGCTTTCTACGCCGGAGAGGGGGGAAATGATAGCTATGGCGTCCACTAACGGGGATGTCGCCTTTTATAGCCGCAGCTGGGGTGGCGACGGGCTGCATGCCAGGCGACACGTGGCGGGAGAGGGCGGGACGCGCGTCGCGGCGCCTTCACTGCGCTGCCCGTGAGGCATCAATGGAGGACGACCGGCGTGGCAGCGCGGCAGCCTTCGCAGTGATTCCCACGAGAACCGAGGCGATGAGAGCGACGAAGCGGCGTGTCGCTGACTCGGCGGGCCCATCGTCTTTCGCTCCAAAATCGCTCGCCCCGGTGCCCCCGGGCGCCCCCTAGCACACCTGGTTCGGCCTGGGTCCGCCGGCGCCAGTTTCGTCCCAAACCGGCGAAAATCGGGATCCTGGGGGCGCGGCTGGGCCGATTTTTGGGCGCCGGCGCGTAAAAAATGCCTGGGGAGGGCCTGTTGGGGGCGCGGCTGGAGATGCTCAAAGTCTTTGTAGAGATTTCATATGGACTACATACGGAGCAAAATGAGTGAATATACACTCTAAAATGCATCTATATACATCTGTATGTGGTCCATAGTGCAATCTCTACAAAGACTTATACTCCCTCCGTTCCTAAATGTAAGTCTTTTTAGAGATTCCACTACAAACTACATATGGATGTATATAGACATATTTTAGTGTGTAGATTCTCTCATTTTGCTCCATATGTAGTCCATAGTAGAATCTCTAAAAAGACTTATATTTAGGAACAGATGGAGTATTTAGGAACGGAGGGAGTACATGAGGTGTCCACCTTTTATAACAAATAATATAATACAATCAAACCAAATGTCTGTCATACAGTCTCGCTTTGAATTGATAGAAATTCTAGATGTCCACCCTTTTATAAAAAATAATATAATACAATCAAACCAAATGTCCGTCATGCAGCCTCACTTTGAATTGATAGCAATTCAAGCATACATTTAAATTCTAAACAAAAGCATTGGATGTTCAATAAGTTTTTCAAATTCAACCATACTTCTCAAAAGTGGCCTTCATCGAGCTTGACCTTCTTCATCGCCACATGTTCATCCAGATGGGCTGCCCCTTAAGCTTCATCCAACAATGTATAAATGTGAAGAGGTTTGCCCTCTGCCGGAGACAATTCTGGCATATCCCTCACTAGGGTATCACGAAGAGGTGAGTAGGCCGGATGGTAACAAGGAGATGAGTATTTATACATGTTTGGGCCCTCTAGACGGAGGTAAAACCCTACTCATGATCTGTGTTTTAGGGATGTACAAAGCACAAGGTATGGAACTGATAGATTTTTTGTTGAATAGCCCGGACCCCGACTTATATAGCATACCGGGACCCTGGGACTACAAATCCTAGTTGGCTATGTCGGTGGAGGTAAATTCCTCCATGAATCTGGTATCTTCGTCTTGTATAGCAAGTCTTTCATAGTCTTTCCTACAACGCGTCATGGGCCGCTCAATATGACCCAGGACAGAACCGACCTAAGGGGTCCTCAGCCCGACCCACCAAACCGGGAACCAACATGGTGAGGGACCCCTGAAGGAAATATGCCTTAGAGGTAATAATAAAGTTGTTATTTATATTTCCTTATATCATGATAAATGTTTACTATTCATGCTAGAATTTTATTAACCGGAAACTTAGTATATGTGTGAATACATAGACAAACAGAGTGTCACTAGTATGCCTCTACTTGACTAGCTCGTTAATCAAAGATGGTTAAGTTTCCTAGCCATAGACATGAGTTGTCATTTGATGAATGGGATCACATCATTAGAGATTGATGTGATTGACAAGACCCATCCGTTAGCTTAGCACGATGGTCATTTAAGTTTGTTGCTATTGCTTTCTTCATGACTTATACATGTTCCTATGACTATGAGATTATGCAACTCCCGAATACCGAAGGAACACTTAGTGTGCTATCAAACATCACAACGTAACTGGGTGATTACAAAGATGCTCTACAGGTGTCTCTGATGGTGTTTATTGAGTTGGCATAGATCGAGATTAGGATTTGTCACTCCGATTGTCGGAGAGGTATCTTTGGGCCCTCTCGGTAATGCATATCACTGTAAGACTTGCAAGCAATGTGACTAATGAGTTAGTTACGAGATGATGCATTACAGAACGAGTAAAGAGACTTGCCAGTAATGAGATTGAACTAGGTATTGAGATACCAACGATCAAACCTCGGGCAAGTAACATACCGATGACAAAGGGAACAATGTATGTTGTTATGCAGTTTGACCGATAAAGATCTTCGTAGAATATGTGGGAGCCAATATGAGCATCCAGGTTCCGCTATTGGTTATTGACCGAAGATAAGTCTCGGTCATGTCTACATAGTTCTCGAACCCGTAGGGTCCGCACGCTTAATGTTTGATGACGACTGGTATTATGAGTTTATGTGTTTTGATGTACCGAAGGTTGTTCGGAGTCCCGGATGTGATCACGGACATGACGAGGAGTCTCAAAATGGTCGAGAAATAAAGATCGATATATTGGAAGGCTATGTTTGGACACCGGAAAGGTTTCAGATGAGTTCGGGCATTTTTCGGAGTACCGGGGGGTTACCGGAACCCCCCTGGGTGTTAATGGGCCTTAATGGCCATGGTGGAAGAGAGGAGGAGGCGGCCAAGTGGGAGGCGCGCGCCCCCCAAGCCCAATCAAAATTGGGGGGGGGGGGGGCGCTTTCCTTCTCTCCCTCTCCCTCTTCCTTCTTCTCCTACTCCAACTAGGGGAGGGGGGAACCTACTCCTACTAGTAGAATGCCCGTGCGTTACTACGGGCAAAAACCGAATACCTATATTTTGCCATGGAATATAAAAATATGGACACATAGATCAAATTATTATTTTAATTTAGATATACACGTTAAGCATTGTGTCATCCTATTTTCATCATACTCTTTCACATTTTTCCTTCTCGGCAATCTCCCTATCTTCTTAACATGCCAAATCTCTCACCATCCAAGAACTTATAACTTGATATATACCACCCATGATTAAATAGCATAGTAGAATGTCCCTAGCATGAGCTACAATACATATAAATTACTTAAACAAATGATTAAGGTCGTCTTCATGGTCGAAACTCATTTCTCCTTCGAATGTTTGGGCAGGTTCAAACATCAAATGGGCGCCCAGTGGGCTCCCCAAAATTCAACCGTCTAGATAGTCAAGGCTCTCTCAAATCTAGCTCATGTGGAGGTGAAATGTGGCTTCCCGGTATATCTCAACATACACAAAAAAACCACCCCGCAACGCACCCTTCCCTTTCCCTGCTGAACCCTCTCCTTTCTACTTGGTTTTTCGCCATAGCAGGACATTTCTCGCTGAAGCCCTCTCCTTTATAATCAGATGACGCCCATCTTCGTCATGACACCCTCTCTCCATCACACCGTAACTAAACAAACAAACTTCAACCCTTATTCCGGTCATTCTCAACCCTCACTCTTATCACAAATCCACTAATTTGTGGTCTAACTGAGCCAGCGATCGACGTCGTCATGGCAGGCCAACAACAAGGGACAAGGGCGGCAACCGCCTCCCCATCTTAGTGCTAGTATCTCCTCGTTATATATTGGACCAACCCTTCATTCCAAGCTCTAGCATGACGGCTCCACGCTCATGTGTTGCCACGGAAAAAGAAATATATGAATAGAATTTTTCATCCCAAAGGCAACTTGCACCTTGCTCCCACCTCCCATACGATGTATATTTTTCACCCTCACCTCTCTAGGATATATAGGTATTTGTTATCTTTTTATCCCTCCTATATCCTATCCGATCAACCTCCAACTCTATTGTGGTCTTCAATATAGGTCGGCTGTTAATATTCATGGTACTAAATTCCAAGTTGGAAATAAAACTGACCTCACATCAATCAAACCAACCATGCTTATCTTAATATGCATGATACCAAATTCAAAATTGGAAGTAAAACTAACTTTAAAAGTAGAGATAAGTGTACAATAAACTGTATGTTTGCTAATGACATTTCTCATGGATGGAAATGGATAAAGTAGTAGTTTTTTCCATGGAAGTACTTAGCTCACTTTCTGTTCTTTACCAACATGCCATCGTCAGATAAAGGCAATAAAGGTGGCAATTTAAAGATGATATGTACAACAATGACTACGAGATATAAATAAATATGGATATGTTTTACACTTATACATACACGCTGTTATAATACAAATCAAGGCCATGACATAGTCTACTTGTTTCAAGCTATCAAGATCATACTTTGGTTGTCAACGGTAATTTGTCTTGCACAAAAACTATTGTGTAAGAGATCTTCGGTTCTATCACTGGAATTAAATGTGATCCTCCTCCGTCCACAAATCTTTGGTTTCTTGCTCTTGATGTCTTGTACGCCACCACCTTCTTGCCTTCTTTCCTAGATGGGTTGTAGTCTAAATAGGAACACGGGCTAAAGCCGACACCTCTTTGTCACTCCTCATTCAGCACTCTCCAAGACATCCTTTCTAAGCATGGTGTATACAACCATGTGATCATCATTAGTCCACTACCATTTTAGAAGCCTACCCACTTGATCTGCAAGGTAATAAATCCGGAATTAGTACTGTTCTGAAAAATGCTATGATTCTTATTATGAAAAATATGTTTGCATGCTACTATTGCAAAATCTAACCTTCTTTTTTTCTAAATAAAGTTAGTTCCTACTCCTTCCTAGCCTTTTCATGATTGTTCCAACGGTAGCCTGCAATTGCATGTTACTGTTGCAACTTCGCAAAAGGAAGAATAAGTCTAGAACAGAAGATCTATTACTTCTCCAATTCAAGATTTTTTTGCCGGTTTCTGTAAATCAAATTTGCTCGTGCTCTTTCCTATTCATTCCATGTTACTGCTACAATAGTGAAACTTTTAAAATAGATCTAGGGTGGAAACATCTAATCATTTCTTTTCTATTATTTTCAAGGTTTTTCAGAAATAAAAATAAAATAAGCACTACATATTGTTAACATGATTTTTGAGATGATCATATCCCGATTGTGCAACCAGATTTTCTTAGTATTTGACATAATTATCTCAATTGCACAAACATATTTTCTCTTAGTTTTCTTAACATTGTTGTAGCTATTTTCTTATTGCAAGAAACTGTTGCTAATAAAAATACTCCTGTGGAACACGATTATGTATGCTTGTTTGACAAGAAGATTTTTTGCTTACAGTTTAGGCCCTTTACGCGGCTGTTTCCAATGCTACCCCGGATATCCTGGCTATGCTGCATATCAATGTTGCCTTGGGAATACTTGTTGCACTCCATGGCGCCATCACCCTTCTCGACATGTCCTCATCCCGCCACTCGAAGACTGTCAGCGAACCCTTTCCCAACATTGGCAAAACCGGTCATTACTTGAACAAGTTATTAAAAGAACAGAAAATGTATACGGTTTACTAAAAGGTCTGCACATCTGGTGTATCATTTGCACATAGCAGTTACGTACATGCTAAAATCCTTAATTAACAAAGTTGTAGGGTGATGGTAAATAAGTCTGTAGGTTTGTTTGCTCAAGTCAACTCCCTGAAAAATATGAACTCACAAACACAGGACACCATGAACTATAGAAAGACACCATCTAATGAATGTGACCACCAGCCTAGGTACTATCCCAAGTGTCCTCTGGATCGCAAACATCATCAAGGTAGGGAAAAAATAAAATTACCAAACGTGCAACGCTTTGATCCGGCAATGAGGATGTTTAAGCGATAACCCATTAATGGTATCCTAGAGCGGTTGCAATGTAGACGCTGACGAAAACTGTGCAATATTGGCAGCAGCGTGGTACCCGGCCCTCAAACCTAAGGTATCAAATGGGCGGAATCTCTATCAGGATAACAGCTGTACCTCTTATAAAGAAAATTATGCACAATACTAACTCTTAACATCGATTACCAATTTGTATCGCTCCATCAACAACCTGACATTACCAAGTTCACCGTGATGGTACGGTGCACCATCATGCACTTGTCCTTGCTGTCCTAGCAGGTCTGGGAGATCCGAAAGGAGTTACCACAACAGATCACTTCAGCGTTAGTCACACAAGCTCAGAGTTCAGAAACCGCTTTCATAAATAAGTTCAGACTGGCCGTTGAACTTGGCATGAATAAACTACAAAAAGAAGACAATGTAAATTAATTAGCTCACCTTTGGAGGAGTGATTCTGCTTCATGGTGAACAACGCATTTACCTCCTTCACTTTGAGTTGAAGAGCAGAGAACTCGTCTGTCATCTTGTTTATGTTAGTGCATACATGTCCTCCTGGATGAGGCTCAAGCGGGTCTCGGCGATGGCCACCTTCCCGTTGATCTCTGTGTACCGGCACTGCAGCTCCAGCAGTAGTGATAGCCAGACAGACCCACATTCGGCGACACTCTCCACAACGTCCTCCACCAGCCTTTCAGAGTTCAATTTCAGTATGAATGAGTACATGCCTGAATTCCAAACACCAATACACACGACGTGACTAAACCGGACAATATATTTCTTACTCTCGGGGACTACGCATACACAATGCTAAGATGTAGACTACATAGATAGAAATCTAAAGCATCAAAATTCCGTACCTCGACAGCTTGAGGGCCATGGAAATCACCCTGCGAAGGAAACCCCAAATGAGAAAAGCTACTTAGTGCATGTAGTTAGTCAGGCAGAGCACATGTGCAAGAAGTAGAGGAGAATTCTGCAGAAGGAGAAGCTGTATACAGATGTACCCGATGACACGGCGGCTGCCATGGAGCACCTTCAACTGCTGCACGTGCTCGTCTGCGCACATCTTCACCAACGCCTCACGCCCGGCATTGTTGCTGTAGAACATGCGCTGTAGCGGGTCCAGGAACCTGAACTTCAGTAGAAAATTGTGATTTTCCTGTGCAACTTGATTCAATCACAAAACTTCTTAGATGGTAGACGATATCAATTGTTGTCCAGATGTTAGTTTCTGGATCAAAATTGAGAAGAATACAGAAGAACTCATTGAAGAAAAGAACAAAACTAAAAGTAAGTGTTTAGTGCTAATCTATAAAAACTACATAAGTGAAATTTGTAATACCAAAAGAGTAGTTGAAAAATACAAATAAAAATAAAAATTTAACAGCCACAACTTCAGCCGAAATATCCCACCAATGGAAAATTTACCATATGCATCATCCTAATTAACAAAGATGAATTTAGCAGCACACATGCAACATAAGTTGGTAATAGCTTGTTTGAAAAATAACACAAATAACTCAACGACAGTGAAACTGAAGCAAATGTTAACCAACATGGAGGAGTATAGGAACCTTCTTTAGGTGTTCTGAAAGCACAAGTGCTCCCTAGGTGGTTTTGGTAATTAATGTCAACATATCTCTTGTTGGACTAACACTTTTATCTAGTATGTTTCAGATAAGTTCAACAATGGAGTGGTATGGACTAAAGGATGTGGGAACTCCTTCAAGATGCTAAGGACAAAGGATTGGCTCAAGCTTTAAGCTCAAGACTCTTCATTTTACATTTTAGTGATCCAAGATCACATTGAGTCTGTAGGAAAAGCCAATACTATCAAGGAGGGATGAGGTGTTGCTTAATGAGCCTCTTGCTTCATGTGCTTAGTGATATGCTCCAAAACCCTCAACTACTTTCCCACTTCCACACATATGACCTAAACCTAAAGTCAAACTCGGCCCTACCGATTCTTTCTATCCGCGCCACCGAGTTCAGATGTCATAGCCACTGCCACAAACCCTAGGCAAATCGGTTTCACCGATAGGGATCTCGGTCTCACCGAGATGGGATTGTAATCTCTCTGTGTATGTCCATTACCAAAATCGGTCTTATCAAGTTTGTGCAATCGGTACTACCGATATTACAATGCAAACTCTCTGGTTAACTTATTACCAAAATCGGTCCCACCGAGTTTGAGTAATCGGTCCCACCGAGTTTGCCTGACCAACTCTCTGGTTAGCTAATTACCAAAATCGGTCTCACGGAGTTTGTGTAATCGGTCTCACCGAGATTACGTTATGCCCTAACCCTAACCATATAGGTCCTACCGAGTTGCATATCTGTCCCAATCAAAACCCTAACGGTCACTAGGTTTACTAAATCGGTCCACCGAGTTTGTTGATTCGGTCCCACCGAGTTTGGTAAATTGTGTGTAACGGTTAGATTTTGTGTGTAGGCTATATATACCCTCCACCTCCTCTTCATTCAGAGAGAGAGCCATCGAACAAGCCTACACTTCCAAAGATCCTATTTACGAGAGAGAACTACCTACTCATGTGTTGAGGCCAAGATATTTCATTCCAACCACAAGAATTTTGATCTCTAGCCTTCCCCAAGTTTCTTTCCACTCAAATCTTCTTTCCACCAAATCCAAATCCTGTGAGAGAGAGTTGAGTGTTGGGGAGACTATCATTTGAAGCACACGAGCAAGGAGTTCATCATCGACACACCATTTGTTACTTCTTGGAGTGGTGTCTCCTAGATTGGCTAGGTGTCGCTTGGAAGCCTCCGACAAGATTGTGGAGTTGAACCAAGGAGTTTGTAAGGGCAAGGAGATCGCTTACTTCGTGAAGATCTACCGCTAGTGAGGCAAGTCCTTCGTGGGAGACGACCATGGTGGGATAGACAAGGTTGCTTCTTCGTGGACCCTTCATGGGTGGAGCCTCCGTGGACTCGTGCAAACTGCTACCCTTCATGGGTTGAAGTCTCCATCAACGTGGATGTACGATAGCACCACCTATCGGAACCACGACAAAAACATCTGTGTCTCCAATTGCGTTTGAATTCTCCAAACCCTTCCTCTACATTCTTGCAAGTTGCATGGTTTACTTTCCACGCTCACATACTCTTTGCATGCTTGCTTGTTATGTATTGAGAATGTTAAACTTGTGCCTAAACTCCACTTAAACCTAAAGAAGTTAAAATCGCAACTTTGGTACTTAGTCTCTAATCACCCCCCTCTAGACACCTCTTCTCAAGATCCTACAAGTGGTATCGAGCATTGGTCTCCATTGCCTTGGTTTAATCACCTTTGGAGGAAGATGGATGAGTCTACTTTAGGGAGTCTTAGACATAGAGTGCCTATTCTTGATGGAGAGTATTTTCATGAGTGGAAAAATGAGATGCTTGTAATTTTCAATCAATATCATTTGAACAAGTACATTGCTAGCCCTTGTGCACCTCATGTTGATCTTATGCATCCTACCCTTGATGAATCCATTGACATGACTAGAAATCTTAGAACTGTTAATCTTATCACTAGAGGCTTGCCTAGAAACTTAATTAGAATCTTGCCTACTCTTGAGTGTGCCTGCACTATATGGAAATTTCTTGAGGAACGCTTTCCAAATTATTCCTTGAAAAATCTAGATGAAATTCTCTATAAGTCTATTGCCTTGAGTAAGATGAATACTAGTGATCCTATGTTTGGTGATTGTCTATTTGAACTTACCGACCTTATGCGTGCCAAAGAAGATGTTGGAATTATTGGTGATATTATTTCCGAAGCTATAAGAATTCATAAGCAAGATCATTGTCAAACTCACTCTAACGAATTACCCTCTCTAGGACTTGATCCACCACATGACGATGTTGAACATGGATACTATGATGAGGATGATGATAGTGACTTCGATCTTGATGATGCAATGAGACATTTTGGTCTTATGGCAAATCTTGAGGATATGTGTCGAGGAAAGGAATGGGTTCTTGACAGTGGATGTACCGATCACATAACCGGAGATAAAGACATGTTTCGTGAGCTTGCTAAAAATGATAGTCCTCGAAAGTATGTCACTTTCGGTGACAACTCAAAGGGTAAGGTGGTTGGCCTTGGTAAGGTGGCCATCTCACATGATAGCTCCACTCAGAATGTCATGCTCGTTGAATCTCTTGGCTACAACCTACTTTCGATTATCTAGACTTGGTCGATTTCGGTTTCAATGTCCTATTTATCAAGTAGATTGCCAAGTGTTTCGTCGAGACAATCATAAAATGGTCTTTACCGGTATCGTAAAGGTGATCTTTACATTGTTGATTTCTCTAAAATGCACAACCTAAAACTTGCTTCATTGCTAAATCCTCAAAAGGTTGGTTATGGCATAGACGACTAGGTCACGTTGGCATGAGAAATCTTGACAAGCTTATTAAAGTAAATCATATCCTTGGAGTTAATGATGTCATATTTTATAACGATAGACTTTGCAGTGCTTGTCGAGGCGGGTAAGCGGAGTTGGAGGAAGGCATCCCATGAAGAACATCATGACCACAAGGAGGCCACTCGAGCTACTTCATATGGACCTTTTTGGTCCCAACGCTTACAAAAGCCTCGGTGGAAATTCTTTTGGTCTAGTTATAGTTGATGATTTTTCAAGATTTACGTGGGTGTTCTTTCTCGATGATAGATCGCAGGTCCAAAATATCTTCAAAAACTTCGCTAGGAAGGACCAAAATCAGTTTGAAGTGAAGATCAAGAAGGTTCGCGGCTGACAACGGAACGGAGTTCAAGAACGCAAATGTGGACACCTTTCTTGACGAAGAAGGGATTTCACACGAGTTCTCGGCTACTTACACACCTCAACAAAATGGAGTTGTTGAGAGGAAGAACCGGACGCTCATCGAAATGGCTAGAACGATGCTTGATGAGTACAAGACGTCAAGCACTTTTAAGGCGAGAAGCGGTTGAGACGACTTGTCATGCAACAAATCGCTTGTATCTTCACAAGCTACTCGGCAAGGCGGCATCTGAGCTCCTCACCGTAACGAACCCCAAGTTGGATACTTTCAGTATTCGGCTCAAAGTGCTACATTCTTGATAAGCATCATCGTTCAAAATTTGCTCCTAAGTCTCATGAAGGTTTCCTACTAGGTTATGGCTCAAACTCTCACACTTACCGTGTCTACAACAATTTCACCCGAAAGGTTGAAGAGATGATATATGTGAAGTTTGATGAATCTAACGGCTCGCAAGTAGAGCAATTGCCAATTGATGTAGGAGACAAAGACCCTTCGGAAGCAATCCAAGACTTGTCTATTGGCAAGGTCCGTCCAACGGAGGTGAAGGAGAGTACCTAAATGCATCCAAGTGGAACCTTCTACTTCACGACAAGGTGAACCAAGAGTTGATACGGAAGCATCCACAAATGGAACACACCAAGATGAAGAAAACGAGGAAGAACATCACGAACGTCAACAACCTCCTTCTCCACCACGACAAGAAAACGCCAACGCCAATAATGAAGAAGATCAAGAAGAAGAAGAACAAGATGAAGAAGATGTTCAACCGAGACCCAAGCAAAAGCTTTCACGAGTTCGAGCAAGAATTGCTAAAGACCATCCCGTCGAGCAAATCTACAATGACATTCAAACCGGGAGAATCACTCGCTCTAAAACTCGTTTAGCTAACTTTTGTGAAAACTATTATTTCATCTCTAGCATTGAACCTATGAAGGTCGAAGAAGCATTGGAAGATCCGGATTGGATAAATTCTATGCATGAAGAGCTACACAACTTTGAGAGAAACCATGTTTGGACATTGGTTGAGAAGCCCGACAACAACCACAACATCATCGGTACCAAATGGGAGTTTCGCAACAAGCAAGATGAAGATGGACAAGTAGTTCGCAACAAAGCACGTCTAAATGCCGCCCAAGGCTACACACAAGTCGAAGGTATGGACTATGGTGAGACTTATGCTCCCGTTGCTAGACTTGACTCCATTCGCATCTTACTTGCCTATGCTAATCACCATGATATCACCTTGTACCAAATGGACATTAAAAGTGCTTTTCTAAATGGTGAAATAGAGGAGGAAGTTTATGTTAGACAACCTCCCAGCTTTGTCAATCCTAAGAAACCAAATCATGTTTACAAGCTTCACAAATCCCTTGATGGTGTTAAACAAGCTCCTAGAGCTTGGTATAAATGCTTGACCAGGTTTCTTCTTGAAAAGGGATTTGAAATTGGGAAAAATGGTTCCACACTTTTTACTAAAAGGGTTAATGGAGAATTATTTGTATATGCCAAATTTATGTTGATGATATCATATTTGGATCAACTAACCCTCATTTTAGTGAGATGTTTGGAAAGCTAATGTCGGAGAAGTTTGAGATGTCAATGATGAGTGAACTCAAATTATTTCTTGGGTTGCAAATTAAGCAAACTAAGGAAGGTACTTTTGTCTCTCAAACGACACTAAGGATTTATTCAAGAAGTTCAATATGCAAGAGTGCAAAGGTATGTCTACACCCATGCCTACTAGTGGACATCTTGATTTGACCAAAGATGGTAAACCAGTTGACCAAAAGGTTTATCGCTCTATGATTGGATCATTGTTATACCTATGTGCTTCACGTCCCGATATTATGGTAAGTGTGTGCATGTGTGCAAGATATCAAGTCGCTCCCCAAAGAATGTCATCTTAAGGCCGTAAAAAGGATAGTGAGATACTTAATTCATACACCAAATTTTGGCATTTGGTATCCTAAGAGGGCCTCTTCGATCTTGTTGGCTACTCCGACTAGGACTATGCCGGAGACAAGGTTGATAGAAAGTCCACTTGGTACTTGTCAATTTCTTGGTAGATCTCTTGTGTCTTGGTCCTCCAAGAAACAAAACTTCGGTATCCTTATCTACAAAGCGGAGTACATCGTCATTGGTTCATGTTGTGCTCAATTACTTTGGACGACCCAAACTCTTAAAGATTATGGGATATATGTGAAACATGTTCCATTGCTTTGTGACAATGAATGTGCTATCAAAATTGGTCATAATCCCGTACAACATTCTCGAACTAAGCATATTGAAGTTCATCATCACTTCATTCGAGATCATGTTGCTAAGGGTGACATTAATCTTAAGCATGTTCGCACCGAAAAGCAATTATCGGATATATTTACTAAACCTCTTGATGAGAAAGTGTTTTGCAGGTTGAGAGGAGAATTGAACATCATTGATGCTTCATACTTGGAGTAGAAACTCCATTGGATACATGCAAGACATGAGCTTATGACTAATCCATGATATCTCTCTTATAATGAAAATATTATATCTTGCATATATTTGCATCTTGCATGTTATCTAACCCATGTAGGTACTTGGTTGAAACAAATTCCATGAGATTGTAATCTACTCACATCTTGAGCAATCTCTACATCACCAAGTCTCTACACTATGGTGGCTGAATACAAGGAAGCACGGAATCATTCAAACATATCCTTTGACAAACTCTATGTTGAGCTTCATGATTATCATTTTTGGATACACAAGTGCTACTCCTTGCAAGAACTAACCCATGTAGGTAGATGGACTCAAATTCCAAGTGGTGCTCCCAACTCTTGATGAGCTACATCAACCTTGAGCAACCCACACAAGTTCAACTACATGGTCAACACCACCAACCAAGGTATGTTATTCCATCTTAGAGAAGCTTTACTCCAGTCATGAGCTAAAGCAACTCGACAAGATGTGAATACATCAAGATGCTTAAACGAAAAATGGTAACCCCATTTTGAGCTTAAACGATGAGTATGACCTATGATCAAGTGATCTCACTTGACTCCTAAGTCAATATACTCTAACATAGGTGACTTTGTCGCCAACCATCTCTAGATGAAGTTCTCTCGTGTTATTTTCTGAGTTTTTGCATTTGTCTCATGCATATTTGTTTCCCCTTTCAAAAAAAAAACTTCATCTAGATTTCTTTTTTTTTTCTGTTGCTCTGCATTTCTTGCATCCAATTCATTGCACATCATTCAGTAAATTTCTTGCAAATCTTTGTGAGATCTTACGAGTCAAGTGAGCTGAGGTGATAAGTGTTTTCTCTGTGATGGACTCGGCTTCACCGATTTGTTGTTTTCGGTCCAGCAAGATCCTTTCTCTGGCAACCAAGCATACCACTCGGTGCCACCGATTTCCCAACAGGAAAAACAGTTTACCACTTATTCGTGTTTCTTCTAAATCCGACTCCACTCAATGAATCTTGTCCTCTACAAGCATCACAATTTTATCTAGTGCTTTGTGTTGTGACTCAAGGACCAAACCCATTCACAACAAATTCCGTAAGACCCTTCTTGGAAATTGATGTCAAAGGGGGAGAGAGATCACATCAAAGCTTATCACTTCCAAAAGGGAGAGAGTATTAAGGGGAGAAAGAGATCTCCGTGGGAGAGAATACTCAAGTAGAAAGTGTTTCTCAAGGATCCCGGATGCTTGGTGTTCAAGAGGAGAGATGCCACATGTCTTTTTGGGGAAAGACATGTTCATATGTGCTTATTTGTATTAAGCTCTGTTCTTTTATATCTTTCAAATACGATTTTCTGCTCCCTATCTTCTCCCAAAGATCCCATGCTAGATTCAGGGGAGCAAGACATCTAAGGGAAAGGAATCATTTAAATTCATTGCATATCTTTACTCTTGGGGACATGTCTAATCCAATGTGGTACTTAGTACTCACTCTCTCTACATGTCATCCGGTCTTGGTATTCTTGTGGTTTCTTACATTTGCTCTGGCTAGTAGATGTACTGTGTTATCTAACCTTGTTTGTGCAGTTCATTCCACCCTAAGCCAACTCAAGACTACAAGGTAAGTATATGCATCACAATCATGTGTATGAGGAATTCTTCGATGTACATACTATTTGCAAGAAGGACTCATAAGCATGGAGGTATTTTCTTTATTATTCTTTGCTTTCCGATGCATATGGCCAAGATACATGTAACACATTGCCTACTCTATCATGGTTATGCTCTCACATGCTTCTATATTCCATATTCACATGATTGCATACATATAGGGGAGCCTATGCTTGTTACATGTCTTTCCAAGCTTTACTTGCTACTCTTTATATCTTTATCTAAAGCTTTCTTTGTATGTTGTCATCAATTACCAAAAGGGGAGATTGAAAGCACAAGTGCTCCCTAGGTGGTTTTGGTAATTAATGTCAACATATCTCTTATTGGACTAACATTTTTATCTAGTATGTTTAGGATAAGTTCAACAATGGAGTGGCATGGACTAAAGGATGTGGGAACTCCTTCAAGATGCTAAGGACAAAGGATTGGCTCAAGCTTCAAGCTCAAGACTCTTCATTTTACATTTTAGTGATCCAAGATCACATTGAGTCTATAGGAAAAGCCAATACTATCAAGGAGGGATGAGGTGTTGCTTAATGAGCCTCTTGCTTCATGTGCTTAGTGATATGCTCCAAAACCCTCAACTACTTTCCCACTTCCACACATATGACCTAAACCTAAAGTCAAACTCGGCCCTACCGATTCTTTCTATCCGGCGCCACCGAGTTCAGATGTCATAGCCACTGCCACAAACCCTAGGCAAATCGGTTTCACCAATAGGGATCTCGGTCTCACCGAGATGGGATTGTAATCTCTCTGTGTATGTCCATTACCAAAATCGGTCTCACCAAGTTTGTGCAATCAGTACTACCGAGATTACAATGCAAACTCTCTGGTTAACTTATTACCAAAATCGGTCCCACCGAGTTTGAGTAATCGGTCCCACCGAGTTTGCCTGACCAACTCTCTGGTTAGCTAATTACCAAAATCGATCTCACCGAGATTAAGTTATGCCCTAACCCTAACCATATCGGTCCTACCGAGTTGCATATCTGTGCCACCGAAAACCCTAACGGTCACTAGGTTTACTAAATCGGTCCGACCGAGTTTGTTGATTCGGTCCCACCGAGTTTGGTAAATTGTGTGTAACGGTTAGATTTTGTGTGGAGGCTATATATACCCTCCACCTCCTCTTCATTCATAGAGAGCCATCAGAACAAGCCTACACTTCCAGCATCCTATTTCTGAGAGAGAACTACCTACTCATGTGGTGAGGCCAAGATATTCCATTCCAACCACAAGAATTTTGATCTCTAGCCTTCCCCAAGTTGCTTTCCACTCAAATCTTCTTTCCACCAAATCCAAATCCTATGAGAGAGAGTTGAGTGTTGGGGAGACTATCATTTGAAGCACAAGAGCAAGGAGTTCGTCATCAACACACCATTTGTTACTTCTTGGAGATTGGTGTCTCCTAGATTGGCTAGGTGTCAGTTGGAAGCCTCCGACAAAATTGTGGAGTTGAACCAAGGAGTTTGTAAGGGCAAGGAGATCGCCTACTTCGTGAAGATCTACCGCTAGTGAGGCAAGTCCTTCGTGGGCGAGGCCATGGTGGGATAGAAAAGGTTGCTTCTTCGTGGACCCTTCGTGGGTGGAGCCCTCCGTGGACTCAAGGCAAACTGCTACCCTTCGTGGGTTGAAGTCCCCATCAACGTGGATGTACGATAGCACCACCTATCGGAACCACGACAAAAACATCCGTGTCTGCAATTGCGTTTGAATTCTCCAAACCCTTCCCTTTACATTCTTGCAAGTTGCATGCTTTACTTTCCGCTGCTCACATACTCTTTGCGTGCTTGCTTGTTATGTATTGAGAATATTAAACTTGTGCCTAAACTCCACTTAAACCTAAAGAAGTTAAAAACTGCAACTTTGGTACTTAGTGTCTAATCACCCCCCCCTCTAGACACCTCTTCTCAAGATCCTACATGTTCAGATTACAACGGGTAGTCCGGTTCATCGTCAGCATCTGAGTCATGCCGTGGGATCCGCAAGCTACATCTGTTGTGTTGGCAACATCATCGTTGAAGAGAAGTACCCGATCCTCACCATAAGAGCAACCAGGAAACATCCATTGACTCGATCAACAATATTCGAGAGCCTGAAAATACAAGGATGACCGGCCATATCAGGGTGTGGCAATAATCTACGCAACCCTGCTATCATCAAGCAAAAGAAAATAAACCTTGAAGCTACACAAACAACTACTATCCTCAGGCACAAGAAATGAAAGCTTGAAGCTACATAAATATCAACTACCTTACATAGGCAATTTGGTTCATTTAAAACCATTATTCGGAAATGAAAACAGTAGTCGGGAGAAAAAAATTATACATTCAATTAACCACGCAAGCGCACAAGCAAAGTAGTTGTACTCAGATTCAGACATCGTACCTCAACAACGTCAAGCTACCCACCATACAGGGCCTAAGGTGAGCATTCCCTGCCATTCAAGAAAAGAGTGGATCAGAAAATTTCACCCTTGAATTATCTCCATGAAGGTAAACCCATCCCCCAAGATTCATTTTCTGTTCTAGAGTTCATGCATAAAAATCGCAGGGGCACAAATCAAACTGTACGCTGTCCAAACGAGGAAGAATACAGGGTATCAAATGGAATGAGGGAAGCTCACCTGAGACTGAGAATCCATAGACGGGCATAGTCTTCATGGCTGACAGGGGCGGAGGAGGGAGGGCGGGGCACACGCTGTACGAGCTCGCAGGGCCATACGTGACGGCGGCGGCGTTTGATCGAGCTCCCCATCTTGAAAAGGGGAGGCAGCATGCTGTGAGACGAGACAACGAGACGAAGATTGGATTGAAAAATTTCTGGGATGCGGGTGGCGGCGCATCGTGTGGAGCATTGGGGCAGCGACGCGGCGGTGGTGCAAGGAGGATCAGGATCTGGCCGGTGAACCTCCTCCTCTCCGATGGAATCTGGCCGGTGAACCGGCCCCAGCGCGACCTTCCAACAGGGAGCAGAGCCGGCGGACGTGGCTCAAGTACTGACCATGGGAGCGAAGATGAGGTCCCGAAGCGGCTCATAGCAAACCGGCAGTGTAGCATGTCGAGGAGATGGAAGGGGCGCCATGACCACACCAATCGGCGGCGGAGGAGTCTCTCTCTGTATAGGAACCCTAGGCAGAGGAGAATCGGTGATTAAGGGATCGACGATGGCGAATAGATCGAGGGCAACCTCATTCGTCCGACTTTTTTTCGTGCGAGGGGCCTCGCTCCCTGGCTTTTTTGGCTATACGTGGTCATCGTCTGGTTTAATTTCGTTATGTGCAAGGGATTGTTAGGTGCGAGGAAGGACGAAAAAAATCGGTGGTGGTGGGATGAAATTTAACCGGCGGAGACTACCAACTGAGACATTAGGAGTAGAGACTAGGAGTAGGAATCCCCCCTTTGGGCGCGCCCCATGAGGCCGACCCTCCCCCTCCTCCACTCCTTTATATACGGGGGAGGGGACACCCCATAGACACACAATTTGATTGTTTAGCCGGGTATGCGGTGTCCCTCCATGATTTCCACCTCGGTCATATTGTTGTAGTGCTTAGCGAAGCCTGCAAATAACTTCATCATCACCGTCATCACGCCGCCGTGCTGACGTAACTCTCCCTCGGCACTCAGCTGGATCAAGAGTTCGACGGACGTCACCGAGCTGAACGTGTGCAGATCGCGGAGCTGCCGTGCGTTCGGTACTTGATCGGTTGGATCGCAAAGACGTTCGATTACATCAACCGCATTGCTTAACGCTTGTGCTTTCGGTCTACGAGGGTACGTGGACACACTCTCCCGCTCGTTGCTATGCATCACATAGATAGATCTTACGTGATCATAGGTGAAAATTTTGAAATACTGCGTTCCCCAACAGTGGCATCCGAGCCAGGTCTATGCATAGATGTTATATGCACGAGTAGAACACAAAGAGTTGTGGGTGATAATAGTCATACTGCTTACCCGCATGTCATACTTTGATTCGGCGGTATTGTTGGATGAAGTGGCTCAGACCAACATTACGCGTACGCTTATGCGAGACTGGTTCCGATGTGCTTCACACACAGGTGGCTAGTGGGTGTCTGTTTCTCCAACTTTAGTTGAATCAAGTGTGACTACGCCCGGTCCTTGTTGAAGGTTAAAACAACACACTTGACGAAAAATCATTGTGGTTTTGATGCATAGGTAAGAAAAGTTCTTGCTAAGCCCGTAGCAGCCATGTAAAACTTGCAACAACAAAGTAGAGGACGACTTTTTTTTGCAGGGCATGTTGTGATGTGATATGGTCAAGACACGATGATATAAATTGTTGTATGAGATGATCATGTTTTGTAACAGAGTTATCGGCAACTGGCAGGAGCCATATGGTTGTCGCTTTATTGTATGCAATGTAATCGCCATGTAATTGCTTTACTTTATCACTAAGCGGTAGCGATAGTCGTGATAGCAATAGTTGGCGAGACGACAATGATGCTTCGATGGAGATCAAGGTGTCAAGCCGGTGACGATGGTGATCATGACGGTGCTTTGGAGATGGAGATCAAAGGCACAAGATGATGATGGCCATATCATATCACTTATATTGATTGCATGTGATGTTTATCCTTTATGCATCTTATTTTGCTTAGTTCGGCAAAGAGCATTATAAGATGATCTCTCACTAATTTTCAAGGTGTAAGTGTTCTCCACAGTATGCACCGCTATGACGATTCGTCGTGCCGAGACACCACGTGATGACCAGGTGTGACAAGCTCTAAATTCACATATAACGGGTGCAAGTCAGTTTTGCACACGCAGAATACTCGGGTTAAACTTGACGAGCCTAGCATATCTGAGATATGGCCTCGGAACACCGAGACCGAAAGGTCGGCGTGAATCATATAGTAGATATGATCAACATAGTGATGTTCACCATTGAAAACTACTCCATCTCACATGATGATCGGACATGGTTTAGTTGATTTGGATCACGTGATCACTTAGATGATTAGAGGGATGTCTATCTAAGTGGGAGTTCTTAAGTATTATGATTAATTGAAAGGATCGAGAAGAGGTGTCTAGAGGGGGGGGGGTGAATAGACTCTAATCAAGAAAAGTTGTAGTTTTTAATTTCCTTTAGTTGATGTGGAGTTTGAGCACAAGTTTAAACATTCACAATACATATCAAGCAAACATGTAAGCATACAAAGAGTATATGAGCAGCGGAAAGTAAAGCATGCAAGTTGCAAGAATGTAAAGAGATGGGATTGGAGTGTGCAAACGCAATTTGGAGACACGAAGATTTCTTATCTGCGGTTCCGTTAGGTGGTGCTATCGTACATCCACGTTGATGGAGAATTCAACCCACGAAGTGTAACGGTTGCGCGAGTCCACGGAGGGCTCCACCCACGAAGGGTCCATGAAGAAGCAACCTTATCTATCCCACCATGGCCGTCGCCCACGAAGGACTTGCCTCACTAGGGTAGATCTTCATGAAGTAGGCGATCTCCTTGCCCTTACAAACTCCTTGTTTCAACTCCACAATCTTGTCGGAGGCTCCCAAGTGACACCTAGCCAATCTAGGAGACACCACTCTCCAAGAAGTAACAGATGGTGTGTTGATGATGAAATCCTTGATCTTGTGCTTCAAATGATAGTCTCCCCAACACTCAACTCTCTCTCATAGGATTGGATTTGGTAGAAAGAAGATTTGAGTGGAAAGCAA
Organism: Aegilops bicornis; assembly: GCA_021605145.1. NCBI lineage: Eukaryota > Viridiplantae > Streptophyta > Magnoliopsida > Poales > Poaceae > Aegilops > Aegilops bicornis. Next base: position 216,511,417 of record CM038675.1, read on the forward strand.
CTTGGGGAAGGCTAGAGATCAAGATTTATGTGGTCGGGATGGAATATCTTGACCTCAACACAAGTGTAGGTGGTTCTCTCTCAGAAAATATGTATTGGTAGTGTAGGCATGTTCTGATGGCTCACTCCATGAATGAAGAGTGGGTGGAGGGGTATATATAGCCTCCACACAAAATCTAACTGTTACACAGAGATCACCAAACTCGGTGGGACCGAATCATTAAACTCGGTCGGACCGATTTAGTCCAAAATGTGAACGTTAGGATTATCGATGGGACCGACTGGATCAACTCGGTGGGACCGATGTGCTAGGGTTAGGGTAAATCCAAAACTCGGTTTGACCGATTACTCAAACTCGGTGGGACCGATTTGGGTAATAAGTGAAACAGAATGTTGACCAAGCAAACTCGGTGGGGCCAGTTGCAAATCCTGGTGGGACCGAAACTATTGCAACAGACAATAGAGAGTTTGCAAGCCCATCTCGGTGAGACCGAGATCCCATCGGTGAGATCGAACTGATTAGGGTTTCTGGGAGTGGCTATGTCAACTGAACTCGGTGGCTCCGGATAGAAAGAATCGGTGAGGCCGAGTTGGACTTTTGGATTAGGACATATGTGGAAGTTAGAAAGTGGTTGAGGGCTTTGGAGCATATCACTAAGCACTTTGAGCAAGCAAGCCATTAAGCAACACCTCATCCCTTCTTAATAGTATTGGCTTTCCTATGGACTCAATGTGATCTTGGATCACTTAAAATAGAAAATGTAGAGTCCTGAGCTTTGAGCTTGTCGGTGTACTAGAGTAGGGGTACCCTAGTATCCCGAACTTGTGCACGGGCGATTCTGACCCTCCTGACAAGGCTTACCGGGTGACCGCCAAGGTCCTCCGTGGTTCTGTGGAGCCATTAAAGAACAAAGTATTTAAGCCAAGGAGACAAGGCCCGGCAAGAGGAGCTTGCCGGAAGGCCACCCAAGGCACCTAGAAGACAAGGCCCGGCAAGAGGAGCTTGCCGGGAAGGCCCGGTGAGCGACAAGCTTCCGGACGCGACAAGACAACAACCGCGGCAAGGCGCTTGCCGCGGCAGACCACCACTCTGTACCTATGCTCTAGCACATCCACTAACGTGTCGCCCTAGGACCTTTCCAGGGCGAGAGGTTGTGCAGCCAGCGGTGCGAGGTGGCAAGAGGCGCTGACAAGATTGCCATCGTGGGAAGCGGTGGCGCCCCTGACGGTCCCTATGCCTTTGTTAGGGCGACGAGACGGGCATTTAATGCCTTTGTCCCCTGCCGCTGAGTTAGGTATGATACATCAGACCTTGCATGCAGTGGTTGTACCAACCACTCCTTTTCCATTCTTACCCTTGTCTACGTTGCCACAGCCGGAGACCCTTGAGCATATAAAAGGAGGCCCATGCGCAGCGTGGGGGGCGGTTCCCCCATGCTCGGTCTCGTTAGCGGCTTGTGTGTCTTCAGCACTTCAGGCGCTCGAGCAAGAACACAATACACTTTCAGACATGCAGCGGTAGGAGTGTTATCTCTCGGAGAGCTCCGGCTGGGTAAACCTCTCGTGTGCTTCGCCTCGATCCGCTCTTCGTGTGACCTCCGCTCCCGCCGAACCGAAAGGGGCTCGGTCACGGTCCCATAGGTGTTCGTGGGCCAGATCAGCCTGCCCCGACATCTTTGGCGCGCCAGATAGGGGAGCGTCGAGATTGTGTGAATCTGATCCGGCGTCCACGCGAGCTAGATCTTCATCATCTTCATCAACATGCCACCGAAGAAGAAGGCTTGTGGCGTAAGCTCCGTCAGCATCGAACCCACCACCGCCGGAGCAAACAGTGGTGGGGTAGACGTAGCGGAAGAATGGACGGCGACAGGGAGCTCACGGTGCTGCCAAGTCCAAGGACAAGGCTGCGTGAGACCTCGGCGTCCGTACATGCATCGCGCCTGCCTCAGAGGCGCGGACCGACAGCGTCATGGTATTCACAATGCCATACACTCGTTGGACCAAGATCGAGCTGGTGGATCTCGGGATGCTCAAGACAAGCATGCGCCAACATCTTTGGCTGGCGAAACCGCGATCGCTGGACGGGATACTGCTCCTTCTAACATAGTTATAAGTCCGAGCATATCCCGCTCCTCGCGCCGTTCGCCACTGCACCCCACCACTCCAGCAGAAGCTTTGCCGAGAGCACAACTGCTCCTAGATTACCCTCCAACAGCCGACAAGGTCGATGAATGGAGGGCCACCATTCAGAGTCTCATCGGCTTTGCCAACGGCGACGCTCCGCGGCAAGACCCCCAAGCACGAGCCGGTGCCGACGAAACCGGTGGGGGTGCAACCACCATGCACTCTCCGCCCCGAAGGCCAAGATCGCCGACTCGCCGGATCCACCTCGACAGCGACTCCACCGCGTCATCGGATCCACGAGCTCATTGCGATCAGCGCCAAGTTCTTCACGAACGACAACAAGAAGACGCTCGAACTCGTGATCGAAGCGCCGAAGAGAAGCGGCGGCCAATCCGACAAGCGCCATTGGGCCCTGTTGACATGCATGCGCCCGGAGAACAGGCGACTTTCAGACGCGGTAGGTTGCCCCGCGTTCACTCGTGAGCTGCGGCAAGTCCAAAGGGCCCAAAGAAGAAGAATTTCAAGCCAGATGTACCAGAGAAGCACGATGGCAAGACGCACCCGTCGGAGTTCCTCGGCATCTACACCATCGCGGTGCAGGCTGCGGGGCGAGGCGACAAAATTCCGCCAACTACTTCCTGCCGGTGCTCAAGCCCAATGTCGATCACGGCTCATGCACTTGCAGGACAACTCCATATCCTCTTGGCAGATCTATGCCATCGGTTTGTCGGCGCTTTACAAAGTGCCACAAGCCCCATGGCTAAGAAAGCGACCTTCATCTCGCTCGCCCGGAAGGAAGGAGAGCCCTAGCAAGTACATTCAGAGATTCACCCGTCAGACAAAGACAACATCTCAGATGTCCACCCCGCCATGATGTCAGTAGCGTTCCATCGAGCGTCTGAAACGCAGGATGCGGGAGGAGATGGCGATGTGCAAGATCGAGAGGCGTCGATGAGCTATATGCCTGGCGAAAAGTGTGCACGTACGAGGAAGGGAGGAGACTCCCGGAGAGAATCTTTGAAGCGGGAGGATCGATAGTGAGGAGACCGCCCGGCAAGGAAGAACCGTGGCGCAGAACAATAGAAAGAAGAAAGGCAAAGATGTGCTAGTTGTTGAGCAGTCCGCAACGGAGGTGGCGCCAAGAAAGCCAAAGTTGGTAGCTCGGCAAGGAGGTTGCCGCTAGCACCAATCGCCAGTTGTGGTGGCCGCCGACAAGCTGTGACGGCCCCAACAGACAAGATCTTGCAAGATCCACCGCACCAAGGGCCATGACCTCCAGAGCTGCAAGAAGGTCGGCAGCTTGTCGAGCGGCGAAGGCTGAATCTGAACGACGCGACAAGGAGAAGGCCGGGAAGGTCTTTGGAGGAGCTAGCAAGAAACGTCCGGCCGAGGAGGACGTGCGGCAAGGCCAAGCGGCAAGAAGGAGACAGACCTCCCGCCGCCGCGACAAGGATGAAGACGACGACGGCGATGATGAAGACATGGATGATGGAGAGGTGATGAGCAGGAGTTCGAGAAGCCACAGAGGTCACGTGCGTTGACGGCGGTGCTTCTCGCATACTTCACACCGCCAACTCAAGCGGTGGATGCGGGAAGTCAATGCGGCGTAACCGTCCCGTCGAGTCACGCAAGCCTACGAAATGGTCCAAAGACGCCTATCATCTTTGATATTGAGGACCACCACGATCGTGTAGCTGCGGTCGGTGCTTGCCAATGTTGGTTTCACCAACTATCCGCAACCTCAAGGTCACTAAGATGCTAGTTGACGGTGGGGCGGCTTGAACCTGATCTCCTCGCGGTGCTCCGAAACTCCGGATCCACGATGGCGAGCTCGAAGAGACCGGCACATTCCAAGGAATCAATCCGGGAAGGAGCAAGTGAAGGGAAAGATCACGTTGCGGTGACATTTGGCGTGAAGTTGAACTTCGTGGACCGAGAGGGTCACTTTTGATGTTCTTGACTTTCCATTGCCTTAAAATGGAATACTTGGCCGTCCGGCACTTGCCAAATTCATGGCAGCCTCTCACTATGCATACAACTTCTTTGAAGATGCCGGGCCGATAAGTGTCATCTCCGTCCTGGCGACAAGAAGGATGCTCTTATCTGCGCCGACAAGATCTACCGGGAAGCAGCAGCTGCAATAGATTGCAAGCCACTTGCCGCTGAAGCTCCCGGGGGGAAGAAGAAGACCAAGTCCGGCAAGAGCTCTGTTGCCCAATCCGGCAAGCGCACCTCCTCGGAGTCTTTGCGCTACCGCCGAGGACGCACCATCGAGCTCCACCGGCATGTGTAAGAAGACGATGGCAGCTCCTCCAGAGACCAAGAAGGTGTCCGCCAAGGAGGACGGCTCTGGTGGTACCTTCTCCATCAGTGCCTCTCTCGACCCTAAATAGGAAGGCGCGCTCGTTGATTTCCAGCGGGCGAACGTCGGCGTGTTTGCGTGGCAACCGTCGACATCCCGGTGTTCCTGGAAAGTAATTGAGCACCATCTTGCCGTTTGTCCTCATGCGCGGCCGTCAAGCGAAAGTCGAAGCAGCGGTGGAGCGCCAAGAGTTCATCATGAAGAAATCAAGAAATTGGAAGCAGTGAGGCCTTGTCGAGGAGTGCTCCATCCTACGTGGTTGGCCAATCCTGTAGTTGTACGCCAAGGCTAACGGAAATGGAGGCTTTGTATCGACTTTACCGATGTCAATAAAGCTTGTCCCAAAGACCCATTTCCTTTGCCGCGATCGACCAGATTGTTGACTCCATGGCGGATGTGATTTGCTTTCATTTACGGATGCATACTCGAGGATATCATCAGATCTTCATGGTAGAAGAGGATGAGGAGAAGACCGCATTCATCACCCCATGTGGCACATCTTGTTTTGTACGGATGCCCTTCGGGTTAAAGAATGCCGGTTCAACATTTGCAAGAGTAGTCCATGACGCTTTTGAGCCGCAAATGCATGTAAATGTGGAAGCTTACATGGATGACATAGTGGTCAAAAGCAAGGACAAGTCGACTCTGATTCAAGATTTAGACGAAACCTTTGCAAATCTGCGCAAGATCAACCTCAAGCTCAACCCTGAGAATTGTGTCTTTGGAGTCCCTTCCGGCAAGCTTCTCGGGTTCTTCGTGTCTCAGCGGGGAATTGAAGCCAATCCCGACAAGATCAAGGCCATTGAGCAGATTGAAGCACCAAAGCGCGTCAAGGATGTACGAAGGCTTGCCGGTTGCGTAGCTGCTCTCGGCGAGTTTATCTCTAGGTCTGCTGGCGCCATACGCCATTTTTCAAAATTTTGAAAAAGGCAGGTCCGATGCAATGGACTCGGAAGCGGAGGCTGCGACTGCAGGACTTGAAGAGATACTGTCCTCCACTCCAACACTTGTCGCACCTAGGCCACAAGAGAAGTTGCTGCTGTATATAGCGGCAACCAATCAAGTGGTTAGTGCTGCGTTAGTAGCGGAGAGGGAGGCGGATGATGAGCTAGCAACCATGGCAGATGCATCCAACGACAAGCAGGGGGCTTCACCGGCAAGCTCTGGTCCCGACAAGGACGGATCTGCTGCGAGACACATGAGAAGGTGCAGAAAAAGAATGGTGCAGCGCCTTGATTTACTTTGTCGATTCCCTTCTGCAGGGCTAGGTCAAGGTACTACGGTGTGCGAAAATTGCTTTCGGCCTCCTCATGGCCTCGAGAAAGCTGCGCCATTACTTCCGTGCACATGAGATCACACTGCCACTCGTTTTCCGGCTGAAGAGGATCTTGCAAAATCCAGAGGCAACAGGCAGGATTGTCGAGTGGGCACTGTAACTGTAAAGCTTTGGCCTCAAGTTTGAGAGCACTTCAACTATCCAAAGCAGAGCATTGGCGGAGTTCATAGCAGAATGGACGCCAACACAAGATGAAGAAATTCTAGAAACGAGCATCCCCGTCAAGGAGGCAAGCAAAGAGTGGCTGATGTACTTTGATGGTGCCTTCTCGCTGCAAAGGCGCGGTCTTGGCGTGCTACTTGTTGCACCCACCGGAGAGCACCTCAAGTACGTAGTCCGGATGCACTTTCCCAAGGAGCAAGCAACAAAAAATACCGCAGAGTATGAATGTTTGCTTGCCGGTCTCGAGATCGCAGAGACCTTGGGATCAAGAAGCTCATTGTCGGGGTGACTCACGACTTGTCATCCGCCAAGTGAACAAGAATTATCGAGTCCATTGATGGAAGCTTATGTTGATGAAGTGAGAAAGCTAGAAGAGCACTTTGACGACCTACGAGATGGAATATATTCCAAGAGCTCGTAACGACATTGCCGATGGTTCGTCAAGTGCGCCAGACTTAAGTTACACAATGGAACCAGGGATTTTTGTGCTCAAGTCGACTCAACCGTCTGTAACACCATCAATCGGACAGAGCAAGAAGAGGAAGTTGATCTCTGGTGACTATTTTCCTGCAGAGAGCTTCAAGCCGCTGGCCAAGAAGGTCCTCAAGATCAACACCAACAATCTTGAGGAAGCGATCTGCTCCGACAAGTCAAGGGTTTGTTTCGTTGAAGCGACGCTCCCGACAAGTTTTGCTCCGGCAAGCTTGCCGGGAACGCCAAGCTCGGTGAGCCGCGAGTTCTCGCCGTGGAAGCCGATGTTCCCGCAGCAGCAGAATGTGCCTTTAGTCCTTGTTGTCGAGCCGCAAGCTCCAAAGATGGGCACAATAGATTGTCCATTTCCTACGAGACATGAGAACTTCGAAGAGCAAGAAGAAGCGGAAAGAGTAGCTCGGCGATCAAGTATGTACCAGTTTGTCGACAACACACTGCATGTAAGAAGACTCAACGGTGTGAAATTGAAGTGTATTCACCGGGAAGACGGATAAAAGCTGTTGGCGAGATACATGGAGGCATATGTGGTCACCACATTGGCGCCAAAAGCACTTGCCGCAAAGCGTTCGGAAGGTTTCTTCCGCCCATAGCCCTCCGTGATGCAACCGCACAAGTAACCAAGTGTGAAGCGTGCAGTTCCATTCCAAGCAGATACACTAGCCAGCTCAAGCTCTCCAGACGATCCCTTTATCCTGGCCATTTTCGGTCTGGGGCTCGACATCCTCGGCCCCTTTCCCGATTTGTCGGGGCTTTGAGTACTTGTACTTTGCAATAGACAAGTTCAAAAAGTGGTCTGAAGTGGAAGCGATGAGGAAGGTGACAAAGACAAATCAAGCAGTCAAGTTCTTGGTCGATTGTTTGCCGCTTCGAATCCCTAACAGGATCATCACCGACAACGGCACGCAATTCACGAGCCGCACCTTCATGCAAAGACGTCCAAGATCTTGGCGCCAAGGTTCGCTTCGCTTCATTGCTCATCCGAGAAGTAACGGTCAAGCCGGAGAGGGCGAATCTTTGAAGTGCTGCGTGGGCTCAAGACCAGAACTTTCAACAGCGTACAAGTGCGGAAGAAACCGGATTGAGGAGTTGCGGTGGTTCTTTGGTCGATCAGACGACGCCAAATCGAGCCACCGCCGCACACCTTTCGCCTAGTCTATGGAGCAGAGGCAGTTCTCCCCACGGAACTCAGATACGGATCGCCTCGAGTGCTCGCTTATGATGAGCTTGAGCAAGAGCAGCTGCGACAAGATGACGCGCTGCTCCTTGAGGAGGATCGTCTTCAGTCTTTGTCTGAGCTGCCGATACCGTGAAGCTTTGCGCCGCTACCATAGCCGCAAAGTTAATGCCAAGTCTCAAGGAAGGCGACCTTGTTCTTCGCCGCTCAGTCCGCCAAGAATTCCAACAAGTTGACGCCTTGAAGTGGGAAGGCCCTTACCGGGTGAAACGAGTCACTGTGCCCGGTGTCGTCCGCTTTGAGACCGAAGATGGCATTCCGGGAGCAACTCTGGAACATTGAGCATCTTCGTAAGTTTTACTCAGAGGGCGCGGTTATGAACCTGTTCTCAAGCAACCACCTTTTGTACAAGTCTTGCCGCTGTTGCATGTAATCCTTTGTACAAAGCCGATGCGGACTTCTGCATAAGTAAAGCTAATGTGCTTCGCACATCTTGTCAATTTCATGCTTTTTACTTCTATTTGCATGCGTTATCTGACATTTTGTGCAGCACCTACCCCTGGTAAGTAATAACGATCCATAAGGCTCCATATCTTTATTTTCCCTTCTTTCTCTTTCTCAAAGAAAGGAAGGTTCCTCGCACACAAGTTTGCCGGGGAAAGGAGAAGATAATGGTGTGGACCAAGCTGCCGCTCAAGGAAGCCTAGCCTTACCGGGAAGCAAACGATGTAAAAGCTAAGTTGCTAAAGTTTGAGCAATCAGTTTTAAAATTTTTAAGTTATCTTCCTCGAACGACTGCATTTTGTATGGAAAACCTGTATGCAGAGGAACCAACTCGTAGCTAGTTGCGCCTTACTTTGTTTCGAGTCCGCTCAACAACTTAAGTGAGCTGCGACTAGTTGCGACAAGGTTGTTTGTCGGAAGCGATCTTGCCAAAGAAGTCCGACGTCTCAAGATTTCGGCGCCATGACCTGTGTGCTCGCAACAAGTTCCCTAAAAGCGAGGGCAAAACATACAAAGGAAGGAATCAAGTAAAGGAAATAACATAGCAATTGCTACCCAAAATAGAGTTATATTACAAGATAACTTGTCGCAACGCTAATATATTGTTCTCCTAACATGACCAGCAGCGGCAAGAAAAAGATAAAGCAGGCGGCCTAATCTACGTGATCGCCCTCAACCCTCTTGATTCCGCTCACCCTGTCCACGATGGGTGCGACAAGGGTCTTGAGCGCCTCCACATCAAAGATCCGTGGGCAGGGACTTGAGGACGTTGGTGAGGTTGAGGCCTGGATTATGAAGGCCACCTTCATCAAGACCTTTTAAAGAGCTCCCGCAGATCTGCCGCGACTCCTCGGCCACCTGCTTTGGGACTTCTTCCTGAGTCGCTGGAGGGCCGCCACCACGCCCTTGAAGAACAAGCTAAGCTTGGCGCTGGGTTGGAGGTGCTCGTCGGAGGAATATCCAAGATCCACCATCCCATTGCCGCTACTCCTCGTCGATGGCTGCAAAGAACATTCACGAGACCCTCGGTCCAGTGCTCCACATTCTCCCTCAAGGCACTGGGCGGCAAAGAAGACTCGCCAAAGCCCTCGTCGGCCTTGATCTTCTCCTTCAAGGCCACCTCCGCTCCCTGGCGCCTGGCCCAAATACCGAGTCAAGGTGGTCAGTTTCAACTCAAGATCTGTGTTGGAGTCCTTGGCGGCGCTGAGCTCCTTGCTCCTCTCGGCGAGACGGCCTTGCAGCTCGCCAAGAGTGTAGGCGTCCTTCTCGTGCTCGTGCTTGAGTGCAGCAAGCTCCTCGCCGCTCTCCTTGAGATTGGCCTCCAACTGCGCCACCTTCGTCTCCAGCTCCTTCTTGGCGGCCTCGGCAGCTGCAAGATCCTTTGCTTCCTTGAGAGCCCCACCAAATGTTTGCTCGCGCATGGCAAGATCCTCCTCGTGGCTGTCAAGATTAACCTTCACGCGCCTAACTCGCCTTCCTGCAGAGAGCTTCTCGGCTGACAAGTCATTGTTCCTCCTCACTTGACCTTCTCGAGGAGGAAGGCTTTGCGCCTCGGTGATTTGCTCCCGCCTTCCGCCAAGGCCCGGAGAGCTTCTGGTTGAGGACCCGGATCTCCTCCGCTGGCTTCTCGATGTCCGCTTCCCGCCTTCACGACAAGCGCTTCCGGGATTCCAGCTTGGCTTGTCGGGCGTGGTAGAGCGACAACAGCTTCCAGAAGCAATGCCTCCTCAGACTACGCTGCTTTGGCGCATGATCGACCAGCTGACAATCCGAGGCGAGCAACTCTTCATCGAAAGTTTCTCCTTCGCCGGGCGCCTCGAGCTCGACGCCCATGGGAGCTTGATGAAGACGCCATCGCCGGCCTTCAAATAGGGCGCCGGGGGAGCTCTTCGACGCTGCAGCCAGCGCAGAGGATCGGCGGTCGGCGAAGCGCGCTGGCGCTCCTGCGGCCTCGGGCCGTCGGCGATCGCCGGACCCTCGCCCGGCTCTGCGGCGGCAGCTTTGGCGGCCTCTTCGCCGGCGGGCTCGTCAGCGCCAGCTTCTCCTCCAATGGCAGCGGCGCCGTCAGTATTGCCGCGCGCGTCCTCCTCGCCGGCGGCCTCGGTCTCCATTGGCTCTGTGGCGGATGGTTCTGACGACCGAAAGATGAAGAAAAGTCAAGCAGATATTCAAAAAGAAAATCAGAAGAAGAAGAACACAAGGGAAGTTTTCAAGCAAGAAGATTACCTGTGCCAGGGTCTGCGGTCATGGTCTCCGCCGCCAAGGGATCGCTGGTGCCGTCCCTTGCCGGAGAACTGCCCTTGCCGAGAAGTCTCCCTTGCCGGAGAACGCTCCCTTGCCGGGAATCCTCCCTTGGCGGCGTAGTCGAAGGTAAGGAGGCTGCTCGCTTCCTACACAAATCAACAATCGATATCAAGAAAGAAAGAGCACCCATGCACGCCGAACAACAAGAAGTAGACCATATACTTACGCTGGGGCTGCGCTGGGGCTTCTTTGAAGAAGAGTTGCCGCATCCGGCAAGGTGGTCTCGACGCGCCTCCTTGCCGCATGATGGGTTCGGCCCTCGACGACAATCACCGGGGTCTTGGCTCTCTTCGACACTCTTCGGGCCAGCGTCACGAAAAGGAATGGGTTCAGAGTAAAGCAAATCGACATACAAGACAAAGCAACAAATCAAGAATTACAAGTACAACAAAGAATCTTACTCTTGTTCTTCCTCGCCGGAGCTAAGCGCGAGAGATCATTTTTGGCCCGCCTCCAAAGACAACGAGGCGGAGGAGTGGGTTCCTTGACGCTTGGCGGGGCGGAACTGTGGTCTGCGGGGCCCCGCTTCCGATGGCGGCAAGCGGCGTGAGGTGCTCTCACTGGCAACAGTGCTTGCCGCGGTGGAAGCGCTGCACGGGCGCTGGCGGATGTTGGCCCGTCTGCCGCCCGCCACGTCTGCGGCCTGCGAAGACGCCTTCTTGGTGGAGCTGGGGCTCGGCTCGCGGCAAGCTGCTTGAAGGTGGGGAGGATGCGCCTCGGCGGGCTCATTCGACTCGGCCAGCTTCGGCAAGCTCTTCCTCGCCGCAAACTCCTTTCGCCGACAAGGCTTGCCGCCTCTGCTGCCTCTGCCTCCTCCATGGTGAATCCGAACCGCCTGGTGGCAGCCGCTGCCGCCTCTTCCCCCAGTGGCGATGTCGCATCTCATCGTCGGTGGTGTCATGGTGAGGCCCCTCTGCTCATCGGGTGGACCGGCATTTCTACCAGATTGTCAAAGAATTGCCGCATGACGCCATCTCGCAGGCTCTTGCCAAGTTGGGACAATTCCATGCGAAGTCGCATACAACGGCATCATTGCACGGATGCGGTCAAGCGAGGAATTGTTGCCTGCAATGAACGACGCCTCGGCAACCTAAACATTTCGGATGATCGGGATCGGGCTTGAACAGCTCCAAGAGCATCGCGTCAAGTTCCAAGACGGTGAAGTTGAAGTTGAGGCCCGGTGCAGCCTCATGATATCCGCTGCTCAAACTCCCAGTGTGTCTCCTCCTCTCCTACAAGGGATGGCGCGGCGGCAAAGAAAGTCTCGCTTAATCGGTGCAGTTTACGGTGAGTCAAGCAAGTCTAAGGCGAAGGATTCGGGTGATCGCGATCTTCACCTAAGCGTCTTCCGGGGCCGATTGCTCCAATCGTTGTCGCCAAGACCATCGGGGTTTGGCGCTCGGCGGTAAATGGCTGCGGGTTCTCCTCGACAATCCAGCACTAATCCGCCTCCATTCCTCCCATTTGCTACGGAGCTCTCCCTCCGTGATAGGCTTCCTTCTTGCCGACCCTCGAAATCCAAGCGATTCCTCCGCAAGAGGCTCCCTCTCTCAACACCGGGTATAAAGAAGTGGCGGAAAAGGGCTACATTTGGATGGATTCCGACAAAGTTTTCGCAGAGACGCGCGAAAACCGCCATGGTCGTAACAACATTGGGGTGAAATCAAGGAGGCGGAACCCGAGGGTGTTCATGATGTCACGAAAAATTGAGAAAGGCGGGCAGAGCCCGCAGAGAAGAAGAGCTGAAGAAGGGATATCCGCTCGAGCTAGTTCGGAGGCAGCAATGGAAGTACCTTCGTGCGCTGGATGCGCCGCCTCCGCCGACCGAAGAGGTAGTAGTTCTCCCTCGGCTCCCTCGCGGGCGAGCCGGGGAGATTGCCGCTCCTTCCGCAGCCGCAGAAGCCGCTGCGCCTCGGCCGACTTCACGGCCTTCCCTTGTCGGCTGGAGCCATGGCGGAGGTGGTGAGGAGATCGACGGCGTTGGTGATGCTGGTGGCGATGGAAGCAGAGCTCTCTTCAAATTTGGGAAGAAGGGGGAGCAATGAGGTTTTTCGAGATGGGACAAAGAATCGGCGAGATGGGCGGACTGCCCCAGCTTCCCCTCGCTTATAAAGAGGGAGGGGGCGGACGCCCGCTTTTCGAATAAAGAAAACCCCATGATCTCACCCACGATCTCTCACACGACGCCGCATTCGACACGTGCTGCTCGTGGAGGGCGTGGTGGTCCGGGTGAGTTACTGGCGTGACCCAGGCGCGTGTCGTGCCCTATTTTGGGCCTGGCCCAACAGCCGGCACTGCAGGTGTGTGGCCCAGTTCGGTGGCTTCCTATCGGTGTACTAGAGTAGGGTACCCTAGTATCCCGAACTTGTGCACGGGCAGCGATTGCAGCCTCCGCGGCAAGGCTTACCGGGTGACCGCCAAGGTCCTCCATGGTTCCTGTGGAGCCATTCAAGAACAAAGTATTTAAGACAAGGAGACAAGGCCCCGGCAAGAGGAGCTTGCCGGGAAGGCCACCCAAGGCACCTAGAAGACAAGGCCTCGGCAAGAGGAGCTTGCCGGGAAGGCCCGGTGAGCGACAAGCTTCCGGACGCGACAAGACAACAACCGCGACAAGGCGCTTGCCGCGGCATCACCACTCTATACCCACGCTTCCAAAGACATCCACTAACGTGTCGCTCGACCTTCTGTGGTGAGAGGTCAGGCAGCCAGCCGTGCGAGTCGGTAAGCGGCGCCGACAAGATTGCCATCGTGGAAAGCGGTGGCGCCGACGGTCCCCTCGCTTTGCACCGTTAGGGAGACGAGACGGCATTTAATGCCTTTGTCCCCGCCGCCGTGGTTAGGTATGATACATCAGACATCGCATGTAGTTGTACCAACCACTCCTTTTCCATTTTACCCTTGTCTACGTTGCCACCGGCCGGAGACCCCTTGAGCATATAAAAGGAGGCCCATGCGCAACGTAGGGGGCCGGTTCCCCCATGCTCGGCCTCGTTAGCAGCTTGTGTGTATCAGAGCACTCAGCCTCCCGAGCAAGAACACAATACACTTAGACATGCAAAGAAGAGGAGTGTTATCTCTCCTGAGAGCTCAAGCTGGGTAAACCTCTGTGTGCTTCGCCGCCGATCTGCGCCAGGCGACCTTCGCTCCCGCCAACCGAAAGGGGCTCGGTCCGCCGGTCCCATAGGTGTTCGTGGGCCAGATCAGCCTGCCCCGACAGAGCTTGAGCCAATCCTTTGTCCTTAGCATCTTGAAGGGGTTCCACATCCTCTTGTCCATGCAACTCCATTGTTGAACTTATCTGAAACATACTAGGTAGAAGCATTAGTCCAACAAGAGATATGTTGACATTAATTACCAAAATCACCCAGGGAGCACTTGTGCTTTCATTAATTGAACTTTAATTTATCATGAACTTAGTACCTGATAGTATTTTGCATGTCTATGTTGTTGTAGATCAATGGCCCGTGCTACTATTCCTTTGAATTTTAATGCGTTCCTAGAGAAAGCTAAGTTGAAAGATGATGGTAGCAACTACACGGACTGGGTCCGTAACTTGAGGATTATCCTCATTGCTGCATAGAAGAATTACGTCCTGGAAGCACCGCTAGGTGCAAGACCCGCTGCAGGAGTAATGCTGGACTTTGTGAACGCCTGGCAGAGCAAAGCTGATGACTACTCGATAGTTCAGTGTGACATGCTTTACAACTTAGAACCGGGACTTCAACGACGTTTTGAACGTCATGGAGCATATGAGATGTTCCAGGAGTTGAAGTTAATATTTCAGCAAATGCCCGGATTGATAGATATGAAGTCTCCAATAAGTTCTACAGCTGTAAAATGGAGGAGAATAGTTTTGTTAGTGAACATATACTCAAAATGTATGGGTATTATAATCACTTGACTCAGCTGGGAGTTAATCTTCCGGTTGATAGTGTCATTGACAGAGTTCTTCAATCACTGCCACCAAGCTACAAAAGCTTCGTGATGAACTATAATATGCAAGGGATGGATAAGACAATTCCTAAGCTCTTCGCAATGCTAAAGGCTGCGGAGGTAGAAATCAAGAAGGAGCATCAAGTGTTGATGGTCAACAAGACCACCAGTTTCAAGAAAGAGGGTAAAGGGAAGAACGGGAACTTCAGTAAGAACGGCAAGCAAGTTGCTGCTCAAGTGAAGAAGCCCAAGTCTGGACCTGAGCCTGAGACTGAGTGCTTCTACTGCAAAGGGACTGGTCACTAGAAGCGGAACTGCCCCAAGTATTTGGCGGATAAGAAGGATGGAAAAGTGAACAAAGGTATATGTGATATACATGTTATTGATGTGTACATTACTAATACTCGCAGTAGTACCTGGGTATTTGATATCGGTTACATTGCTAATATTTGCAACTCGAAACAGGGACTACGGATTAAGTGAAGATTGGCTAAGGACGAGGTGACGATGCATGTGGGAAATGGTTCCAAAGTCGATGTGATCGCCATCGGCACGTTACCTCTACATCTACCTTCGGGATTAGTTTTAGACCTGAATAATTGTTATTTGGTGCCAGCGATAAGCATGAATATTATATCTGGATCTTGTTTGATGCGAGACAGTTATTCATTTAAGTCTGAGAATAATGGTTGTTCTATTTATAGGAATAATATCTTTTATGGTCATGCACCCTTGGAGAGTGGTCTAGTTTTGTTAAATCTCGATAGTAGTGATACACATATTCATAATATTGAAGCCAAAAGATGCAAAGTTGATAATGATAGTCCAACTTATTTGTGGTAATCGCCGCTTGGGTCATATTGGTGTAAAGCGCATGAAGAAACTCCATACTAATGGACTTTTGGAATCACTTGATTATGAATCACTTGGTACTTGAGAACCATGCCTCATGGGCAAGATGACTAAAACTCCGTTCTCCGGAACAATGGAGCAAGCAACAGATTTATTGGAAATAATACATACTGATGTATGTGGTCCAATGAATGTTGAGCCTCACGGCGGGTATCGTTATTTTCTGACCTTCACAGATGATTTGAGCAGATATGGGTATATCTACTTGACGAAACATAAGTCTGAAACATTTGAAAAGTTCAAAGAATTTCAGAGTGAAGTGGAAAATCGTCGTAACAATACAATAAAGTTTCTACGATCTGATCGTGGAGGATAATATTTGAGTTACGAGTTTGGTCTTCATTTGGAACAATGCGGACTAGTTTCGCAACTCATGCCACCCGGAACACCACAACGTAACGGTGTCTCCGAACATTGTAACCGCACTTTATTGGATACGGTGCGATCTATGATGTCTCTTACTGATTTACTGCTATTGTTTTGGGGTTATGCTTTAGAGACGGCTGCATTCACATTAAATAGGGCACCATCTAAATCCGTTGAGACGACACCTTATGAATTGTGGTTTGGCAAGAAACCCAAGTTGTCGTTTATTAAAGTTTGGGACTGCGATGCTTATGTGAAAAAGCTTCAACCTGATAAGCTCGAACCCAAATCAGAGAAATGTGTCTTCATAGGATACCCAAAAGAGACTGTTGGGTACACCTTCTATCACAGATCCGAAGGCAAGATATTCGTTGCTAAGAATGGATCCTTTCTAGAGAGGGAGTTTCTATCGAAAGAAGTGACTGGGAGGAAAGTAGAACTTCATGAGGTAACTGTACCTGCTCCCTTATTAGAAAGTAGTTCATCACAAAAATCAGTTCCTGTGATTCCTACACCAGTTAGTGAGGAAGCTAATGATGATGATCATGTAACTTCAGATCAATTTACTACCGAACCTCATAGGTCAACCAGAGTAAGATCCGCACCAGAGTGGTATGAGAATCCTGTTCTGGAGGTCATGTTACTTGACCATGATGAACCTACGAACTATGAGGAAGCGATGATGAGCCCAGATTCCACGAAATGGCTTGAGTCCATGAAATCTGAGATGGGATCCATGTATGAGAACAAAGTGTGGACTTTGGTTGACTTGCACGATGATCGGCAAGTGAGGGAGTCCTGGATTAGGGGGTGTCCGGATAGCCGAACTATCACCGTTGGCCGGACTCCTAGACTATGAAGATACAAGATTGAAGACTTCGTCCCGTGTCCGGATGGGACTTTCCTTGGCGTGGAAGGCAAGCTTGGCGATACGGATATGTAGATCTCCTACCATTGTAACCAATTCTGTGTAACCCTAACCCTATCCGGTGTCTATATAAACTGGAGGGTTTTAGTCCGTAGGACGAACAACAATCATACCATAGGCTAGTTTCTAGGGTTTAGCCTCCTTGATCTCGTGGTAGATCTACTCTTGTACTACCCATATCATCAATATTAATCAAGGTGAGTAGGGTATTACCTCCATCGAGAGGGCCCAACCTGGGTAAAACATCGTGTCCCTTGTCTCCGTTACCATCCGCCTAGACGCATAGTTCGACCCCTACCCGAGATCCGCCGGTTTTGACACCGACATTGGTGCTTTCATTGAGAGTTCCTCTGCGTTGCCGCCACAGAAGGATGTCTCATCCCGCCTTTAAAGACGATACTATCGCCAAAGGAGCCTTGGCGCTGGTCGACTCTTCGCCAGGTGGTTTTCTCATGACCGCCAGCCGCCACATTACCGACGATGACTTCTCGAGTCATCAAAACCAATCTTCACGTTAACTCGAACTTGCCGAGCAGTTAGATCTCGATCGAGCTCTCCTCCGTAGAACGAGCTCTTGGATCACATCGCCGCTCGGGAGTCGCCACAGGATCACGACCAGATCGAGCCTAAAACCGATCTCGAGAGAGATCAACTCTCCCTGTGCTACCCATCATGTTGCTATGATAGAGGAGCAAGACGGGCGATTCTTCTTCTATCTTAAGGACTAGCAACGTCCGGATTCCCGATCCCACCATGCCGGAAACCCGCAGATGGACCGATGTCGATCAATCCCAGAACTTAAATTCAGGCGCCGGGTAGGATTCAACTGGATAGCATTCAAAATCCAAACTTCCAAGTTCGGAAACTTCTCGGCCCCTCGAGTCTTAAATTGGACGGGGTTCGGATCTAGTTCCACCCGCCACCCAAACATTAGCGATCTATCCCGAATTCGGCAAGAGCCCGCTGAAACAAGAATCATTCTTGGGCCAGATTCCTCCGGTTATGGACAGGGATAAAGGACTGCCGAGAGGAGGATGCAATCTCACTTTTCGCAATAATTGCACGGACAAGGGAATCCTAAACGCCATAAGTCGTCATGAATTACACGCTTATCGACTTGGTGACCATAGTACAAAAGTATTGTGCGATGGAGAGTGCTTGGAAAACCGAAAGTAAATTTTGGGATAATCCGCCCCGAATACATCCCTAGTCCGAAATAAAAGGGTGCATCATCACCAAGCACTGGGTTAAACATCAAAAACAAAACCCCCTAAAGGGTACGGAACCGCATCGGAGGGTTGGCTAAATGGACCTCGCAAAATTCATAGCATAGAGGGCGCCACTCCAACTCATAGCCTTCGAGCATGTTGGATACTACGGCGGTGGCCAAAAGTGGCGAAGAGCTTCTAGCTTCGTAATCCCAGCCAAAGAACACCAAAGACGGTGTTAACAGCCTTCGAGACTTTCGCATCAAATAACATGCGGAAACGAACACTCCGCAACCTTGTCAAGTCTACCAAGTAGCAACAATAAATCCATGGAGGACACGGCTATTACCTTTAATGCCAAAGTGATTTAACCCAAATTCGAACAGCCCAAGCACCACCGCATTGGTCCTCGGTCCAATAGTGGAAGGCTTTCGCCTTACTAAGGTACTCATGGATGGCGGCAATGGACTAAACCTCATCTACGAGGAAACCCTCCGATAAATGGAGATAGACTGGAACCGCATTGAGCGAAGCAAAGACAACCTTTAGAGGAATAATCCCTAGCCGGAAGCATGCTGCATGTGAAAAAATCACACCGACGTAGTGTTCGCTCACCGGACAATTATAGGTCCGAGGAGGTCACATTTCAAGTGGCCCTGCTCAAAGGCGGATATCACGCTTTATTAGGGCGAGAGGCATTCACAATTTTTCAAGCTATACCCCACTATGGGTACATAAAGCTTAAAATGCCCGGACCTAACGGAATCATCACTCTCGCTAGTGATCCGAACATAGCACTCCGCGCTGAAAACAAGACATCCGCACTAGCCCTCGAGGCACTATCCGAAGCCCTAGCGGCCGAGGAACTCATGCGTTGCGCCCACGGTGAACAGTGCGATGTGATACTTGATAAAGATCCAAGTCCACCTCTTTTAAACCAGCGGATGAAATAGTCAAATTCCAAGTCCACCCAACGGACCTCGCAAACATGGCCTCCATTGGGGCACAATTAAACCCCGATGTAGACGCCAGACCACGAGAATTTCTACGAGAAAATCGGGAAATTTTGCTCGACACCCTTCGGACATGCCAGAATCCCACGCCGCCGGCCGAAAGCACGCCTTAAATATCCTAAAAGGATTCAAGCGGTCAAACAGGCTCTTCGGCGCTTTTCGAACCCAAGAGATGCAGACCATGGGAGAGGAGCTAGCCAAACTTCTCGAAGCCGGATTCATCGGAGATATAAAACATCCGGACCGGCTAGCAAATCTGGTGATGGTACCATAGAAGGATAAATCCGGCGCCTATGTGTTGATTTCAAAGACCTTAATAAGGCTTTCCCAAAGGATCCTTCCCCTCCCTCGCATTGATCAAATTATCGACGCTACAGCAGGACACGACTCATTGTGCTTCCTCGACGCGTACTCGGCTACCACCAAATCAAGATGGCGGAGCTGCACCAAGCAAAGCAACAACATTCATCACTACATACGACCCATTCTCGCTTCAACACAATGCCCTTCGGGCTCAAAAATGCCGGCGCAACATATCGGCGATGATTCGTACATGTCCGCAAACCCGGATCGGCAAAACAGTGGAAGCATATGTAGATGACGTGGTCGTCAAATCCAAGCATGTCGAAACTCTAGTAGACGACTTGAGGCTCACATTCGACAGTCTCGGAAAATATGACATTAAGCTCAATCCGGAAAAATGCGTCTTCGGTGTTCCAGCCGGAAAGCTCTTGGGCTTCATTGTGTCCGGTAGAGGAATTGAAGCAAACCCAGCCAAGATCCGAGCTCTGTCACAATTGGATATTCCAAGAGACCTCAAACAAATACAAAAATTGACTGGATGCGTAGCGGCTCTAAGCCGCTTTATCCCCCGTTTGGGAGAAAAGGCGTTACCCTTTACCGCCTCCTCCCACAAGATCGAACACTTCGAGTGGACGGATGCCGCCACGGCCGGACTCGAAGAAATAAAAGCCATATTGGCAACAACTCCAGTCCTGACCGCGCCCAACATGGGCGAACCAATGCTATTATATATCGCCACAACACATCAAGTTGTCAGCGCGGTGCTCGTCGTCGAACGAGAAACGGACGGACACCGGTTCCCTCTTCAAAAACAGGTTTACTATGTGTCCACTGTCCTAACTCCATGCAAGTCCCGGTACCCACATTATCAAAAGATAGCATACGCGGTGTTCATGGCATCCCGGAAGCTGTGACAATACTTTCAAGAGTGTTCGATAACGGTAGCCTCAAGTACCTCTTAACGACATTATAAACAATCATGACGCTGACGGGCCGGATTGCTAAATGGGCCATAGAGCTCCTTCCATTCGACATAACCTATAAGCCACGATGAGCTATTAAGTCGCAGGTTTTGGCCGACTTCGTGGCCAAATGGACCGAAGCCGAACTCCCTAAAGAGTACGGCGCATACTCCAATTGGATCATGCACTTTGACGGCTCCAAAATGTTGGCCGGCCCGGGGGCTGGCGTCGTCCTGACGTCCCCAACCGGGGACACAGTCCAATACGTCCTTCAGATAATGTATACGGACTCCGACAATGCAGCCGAATACGAGGCCCTTCTGCATGGCCTCCGGATGGCAGTCTCCATGGGCATTAAACGCCTAGAGGTGCGCGGGGATTCGAACCTCGCGATATCTCAAATAAATGGAACCTTTGATGCCAAAGATCCAAAAATGGTAGTGTACCGCAATGCGGTCCTAAAAATGTCAGCACGGTTCGAAGGGCTCGGATTTCATCATATAGGCCGGGATAAAAACCAGGCGGCGGACATATGGCACGCATCGGTGCAAAACGCGATGCCGTCCCGCCCAACATCTTCCTGGAACGGCTGTTCAAGCCATCCGTACTTTGGGAAGGGGAGTCCGAAATAACAATCCGGACCCAACCGCATCGCCTCGACACCGAACACTTCGACACAATCGGAGGCTCGCCACCGAGATAACACCCTCCACCCACGAAATAATGGCGGTTATCGCCTGCGGACGGAGCCATTCCTAGCCTACCTAACTAGGCAGGAACTCCCGAAGACCAAAATGAGGCTCGCTGCATAGTACGGTGATCCAAAGCCTATAAAGTCCATGAGGGAGAGCTCTATAAGAAAAGCACAACAAGAGTCCTTCAAAGGTGTATCTCAAGAGGAAGGGCGAAACCTCCTGGCTGAAATTCATGCCGGACCGGGTGGGCACCACGCCGCAGCCGGGCCTTTGTAGGCAAGGCCTTCCGTACATGATTTTATTGGCCGACGGCCGAGCAGAGATCTTGGATTTAGTCCAACGATGCGTCGGTTGCCAGTTTTGTGATAACCAAAGCCACATGCCACACACCGCCCTCTAATCTATACCCATCTACTGGCAGTTCGCGGTCTGGTGGCTTGACATGGTTGGACCCCTTAAGGGAGGAACCCACAAGCAAAAATACCTATTGGTCATGGTGGATAAATTCACCAAATGGATAGAGGCCAAGCTCATTAAAATGGCGAATCCGGGCGGTGATAGACTTCATATCGGGGGTAGTGCACCGCCACGGCGTCCCACAAAGATCATCATCGATAACGGCACCAACTTCACAGCCGATGAGGTCAAATTATGGTGCAAAAACATGGGCATCAAGCTCGATTACGCCTTAGTCTATCACCCTCAAACCAGCGGCCAAGTCGAGCAAGCAAACGGTCTAATCATGAGCAGCATTAAACCCAGACTAGTGCGGTCCCTCAAGGAATCTAACACGCACTGGGTTGAGGAGCTCGACTCCGTACTCTGGGGACTACTGACCACGCCGAATCGTACTACCGGATTCACACCATTTTATGGTGTACGGCGCAGAGGCAGTCTTGCCCTGCGACATAATGCATGACTCACCTCGCGTGCGCATGTATGAAGAAAGAGAAGCCGAGCTCGATCAGCAGGACAGTTTGGACGCATTGGAGGAGGAGCGTGACGTGGCAAAAGCTCGTTCCGCATTTTATCAACAGCAGGCTCGAAGATATCAAAGCAAGGAAGTACGGGCCAAAGCTTACAACGTTGGCGAACTAGTTCTACGCCTGCCGGACAAGAAAAAGGACAAACTCAAGCCCAAATGGGAAGGTCCCTTCATCATCGACCAGGTCCTGACCGGCGGAGCATAGCGTATGCGAAACGCATCGGATAACCGACTCGAGCCGAACCCATGGAACGCAGCCCGTCTACGAAGATTCTACGCCTAAGCACCGGACTCCGAGTTCATCTCCTTCCTCCGTCCATATTTTATATTTTTGTTGTCTTTTATTTCTCTCCTTCCTCCTCCTTCTTCTTGAAGCCTTTAGAGGCTCATTTGCGCTTCGTTCGCACATACTTGACACGCTGTCCACGCTCATTATACCTGGGGGCTTCTTTAACAGAAGCTTATTTATACGGGCTTTATGCCCAACACATGTGTCAAACTTCCGCATGTACCTTTTACTCACCATTATATGCATCGATATGAATTAAGTTTTGGCCAAGCTGGGTTGTATGGCTCTGTGCTTACCCCTCGTTCCCGATTGTTCGCTAGGTGGTAAAGGAGCACCTCTGCGATTATTCTTGCCGGGTTAGCCGGATGTGTACCCTCGACCGGGTGAAGCTGAAAGCTAGCGTTCTTAAGGGAATATTCGATCGGTGAACTGAAAGATGATTCTTAACTATTTATCCATCCGCCCCAGATGATTTTCTCGCTTTCTTAGCAGTTTGGACATGCACTTTAGGGCATGCCTCCTGTGAAAGGAACCCTTAACGGAACTATTCTCCTGGAAGATGTTTCTTACTATCCATGTAATATAACATAACTAGTTGGGCACTTGTACGATACAGCAATAATGACCCCTACGCCTTTGTCTCCATGCATGCCCGGTTCTTACATAATCGCGAGGGTATTCGGACACACTCCGGACTATTGGGTCCCGAGGTCGAAGCGAAAAGGTCCACCATGACAAACGATCTACAATCCGGCTAGAAGACATTTTTTATGTCATATTCAATTACATAGTCAACTCGACTAATTGTATTCCTCATCAACGCCATCTAATAGGCTATCTAATTTACAATCTTGCTGGGAATACTTGGCGGCCAATTCTACTTGGCCGTACACTAAGCTCACAGGGATCTCCTTCCCATCAGGCCCATGTGTCCGACCTCGGCCATGTGGTTTGGGTCGACAACCGTGTCTTGCGTCTTTACCATGGCCCAGGCCTCCCTGGCGCCTTGACGGCAGGCCGATATCTTCCATAGTCGGAAGCGCCACCGTGCTCCTTGAAGCCGCTCTACCAGCTCCCCAATGCCTTCGGGCAGGGAGATAGATGGCCACAAGGCCTGGGCGACGCCTTTCATCACCTGCCGAACTCGTTAAATGCGGTGGCGACGTAGTTCAGGAAGAAGATCACCCGATGAACTGGCATCTCCTCCTCAGGACGACTTGTGAGCAAACCTACATACATGTTTATGTTAGTCGCCTTCCTCGCCGAACTCTTTCAAAGTTCGTTCAAGAACTTACTGAAAATGCCGCGGCGAAGCCGTCGATTCTCCTTACGGAGTCGCATAACCGGGCACGAACATCCTTTAGTTCCTCACCCAGTTGGGTGTTGGCATCTTGGAGGTTATTTTTCTCCCGCCGCACCCTCGTAAGCACGCTCGCCGGCCTTCAACCGCGCAAGAGCTGTTGCTTGTCCGGATCTAGTCCGCGCCATCTCGCAATATTATTGTCGATTTACACACGCCGCACTTCATAAACTATTTATCTTTTGAGGCATATATTACAGAGGGGTCTCTGTGGCTCCCTCATGGCGGCTAGTGCTTGACCTCACGTTGGGCCTTGCATTCTTCAAGCTCCGGGATCGGGTATTCTTTTAGTAAGATCCTGATAACAAATGACCTTAAATCAGTTATTCTAACTATTTTAAGTCTCGGGCCACTTGGCATATATAATCACAAATTTCCTCACCCGTATGTCCTTTACATCTTGCTCGTGGCTCTGGCTAGACCATCTTGAGCGGCACGGAGGTGCGATCTCCAATTGAAGGCATTCAAGGCCTCTTGGGAGAAACATGCGCCACGAAGAACTTTCTGGCGCCTGTGATTCATGGCGCTCTCCACCTCGGAGTTGGTGGCGGACAATCTGTCGGCATCCTCTCGCCGGAGGAGCATCCGACACGCCTCATGCTCGCCTCCGCTTGGACCCGGCTTTGGAGCCCGGGTGGCGGAGGTTCGATTGGCAACCTCTCCGGACTCGATCCGTGGCGACTTTTTCCTGAAAAGAGCACCGGTGTTAGTACGCCTTCCAGAATCAATCTGGGAATATGGTGACGCGCCATACCGTTCTATGCGGCGGAGTTTCGATCCGGACCGCACTTCTTTTTAGCCTGGGGCACAGACGCCTTGGCGGCCGCCGCTGGCTCGGCCTCCTGCCTCGAAGGCACCCTGCGAAAACACCATTGGTATACGGTGATAAAAAAATAAGCACGGATGGGTCATTATCGAGTATTGGGACCTCGGTCCTGCCATTACGTGTTGGAAGTATTCCGGGGTAATCGGCCGTAATGGCGACCAAGGCATTATCGATGCTCAGTTGGTGATATACCCCATCGATCAGCTCCACCAATATGTCCGGATCCTCTTCGGAGGCCGGATCGAGGGACCGTTCCGGATCCTCGGGTTGTGGGCTGTGTATCTTCTCCACGGCCCGGCGCAGTTCCTGCGTAGAAACCATGAAATGAGATATTTAACCACGGGAACATGGATCGGACAGGCCACAAAGATATTTGCTTACCCAACTTCGAGGATTATTCGAAGAAAACCCGCTCAGTGGACTGACGCGGAGAAAATCCTCCTCTTCCCCTTTATTCATGGCGGACAAGGTCTTCACCAGTTCGGTGACCGATCCCGGCCCTTTGCGGCCATGGCGGGTGGCATCGTCCTCCCCGTTGAAGTCCCACACGGGGTGGCCCCTATATTGAAGCGGCTGCACTCCCCTCATAATGCAGATTGCCATGACTCCAATCATGGTCAATCCGGCATGAGCCAGTAATCTTATTCGGCTCATCAAGTAAAGGACGTCGCGATCATTTTCCCTCTAGGGGCTCCGCGGGCGCCAGCTTAGGCGCTTCTTCAGAGGAGCTTTGTTAAACTCCGGAAGGCCGATCCGAACAGGATCCGGCAGCGGGACGTCCTCCATGTAAAACCATTCCGAAGGCCAGTCTTCGGATGCCTTCTTTGGGGTTCCGGATAGATATCCGGTCCCGGCGATGCGCCATAGTTCGGCTCCGCCCACTTGATATATTGACCCCTCATGAGAACGGGGTACTAGGCAGAATAATCTCTTCCACAGTGCAAAATGAGCCTCGATGCCCAAGAACAGTTTGCAAAGGGCCACGAAGCCCTTGATGTGCAAAATGGAGGCGTGCGTAAGGTGGTGCAACTGGAGGCCGTAGAACTCCAAGAGCCCCCGGAGAAACGGATGGATTGGAAATCCGAGTCCTCTTACTAGATAAGAGATAAAGCACACCCGCTCTCCTTTAGAGGGATCGGGGACACTCTCAGCTTGCTTTCCGCCCTTGTAGGTGGCAAGTCGGGCTCGAACCGGAACCATGAAGGCTGGGGGAAGAAATCCCTTGGTTTGGAGTATAACTAGCTCGCTATGCGGGACTGAGCATCTCTCCCAATTTCGGTGAGAAATTTGGGAGCGCGAGAGGAGGAGCAGCCGATCGTATCCATGATGGAATGGGTTTTTGTCGAGAGGCGCTCGATGAAAGCTTCATGGAGGGATGGAGTGACTCTGATCTAGATCCTCGTCCCTTTTATAGGCGGCTCATTTGCGCAGCTAGGGGGTAAGTGTAAAAATACCCTGGATTTTCGCATTCATTCAGACACGTGGAAGATGGCCATTATTGGGCGTAGAATCCAAGGAGCGCAGCATTTATCAGAAGCCGGACACTATTCGACAAGTATATGGAATTTGGAGAAGAACCCGCCTCGCAATGCCGAAGACAATCTATGCGCCGGACTCATCGCCATTGGAGCTCGGTTCGGGAGACTCTTGAGGGAGTCTGGATTAGGGGTGTCCGGATAGCGAACTATCACCGTTGGCGGACTCCTAGACTATGAAGATACAAGATTGAAGACTTCGTCCCGTGTCCGGATAGGACTTTCCTTGGCGTGGAAGGCAAGCTTGGCGATACGGATATGTAGATCTCCTACCATTGTAACCGACTCTGTGTAACCCTATCCCTCTCCGATGTCTATATAAACCCGAGGGTTTTAGTCCGTAGGACGAACAACAATCATACCATAGGCTAGCTTCTAGGGTTTAGCCTCCTTGATCTCGTGGTAGATCTACTCTTGTACTACCCATATCATCAATATTAATCAAGCCAGAGTAGGGTATTACCTCAATCGAGAGGGCCCGAACCTGGGTAAAAACATCGTGTCCCTTGTCTCCTGTTACCATCCGCCTAGATGCAGTGTTCGGGACCCCCTACCCGAGATCCGCCGGTTTTGACACCGACAACAAGCCATAGAGAATAAATGGATCTTCAAGAAGAAGACTGACGCTGACGGTAATGTCAGTGTCTACAAAGCTCAACTTGTTGCAAAAGGTTTTTGACAATTTCAAGGAGTTGACTATGATGAGACCTTCTCACCCGTAGCGATGCTTAAGTCCGTTCGAATCATGTTAGCAATTGCCGCATTTTATGATTATGAAATTTGGCAAATGGATGTAAAAACTGCATTCCTGAATGGATTTCTGGAAGAAGAGTTGCATATGATGCAACCCGAAGGTTTTATCGATCCAAAGGAGACTAACAAAGTGTGCAAGCTCTAGCGATCCATTTATGGATTGGTGCAAGCATCTCGGAGTTGGAATAAACGTTTTGATAGTGTAATCAAAGCATATGGTTTTATACAGACTTTTGGAGAAGCCTGTATTTACAAGAAAGTGAGTGGGAGCTCTGTAGCATTTCTAATATTATATGTGGATGACATATTGTTGATTAGAAATGATATATAATTTCTGGATAGCATAAAAGGATACTTGAACAAGAGTTTTTCAATGAAAGACCTTGGTGAAGCTGCTTATATATTGGGCATCAAGATCTATAGAGATAGATCAAGACACTTAATTGGACTTTCACAAAGCACATACCTTGATTAATTTTTGAAGAAGTTCAAAATGGATCAAGCAAAGAAAGGGTTCTTGCATGTGTTACAAGGTGTGAAGTTGAGTCAGACTAAATGCCTGACCACTTCAGAAGATAGAGAGAAAATGAAAGTCATTCCCTATGCTTCAGCCATAGGTTCTATCATGTATGCAATGCTGTGTACCAGACCTGATGTGTGCCTTGCTATTAGTTTAGCAGTGAGGTACCAAAGTAATCCAGGAGTGGATCACTAGACAGAGGTCAAGAACATCATGAAATACCTGAAAAGGACTAAGGATATGTTTCTCGTTTATGGAGGTGACAAAGAGCTCGTCATAAATGGTTACGTCGATGCAAGCTTTGACAATGATCCAGATGATTATAAGCCGCAAACCGGATACGTGTTTATATTTAACGGTGGAGTCGGTTGGTGCAGTTCTAAGCAGAGCGTCGTGGCTGGATCTACGTGTGAAGCGGAGTACATAGCTGCTTCGGAAGCAGCAAATGAAGGAGTTCATATCCGATCTAGGTGTAAAACCCAGTGCATCGGGTCCAATGAAAATCTTTTGTGACAATACTGGTGCAATTGCCTTGGCAAAGGAATCCAGATTTCACAAGAGAACCAAGCACGTCAAGAGATGCTTCAATTCCATCTGCGATCAAGTCAAGGAGGGAGACATAGAGATTTGCAAGATACATACTGATCTGAATGTTGCGAGACCGATTGACTAAGCCTCTCTCACGAGCAAACATGATCGGCACCAAGACTCCATGGGTGTTAGAATCATTCTTGTGTAATCTAGATTATTGACTCTAGTGCAAGTGGGAGTCTGAAGGAAATATGCCCTAGAGGCAATAATAAAGTTGTTATTTATATTTCCTTATATCATGATAAATGTTTATTATTCATGCTAGAATTTTATTAACCGGAAACTTAGTACATGTGTGAATACATAGACAAACAGTGTCACTAGTATGCCTCTACTTGACTAGCTCGTTAATCAAAGATGGTTAAGTTTCCTAACCATAGACATGAGTTGTCATTTGATGAACGGGGTCACATCATTAGAGAATGATGTGATTGACAAGACCCATTCATTAGCTTAGCACGATGATCGTTTAAGTTTGTTGCTATTGCTTTCTTCATGACTTATACATGTTCCTATGACTATGAGATTATGCAACTCCCGAATACCGGAGGAACACTTAGTGTGCTATCAAACGTCACAACATAACTGGGTGATTATAAAGATGCTCTCTGGTGTGTCTCCGATGGTGTTTGTTGAGTTGGCATAGATCGAGATTAGGATTTGTCACTCCGATTGTCGGGGAGGTATCTCTGGGCCCTCTCGGTAATGCACATCAGTATAAGCCTTGCAAGAAATGTGACTAATGAGTTAGTTACGAGATGATGCATTACGGAACAAGTAAAGAGACTTGCCGGTAATGAGATTGAACTAGGTATTGAGATACCAACGATCGAATCTCGGGCAAGTAACATACCGATGACAAAGGGAACAACGTATGTTGTTAGGCGGTTTGACCGATAAAGATCTTCGTAGAATATGTGGGAGCCAATATGAGCATCCAGGTTCCGCTATTGGTTATTGACCGGAGATAAGTCTTGGTCATGTTTACATAGTTCTCGAACCCGTAGGGTCTGCATGCTTAATGTTCGACGATGATCGATATTATGAGTTTATGTGTTTTGATGTACCGAAGGTTGTTCGGAGTCCCGGATGTGATCACAGACATGACGAGGAGTCTCGAAACTATCGAGACATAAAGATCGACATATTGGAAGGCTATGTTTGGACACAGAAAGGTTTCAGATGAGTTCGGGCATTTTCCGGAGTACTGGGGGGTTACCGGAACCCCCCGGGGAGTTAATGGGCCTTAATGGGCCATGGTGGAAGAGAGGAGGAGGCGGCCAAGTGGGAGGCGCATGCCCCCAAGCCCAATCCGAATTGGGGGGGGGGGGGGGCTTTCCTTCTCTCCCTCTCCCTGTTCCTTCTTCTCCTACTCCAACTAGGGAAGGGGGGAAACCTACTCGTACTAGAAGTAGGAATCCCCCCCTTGGGCGTGCCCCATGAGGTCGGCCCTCCCCCTCCTCCACTCCTTTATATATGGGGGAGGGGGCACCCCATAGACACACGAGTTGATTGTTTAGCCGTGTGCGGTGCCCCCCTCCACGGATTTCCACCTCGGTCATATCGTTGTAGTGCTTAGGCGAAGCCCTGCATCGGTAACTTCATCATCACCGTCGTCACGCCGTCGCGCTGACGTAACTCTCCCTCGGCACTCAGTTGGATCAAGAGTTCGAGGGACGTCACCGAGCTGAACATGTGCAGATCGCGAAGGTGCCGTGCATTCGGTACTTGATCGGTTGGATCACGAAGACGTTCGAGTACATCAACCGCTTTGCTGAACACTTCCGCTTTCGGTCTACGAGGGTACATGGACACACTCTCCCGCTCATTGCTATGCATCACATAAATAGAACTTGCGTGATCGTAGGTAAATTTTTTGAAATACTGCATTCCCAAACAACCCCTAGGCCGTGACACCCTCAGTAGCCCCTGAACCGGTCTTCAAGCTTGGCTACACCTCGACCAACACCGAGTTGCACATTGTCTTTCAGTCATCGAGGTTGAAACTGGTTCATCGAAATAGCGCTGCTGTAGGCCTCTATTCCGAAACAATCCCATTTGGAGCCCTATTTCGGAGCTCCATTGGAGAGGAAAACCATTGTCGCAGACTTCTTTATCAACCTTGCTGCCTCCATGGTGATGTGTGATTAGTTCCTTTACGGGTCCATAGTAGTATTTAGATGGTTCTCTCTCTCTCTCTTGGATCTTCAATTCCATGTTCCTTTTGAAATCAATACGATGTATGGTATGTCTGTTGGGATCCGATGAATTATGGATTTGTGATCAGATTGTTCATTGCCATCAATTGAATATTTTGAGGTTTCTTTGTTATATAATTAAGTAGCTATGTATGCTTTTCAAGTTATTTTTCATCTCTGGCCAAAATAGATGGGTAATTCTTCAGAGGGAGTGGTGCACCGTAGTGGGTTCAATCTTGCGATGATTTGTATATCCCAGTGAAAGAAAGGAACAAGACACGTATTGTATTGTTGTCACTGAGGATAAAGCGATG
The DNA here is from genome assembly GCA_021605145.1 of Aegilops bicornis. NCBI lineage: Eukaryota > Viridiplantae > Streptophyta > Magnoliopsida > Poales > Poaceae > Aegilops > Aegilops bicornis. The sequence goes on from CM038675.1 coordinate 216,541,565, forward strand.
GGGATTTATCTTATTGCTAGATTTCTTTCTGGCTACATTATGTCATCTTGCTTATTGCATTGCTTTGTTTTTCATTAAATTTAATACCTTGATATGCATGCTGGATAGCAGTTTCAGGGTGGAGTAATAGTAATAGATGCAGTTAGATAACGGTCTACTTACCACAAACGTGATGCCTATACAAGATTATGCCATGAATGATCATAGTTATAAATTGCTTCATTTCTGTCAATTACCCATCAGTAATTTGTCTACCATGCCACTACCTGCTTTCGAGGGAGATGCCACTATTGAACCTATGGCCTCGGTCCATTCTCTATTAATACTTGCGTTTACACAACTGTTGTTTATTACTTTTTACTATTTTGGTTTGCCATACCATTATCAATCACTATTTGCTTTTAATCTTGCAACTAGCAATACGAGGGGATTGACAACCCCCTTGTCAAGTTGGGAGAAAGCTTTTTATTTTGTTTGTGTGCAGGTGCTTCTTATCTTGTTAGCTTGTTGACTCCTACTAGTTTGATTAAATCTTGGTTCTTAACTGAGGGGAATGCTTTCTACTGTTGTGCTACATCATCCTTCCTCTTCGGACAAATCCAAGAACTCCTACGGGAGTAACATCTATGCGCTTTGCATAGACTTGGCAGTGGGCTCTAGGTAGATTCTCATCATATGTTAAGACTTTGTGTCCCGACGCAAACGATGAGTTCGACCGTTAGCCTTTGACCAACATCCTATTGTGAGGACGATGGAGGTCGGTACCGCGAATGCAGCCCCAGGTGTTTATCTATAGGGTTACTGGATGCAGCCCCTAAACCAACTATGGGGGGTCCAAATAATGATGTAGCCCCCAAGTCTACTAAATAGGGAGGTCTCTTGAACCAATCCATAGACATCCCCCAGGGAGGTTCACTAGATGTTTCATGTACTTATTAGCGATCATATCAATGGTATGGAGAAAGAACGAAGTGATTGCGGAACAAAACACTTTTAATTTAATATTTAATACATGACCGAGCTAATATGACAATAACACAAAGTCTTATGATTTGAACTGCGCTTAAGAAAAAGGAGAATTAAAATTACTAAGATAGCTGAGTCATGGATGGCTCGGTGATCTTGCGTGCTTCCTGACCTCAAGTGGTCCCGGTGGTGACTTGCTCTACCAGGGGTGCATGGCCTTCGTGCTGGACAGTACTGGTGAGGCATCCACCCCCATTCATACATGGGAAGCCTTGTCTCCGGTGGCTGGGCAGCCTCCGTCGCCGCTTCCCGTCCAGTTCCACCATTGGCGTGGGTGGCATGTTCTTTGACTTGTACCAGGCTGGTGACCTCTTCCTCGAGGGCGCACACAGGGTTGCTACTAGTTTGTGATGATGTTGTATGGCCCTGACATCTTCAACTTCATGTAGGCATAACATGACATCACCATGAATTTGGTGAACATTGTCATTCCAAAGACCGCGTCATATCCCCTAATAAAGGGATAATTTCAAAGCAGATGAGCTCGCATCGGTAGCGTGTAGGACCCCAAAGGTGACCTCCGGTGTTATCTGTCCCATGGGCTCCACTTTGTGTCCTGGCACTATCCCATGTAATTTCATTGGCGAAGGTGGGAGGGCTTCCAGTGGTATCCCCATTTTGTGTAGCGTGTTGACATATAAGATGTTGATGCTGGAGCCCCCATCCATGAGCACTTTGTGGAACCTACAACCCCTAATCAGTGGGTATGTGACTAATGGCATCATGCCTGGGCTGGCGACATAGTCTGGGTGGTACTCCTGTCCGAAGGAGATTGTTTGCTCCGACCAATCAAGGAATCGAATGTGTCGCCTAGCGTGTGTATAGTGTCACTGACATGTGTGCCTCCTTGGTTTCAGTTAGGATGTTATCATGTTGACCCAACATACGTCCTTGGGGAATGCCCCTAGCTTGAGTTCTGCGATTGCGAATCTTGGCGAGCTGCGGAGCTGGAGGGTCCGCGTCATTGTTGGTGACGGGGTCTCCTCATGGATTATTGTTCTTCTCCCTAATGAGTTGCTCATTGAGCTGGCACTCTCTCGTGGAGTGTGCTGCTACCTCTTGAGCATGCGTTGGTTTTCCCTTGAAGAGGAAAGGGTGATGCCGCAAAGTAGCATAAGTATTTCCCTCAGTTTTTGAGAACCAAGGTATTAATCAAGTAGGAGATAACACACAAGTCACCTAGTACCTGCACAAACAATCAAGAACCTTGCAACCAACGTGATAAAGGGGTTGTCAATCCCTTCATGGTCACTCGCAAAAGTGAGATCTAATAAAGATAATAAGTAAATATTTTTGGTATTTTTGTTGTATAGATTGGAAAGTAAAGATTGCAAAATAGTAAAATGATATGTGATGTAAATAAAAGAGATGCAATATAATTAGAAAGAGAACCGGGGGCCATAGGTTTCACTAGTGGCTTCTCTCTATGGTAACAAACAACACACGAAAAAACAGAATCTGTCAAAACAGAACAGTCTGTAGCAATCTGATTCATACGCATACTTTTGGAACTCCAAAAATTCTGAAATAAATTGGTGGACGTGAGGAATTTTTCTATTAATCATCTGAAAAAAGAATTACCTAAAAGCACTCTTCAGTAAAAAATTGCATCTAATCTCATGAGCGCAAAAGTTTCTGTTTTTTACAGCAAGATTGCAAAGACTTCACCCATGTCTTCCCGAAGGCTCTACTTGGCACAAACACTAATTAAAACATAAAACCACATCTAAATAGAGGCTATATGAATTATTTATTACTAAACAGAAACAAAAAGCAAAAAAACAAAAAAAATTGGGTTGCCTCCCAACAAGCGCTATCGTTTAATGCCCCTAGCTAGGCATAAAGCAAGAATAGATCTAGGTATTATCATCTTTGGTATTTATCTTTTTAATGGGGTTATGCTCGGATCCGGGAGGTTCCTTACGTTTCCCTTCATACTCGGAGATCTTTACGTCTAGAGCATCCAACTACTTATTGCAAAGAGTGATCAACATATTCATGCGGTGGAGGTTCCCACTAACATTTTTAAGAGGTTCAAGAGATTTTTGCAAAATTTTAGTTACTTCGCATATTTTCAAAAACTTGGGTTCCTTATTGAGTATGATGAAGTCCCTTATGTGGGGGCAGTACTCCTACTATTCCCTCTATAATCTCATACGCAATACTGGGATCAATTTCAATAAAACTCCATTTAGCGGCAAAATCCAAGAGTTGTCTATGGGACATGGTTAGCCCAACATAAAAATTACAAAGTAAATTCTTGAAATTTCCCTCTATAGTGCAATTACGATAGGATTCATTCATCCTATACCAAGCATCTTTAAAGTTTTCTCCTTGTCTTTGTTTGAAGTGAAGAACTTCAAAATCGGGAGACAAAGGAAGAGGGAGAGGGCTAGCCATGACGGCGAAACAAACTATCTAACACACGGGCACACAAGAGGCAAGCGAAAAAGAGGCGAACGGAAAAGAGGCGAAGAAAAGGCAAAGGTTTTTGAAAATCATTTGGAAGTGGGGGAGAGGACAATGAGAGGCGAATGGCAAACAATGTAATGCGAGGGAGAAGAGTTTGTGATGGGTACTTGGTATGTCTTGAGTTGAGCGTAGATCTCCACGGCAACGGCGCCAGAAATGGCTGGTTGACGGGAGATCAAATATTGACTTGACTTGGTGCAAATCCCCCCGACAACGGCGCCAGAAATCCTTCTTGCTAGCTCTTGAGCATGCGTTGGTTTTCCCTTGAAGAGGAAATGGTGATGCAGCAAAGTAGCATAAGTATTTCCCTTAGTTTTTGAGAACCAAGGTATCAATCCAGTAGGAGATAACACGCAAGTCACCTAGTACCTGCACAAACAATTAAGAACCTTACAACCAACGTGATAAAGGTGTTGTCAATCCCTTCACGGTCACTCGCAAAAGTGAGATCTAATAAAGATAATAAGATAAATATTTTTGGTTTTTTGTTGTATAGATTGGAAAATAAAGACTGCAAAATAGTAAAACGAGATGTGATGTAAATAAAAGAGATGCAATATAATAAGAAAGAGACCCGGGGCCATAGGTTTCACTAGTGGCTTCTCTCAAGATAGCATATATTACGGTGGGTGAACAAATTACTGCCGAGCAATTGATAGAAAAGTGCATAGTTATGAGAATATCTAGGCATGATCATGAATATAGGCATCACGTCCGTGTCAAGTAGACCGAAACGATTCTGCATCTACTACTATTACTCCACACATCGACCTCTATCCAGCATGCATCTAGAGTATTAAGTTCATAAGAACAGAGTAATGCATTAAGCAAGATGACATGATGTAGTGGGATAAACTCAAGCAATATGATATAAACCCCATCTTTTTATCCTTGATGGCAACAATACAATACGTGTCTTGCTGCCCCTACTGTCACGGGGAAAGGACACCACAAGATTGAACCCAAAGCTAAGCACTTCTCCCATTCCAAGAAAGATCAGTCTAGTAGGCCAAACTAAACCGATAATTCGAAGAGACTTGCAAAGATATCAAATCATGCATATAAGAATTCAGAGAAGAACAAAATATTATTCATAGATAAACTTGAGCATAAATACACAACTCATCGGATCTCGGCAAACACACCGCAAAAGAGTATTACATCGAATAGATCTCTAAGAACATCGAGGAGAACTTTGTATCGAGAACCAAAGAGAGAGAAGAAGCCATCTAGCTAATAACTATGGACCCGAAGGTCTGTGGTAAACTACTCACACATCATCGGAGAGGCTATGGTGTTGATTAGAAGCCCTCCGTGATCGATTCCCCCTCCGGCAGATGACCGGAAAAGGCCCCAAGATGGGATCTCACGGGTATAGAATTTTGCGGTGGTGGAAAAGTGGTTTCGTGGCTCCCCCTGATGTTTTTAGGGTATAAGAGTATATATGTCACGACCGGTTTTCCAATAAAATGTTTATTGAGAAACCGACCTTTTGAGTCCAGTACGAGGAAGAAATCCTCCTGACTGGTAGACAAAATCTTGATACAATAAGCCAGTAGCATTAGAATATATTACAGGGTCGAGCTGGGGTGCTCAACCATTTATTACAAGCACGCCAATAATTATACATAATGGTGGATATGACACAATGGAGTGGGGTGGCATACTACTGACTCGAGGTAAAGTGGTGGTGGAATAACACAGTGGAGTGGATAAAAATAACTTCTACACTGGCGGCTCATCGAGCGTCGATGTGAGGCCCGATGAATTTAATTGGGTAGCGGAAGCAGAAGTAACATAGTGACCAATCCAGGGTCGCACGAGACTGACTGGGATTCCTCTAGGCGTCGGCCTCACTATTGAACTCTTCATCCATGAGATCGCCTTTCACAAGATCGGCCAAATCAACAAGCCGGTGAGTACTTTGAAAGTACTACTTAAGGCGATTCGGACATAAGATATAACAAATGCATGCATGAATGCGTCATGAGCAATCTGTAATGTACATTCAAATAATGAACTTGCACGACATTATTTAGTAATAAGGAAGTTAGGCGGTAGTCCTCCCGAAATCCACAAAAAAAAAATAACTGAAAAACCGATCGGGTGTCTGAAGCGACGCCTCGAAGGGTGTACAAATAAATAAAACATGCATGATCGAGCGTCTAAGCGACACCACATAAAGGGCTTATATTGAAAGTAAATAATATGCGTGCCATAGTCGGACGTCTGAGCGACATCACAGAAAGGGCTTATATCAAAGTAAATAACAGGTGTGCCACAGTCGGACGTCTGAGCGACATCGCAGAAAGGGCTTAAATTCAAAGTGAAAACAAGTGTGCCACAATCGGACGTCTGAGCGACATCGTAGAAAGGGCTTATATCAAAGTAAATAACTGGTGTGCCACAGTCGGACGTCTGAGCGACATCGCAGAAAGGGCTTAAATTCAAAGTAAAAACAAGTGTGCCACAGTCGGACGTCTGAGCGACATCGCAGAAAGGTCTTAAATTCAAAGTAAATAACAGGTGTGCCACAGTCGGATGTCTGAGCGACATCGCAGAAAGGGCTTAGATCCATTATTCATATATGTTAAACTCGCAGGAATAATGCTCATAGAAAATTATTCAACACAAGATAATAAACGGTTAGTCCATCCATGGGAATAAACATTTAACCGGACTTAACACTCATATGGTTCTCCGGAGTTTCTGTCATCGAGACTGACACTTGACAAGATAAGTGAACACAATACTTGGACTTGGATGAGATGATTTCAAGGATTATTGACTCTGCGGAGTTTGTACTAAATTATCCACAGCCAACGGATTTCCGTAGTCACGAAGGACTAGTTCCGTTTACGGTATTTCGGAGGAAACACATCTAACCAGTACACACCCATCCACCTCACGATGCCAGGAATCACCCTAGACAGCGTTCAAGAAAAACTTTGAGACGAGGAGATCACAATCTCGAATAGCACGGGATCAAATTTATATACGCGCGCTCTAAGGGGTGCCCCCTCTCGGTCCCAACTGGAAACACCCATGCCCCCTGACCGGATGATAGGCTTTAATCCAGGGCCATGGAACCCTCATCCCGGCCTCTCGATTTGGTGTGTACCAGGAAAACGGTTTGCAACTTACTAGGCCGTATCCCTTGCGGAAAACATGTGGTAGTATGGAAAGGGAAAACGGATTGGAACTAGGCTGATTCATGTTGACACTTGGTCAAATGGTCTGGCATAAGACTGGCATGCTACAACACTGCCATCTTACCCATTCTCATGCCATCTCCTGGCCATGCAAACTCATATCCAAACTTATGGATTATCGAAATTCACTTGCTTCAACTTTGCACGTAATATAACCTTAATCGAGATGCTCCAAAAACATGTCATGGAACTACTTAATGCAAACATGCCAAGACACTCATCATATCAAAAGTTCAAACATGCTTGCACAGTTGAGTAGTCGGAGCCTAGATCGGTGAAGTTCGCGGTTCCGTCACCTCCTCCGGTATCTACGGTATCTGAAATACACGCACTATCGTAAATACCGTGGGGTGCACAAAAATATTCAAATATTTTTCAAATAAATCTGATAAAAACTAGACAAAATTTTAAAGAGGACGAGAAAAATCAATCGAAATCCTTTTACATTTAAAAGTTATAAGGGTTTTAATCGAGGACCTTTACGTAATGAAGCGAAACTTCTCGAGGGCTGAGCAGAAAAGACCAGAAAAGCGTTTGGTGGCGTATTTTCCCGAATACGTTTTGAGCAGTTCGAAAAAAAGAACATAGAGTGTGTGGCGGACCCCATCTGTCGAGTTTGAATTTTCAAGCAGGAAAGCGAGCTCGTCGGCGCCCGAGGCTGTGGTGGTCGCCATGGCGATCTCTGACAAGGAAGGGGATCGGGTGTTACCTCCGTGCTCGGTGTGACCTTCAGCGTCGGTGAGTGGTGGTGGTGGTGGCAGCCGGCACTACATCGGCAATGACCACAGCTCTGGCGGATGGCGGCTCGGGTGGAGCTGGGTCTCGTCGGGGAGGCTGCGGAGGTCAAATCAAACCATGGGTTAGCTTCTTGGGTGCTCGAGGAGGTTCTTGTGAGGTTTGGAGTGCAGGATGGGCTCACCGAAGTGGATCGAGGTGGTGGCCGAGGCGGATCGGGGCGGCCGGAGTTGGGGGAGGAGACCTCCTCGAGGTCCTCCTAGTGGCCTGGCGGGGTGGTGGTGAGGTGTAGAGGTGGTGCGTGCTCGAGAATGAGCTCGGGGCTTCCTTTTATAGACGATCCGAGGCAGTGGCCGTGATCGGAGATCTCCGGTGATGGTTCTGACAGTATGAGCTTGGTCGAGGTGTTTAGGGCGTTAGGCGTTAACGAGGAGTCCCTTGGTTCCATTTAGGCGCTAAGCGAGCTCGGATTAGGTGCTCTGGGTGGAGTTCGATGGAGCAGGCGGCCTTGAGCCCGTCGGCGGCAGCTAGCGCCTGTGCTTGCAGACCCGCAGCGATGGTGCTGTGGGGTCTTGTTGGCGTCTTGTGAGCCTGTGGAGGGCAAGGAGCATTGGCGGCGCAGAGCAGGCGTAACAAGTCGGCACGGGCTTCGCTAGCCGCCACGGTGGCTCTGCCACCGCAGAGGCTGCCGGCGTTAGCGATGCTCGCCGCCACCGACACCTGCACCCGTCCAAGAGGCGTGCGGTGCTCGGCCAGGAGAAGGGTCATCATAGCAGCGCCAAGCGCCTGGTGATCGGTGACAAGTCAGCACGAAACGACATCAAGAAAGCTGTGAATCTGAACTTTACGAAAGTGCATAGTAGCTGTCTTGAGCCAGTGTTCGACGAAATGATTTTGGCATGTGGGGAATTTTGCTTGAGCTGATTTTTGGTGAGGTGGCCTCTCACTGCATTTGGGGGCTGCCTGAATTTTGGTAGAATTTTTGGAGAAGAGAAGATATGAATTTCACCAAATTTGACAAATCTGGTCCAAACTTGCAGAGATTAAAATTTGAAAACTTTGAAAAGAGGAATAGTGGATCTTGATGGATCTAGGCTGTGGGTGCTAAAGACTATCCAGAGGAGTTGGTTTGAGTTCAAAACCCAAAGGAAATTTGGTACTTGCTTTGTAAATCCTCTAGGCTCAAAATAATGGACATAATTGTTTTGGGAGAAAAATAAATGAAATAAAATCCCAAAAAGGGTTGGACTTGTGGAAACAGAATGTTTGGATTGCCCTAAAGTGGAAGGAGGGGTTTTGGGAAGATTTACCACATGAGGCATGGTAAAATCATGGATGGTTTCATTATAAGAGAAATCCCAAAACTCCTAGGGTTTCTTTAAAAGAAAAATAAATCCCAAAAATAAATTTGAGAAGGGGAGAATCGGAAGAAAGGTTTTTAATAACCAAACACCAGAGTTGAAGAAGACATCAACAATGAAATCCTTGCCAAGGGAGAAATTTTGAGAGAGAGGTTTTTGGAAGAATTTAAATGACCTACTTCAAATCCAACAAAGTTTTTGTTGAAAACCAAACAAAATTTTTTGAGTGTCACAACACCTACCCCCTTAGGAAAAATCTTGTCCCCGAGATTTCAGCTGATCCTCAAATAAATGTGGGTGTTCTGTCCGAAGAAAATCCTCCCTTTCCCAAGTGGCTTCACTTTCGGTGTGATTGCTCCACTGAACTGTGAAAAGCTTGATGGTTTTCTGTCGGGTCCTCCTTTCAGACTCCTCCAAGATTTTTATTGGATGCTCCCGATATATGAGGTCTGGCTGCACGTCAATGTTTTCATGGGATACCTGCTTCTCCGGGTTGCTTACGCACTTCCTCAAGCTGAGGCGTGGAACACGTCGTGGACGTCGGATAAATTTTCGGGTAAGTCTAGCTGGTAGGCTACCGTGCCTCTCTGTGCCACTATGCAGAATGGTCCGATGAATCTTGGTGCTAGCTTCCCCTTAATCTTGAATCGTTGCAGGCCCCTCATAGGGGATACTCGTAGGTACACAAAGTCACCTGGTTCAAAACTGACTCCCTGATGTTTTTGATCGTAATAACTCTCCTGCCGACTTTGGGCTGTCTTGAGTCGATCCCTAATCACCTTAACTTTAACTTCAGCCTCCTTGAGCATGTCTGGGCCGAAGATATGGCTGTCTCCGGTTTCTGACCAATTTAGCGGGGTACGACATCTCCGTCCGTATAGAACATCAAATGGTGCCATTTGCAGGCTGGCTTAGTAGCTTGTTGTTGTATCACGAACTCTGCGTATGGTAAGCTTTCTTCCCAAGCGGTCCCATAGGTGAGGACACATGCTCTTAGCATGTCTTCTTGTATTTGGTTTATGCGTTCGGTTTGTCCATCGATGCAGGGGTGGTATGCTTGATCTTGAACAGCTAGTTGAGTTCGAGCTTGTTGTAAGTGATCCCAAAATCGGGAGATAAATTGAGTGCCTCATGCGATATTATTGTCGTTGGAACTCCATGTAAGCGAGCGATCTGGGAGAGATAAAGCACAGCAAGCTTGAGTGGTGTGGGTTGTCTTCACGGGATGAAGTGTTCTACTTTAGTCGATCTATCGGTGATGACCCATATGGCATCATTTCCGTGCCGTGACCGAGGTAGCCCAACAATAAAATCCATTCCAATCTCGTCCCATTTCCGCTCGGGTATTTTATTTGGCTGTAAAAGTCCGGCCGGTTTCTGGTGCTCGGCCTTGATGTGTTGACAAGAGTCACAACATGCGATGAACGTGGCTATATCCCTTTTTAGACCGTGCCACCAAATTCTTTCCTGAATATCCTTGTACATTTTTGTCCCTCCAGGATGGATTGAATACGGGGTGGTGTGGCCTTGACTAAGATCTCTTTGTTTAAGGTCCTTGATATTTGGTACACAAAGTCTATTTCCGTACCACAATATTCCTGTTAAATCGATAACGAATTCGAGGTCTTGCCCAAACTCACTTTCCGTTTAATGCCTTCAATCTTTGGGGTGTCCATCTTTGAGCCTCTTTAATCTTTTCTATCAAGGTAGGCTGCATTTCTAAATTCCATATGCTGCCTTCGGTAACTACCAGCAAGTTGAGTTTAGCAAATTCCTGCCGAAATTCAGGTCTCAGGTTTGGTAGGTTGTCGTTGTTTGGGCTAGGGTTCCGACTTAGAGCGTCTGCCACTACATTTGCTTTTCCTGGATGGTAGTGGATTCCAACGTCATAATCCTTCACTAATTCCAACCAAGCGTCGTTGCCGTAAATTCTGTTGCGGTTTTTTGAAAATATAGTTGAGGCTCTTATGGTCCGTGTATATTTCACAATGATTTCAAGTAAAAGTGTCTCCATTCCTTGAGTGCATGAATAATGGTGCTAACTCCAGGTCATGAGTAGGATAATTTTCCTCATGCTTGTGAAGTTATGCGGAGACATGTGCGACTACCTTGCCTTCTTGCATCAACACGCATCCGAGGCCCTTAGGGATGCGTCTGTCTACCTCAAAATTCTTGTGAATATACGGCACAATTAATCTTTGGTGCTGTCGTTAATTTCCTTTTTAATTCTTGGAAACTTTCCTCGCAAGCTTTCGTCCATTCAAACTTGTCTTTCTTGAGTAGCTGCTTCATTGGCTTTGCTATGGTGGAGAATCCTTCAATAAATCTTCGGTAGTATCCTGCCATTCCCAAGAAACTTAAATGCGTCCGATTCTGTTGGTGGTGGTTTCCAGCCACACGGCCTATAACTTTCGGGTCACGGAAATACCCTCTTAGGTTAATCATTGGCCCAAAAAACCTACTTGCCTTGGCCAAAACTCACACTTGCTGAATTTAGCGTACAATTGATGTTTCCTGAGTTCCCCTAGTACAATTCGGAGATGTTCACGTGCTCTTACGGTGTCTTGGAGTATATCGAGAATATAAACCGATAAATACCACAACAAACTTGTCCATAAACTTCATAAATACTTTGTTCATAGCGTGAACAAAATATGCGAAGTGTTCGTTAGACCAAATGGCATTACGGTGAACTCATATAATCCGTGTACGGAGGTGAATGCCGTCTTGGGAATATCTTACATTACGTACTTTTAATTGATGGTATCCCAACCTCAAGTCAATTTTGAGAATACCTTGGCTTTGGCGAGCTGATCAAATAAATCATTTATCCGTGGCATCGGGTATTTGTTCTTGATTGTGACCATGTTAAGCGCTCGATAGTCTATACACAATCTCAGTGTTGCATCCTTCTTTTTGGCAAATAAAATTGGTGAACCCCAAGGTGAGGAGCTGGCTCGTATATACCCTTTGTCCAGTAATTCTTTTATTTGCTTCTTCAGTTCTACCAATTCAGATGGTGCCATTACGTATGGTTTCTTGTATATGGGGCGGTTCCGGTGCTAGCTCAATGCTGAATTCTATCTCTCGGTGCGGTGGCATGCTGGTAGTTCTTAGGGAAACACGCCCGGAAATTCACACACTCGGAACCTTGCTTAATTCAGAAATATCCACCTTGTTCAATCTCGGTTGCCGGGATATATTTCTTTCTTTGGCTGAAACTTTTATTGTCCTCCCGTGGTGGTGGGTGAGAATTACGTTCCGGTTGAAGCAGTCAATAAAACCTCTGTTGGTGGTTAACCAATCCATCCCTAAGATGACATCCAGTCCTTTATTTTCCAACACAATAAGGTTGGCGTGAAACTTCAACCCTTCAAACTCGATAACCACACCTTGGCAATAACTCTGGGTAACTTGCTTAATCCCAGGGGACTTGACGATCATTTTTCCAAGGGAAGCATCGAAAAATTATTTTGCAAGGCAAAACTTTTCGAAATGAATGAGTGAGAAGCTCCAGAATCAAACAAAACCATGGCAGGTATTGTGTTGACAGAAGCGTGCAGTCACGATATACGGGGCATTACGTGCTTCCTCTTTAGTCACGTGGTTCAGATGACCCTTCTGTGGTTGTTATTTGGGTTGAAATTGTTGCGCTTTGGCGCGAATTATTGCCTCCGTTGTTCGGCTTTGGGGTCGAGTTCCTTGGCTTGGGGCCTTTGCTTGGCATAGTGCCCTTCTTCTCCACAAGCATAGCAAATGCTTGGGCGGTATGTGAACTCTTTGTCCCTTGCATGGAAATTCTTGATTGGGCGTGAGACGTTTGTCGTGGGTTTGGGTGTCCCACTTTTCTGAAAATCCGTCTTGCTGCGGTGGTTGCGAGCATGATTAGTCTGGTCCCTTTTTTTGCTTGCGGAAATCTTCCAAGCTGCTTCTCTCATTTTCCAAGGTAATGGCCTTATCCACTAGCGTTTAAAATCTGGGAAGGTGTGCACAACCAGCTGGCATTTAAGTGCGGGCGCCAGACCGTCTAGGAATTTTCCATCTTCTTGCTTTTCGGACATACGCTCCTCGTTGGCGTAGCAAGACAACGAGTAAAATGACTGTTGTATTCGACACCGTCATGGTCCTTTGCTTGAGGTCGTCAAATTCTCTCTTTTTGATCTTCATAAGACTTTTAGGAATATGTGCCCCACGAAAGCCTTCTTTGAACTGCTCCCAGGTTATATTATTTTTGTTGGGGTGCATGTGTAGGAAATTTTCCCACCATGATGCAGCTGCTCCAGTGAGATATTGTGGGGCATATAGCACTTTATCAAGATCTGAACACTGGGCAATAATTAATTTTCTTTCCATGTCTCGAAGCCAGTCCTCGGCCTCAAGAGGTTTGTCAGTATGAGAAAATGTTTGGGGACGCGTCTTCTGTAGCTCGAGATAACTTTGATTCTTTGATCTGTCCCACGGTGATTTCCCATGTTGATGACTTGGTTCATCATTTCTGATGTTGTTCTTGACTTTGCTCATAAAGACGACACATTTGGGAAAGTGTTGTTTCAACATCTGTTGACTTGACTGCCCCTGTGTGAAATTGTTGCTAGGTTGTGTGCCATAATTTTGCTCTGGCGGAGTTGGCATGGTGCGCGTCCAAGGACGAGACATTGTTCACTCTGGGGATATATTTTGTAAAACCCATAAGAAAAGAAATTGAGTTGCAAAAGTCAATAAATTCATGAAGACGGAAAAAGTCTTAAATGCTCCAAGGTTTTTCAAGAGAATAAACGTTTGTGCACGGAGAAGGACTGCTCATTACATATCTTACACGCAAGCAGTAATTATACAATACATCACTCAGGGCATGCGTACATATACCTGACATGTTATTTAGGCTAGTGCACTTCTCCCAGTTCCTACATGATGCACAAACAAGCTACTTCTCACAGCCTATGTACAAATAAACATATCGTACAAGTCGGTACATCGCATGGCGCTAAGCGTGCTCGATCGGAGATGGTAAGGATTTCCCTTGGCCTGCCGAGGGTGAGGCCTTGATGAAATTTGGGGACTCAACCTCCTCCTCGCTAATAGGCTCCAGACGTGAAGTGCTGCGCTGAGTTGGTGGAGCGGGCGCCCTATGCGGGACAACACGAACAGGAGTGGGCGCAAGGGGTGGTGCAGAACGAACTGGAGTAGGCGCAATGACTTGGTTGAACTCCTCAGTGGTAGGCAGGCGACGAGTAGTGGCGAGAGTAGTAGGGGCCAAAGATGCCGATGTGAGGCGAAAGTCGGTGGCGGTGCGGTGTCTGAGGAGCTCCCTCCTGTTGGTGGCACTGACCATGTTGAGAGTCCATGCGGGCAACCACAAGGTCGCCCACCAGGGTTGTCGAAGGCTGCCTCGGATCTCGGAGATACTCGATAAGCATCTCAAAAGCCTCGTCTCATTCTCCTCTGGGGCAAGAAGGCAGCGTAGTGACAGGTGTATGTACGTGACATGGAAGGTAGCGGTAATGACGAGTCTTCATCGAAGGAAGGACATCCCTGAGACGAGCTATCGCCTCACGGGCTGCCATCTGCATCGCATGCTTCTCCGTAGGCATGGCTCTTCCCAAGAACCGGAAATGGCGTAACTCAACACGCCCTCCCTTGAATTGCACCGCAGCTTGGTGCATGGTCAGACTGTCGTTGACCTTGTGCTGAGAGAGTGTGAAGAATGGGCGCATAGATGGCCCCATCGCGACTTGGACGATGAAGGAGAGAAGCTTGACGAACCCATCGGGCATGTTGGCGAACATCTGTGACTCGCAGTCGTTGCCAGCCATCTACGAAAGTAGGCAAAAATTCTGAGTGGTCAGATCATAAATTTATGCTCACTGTCAGAAATTGACTACATTTGCAAAAATATGAATTAGCTCTATTATGCTAATAACCGATTAGCGATCGCACCTAGTGGCTTCTCCTTGATCACTGGCTCTAGTACCAAGCTTGTCACGACCGGTTTTCCAATAAAATGTTTATTGAGAAACCAACCTTTTGAGTCCAGTACGAGGAAGAAATCCTCCTGATTGGTAGAAAAAATCTTGATACAATAAGCCAGTAGCATTAGAATATATTACTGAGGTCATTTGGGGTGCTCAACCATTTATTACAAGCACGCCAATAATTATACATAATGGCGGATATGACACAATGGAGTGGGGTGGCATACTACTGACTCGAGGTAAAGTTGTGGTGGAATAACACAGTGGAGTGGATAAAAATAACTTCTACACAGGCGGCTCATCGAGCGTCAATGTGAGGCCCGATGAATTTAATTGGGTAGCGGAAGCGGAAGTAACATAGTGACCAATCCAGTAATACGAGACTGGCCCAGGATTCCTCTAGGCGTCGGACTCGCTATTGAACTCTTCATCCATGAGATCGCCTTCGTCAGCATTTGGCCAAATCAACAAGCCAGGTGAGTACTTTGAAAGTACTCGCAAGACAGTTCAGACATAAGATATAACAAATGCATGCATGAATGCGTCATGAGCAATCTGTAATGTACATTCAAATGATGAACTTGCACGACATTATTTAGTAATAAGGAAGTTAGGCGGTAGTCCTCCCGAAATCCACAAAAAAAATAACTGAAAAACCGATCAGATTATGCGAGCGACGCCTCGAAGGGTGGACAAATAAATAAAACATGTCGCAGTCGGGCGTCTAAGCGACACCACATAAAGGGCTTATATTGAAAGTAAATAATATGCGTGCCACAGTCGGACGTCTGAGCGACATCGCAGAAAGGGCTTATATCAAAGTAAATAACAGGTGTGCCACAGTCGGACGTCTGAGCGACATCGCAGAAAGGGCTTAAATTCAAAGTAAAAACAAGTGTGCCACAGTCGGACGTCTGAGCGACATCGCAGAAAGGGCTTATATCAAAGTAAATAACAGGTGTGCCACAGTCGGACGTCTGAGCGACATCGCAGAAAGGGCTTAAATTCAAAGTAAAAACAAGTGTGCCACAGTCGGACGTCTGAGCGACATCGCAGAAAGGGCTTAAATTCAAAGTAAAAACAAGTGTGCCACAGTCGGACGTCTGAGCGACATCGCAGAAAGGGCTTAAATTCAAAGTAAAATAACAGGTGTGCCATAGTCGGACGTCTGAGCGACATCACAGAAAAGGCTTAGATCCATTATTCATATCTGTTAAACTCGCAGGAATAATGCTCATAGAAAATTATTCAACACAAGATAATAAACGGGTTAGTCCATCCATGGGAATAAACATTTAACCGGACTTAACACTCATATGGTTCTCCAGAGTTTCTGTCACCAAGACTGACACTTGACAAGATAAGATGAACACAATACTTGGACTTGGATAAGATGATTTCAAGGATTATTGACTCTGCAGAGTTTGTAGTAAATTATCCACAGCCAACGGATTTCCGTAGTCACGAAGGACTAGTTCTGTTTACGGTATTTCGGAGGAAACACATCTAACCAGTACACACCCATCCACCTCACGATGCCAGGAATCACCCTAGACAGCGTTCAAGGAGAACTTTGAGACGGGGAGATCACAATCTCGAATAGCATGGGATCAAATTTATATACGCGCGCTCTAAGGGGTGCCCCCCTCTCGGTCCCAATCGGAAACACCCATGCCCCCTGACCGAATGATAGGCTTTAATCCAGGGCCATGGAACCCTCATCCCAGCCTCTCGATTTGGTGTGTACCAGGGAAACGGTTTGCAACTTACTAGGCCGTATCCCTTGCGGAAAACATGTGGTAGTACGGAAAGGGAAAACGGACGGGAACTAGGCTGATTCATGTTGACACTTGGTCAAATGGTCTGGCATAAGACTGGCATGCTACAACACTGCCATCTTACCCATTCTCATGCTATCTCCTGGCCATGCAAACTCATATCCAAACTTATGGATTATCGAAATTCACTTGCTTCAACTTTGCATGTAATATAAACTTAATCGAGATGCTCCAAAAACATGTCATGGAACTACTTAATGCAAACATGCCAAGACACTCATCATATCAAAAGTTCATACATGCTTGCCTGGTTCAGAGTAGTCGGAGCCTAGCTCGGTGAAGTTCATGTTCCGTCACCTCCTCCGGTATCTACGGTATCTGAAATACACGCACTATCGTAAATACCGTGGGGTGCACAAAATATTCAAATATTTTTCAAATAAATCTGATAAAAAACTAGACAAAATTTTAAAGAGGACAGAAAAAATCAATATGAAAGCCTTTTACATTTATAAGTTATAAGGGTTTTAATCGAGGGACTTTTACGTAATGAAACGAAACTTCTCGGGGCTGAGCAGAAAAGACCAGAAAAACCTTTCGGTCGAAAGCGTATTTGACCGAATCGTTTTCAGAAACGGTTTAAAAAAAAAACAGAGAGGCGTGGCGGGCCCCATCTGTCGAGTTTGAATTTTCAAACAGGGAAAGCGAGCTCGTCGGCGCCGAGAGGCTGCGGTGGTTGCGGCGATCTCTGGCGAGCGGGGGATCGGGTGTTACCTCCGTGCTCGGCGTGACCTTCCGCGTCGGTGAGTGGTGGTGGTGGTCGCCCGGCGAGCACTACGTCGTGGCTGACCACAGCTCCGGCGTGGACGACGGCTCGGGTGGAGCTGGGTCTCGTCGGGGAGGGCTGCGGAGGTCAAATCAAACCATGGGTTAGCTTACTGGGTGCTCGAGGAGGTTGCTGACGAGGTTTGGGTGTCGGGGATGGGCTCACGGGAGTGGATCGAGGTGGTGGCCGAGGCGGATCAGGGCGGCCGGAGTTGGGGGAGGATACCTCCTCGAGGTCCTCCTAGTGGCCTGGCGGGGTGCTGGTGAGGTGTAGAGGTGGTGCGTGCTAGAGAACGAGCTCGAGGCTTCCTTTTATAGGCGATCCGAGGCGGTGGCCGTGAACGGAGATTTCCGGTGATGGTTACGGCGGCGCAGAGCTTGGTTGGGGTGTTTAGGGCGTTGGGCGTTAACGAGGAGTCCCACTGGTTCCATTTAGGCGCTAAGCGAGCTCGGATTAGGTGCTCTGGGTGGTTCGGCCAGGCAGGTGAGCCCGTCGGCGGCAAGCGCGCCACAGTGCTTGCAGACGGCACGGCGACGGTGCTTGAGGTCTTGGCGTCTGTGAGGCCACGCGGAGGGCAAGGGAGCATTAGGCGGCCTTGAGCAGGCGAACAGTAGCCGGCAGGCTCTCACAGAGGCTGCCGGCGTTGGCGATGCTCGCCGCCACCGACACCTGCACCCGTCAAGAGGGCGTCGTGGTGCTCGCCAGGGAGAAGGGCCGTCTTAGCGCCAGGCGCCTGGTGATCGGTGACAAGTCACTAACGAAAATGACCTTTGAAGAAATCTCGAATCTCTGAACTTTACGAAAGTGCATAATGCTGATGTTGGCCAGGTGTTCGACGAAATGATTTTGGCATGTGGGGAATTTTCCTTGAGCTGATTTTTTGTGAGGTGGCCTCTCACTGCATCTGGGGGCTGCCTGAATTTTTGTAGAATTTTTGGAGAAGAGAAGATATGAATTTCACCAAATTTGACAAATCTGGTCCAAACTTGCAGAGGTTAAAATTTGAAAATTTTGAAAAGAGGAATAGTGGATCTTGATGGATCTAGGTTGTGGGTGCTAAAGACTATCCAGAGGAGTTGGTTTGAGTTCAAAACCCAAAGGAAATTTGGTACTTGCTTTGTAAATCCTCTAGGCTCAAAATAATGGACATAATTGTTTTGGGAGAAAAATAAATGAAATAAAATCCCAAAAAGGGTTGGACTTGTGGAAACAGAATGTTTGGATTGCCCTAAAGTGGAAGGAGGGTTTTGGGAAGATTTACCACATGAGGCATGGTAAAATCATGGATGGTTTCATTATAAGAGAAATCCCAAAACTCCTAGGGTTTCTTTAAAAGAAAAATAAATCCCAAAAATAAATTTGAGAAGGGGAGAATCAGAAGAAAGGTTTTTAATAACCAAACACCAGAGTTGAAGAAGACATCAACAATGAAATCCTTGCCAAGGGAGAAATTTTGAGAGAGAGGTTTTTGGAAGAATTTAAATGACCTACTTCAAATCCAACAAAGTTTTTGTTGAAAACCAAACAAAATTTTTTGAGTGTCACAACACCTACCCCCTTAGGAAAAATCTCGTCCCCGAGATTTCAGCTGATCCTCAAATAAATGTGGGTGATCTGTCTGAAGAAAATCCTCCCTTTCCCAAGTGGCTTCACTTTCAGTGTGATTGCTCCACTGAACTATGAAAAACTTGATGGTTTTCTGTCGGGTCCTCCTTTCAGACTCCTCCAAGATTTTTATTGGATGCTCCCGATATGTGAGGTCTGGCTGCACGTCAATGTTTTAAAGGGATACCTACTTCTGCAGGTTGCTTACACTTCCTCAAGCTGCGACGTGGAACACGTCGTGGGACGTCGGATAAATCTTTGGGTAAGTCTATTTGGTAGGCTACCGTGCCTCTCCGTGCCACTATGAGAATGGTCCGATGAATCTTGGTGCTAGCTTCCCTTAATCTTGAATCGTTGCAGGCCCTCATAGGGGATACTCGTAGGTACACAAAGTCACTGGTTCAAAATCGACTCGATGTTTTTGATCGTAATAACTCTTACATCGACTTTGGGCTGTCTTGAGTCGATCCCTAATCACCTTAACTTTATCTTGACCTCCTTGAGCATGTCCGGGCCGAAGATATGGCTGTCTCCGGTTTCGACCAATTTTACATTCACGGGAGGGTATGGCATACCGTAAAAAGCAGGAGAAGCGGACTTCTCTTCAACCTCCTATGGTCGAAGCAGGGTCCTATTGATCGGGAGGGTGTGGCGTGCCGCATAAAGCGGAGAAGCGGACTTGTGTTGGGCGCCCTCACGGTGAAGCAGGGGTCTGTTTATCGAGAGGGGTGTGGCGTACCGCAAAATGGGACTCCACGGCTACTGTTCATCCACCGTCTACTGCCTCGCTCCAGCCTCCACAGACTCTGTTCATCCACCATCGACCTCCTCCGGCCTCCACTGCATTTGTTCATCCACGGCGTCTCCCTCCTGCCTCCACCAGCTACTGTTCACCCACGGGCTCCTGTTCATCCAGCCTCCATCGGCTACTGTTCAACCACCCCTCCACGGGCTACTGTTCATCCAGCCCTCCACCGGCTACTGTTCAACCAGCCCTCTGGGGTCCTATTCATCCACCCCAACCGGCTCGATCGGGGTCCTGTTCATCCAGCGGCAACGGCCTATACTACCACGGGGTCCTATTCATCCAACCCCCACCGGGAACTGTTCATCCAACCCCCAACAAATCTCAATATTCATCAAGAGGCAGAAGGTTCGATCGGCTTCAGTTAGTAGCAGTAGCGAAGGAATCGCTCGATCGAGTTCAGTTAATAGCCAGGGATCGATCGATAGCTCGGGTTCAGTAACGCGTAGCCAATGCTGTCCTTCGGGTTCGATAGAACGCTTGATGCAATCGCTTCGGGTTCGATGGCGTAACGCCTCGCTCGGGTTTAGTTAGAGCCCAACGCCTCACACCCACGCGCGTACGTGTACGAGAGAAACACACAATCCCTCCGTGCATCGCTCAGCCCCGACCACCCACCGTAATCGGGAACTCCCCGATATTTTCCTCATCCTTGTTCTACCATGTTTTTTCCGTCATAGATGGCCCAAAGAATGTCATGCAGTTGCATCTCTGGCCCGCCCAGGACGAAAAGCCCATTTTCTGTCATGATTTTTGTCATAGAAGTAGGAGCCCACCACATATATGATGATACCGGGTTTTGTCACAATTATCGTCATAGAAGTGTCATAAGCATGACAGAAAAAATTCGTTCGGCCCAAAATGTCAGGGATGTGTCTTTTTTTTGTAGTGCAAGTTGGCGGGGGTAGGTCGTGGTTTAGGCCACAGCGTGCCTAGCCAACCCCGCCGCGAGTGCCCAGACCCCCTGAGGCCTCGTGCCGACGCTCTCAGTCGGGCCACCATACTGTGTGGTTGCCACTGGAGCATGATCTACATGCATTCCAAGGTCAGTGCAATATATTCTGGAGAGACCTGTTGCGAGCGAGGGCCATGATTGTCAATGAAGCGGTCGGGGGCGCCACATCAGCTCTTGAAGGGCCCCGACCTCGCGAGATCTTGACGGTCCTGACGGCCGGGCCCCCATGGCTGGCGTGCTCGGTCCCGACCTCCACCACGTGGTGAGAGCTGGTGGCGGGATGGGGGTAGCAGTGGTCACTGCCTCGAAGTTAGCCCCTGGCTCTTCCGCCTCATCGACTATCATCACCGCCGCTGGGCTGAGCCGGCAAGGAGGTGACCCCTGGCGGCGATCTGTCCTGACCGGTGCCCGGGGAGGCGCCTCATGAGCTAGAGGAGAAATCCAGCTCGTGATCCTGCCGTTGCGGGGCCCTTCAGGTCCTCTCCTGAAAGATGAGCAGATGCGGCACGGGCAAGCGTGGACCCAGGGCGGGGGCTGCAACTTTGGCAGGGAGCGGGGAGGCTCCAGGCCCCCCCAAGCAGCATCGAGCAGCTCGGCAACCCGGTCGAGCCAAGCGTCATAGTTACCACCGGTGGGACGGTAGTGCGGTAGCTCACGCGCCACGAGGAGCACGGCTTGCACGTTCATAGGCCCATATGAGCATGAGAGGATGTTGCGGTGGGGTTGAAGGGGGTGCGGCGAGGCGACCGACGTTCCACGCGAAGGGCGGCAGCAGCAGGTTGTGCCGTTGACGAGCACTAGTGTGTGTAGCTATGTTGTCAGTGAAGCAAACGGGGTGGCGGGGAACACTGCGGCCGAGAGGCGCCGCCTGGGCGGCACGAGCGGTCCAATGCTCAGCGCGAGCTCGGCGAGCTCTGGCCATGGGTGGGGCGAAGCAAGGGCATGGCGTGGTCGATGAAAAACGGAGCTTCGACACTGATGTCTACTACGCAACCTTTCTTGTTGTAGACGATGTTGCCCATGGGTGGGGCGAAGCGAGGGCAGGGCGTGGTCGATGAAGAACACTAGCAATTTTCCCTCAAGTGGATGACCTAAGGTTTATCAATCCGTGGGAGGCGTAGGATGAAGATGGTCTCTCTCAAATAACCCTGCAGCCGAATAACAAAGAATCTCTTGTGTCCCCAACACACCTAATACAATGGTAAATTGTATAGGTGCACTAGTTCGGCGAAGAGATGGTTATACAAGTGTAATATGGATAGTAGATATAGGTTTTTGTAATTTGAAAGTATAAAAACAGCAAGGTAACTAGTAACAAAAGTGAGCAAAACTGGCATTGCAATGCTTGAAAACAAGGCCTAGGGTTCATACTTTCACTAGTGCAAATTCTCTCAACAATGAGAACATAATTGGATCACATAACAATCCCTCAATGTGCATCAAAGAATCACTCCAAATTTTCTATCGGAGAACGTAGGACGAAAACGTGCATCAACCCATATGCATAGATTACCCCAATGTCACCTCGGGAATCCGCGAGTTGAGTGCCAAAACATACATCAAGTGAATCAATAGAACATCCCATTGTCACCACAGATATCCCATCGCAAGACAAACATCAAGTGTTCTCAAATCCAATACTCAATCCAACATAACGAAACCTCAAAGAGAAAGACTCAATTCATCAAAAGAAGGCAGAGGGGGAGAAACACCATATGATCCAACTATAGTAACAAAGCTCGCGGTACATCAAGATCGTGCCAAATCAAGAACACAAGAGAGAGAGAGAGAGAGAGAGAGAGAGAGAGAGAGAGAGAGAGATCAAACACGTAGCTACTGGTACATACCCTCAGCTCTGAGGGTGAATTACTCCCTCCTCATCATGGAGACCGACGGGATAATGAAGATGGCCTCCGATGATGGTTTCCTCCTCTGGCAGGGTGCCGAAACGGGCTCCCGGTTGGTTTTTCGTGGCTACAGAGGCTTGCGGCGGGTGGAACTTTCGATCTAGGGTTCTTTTCGGAGGTTCCTATATTTATAAGAATTTTTGGCGTCGGAAACAAGTCAAGGAGGTGCCCAAGGGGCCCACAAGCCCTTAGGGTGCACCCAGGGGGTAGGGCGCATCCCCCTGGCTTGTGGACTCCTCGCGACTCTTCTAGTCCAGCTCCGGTGCTTTAGGGGTCTCTTTTGGTCCATAAAAAATCACTGTAAATTTTCAGCTCATTTGGACTCCGTTTGATATTCCTTTTCTGTAAAACTCAAAAACAAGGAAGAAAACAGAAGCTGGCACTAGGCTGTAGGTTAATAAGTTTAGTCCCAAAAATAATATAAAATAGCATATTACTGCATATAAAACATCCAAAACAGATAATATAATGCATGGAACAATAAAAAATCATAGATACGTTGGAGACGTATCAAGCATCCCCAAGCTTAATTGCCGCCCGTCCTGGAGTAGATAAATGATAAAAACATAATTTTTGATGTGGAATGCCACCTAACATATTTATCAATGTAATCTTCTTTATTGTGGCATGAATATTTAGATCCATAAGATTCAAAACAAAATTTTAATATTGACATAAAAACAATAATACATCAAGCATACTAATAAAGCAATCATGTCTTCTCAAAATATCATGGCCAAAGAAAGTTATCCCTACAAAATCATATAGTCTGGCTATGCTCCATCTTCACAACACAAAGTATTTCATCGTGCACAACCCCGATGACAAGCCAAGCAGTTGTTTCATACTTTTAATGTTCTCATGCTTTTTCAACTTTCACACAATACATGAGCGTGAGCCATGTATATAGCACTATAGGTGGAATAGAATATGGTGGTTGTGGAGAAGACAAAAAGAAAGAGAAAGTATCACATCAACTAGGCGTATTAACAGGCTATGGAGTTGCCCATCAATAGATATCAATGTGAGTGAGTAGGGATTGCCATGCAACAGATGCACTAGAGCTATAAGTGTATGAAAGCTCAAAAAGAAACTAAGTGAGTGTGCATCCAACTCGCTTGCTCATGAAGACCTAGGGCAATTTTGAGGAAGCCCATAATTGGAATATACAAGCCAACTTCTATAATGAAAAATTCCCACTTGTATATGGAAGTGACAACATAGGAGACTCTCTATTATGAAGATCATGATGCTACTTTGAAGCACACTAGATCATTGATGGCGCGCGTTGCCGCGCCCTTCTATTTTTCTAATAGAATGATAGTCATTTTCACTCATATATATTGGCATGAAATATGTATGTTTATTTTATCCACCCAAGGAGAACATGCTACTTACTTCCATAAGTGGCTATTTCTCCATGTTCATATCAGGATGTACCAGCAAATCTAAAAGAAAAGATTGGAAGTCAGAATTATTTCAGATTACAATGAAGAAAAATCATGGTCTTCAAATCATGTTAACTAGTACAACCAATCCAAGCTTTATAGCATATAAGAAAAGATGTCTACATATACAAGAACACATCATTTATTGGCACACCAAACAAAAAATACAAATCAACACACATATATACCCAAAACCAGAACCCTGAGTATATGGGGCTCCCCAAAGCTGCTACAGTAGATCAAGGTCTTATGAATTGTAGTACTTTTGGGGGGGGGGACGTGTAGAAATCTTGTGTCATTTTTCATTGGGGAATGAAGGGAGTACTATACATCATTTCAACTACCATGCTTTGCTTTCTGCCGGTACGCCTTTGCAATTGCATTGCGTCTTAAGGTATACTTGCTCATATTTTTGAGGTTGAAGAATTCCATCTGATCTATAATAAGAAAAAAGATATTATGGAACTATCCTTACTATTTCTTTGAAGTTTGGAAAATAAAACCTGTGTATCCAATGAGAATTACCTAAATTGATTGGTTCTCAGTGCATGTGCATGCATGTATATGTGTCCATGATAATTATGATAAATCCCACATGCTAATGGTGGAGCAAAATTAGGTACCTACTTTAATACATATAAGAATATATTGAGATATAGTTCGCAAAAGAAGTTAAGATAAATAACCACCATCATAGTCTTCTTTCAAAAGAACTTTACCCAATTTTATAAATGAGATATACCTAAAGTAAATGGTGAAGAAGATCGCAATAGCCACTTGATGCTAAGTATGAAGAAAATCCTTTATAGAACAACCGGTAATATTAAGAACTCACTTGCTCAATCCAGGGGCTGATGCATTCAAACAATTTGAGTGCTAGCTTGTATCATGTGGAACAGACAAAATCTTCAAAAACTATTAAGTGTGAATAAAATCCTTTATAGAACACATCATCTCTCTTTGGTACAAATTAACCACATGGAATTAAACGCAGAAGTGAAGCAGATTGGTACAGGTCTACGATCAGGGCATGGTAAACCTAGACATAGATAGGAATTCACCATGGATAAACTGGATATAAATAGGAGTAGCATGTTTTCCATGTCCTTGGCATACAATATTTTGTGGTAGTTCTTCATGTTTCATACTGTCTTTATTTTTCATCCTAAAAATTTCCATGCATCATTTTTACTGTTTCTTTTGAAGTTGTGCCAAAAATTAAGAATTGAGATTGAGAAAATTATATAAAGCAAGTAAAACCAGCGTAAAGAAGACCTTAACTGGCAGAAGATGCATATATATTACCTCAACTTCTCACCCAACTAAAATGGATATCTCCCAATTTCACTCCAATTGCCGCACACTATATTAGAGGAATGTTATTGGAGTTTGTAATTAAACAAATGGAAGACTTCATGTGAGATTGCTTTATCTAAAGTAAAGCTATAGACATATTTTCCCCTAATGCAAGTGCAAACTTCTAACCTTAAAAAGGGATATATTACAAGTAAATTATTTAAGTACACAATAGAGATGAAATATCAAGAAAACATACTGACCAGCTTCTCATAGAACATATGCATAGATAGTACTATAATTCAAGTTGATATCCTGTACCATGAATAAACCAAGGTTTCAATCTTTCGAGAATGCAACTTTTCTCAACCTACAAAATTCAGTAGTATGTGTATATAGCAATCAGATTGCAGGCAGATGGAAACTAGGTGGAGAATATATTAATAGTTGCTTAGCTTATCTTCCGTTCTAAAAGTATATTGATGAATCGCTGGATTTAATATTCGAACCTGTAGGCTATCTTATTTTTCTTATCAACACAACAATGAGGTGGAGGAATCTGCGCATTCGAATGCGGTGGTGTGATGAACTGATGGCATGCTCGCATACTTACCAACACAACAACCAGATGGAGGAATCTGCGGACATTAATTTGCGGTGGTGTAATGACCGATGACACAGTCGCAATGTCACATACAAGATTGGTTTTTGCCCTGGTCATGAGAGGAGGATGCAATGCCACTGTGATGAGGAAGGGGCACACACGCTGGTTGCGGTCCTGATCCGCGGTGTTGTTCGCCAGAGCTATGCTACCTCTTGAACACTGCGTTGGTTTTCCCTTGAAGAGGAAAGGGTGATGCAGTAAAGTAGCGTAACTATTTCCCTCAGTTTTTGAGAACCAAGGTATCAATCTAGTAGGAGACCACGCTCGAGTCCCACCCACCTACACAAACAAATAAGAACCTCGCAACCAACGCAATAAAGGGGTTGTCAATCCCTTCACGGTCACTTACGAGAGTGAGATCTGATAGATATGATAAGATAATATTTTTGGTATTTTTATGATAAAGAGAAATAAAGATGCAAAATAAAATATAAGGCAATAGAAATAGCTAAGTGTTGGAAGATTAATATGATGGAAAATAGACTAGGGGATAAGTATTACGGTGGGTGAACAAATTACTGCCCATCAATTGATAGAATTGAGCATAGTTATGAGAATATGTAGGTATGATCATGTATATAGGCATCACGCCCACGACAAGTAGACTGAAACGATTCTGCATCTACTACTATTACTCCACACATCGACTGCTATCCAGCATGCATCTAGAGTATTAAGTTCAAAAGAACAGAGTAATGCTTTAAGTAAGATGACATGATGTAGAGGGATAAAATCATGCAATATGATATAAACCCCATCTTTTTATCCTCGATGGCAACAATACAATACGTGCCTTGCTGCCCTAACATCATAGGAAAGGACACCGCAAGATTGAACCCAAAGCTAAGCACTTCTCCCATTGCAAGAAAGATCAATCTAGTAGGCCAAACCAAATTGATAATTCGAAGAGACTTGCAAAGATAACAAATCATACATAAAAGAATTCAGAGGAGATTCAAATATTGTTCATAGTGATCATAAACCCACAATTCATCGGTCTCAACAAACACACCTCAAAAGAAGATTACATCGAATAGATCTCCAAGAAGATCGAGGAGAACATGGTATTGAGATCCAAAAAGAGAGAAGAAGCCATCTAGCTAATAACTATGGACCCGAAGGTCTGAGGTAAACTACTCACACATCATCGGAGAGGCTACGGTGTTGATGTAAAAGCCATCCGTGATCAATGCCCCCTCCGACAGGATGCCGGAAAAGGCCCCAATATGGGATCTCACGGGTACAGAAGGTTGCGGCGGTGGAATTAGGTTTACGTGGATTCCTCTGATGGTTTGGGGGTACGTAGGTATATATAAGTGGAAGAAGTACGTCGGTGGAGCAACGTGGGCCCCACGAGGGTGGAGGGCGCGCCCAGGGGGGTAGGTGCGCCCCCTGACTCGTGCTCTCCTGGTTGATTTCTTGACGTAGACTCCAAGTCCTCTAGATCACGTTTGTTCCGCAAATCACGTTCCCGAAGGTTTCATTCCGTTTGGACTTCGTTTGATATTCTTTTTCTGCAAAACACTGAAATAGGCAAAAAAACAGCAATTTGGGCTAGGCCTCCGGTTAATAGGTTAGTCCCAAAAATAATATAAATGTGTATAATAAAGCCCATTAGACATCCAAAACAGAATATAATATAGCATGGAACAATAAAAAATTATAGATACGTTGGAGACGTATCAAGCATCTAAGCTTAATTCCTGCCGTCCTCGAGTAGGTAAATGATAAAAATAGAATTTTTGATGGGGAATGCTACTTAGCATGATTTTCAATGTAATTCTCTTATTTGTGGTATGAATATTCAGATCCAAAAGATTCAAGATAAAAGTTTAATATTGACATAAAAATAATAATACTTCAAGCATACTAACTAAGCAATTATGTCTTCCCACAATAACATGGCCAAAGAAAGTTATCCCTACAAAATCATATAGTCTGGCTATGCTCTATCTTCACCACACAAAGTATTTAAATCATGCACAACCCCGATGACAAGCCAAGCAATTGTTTCATACTTTTGGTGTTCTCAAACCTTTTCAATCTTCATGCAGTACATGAGCGTGATCCATGGATATAGCACTATATGTGGAACAGAATGGTGGTTGTGGAGAAGACAAAAAAGGAGAAGATAGTCTCACATCAACTAGGCGTATCAACGAGCTATGGACATGCCCATCAATAGATATCAATGTGAGTGAGTAGGGATTGCCATGCAACGGATGCACTAGAGCTATAAGTATATGAAAGCTCAACAAAAGAAACTAAGTGGGTGTGCATCCAACTCACTTGCTCCACGAAGACCTAGGGCATTTTGAGGAAGCCCATCATTGGAATATACAAGCCAAGTTCTATAATGAAAAATTCCCACTAGTATATGAAAGTGATATCATAGGAGACTCTCTATCATGAAGATCATGGTGCTACTTTGAAGCACAAGTGTAGTAAAAGGATAGTAACATTGTCCCTTCTCTCTTTTTCTCTCATTTTTTTATTTGGGCTTTTTTTGTGGCCTCTTTTTTTTCGTCCGGAGTCTCATCCCGACTTGTGGTGGAATCATAGTCTCCATCATCCTTTCCTCATTTGGGACAATGCTCTAATAATGATGATCATCACACTTTTATTTACTTACAACTCAAGAATTACAACTCAATACTTAGAACAAAATATGACTCTATGTGAATGCCTCCGGTGGTGTACTGGGATATGCAATAAATCAAGAGCGACATGCATGAAGGAATTATGAATGGTGGCTTTGCCCCAAATACGATGTCAACTACATGATCATGCAAAGCAATATGACAATGATGGAGCATGTCATGATAAACGAAACGGTGGAAAGTTGCATGGCAATATATCTCGGAATGGCTATGGAAATGCCATGATAGGTAGGTATGGTGGCTGTTTTGAGGAAGGTATATGGTGGGTGTATGATACCGGCGAAAAGTGAGCGGTATTAGAGAGGCTAGCAATGGTGGAAGGATGAAAAGTGCGTATAATCCATGGACTCATCATTAGTCATAAAGTACTCATATACTTATTGCAAAAATCTACAAGTTATCAAAGCAAAGTATTACACGCATGCTCCTAGGGGGATGGATTGGTAGGAAAATACCATCGCTCGTCCCCGACCGCCACTCATAAGGAAGACAATCAATAAATAAATCATGCTCCGACTTCATCACATAACGGTTCACCATACGTGCATGCTACGGGAATCACAAACTTTAACACAAGTATTCCTCAAATCCACAACTACTCAACTAGCATGACTCTAATATCACCATCTTCATATCTCAAAACAATTATCAAGCATCAAACTTCTCATAGTATCCAACACACTCATAAGAAATTTTTTACTAATCTTGGATGCCTATCAATTTAGGACTAATTTCTAAATTTAAGAAAATTACCATCCTGTTTTGTAGGACTCTCAAAATAATATAAGTGAAGCATGAGAGAACAATAGTTTCTATAAAACAAATCCACCACCGTGCTCTAAAAGATATAAGTGAAGCACTAGAGCAAAAACTATATAGATCAAAAGATATAAGTGAAGCACATAGAGTATTCTAATAAATTCTGATTTGTGTGTGTCTCTCTCAAAAGGTGTGTACAGCAAGGATGATTGTGGTAAACTAAAAAGAAAAGACTCAAATCATACAAGACGCTCCAAGCAAAACACATATCATGTGGTGAAAAAAAATATAGCTCCAAGTAAAGTTACCGATGGAAGTAGACGAAAGAGGGGATGCCTTCCGGGGCATCCCCAAGCTTTGGATTTTTGGTGTCCTTAGACTATCTTGGGGTGCCATGGGCATCCCCAAGCTTAGGATCTTGCCATTCCTTGTTCCATAATCCATCAAATCTTTTACCCAAAACTTGAAAACTTCACAACACAAAACTTAGCAGAAAATCTCGTGAGCTCCGTTAGCGAAAGAAAAAAAAACACCACTTCAAGGTACTGTAATGAACTCATTATTTATTTATATTGGTGTTAAACCTACTGTATTCCAACTTATATATGGTTTATAAACTCTTTTACTAGCCAAAGATTCATCAAAATAAGCAAACAACACACGAAAAACAGAATCTGTCAAAAACAGAACAATCTGTAGTAATCTGTAACTAACGCAAACTTCTGGAACTCAAAAACATCTACAAAAATAGGACGACCTATAAAATTTGTTTATTGATCAGAAGCAATTGGAATCAATATATTATCACGTTCTGGTGATCTTTAACAATTGTTTTCGTGAATAGAAAGTTTCTGGAATTTTTAGCAAGATCAAATAACTCTCATCCAAGAAGATCCTATAGGTTTAACTTGGCACAAACACTAAATAAAACATAAAAACAAATCTAACTAGAGGCTAGAACAAATATTTATTCCTAAATAGAAGCAAAAAGTAAAAATAAACTAAACTAAAATTGGGTTGCCTCCCAACAAGCGTTATCGTTTAACTCCCCTAGCTAGGCATAAAAGCAAGGATAGATCTAGGTGTTTCCATCTTTGGTTTTAGGGAAGAAAAGAGAAAACTTATTATATATGGAATTAATCTTTCTATTTTGATAAAGCACATGGTTTTTAATGGTAGAAGAAAGATTAAGCACGTTACAGAAATTTGCATCTAAGCTAGCCTTCATCTCTTTGATAGATTCGTTTTGGTAGGAGAGCAAAAGAGATGTAGATTAAACTTTCTCATTCAAGGGGTGCCAAAATATGGTCTTCATCTTTTCATAAGTATCTACGGAATCCCCTTCAAGAAAACCTTCTTCAAATATAGAATCTAAGACATGCTTAAACAAGGAAGGAAGGGCAACATAAAAACTCCTTAAGTAAATTTCAATTTGGCATTGGGGCACATAGCTAGCCCAGATCCTTAATAGTCTATCCCAAGCATCTTTTAAAGATTCATCGAGTAAATAACGAAAAATTCCGGAATCATCTTGTTATGTCTTGATTCTCAATGATAATTCTGGAAGGTTTTTCCATAGTTTCTTTATTTATGAGTTTAGATAGAACAACAGGATTGTCTAAAGTGCTAAAACTCGGGAGAGAACACCAACCCTTTTTGATTCTGACATGGCGAAAGGAAGGCGAGCGGAAAAGAGAGGGCGAATAAAATGGCAAGGGTGAAGTGGGGGAGAGGAAAACGAGAGGCAACTGGCAAATAATGTAATGCAAGGGAGATGAGTTTGTGATGGGTACTTGCTATGTCTTGACTTGTGCGTAGACTCCCCGGCAACGGCGCCAGAAATGGCTCATTGACGGGAAATCAAATCTTTACTTGACTTGGTGTGATCCTCCCCGGTAACAGCGCCAGAAATCCTTCTTGCTACCTCTTGAGCATTGCGTGGTTTTCCCTTGAAGAGGAAAGGGTGATGCAGTAAAGTAGCGCAAGTATTTCCCTCAGTTTTTGAGAACCAAGGTATCAATCCAGTAGGAGACCATGCTCGAGTCTCACGCACCTACACAAACAAATAAGAACCTCGCAACCAACGCAATAAAGGGGGTGTCAATCCCTTCACGGTCACTTACGAGAGTGAGATCTGATAGATATGATAAGATAATATTTTTGGTATTTTTATGATAAAGAGAAAAAAGATGCAAAGTAAAATAAACGGCAATAGAAATAGCCAAGTGTTGGAAGAGTAATATGATGGAAAATAGACCCGGGGGCCATAGGTTTCACTAGTGGCTTCTCTCAAGAGCATAAGTATTACGGTGGGTGAACAAATTACTATCGAGCAATTGATAGAATTGAGCATAGTTATGAGAATATCTAGGTATGATAATGTATATAGGCATCACGCCCGCGACAAGTAGACTGAAACAATTCTGCATCTACTACTATTACTCCACACATTGACCGCTATCCAGCATGCATCTAGAGTATTAAGTTCAAAAGAACAGAGTAATGCTTTAAGTAAGATGACATGTGTAGAGGGATAAACTCATGCAATATGATATAAACCCCATCTTTTTATCCTCGATGGCAACAATACAATACGTGCCTTGCTGCCCCTGCTATCATCGGGAAAGGACACCGCAAGATTGAACCCAAAGCTAAGCACTTTTCCCATTGCAAGAAAGATCAATATAGTAGGCCAAACCAAACTGATAATTCGAAGAGACTTGCAAAGATAACCAATCATACATAAAAGAATTCAGAGGAGATTCAAATATTGTTCATAGATAAATTTGATCATAAACCCACAATTCATCGGTCTCAACAAACACACCACAAAAGAAGATTACATCGAATAGATCTCCAAGAAGATCGAGGAGAACATGGTATTGAGATCCAAAAAGAGAGAAGAAGCCATCTAGCTAATAACTACCCAAAGGTCTAAGGTAAACTACTCACACATCATCGGAGAGGCTACGGTGTTGATGTAGAAGCCCTCCGTGATCAATGCCCCCTCCGGCAGGACGCCGGAAAAGGCCCCAATATGGGATCTCACGAATGCGAGAAGGTTGCGGCGGTGGAATTAGGTTTTCGTGGATGCCTCTGATGGTTTGTGGGTACATAGGTATATATAGGAGGAAGAAGTACGTTGGTGGAGCAACATGGGCCCCACGAGGGTGGAGGGCGCGCCCAGGGGGGTAGGCGCGCCCCCTGCCTCGTGCTCTCCTGGTTGATTTCTTGACGTAGAATCCAAGTCCTTGGACCACGTCTGTTCCGCAAATCACGTTCCCGAAGGTTTCATTCCATATGGACTTCGTTTGATATTCTTTTTCTGCAAAACATTGAACTAGGCAAAAAATAGCAATTTGGGCTAGGCCTTCGATTAATAGGTTAGTCCCAAAAATAATATAAATGTGTATAATAAAGCCCATTAGACATCCAAAACAGAATATAGTATAGCGTGGAACAATAAAAAATTATAGATACTTTGGAGACGCATCACGCTGCAATGGTGTGTATGTGTGTGTGTGAGAGAGAGAGAGAGAGAGAGAGAGAGAGAGAGAGATAGCTCACCTCGAGCTTGAAGGGGGGCATTTTGCCGCCGCCGCCAAGCGCGGATAGGGATGGGGAGGTATGTTGTGAGAGTATGTCGTAGAACTCAAAACGAAGCGATGTTTCGTGTTCCACGTGAGGTCTAAATGGGCGTCGCTTCGAGTGAGAACCAGGCCCAGTACCAAAGGCCTTCAGTTTTGTTACGGGAGCAGCTGCCCATTCCTCTGGTGCCAAGACTTTGATCGAACGGCCAAAAACGTTTAGAAGTGCAATTCTGATGGTCAAAAGCACTAATGGTCTGAGAGGGCTAGAATAGTGCTCAGTTATAAATTGAAGCACAAGTGTGGAAAAAGGTAGTAGCATTGCCCCTTCTCTCTTTTTCTCTCATTTTTTTTATTTTGGGCTCTTTGGCCTCTTTTTATTTATTTAAGTCCGGAATCTCATCCCAACTTGTGAGGTAATCATAGTCTCCATCACCCTTTCCTCACATGGGACAATGCTCTAATAATGATGATGTGTTTCGGTATCACATACCTTGCTTTGCCTCTAACTTCCGTCTCAGCTCGGACGCTTCGGCGGCATGGGAAGGTGATGCCTGCATCGCAGCCTGTTTGTTCAAATAGATATGTATGTTAATCTCCTGCGCGAGTTATTAGATCCTCTGTTTGGCCTTTCTTTGCGAACACCGAACAAAGTCTCAGGGGCTACTATCTATACACAGGCATTCCTCCTTTATAGCTAAAAGGCATTATATCACATACCTCAAAGCCTCTCAGAAGGCTAGTGTAGGCCTCGTTCAATCCGCTTTTAGCGGACCGAACCTTTTTAACCACCGTACCCATAAGGGTACAATGTTCTTCCACAATGGTGGCACTCTGAAGCGCTCCCACCAGAGTGTCCGGCGCCTCCGAATTGACAGAGGTCGCCGGTGGAGTGGGCGTGCCCCCTTCTTTTGAAGGAGGCTGCTCATCTCACTACAAAAAAAGACACATTCGTGACATTTTGGGCCGAACGAATTTTTTTTCTGTCATACATATGACACTTCTTTGACGATAATTGTGACAAAACCCCATATCATCATAGATGTGGTGGGCTCCTACTTCTATGACAAAAATGGGATGTTCGTCCTGGGCGGGCCGGAGACGCAGCTGCATGACATTCTTTGGGCCGTCCATGATGGAAAAAACCATGGTAGAAGCGAGGGGGAGGAAAATTTCGGGGATTTCCCGGTTACGGTGGGAGGTCGGGGGCGGCGATCGCGTTCTCTCATACACGCGTGCAGCGTGTGTGCGGCGTTGGCTCGCGAACCCAAGCGAGGCGTTGGGCTCTAGCTGAACCCGGCGATTGACCTGCGAGCTCTGGCGTTACTAAACCCGAAGCGATCGATCGATGGCTGATTAGCGAACCCGATCGAAGCGATTCGCCATCTCTGCTGCTAACTGAAGCCGGTTGATGCTGCCTCTGGGATGAACAGTGAGCGTTGTAGGGGGGTTTGGATGAACAGTGAGTGGTGGCGTTGCCTCTGGATGAACAGGACCCCGTGGTGTGGTGGAGGGCTGGATGAACAGTATACGGTGGAGGGGTGCCCGTGGAGGGGTGGTTGAACATGACCTCGTGGTGTGGAGGGCTGGATGAACAATAGATGGTGGAGGGGTGGTTGAACAGTAGCCGGTGGAGTAGAGCACGGTGGAGGCTGGATGAACAGGAGCCCGTGGAGGCTGGAGGAGGTCGACGGTGGAGATGAACGGTATCCCGTGGAGTCCCGTTTTGCGGTACGCCACACCCTCCCGATGAACAGGACCCCCGTTTCGACCATAGGAGGTCCGTTTCGTCCACTTTGCGGTACGCCACACCCCTCCCGATCAACATGACCCCCGTTTCGACCGTAGGAGGTCCATTTCGTCCGTTTTGCAGTACGCCACACCCCTTTCGATCAACAGGACCCCTGTTTCGACCGTAGGAGGTTCGTTTCCTCCGTTTTGTGGCACGCCACACCCCACCCGATCAACAGGAGCCCGTTCCGAATGTAGGAGGTCCGTTTCCTCCGTTGTGCGGTACGCCAGGCCTCGTCCCCATCGCCTGTTCCGTCCAAGCCCTCCAGATGAACACGACCACACATTCCGTTCTGACCCAGCCGGTTGGCTCCCACGCGTTCCGTTGCCTCCTGATGAATACGACGCATTCTGTTGCCTCCCCATGAACACGACGCATTCCGTTCCCTCCCCATGAACACGGCGATGATGTTTTTTCTCCGTTCCGACCCAGCCATGTACACGAGCCCAGGACATACGTATGCGCGAGTAGGTGTTCGAGACCCCGCCCGTATGTACACATACGTGGCCGTATTTTCTTTCTTGCACCCTGGCCGCTGTATGTACGTGTATATGCTACGTGCGCGCCTCTACTACAACACGTACACGCCTCTACTACGACACGTGCGCGCCTCTACATCCACCAGTATATATGTACGTACATGTTCACGACCAGAATGACAACACTACGTACGCTTTGACCAGGTGGGTCCCGGTATCGAGCACTTCCTTACTGCGAAGATGTAGCTGGTGGGTCCCAGCAGTCAGGGGGGCGAACCATTTTTTTGCCCGGACGCACTTCCTTGCGTCCGAAGATGTAGCTGGTGGGTCCCAGCAGTCAGGGCGGCGAACCTTTTTTTTCCCGGACGCACTTCCTTGCGTCCGAAGATGTAGCTGGTGGGTCCCAGCAGTCAGGGGCAAAAGTTTTTTCGCAAAATACGGTGGCCCGTCCGGTGGATCCCCGCTGTCAGGTGGAGGAATAATTATTTTGCACGTAATAAGGAGGCACTTCCTTGCTGTGGTCGTGGACCCAGCTGTCAGCCTCTCCACATATAGTCCACGTCCGATGGAAGACGTTCCTTGACCACGTTGACCACGCCGCGCCGAGAGCACCAGGGCGGTGGACGACGGCGAGGCCTAGGAAGGGGACGACATGGAGCCGGGGAAGACGCGGCAGTGGATGCCCATGCGTAGAGGAGTCTGACGGTTCATCGTTCGCTGCGGTGTGAGGCTGCCGTCACCGCAGAATAACGGGGGTGTGGGTGAGTAGAGGGATGGCACGGCGATGGTGGGAGTAGTAAGGCGGTGAGGCCTCCGCCCGCATCGCAGCCCGACCACGGGAGGCAGGAGCACGAGGCACAATCGGGCGCTGGTTTGGGCGGTGGAGCAAGAAGACCAGAGGTTGAAGAAGCACTACTGACCGTTGGATGGACATCGTATGGTCGGTGGAGCTAGAATCGTGCATATTGACTAAGTTGAGAAAGCCCTCCGTCCCGTCAACTTAGTAGGCCCACAAGTCAGCTGCCACTATCTTTGGGTCCCAGCTAATAGGGGAGTATTCATTTTTTGTGCGTAATAAGGAGGCACCTCCTTGCGTGCGAAGATATAGCTGGTGGGTCCGGTATCGTGGCGGTAACATTTTTTCGCGAAATACAAAGGCCCTTTTGGTGGGTCCCTGATGTCAGGTGGAGGAATCATTATTTTGCGCGTAATAATGAGGCATTTCCTTGCGTGCGGCCGTGGACCCAGCTGCCGGCCTCTCCACGTACAGTCCACTTCAGATGCATGTCGGTCGTTGACCACGTTGACCAGGCCACACCGAGAGCACCAGGGCGGTGGACGACGGCGAGGCCTAGGAAGGGAACAACACAGAGGCAGGGAAGACTCGGCAGTTTTTTCCCACACGGAGGGGAGTACGACTGTACGAGGGTTTACTGGTTCGTCTGTCGTCGCGGGAGAATAACAAAGAAAGTCTTGGTGAGTAGAGGGATGGCTAGGCCAGCGATGGGAATCTGGTTGGGCGGTGAGGCTGCTTGGCGGCCTGACCCGGCTTGAGGAGGAGGGAGCAGGCAGTCCCGCCGACGCTTGTTTGAGTGGCTGGAGCAGGAAGAGCAGAGATTGAAGAAGCACGACGATCGTTGGATGGCATCCAACATTCACTCCTTGTGCGTCAATGTTTTTTTAGGAAAGCCTCAAATATGTGGAAAACAGCATACAACCCATCTACCATTATTTCTAATAATTTACAGCCCGTTTGCTAATCATTAAGGTTTTTTTGGAGTCCATATTCTTTTTGTTAGCATTACAACCCATATTGTGGCCACGGTTAAAAAATTATACGAAATTTTGCATATTTCGGTGCGGTCCGAACTGTTTTTAATCTTGAAATTTCGACTCACATTCAAACTGATTAAAAAATAAATGTATGTCAATATAAAATCCAACAAATTCTCCACGCATAAAAATTAATGTAATTTAAAATCTCGAAATGAAAAAAAAGATATTTGAAACTAATTGCCGGTTTGATGTGTTGTAAAAATGTACAACCCATTTCTCATTACTGATGGGCCATTTTCTCGGCCAGCCGAATGAAAGCTCTCCTTGTCTTGAAAGATTTGCAGCCCAACAGGCGTGACAAAGCGACTTACTTGGCAAATCACGAAAAAACTGGGCTGTGGCCGTGGACCCAGCTGTCAACCTCTCCACGTACAATACTCTTCTGATGGAAGTCGTTTCTTGACCACGCCGCGCGGAGAGCACCACGGCGGTGGACGACGGCGAGGCCTAGGAAGGGGACGACGCGGAGCCGGGGAAGACGCGGCAATGGAAGCCAGCGGAGAGAAGTCTGAGGTTCACTGGTTCGGCTGCGGTGTGAGGCTGCCGTCGCCGCAGGGCCTGGATAGCGGTGGGAATAGTAGGGGGCGGTGAGGCCTCCGTGGAAGCACAGCCGACCACGGGAGGCAGGAGCATGCGGCACGATCGGCGCTGCTTTGGGCGGCTAGAGCAAGAAGACCAGAGGTTGAAGAAGCACTACGGCCGTTGGATGGACATCGTATGGTCACTGGAGCTAGAATCGTTCATATTGACTAAGTTGACAAAGCCCTTCGTCCCCGTCAACTTAGTAGGCCCACAAGTCAGCCTCCCACCAAGGTGGGTCCCAGCTAGCCGGGGGAGTATTCATTTTTTTGTGCGTAATAAGGAGGCACTTCCGGTGGGTCCGAACTGACAGTGGGGGGAACGTTTTTTGCGCGAAATACGGTGGCCCGTCAGGTGGGTCCCAGCAGTCAGGGGGCAAACGTTTTTTTTCGCAAAATACGGTGGCCCGTCTAGTGGGTCCCTGCTGTCAGTTGGAGGAATCATTATTTTCCGCGTAATAAGGAGGCACTTACTTGCTGCGGCCATGGACCCAGCTGAGACTCTCCACGTACAGTATACTTCCGATGGAAGTCGTTCCTTGACCACGTTGACCTCGCCGCGTTCCGTTGCATGCATGCGTCCATGGGCGTGGTGCGTCCCCACTGTCAGCCTCTCACGTACAGTCATCTTCCGATGACTCTCGGTTATTGACCATGTTGACCACACCGTGCGGCGCGCAATTTGGAACGACCGGAGATGGGGAAGACAGGCGGTGGAGTCGCAGATGGAGAGGAGTGGGAAACTTCCTTTGGTTGGTGCGGCGGCAAGACAGCGGTGCCGCCCACGGGAGACAGGAGCAAGAACAGAGGTTGAAGAAGGAGCACTGATGTTGGATTAACATCCAACGGTCCAGCTGCTAGAATCATTTGTTGATTAAGTTGACAAAGCTGTGCGTACACGTCCACTTAGTAGGCCCACAAGTCAGCCACCAAATCTGACGGGTTCCCGCTATCAACAGGATGAATAATTTTTTCGCAAAACAAGGAGGCACTTCCTTCCGTGCGAAGATACATCCGGTGGGTCCCAGTTGTTAGGTGGATGAAACATTTTTTTTCAGCTTAATAAGGAGGAACTTTCCTTGCGTGCGACCATGGACCTCGTGGGTCCCGGCCGTCAGGCTCTCCACGTACAATCCTCTTCCGATGACTCTCGTTTGTTGACCACGCCGCACCGAACGCAGCGAGGCGGTGGACAACGGCGAGGCCCCGGATGGGAATGACTCGGAGATTGGAAAACGCGGCAGTGGAGTCGGAGGTTGAGAGCAGGAGAAGGGTTATAACTGGTTCTGTTGCAGCGTGGGGCTGTTGTCTGTGGAGAATAACAAGAGGTGTCGAGGGGTGGAGGGATAGCCTGGCCGACGGTGGGGTAGCGCTTCGCAGCGATGCGTGCTAAGCAGAGCCGCTAGCCGTCGGAGGCTGGACCAGGCTGTCCGGCGACGCTGGAGGAAGAAGACGAGAGATTGAAGGTGCATGCCGGCCGTTGGATATAAATCCAATGGTTGTGGATGACACAATCATTTGTTGACCAAGTTGACAATGCCCTGCGTAGGCTTCGATCTATTGGCCCACATGTCAGCCTGCAAAAATGTGGCATATATTTAACCCATGTTTTCTACAATGTACAGTCCATTTGCTGGGCTGGGTGAACAAATAATTTCACGTCAATCAGGCCCATTTATATTTTCTAAGAAATCCCAGCCCATTTGCACTTCCTTGAAATACACGTATTAGGTGGGCTCATTATATATATAATGTTATGTTAGAAGGAGCAATTAATATCAAAGAATAAACCGGAGAGGCACATTATATATATATATATAATTAAGAAATTAGTGAGTTATTGCTCTAAATAAAAATGAGCGCGTTATTATTAAATTGGTCCTTAAAATCTTCGCAAGCTTTTATGCATAATCACCAGGATTTTCCTTGCACGTGAGTCAAAAAACAACCTGGATTTTCCTTGCCAACTTCCGTTAAACATTTACTTCTATAAGTTAATAACACGTGGGATGTTTTTATAATGTATATATAAGTCTCTATAAAATATACGATAATAGTAATAATAATATATATATATATATAATGTGGTTAGAAGTGAAAACATAAATTGGACACAACATTACTTTTATAAGAGACCTGCGTTTTATATCCCAAAGTAGGCATACTAACAAGTTCACACACAAATACAACATAAAAGGTAAACATTCATATCAAACTCAGGTTCACAGGACACGTTCATATTCATAGCCAACATTCACTATCAACAACTCAAAAGATTCATATATACACAAGCTCAGCATATCTATGCATCCAAATGATTGATACATCACACGACAATATTCATACATAATTCACAAAAAGATTCAAATATACATATGTTCAGTATGTTTATGCATCCAAATGATTGAGATCACAACCAATATGATCCATGGACGAGCTTTAATTACCTAGGGTACATACTGGTAAATGGTGTTCAATTGGAGGTACTTCTTGCTAAAATTAGTTCTTGTACGAGTAAACTTTCGAGTACATAAGAGGCAGCACATACAATCTTAACTTTGCTTGTAGGTTTATCCTCAAATAGTGGCCTTGTGCCGAGGGAGGTTTGAGCAACTTGGCCACTACTTTCATCCAACTAGTTTACTGGCTCATCTTGGTCCTGTATCTCGCCAAAATTCTACATTGCAGACGAGAAAGGAGGCGGTTGAGAAAATGAACCACCCAATTTTTTTGTGCAGTTCAACTGAAATGGAGCATCCTTGGCGTGCAGACTGATTAAGTGCCAGATGAATATACGCGTTAACCAACTTGTCTGGAATCTTTAGACTCCATGCCATATAGTTCGCTACCATATGTGCCGATAACCAAAAGGCACAAGTTGGGACTAAAGACTGGACTATGTTTTTCTGGGCTATGCACTAAGCAATATTTTTGGCGTTCACTCTCCTGATACTTGGAGTTTAACAATTGGTTGACGCCGGTTGATACTCGAATGAATATAGGCACTTCTTGTCAACATCGATGCTTGTCTGAGTGAACTTTGGAGTACATAGCAGCAGCATAAGTACACATCCATCTGATCATTTTGTGCAGTTCTCTGAAATCACCGGTGTAATGATTTGCATGAGTTCAGGCTCCAAATTACTCTATGAAATCGGCAATCGGTAGCACAATACCAAATTACCAATACATATGATGGTACAATAATCAGGATAAAGACCAGTACCAACCTGTGTGAGGTAGCATATCAATTACTATTTCCTTTGACCGAAAGCGAGATAAGCCATAGCGGTGACAGCAAAGGAAGAAAGCAAGTGGAGACTAGCGGTGACGTGAAAGGACGGAAGTCACGAGGCAATGAAGCAACCAAAGTTTTTGTGCAGTTCCACCAAAATCGAGCATCCCTGTTGGCACATATATTGAGAGAGAGTGAGATTACTGTAATAGTGGGACTAGTTGATGAAACATACACTAACAAATAGAAGCACCCTCATTATCTTAATGGGTAAAGTTAGCAACATAGTAGTCTTGCTTAAAGAGAGGTATTAGTTTATTTAATCGGTGCCAATTAGCTCAACTCAACACTCAAGCATTGCCATTTATCATAAGTTGCAAAACTTTAACGTGCAAAAGATAAAGGAGTTTCTCATGACAAAGAGTACGATACAAATAGAGATGACATCAAACTAATATGGATGAAGGCCTTAGGCCCGTACCAACTTGAGAAAAAAAGCTTATTCATGTAATCCCATAAGAGATGATAAAGCACTCACTGGAATCACACAATAGTATATATTTTTGTGCACTTCAAATGTATGGTTGAAATCACTCTTGTTTACCAGTGCTGAGATTATATTGAAAGATTATCAAGAACATCCAGCAGAGTTAAAGCACTGGCTGGGATACAGTTCATTGTATTGTCCTGTGTAGTTCCACTAAAATGTATGATTGGCACAACATGATCCCTGTTTGCACAAGTAGGAACAAGGTGAAACCTTCATTAGCTTAGTGAGAAAGGATAGGAAGACATTAGCATATTACTCAAACAGTAGCATCAAATTCATGATGGACAATACGCAAAACATTGCCTCATTGAACCTATGGCAATAAATTGACATGCAAAACAATAGCACTATTATGTCATGATACTAATAATATTCCCTCCCTGCTCCACCACATGATTCACCTCCATAGACAAACATACACACGTACATGATTCAGCATAGGGTCCTACTAAAGATTTGTTTAACTCCAACAGGAAAATTAGGCAATAATAAATTAGTGGTACTTAAGTACTCCTAATTAATTAAGTGAGACAACAAAAGTGGAAGGGCTCCCTGGAGGATCGTCTCACATGTAAGATAGTCGTTGCCAAAGCCCTTGAATGGCCTTGACTGAGGCCTCTGGCTTCAGCAATATCGCCTTGGCACAGTTTACTCTTCTTCTTCTTCCTCTTCATGCTCTGTTTCTCTTTCTCCTCACCAGTTGGTCAAACCAAGTACATGATTGGCCTTCTAATTCAGAATTGGTTTTGTCAGTGAGGGAGTACAAGTGTACTAGTAAAAAACAACATTATTTTCTCATGGCATTCAAAAAATAGAGATGAACACATGCATTAAATATCATTCTTACCTAAAGGAAGGTTATGGCGCCAATATGGATGATGAGGATTGGAACACAGATCTCCCTTTGTGCAGTTCCACCGAAATGAACCAACTGTTCCATTCTGACATTCTGGTTAAACAACACAAAAGTCACTTCTTTTAAGAAGAGTTTTGTGCATTGCACCAAAAGGTCACAACAAAGAACTGTGTGAATTGGATATCCCTGTTTGCACAAAAAGGCATGAGAGAAACAAATGAGTCTCAAACAATTACAGGCAAAGACATTTGGCTAAACTTGTCATGGCTTATAACAGTGGCATGGCTTCATTTTTACCAGGGACATTAGATTAAGAACAATTAAATATTTGGTATAAGGGCATGGGACAGTGGGTGCACCAGAAATTCAAAGACCATGTACGTAAACAAGGGCATAAAGTGGTGATTCATAGTTTGTTGCCCCGAGAAACAAGCATCCAAGAAACATATCTGGGTTGGTCCCATTTTTGTTCACTCTAGCCACCTACTCCTATGTGTGGATATAAAATCTACTCCTTGTCATACCACTATGTACAACGTTTCCCCTATATTTCCCTTTTCGACCAAAAGACCGGTTGGATGACCACTCTGTACTACTTTCACCCCCTTTCCTTCCTATTTGTACCAAGTCCGATGTAATACTAAATTCCCCCATCCCCACTTTATTTCTTGTTTGAACCAAGTACTCCCTCAAAATGGATGTGTTTAGAACTAATATACATCTAGATACATCCATTTCAATGACAAGTATTTTCGAAGAGAGGGAGTACAAGATTCGACCCCATGAAGTAGCTTTACCTCTAAAAATAGAAGAAAAAAATGTGACGTTGGACCTTCGGATTGAGAGGGGCTGAGAGGTAGAAAATGATGCACATGTAGCGACGTAGCGAGCTGGGGAAGTAGAGCTAAGGCGGGAGGTCGGATCCGCCCACAGGCAACGATGAAGGGATCAAAGGA
The DNA here is from genome assembly GCA_021605145.1 of Aegilops bicornis. Taxonomy (NCBI): domain Eukaryota; kingdom Viridiplantae; phylum Streptophyta; class Magnoliopsida; order Poales; family Poaceae; genus Aegilops; species Aegilops bicornis. The sequence goes on from CM038675.1 coordinate 216,584,915, forward strand.
CCTCCCGCGTCGACGCTCGGCCAGAGATAACGGTGCGGCCGGCAGTGGGTCTCCTCCCTCGCTGTTGATGACGGCCTAAACGCTGCCCCTCCTCCCCTTCACCGGCGGAGGGGGATACGTCCGGATCTGTAACCAGTGGTGAGGATAGAAAGCCAGTGTTTTTTGAAGAGAGAAAGACAGTGTTACCACCCCTATCTTGTTCAGATCTGGAGAGGATGAGAGTGTGTGAATAGAGCAACCCTAGGAAGCAAGCGCGGAGGCTCCGGCCTATATATATGTAGTGGGGTAGTTTTCCTTTTTCACTCCATCAAAACAATCGTTTAAAATTGTGTACTACTACATGCCAGGTCGCGGGTTTTTTAGTTGTTGATTGTTTTTTGAGAGAGCTACCCGCTTGTTCCAAGTGGTGTTACGGTGTGCCAGGTTGCACTTTGTATCATTAAAGTCTGGTACTACAAGTCCCTCCATTAAATGAACAACCACCCCCTCGTAAAAATTGTGAACAAGCTCACGGCTAAAATTAGTGGAAATGTGGGTTGCCCCAACATGCATTATTATTTATATTTTCTACTCCCCCCGTTCCTAAATATAAGTCTTTTTTATTAGCCACACCTAAGACAAGAATTTTTTTATTAGCAGTGAACCCCACATGTCATAGACACAAAAATTGTGGCAAGATTCCCTTAGGCAAGCCAAAGTGTGTCTAACAATTTGAGCAACTCGGTTTAGGCAAGTGTGGCAAGTGTGGGAAAAATAATGTGGCAACATAAGACAAACATAGTCACAATCCAAACAGCCCTGTAATTTTTTGTGACATGCATGAAAATTTGGTTAGTTAAATTTATAGTCAAAATTTGGCAAGGTGCATCAAATCAACACATGCAAGTATCAAAAGGAAAACATGGCATGCATGCATGCATTGTACTCCCTCCGTTTCCAAATATAAGTCTTTTTAGAGATTGCAACAAGTGACTACATATGAAGCAGAATATGTCTACTCCTACATAAGAAGTAGCCCATTTGAAATGTGTAAATAGACTTATATCGAGTGCAGTGCTTTGATGTGTCGCGTCAACTTGTACAAGACCGAGAAATTTGATTACTACAACGCCATTTCCCTCGCGGACTGATCTCCGGTGCCTTAACTGCACCTTCCTTTGGCTGCATGACAGGAGGGCCAACCACCTGTTGGGCCCACCTGTCATAGACGCAAAGGCAGGAGCAGTAAGTAGAAGCTTTCGCTACACACTATCCCTCCCACACGAGGTGGACGGACATGCATCAGTGGATTCGATACTGTAGAAGTAGGAGTAACATCATTGTTCGTCTTCTCGAAGAGGCGAAGAGCCAAGCGCAACCCGAACATGGCAGTTGCGAACACTCGCGTGGTGCGGTTCCTTGGAGTACTAGCCAGGCTCTTGCATGAGACAAAATTTCTATTTTTTAACAATTAAACTCCATTATCCATTGGTTTATACTCATTCTGCATAGGTCCACGCGCTTAGCACCGTTTCCTCCTGGGGTCACCAATGTTTATTTGCTAATTAATAGCATTGCATGCAATGAACTAGCCATTGCAAGTCATTAAAAGCATGCACACCTCTCATCTCTTATTTGTTGATATGTCAAGAAACAAGAAACAAGGTAGAAGTTAATGCACTGCGCCTAAGTGTTTTGGGACTATTTGGTTTTCGTAAGATGACTTACACACCTAGACGGAGGGAGTAGTATAGCCACAGAAACCGAAAGGAGTAATTGCCTTTCTAGAGATTTCAACAAGTGACTAGACTACACCGTGTGCGATACTCCCTCCCTTCCGGTTTATAGGGCTCAAATCTCAAATCTCATGAACCAAGGCATTTTGCGATTGGAGGAATGTATCTCGTACTTTACAAAAATACCCTAATTAAACTCATGCATTAATTACGTAGTTCTCTCGTTTTCCTCTCCGCCTTTGGTCGCGGTGCACAATATTGAGCACTCCTATATGACTAGCCGCTCTATCTACATGCGGGACATTTCAAAGCATCCAGGCCCGCGTGCCATCCACCAAATCACAGCGAGGTGCTACAGTCGAGACTCACCTATCACCCTGGTGTGGCCGTCATGACCCGTCATATCAAAAAACCCACACCTTTACCAGTAGTGGTAAGGTGGCCTCCACGTTGGACTGGACGAAGCAACCATCATTTCACTGGAACGCTCGTTCAACCCCTTTCTTCCCTTTCTTGAAGAAAACCTCACTCCAGGCTACTCACTTCTACAATTTTTCTTACATCCGGCGAAGGAAAGGTGGGCGAATCGATTATCTTGCTATATTTTCATTCCAAGAATCTTCTTTTTGCGAAGCACCGACCGATTCTCACATCCTATTCTTTTCCCGTTTTCATTGCGATTGTGGTTTCCTTTAGATTGCTTTTTTTTGTTAGTTCATTGATGGATCCTGGAGCACTAGGCAAAGAGTTGCCGGCGGACAACCCACTAGAGACAACGATCTCCAGGAAGCGAGCACCGACCAACGAGTTGACCATGTTGGCGGGCCAACCCATGGAGACGAAGAACTCCAAGAAACAAGCACTGGCCAAAGAGTTGAGGACGTTGGCAGACGAACTCCTCAAAGAAAGTTGGAAGAATAGCAAGGGCCCCACCGTGCCTACCCCAGGAACTCTGATTGCCACCTATGTGAGGCTCAAGACCGAGTTTGAGGAGATAGTCGCCGTTGAGAAGCAGTATTCCCCTGGCAAGGTGATGGCCCCCATCGAGGACGAGGAGATGGCCCCCGGAGGGATGAGATCCCAGTGAGCTGCACAAGGTAAAAATAATGGCTTATTACCATAGTTGTGGTTTTTGATTATTTGCAATGTGCTTGCTAATATGTTAGGGTTGTGCAGTGCGGTGGGCGTCCTTGATGATTCGATGTCGTGGCCCGTCCTGTTGGCATCGCCCGGAGATCGATTCGATGCCGCTGTCCATCCTGTGGACATCACCCGAGAGCGATTCGATGTCGCGGTCGATCCTGTGGACATCGCCTTAAATCGATTCCCATGCCGCTGTCCGTCTTTGTGGTCATTGCCCGAGAGATCGATGACAAGAAATAGTTGGTCGCGCTAATCCTTCAGGGTAGTTTGCATTGCCCTATGTTTAATTACCACAACAATGCGTGTTATCAAACCATCTTAGGGCTAGTGCACTGTCTTGTGTGGGCGGATCTTGCTACTTTTGTTTGATAGTGAATCATGCGATGAATCATGCGAACCCTCTCCGAGTTATGGAAACAGATGTATCCTCACCAGCTTTTGATGCAATATATGGCATGCTTAGATGTAAGTTTGAACTGTTTATCATATCAGCAGGGCTTGTTTGATGATTCTTGGTGTTAGTAGGCTAGCTCTTGTGCGAGCTATAGTACTTGCAAAACACTCACCGAAGAGAAACATTGGGGCTGATGAGCTTGTGGTACGCTTATACTTATCCCTCGTCGATCGACCAATAGCCCTAGCTCCTAAAATTGTAGGCTTAGCGATTGATCAGACAATAGTCGACATACATTCAGGCCTCATTTGGTTCATAGGGTAGGAAAATCGTAGCAAAAGTACAGAGAACGTGCAACACAAAATCATAGCGGCAGTAGACGCGTACTCCCTCCGTTCCAAAATAGATGACCTAGGCTGGCTAGTTTGGCCTAGTGGGTTTTAGTGATATGGCGTGGTACAGTGCCGTCCGGTCTTGGCGTGTGGTAGCGATTATTGGTACAGTAAGTTTTCTTGAAGAAGCGGAATTCAAGGAAGTCATGATGGTTCCTTTGTCCGACTAACTTTGTGCATGGCGGTGGACCAGGATAATTTTGTGCATGGCGGTGGACCCGGGATGGTCGACGTCCCACATGTTGGTGAATGAAAGTATTCTTTCCGATATAGTGGACGAGCAACGAGTATTCATTGTTTATTTTTGATGAAACCTATTGTCTCCACTGTTACGACGGAGGAGTGTGAAACACGGCAGCCCAGTGAACTTCGCATGTGCACCACTCCCTCCTTCCTCATGTAATACTACCATGGTGTTGACTATAAGGTTACAACTTTTTCTCACTCTCTCTCTATCTATTTCCTCTCAAAAAAAATTTACCTTTCTTTTTTTAGACACAATTGTTTTTTATGCCTCTTTTTTAGAATTAGTTTTTTTATACCTAGGAGCACGTGTAGAGACGGGCTCCTGCAGATCCCACTCCTTGACTTTGTCAATGCCTCTCTCTCCTCCACATAAGCGGGCTTGTCGAGAAGACAAGAGATGGTCTCTTAGCACAATATGTTTCACCATGTTTTTAGGAATAACTAGTTATTGAAGATAAGGCTAAGAGATGATCCATTGTACACATGTTTTTTTGTCATCTCTAAATTATATGTAAGACTTATGATAAGACTATCTTATCAACCATTGTACATGCCCTTTATAGCCCAGAATTTTATTGGTACTACTTGCTATGAATGCAGGCGGTGGCCTTTGAGGGGAGCATGCTTGAGGGAGGTGGTGGGGTGGGGGAGGGGTTCTGGTGGGCCAGGGCGGTAAGAAGCGGGCTTGGAAGCGGTGCGGACTCCCGCACGGCCCACCTCACATTATCACCACATATTTCTTGGAGTCCGTGCACGGCAGGTGGGCGATCTATTCTTCCTCCCCCATCTCTCTCCTCTCAGCCGACGCCCGCCAAGCGATTAGATTTCGGCTATCGACGGTTTATTCAATTGGAGTCCCACAAGTCAGTGAAAATGCAAGACAACGCGTGTCCCCTCTGGTGAGCGGCGTGCGAGCCGGACTGTCGGGGGTGCGACGTGAACGCGACGCGTACGAGTTGTAAGTGTGCCGCCTTTTTATTTGAACTTGCGAAGCGTAACATTTTCGTGCGATCGATTGATAGAAATCCAGAACAAAATGACGAGGGCGGTGCTTTCCCGCGTGTTAGGCGGGCTAGTTTGAGTGATATGACGTGCTACAATGCCGTCCACTTGCTCCATTTTTATGTAAGCAAGAGTCTACACTCTTACGTGGGAGGAGTGCAGAACACGGCAGATCTGATTTTGATCAAGGGATGACTATTCCCTGCGAAATAATGGAGCACTGTTAGCGATTATAGCATGATAGTTAGGGCATCTCCAGCGCTGGCCCTCAAATTTACACCGGCATCTTTCCGAGGACACTGATGGATGCCATCCAATGCTGCCCGCATACCTTTCGACAACTATATGAACTAACCGGACAAAATTCATGCAAACAAAGCAAATTTCAAATTGACCGGATGAAATTCATTACATTTCGAGAACTTTTCCTATAAATTGGACGAAATTCATTACATATTTCGCACAAACCATACTAAAACCTATTGTAAACCTAATCTAAATGATCGCCGGGCCCTGACCACCATGTCCGGCCATGAACCTGAGAAAGCCGGCCATTGCCTTTGCTTCCTCCTTATCTGCCTCGATAACCTCCTCCTCCGGAGCACAAGGTTATGAAGATTTCCACCTCCACGTCACCGTCAAGCGGCTAATCGGCCGCCGATTTTTATCCCACCAAGCTTGGCGTTGACTGAGTGGAGGAGCGGTGGCCTTCCTGGGACCAGAGCGGTGGCGACCTACCGTGTACTACTCTTCCTCGCCGGCCGCGGCCAAGACGCGCCCGGCTTCGTGGTCGTGGCGGCAGAGGGCGGCCGGGGGGGGGGGGGAGCCGACGATCTCCTTCGTCTGCTCCTGCGAGAGTACGTCCAAGAGAGATTTGGAGCACGATCGGAGCGGAGCCATCAATGTCCTTCGTCTGCTCCTGCGACAGTACGCCGAAGAGAGATTTGGAGTGCTCGGAGGCCATGGTTGGAGTGGTGCCAACAGAAAGAAGGGACCGGAGGAGAATGAGTGTGGGTCTTTGGCTATGGCTGTGAGCTGGGGCTCAAGTTAATATAGCGGACGAATGGCACTGAGCCGCGGTAGACGGATGGACGGCTGGCACCGGAGTAGGTTCGTCGGCAGCCGTGGTGTCATTAACGCGGAGCAGTCGCTTGCACCGGGATGCCGCGCGGGTGGCGCTCTCTCGGCCGTCGCGCTGCTGCAATGCCGGCGCCAGTGAGAGGTCGCGTCGGGCATGAATGCGGACGCTGCTTCAGTGACTTAACCGCAGGTGCGTTGTCTCACTGACATATGGGCCCAACGGGCATCAGGTCCGCATGTCAGAGACACACCAACTGCTCCTGCAGTTAAGGCCGGTGAATGCGGCATTGACATTCTAGAGAGATGGTGATCGTTTCAGGCAAGAAGTGCGCGCCAACGATGGAAGGGGTTCCGTTAGGCTAGGGTGGTCAGACGCTGGTGTGGTGGTAAAATGTGAACTCATGGATGACGAGCCTTTGAAGCGTATGCGGCACGTTATTGACAACCAGGCGTCCATGCAACCGCTCTTGACGCAAGCTAGCATTCGACGACCACCATTAGACACCACACAACCATACATAACTTACGAATAATGGACGAATCGATCAGACACACACTCGTGTGCAGTGGCACTATGATCGTTTCCTCATGATAGTTCATACTCCGCACCATAGTACCCTCTCTAGCTAGGCTGTTTTATAGATTGTCGTTGTGATGGATGATATACATGAGCAAGGCGCCGAGTCACGAGTATGACCGTTGGTGTTGACCCAGGTGAATACATGCTCGGTATTTGCGGAGGCCTCCAGCAAACGTCTAAACAATAATGTCACATACGCATAATTTTGGTTTTTATTTCTTTCTCCACTGACAGGTAGGCCCGCATAGATAGAGAGATAAAGAACACGAGCTGATGAGGCGCATGCGGACTGTTTGACTAGTCAACCAGACAAATACGAAGCTATACGCTGAGCCACTGACCGTATAATCACCATATCTTGTATACAATGATCAAAGTGAGCTATCAAGACAAGTTCAATGACCGCCAATGCATTTTACTCGATAATAAATGACCAGGATTGAAGGGGAATCCAAATTTCCTTCGTCTTCTGTCCTTGATCTCTTGACAAACCAATGCACTTTACTGCGAGGTATAGTATCACTGCCGATTGGTTCGCAAAAAAATAGTATCACTGCCGATTTATAATTATTTTTTATTTCTGATGAATGCTAGCGTTTCAACTCTTACGACGAAGGGTGCCAAACACGGCACATGCTGGATGTCCCACGTCGTGAAAGGAGTGGGACATGAACAGCGTGGTAGACCCAAACGTAAAAAACAGCGTGGTAGAGCGTCTCCACTTCTTCCACTTACGGGTGGGAGACCACACGTAGTAGTACTTAGTGGTATGAACGATACAAAGTGCGACCTGGAGAGAAAGACACATCTAGTTGGAAGGTCTCGGGGCATACACGTAAACAAATATAAAAGTTAATATGTGCTTCCAACTAATATAGTAGTAGTAGAGTACTTAGTCACGTACTCCATAACATCACCGTGCATTGCACGTACAACATTTAGTGGTAGTACGTAGTAAGAGACAAATGCCGCCCAAGAGTTCCCTCCTCGACCTACTTCCGGGTGTTTGGTAGAGTGTACGGAGGGTGCATGAGTCCACACTAGTTTAGCACAAATACACTAGAAGCATGCATGAAGAGGGGTGTTGAGTTGAGCATGCATGAAGAGGGAACAACTATGTTGAGACAAGAACGCAACCAAACACACCCTATATACCACGCATGTTCATACCATTTGTTCCTTTCTACTTCACTTACTGCGCTACATTACTCGAGTTAAATACGTCCACTCCACGGGTACATGTCCGTCTCGTAGTTCCAGTCCCACGCGTTCTTCATATAGATGGAACGATCCTTGCATAACACGTGCACCTTGATGCTAGATGTATCGCGTGTTGGCAAAAGGATGAACAAAGCTCACGTAAAAAATAGAGTGGAAGAAAATAGATTCCAGACGACCGAGGAGGAGCAAGGAACCTCGTGGTGGAGCATCTGCACTCATAACATTTAATATTATTCAGCGATATAAAATTAACCAATCATCTCCACAGTGGACTTGAAGAGTACGAAACACGACAGCCCAGTGTAGTTACATCATACTAGTACATGGCTAACCCACGCTATCACCATATTTCTTGGCTTCCGTGCGACCCCTATCTCTAGTAATCCAGCAGCCTGTATCGCTTCTCCCTCCTCGTCTCTATATCAAAGTGCGGCGGGCTGGCGTTTCTGCCGTCTATTGAGGTCGGTTAACTATCACATGTTAGCGACATGCCAAGAGCATTCTAAAAAAATTCCTTTCACGTTCTGTTTTCAAAAAGAAAAAAATCCTTTCACGTACGAATTTGCGTGTATGCTTTGAGCAACTTGCATGTCCTATACTGCTCCTGTTTGATACTCTAACTTAGTTAGAGGTTAGACTAACTTATGACTAACCCTGAACTAACTTTTCCCAAAGAGGTGTTTGGGTGACAGGGTTAGATTGACAATAAATGCACTTCATGGAGAGAGAAAAGTGATTTTTCAGTGGTCCCAATGAGAACTATCTCCAGTTAGGACCTCTTGGGTGGGATAGTTTTTTTTGGTGGGTTCGGTGCAACTTGCTCCAATTTAAACCCTCATGCTTGGATACTTTACGGCTATTTGAGCCCCAACTAGCTCAAACAGGGCCTATGGCCAGTCTCGATGCGGAGCAGTCGCGTGCACCGGGAAGCGGCGCTCTCTCGGCCGTCGCGCCCCTTCAAAGCCGGCGCCAGTGAGAGGTCGCCTCCGCTCTGGCCGGGCATTAGTGCGCGGCCCGGCGCTCGAGGCGGCAGCTGACCGTTTCACGCGGGAAGCGTGTGCTAGCAAAGGAGTATAGGTTTTGAACTGTTTCAGGTGTAGTACTGGTAGTTTGCAAAACTACTCAATTATTGCACTCAGTTTCCTAAGAAATTGTGGTAAAAACGTTACTCCACAGCCCGCTTCCCTTCTCCTTCCTCTTCCACCGCACGCGCACGTCCGCGGGAAGCGACCGGTCAATCCTTATATAGGAGTGCTAGCACAAAAGATGCATGCATGACCACTAAAAATTCCATATTAAAGCGTCGCTCCGGCGGGAGTATGGCGTATGTTGTTACCTTCGGCCGGCCCATGGCTACCGGGCGACGGCGACCAGAGAAGAGGCGGCGGGAGGGGAATGAATGCAGCTACTGTTTGGGTTCGCCTTCCGGCTTAAATAAATGCGCAGTATCACGTGTACCCGCGGGTGAACAAATTGTAACATATGTGTCTGCTTAAGTGGGCGTCACGTAACTGGTGTGTGTGTGAGAGAGATTCTGAGAGACAAAGTGCATGTGTGCGACTCTACTCTTCGGACATGTACTCAACCTTTTGCATCGGGATATAAGTATAAGGGTATTTACTTTAGCTAGTGATTTACGTGGCCATGTTAACGTGGTTGTGTCAAAAAAATGTCACTTCCTTCTCGTGATTTGCGTTATATAATTACAAGCAAGATTCTCGTGCATTGCACGAAACATCAATATGCATTTTTTTACAAAACACCTATTGTGATTGACCCATGCAGGAGTAATCCCATGTGTAAAAACTAATGATATCTCAATAATTTTATCGGAAAACTGGTATCTCAAGAATGTCATCAAAAAAATGAAAGATGAGAGATAAGGCGAGGAGGAGTGGAGCGTGATGGTGACTGGTGGTTGGAATGGGTGGAGGCATGGGGATGGATGGGCGCCCGGCAGCAAGGGCCACCATGCATGCTAGATTGTTCGAGACTTATTCCTTTTTTAATTGCTGAGCAATGAGGTTATGAGGAGATAATGATGTGGAGAGAGGTGCGGGTATCTTTTGTAAAATTATCATAGTTTGCTTTCTATCCTCAGATATAGATCATACAGTCTGTATTACAAGATGGCAGGCACACCATCACTGCCAACTCATTTTTTATAAGGGTACAGATGATAAGTTTGTTTACTACTAAAGTAAAGTGGAATTTTTCCATGTTATGCAAGTAAATAAAGGTGATTGTTTATCATACGGGTAAGGTTGGATGAAGGGTGGTAGGAACAAATGCTCCGCCTAGAGCATGTGTGTGTGAGATGGAGTCTTAGTGTGTGTGTGGGGTGTGTGTGTGTGTGAGAGAGAGAGAGAGAGATGGAGTCTTAGTTTGTGTGTGTGTGTGAGAGAGAGAGATGGAGTCTTAGTGTGTGTGGGGGGGGGGGTGTGCGTGCGTGTGTGTGTGTGTGTGTGTGTGTGTGTGTGCGCGCGCGTGTGTGTGTCGCGGGGTCCTCTGTGGCGGATGTAATTTAAGTGTGCATGGCTTCATCATAGAGAGGTGATGTGTATGACAGAGGCCACCAACGATGGGGTGCGAGAGCGAAAATGCCCGTAGAGAGGGAAGAGAAGGTGTGTGCACGTGAGAGGAGTCGACATCGAGAGAACGTGTTTGTTCGAGAGACACCGAGGAAGACTACTATATATCGATGGTGCATGTAGGCGGGAATTAAACAAAGGGATGGTCTTATTGGTTTCGGGGATATAGGGGAAGAGTGAGAGGCGGGGGGGGGGGGGGGTAGCTAGAAGGAGATTGTTAAGTGTGAGTGTGTGTCTTACCCATCCAAGCGGAAGTTATGTGCACAAAAGAGGAGAACGATTCGGTGTGGCGTTAGGATTGAGACTAATTAACTACGTATGGAGACATAGAGACCTTGAACGTGCATGTGTGAGAGGTATACATGTATACGTGGGATGTGTGTGTGTGCGTGCGCGCATGATCGAGATAAAAGAAAGAAGACAGAAGTCATAAGATCAACGACATGGGAGAGACGGATCGGTATAACAATATGCATCCATGTGAGAATGCAGGGAAGAAGGCCCGACAATTGAGCATGTGTTTTTGTCTTTAAGAGATAGTGGCGTGGGATGGAGCATGCTTCTATGGCGAGCAGAGGGAGTGAGGCGCAACGATTGTGCAAAAGAGACCAACCTATAAATGCATATGTATGGAGAGACATATATAGTGTGGGTGATAGGAAGCAAGACTCCATGCGAGAAAGAAATGTTGACGGAGAAACTACAGATAGATACAGAGATGGAGATGCTAGCTAGAGGGACATCCGCTAGTTTGGGTGTTGGAGATGACCGTCGGGTGGTTCAAAGGGTGAAGTTATATGTGTGTGAGAGGGCACTTGACTGCATGTAGAGATAAACATATGTAGTGTGCGTGATAGGAATCAAGAGTGAGGGCGAGAAACAAGGTTGATGGAGAAACAGATAAATAGAAAGATAAAGATGCTAGCTAGTGTGCGTTAGAGATGGGAGTCGAGTGGATCAGAAGGCTGGGTTATGTGTGTGGGTGTGAGAGAGATAGAGAGAGGGTGCATGTGAGTCACATACAAACAGATATCAGAGAGAAATGAGATCCAGAGAGACGGAGTTTTGTGTCTGCAAGATATAAATATATTTCACAAAGAGAGTGATAGCTAGAGAGACATACGAGGGAACGCAAGATATCTCTAGGGAGAGAGGGTGTGTGTGAGCGACATACAAGAGAACAGTGGAGAAATATGAGACCCTGGGAGACTGAGTTTGTGTTTTGTGTGTGAGAAAGAGATATTGAAGAGGAAGAGTCGTAGGTTCTCATATCTAAGGAGAGAAAGACATCTCTGTATGAGGGGTGTGGGAGTGGCACACATGGGAATAGTAGAGAGAAATGAGACCCCGGGAGACAAAGTTTTGTGTTTGTGTGAGAGAAAGAGATTCCACATGGAGAATCATAGTTAGAGACACATAGCAGGGAGCGAGATATACTTAGAGAGAGATAGAGTGATGAAGGTCGAGGGAGAGAGTACCGTTAGTGTGTTACGGAGATAAAAGATCATTGTCGACATACAGGTAGCACGAGAGATACCTGAGAGACGATGAACGCGTGTAGGTCCAGAGAGATAGTCCTATATAAGCATGAGTGATAGCTATATGAGACGAATATCTGGATTAAAGGGGATTCAGATATTTAAACTGGAGATCACGACATCGATAATATCATAATGCAAATTGGTGTATCAAACATGCATATTCATTTGAATTTGGGCACACGTGTAATGTTATATAGTTTATCAATATTGGTGATCCATAGATTCTTCAATTACAAACAATGCATGGTTTATATGCAATTAATGTCTAAACGGGATTACACTATATGTTGCGTGTGTGAAACACATTATACATGTTTGAGAAGTAAATAAAACCCGCATGAAACACACATTAATTGGAGACAGTTAGCGAGGAATGCATACATTGGATTTCAACATAAAGTGGTTTCAAATATTTGAAATTCCAAATTGATGGATACAACCTTATGAATCTGAGATCATGCCATTTGTAAACCATATTTATGTATAAATGGTGTTGTGCTTTTGAAACTATATATATAAAAAATGATGTATATAGAATGTAATTCCAATTGAAAATGGATCCCTTGAAAAAATAGAATACAAAGCGGGATTCGAATTGAGTTGGCACGTAAACGTGCACTCAGAAAATTTGAACGAAGCCGGAAAGTCGCAGAACCGCCAAAAGCAAAATCTGCGAGATGGAAATCACTACTGCCTATCCACGCCATGCAAAGCCTATCTGCTGGATTTCTATAGGTTTCGATAGGGGTAGGTTTGTAATTTCACCCAAGCGTGACGTAACCGCCTCTCACCCGGATTCATACAGGTGGGCGCCAAAACACAGTGTGTCCTCGGCGAAACCGACTCCTCCCCGATTCATATTCATACACGGTGGGCGCCAAAAACAAACTCTAAATCGACAAATATTCGGTGTATGCGAGATTACCGTCCTATCCCCAACCGACTAATGTTCTTTGTGATGTAGTAGAAATTTGAAAGCAGGGGCTCGGTTTGTAAATTTCCTCGCATTTGAGACTAGCATACGAATACATGGTTCCCCCCTTCCTCTCTACCTCCCTTTTCCCCATTCGTACTCCGTGGGCGCCAAAACACCCTCTCCACCCCACCCTCCTCCGTCTGCCGCCGTCCGCCACCCCATCCACCACTGTCCTCCTCCACCATGCCGGAGCTGATACCCCGACGCCGCCGTCCATTACAAGAGATCGACCTCTCTCATCCACGGCTTCAGACCGGGATCCTTGCATCCCGTCCTCTCGCTTCATCCCCGCCGTCGTCCACCTTGCTGGCGCCGCTCCTACGACCGTCTCATCCACCGCGCCCTGCCGCCACCGTCTACCCTCCTAGATCTGCTTTCACGCTGCCGACAGCCATCGCTACCGCAGCACCGCCAAATTCTCGGCAGATGCGTACACGGCGCCGCACCAGAGGCGGTACTCTTTTGTATCTGCTCAACTTATTTATCGCAGCAAGAAAATAAATCGCCACTGCTTTACTCTGATTTCTTGTCTTGGTTGCGAAGTTGCCTTTGTCCGATTTGCACCTTCAGATCCGCCATGGAACGCTCAATACTATACTCCCAATGCTTATGGGTTTCCCCTTTTATATTCCACACTAGTTAAATCACAGTAGACTAAATTTCAAACTTGGGTCAGTCGATTTTTCAGAGCTCGCCGGAGTTTGCCGGTGCGATCGAAGGGGCTCGGGTGGTTGTGGGGCCTCGCCAAACAAAGAAAACTCAACGCGGGTGGGGGTTGGGGCGGGGGTGGGGGGTGGGGGTGGTGGAAGAACACATGCGGTGGGGGCCGATGGTCCGGCCGGCGGCCCGTGCGGTATTCTGTATGGGACGAATCAGAGACGAGGAAGAAGAAGGGTTAGGAGACGTAGGATCTTCATCCAACCGCCTGAAATGGTCGAGTGATAGCTGAGAGTTGCATTCTTAATGCACTCTGGTTCATCATGTGTGGGCACTGCGCAACCAACATTTTATTATCCAAAATCTGCTTGCTCTTCTTTACCATGTTCCTCTTTTGTTCTTCTTTAACATGTACTCTCCCCGTTCCTAAATACAAGTCTTTGTATAGATTCCACCATGGACTACATATGGAGCAAAATGAGTGAATCTACACTCTAAAATGTATCTGGATACATCTGTATGTGATCCATAGTGGAAATCTCTACCAAGACTTATATTTTGGAATAGAGGGAGTATGATAGTAGTACAGTATGTTCCTTGTACTGAAGATGAGCAGGGACATTTGCAGTGTAGAGGTCTATATGGTCGGTTGTGATGGACACTTTGAGCCTCTTTGATTCGTAGGATCTTGTAAACATAGGAATAGGATTTGTAGTGCCCTGCCCGCTTGAATCCTATAAGAATAGCAAGGAAATGCGGGAGCGGTGTAAGCCTTTGAGAGTTACATCGATATTAACGACCGCACCTTCACTTGAAGAGAGCTGGTATCCAAGCCTTTCTAGCCGTGCATCGCAATACTAGCACATATATTCCAGCAAGTTCCACTTTGCTGATTTTACTCTGATGCTTAAGGTTTTCCGTTATATCTACACTATGATCTGTAACTGCTTTGTGTCGCACTAGCAGCAGTCCACTCTTGAACCTAAACACGCAATGACTTACAAAATTGGCACCAAGGCATTGAGTGCCATTCTAGATGCAATGAAACTCATCGCTCCCCAATTGTTGATTCTTGTTAGAATATGATCCTAATGACTATTCTAACCTCGAGGAGTCAAAGGCGGATGGCCTGTCTGTTCACCCATCAAGGTGCTGTTCTAATTTGGCAATGTTTTATTGATTGCGGGTATCTTGCATATGTTGTCTTGCATTTCTTCTACTTTGTTGCACCGCCATATGCTTAGTTTACTCATCATATATGTCGAGATGCCATGCCCATCCATTATCAATACATATTCAATCTGTCATCATACCATGTTTTTCAACTCAAATGCTGTTCTTGTGCATCAGACATCAAAAAGGAAGAGGGTGATTGCCGAACCTGAAGGAGAACCAAAGAAAGTCCTTGAAAAGCGTGGTGGTGCTGAACAAATCATCTGACACCACTTATATTGGCTGTACAACCAAAGGTGACACAAAGCGTAGGGACCGACTCCGACAAACTGTTCCCATAATTCACCGGCCACACCACTAGCCCCACCACCACAGGACCTGCACTCCAAAGAAAAGGTGTACCGATTTCATTTGCCATAGCACCGGCTGTACCACGAGAAAAATCCCACTCCAACAAAAAGTACGACAAGTCCACCACCGAAGACCTATCCCAAGCTGCAGAGACAGCCAATTCTGCGAGAATGGAACCCCATTCAATTATTCCTAGTTTAAAAGACAATGCTTTCAATGTTGTTAGGGACTACGTGCATATATTCCCATCATGGGAAGATTATTGTGAAGACAAACACCATTTTCACATCTTCCTGTCCAACTTACGTGTAAGTGCTATTATTCATGGTTATTATTTTCCTGTTTTTTGCTGATTGAACACATCAATGATTTACATTACATTGTTGTAACTAGGCAAGGGTCAATATGGATAGTCATGACGAGCAAAGCTTGCTTGTGCTTTTCAAGGAAGCATTGCAGCTGTATCGGTGTTACCTGAGGAAATCACACTTTGATGGCAAGTCTATAAACGAATTTCCGGTGAAGTTTCCTGTGCTAAATTTAGAAGACATTGAATGGAAAAACCTTGTTATGCCTTTGGTCTCGTTCCCAGGATGAGGTACTATCTATGAAATCACATGAAAATTTGAACTTCTACTTTTCCGCATGTGCCTTACGGATCTTTTTTGCAGGAAATCTACTCGAAGAAGAATTTCGGTTTGACAAGAACGACAGGATATCGCAAATATGCTGCCCGCTGCTTTGCTCTTGTTAGTACCGTTGTCTGTATCACTTTGTACTTGCATACATACACGGTTCATTATGTGACAGCAGTATGCAGGATAGCTTGCTTATCAATTGTTCGCTCCAAATTATCTCATCTGTATGAATGGTTACATTAGTGTAGAATATATCCAATGCCAATGTTTTTTTTAGCTCTGCATTGTTCTTGTAAGTACATGCTGTCCTTTATCAGTGTACTTATAATGACAGGTAGTTGTTCATGTACCATCACTCTGCAGCTTATTTTCCTTTGCCCTCCATTTTCTACACATCAGATCTATATTTGCTCTTACCATAAGGTTGGTTGAGGGAGTTCCGGACTAGGGGGTGTCCGGATAGCCGAACTATCATCATTGGCCGGACTCCAAGACTATGAAGATACAAGATTGAAGACTTTGTCCCGCGTCCGGATGGGACTTTCCTTGGCGTGGAAGGCAAGCTTGGCGATACGGATATGTAGATCTCCTACCATTGTAACCGACTCTGTGTAACCCTAACCCTATCCGGTGTCTATATAAACCGGAGGGTTTTAGTCCGTAGGACGAACAACAACCATACCATAGGCTAGCTTCTAGGGTTTAGCCTCTTTGATCTCGTGGTAGATCCACTCTTGTAACACACCTCATCAATATTAATCTAGCAGGACGTAGGGTTTTACCTCCATCAAGAGGGCCCAACACAGGTAAAACATCGTGTCCCTTGTCTCCTGTTACCATCCGCCTAGACGACAGATTGGGACCCCCTACCCGAGGTCCGCCGGTTTTGACACCAACATTGGTGCTTTCATTGAGAGTTCCTCTGTGTCGTCGCCGATAGGCCCGATGGCTCCTTCGATCATCAACAACGACGTGGTCCAGGGTGAGACTTTTCTCCCTGGACAGATCTTTGTGTTCGGCGGCTTTGCACTGCGGGCCAATTCGCTTGGCCATCTGGAGCAGATCGAAAGCTACGCCCCTGGCCGTCAGGTCAGATTTGGAAGCCTAAACTATACAGCCGACATCCGCGGAGACTTGATCTTCGACGGATTCGAGCCCCACCCAAGCGCGCCGCACTGTCTCGATGGGCACGATCTAGCTCTACAACCGAACAGTGCCCTGGAGGCTGCACCAGAATCCGCTCCGACCCTTAATCCGGAGCCGGATTCCCCGATCAAAGACGAGTGGTTGGACACCGCCTCGGGGGCTTTAATCTCTACGGCGATCGAGCCGAACTCCATCCCTGTCCTTTGTGAAGACCTCGACTCCAGGGTGCCGGATTCCTATTCGGACTCCGAACCCCCCGCGCCCCTACCAATCGAATCCGATTGGGCGCCCGTTATGGAGTTCACGGCCGCGGACATCTTTCAGCACTCGCCCTTTGGCGACATCCTCGAGTTCACTAAAGTCTCTCTCTTTATCCGGAGAGCCTGGCCGGATGATTTATCGTGAAGGTTGGGATGCGGACGACGAAGAAATTCAACGCCCACCCACCACCCACTTTGTAGCCACTGTCGATGATTTAACTGACATGCTAGACTACGACTCTGAAGACATCGACGGTATGGACGACGATTCCGGAGATGACCAAGACCCAGCGCCTACAGGGCACTGGAAGGCCACCTCGTCATATGACATATATATGGTGGACATCCCAAAAGATGGGAACGACGATGGAACAACGGAGGATGACCCATCCAAGAAGCAACCCAAGCGCCGGCGTCAGCGGCGCCGCTCTAAATCCCGCCACAACAAGAATGAAGATTCCGGCACCGGAGATAACAATACACCGGACAACGCCGAAGACAATCCACTCTAGCAAGATCCATCGCAGGAGGATGAAGACGCCAGCCCTCAAGAGAGAGCGGCGTAAGAAGAGGTACAGGATTATATGCCTCCTCCGAAGACGAAGCAAGCCTCGACGACAATGAATTCGTGCCTCGAGAATCCCGTCGAACAAGAGCGTTTTAGACGCAGGCTTATGGCCACGGCGAACAGCCTAAAGAAAAAGCAGCAACAGCTTAGAGCTGATCAGGATCTGCTAGTCGATAGATGGACCGATGTCCTCGCGGCCGAAGAGCATGAGCTCGAACGCCCCTCCAAAAGCTACCCTAAACGCAAGCTGCTCCCCCGATTAGAGGAGGAGGCTTACGAACCCGCATCACCAGGAGACAATACGGCTGACCCACCACCCCGTGGCCGCGACAGAGAGGCCTCTAGGCCCTTCACTAGAACCGTACCCCGGCATCGCTCAAAAAGCACACGGCCAAAGGGGAACACTCCGGACCTACGAGATATATAGCAGGACAAGGCAAGACAATCAAGGTCGATCTATGGATCGCGTGGGCATACGACGCGTGATTTACAACCGTCGCGCGGACACGAAGAAGTCCGGTCGGGCCGAACAAAAGCAGACCAAGCTCTTTTGAGCTCCGTCGTGATATTGCCCGATGTAGGCGCGACACCCACTATGCTTCACAGACGAAGTAATGGATCATCAAATCCCGAAGGGTTTAAACCCGTCAATATTGAATCCTATGATGGCACAACAGACCCGCGGTTTGGATCGAAGACTATCTCCTTCACATCCACATGGCCCTTGGTGACGATCTTCACGCCATCAAATACCTCCCCTCAAGCTTAAAGGACCAGCCCTGCATTGGCTCAACAGCTTGCCAACAGAGTCAATTGGGAGTTGGGAGGACACTGGAAGCCGCATTCCTCGATAACTTCCAGGGGCACTTATGTGCGACCACCAGACGCCGATGACCTAAGCCACATAATTCAGCACCAGACAAATCGGCCGGACAATTACGGACACGGTTCTTAACCAAGAAAAACCAAATCGTCGATTGTCCGGATGCGGAGGCCCTCGCGACCTTCAAGCATAACATCAGCTGACGAGTGGCTCGCCCGCACCTAGGACAGGAAAAGCGAAATCCATGGCAGCCCTCACATCACTCATGACCCGCTTCTGCGCGGGTGAGGACAACTGGCTAGCACGCAGCAACAACCTCAAAGAAAAATTCTGGCAGTCCGGACTTCTAGGACCAAAACGGAAGGCCGCGTCATAAAAAAAACAAACTCCGCACTAACGTTGACAATATTGAGGATACGCTACCAATGCTGGATTCAAAGGCTCTAAACCCGGTCAAAAAAAAGCCATTTAAACGAACTACTCCAGGTCCGTCCAATTTGGACCGAATACTCGACCGCTTGTGCGGATACGGCACTTCAAAAGCCAGCTAACCACACCAACAGGGACTGTTGGGTATTCAAGCAGGCAGGCAAGTTAATTGCCGAAAACAATCACAAGGGGCTGCATGGCGATGACGAGGACGAGACCCAACCGCCGAACAATAGAGGACAAAAGGGTTTCCCCCCACAGGTGCGGACGGTGAACATGATATACGCAACCCACATACCCAAAAGGGAGCGGAAGCGTGCACTCAGGGATGTCTACGCGATGGAGCCAGTTGCCCCGAAGTTCAACCCATGGTCCTCTGCCCGATCACTTTTGACCGAAGGACCACCCCACCAAAGATCCGTCATGGCGGATTCGCCGACCGGTCCTAGACCCAATCATCAATGGATTTCACCTAACCGTAGTCACGATGGGCGGCAGCAACTGAACCTGCTTTACCGGGATACAAGGCGCAAAATGGGCATAGACCCCTCAAGGATTAAACCTACCAAAACGACCTTTAAAGGCGTCATACCAGGTGTAGAAGCCAATTGTACAGGTTCAATTACACTGTAAGTGGTCTTCGGATCCACGGATAACTTCCGAATCGAGGAGTTAATCTTTGAAATAGTCCCGTTCCGCAGCGGCTATCATGCCTTGCTTTCGGACGCATCAGCGTTGCAAAGTTCAACGCGGTGCCACACTCTGAATACCTAAAGCTCAAGATGCCAGCCCTCGAGGAGTCATTACGGTCAACGGAAACACCGAACGTTCTCTCCGCGCGGAGGAACATCTGGCTGACTCTCGCGGAAGTGCAATGCAGCCTCTTAAGGCAATTCTCGAGTCGGCCATTAAGCGAGACGGACACGGCTAAAGCGGCGCCCGAGTAACTTACAACAAGACCACCTGGCACGTTCGAGCATCGCCAGCGATGCGGCCCCAACCCCAGCCCTGCGAACGTCAAAGCAGGTCCTTCGCAGACACCATTACGCTCAAGATACCATGGGCATGGGGAGAGGGCACGACCACGATAAACCTGCATCATGCGGCTCAAGCACACCGTGGGCTCTCAAGTGTGTCGTTCCTTTTTCTTTTCTTTTACCTTTTACTTTTTACCCACAGGACTCGCTTTGTCGAAGCCTGTCCCAGCAGACTGCCGAACTCACGATGCAACAGAGGGGAAGGATAAAGGCTACAACGAATATACAGGTGGTCTCCATTGCGAGCATTTTCATACGCCAATCTGCAGCCTACCCCTAGAGGGGGACATGTTTAACAGTCTCATACCTTGCTTATCGCACTATTTGTATCGTTCTGCATTCGTAGCAACACTTATTGAATAAACCAATGCAGCACCATTTTGCTTATAATTGCATTTCTTTTTCATACATATGTTCATTCACGACATGCTGCATCCGTACACTTTGGTACGGCTAATATACACCAGGGGCTTATGTTTCCCGCGTTTTGGTGTGATGAGTCCGAACACTTTCACAAGTGCGGCACCCGAACTTATAGCACTATATGCATCGGCTCCGAATCATGTCTTGGGTCAATAGTTGGGTTTGCCCGGCTCCGTGTTTTGGTACCTTACGTTCCGTTATATCGGCTAAGGTAGCACCGGGAGAACCACTGCGATTCCGCCCCAGTTCGGCTGGGTTAACGCCTTAGTGGAGAAAGCTAAAACTGACCGTCGTGATGAGGCGAGAGACCAGTCGCTGTTCGAGAGGTTTTCTGCGAGTCCTTAAAGACTTATGCAGCTTAGAGCGAGGAGCCGGATCTTGTCCGGCCAAGGCGTGGATAGCGCCCCAAATTGACCTTAGAAGACTAGGGGCTTTGCCGAAATTTAAAATTATAGAATTCTATGGCTAAGTGAGAGTGTTCAAGCATTATAAGTCCGGTTGCCTTGTTAGTTGTGTTGAGCGCCTCCCTAGATGGACCCAAAAATGGGAACAAGAGCGCTCAAGTTTATCCCGAACACCCCAAAGACTTTCGTGGCATGGGGGCTGAAGCCGACGACTTGCCATCTCTCAGATTTGATAAACAGCCACACGTAAGGTAATATTTTAAATTAACAAGCGTTGCTTAGCGCATATGAACTAAGTTTTCAGCGCAGGATAACAAAATGCGAGTCTACTCAAATATTACATCTTTGGAGCACTCACCCGCAATAGTGCGGCGCCCTTGAAACAGTCTTATAATACATCTCGGGCGATGCGATGGTCCTTGCCCTCACGGTGGCGGGTCCGTCCACGAGCTTACGGGCATCCATCTTGCCCAGTGCACCTTCTTGCGGGCAAGGGCCCGACGGGCACCCTCGATACAAGCGGAATGCTTGATAACTTCAACCCACGGGCACGCATCCACCAGCCGCCACACCGGCCGAAGTAGCTCCTGTGCATGGCCTCCTTAGGCCACAACCGAACTATGAGGCCCTTCATGGCCTGTTCGCCGCCTTTAGGAGCTTCGACCACCGCTTCACCGGGTCGCTAAGGGCACCGGATGTCCGGCCTCAAAGATATCTTGAGACGAAGACCTTCTCCTTGAGCTCCCTTCCTCGGCCCGGTAGAATGCGGCAAGATCGGACATGTCATGAGGAAGATCTGCGAACGCCTGGAGAGCTCCGAATTCGGGTAAGCAATGTAATTAACACTCACATGCTTACTCTGCATGAAAAATGCCTTACCCGCTGCTATTTTCTTCACCGCCTCAATCTCTGGAGGGCCTTGTAGGCTTCGGCCTTAGCGGCTTTGGCACTCTCAAGAGCCGTTGCAAGCTCAGACTCTCGAGTCTTTGAGTCACGCTCCAAGTTCTCATGTTTTTTCACGAGATCCTGGAGCTCTTGCTGTACCTCCGCCACCCGCGCCTCCTGCTTCTCTCGCTCGGTGCGTTCTGCGGCCGCAATACGTTCGGCCGCGGCCACCGCCTCCTTCAGGGTCGCCACCTCGTTAGTGGCTCCTGCAATACCCACTTTATCCTTGTCATTTTTCTTGCAACCAAATCCTTTTCTGTAAGGTACAATTTTCATAAGGTATTACTCACCTTCTTTTTCCTCGAGCTGCTTCTTGGCATGACCGAGCTCGTTCTCGGACCGCTCGAGGTTTTTCTTCAAATTATTGACCTCCAGCGATCGGGCGGCGGAGGTCAAGAAAGACACTGCAATCCCATATTGACATATTTTTTATGACTCCTGCGTTTATCTTTCTAAAGATCCTCAGTCCGGCTTTTCTTTTCGAACACCGAACCGAGCATCAGGGGCTACTGTCTATGCGGTACCATTTTACATATATTGAAATTTCTTACCTCAAAGCCTGTTAGAAAACTGGTAGAGGCTTCGGTCAGCCCGCTCTTGGTGGACTGAACTGTCCGGATCACCGCACTCATAACAGTGCGGTTCTCCTCCTCGATGGAGGCGTCGTTGAGCGCCTCCAGTAAGCTATCTGGTGCCTCCGGTTGGATGAAGGACACCAGCGTCTTACCCTTCTTACGAAGGGATAGTTTGCCGGAACCACTGAAGGTTCCGGCATTGAGTCCGGACAAGGGTCGGCCTTAGAGCCCCGGGGTCTTGCCCCACGCACTGGAGTCCGGGGGTTGCCTGTGGCACCTCCCACGCCACCTCCTCGGGACCAAGCCCCCTTTGGGGCCCGGCCGCAGCGTTGTCCGCAGCATGAGGCGAGGAGGCGGCCGGAAGCGAAGTACTCTCCATTTCCGACGAGCCCAGGGACCCGCTCGATGAATCGGCGAACTCGCCTTTGGGCGGGCTGCACGATTGTTCGACATTAGAGAACACTCTGCAATAATGAAACGCCATGGGTATCCGGACACTTACGGTCTCGCCAGGGCTTGGCCCTTGTAGGCCAATCCCCTCGTCGTCGTCGGCGTTGGTGGAGAATTCGGAGGAAGGGTTCTTCCTTCTTGGACCCTCCGGCCTCCCGGTTGGGGTGGCCTTCCTTTTCTCTCCTCCCCGGGGAGAAGCTTCTTCTTCTTCCTCCTGCGTCTTGGAGAAGATTACGCCGAGAATCCAATAGCACCTGGCGTCGGGAGCTCCTTCGAGTTTCCGTGGCCTCCTTCTTGGCCTTCTTCTCCGGTACCACATGGGGTGCCGGAGCCAGCAGCCCCATCAATCGGGCGTCCGCTGGATCTTCTGGCAAAGGAACCGGACAGTTAATCTGTCCGGACGTCTTCAGCCAGACCTGTCGAAGAATAGGGAGTTTTTAGATCCCACGTAGAGTCAATCTATGAAAAAAGAGTCCCGTAAAGGGTAAGATAACTTACCTCGCCGGCTTGACGCCGCGAGCTGTATCCGCGATCTTTGTTAGCAGATGCGGGGGCTTCGGCACCCTTGAACAACACCTTCCAGGCATCTTCGTACGTGGTATCGAAGAGCCGGCTCAAGGTTCGGTGTTGTGCCGGATCGAACTCCCACAAATTGAAGTCCCGTTGTTGGCATGGGAGAATCCGGCGGATGAGCATCACTGGATTACGTCGACGAGCCTGCGATTCTTGTCCACCAGGTTCCGGACGCGTGTTTGGAGTCCGGATAGCTCGTCCGAATCCCCCCACTTCAGGCCCGTCTCTTTCCATGACGAGAGCCGTGTGGGGAATCCAGATCTGAATTCGGGGGCCGCCACCCATTCAGGGTCACGTGGCTCGGTGATGTAGAACCACCCCGATTGCCACCCCTTTATTGTCTCCACAAAGGAGCCCTCGAGCCATAGGACTTTGGCCATCTTGCCGACCATGGCGCCTCCGCACTCTGCTTGGCTGCCCTTCACAACCTTCGGCTTGACATCAAGGTCTTGAGCCACAAGTCAAGTGGGGCTGGATGCGAGGAAGGCCTCAGACACGCATTTATAAACGCCGAGACGTTGAGGACGTAAATTCGGGGCTAGGTCGTGGAAGTCTGTGCCGTAGTAGAACATGAGCCCCGGACAAATGGGTGAAGTGGAAAACCTAGTCCGCGGAGGAAGTGGGGAGAAATACCACCCTCTCATGGGGAGGGGGTTGGAATGAGCTGCCCATGACGGGCAGCTCAGTGTCTTGTGATATCGCCCGGACAAGTATCCGGCCTCCCGCAGTCTTGTGATATGCCCCTCCGTGACGGAGGAGGCCATCCATCTGCCTCCCGCTCCTGACATGGTTGGAGAAGGTTGAGGAGGAAAGTGCGGACTTGGGCGCTAGAGCTCGAGTGCACGGGAATGGATAAGCCAAGGAGGAAGAAGGCGCAGGTAAAAGGGTGGATCCTTATCCCCTTATATGGGCGGAGGAAAACATGTGTCCCCACCGGCCTGGTAAAACTCGCTTATCTCCAAAGCGCCACAATCCATGGCGCGGTTGGGTTACCCATGTCCGTATTAATGGGAATCCCGGAATGAGGGGAACACGATCTTTGCTTCGACAAGACGTGCCAGGGAAACCGCTTCGCTAAACGCGCTAAGGTGGAACAATAAAAACGATTTGAATAAAGGCTTGGTAGTGGTGCGATGTCACGCCACAAAATATGTCAGCAGATTGATCTTGTGTAATATTATTCTCTCTACGGTGGTATGTGTAATTTATTTTTGCAGAGCCGGACACTATCTTGGTGTTCACAATCTTCTACAAATTATTCGGAGGAAGAACCCGCCTTGCAATGCCGAAGACAATATGCGCGCCGGACCCATCGTCATTGAAGCCTGGTTCAGGGGCTCTTGAGGAGTTCGGACTAGGGGTGTCCGGATAGCGAACTATCATCATCGGCGGACTCCAAGACTATGAAGATACAAGATTGAAGACTTCGTCCCGTGTCCGGATGGGACTTTCCTTGGCGTGGAAGGCAAGCTTGGCGATACGGATATGTAGATCTCCTACCATTGTAACCGACTGTGTAACCCTAACCCTATCCGGTGTCTATATAAACCAGAGGGTTTTAGTCCGTAGGACGAACAACAACCATACCATAGGCTAGCTTCTAGGGTTTAGCCTCTTTGATCTCGTGGTACATCCACTCTTGTAACACACCTCATCAATATTAATCTAGCAGGACGTAGGGTTTTACATCCATCAAGAGGGCCCGAACCTGGGTAAAACATCGTGTCCCTTGTCTCCTGTTACCATCCGCCTAGACGCACAGTTCGGGACCCCCTAGCCGAGATCCGCTGGTTTTGACACCGACATTGGTACTGAAGAAGTTTAGCTGTGCATTGCTCTTGGTTGTACCTTCTGCCTGTATCGCTGCACTTACATTTATAGCTACTTGGTTATGTAGCATCACTCTTCATCTTATCTTAAATATTCTCCATTTTTTCGTATATTATCACATCTATATTTACTCTTAACAAAATGTAGAATAAAGGCAATGCTTTTGAAGAAGATCATGTGGTAAACTTCTTGAATTTCTCCCCCATCAGCATGGACAAGGCCTTTATAGAGCCTGTCTTCACCAATAATGTAAGTTTGTCCATCTCAAGCCTTCAAACTTTGTTGTATATATTTGGTTAGGCATGACTGCAACAGCTGTTTATTTTTTGGTGTTTGCATCAAATTGCTTCTTCAAAGTTTATTATGTAGTTTCACAAAAGTTTGTCCTTTCTCAATTTAAGTTTTCAGTTGTACAACCAAGTTCCTTTTTCATACCATGTAAATTAAACTATACGGAGCAAGTGATCTTATTTTGCACTGCATGTATGCTTCTGTTCTTCATCCATAATCCAGTGGTGTGGTGAACCTACCCACTACAACATAATGTCATATTCTGCAATGTCTTAACTATGAACAATGTCATATCATTCTAGTATTATTTAAACCATCTCTTTATTTTCCAATCTCAAATGGTATAAATTGACAACACACTAACCATTGATACTTATGATTTCTTGATCTGTAATCCAGTGGTGCCGTGAAGCTGCCAACTCCTTCACAATGTCATTTCCTACCATGTCTTGACCTGAACAATACCATATTGTGTTAATGCAATTTTAAACTATGTCACTTTATTCACAAGAAGAAATGTGATGAATTGTCAAGACTGATACTTTTATGTGCAAAACCTGTCATCATGCTTCGCTTGTTTATCTTTGAGTGAGGAAGATATAAGTGTTGAACAAAGCCTTGATCTCATCATCTTGCTTTCACCGCTTGCTTGCTGCAGCTCCCAATGAGGCTAACCTTTCTTGAACTCTATTGAAGTGATTTCAGTTTTCTATATTATTTTGTTGGCATGTTTATTTGCATTGGTGGCTATCTTTGATGCCCAGTGTATGTAATCTGCTGTCTGCCTGTGCTTTATTATCACAGTGGCGAACTTTGATGCCCAGTGGATGTAATATGCCGTAATTTCTTTATCGTATAGTCTAGATTTTTTCTTATTCACGATGCTGCAATTATTTTACTTATATATATACTGTCTTCGCAGTAAACCGGCCAAACCGTAAAATTACGGTACATAATCGGGCCGTCATGCAATCATGATGTAGGTTGGGCCTGAAACGTGCCGAACAGCTCACGGGCCGGCAACAGCCCGAAATGAACCCCGGCCCATGATTGTGCGAATCAAATCACGGGATTTTAACATGCCAAAATTGTCTCGGTCCTTGTTTGGCCCAATCAGATATCGGTTGCGAGCAGGCCCGATGCAAACCGGGCCGTAGTTAGGCCCAACTATATTACGGGCTTTTAACAGGCCGAAATTAATATAGGGCCGAAATGTTAAACGGGCCCTTAACAGGCCAAAACTAATATCAGGCCGAATTACTAAGTGGGCCTTTAGCAAGTGGGCCCAAAAGAACAGTGTCCAGTTGACGGGCCGAATCTGATATGGGCCAAAATTGAGCCCAAAGCCTCTTAAAGGGCCGAACATGA
Source organism: Aegilops bicornis (assembly GCA_021605145.1). Taxonomy (NCBI): domain Eukaryota; kingdom Viridiplantae; phylum Streptophyta; class Magnoliopsida; order Poales; family Poaceae; genus Aegilops; species Aegilops bicornis. The sequence goes on from CM038675.1 coordinate 216,611,737, forward strand.
TCTGGGCCGTAATTTGGCCTAGAACGTGGTAGGATTTTAATGGGTCGAATCTCATATGGGCCACTATTAGGCCCAGAGCGTGGCAGACCATTAATGGACCGGATCAAATATGGGCCGGCATTTGGCCCAAAACATGGCAGCCAGTTAATGGGCCGGCCTACTAGGGTCCTCAATAATCTTGTGGGCCTACAGCTGGGCCGGCCCATTAATGTCGGCGAAATCTCATGGGCCTTTAGCTGGGCCGGCCCATTATGATCCGCAAGAATCTTGTGTGCCTTTACCTGGGCCGGCCCATTATGGCACACAAAAATCTTGTGGGCCTTTACCTGGGCCGGCCCATTATGGCCCACAAAAATTTGTGGGCCTTTAGCTGGGCCAGCCCATTATGGTCCGCAAAATCTCATGGGCCTTTAGCTGGGCTCTCATGGGCCTTTAGCTGGGCCAGCCCATTATGGTCTGCAAAATCTTGTGGGCCTTCAATTGGGCCGGCCCATTTAAACTTGATGGGCCGGTCCACGTGTCAACATATCATAGGCGCGTCTCGCCCATTGGATGAGTGACACCTATGCCAACGCGGACCCGACACGTGTCTCCTCCAGCCGATGATGATTTTACACGTGGAAAATCCCCATTGGTCGGGGCTGTTAACGGGTTATCGGATCCAAAACCCGACCCGATAGCTTAACGGTGTTCCGTTACGGTGGATGCCACGTGTCGGTCACCCTTGACGAAAGAACTTCTCTGACGCGTGATTTATCGTCATGGAAGTGGACACTTCCATGATGATAATTTTGGTAATGTCATGGAACACTTCTACGACAGCACAGGTATGACTATCTTGATTCTGTCATGGATGTACATGCATGACAAAAAACATGACCTACTGGGACAAACATGTATCATCACGGAAGTGTATTTTTTTTGTAGTGTCTGACTCCGGAGCCGTGTGGGTCTCTGGAATGACATTTGGTTGGGGGCCAAATTGGACATGGCCCCGTCCCCAGTCTCCATGGGGGTCGGTTCCCCCATGTTCTCGGCCGCGGGGGTATCACCCTTTGGTGCCATCTTGGCGGCTTCCCGCACCTCTCCCTGACCCTGAAGGGTCCTTCAAAACAACACCTCAGTGTTATCCGTAGCGGTGGGGGGAGGCTGGAAGAGGTGACTCGCTCTCCATCATGTTCGGAGCCAGCGAATTCCCAAAAGATGAGGATCGCTGGGGGAGGTCACGAGCCGGACTACAGCATGCAATTCAACGTGTTACAACCACAAGGCAAAAAACCGGATATATATAGTACTTTTGAATACTTACAATCCGGCCAGGGGCTTTGGCCTGGGGCCCCACTCGTGGATGTCGTCGGCGTCCGTCTCGGAATCATCCGTAAGGGAGATTCTCCATTTCTTGGACGCCTTCGTATCTAGATCCACAGAAGCCGCCCTCTTCTTCTTCCCCCCTTAAGGGGGGAATTTCTCTCTTCCTCCTCCTCTTCATCTTCGTCATGAGAGGAGAGAGTTTTGGTGTCTTCGGACACTACGTCCGAAGTGCCTTTACGGCGGAGGCCACCCTTGGCCTCCTTGCTCTTCTTCTTAGCCTTCTTTTTCGGCGCCTGGTATGGCGCCGGGACCAACATCCTCGTCAACAGAGGAATAGCTGGGCTTCGGGTAGCGGAACCGGACAGTGAATCCGCTCCGCCTTCTTCGTCCAGCCCTATGGGAAGAATGAGAAGCTTAGTATGCTCCTTGGATTTAGAAAATAAGGTTATTAGAAAACTTACGGGAGTCGCTGCGTGAGTGCAGTCGAGGCCGAGGTCTTCGGTCGTTTTCGGCCACGTCTTTTGGGTCTTGAAGAGCAGCTTCCACATGTCTTCATGCTTCGTGCCGAAGAACTGTTGCAGGGTCCGGGGACTGGTCGGGTCGAATTCCCACATATACTGAGTCCGGCATTGGCAGGGGAGAATCCGGTGAAAGAGCATTACCTGGATCACGCTGGCAAGACTGGTATTCTTGTCTACCATACTCTTGACGCGCTTCTGCAGCGTCATCACCTCGTCGGACGACGCCTAGTCTAGGCCCTTTTTGAGCCAGGATGTCAACCGCATTGGAGGCCCAGGCTTGAACTCGGAAGGAGCGACCCATGTGGAGTCACGGGGTTCCGTGACATAGAACCACTCCTGCTGCCATCCCTTCACGATCTCCACGAAGGTACCGTTGGGCAAGGTGACATTGGGAAGCTTGCTCACCATGGCGCCACCGCATTCCGCGTGTTGGCCATCCACCACTTTCGGCTTCACATTGAAGACCTTGAGCCATAGGCCGAAGTGGGGAGGAATTCAGAGGAATGCCTCGCATACGATGATGAACGCCGAAAGGTTGAGGAAGGAATTCGGGGCTAGATCAAGGAAATCTAGCCTGTAGTAAAACATGAGACCGCAGACGAAAGGATGAAGGGGAAATCCTAGTCCACGAAGGAAATGGGGGATAAATACTACCCTCTCATTGGGCTCCGGAGTGGGGATGGTCTGCTTTTTGGCAGGAAGCCGGTGGGCCCCTCTGTGACGGAGGAGGCCATCCATTTGCTCTAGATCCAGACATGGATGGACTATTTGCGGGGGACAAAAAGGATTGAAGCTTGGGCGCTGGAGATCGAGGGCGGATGGGCTGAGGAAAAATAAGGCGTGGGGTAAAAAGGTGGATCCTTATCTCCTTATAAAGGCAATGAATATCAAGCGTCCCCCCACAAGCCTTAAAGCTCGCCTATTACCAAGGGATCATGCGAACGACACGGTTGTATTTCCCAAGCCCATATTGATGATAATCCCGTAATAAGGGGACACGATCTCTGCTTTGACAAGACGTGTCACCGGAGGCTGCATTTCGAAACGCGAAACGGGAGATTGAAAAATGATTTGAAATAATGAAGAGGCTAGACGTAACGTCTCGCCAGCAAAACAGTCAGTAAAGACATATCATGTTTTTTGATTAAGTATTATGCCCTTGTGGTAGTGGGTTGTAACTGTTAAACAGAGATGGATATAGTTCTTGTTGATCAACTACTTTGAAGTGTTCGGAGGAGGAACCCGCCTTGCAATGCCGAAGACAATCTGCGCGCCGGACATATCTTCATTGAAGCCTGGTTCAGGGGCTACTGAGGGAGTCCTAGATTAGGGGGTCCCCAGGCATCCGGGCTATGTGACGTGGGCCAGACTGATGGGCCGTGAAGATACAAGGTGGAAGGCTTTCCCCCGTGTCCGAATGTGACTCTCCTTTGCGTGGATGGCAAGCTTGGCGTTCGGATATGAAGATTCCTTTCTCTGTAAACCGACTCTATACAACCCTAGGCCCCTCCGATGTCTATGTAAACCAGAGGGTTTAGTCCGTAGGGGCAATCATAACCATACTGGCTAGACATCTAGGGTTTAGCCATTACAATCTCGAGGTAGACCAACTCTCGTAACCCCTATACTCATCAAAGTCAATCAAGCAAGAAGTAGGGTATTACATCCATTAAGAGGGTCCGAAACTGGGTAAACATTGTGTCCGTGTCTCCTATTACCTTCGATCCTTAGACGCACAGTTCGGGACCCCCTACCCGAGATCTGCCAGTTTTGACACCAACAAAGGGATATTTCAATCAAACCAACGGAATCATAACTATCTACATATGCATGCATATCATTATTTTCTTCCAAAGCAGCGGACATTCTCTTAATAAATTCTTTAACATAGGCATTAGAAGCATAGTTTGCATAGTAATATTTAAGTATGTCAAAATTTTCAGATTTGTAGAGAGAATTATCATACTTTTCAATCAAAGAAGCAACTTCATAAGAACCCTTAAAAGCAACAAATTCTTCAATTTGTTCGATATCATATTAACTATAAACACCCTTTTCGTAAGAAGATAATATTTCATTATCATTAAACTCACATAGGTAGGGAAGGTGTTTTTAGGGTTCTTAGAGCAACAAGTAAAATCACAAAGTTCACAAAGATTCCAAGCATAACATAGCAAAAAATTTATTTGATTCCATAAGAGTATCCCTTTTTCAGACAAACGGTGACGCACAAAATGAGCATGCTCATCTAAAGATTTTCCATCAACTAAACTAGTTGGAGTTTCAGCACGAGCACATATAGATCAAAGATGATCCAAGTAGAAAACTTTAAGTGGATCCATAAACCTTTTTGTTTCTGATCTTGAATAAATACATAATTATGCCAAGCAAATGAGCAAACAAACCAAGTAAGACATAAGGGCAAACGCAAAGACAAACGAAAGAAGGCGAATAAAAAGGCAAATCTTTTTGTATTTTTCTGAAAATCATTTTAGAGGCTGGGAAGAGGAAAATTAGAGGCAAATGGAAAATAATGTAATGCAAGAAATGAGAGTTTATGATTGGTACTTGGTAGGCTTGACGTAGATCTCCCCGGCAACGGCGCCAGGAATTCTTCCTGCTACTTCTTGAGCTTGCGTTGGTTTTCCCTTGAAGAGGAAAGGGTGATGCAGCACCGTAGAGATAAGTATTTCGCTCAGTTAAGAACCAAGGTATATATCAATCCAGTAGGAGAAACGCGCAAGTCCCCAATAGATGCACCTACACAAACAATCAAACACTTGCACCCAACGCGATAAAGGGGTTGTCAATCCCTTCACGGTCACTTGCAAAGGTGAGATCTAATAGAGATAGATAAAACTAAATAAAAGATAACTAAATATTTTTGTGTTTTTTGGTTTATAGATATGAAAATAAAAGATTGCAAAATAGTGGATCAGAAACAAATATGATGGAAAATAGACCTGGGGGGGGGGGGGGCATAGGTTTAACTAGAGGCTTCTCTCTTGAAGGCAAATAATGCGGTGGGTGAACAAATTACTGTCGAGCAATTGATAGAAAAGCGCAAAGTTATGACGATATCCAAGGCAATGATTATGCATATAGGCATCACGTTCGTCTCAAGTAGACCGACTCCTGCCTGCATCTACTACTATTACTCCACACATCGACCGCTATCTAGCATGCATCTAGAGTATTAAGTTCATAAAGAACAGAGTAATGCCTTAAGTAAGATGACATGATGTAGAGGAATAAAATCATGCAATATGATGAAAACCCCATCTTTTTACCCTTGATGGTAACAGTACAATATGTGCCTCACTACTCCTACTATGTCACTAGGTGAGGACACCGCAAGATTGAACCCAAAACTAAGTACCTCTCCCATTGTAAGAAAAACCAATCTAGTTGGCCAAACCAAACCGATAATTCAAAGAGAAATATGAAGATATCAAATCATGCATATAAGAATTCAGAGAAGATTCAAATAATATTCATAGATAAGCTGATCATAAATCCACAATTCATCGGATCTCGACAAACACACCGCAAAAGAAGATTACATCAGATAGATATCCAAGAACATAGAGGAGAACATGGTATTGAGAATCAAAGAGAGAGAAGAAGCTATCTAGCTACTAGCTATGGACCTGTATAGGTCTGAGGTAAACTACTCACGCTTCATTGGAAAGGCAATAGGGTTGACGTAGATGCCCTCCGTGATCGAACACCCCTCCGACCGTGTCGGGGATATACCCCGCGGCGTAACCCGGCCGGAAGTATAACCCGGCCGGACTTGGCGATTCACTGGCGACCCGCATAGACCAGACGGTTTACAAGCAACCTGACTGAACATTATGATTCACTGGTAACCCGGCAAGCGGGACAGACGGTGACAAGGCCCAAGGCCCAGAAGGCCGGTTCATGTTATGGTGGGCCGGTTTAAGAGGAAAGGCGTGAGGAATATTTGTCTTACAAGGAGTTAAGACCTGGACTTGTATCCAATTTGTATTAGAGATAGACTAGTCCTAATCCTAATAGGACTCCACATGTAACCCGCCCCTTCAACATATATAAGGAGGGGCAGGGCTCCCCAAAGAGGGAAAAGCAAGAAGCAACAATCTCTAGGGCTAGACATAAAGAGCCGGTTTACCGGCGACTCTCGTGATCATAATGATACCTAGCCTCAGATAGCATGTAGGGTTGTTACCGGATGATGTTTCCCAGGGCCCGAAGCTGTCTAAATCCTTGTCTTGTGTTGATCTGCCCTGCGTCTCTCGTCCCACTCAACCCCTCTCAAGCTACTACATAGATGTGTTGGCCTCGCGACTAAGTCCTGACAGTAAGGACATCTGCCGTGACAAAACCATGACAGTTGGCGCCCACCGTGGGGCCTGCGCACGATGGTGTTGAGTTCTTGAAGGGATCTTTATCAGGGATCGAGAAATTTGCAATTTTCTGGGTGAAGAGGAATCATTGCAGAAAGATTTACATTGTCTCGAAGGCGCACAGTCGGATCAAGTCCCATTCAAAGTTCAAGAGAAATTAGGGTTTGGGTTGTGGTTTGTTTACTGCTGCAAGTCGCCGAGACCAAGCAGTCGAATTGTCGGAATCCTTGTTTTCTTCTGGTCGACCAATCAAGAGGCACACGCACAATGGAATCGGACTAGATGCCGTGTCCTTAAAACAATGGGAAGACACATCTGTTCGTACAAGACAACAGTAGCAATCATAATACTTCAATTAGTACTCTGCCACGTGATGGTCAGGTTGATCTACAACTCCAAATTTTATATTGGCCAAAACTGCTACATGGGGAAGTGACCAGATCAGAATTGCCTTTGCAAATTCATAGAGAAAATATATACTAGTATCAAGAAAGACTGAAGCTCTCATATGGTCAGACAATCCGTCCCGGTACTAGATGTTGGGGCTAATATGCAAGTAAAGACAAAACCACGACAGTTGGCGCCCACCGTGGACGAGCAACGTCAGATGATGGGAATCGATCGTGCCTTCACGGCCTCGCCATGCCGCTCGCTTTGGACCGGGCGTTTTCAAGTCTACCGTCGCCGGTTCATTACAGTGGTTCTCCTCCTCGCTCTGCCCCGCAACTGAGTAGAGCCACTTTGGAGCGACCACTGGCACGAGCCGCCCGCTGCTGCGTCGTTTTCGTCTCCATCTTTCACTGCCATTGAACGAGTCACCCATGCCGACGCCCCTCTGCTTCTGCATGAGTTGCCGTGCTGGGTCGCGTTTGCCTCCGCCACTGTGGATTCCATGCCGCCCATGCTGATTTCTTCTGCCTCAGCCTCCATGCATCGCCATGCATCCGCCTCTGTCCCGAGAAACAAGTGACCACCTCAGCTGCGATTGAGCCACCCGCGTCGACGGGGTACACCTCGCCGCCGGCTTCTGTCGTCCAAGGTGAGCCGAATATGACCCATGCATGGACGCGGACTCGGCCTCCATCGCCCTTGCACTGCCCTTGGGCCGCCGTCGCCTCGACGAACCGCCATCGTGGCTAAGTCAATCGCTGGACGTCTCTGCCTCAAACGCCTGTGAGCCACGACCCGGACAGAGACGCCCCTGCACCGTGTCTTCGCACCGGTTCTGCATCTGGGCCACGAGGGAGACCCGGATTTCCTCCTAAGAATCGCCCTGTTAAACGACCCAGCCTCTGCTTCCTGACCGAGTTGCCTCTATGGCGAATCAATGCCAAGCCACGCTTGGCCTCGCTCCGAACCGCCGCCGGGCCTCAGTGTTGCGACTGCAACTCCGCCTCCGCTGGTGAACCGGCCTAAAACTACAGGGTCACCGCCCCGTCGCCATGCTTTGAACCGCGCTTGCTGTATCCACGGTTGCATACTGAGTCGGCCTACTGATTTTCGACACCGCCGTCGTGACAATAAAGCCGTTGTTGAGTCTCCTCCGCCTCACTGCCGGAGCAAGCAGGTCGCGCTGGGGTCTTCTACTGCCGGCCACACTTCTTCAAACCGTCGTCGCCACTGGAAACCACCATGGTCCTTCATTGGCTCTCTCTCTGCTGACCCGCCAAGTATGCCATCTCTGCCATGGCAGGATTCGAGCGACCACTGGGCTCGTTACCCCCGCTTGGCCCTGCCGTGGCCGCACCAGCGAGCCATCTCCATCACTGGTGTTGCCTCAATCCGCCATCCGATTCTCGAGGTATTCCGGAGAATTGCCGCCGCCATGGTCATCGGAGCGCGTCCCTGAGCCATCGCTGCCGCGATCCATCCCGGCCCTGTTTCAAAGCCGCTACCGCTGGTTCACCGTTCGACCCGTCTCCGAGCCACCCGAGCTGGTCAAACCGCCCGGACTTTTGCATCTCACCTCCTCCGTGGCCACGCTGAACCGCCGCAGTCGGGTCACCTCCGCCCGAGCCAGTTTTAACTCGCGATCTGCTACCGCGGCCGTGGTCAGCATCTGATACCTCCACGAACGCCGGAGCCAACACTTCGAGTTGCCGTATTTGTCGCCACAGCGCATCAGACCGACCACGTCGCCGGCTTGTTTCGCCCCTCCGCAACCTCGACACCATGCTTGGATGTGCCGCCTGCACGGTCCTGTCTCCTAAGCTGCCCGCGCCTCTTCCGTCGGGCTGGCTTCCGGTTCACCGCGTCAGCGCTGCCCCTGCTATTAGCTTCTATTTCAAAATCGCTACAGCTCATCGCCATCAAAGCTGCCAGTGCACCTCTCCCTGCTGGGCGTCACCTCCGTTCTGAGCCGCCATGGCCTCGCGGCCGTCGCCGCTGGAAACCCCCTCTGTTACAAATCACCGGTGATCTTCTGCTATGGCCGCGCTCTACTTTCGCTACTGTGATCCGCGGTTCAGCGTCAAATCGCCATTGCTGCGTTTGCCGAGTCACCGGCCATGTAGTGGCTTGCCTAGCCCCGTGGACAATTGCTAGTACTGTTGCATGGCACAACTCCCAGGGTCTAATGAAAAATTGCTTTTGTTGGAAGTCAACTGGTTGCCAAAGGTGCAGGCAGAGTACATGCATATTCTTGGAGCAGTACAATGCTATGACCGGTTTATCATCACGTTAAGACAAGAGAAGACCACGTGGAGTGCTGGAAAAAAAATCATGGAAGCAGTATAATTCAGGTCAATTGAAAACCGATGAAGGACATGACTAGCGCGACGTCCCAGGAAAAGATCAGGTGCTATCCGCCTTATTTATTTTTTCAATATACTTTAAGTTCCTCCGGGGACAATTGTCCTCCCTTTAATATTTTTTGTTCCATGATCATGGCAGAGACGACAAGATCATCTGTCATCCAAGTACATCAGGACAATTATTCATTGTCGAAGTGGAGTTATATCGCGGATATGGAGTGCATACCATCGTCAGGTTGCACTAACATTTATCCGTGCTGCCGTGCTCAACGGAAGTGCTTACGCTGCAGCCCTTGCGATCTGGTCTACATCAACACACCGGGCCGCACCTGTCTGCATGAGCTGTTTATTGAGTATGAGCAAGTCACTGCTTGGGTAGCCCGGTTTTTTTTCTTTCAAATTGGAGGTAAATTATCATCAACCGCCGTCTGCACTGGATGGATCAATGGGCAGGCACGCAAGTCGCCACCACTACAGTTTGGTTAATTTAAAATAGCCAGTTGGAAGGAACCATTGGCCGAGTTGTTGACGGGGCTTATAAAGATCATTTATAACCCGCCACAGTCACCTCAACCTTCTGTGGATTCACATCGTGCTATCAACACCAATGATATACAACTTATGCCGGTTTATACCACGGTCAAATATGGAGAATCTCAAGCCAACTCCTCGAGTCGCCTTGAGACTCGGGGGCTACAATGATATGACTCAACAAATGTTGCCGGTTTTTGGTGAAGTCAAGAACCCCAAGACGTTGGAGGGAAAGATAACCCTGTCCCGGAGGCTACTACCATATGGATGAAAATTTAAAGGCCGTTAGAAAATTTCCGGTTCAAAATGAAGAATGCCGGTTTAAAATATGGTTCAAGGGAAATCTGTTCTCCCACAAAGCTCTGAAGCTCTAAAATCCGGTTTAAGAATTTCTGGTTCAAAAAAGAATTAACTTCTCGCAAGTTCAAGTTTAAAGGCTGTCAGAATTTCTGGCTGAAAATGAAGATTCCGGTTTAAAATCCGGTTCAAGAGAAAAGATGTCTCCCACAAATATTTGAAGCTCTCAGTATCCGGTTTAACATCCAGTTCAAGAAGATTTTATCTCTTGCAAAAAGTTAAAGGTTGCCAAAGAGGACCTGCTGCCATGATGCGCGGGTCAAACATGGGTATCTAGCCTTATTGGCTTATCATATTATTGATCACATGGGGGCTTCTCTTTATAAGGTGGAGTCCGGTTTACCCCTTGATTCAGCTTATAAAGCCATATATAAAAATCACTTGGGGGCTTGGTCGTATTCGAACCATAGTCACACCTCTTGATCGGCTCAAAGCCAAACTACTCCGGGGCCAAAGAGAGTGTTGCAAAAGAACAACTCAAACATAGGCACCCACTGAGCACAGCTCAAAATGTTACTCATGGATTCTTTGCTGTCGAAATGAACAAAGAATCTACACTTGTAATAGGCTATCAAGCCATGGCTTGGAAGCCTGGTGTATAGACCTAAAACCCTGGGTTAGCCTGCCTTTTAAGTAAGTTACTCCGCCCAGGTAAACCTGGTATGACCCATCAAACTTTGACAAGTTACTCTAATAACACCCTGAACTTGTCAAGTTAAAATGATGATTGGTTAAGGATTGAGGACCATCTTCAAAGGCTTTGTAAAATGGTTTAACTCAGTGGCCTGGCAGCCCATGAAAAGCCTCAAATTTGGGGCCTGGCAGCCCGTGAAAAGCTTCGACTACAAGGGTTTCATTTGCTTTTATTTGCTAAGTCTTTCTCCTTGGATGAGATTTCTACTGTTTTGATAAACCGGTGTTCATTAACCCGGCTTGACTTTCAACTACAATTTGTCAGTACATGATCAGTTATAATCCGGAGACTATCAGCCCGGTCTGGTTTTGACTACAAGTCACTAGTATTATATATGGTTAAACCGGTGTTTATCACAACCCGACACAATTTTACCATAAACCGGCACAATATGGAACGAGTTATCAGTACTCAAGATTGGGGTATCACCTTTACTACAATAAAGTTGGCCAACCAATGATGTGATTTAATGTCACGGGTATGATATATTTCATATTTGATTATTCTTAAGTGCAGCCTTGGTTATAAACCTGGGTTATATGTTGGGCATTATGACCCGTCCGACGGTAAACTGCCAGGACACTTTAAACTTGTTGTATGCAGAAACAGGTTGAATAAAGCATACTTATAAATCACTGGCGTTTATTAACCCGTCCTGGCTTTTTGATTATAAGTCGCCAATATGAGATAAAATAGTATCCAGTGTTTATTAACCCGGCCTGGCTTTAAGACGATAAGTCGCCAGTATATGATGAGAAATTATCCGGTGTTTGTTAACCCGACCTGGCTTTGGACTATAAGTCACCAGTATATATTTGGATTGCACCATTGGAATCATGCGCTTATAAATCATTGGGTTATATTATTCAAATAGCCAACATGGCTGGATTTTTATTATGGTTATCAATATTTTGATTGAGGTTTTCAAAGTTGCTTTAGCGCAAAGGATATTATTTTATCGATGCATATGATTTATTCTACAATGTAAGGAATAGATCCGAGTCGCTGCAGGCTTACGACCTGGCACTTGGGGGCTACATTATTCAAATTGAGATTATATCAAATATGCAAGTCTCATGTCGCTGCAAGCATGCACCGACACTTGGGGGCTAATGCAAAGTCATTCTTATTGGCCTTATTGAAGACCCGAATCATCACATCATAATGAGCCAGCCCTTGGGGGCTACCAATTGCCTCTGTCAACAATTCAAGGTACACAAGTTTTCATCCATTATATTGAAGGATCCACTGCTCAGTTGGTAAAGCACAAAGCTCTTAACCTTGTGGACGTGGTTTAAAGCCCCATGATGGGGGTTACATCATATGATGTTATTTTCAATTAAGTATATATAAAGTCCCAGCTCAATATTATCTTACTGAGCCGGCCCTTGGGGGCTACACATCACTGCTCAAATCTACATGATTATATTTACAAGGTCCCTTCTCATTATTGCATAATGACCCGGCCCTTGGGGGCTACACTGGTTGAAGTTTTTATGAGCATAAAGCAATTTCAAGTCCCAGGTTGCTGCAAGCAAGACAACCCGGCACTTGGGGGCTACATATATGGACTATTCAGTTTTTACTAGTGATTGAGATGAACATGGATTTCTTCAAAGTGGCAGTAATTATATGGAAGCAAGTCTCAAATCATCACTTTGTTCTATTCAAGACTAGGGGGCTACAGGTAATATGGATATATGGGAGAAATATCTTCCAATTTTCAGTTTTGAGCAAACCAGATTAACCCGACATCACCAATCATTATGACCCGGTGTCTACAACAATCATAACCCGGGGTCATCAATAATTATGAACCGGCGTTGGCAACAATCATGAACCGGCGTTGGAAACAATCATGACCTGGAATTATCAGTTTTTATAACCCGTCAATTTTGACAATGATAAACCGACAAGTTCTACATTTTCAAACCGGCGGCTATCAGTTGAATATTTGAAGACCAATATTTTTGTCAAGTCAGCGCATTGAAGGCGGAGTCAAATGCATTCTTTGTTTAGAATATTCTTTCTACAAGCAAATTGATTATGAAGCTGATCTAATGACCCGGATTTTCTAGAAGAAGGAAATAACAAGGACTTAAGGATGATCAGATGCCGGCTTACAAGAATATTTAACCGGAGCGCAACCTGTCAAATTTGTTCTTGTGTTTATTTTGCAGCATAAGTTTACCATGGATAAATCCAAGCTAAACTCGGGGGCTAGTGTCGGGGATATACCCCACGGCGTAACCCGGCCGGAAGTATAACCCGGCCGGACTTGGCGATTCACCGGCGACCCGCACAGACCAGACGGTTTACAAGCAACCTGACTGAACATTATGATTCACTGGTAACCCGGCGGGCGGGACAGACGGTGACAAGGCCCAAGGCCCAGAAGGCCGGTTCATGTTATGGTGGGCCGGTTTAAGAGGAAAGGCGTGAGGAATATTTTTCTTACAAGGAGTTAAGACCTGGACTTGTATCCGATTTGTATTAGAGATAGACTAGTCCTAATCCTAATAGGACTCCACATGTAACCCGCCCCTTCAACATATATAAGGAGGGGCAGGGCTCCCAAAAGAGGGAAAAGCAAGAAGCAACAATCTCTAGGGCTAGACACAAAGAGCCGGTTTACCGGCGACTCTCCCGTGATCATAATGAGACCTAGCCTCAAACAGCATGTAGGGTTGTTACCGGATGGTGTTTCCTGGGACCCAAAGCTGTCTAAATCCTTGTCTTGTGTTGATCCGCCCTGCGTCTCTCGTCCCACTCAACCCCTCTCAAGCTACCACATAGATGCGTTGGCCTCGCGACTAAGTCCTGACGCTAAGGACATTTGCCGTGACAAAACCACGACAGACCGGATGCCAGAAAATGTCCCAAGATGGGATCTCACGGAAACAGAGGCTTGCGGCTGTGGAAAAGTATTTTCATGGCTTCCTCTGAGGGTTTTGGAATATATGTGAACATATAAGACGAAGAAGTAGGTCAGGGGACTCCCGAGGGGTCCACAAGGCAGGGGGCGCCCCCTCCCTAGGGCACGCCCTCCACCCTTGCCACTGCCTCGTGGGTCTTCTGGCTTGGATTCCAAGTCCTCTGGGTATCTTCTGGTCCAAGAAAAATCATCATAAAGTTTTATTACGTTTTGACTCCGTTTGATATTCCTTTTTTGCGAAACTCAAAAAAGGAAAAAAATGAAAACTGGCACTGGGCTCTAGGTTAATAAGTTAGTCCCAAAAATAATTTGAAATAGCATAATAATGCATATAAACATCCAAAACAGATAATATAATAGCATGGAACAATAAAAAATATAGATACGTTGGGGACGTATCATTGCGTATGGGAGTAAAGAGGACTTGTTACTTAATGCTCTGGTTGGTTTTACCTTAGTGATCTTTAGTAGTTGGGGATGCTTGCTAGAGTTCCAAATATAAGTGCATATGATCCAAGTATAGGAAGTGTGTTAGCGTATTCCTCTCCCTCATTGAATATGATAAGTATATATCGTGTTATATTCCATTGCCTATGGACAATCTTTCTCATTGTTCTACAAAAGCTTTCTACTAAACAACTAACTTTTATTTTCTCGCAAATTACTCCTAGTTTTATTCTTGCAGAGTAGTTCTAGCATTACACCTACAAAGTACTTCTAGTTTCATTCTTGTTCTAGGTAAATCAAACGTTAAGTGTGCGTAGAGTTGTATCAGTGGTTGATAGAACTTGAAGAGAACATAAATTCTACCTTTAGCTCCTCGTTGGGTTCGACACTCTTATTTATCGAAAAAGCTACAATTGATCTCCTACACTTGTGGGTTATCAGACCTTTTTCTGGCGCCGTTGTCGAGGAGCAATAGCGTGGGGTGAATATTCTCGTGTGCGCTTGTTGGCTTTATCACTAAGTAGATTTTATATTCCGTTCTTGTTTTCTATGTTTAGTTATGGGTAGGAAACACAAAATACCAAAAAAATTAGTTGTACTTGCTAACACAGTGGTTGAGGAACCACCCAAAATCTACAGTTCTGCTGAAGCTTTTTGCTTGGATCATCTTTGATCCATTTGTGCTCATGTTGAAAACCCAACTAGCTTAGTTGAGGGGAAATCATTAGATGAGCATGCTCATTTTTGTGCGTTATCGCTTTTCTCAAGAAGGGAAACTTTTATGGCGTCAAATTAATTACTTGCATTGCTATGCTTGGAATTTATGTGAAATACATGATTTTACTTGCTGTTCTGAAGATCCTAAAAAACACCTTCCCTTCCAATGTGAGTTTAAGGATAATGAAATCTTATATTCTTATGCCATAGGTGTTTATAATTACTATGATATTGAGCAAACTGAAGAATTAGTTTCTTTTAAGGGTGCCTATGAAATTGCTTCTTTGATTGAAAAGTATGATGCTAGACCTCCCTTTATATAGACAAGAGAGGCCTAGGGTTTAGATTGTTGGAAATATGCCCTAGAGGCAATAATAAAATGGTTATTATTATATTTCCTTGTTCATGATAATTGTCTATTCTTCATGCTATAACTGTATTAACCGGAAACCATAATACATGTGTGAATGCATAGACTACAACATGTCCCTAGTGAGCCCCTAGTTGACTAGCTCGTTGATCAATAGATGGTTGTGGTTTCCTGGCCATGGACATTGGATGTCGTTGATAACGGGATCACATCATTAGGAGAATGATGTGATGGACAAGACCCAATCCTAAGCATAGCACAAGATCGTGTAGTTCGTTTGCTAGAGCTTTTCTAATGTCAAGTATCATTTCCTTAGACCATGAGATTGTGCAACTCCTGGATACAGTAGGAATTTTTGGGTGTATCAAACGTCACAACGTAACTGGGTGACTATAAAGGTGCACTACAGGTATCTCCGAAAGTGTCTGTTGGGTTGGCACAAATCGAGACTGGGATTTGTCACTTCGTATGACGGAGAGGTATCTCTGGGCCCACTCAGTAATGCATCATCATAATGAGCTCAATGTGATTAAGGATTTAGCCACGGGATCATGTGTTACGGAACGAGTAAAGAGACTTGCTGAACGAGGTGTGGGGATACCGACGATCGAATCTCGGGCAAGTAACATACCGATGGACAAAGGGAATTGTATACGGGATTGATTGAATCCCCGACATCGTGGTTCATCCGATGAGATCATAATGGAACATGTGGGAGCCAATATGGGTATCCAATCCCGCTATTGGTTATTGGCGGAGAGATGTCTCGGTCATCTCTGCATGGTTCCCGAACCCGTAGGGTCTACACACTTAAGGTTCGGTGACGCTAGAGTTGTAATGGAAATTGTATGTGGTTACCGGAAGTTGTTCAGAGTCCCGGATGAGATCCCAGACATCACAAGGAGTTTTGGAATGGTCCGGAGTTAAAGATTTATATATGGGAAGTCCTATTTTGGCCACCGGAAAATGTTTGGGATTTTTTGGTATTGTATCGGGAAGGTTCTAGAAGGTTCCGGAGTGGGGCCCACCTGCATGGGGGGACCCACATGAACGTGGGTAGTGGGGGGCAAGGCCCCACACCCCTGATCAAGGCGCACCAAGAACTCCCCTTAGAAGGAATAAGATCATATCCCGAAGGGATAAGATCAAGATCCCTAAAAAGGGGGATAACAATCGGTGGGGATGGGAAAGGATGGGATTTCTTTCCTCCCACCTTTGCCAACGCCCCAATGGACTTGGAGGGCAAGAAACAAGCCCATCCACCCCTATATATAGTGGGGAGGTGCATGGGAGCTTCACCCCTACCCCCGGCGCAGCCCTGCTCCCTCCTACACCTCCTCCTCCTCCATAGCGCTTAGCGAAGCTCTGCCGGAGAACCACGAGCTCCATCGCCACCACGCCGTCGTGCTGCCGAAGTTCTCTCTCAACTTATCCTCTCCCCTTGCTGGATCAAGAAGGAGGAGACATCCCCAGGCTGTACGTGTGTTGAACATGGAGGCACCTTCCATTCGGCGCTTGGATCGGATCTTCCGCGATTTGAATCGCCGCGAGTACGACTCCATCAACCGCGTTCTTGTAACACTTCCGCTTAGCGGTCTTCAAGGGTATGAAGATGCAATCCCTCTCTCTCGTTGCTAGCATCTCCTAGATTGATCTTGGTGACACATAGGAAAATTTTGAATTATTACTACGATCCCCAACAGTGGCATCAGAGCTAGGTATATGCGTAGATTCTATGCATGAGTAGAACACAAGTAGTTGTGGGTGATGATTTGTTCAATTTGCTTACCGTTACTAGTCCTATCTTGATTCAGCAGCATTGTGGGATGAAGCGGCCCGGACCGACCTTACACGTACGCTTACGTGAGATGTGTTCCATAATCGACATGCACTTGTTGCATAAGGTGGCTAGCGGGTGTCTGTCTCTCCCACTTTAGTCGGATCGGATTTGATGAAGAGGGTCCTTATGAAGGGTAAATAGCAATTGGCATATCACCATTGTGGATTTTGTGTAGGTAAGAAACGTTCTTGCTAGAAGCCCATAGCAGCCACGTAAAACATGCAACAACAATTAGAGGACGTCTAACTTGTTTTTGCAGGGTATGCTATGTGATGTGATATGGCCAAAAGGATGTGATGAATTATATATGTGATGTCTGAGATTGATCATGTTCTTGTAATAGGAATCACGACTTGCATGTCGATGAGTATGACAACCGGCAGGAGCCATAGGAGTTGTCTTAATTTATTTTATGACTTGCGTGTCAATGTAAACGCCATGTAATTACTTTACTTTATTGCTAACTTTTAGCCATAGTAGTAGAAGTAATAGTTGGCGAGACAACTTCATGAAGACACAATGATGGAGATCATGGTGTCCTGCCGGTGACGAAGGTGATCATGCCACGCCTCGAAGATGGGGATCAAAAGCGCAAGATGATATTGGCCATATTATGTCACTTTATGATTTGCATGTGATGTTTGTCATGTTTACATCTTATTTTGTTAGAACGACGGTCGCATAAAATAAGATGATCCCTCACTAAAATTTCAAGAAATGTGTTCCCCCTAACTGTGCACCGTTGCAAAGGTTCGTTGTTTCGAAACACCACGTGATGATCGGGTGTGATAGATTCTAACGTTCGCATACAACGGGTGTAAGCCAGATTTACACATGCAAAACACTTAGGTTGACTTGACGAGCCTACACTGGTGCGCGTCGGTCCTAAACAAACGTTTTTAACCCCTTTCCGCAACGGCATCTGGAACCGTCGCCAAGTGAGTGTGGGCGATTGGGGGGTCCTTCCCACACGACCCCGAAACTGTCAGGGATATGCCTTCCTGGCACACACGTTCAGCAAAATGAGGTCGTGTGCGACCGGCAAGCGCTCAAATATGGAAATACGTATAGTAACGCTAAAAAATACAATTATATGGCGAAATTGTTTCCGGTCGCAAGTACATCCCAGACAATCAGTCCCCGCTAAACGTTTCCGTTCGTATGTACATCCCACACAGTCGCTCCAAGGAAAACATTGCACAGGTACGTCACACACAATTGTTCCCGTTAAATCGTTTGTGATAGCGTTGCCATTGCACACGATATTAATAATTTTATCGTTTGTGTTATTGAATGCATCACACATGGTTCATAGAAAGAAATTGTGTGGCAAAGGCTATCCATCACACACACTTTTTATGTGATAAACGTTTGCGCAAGCTGGCCTAACGCAAACATTTTTCAAGAGAAAGTCGTGTGTGCAGTGGAGATTGATCGCACACGTAGTGGATCCTAGAACCGTTTCTGATCTCCACGCATATCGGAGACGTTTCGCTTTCGCAAACCGTGTGCAGTGTAATCCCTATTTAATCCATAATTAATCCAATTAATCCCTAATTTAAAAATCACACGTTATGAATTTGAAAGTAGGCAATCACTTATTTCATATCCAACCATGTTTATTACAAATATAGGTTCAACCACAAATCCATAATTCAATGCACAGGTACATATACTAAAGAACTACAGAAGCACCAAGTAAAGAAGGATGAACCACAGTTGTACTAAAGACTGCAAAGAGAGAGGTGAAAGACATTCTGGTTGCTGGAGAAGGTGAAGCAGAATGCCCATATTGTGCCCTCCTCCATGCGTAAGGCGCGCACGACTCTAGGCCAACCCCTTGTGATGGCTGCCCGTCCATCCTTCACTGTCTTCATTAGGACTTCTTGATGTCCCACAAGTATAGGAGATCTATCGTAGTCCTTTCGATAAGTAAGAGTGTCGAACCCAACAAGGAGCAGAAGGAAATGACAAGCGGTTTTCAGTAAGGTATTCTCTGCAAGCACTGAAATTATTGGTAACAAATAGTTTTGTGATAAGGTAATTTGTAACAGGTAACAAGTAATGAAAGTAAATAAGGTGCAACAAGATGGCCCAATCCTTTATGTAGCAAAGGACAAGCCTGGACAAACTCTTATATAGAGAAAAGCGCTCCCGAGGACACATGGGAATTATCATCAAGCTAGTTTTCATCACGCTCATATGATTCGCGTTCGTTACTTTGATAATTTGGTATGTGGGTGGACGGTGCTTGGGTGTTGTCCTTTCTTGGACAAGCATCCCACTTATGATTAACCCTATTGCAAGCATCCGCAACTACAAAATAAGTATTAAGGTAAACCTAACCATAGCATGAAACATATGGATCCAAATCAGCCCCTTACGAAGCAACTCATAAACTAGGGTTTAAGCTTCACACTCTAGCAACCCATCATCTACTTATTACTTCCCAATGCCCTCCTCTAGGCCCAAACAATGGTGAAGTGTCATGTAGTCGACGTTCACATAACACCACTAGAGGAAAGACGACATACATCTCATCAAAATATTGAACGAATACCAAATTCACATGACTACTAATAGCAAGACTTCTCCCATGTCCTCAGGAACAAACGTAACTACTCACAAATAATATTCATGTTCATAATCAGAGGGGTATTAATATGCATAATGGATCTGAACATATAATCTTCCACCAATTAAACCAACTAGCATCAACTACAAGGAGTAATCAACACTACTAGCAACCCACAGGTACCAATCTAAGGCTTTGGGACAAAGATTGGATACAAGAGATGAACTAGGGTTTGAGAAGAGATGGTGATGGTGAAGATGTTGATGGAGATTGACCCCGACCCGATGAGAGGATCGTTGGTGATGACGATGGTGATGATTTCCCCCTCCTGGAGGGAAGTTTCCCCGGTAGAACAGCTCTGCCAGAGCTCTAGATTGGTTCCGCCAAGGTTCCGCCTCGTGGCGGCGGAGTTTCTTCCCGAAAGCTTGCTTATGATTTTTTTTCGAACGAAAGACTTCATATAGTAGAAGATGGGCACCGGAGGCCTGCCAGGGGGCCCACAAGGTAGGGGGCGCGCCCAGGGGGTAGGGCGTGCCCCCCACCCTCGTGGCTAGGGTGTGGGCCCCCTCTGGTATTTTCTTCGCTCGGTATTTTTTATAAATTCCAAAAATGACTTCCGTGAAGTTTCAGGACTTTTGGAGTTGTATAGAATAGGTCTCTAATATTTGCTCCTTTTCCAGCTCAGAATTCCAACTGCCGGCATTCTCCCTCTTCATGTAAACCTTGTAAAATAAGAGAGAATAGGCATAAGTATTGTGACATAATGTGTAATAACAGCCCATAATGCAATAAATATCAATATAAAAGCATGATGCAAAATGGACGTATCAACTCCCCCAAGCTTAGACCTCGCTCGTCCTCAAGCGGAAGCCGATAACGATAAATATGTCCACATGTTTAGAGATAGAGGTGTCGATAAAATAAAATATGGACATGAGGGCATCATGATCATTCTTATAATAGCAACATAAATATATTTTGTCATATGATTTCTTATGCTCAAGTAATAATTTATTCACAATGTAAAGTATGAATCAGAAACTTCATTGAGAACTAACAAACTATAATCTCAGTCATTGAAGCAATTACAATTTATCATAACATCGGAAAGAGTCAATATAAGAGCTTTTCAGCAAGTCCACATACTCAACTATCATTTAGTCTTTCACAATTGCTAACTCTCACGCAATACTTATGGGTATGGAGTTTTAATCGGACACAGAGAAAGATAGGGGCTTATAGTGTTGCCTCCCAACCTTTTACCTCAAGGGTAATGTCAACAATAATGATTCATGTTAACTTACATCCAATGGGATATATATATCAGGATCTTTCCAACACAATGTGCTTGCCAAAGGATAAAATGTAAAAAGGAAAGGTGAAGATCACCATGACTCTTGCATAAGGAATAAGACAAAAGTAAAAGATAGGCCCTTCGCAGAGGGAAGCAGAGGTTGTCATGCGCTTTCATGGTTGGATGCAAAAGAATGTCACTTTATATTGCCACTTGTGATATGGACCTTTATTATGCAGTCCGTCGCTTTTATTTCTTCCACATCACAAGATCGTATAAAGCTTATTTTCTCCACACTAATAAATTATAAATATTTAGAGAGCAATTCTTACTTGAAGGATCTTACTCAATCCATAGGTAGATATGGTGGACACTCATGGCAAAACTGGTTTTGAGGGTATTCGGTAGCACAAGTAGTATCTCTACTTGGTGCAAAGAATTTGGCTAGCATGGGAGGGAAATGCAAGCTCAACATGTTGGATGATCCATGACAATATACTTTATTTCAGATATAAGAAAACATAACCCATTACGTTGTCTTCCTTGTCCAACATCGACTCTTTAACATGTCCTATTTTAATGAGTGCTCACAATCATAAAAGATGTGCAAGATAGTGTATTTATATGTGAAAACCTCTCTTTCTTTATTACTTCCTATTAATTGCAACGATGACCAAAACTAGGTTTGTCAACTCTCAACAACTTTTATTCATCATGCTCTTTATATGTGAAGTCATTACTCTCCATAAGATCAATATGATCTCTTTTATTTCTTTTTATTCTTTCTCTTTTCTTTAATTCCCTCGAGATCATAGCAAGATAATCAAGCCCTTGACTCAACACTAATCTTTATTATATATAGCTCACGGACTCGACTACATAGAAGGATCATAAAGCAAAACTCCAAACTAAATCATACTAAAACTTTATTCTACTAGATCAAGATATTACCAAAAGGATCGAACTAAGAAAAATGGTAAAGATAGGAGTGTGATGGTGATACGATACTGGGGCACCTCCCCCAAGCTTGGCAGTTGCCAAGGGGAGTGCCCATACCCATGTGATTATATCTCTTTCCTTGGGGGTGGTGATGATGGAGTTGTTGATGATGTAGGCTTGTCTTCCATCTTCCAAGGCATAGGCTCACCATCATAGAAAGAGGATCGAGTCTCAAGAATCCTCAAATCTGCAGCCAAACTCATCCTCTTGAATCTATATTCATACTCACAGTTTTGGTTTTGCAGGTCATAGATCTGGGCTTGGAGGTGCTCGATTTTCTCGTGAAGCTTGAAGATGGCCTCCCCAATGTCCTTGGCGTCCAACTTGCCGTTGTTGGTGAACTCCATGATCGTTATGTGATTGGCGTCGAGTCCACGCTCCACCATCTCCTGACACTTGAAGACTTGTTGCTCCATTGCTTCAAGCCTTGTCTCCACGCTTCCGGTCCTCCTTGGTCCCTCAACATCGCGGATGTGCAGCACCCCCTCATGCATCTCAATGGTTTGAGGGTGTTGCAGCACTTCTGCAAGGTAGGGGTTGATGACCTTCTCGAAGAACTTGTCCTTGGGGGCACTTGGAGACGTCATGGCGATCGTCAGAAAAATAGCTCGAAACAAAAACAGAGGATATTTGCGTGATACGAGGGTCAAAACCTTCGGGAGATTATATAATGAATTTTTACCGACCAAAAGAAGTATCGTGCAAGAAAACGGAGTCGAAGAGCACACGAGGTGCCCACGAGGTAGGGGGCGCGCCCAGGGGGTAGGGTGCGCCTCCCACCCTCGTGGAAGCCTCGTGTCCTTCCCGGACTACTTCTTATTTTCCTATTTTCTTAAATATTCCAAAACGGAGAAAAATTGCCATTAGAACTGTTTTGGAGTCGGTTTACTTACCGTACCACATACCTATTCCTTTTCGGAGTCTGAAGCGTTCTGGAAAGTGTCTCTTATGTACTCCTCCGGGGTTACGGTTTCAATAACATTACTTTCAAAATTTATAGGATTACCTGAGATATAATGTTTTATTCTTTGATCGTTCACCACCTTCGGATTTGTGCCTTCGAAGTTGTTGATTTTTATGGCACCGGAACGATAGACCTCCTCGATAACGTAAGGACCTTCCCATTTAGAGAGAAGTTTTCCTGCAAAAAATCTTAAACGAGAGTTGTATAGCAACACATAATCACCTATATTAAACTCACGCTTTTGTATCCTTTTGTCATGCCATCTTTTAACCTTTTCCTTGAACAGTTTGGCATTCTCATAGGCCTGGGTTCTCCATTCGTCAAGTGAGCTAATGTCAAATAGCCTCTTTTCACTGGCAAGTTTGAAATCATAGTTGAGCTCTTTAATAGCCCAATATGCCTTATGTTCTAGTTCAAGAGGTAAGTTACATGCTTTTCCATAAACCATTTTATACGGAGACATGCCCATGGGATTTTTATATGCAGTTCTATAGGCCCATAATGCATCATCAAGCTTCTTGGACCAATTCTTTCTAGATCTATTAACAGTCTTTTGCAAAATTAATTTGAGCTCTCTATTACTCAATTCTACTTGACCACTAGACTGCATATGATACGGAGATGCAATTCTATGATTAACATCATATTTAGCAAGCATTTTACGAAAGGCGCCACGAATAAAATGTGAACCACCATCAGTCATTAAATATCTAGGGACTCCAAACCTCGGGAAAATAACTTCTTTAAGCATCTTAATAGAAGTGTTATGATCAGCACTAGTAGTTGGAATAGCTTCTACCCACTTAGTAACATAATCAACATCAACTAAAATATGTGTATACCCATTAAAGGAAGGAAATGGTCCCATGTAATCAAATCCCCAAACATCAAATGGTTCAATAACAAGTGAATAATTCATAAGCATTTCTTGACGTCTACTAATATTACCAATTCTTTGACATTCATCACAAGACAAGACAAACTTACGGGCATCCTTGAAGAGAGTAAGCCAATAAAAACCGGATTGCAATACCTTATGTGCAGTTCTATCTCCATCGTGGTGCCCTCCATAAGCCTCGGAGTGACACTTATGTAGGATATGTTCCCTGTTCATGCTCAGTACACAACGTCTAATAACACCATCTACTCCTTCTTTATAAAGATGTGGGTGATCCCAAAAGTAATGTCTCAAATCATAGAAAAACTTTTTCTTTTGCTGGTATGTGAAACTAGGTGGTATAAATTTAGCAACAATGTAAGTAGCATAATCAGCATACCATGGAGCAGTTCGAGAAGCATTTATGACAGCCAATTGTTCATCAGGAAAGCTATCATCAATAGGTAGTGGGTCATCAAGAACATTCTCTAACCTACACAAGTTGTCTGCAACGGGGTTCTCAGCTCCCTTTCTATCAATAATATGTAAATCAAATTCTTGTAGCAAGAGAACCCATCTAATAAGTCTAGGTTTAGCATCTTTCTTTTCCATAAGGTATTTAATAGCAGCATGATTAGTGTGAATAGTTACTTTAGAATCAACAATATAAGGTCTGAACTTATCACAAGCAAAAACAACTACTAAAAATTCCTTTTCAGTAGTAGCATAATTTCTCTGGGCATTGTCTAGAGTTTTACTAGCATATTGAATAACATTTAATTTCTTATCAACTCTTTGCCCTAGAACAACACCTACAGCATAATCACTAGCATCACACATAATTTCAAAAGGTAAATTCCAATCAGGTGGCTGAACAAATAGGTGTAGAAGTCAAAGCTTTCTTAAGTATTTCAAATGCCTCTACACAATCATCATCAAAGACAAAACGAATATCTTTTTGTAATAGATTAGTCAGAGGCCGAGAATTTTTTGAGAAGTCCTTAATGAACCTCCTATAAAAATCGGCATGACCCAGAAAACTTCTTATACCTTTGATGTCCTTATGACACGTCATCTTTTCAATAGCATCAACTTTAGCTTTGTCAATTTCAATGCCTCTTTCAGAAATTTTATGCCCCAAGACAATGCCTTCATTAACCATAAAGTGGCATTTCTCCCAATTCAAGACGAGCTTAGTTTCTTCACATCTCTGCAAAACTCGATCAAGGTTGCTCAAGCAATCATCAAAATAGGATCCATAAATGGAGAAATCATCCATGAAAACCTCACAAATCTTTTCATAGAAGTCAGAGAATATAGCCATCACGCATCTTTGAAAGGTAGCTGGTGCATTACATAAACCAAAAGGCATACGTCTATAAGCAAAAGTACCAAAAGGGCAAGTAAAAGTGGTCTTTTCTTGATCCTCAGCTGACACAGGTATTTGAGAGAAACCAGAGTAACCATCTAGAAAGCAAAAGTGTGTATGTTTGGATAATCTTTCTAGCATTTGATCAATAAAAGGCAAAGGGTAATGATCTTTTTTAGTAGCTTTATTTAATTTGCGGAAATCAATTACCATCCTATAGCTTGTAATAATTCTTTGCGGGATCAATTGATCTATATCATTAGGAACGACAGTAATACCTCCCTTCTTAGGGACACAATGGACAGGACTTACCCACTGACTATCAGCAACGGGATAAATTATAGCTGCCTCAAGGAGCTTTAATATTTCCTTTCTTACCACTTCTTTCATCTTAGGATTTAGCCTTCGTTGGTGATCAATAACTGGTTTGGCGTCTTTCTCCAAATTTATTTTGTGTTGACATAGAGTGGGACTAATGCCCTTAAGATCATCAAGAGTATATCCAATAGCAGCACGGTGCTTCTTCAGAGTTTTCGATAATTTATCTTCCTCCTTCTCTGCAAGGTTAGCACTAATAATAACAGGATATATCTTCTTTTCATCAAGATAAGCATATTTAAGAGTATCAGGTAATGGTTTAAGCTCAAACACGGGATCACCCTTGGGTGGAGGAGGATCCCCTAGAATTTCAACAGGCAAGTTGTGTTTCAGAATAGGTCCCTGTTTAAAGAATACTTCATCTATTTCCCTTCTTTCATTCATAAACATATCATTTTCATGGCCGGGCAAATATTGTTCTAAAGGATCACTAGGACGCATGGGAATAGAAGCAAGACCAATAGTTTCATCTTTACTAGGAAATTCCTCATCACGGGGTTGTCTATGAAATTTAGCAAAATTAAACTCATGAGACATATCACCCAAACCAATAGTAACAACATCCTTTTCGCAGTCTATCCTAGCATTAACAGTATTCAAGAAGGATCTACCAAATATGATGGGACAAAAGCTATCTTGTGGGGAACCAAGAACAAGAAAATCAGCAGGATATTTAACCTTCCCACACAAGACTTCAACATCTCTAACAATCCCAATCAGTGAAATAGTATCTCCATTGGCAAGCTTAATCCTAACATCAATTTCTTCTATCTTAGCAGCTGCAATATCATGCATAATTTCTTTGTATAAGGAATGAGGTATTGCACTTGCACTAGCACCCATATCACGCAAGCCATGATAACAATGATATCCTATTTTAACAGAAATAACAGGCATGCCTACCACAGGTCTATGTTTATCTTTAGCACCAGGTTTAGCAATTCCAGCAGTCTCATCACAGAAGTAAATAACATGCCCATCGATATTATCAGCCAATAGATATTTAACCATAGCAATTTTAGGTTCAAATTTAACTTGCTCGGGGGGTTTGTGTGTCCTAATATTACTTTTGTTGACTACAGTTGAAGCTTTAGCATGATCCTTTATTCTAACAGGGAAAGGTGGTTTCTCAACATAAGCAGTAGGAACAATATGATCATTATAAGTGATAGTCTTTTCTTCAACTTTAATAGGTGCAACTACTTTTACTTCAATGGGAGGATTATATTTAAACCACTTCTCCTTAGGGAGATCAACATGAGTAGCAAAAGATTCACAGAAAGAAGCTACTATCTCAGAGTCAAGTCCATGTTTAGTGCTAAATTCATGGAAAGCATCGGGGTCCATAAAAGATGTAACACAATCAAACTTAGGTGTTATACCTGGATCCTTACCTTCGCCGAGATCCCAATCTTCAGAGTTGCGTTTAATTCTCTCCAATAAATCCCATTTGAATTCAATAGTCTTCATCATAAAAGAGCTAGTAGAAGAAGTATCGAGCATGGAGCGATTACTGAGAGAAAGCCGAGCATACACATTTTGAATAATCATTTCTCTTGAGATCTCATGATTGGGGCATGAATATAACATTGACTTGAGCCTCCCCCAAGCTTGAGCGATGCTTTCTCCTTCGCAAGGCCAAAAATTATATATATAATTACGATCACGATGAACAAGATGCATAGGATAAAACTTCTGATAAAATTCCAATTTCAATCGCTTGTAGTCCCATGATCCCATATCATCACATAGCCTATACCATGTCAATGACTCTCCCTTCAAAGATAAAGGGAAAATCTTCTTCTTGATGACATCCTCGGGCATACCTGCAAGCTTAAATAATCCACAAACTTCATCCACATAGATTAGGTGTAAATCGGGATGCAATGTTCACTACACAAAAAATACACTTCGGTGATGATACGTGTTTGTCACAGTAGGTCGCGTTTTTTGTCATGTATGTATATCCATGACGATTTTATGACAGAATCAAGATAGTCATACCTGTGCTGTCGTAGAAGTGTTCCATGACATTACCAAAAATTATCATCACGGAAGTGTCCACTTCCATGACAATAAATCGCGCGTCAGAGAAGTGCTTCGTCAAGGGTGACCGACACGTGGCATCCACCGTAACGGAACGCCGTTAAGCTATCGGGTCCGGTTTTGGATCCGATAACCCGTTAACAGCCCGGACCAATGGGGATTTTCCACGTGTAAAGTCATCATTGGCCGCAGGAAACACATGTTGCCTCATCGCTGGGACAGATGTCATCCACTCATTGGACAGGAGGCGCCTATGATAGGTCAACACGTGGCACGACCCAACAGTGGCCCATTCCGGTGAAAAAGGCCGCCCAAAGAAAATTAGCGTGCCGCCCATATAAGGCCTAGTTGTGTCAGGTCCATTTAAGCCCACGGCCCATACGAGATGTGCCAATTCGGCCCGTTAACAGCCCGCTATATATTTGGGCTCAGTATCGGCCGATGAGATTTCGGCCTGTTAACGACCCATTTAATGGATGGGCCAATTTTCAGGATGTACATCTTTCAGCCTTTTAGCGACCCATTTAAATGTTGGGCTAATTTCCGGCCTGGTGTGTCTTTCAGCCTATTAACGACCCATAAATCTAATGGGCCATTTGTAGTCGGACCTGAGTTTCGGCCCTTTAGCGGCCCATTTAAGTGTTGGGCCAATTTCTGGCCCGGTGTCACTTTCAGCCTGTTGACGGCCCATAAATCAGTTGGGCCATTTGTAGTCGGACCTGAGTTTTGGCCTTTTAGCAACCCATTTAAGTGTTGGGCCAATTCCCGGCCCTGTGTGCCTTTCGGCCTGTTAACGGACCATAAATGAGTTGGGCCATTTGTAGTCGGACCTTAGTTTTGGCATTTTAACGGCCCATGCCCTTCATGGTCCAATACCAGCCCGGTTTCTCTTTTGGCCTGCTAAAGGCCCACAACACAGTTGGGCTGTTTACAATACGACCTGACTTTCGGCCTCTTAGCGGCCCATGCTCTTCATGGTCCAGTACAAGCCGTTGTCTCTTTCGGCCTGCTAAAGGCCTACAATATAGTTGGGCCATATGTAGCCCAAACTTAGTAACAGCCTGTTAACGGCCCGTGAAATAAACTGGGGCCACCTGTTGCCGCTTCTATGTCGGCTGTTAATCGACCGGAGGTAAGAGGGCGACCATTAACTTTCGGCCTAGTAACGGCCCATTAAATTAATGGGCCCGCTAAAGTTCAGACATGTCTTTAGGCCAAATTGGATAATTTGAGCCCATTATGACGCAGCAATTATGCAGGACCAAAACCGATCAAGCAAAGGTACGGCATACAGGAATAACGTTGCACATCCAGCATATATTACAGAAATTACATCCACCGGGCAATCAAAGATTGATGCGGTGCAAATAAATGAGCGTAACCTAACATCTACAATGTCACGATCCGCAACCTCAAAGATGATGACGCCCATAAGCATGTGGGCAAGTTCTTGCCGCTTTGCTACATCTCTCGAAAACATTGATCGGTTGTTGTGTCGCATGACTCTGCACCTCTGATTCATCCACCATTTCCATCATTGCTTCAGCCATTAATTGGTTCACAAACATACATTTATTCCGTTGCATTCGAGACAAAGGATCTTGAATGATTCAGATGGCGATTTTGGCGTGCTTGTATTATTGATAGTGGAGAGTGTCTCGACCAACGTGCATCATAACATAAATTAGGACGGAACCAAACAGATTAATCATGAGTTATTGCCATATTACCTGGCCTAGATTTCTTCGGAAAGAAACAATGGGGTTGCCTTCTTTGTTTTCGAGTTTGTCTTCTTATCTTCAGCAGCCTGCACAAAATTAACACACTAGCACATTGCTATCATTGGCCAAGTCAGATAATAGGGAAGCAACATTGACACAACGAACGTTTGGGCAACTAGCCTACACCAAATTGACACAATATATGGCACAGCTATCATCAGCCAGGTAAGGTAATACGAAAGCAACATTGACACAATGAATGAATGGCCAACCAGAGAAGCACTACAATTCAGTAATGTGCGTGATATGAGATAATACATTCATGCAGCTCAGTATGCAAAACTACCAGGCAGTTTTCCTTACAAAAATCAACATTGACGCCTTTAACATTTTGCTACAACTAATTTTAGATCAGATAAAGGTTAGACTCACGCCGATTAGCAAAATACATGCTGATGTAAAAATATAGTGATATACAATAGGTACTTACATCATCATTGGAGCACAGAGAATTCCCGCAAGATATTTTCCTTGAATACGATCCCAATGGAGGAAGTCTTGTATCGTTTAACCTTATTTTCGAAAAGAGAGATGGGTAAGAAACATGTAGAAAATATGATCAGAATGCTATAAAATTTCATGATGCGAGGATACACACACGCTTCTTAGAATGGAGTTGACATTCTTTTGCCGGATCGAGCGGACTAGTTCTTTGGCCACCGGAATCTGCTTATTATCGATGGGAGTTGGGTTTCTCTGTCTTTGGAGCAGTATATATGAAAAATGGAGTTGGTTTATTATCTCCTGGCGTTTGGATCTTTTGCAAAGACCTGGTTTGTAACCCTTCAGATTCTAACATAGCCATCTTCCCCTTGCATGCCTTATATAGAAGAATGGTGATTCAATTATAAAACATGCTACATCAGAGATGGAATAGGTACTGAAGAACAGAAAGGCATGACATATTGACATGTATTCCCTCCATCCGGAAATAAATTGATGGGTCTAGGCGTATTTTAGTTCTAGATACATCCAGTTTTATCCATTTCTGCGACATTTAATCCGGACGGAGGGACTATGATGTAAGAGCTAGGGATATGACAGGACAACACAGTAAAAAAACACTGAAAAACCCACTGCAGAACCAAAGTATTCAAACCCACTGATATGAGATAGTACACTCATGCAGCTCAGGATGCAAAACTACCAGGCAGTTTTCCTTGCAAAAATCAACATTGTGGCCTTTAATCATACATTTTGCTACAACTAAATTTAGATCAGATAAAGGTTGGATTCACTCCGATTAACAAAATACATGTTGATGTAAAAATATAGTGATATACACCAGGTACTTACATCTACATTGGAGCACAGAGAATTCCTGCAAGAATCTTTCCTCATAAACGATACCATTGCAGAAATTCTTCTATCTGTTAAGCTTATTTTCTAAAAGAGAAATGTGTAAGAAACATGTAGAAAATATGATCAGCATGCTATAAAATTTCATGATGCAAGGATACACACACACTTCTTAGAATTGAGTTGACATATCTTTGCTGGACTGGAGCGGACTAGTTCTTTGGCCCTTTGGAATCTGCTTATTATCGTGAGGAGTTGGGTTTCTCTGTCTTTGGAAGCGGTATCTATAAAACCGGAGTTGGTTTATTATCTCCTGGCGTTTGGATCTTTTGCAAAGGCCTTGTTTGTAACCCTTCATATTCTAACATAGTCGTCTTCCCCTTGCATGCCTTGTATAGAAGAATGGTGCTTTAATTATAAAACATGACAATGCAGAGAGATGGAATAGGTCTTGAAGAATAGAAAGGCGTGACATATTGACATGTATTCCCTCCATCCGGAAAAAAATGGATGGGTCTAGGCGCATTTCAGTTCTAGATACATCCTTTTTTATCCATTTCGGCAACATGTAATCCAGACGGAGGGAGTATGGTGTAAGAGCTAGGGATACAACAGGACAACACAGCAAAAAAAAACACTAGTTGAATGTAAAAATGTATGCTAGCGGAATACGTACAGAAATAACTAAGGCAACATACACGTGTATGATTGGGAAAATAAGATGGCATTGCAACAGAGCACTAGAACAACACTTTAATGTAAAAAAACATGGTATGGTAGACAGATGAAGTACATACTGATGAATAACAATGCATAAGATATTCATAAGCATGATGTCCAAATTAAGAAGATGGCATTGCGATAGAGTAGAATGACAATACTTGAATTTGAAAACATGTTATCATGAATGGAATAGGTACTGAAAAACAGGAAAGCATGACATATTTACATGCATGATTAGAATGCTAAGCACATGGCATTGCAACAGAGTAGATACACTCTAGGACATTATATGCATGTTGTACCCATATCACAGGCCAAGTTAGAGCAAGGACCTTGTGGGGTGAAGAGGATTCATCATCTTTCTGCAAGTCTTCTGAAGAACTGCCTTTACATGTTCCATCATATTGGGTATCGTTTACATCAAGTTTATTGGCCTTTACATTGCTCCGTGAGGTTCTTGTGGATATATCAGTGTGTGCAATTATATCTGACATGCATGGAAGAAAACTAGTAGTTAGATTTATGTAATGAGTGCATGTAGGAGACGACAGAAATAGTAGGACTGGAGTTAACTAGCAGCAACAGGTCTCATAAACTAAAGGGAGAACACAGATGAAAGCTATAGAATATGTATCATTTGTACTCGAGATTAACTAGATGGCACACAAAAGTATTAAAGAACAACATAGGTAATACTAGAAGTGGTATAATACTATAATCACCAGCCTGTGGGATAGCATTGGCTGATGGATGATAACTATGGAACAACGTTACCTAAAGAACAAGTATCTTAGCTGAACTATGGAACATCGTTAACTCCTGAACAAGACCCGTAAGAGATCATCATGAATATACAGTGAAATGTGATGATCTATTTTCCATGCTTAGATGAATAACAAAGCCATAAATGTTGCACACAATTAAGATGATGGTACAACCTATCTGGATGCCATCCATAGGAGTGAGCATCATGTGCTGACTTGTCGATGGCCCTGCAGTTGTTGTGGCTATCCATGTCGGGCACGCGCATTCGATGCGTGTGGATCTGTTGTGTGGGGACTATAGCTCCCTTCTGGTGTATGCTTCCCTTGTTGGAGCAGCTGCGGTGAGTCGGAAGACGGTGTGTCTGAAGATGCAGATAACGCATAATGTTAAGAATGACATATCTCTTTGATCTGAACAAATACACTAAGAGATCAATAGAAAGGTACGAGAGTGGTCACACGTCTGTTGACTGAAGACTAAATTGGGGTCACATGATTTTTTTTGGTACAGTCCGATCTACACCGGATGGCTGGCCGTCTTGTGCCTCCCAGCTGACACTGTTCGGAATCTTCCCCGAAGAGCCAGCGACCAACGGCAGAGCAACCTGCCTCCGCCGTCCGTGGCCCCGGCCAAAACCCCGCTCCCCGCCCCCACCGCCTTTGCCGTGGTTGCGCCGCCCGCCAATCCACAAAGACTCCCTGTCATCCAGATCCGGCGGCGGCAGTACCTTCAACCCATGCAACTCTAAAAGATAGCCATCTAAGCGCTGCTTCCGTGGCGAACTTGCGGCCCCGCACCCTTACGTTAGACACCAGCCAACCGGCAGCCTTGAGCATATCGGGGAAATTTCTTCACCTAAGATACCTTTCGCTAAGAGGATTGAATCTATCTGTCACCTGCCAGATACATTAGGTAACCTGAGGCAACTGGACACACTAGATATCAGATGTACTTCCATTGTAATGCTACCACAAACAGTCATCAAGCTTCAGAAGCTACAACATCTCCATGCTGGATTTCCAACAAAAGGAAATTATTTATGTACAAGGCATCTGCTGCACACTTATGGCTTCAACCAGCTTGATGCATGCACTTCTTTATGATGTGGTGCCGCAACTCCTTGTATCATGATGGACAAAGATTATGGTGGTGTTGTGTTGCCAGGAGGGGCCAGGAAACTGAAATCCCTGCACACTATAAGGGGTGTGCACGTTGAATATGGAGATGCCGTTATACAGGAGATAGGAAGACTCACAGGGCTATGCAAGTTAGGAGTGGTGGGCATTCAATGAGAAAAATAATGTAAAGTTTTGTTCAGCCATTTCCTGCACTACGCAATTTTTTTTCAAGAATTCTTTTTTGCATTTTTAGGTATAAAAAAAAACCATCCTAGTGGATCCGTGTGGTAAGGAAAAACTGGTAATCTATTCCTTAAAAAAAAATATTGGAGATTATGTAATGCTTACTCTCAAACTTTTTGTTTATACAGTAGTGATATTCTTTGTTTCACTCTTTATCTTTGGATTCTTATGTAATGACCTGTGACGGAATCCTGGACGCGAGGAGTAAAAATTCAGTTTTTTTTCTTATTGGATTTGTTTCGTACATTTATCTATGAGAAAATCCGGGGGTCATAATTCTTTCCAATTAGGAAGTCCCAAATGATCCAAGGGAGCGGAAAGAGAGGGATTCGAACCCTCGGTACCAAAAAATTGTACAACGGATTAGCAATCCGCCGCTTTAGTCCACTCAGCCATCTCTCCACGTTCCAAAGCGAAAGGTTTCCGTGATATGATATAGGCAAGAAATAAGAAATAACGGTTGCAAAAAAACCCCTTTTTTCTTTCAAAAGTCTATAAAAATTATATTGCCAATTCCATTTTAATTATATTCTTTTTTCTTAATGTTAATACAAAAAGAACAAAATTCTTCTTTTTTCTTTCTAAAAATCGATATTGGCCGAGAGACAATCAAATAGATTTTCTCTTTAGCGGGCATTTTCATATAGGACTTGTTATAATTATAATAAAACAAGCAGGTTATATAAAAAAACGCTTTTTGTCGATTATTTATCAAGAAAGCAAAAAGGGTTCTTATCAAATCCACCATAAAATTGAAAAGAAGCATAAAGTAAGTAGACCTGACTCCTTTAATGATGCCTCTATCCACTATTCTGATATATAAATTTGATGTAGATGAAATTGTATAAGCGATTTTTTTTATTTCCTTAGACTTAGACCATGCAAGACAAGAATTTTTCGCTATTTACGATTTCATATTCTTGTGACTAGATGTTCTATAGGAATAAGAAGAAATCGCAACTCCTTTGCGCTACACATAAAATTGGATTTCGAAGGTCCATTTTTTTATAGGAATCCTCTATTTTAGTTCTTCCACCCATGCAATAGAGAGGGAATGGGAAAAGAAGGGTTACTTTTATTTTCATTTTTTCCTTAAAAGATAGACTTTGAAATAGGAGTCTTGGAATAATGCTGAATTCAAAGGTTTATTTCTAAAGGTTTATTTCTTTATATAGTATAAGAAAAACAATTTATTTCTATTTCAATAGTATAAGAAAAACAAATAGTATAAGAAAAACAAATCGAATCAAATTCATGGATTTACCACGACCTCGGTTGTGACTGTGACTCCATAGATAGAAATGGGAAATTTCTCTCTTCGAGACCATTGTAAAAGGGCATTGAACGACAAAGAAATCGTCCACAAATAATAAAACTATCATTTGCCTTGGAAAGTGATATGAGGTGCTCGGAAATGGTTGAAGTAATTGTATAGGAGGATCATTATGACTATAGCCCTTGGTAGAATTCCTAAAGAAGAAAATGATCTATTTGATACTATGGATGACTGGTTATGAAGGGACCGTTTCGTTTTTGTAGGATGGTCTGGCCTATTGCTCTTTCCTTGTGCTTATTTCGCTTTAGGGGGTTGGTTTACAGGGACAACTTTTGTAACTTCTTGGTATACCCATGGATTGGCTAGTTCCTATTTGGAAGGTTGTAATTTCTTAACATGACAGTTTCTACCTCGCCAATAGTTTAGCACACTCTTTGTTGCTACTATGGGGCCCGAAGCACAAGGAGATTTTACTCGTTGGTGTCAATTAGGCGGTCTATGGACTTTTGTAGCTCTCCACGGGGCTTTTGCACTAATAGGTTTCATGTTACGCCAATTTGAACTTGCTTGGTCTGTTCAATTGCGGCCTTATAATGCAATCTCATTCTCTGGTCCAATTGCTGTTTTTGTT
Source organism: Aegilops bicornis (assembly GCA_021605145.1). NCBI lineage: Eukaryota > Viridiplantae > Streptophyta > Magnoliopsida > Poales > Poaceae > Aegilops > Aegilops bicornis. The sequence continues at coordinate 216,646,939 of CM038675.1, forward strand.
TCTGTATTCCTTATTTATCCACTAGGGCAATCTGGTTGGTTCTTTGCGCCGTGTTTTGGCGTAGCAGCGATATTCGATTCATCGATTCATCCTTTTCTTCCAAGGATTTCATAATTGGACGTTGAACCCATTTCATATGATGGGAGTTGCGGAGTATTAGGTGCGGCTCTGCTATGCGCTATTCATGGAGCGACCGTAGAAAACACTCTATTTGAGGACGGTGATGGTGCAAATACCTTCCGTGCTTTTAACCCAACTCAAGCTGAAGAAACTTATTCCATGAGGAGGTTCTACCACGTGCAAATACCATCACCGTCCTCATGAAAATCTTATATTCCCTGAGGAGGTTCTACCACATGGAAACGCTCTTTAATGGAACTTTCATTTTAGCTGGTCGTGACCAAGAAACCACCGGCTTTGCTTGGTGGGCTGGGAATGCCAGACTTATCAATTTGTCCCAAACTGCTTGGAGCTCATGTAGCCCATGCGGATTAATCGTATTCGGGCGAGCAATGAACCTATTTGAAGTGGCCCATTTGTACTTAAAAGCCCATGTATGAACAAGGGTTGATTTTACTTCCACACTTAGCTACTCTAGGTTGGGGAGTAGGGCCGGAGGGGGAGTTCTAGATACTTTTCCGTACTTTGTATCTCGGCGTACTTCACCTAATTTCCTCCGCAGTCTTAGGCTTCGGTGGCATTTATCACGCGCTCGGGACCCGAGACTCTTGAGGAATCTTTTCCATTCTTTGGTTATGTCGGAAAGATAGAAATAAAATGACTACAATTTTGGGTATTCACTTAATTTTGTTAGGTCCAGGTGCTTTTCTTCTAGTACTCAAGGCTCTTTATTTTGGCGGTGTATATGATACAGGCCCTCGGGGAGATGTAAGAAAAATTACCAATATGACCCTTAGTCCCAGCGTTATATTTGGTTATTTACTAAAATCTCCTTTTCGTGGAGAAGGGTGGATTGTTAGTGTAGATGATTTAGAAGATATAATTGGTGGGTATGTATGGTTGGGTTTTATTTGTGTATTTGGCGGAATTTGGCATATTTTAACCAAACCCTTCGCATGGGCTCGCCGTGCATTTGTATGGTCTGGAGAAGCTTACTTGTCTTATAGTTTAGCTGCTTTATCTGCTTTTGGTTTTATCGCTTGTTGTTTTGTATGGTTCAATAATACTGACTTATCCGAGTGAGTTTTATGGACCCACCGGCTAGAAGCTTCTCAAGCTCAAGCATTTACTTTTCTAGTTAGAGACCAGCGTCTTGGAGCTAATGTGGGATCCGCTCAAGGACCCACAGGTTTAGGTAAATATCTAATCGTTCCCCAACCGGGGAGGTTATCTTTGGAGGAAACTATGCGTTTTGGGACCTTCGTGCTCCATGGTTAGAACCTCTAAGGGGCCCCAATGGTTTGGACTTGAGTAGGTTGAAAAAGACATACAACCTTGGCAAGAACGACGCCAGAATATCTCGACCCACGCTCCTTTAGGCTCTTTAAATTCCGTGGGTGGCGTAGCTACCGAGATCAATGCGATTAATTATGTCTCTCCTAGAAGTTGGTTATCAACTTCTCATTTTGTTCTAGGATTCTTCTTTTTGTGGGCCATTTATGGCATGCAGGAAGAGCCCGAGCTCAAAAAGAGGTTTTGAAAAGGAATCGATCGTGATTTGGAACCTGTTCTTTGCATGAACCCTCTTAACTAAGATTTTCTTATTTATACCTGTTCTACTTTTTTCTGTTCTGGCTCGGTTATTCCATCTAGCCGAGCCATTCATTCCTTTTTATGAAAGAAAGATAAGGGACAGAAAAAAAATGAAAGAAACAAACGTATTCAATAAGCAAAAGGAGAGAGAGGGATTCGAACCCTCGATAGTTCCTAGAACTATACCGGTTTTCAAGAACGGAGCTATCAACCACTCAGCCATCTCTCCACAGCCTAATCCTTATTTTACTCCTACAAATAGAACATAGCCACATAAAAAAAGATTTATTAGCCTCTAGAAAGATATCAGATACAATTTCCTTTTCGATATATCTCAGATATCTGTATACACGGATACAGGGATCCGCTATACCCGCCAGAAATAAAGAGTAAATAATCTCTTCTCACCCCATATCCAAATAAAAAAGCGGTTTAAGTAATAAATTTGAATTAAAGAGAAGAATCAATGGATTCATGATTAAACCCCTCCTACTTCTTGTATTTTTTTACAATTTTGGTTTAAGTGAGGGATCAAATATGTAGTCAACTTTATTTGATGGTAGCTTGGAGGATTAGAAATATGACTATTGCTTTCCAATTAGCTGTTTTTGCATTAATCGCGACTTCCTGAGTCTTAGTAATTAGTGTACCCCTTGTATTTGCTTCTCCTGATGGTTGGTCAAATAATAAAATGTTGTATTTTCGGTACATCATTATGGATTGGACTAGTCTTTCTCGTAGCTATTCTGAATTCTCTCATTTCTTAAATTAAATTTGGTTAATATTTATTAACCCCATAAAAAGAATTAATAAAGGCCATTTCTTCTAAAAAATTAGAATAGTGAGGCGTATTAAAACGCAATTTATGCTCCGAATTGCTAGCTCTTCTCTTTCAGTATTATGAAATTCCATTCCCATTAGAATATTCATTGACAAATAATGAAAAAGGAAAACTCTAATATAATAGAAAATGAATGAAACGGTCGACCCGGACATAAAAGGTCTAATTAAAAGTGGATATACGCTATAAAATATATCTTTATGCGGCGTAGTTCAATGGTAAAATATCTCCTTGCCAAGGAGAAGATACGGGTTCGATTCCCGCCACTCGCCCGCTTAATTTATCAAAGTACTATGATAAAAAGTTTAGTCTAGTTAATTGTTTAACTACTTATATTAAATTAAGTATTAATTAGGTGTTAGTCTAGTGCTGTATCCCTTACTATCTTACCCTTCCTTTGCATCCCACTCAAAAAAAGAGGGCGCTCCGGAGGCAGAAATAGAACTCGCTAATGTAGCTCCAAAAATTGGGTATTAATCAAACAAACAACGGGAAAACTTTTTTAAAGGGAAGGAGAGGTAGACCGTCCTTTCGTTTCATTTTATTTTCTGCAGTGTAGGGAGAAGCCTTGCGCCTTCTTTTTTTGAAGGCAAGTGACTTCGCAAACTGCTCAATTTTGCCCTCTAGGGCCGGGAACTAATGAATAAAAAAGGGTTGGATACGCCCCTCTACCATATCTAGAGAAATAGAATAATCCTTTTATACAAACTGCTAAGTGCGGAGACGGGAATCGAACCCGTGGCCTCAAGGTTATGAGCCTCGTGAGCTACCAAACTGCTCTACTCCGCTCTGGAGTACCGTAAATCAGGTGGACAAAAAGGCTTGAATACAAGCCTCTAACATGTCTAGACAAATAGAATACTCCTTTTATACAGAATGGAGCGGGTAGCGGGAATCAAACCCGCATCGTTAGCTTGGAAGGCTAGGGGTTATAGTCGACGTTGGTTGATTATTTTTAACATCTCTAATTCAAAACCGAACATGGAATTTTGATTTCATTCGGCTCCTTTATGGATATTCTCACCACTTAAAATCTATGTCAGCTTTTCTATTTGAATGGAACCAAAGCTCTAAGCTTTCTAGATGATCCTTATAGAGTAGGAGATAGAAATTCTATCTAAATCCATCTAATCTACTTACTTCGTTCCCTAATTTCATTCAAGAGATCCTGAGGAAAAGAATTGGGTTTCCATCAAGCTGAAACAATATGCGGATGGTTCTAGTAAACCAAAACTATCGTTTTTTAGCTATTTGGCTTCCTTATTCCTTATTTTAAGAAGATTTAGTTACGATTGGAAATCAACTTTTCTGTATCTTCATCCATGGATCCTTTACTCATATTTTCAAAATTGGAATACTTAATCCAATGCAAAATTATGCTTCATGACTACGTACTCATAATCCTATTTTTATTTTGGATGCAATTTAAATTAGTCTTTGGATACAAATCGCCAGAATGTATATTCTTCCTCAATATGCTATTGAGGGAAAAGGATTTAATCCTTTATAAGAACTAAAGTTTTCATCGAATATAAAATAAAAAACTTTAGGATGCCTTAAGTATATCATTTCAAATTCAGTTATTAATAGAACGAATCACACTTTTACCACTAAACTATACCCGCTACATTGTAGATTATGGTATAAATGGTACCCTTTGTCAAGGGTAGCCATTTGACAAGAAGGCTAAAACACCCCTTATTGAATCAGATGGAGAAGGTTCATGACACTGAACCGTTGGTATTTCTACTTCGATCGCTCGCCTTTACTTTAGGATTTAGATAGCCCCTCTGGTCTGTAAAAAAAAATCTTTTCTTACCATGCTAATAGCGCCTGAACCAAATGTAGTTATTTTGATTAGGATCCTATTCTACGGTTACGCAATATTAATTATTTACTTTGCAAGGACGTAAGTGTGTCAGACTGCTAAATTGTTTTATTATTCCTACAATATAAACTAGGGGATATAGGGGGTAACACTGTCCCTATAAATTCCTTTTTTCCTTTTTTTTTGTTCAGAATTGAACAAAAAAGAAATTATGGAAGATGTTTTCTTCCCCCATTAAGTCTGAGCCATAGAGTAAGAGTGAGATGAGTTTTCCAAATTCATCATAGTGGATCCGAAGTTGGAGCCGCTCCGGCGCCGTGAACAACAGCGGGGGTGAATCGGCTCCGGTACGGTTCACGCGGCCGTCGTCGAGGCAGCACCAGCATCACGGAGTAAGAGGCACACGGCCCAGTGCACGACGGCAAATGGACAGCGTCTCCGGCATTAGGGAGGAGGGCGGCTGTGAAATTGGTGCGGTGGGGGCGCCATTTAGGTGGGGCTGAGGTTTCGCGGCTCGGGAGAAGGGAGCTTCCCAGGGAGAAGGTGATTTGGCGCCCACGAGGTATAAATGGGGGGGGGGGAATTGGGAGGGGAGTGGAACCATGTATTATGGACGCGTTTGTCTGAAATGTGAGGGGGAGTTACAGTTCTACCCTGGCCTATAGGCTTCTCGGCTTGGGTCTATGTACTGAGGGTCAGGGATACTAGAGTAACTTTGCTTCTCCCCAAATAGTGGGCGGGAGCGATTTCGGGCGAGGAGGGCGTGTTTTGAACTATAGTGGGCGCGAGCGATTTCGGGCGAGGAGAGCGTGTTTTGAAATAGTGGGCGCGAGCTATTTCGGGCGAGGAGAGCGTGCCGACCATGGTTTATGAATTATTCAGCACATGTCATTTCGGCCGAGGAGAAGGCGCGCTTGAATGAAGTTACGAACCTACCCTCGATGTACAACGGGCCAATTGATGCGTATCCCACAAAGGACGGTAATTTCGCGTCTCCCATTTATTTGCTCGGGCGAATTCCACTGAGCAGAGAGGATGTTTAACGGTTCGTTCAAATTTTGGGAGAACGAGCATCCACGTCTACCTTACCAAGTCGATTCGGATCAAATTTTGAAATATTAGCTTGCCACTTCTTTTATAGATGGAGAGATGATGCTCGAGAGTAATGTGTTTTTACATGCTCGTTGCTAGCGATTTACTATATGACAAATAGTTGACCCACTCAAAAACGCGAATCAAACCCAAAATGAAATATCTCGATTCAATGAAATAGCTCGTTTAGTAGGTCAAAATAGTGAACTAAATCCAAAATTGAACACCTCAATCGAGTAGCATGTTGTACAGTATTATAATACTCCATGAACATGTTGAAAGTCAAATTAATGAACTTGTTTGATATACGCATATATCCATTCATGTGTGGATTGCAGACAACATGTTCTCCATTTTAAATATTTGAATGCAAGTTTATATCGAAACATGGTTTATATCAGTCTTTGATGCATAAAACGCGACCTCCCCCTCTCCCGGACTCATGTTCTCTCTCTCTCACCGACAATCTTCAATTCTGTCGCACGCATCCAACACAAAAACCTTGTTGGTCCCTCTCCCTTTCTCTCCATCTCTCTCTCTCTCTCTCTCTCTCTCTCTCTCTTTGTGCGTGTGTGTGGGGGGTCTTTCTAGTTCGCATGCATATATACACCTTCTATAGGTCTCTCTCGCACACTAAGTATGATACTCTAGCTAGTCCAATCTAGATATCTTGGGTGCACTCATCGTACGCACACAAATTCCTTGGCTCTTTGCCCGTAACTCTCTCACGCACCACTATGTCGCCTCGAGCTCTTCCCCCTCTCTCAAACTCTCCATTCAATTGGTCACACATACACATGCATATCTCACTGCACTGATAGGGCCCATCTAAAACTCTATCTCTCCCTTCGCTCTCTCCATCTCACACGCCAAGACACACACAATCTCATGCCCAGCTAGCCAAGTATGACGGTCTCTCACTCAATTGTAGGCACACGCAGTCCCCCTATATGTATATGACTAGCTAATCTTAGTCTCCATCACAAACATGTGCATGGTCTATCTCGATTTCTCTCGGGCATCTTTCTATCGCAAGACGCACTCCTCGATCTCCCACCCATATAGTCCCCTCACGATCTCGAGGGATCTCTCTATCACAAACACACCCTCTCTCCCTCCCCATGCGTCCATGCCATCCATGTGTCCCTCTCGACCTTTTTTCCTTGTTGGCCAGACCTCTATTGGACATGTCCTACATGGGTGTCTCTCTCCGTTGCAAACAATCACACACTAGCTATCTTCGTGTATCTCCTCGCCTCGCTTTTCCATCTCGGAGATGCATGCGTGATATGTTCGCATAAGAAACGAAAAAGAATTACATCGTTTGTTGTCACACTCTCTCTCTAATTTATCATTTGTTGTCACTTTATCTTTCACACACATACTATTTTTGCACACTTACTCATTCTCCTTCACACGCACTTGATTTGTCTCGACTGAGGCACTCTCCTCGGTCCATAGCATATAGATTTATTGAAAAGTCAAAAATCACAAAGTTTGACCATGTATGTGGAGAAAAAGAATTACATCTAGTACGGCAAACATATACCATTAGATTCACCATGAGATGTAGTTTTGTATGATGCATCTTTGGTATTGTAGATATAAATAACATTTGCGTAAACCATATCAAAGTTTCCAAAGTTTGACTTCTAAAAAATTTACATGCAATCGCAAAGATCGAGCGGATGGAATATCTCTTTCCCCTCTCAGCTATCTCGACGCACCACTTAGCCTTATCGGGCTCCTCAATCTCTCTCAAACTTTATTGGTCAGTTTGGTTCGTGACCTGACCCTCATGCCTTGATGGTTTGCATCGCTCGTGTGGACGTGAGATGTAAAATATTTCTGCATGGCCAGGCTTGTGTGGTGCTGAAGCGTTTGGTTCATGCCTGGGCCAGGAAAAGCATCAACGTCCCATCAATCAATCCAAGCATCAATTATTTAATGCTAATATCCATCCATGTTGCTGTTAGCCTCGTGGCCACACAACCAGGCACGGCCAGGCATTCGAAATCGGTCGCTGGGCCAAAGCTACTTGCGATGTCCGGAGTTCAGCCATGCTAATTAAAGTGAAAGGGAACCTGTGCCAGCGGGCTTTCTTTTTCACAGTGGTAGCAACCAAACAAGCGTGCATGAAATCCAGCCACAACCCTGTGCCGTGCAAAAGATGCTCAGACGCAAGCCAAACCGCCTTATATCTCCCTGGTTCACACATACACATGTTCGCCAAGGCTTATACATATAGACCCATCCAACACTCTCCGCCCTTGTTCTCTCTCCATGTGACAAAGACCCCTAAGTACCATAATCCCTCACTCCATCATAGGCGCAAGCACTCCCCTCCTAAGTATGATTATCTCTTACTAGCCATCGTGAACACACGTATTGTCTCCTTCCATCCATATGTCTATCTCGATATCTCTCGGGCATTTTCTATCACGCACACACCTTGTCACTCGATCTCCCACCCATGTAGTCCCATCACGATCTCCGGGGATCTCTATGACAAACATACACTCTCTCCTCCCCATGTCTGCATTTTCTCCAGACGCCTCTCTCGACCTCTCTCCCTTGTTTGTCGACCCTCTTGGCCACATGCTAGGGGTCTTGCTCTCTCGGTTCCAAACAACCACACACTATCTCCTCACCTTGCCTCCGTTGTCGAAGATGCATGTGTGATATGCTTGCATAAGACACGCACGCTTTTTCTCTACTTTTATCATGTGTTGTCCATGTCTCTTTCACACATGCACACACACTTTTTTAACTCTCTCTCTCTCTCTCTCTCTCTCTCTCTATCTCTCTAGTTAGGGACTCTGTCACATCCATAAGCATATGTATTTTTTGAAAAGTCAAACCTCAGAAAAGTTTGACCAGGTATATGTGGAGAAAAACATTTACATCTGGAACGATCATTAGATTCATCACAACATGTACTTACTTCATACTATCATTTATCTTTGGTATTGTAGATATAAGTAGTTTCTTTATAAACTTGGTCAAAGTTTCAAAAGTTTGACTTAAAAAAAGTTGGAACTACATTATCGAACGGAGGGAGTAGCTCTCTCTCTCTCTCTCTCTGCTATCTCTCACGGGCCTCCCCTCTCACTCGAACTCTCTATACAGACGGATTATACGCCACCGTTTCAACAGATAGCTCAGATATTGTTTAGTTGACTACCAACCAATCCACATGCTGCCTTGTCAGCTCGTGTTCTCAGATCTTCGCAGTGTGGACCATGTGGCAGTGGGTGAAACTAAGTAAACTAGAGGCCCATCTGACACGCGGTGAAGTAAACAGAGTTGAAACCACTCGGGGTACCACCCCGCACGCTAGTAAATTGAGGGCGGCAGACTAAGGCATAGCCTAGTGGTGGGAAGGGGCTCATGCCTTCCCACCCACCCTGGTTCAAGGCATGGTACTTGCAATTTGGGTTTGTTGCACCAATTATACTGTAAGGGGGTTCCCTTACAGTCTTTCTGTCAAAAAAAATTTGAGGGCGCATTGAGGACAAACTTCTTGCGCGTGAAGGACGCACTCGCGCACAATTCACCACTGCGCGGCGGCATGCATAGAAGGACGCACTCGCGCACACCCAGCACACAACACACACCAGCAGATGTGTACACCAAATTGCCGCCACGGTTGAGATGGACGGCGAGGCAGCCAACAAGCGAGGCGGCTCGAGCCAAAGCGCATCCGCGAGCCTCGACTTCATTAGCAGCCTCCCGACAACATGCTGCTCATCATCATCGGCCTCCTCCCACCAAATCTGCCGTGCGGACCGCCTCGCTCTCCCGGGCGGTGGCGCCCTCGCGCCAAGGCCCCTCAAGCTCACCGCCGACAGCTGCCTCTATGACGGGGATTGCAAACGCATGGCCGCAGTCTCCAAGATCCTTTCATCGCACCCTGGGCTAGCCAGACGCCTTGACATTCGCATGTTCAGTACCAACTGCAAGGTCCAACCCAAGTTCGACGAGTGGTTCTTATCCCCCACCCTAGATCAGCTCGAGGAGCTCAACTTTGAAGCTGGACGATGTCGCTCTCTGCCGCCGTCCGCGCTCCGCCTCACGCCAACGCTGCGCCGCACCAGCTTCAGCTCCTGCTATCTTCCCCAGATTAATGTCGCGTCCGCCATTCTTCTCCCTCAACTCAAGCAGCTCGACCTCTTTGACGTTGTCATCTCGAAGAAGGCTATGGAGCACCTGCTCCGCAGCTTGCATCAAGGCCGAGTACCTTCGTCTTGAGCAGATCCACAGGTTCATTAGCCTCCACATCGCCTCAACGAATCTCCGATGGATTTATGTGTCTTGCTGGCCCTGCAACAAGACATCAATTGGGAAGAGATCACTCCAGCTGTTCCACATTATGGTCATTGAGAATGCGTCTTTCCTTGAGAGATTGCTTGTATTGGATCTAGAAGGTCCAACAAAAATCAAGGTCATTGACGCGCCGAAATTGACAGCGTTGGTGTACTTGTCTGCCAAATTCTCCGAACTCTTTATTGGATCCGTAATGGTTCAGGTACAACACTCATCTTCTTCTATGTCTTCTTGAAATTCACATTTTTTAATTTCTTCTTGATGTATTTACGATCGTCTTCCAGAAAATGATTCCCACAAGCTTGACCCAGTCCATGCGCACAGTGAAGATCTTAGCACTAAAATCTATTGGCCCCAATCTTGATCAAGTTGTTGGATTCCTTACATGCTTTCCGTGCACGGAGAAGCTACTCATCGAGGTGAAACTTCTTTCCTATAAGTAAACGGTAATCACAACGTAGCTCAATTTTTTTCGTAATTTTCCCAAATTACGATGACAAGTGTAGTGTTCAAAACTACATCTACGCACTGCACCGAAAGAAATGTTTTTAGTATTTTTTCTCACATGATCACCTGCATCGTTTTTATGTTGTACTACTATAGTAGCATATGCTAGTCATAGTGGAAAGTAACTTAGACTACTCCAGTAACTCTATGGTTACCCTAAGAGCAAGTACTACCTCCGTCTTGGTTTACTCTTCCAATTTTGTAGTATCAAAATTTGACCATAGATTTAACTGACAAAATGTTAATGCATGTCACTAAGAACTATGTTGGATTCGTATTTCAACATAATTTCGAATGGTGTAATTTTTAGTGACATGCATTGGCATTTTCTTAGGTAAATCTATGGTCAAAATTTTATACTAAATACGAGGTAGTATTCCATCCGTCCCAAAATTCTTGTCTTACATTTGTTTAGATATGGATGTATCTAACACTAAAATGTAACTAGATACATCCGTATGTAGAAAAATTTAAGACAAGAATTTTGGGACGGAGGGAGTACAAAAGTGGGCTATGTAGGCCAAAACATGTGCCAAATTCACTTGTGATGCATTTGGCATCGATGCCCCTCCATTGCTCACCTGGTGCCCCAATCTGGATCACTTACTTTGCTCTGGTGCCAAATTAACACACGCAATGAAAAAACATTGCTTGGGAGAGAGAGAGGACTGAGGCAATAAAAAAACACTTGTTTGGGAGAGTGAGAAGCTGGTGTAGTTGGTTTGATTGATTTGTTTATATATGTGGGTCTGTGTGCATAGCGGTGCCAACCCTCTCACATCGCGAGAGTGGTGCCAAAATCTTTTGATTTGACATTGATGCGTATTATGTGGCATACTTTTGCGAAATATGGCATCGGCCACATAGTGGAAGGCAACAAATGCCCAAGCTCTTCACGTGCTCCTAGTTAAATGAGAGGAAACAGAAAGAGAGAGAGAGAGAGAGAGAGAGAGAGAGAGAGAGAGAGAGAGAGAGAGAGTGACTGAAAAAATATCACTAGCCAGCCAACCCTATCGTATGAGCGAATGATATTGGTACCTCTTGATGACATGGCAATCTTATGCAGCCAACTTCTCTAATATGTTCTCTTCTTTTGTAGATAAAAAAGACCCGAAAGTGAAAAATGTGCTGCACTATAACAATCTCATCGAATGACTTGATCTCCATCTTACAGAAATTGATTTGATCGACTACCGAGGAAGCACATCTAAGATTAAATTGGTCAGGTTCTTTGTTCTGGAGGCAAGTGTGCTCAAGGTAATGAGGTTTGGCGTTCTCTGGCGCAACAATGAATGGCGTGCTAATCACCGCAAGCGTCTAAATCTAAATGGCAAAGTCTCCGCAGAAGCTGAATTTGTTTTTGAAACATCAAGTGGCCAGAGACTCGAAAACTTATTTGCCCATTAGTGACTTGTCAGGGCAATGGATTTTAGTTTGTACAATAATGCTGCATCCACCTAAAGTAACGAAAGTTCTTACGTAAACTTCCTAGTAATTCCCTCTTTGTAGGTGCAGCATTACTCCTAACATTTGTAATATCAGTTTGAAACTTGTAATATTGCTGTGTCCTATTCCTGCATTTTCAAAATCCTGCGAATCAAACAGGTCCTGGGTTGGTGATGATGTTGTGCTTCCCATCTTTCATCAATAGCCGTCGGATCTAGATCTGACGCATACAAACCAAGCTTCTCCATTTTTGCAAAAAGATGCCCGCACTTGTTCCCTATTTACAAACAACTCCTTGTCTCTCACAATCAACCATATCTCCTCCCCACCACATCTAGAAGGCCGTGGAAAAATCATGCAATGGTCACGCCGGAGCCGTCCACCCCCAACCTTGGTGTTCCGTGCAATGCACGGGCATCTACGCACGGGAAATTATGTCGAACTGGGCTAGTTGTAAGCAGGCTAGCTCTACATCCATGATGATAGTGACTGCAGAGGGTGAGGCTGACTATGGTATGCCGAACACGGCGCCTATACTCAGGTGTCATCTCCTACAAGTAGTCTTGTCACTTCACCGTGAGGAGCAGCACGTAATAATTTGACCAACGGTAGTACAAAGGCTAGTACTCCTACTACTACATTAGTAGTACTACTACTAGTACTAGTAGCACCACTGTCTGGATTTAGGAGTACTACCACGTCCATCTGGATTTTAGTATTTGACTAGCAATATCTAGTAATGCATGTCACAAAAAATGTACTACTCCCTCTGTAAAATAAATACATGGTGTTTTATTCCTATCGGCGAGAGAACTTAATGTTTTTTTGCTAACTAGAGTACTAATACGATTACATGCAATGAACTAAACACTGCATGTCATGTTTGGTAGTCTCAAGTCATTGAAAGCATGCACGGCCCACATCTCTCATTGGTTGATATGTCACGAAATAAGAAACAAGGAGGAGTTAATGCACCGTGCCTAAGTATTTTGGGATTATTTGGTTTTCGTAAGGTGACTTACACAACATTTTTGTTTACATGCATTAACATTTTATTAGTTAAATCAAAGGTCAAAACTTGGCGCAAAAATGCAAAGGGGACCAATAAACCAAGTAAACATCAAACTTCTCTCGTTTGGCCCCAACTAGAGGTCCGGTGAGATGACTATACTGCACCGGCACGGAGGGGGACGCAGCTTCATTGACTTACGGCAACTTCCTTTGGGTGAATGACACGTGGGCCCTAGGGGTGGCTGGCCCACCTATCATACAGCCAAAGGCAGGTGCAGTAGAGGGCCGAGGAGTAGTACGGAATCCTACGCACCTACGCACGCTAACCAAGGGCAAGAGTGATCACTCAAATCGCAAGATCACTTGACTAGAAGCTAAGCTAGACCCATGGAGGCGATGAGCGCGAGCATCACCGGCTGTGCCAGATGGTCCACTTACCGCCACCGCAGCCGCAAGACCGAGGAACGCCTCTGTGTAGTATTGCTTGAGGCCGCCAGGGCGAGGGGCCGCTTGGACGACAGCTTCGTCTCCTTGTTCGACGAGGTCCTTGTCGGTTTCCTCGACAAGTTCACCATCATCAAGAAGCTTGCGGACGAGTTTGACGTAAGCCTCCAGCCGACGCGCCCAGGCTCTATATGCCCGCCACCCTCAACGGCCACTATGGTGACAACCTCTTCGACGCACTGGTGGCCCTGCAACTGCCCGCCGTCGCGCCGGAAAATGTCCACCTCGAGGTCGCTGGCCACAAGCAGCGCCTGGCGCAGCAAGACACCATCGACATAATCACCCACGTCTACGCGCAAATCGTCCATAAGGACTACTACATGCAAGAGGAGGACGATAGGACGCTGGCCTTCTTGGACCATAGGGCAACCTTGGACGGCATTGTTCAGAAGCACGTTGAGCTCGCCGCCAACGCCGCTGCTCGTCACACGTCGGTTGGTGACCCGGCGCACTAGGGCGTGAGGATGTCGTTGATTGATCCGTATGTATTTTTATCATTCCGTCAAATCCATGTAGTAGTATATGATACTACAGTAATTTTCTTACCTTTCGCATCAACTTCATAATTTTTGTACGTACTCCATGCATGAACGGCGCCAGAACCAAACTTCTCATTACTCTAGGCAAAATCGTTATTTTCTATCTATCGGTCGCGCCATGGAGCAGTAACCAAATTTTACAAGTTACGAAGTTCAAAGGAAAAGCCTGCCGTGTTCGCGTCGCACCCCCACACGGTTGGTCCGGCACGCCGCTCAAGTGGGAATGTGTGCGGTGTTGCATTTTCACTTACAAGTGGACCGCAGTTGAGCAAACCGACTATCGACAAACCTCCACCCCGCCCACCGCGCGATGGCTGAGAAAACAGGAGGGAGAAGAGATGGTTGTAGCACGGACTCCAAGAAAATTGGTGTCGGATGGGACTCGTGGGTGGCGGTGACGCATCGCTAGACGTGAATGCTAGTTATGGCCCATGCCACCCATTGTATCGAGCCTATATCGAGGCACGTAGAACAAATTTCCTGCAGTCCGTGCTCAGCCCTCCTCTATCTCTCTTCTCACCAGCCAATGGACGCCAAGCAGAGCCCATCGTCTGCTTGCTCACATGCAGCCCCACATGTTAGTGAAAACGCAAGAGGACCCAATCGAACCTGCACATCTTTCACCTCGACGTCTGGTGATGAAAACAAATCCAATAAAGATCTTCGGTGGCCGCTTTTGGAGTTACTCAAGAGTAGTAAGATTCTATTTACGCTTAACCTAAGATGCACATCTCGTGGCTTCAACTACCACTCTATTTTCTTTCATGACACGACCTGGATGCTGGATGTCCCACGTGTCGGCAAAAGGAGGAAGAACCCGACCAAATCTTCAGTTGTGCTCTCGGATTAGACTAGTTGTGTTAACTTAAAAAAATTATTGTGTACTCCCTCTGTTCCAAAATACTTGACTTCCATTTGTCCAAAAATGGGTGTACCTATATACTAAAACATGTCTAGATACATATATATTTTGACAAATAGAAGGCGTGTATTGTGCAACGGAGGGAGTAGAATGGATGCAAGTTTTTGTATTGGGAAGAAGAGTACATCCAAATATTGATAGAGCGCAATTTAGTAGATGTTCTATCACTTTTAGCTAGCACAGAGGCTAGTGATGAGATTAGTGCACTTGTTGATACGCCTACTAGAATAGAGGCTATACATGAGACTAGATGTGAGGAAGCAACATCTACTTATTTACACTCGAAGAAGAAAGAAGCACGCAAGATCGAGCCTCCGCAGATCAACAATGAATGCATCGAGAAGGCACTAATCCAACTTACAGGAGTAGTAAAATGTATTCTTGTGGTTCTTGTTTTCTTTGGTCTTGCTTTTCTAGTCAAAATTATCGTTGGAGTTCGTGCAAAACGGAGGTCCATTTGGGGTCGTGCGTTAGAGTTGGCCTTACAAGTGGGACCGTAGTTAAGGAAACCGACTATCGGCAAACCCCCAGCTCGCCCGTCGCACGATGGCTGAAGTTAGAGAAACGACGAGGTTGAAGAGATTGTTCTGGCCCATGCCATCCTACTACTCCTACTACTTACTCCTACTATATAGTACTAGTATCGAGGATTCGAGTTGCTGGTTATGTACAACGAACACATTAACATATGGCTACAGTAAAAACACCCGCCCGACGCGCGAAGCATGTGAAGCTAGTACAAATAGTGTACTACTATTGTTGATTGGCCTCATCCGATAACCTGTTGCAATGCACGCATAAATTATGTATTCGAAAATATTTTTTGCCTCATCGCACCACTCACTCTGAGAAGCGACTCGAAAGCCATTCATAAATTTAGTAAGTTTATCACAGGCATATCATTTTATTACACACAACAGGTCATCAACCCACATCGACAACGAGGATACATTATAAATACTAAAGTTTTCACCACACAACAAATAACAAGCAATGGAATGAACTTCAACTCAACGATTCCTCGGCGTTGGAAACGCTTGCTTTGAACCACAAGTGATTCTCTGGGACGAGCCATCCATTGTCGATCCGAGACCAACGCAGATCGATCATCCAGGCTGAAGCGGCCTACTATATCAGTACTAGGGTAGGGAACCACCCAAATGTCCGAGGTATAGACATAGTTGCTTCTCATAAATGGTACTAGTAACGTTGTGTCAACAGCAGTTGGATCGCCTTTCACCATCATCGGATAGTTTTGTCCAAGGAAGAGCGAGTTTTCTCCAAACTATCAATTTTGTACCAGGGAGAAGGAGTTGGCGCTAGCACACTAGTATCCATCCCGAATACCATGCAACGGGTGTTGGAATAGGTCCGGAGAGTGCGACCATGGGAGACTGCACCTGCTTCCTTAGCAGTAACATCATCAATGGGCTGTATACACACAAGAAGAGGTGATCCATCGGAATTAGTTGCCAGGCGCCACAGAGTATATAGGCGCTGCTCGTACTCATGCTCGTGATCATCACCATCGTCATCTCCCCTTTGGATGTTCACAGGACCTTGGAAACACAAGAAGAAGGTTAATTAGTAAAGGGAAACTTGCTAACCCGCATGCAGGTGGATGAAACAATTATAATTACGGTGGAAGACGAACATACCGAAACTACGAGGATCCCATGCAAAACAAAGTGCCACGCAGTGGTGGCAGCAAACACAAGGCCCTCAGATTGAATTGCATCACAAGACTCATCCGTACGTAAACTGATTTTTGAGCAATATCCATCGAGTCAAACCACCAAGGAGGGCAACAAGCTTGTCGAAGATAGCAACAACTTCATAGTTGTTGTAATTCCAAGAGCGGTTGGGAACTCGACAAATTGCTATCTTCCGTAGAAGACATTCACCATGATCGTATTTGAACGTGCGTACAATACCGGTGTGCTCAACCTCTGGGCAGTCTGCTGAGATTTTTGGAAGTGGAACCCGGTCACGAGTGTACACATTCACAAGTTCCCACTCACAGTTGGACCCAATGTAAACAACCCAATCTTCATTTGCGCCCGCCCAAGCCTTGCCCTCAAGCGATGGCATCTTAACATCATACGTATCATTATCAAGCGGCATCAAATTGCACAGGGCGAGGCCACCGTCGTGCCGGCACCAGTCATCAGGGTCACGGCAAAGAAGATAGGGGAGATCAAACCGCTCCTTGACTCTTGGGTCCCTTGTAATGATGTTATTAGTTGAGTCGAGAATGGTCTTGAAAGAACCTGCCATGCTAGCCGAGGTGATGACGTCGCACCGATCAATGAGTTCCTCCACCACGTCATCTTTCAAATCGGGGCAAGAATAACGGGGTCATTTCCGGCATGTTCCCTCCATGGAGAAGACGATCGAATAATGGCAGCAGAAAGGGTGAAGGGCTGAAGGAAAATGGAGGAGGGACAGGAAGAGCGTGCGACAGCAGTTCCAAATCGAGAGGGAAAGGCGAAGAGTCGGTGGACGGTTGCGAGTTTGCCACGATTCACGAAGAGGCGCCCCGGCCTACACGTCCGTTCGGAAATACTCCAACTACTCGCCATCGCCTCACTGATATGTTGGAACGGGACCACATGTCAACGAAATATGGTGTGTAATTTCTCATGCAAAATGCGATCTGGTCGCGTTAGCCCGAGGTGCCGCATTAGTTATCGACCTTTATTTTTTTAATGGCGTGCCGATCAGTTTTGAAGCACGACTAACTGGTACTGTACGCATAGAAAATATAAACTACTCTACCACTACTCCACCTCCAGTACTAGTAGTATAAAAAGATATATAGGCTGGAGCTTCAGCGCTTTCTTGCTAAGGGTTGCCCACTTGCTTCTCACACTACCACCCTATCTCCAGATCTAAAAAAGACGGCCCCTCCCTCCCTCCTCACCGGTGGTCACAGATCTGTCGGGGAAGAAAAGGACGTGCAGCGTTGACGCACTCGTCGTCGGCGAGCGAGGTCACGCACTGACGACAAGGCCGTCCTCTCAGACCTAGCGCCCGCACGGGATGGCCTCCGTCCCCAAGCTCGCTGCCGTAGTGTGTGCGGAGGACGACGACCACGAGTGAAGCCACTTCCCGCCGACCCTCAGGTATGCTACCTCTTTTCGAACCATAACCTTGCTCTATTGCACCATCTGCCACGTCGTTGCATGTGGATCTTTTTCCACTCCACCATCTTCCCAATTTGCTATCCTCCGCTCTGCTGGCCACGCAGACAAAAACCATAATTTGCACTATTAAAGGAAACCCTACTTCATGCAGACTAATCCATGTCTGGGTTGAATAAGGAAAGGAAGGGAGACTGTACTGTCTAAGAGAGTAGGCATCAAACCCGCATCTAGGTTGAAAAGGGGAAAATCAGTAGCTAAGGAATGAGTCTTGTGTCTCTTGGTTGAAGAAGGGTAGAAAGGCATGACAACACAATAGAGAATGACCAGGTCGATCGGTTTGTTGTCCTCGCATAGGAAAAAGGTGGCTCAATAGAACAAAAAAGGGATGTAATCCACATATGTTGCCTGGATATTTGTTGCTCTGGGCAACCATACCTCCCTCACCACTCTGCGTCTGTGGAGGTACATCGTACTGGTGCGCCCACTGTCCGAATGGGCCTCCCATGCTTTTATTGCCACTTTTTTTGCTATTAGTATAACGCCAGCAGTCAAGTCAAGCAATGCTGCTGCTAAAGTGATGCCACATTTAACTAATGCCGCTCTCAGTCTAATGCCACCGATAAATTTAAGCAATGCCATTTAATGTCACTGGATTATTTCAGGGTTAGTTGTTGATTGTGGATGTATTAAAGATTTTTCAGCTAAGGCATTCTAATGCTGCTGCACAGCCAGTATACCAGCGATGAAACTTGTTACTACCTTTATGTTTACCATAGACCAGCCTTTTCTTTTATGTTTACCATAGACCAGCCTTTTCTTTTATGTTAATATGGAAAGTAATCCTCTGAGGGGCTTGTTCGGGGTATCTTCACCCTGACCAGTAGAGCAAAGAATTGCTCCTCAACCTATTGAAACTACTGAAAATGAAATTATTCCCTTTGAAGTTCCTTCGGGTATGTTAGAAAAACTGCTAGCTAATGCTTTTACAGGAGATGGGACAAAGCATCCTGATGAACATCTACTCTATGTGGATGAAGTTTGTGGATTATTTAAGCTTGCAGGTATACCCGATGATGTTGTTAAGAGGAAGGTCTTCCCTTTATCTTTGAAGGGAGACGCATCGACATGGTATAGGCTATGTGGTCATACGAGGTCATGGAACTATAAATGAATGAAGTTGGAATTTCATCAAAAGTATTATCCTATGCATCTTGTTCATCGTGATCGCAATTATATATATAATTTTTGGCCTCGCGAACGAGAAAGCATCGCCCAAGCTTTGGGAGGCTTAAATCAATGTTATATTCATGCCCCAATAATGAGCTCTCAAGAGAAATGATTCTTCAGAATTTTTATGCTCGGCTTTCTTATAATAATCAATCCATGCTCGATACTTCTTGTGCTGGCTCTTTTATGATGAAGACTATTGAATTCAAATGGAATTTATTGGATAGAATTAAATGCAACTTTAAAGATTGGGATCTCGATGAAGGTAAGGAGTCAGGTATGACACCTAAGTTTGATTGTGTTAAGTCTTTTATGGATACCGAAGTTTTCCATAAATTTAGCACTAAATATGGACTTGACTCTGAGATAGTAGCTTCTTTCTGTGAATCTTTTGCTACTTATGTTGATCTCCCCAAGGAGAAGTGGTTTAAATATCATCCTCCCATAGAAGTAAAAGTAGCTGCACCTACTAAAGTTGAAGAAAAGACAGTCGCTTATAATGATCCTATTGTTCCTACTTCTTATGTTGAGAAACCACCTTTCCCTGTTAGGATAAAGGATCATGCTAAAGCTTCAACTGTTGTTCGTAAAAGTAATATTAGAACTTATACACCTCCTGAGCGAGTTAAAGTTGTACCTATTATTGCTTTTGTTAAAGTTCTCTTGTCTGATAATATTGATGGGCATGTTTTTCATTTCTGCGGTGAATCCGATTGATTTTCCAAACCTTGTGCTAATGTTAAACATAGACCTGTGGTAGGCGTGTTCGTTATTTCAAGTTAAAATAGGAGATCATTGTTATCATGGCTTATGTGATATGGGTGCTAGTGCTAGTGTGATACCTATTGACTTGTATGAAGAAATTAAGCATGAAATTGCACCTGCTGAGTTAGAAGATATTGATGTCACAATTAAGCTTGCTAATAGAGATGCTATATCAGCAATGGGAATTGTTAGAGATGTTGAAGTCATGTGTGGGAAAACTAAATATCCTGCTGATTTTCTTGTTCTTGGTTCCCCACAAGATAGCTTTTGTCCCATTATATTTGGTAGACCCTTCTTGAATATTGTTAATGCTAAGATAGACTATGCAAAGAATGTTGTTACTATTGGCTTGAATGATATGATTCATGAGTTTAATTTCTCTAAATTTAGAAGACAATACCGTGAAGAAGAATTGCCTAGTAAGGATGAAATTATTGGTCTTGCTTCTATTGCCGTACATCCTAGTGATCCTTTAGAACAATATTTGCTAGATCATGAAAATGATATGTTTATGAATGAAAGAAGGGAAATAGATGAAGTATTCTTTAAACAGGAACCTATTCTGAAACACAATTTGCCTGTTGAAATCTTAGGGGATCCTCCTCCACCCAAGGGTGATCCCGTGTTTGAGCTTAAACCATTGCCTGATAATCTTAAATATGCTTATCTTGATGAAAAGAAAATATATCCTCTTATTATTAGTGCTAACCTTTCAGAGCATGAAGAAGAGAGATTATTGAATACTCTGAAGAAGCACCGTGCCGCTATTGGATATACTCTTGATGATCTTAAGGGCATTAGTCCCACTCTATGTCAACACAAAATAAATCTGGAAGAAGATGCCAAACCAGTTCGCGATCATCAACGAAGGCGTAATCCTAAAATGAAAGAAGTGGTAAGAAAGGAAATACTAAAGCTTCTGGAGGCAGGTATAATTTATCCCGTTGCTGATAGGAAGTGGGTAAGTCTTGTCCATTGTGTCCCTAAGAAGGGAGGTATTACTGTTGTTCCTAATGATAAAGATGAATTGATTCCACAAAGAATTATTACAGGTTATAGGATGGTAATTGATTTCCGCAAACTAAATAAGGCTACTAAGAAAGATCATTACCCCTTACCTTTTATTGATCAAATGTTGGAAAGATTATGCAAACATACACATTATTGCTTTCTAGATGGTTATTCTGGTTTCTCTCAAATACCTGTGTCAGCTAAAGATCAATCAAAGACTACTTTTGCATGCCCTTTTGGTACTTTTGCTTATAGACATATGCCTTTTGGTTTATGTAATGCACCTGCTACCTTTCAAAGATGCATGATGGCTATATTCTCTTGCTTTGGTGAAAAGATTTGTGAGGTTTTCATGGACGACTTTTCCGTCTATGGATCTTCTTTTGATGATTGCTTGAGCAATCTCGATCGAGTTTTGCAGAGATGTGAAGAAACTAATCTTGTCTTGAATTGGGAAAAGTGCCACTTTATGGTTAATGAAGGTATTGTCTTGGGGCATAAAGCTTCTGAAAGAGGTATTGAAGTTGACAAAGCTAAGGTTGATGCTATTGAAAAGATGCCATGTCCCATGGACATCAAAGGTATAAGAAGTTTCCTTGGTCACGCCGGATTTTATAGGAGGTTCATTAAGGACTTCTCAAAAATTTCTCAGCCTCTGACTAATTTATTACAAAAAGATATACCATTTGTCTTTGATGATGACTGTGTAGAAGCATTTGAAATAGTTAAGAAGGCATTGATCTCTGCACCTATTGTTCAGCCACCTGATTGGAATTTACGCTTTGAAATTATGTGTGATGCTAGTGACTATGCTGTAGGTGATGTTCTAGGGCAAAGAGTTGATAAAAAATTAAATGTTATCCATTATGCTAGTAAGACTCTAGAAAATGCTCAAAGAAACTATGCTACTACTGAAAAAGAACTCTTAGCAGTTGTATTTTCTTGTGATAAGTTCAGACCCTATATTGTTGATTCTAAAGTAACTATTCACACTGATCATGCTGCTATTAAATATCTTATGGAAAAGAAAGATGTTAGACCTAGACTTATTAGATGGGTTCTCTTGCTACAAGAATTTGATTTGCATATTGTTGATAGAAAGGGAGCTGAGAACCCCGTTGCAGACAACTTGTCTAGGTTAGAAAATGTTCTTGATGACCCATGCTACTCTTGCGCTTGCGTTGGTTTTCCCCGAAGAGGAGAGGATGATGCAGCAGAGTAGCGTAGGTATTTCCCTCAGTTTTTGAGAACCAAGGTATCAATCCAGTAGGAGGCCACGCGCGAGTCCCTCGTACCTACACAAAGCAAATAGCTCCTCGCAACCAACGCGAATAGGGGTTGTCAATCCCTTCACGGTCACTTACGAGAGTGAGATCTGACAGAGATGATAGATAATATTTTTGGTATTTTTTTGGTATAAAGATGCAAGGTAAAATAAAAGGCAAAGTAAAGATCAAAGCAATAATAAAGCGTAGGAAGATTAATATGATGAAAATAGACCCGGTGGCCATAGATTTCACTAGTGGCTTCTCTCAAGAGCATAGGTATTTTACGGCGGGTGAACGAATTACTGTTGAGCAATTGATGTAATTGAGCATAGTTATGAGAGTATCTAGGTATGATCATGTATATAGGCATCACGCCCGAGACAAGTAGACCGACTCACGCCTGCATCTACTACTATTACTCCACTCATCGGTCGCTATCCAAAGATGCATCTAGAGTATTAAGTTAATGAAAACAAGAGTAACGCCTTAAGCAAGATGACATGATGTAGAGGAATAAATTCATGCAATATGATAAATACCCCATCTTGTTATCCTCGATGGCAACAATACAATATGTGCCTTGCTGCCCCATCACACCGGAAAGGACACCAGAAGATTGAACCCAAAGCTAAACACTTCTCCCATTGCAAGAACTACCAATCTAGTTGGCCAAACCAAACGGATAATTCGAAGAGACTTGTAAAGATAACTCAATCATACATAAAAGAATTCAGAAAAGATTCAAATGTTGCTCATAGATAATCTTGATCATAAAACCACAATTCATCGGTCTCAACAAACACACCGCAAAAACAAGATTACATCGAATAGATCTCCATGAGAGAGGGGGAGAACATTGTATTGAGATCCAAAAATAGAGAAGAAGCCATCTAGCTACTAACTATGGACCCGAAGGTCTGAGGTAAACTACTCACACTTCATCGGAGAGGCTATGATGTTGATGTAGAAGCCCTCCGTGGTGGAATCCCCTTCAATGAGCTCGAACAGGCCCCAAGATGGGATCCCGTGGATACGTAAAGTTGCGGCGGTGGAATTAGGTTTTTGGCTCAGATCCGATCCGACGGGGCAATGAGGTATATATCGGAGGAAGAAGTACGTCGGTGGAGCCTCGAGGGGCCCACGAGGTAGGGGGCGCGCCCTAGGGGGGGGGCGCCCTCCACCCTCATGGCCGCCTCGGATCTTTCTTGACGGAGGTTCCAAGTCTCCTGGGTCTTATCCGATGAGAAAATCACGCCTCAAGATTTCATTCCGCTTTGGACTCCGTTTGATATTCTGTTTCTTCAAACACCGAAATAGGCAAAAAACAACAATTTCGGGCTGGGCCTCCGTTAATAGGTTAGTCCCAAAAGTAATATAAAAGTGGAAAATAAAGCCCAATATAGTCCAAAACAATAGATAATATAGCATGGAGCAATCAAAAATTATAGATACGTTGGAGACATCTCAGGCATCCCCAAGCTTAATTCTTGCTCGCCCTAGTAGGTAAATGATAAAAGAGAATTTTTGATGCGGAGTGCTACTTGGCATAATTTCAATGTAATTCTTATTAATTGTGGTATGAATATTCAGGTCCGAAAGATTCAAGACAAAAGTTCATATTTACATAAAAATAATAATACTTCAAGCATACTAACTAAGCAATTATGTCTTCTTAAAATAACATGGCCAAAGAAAGTTCATCCCTACAAAATCATATAGTTTAGTCATGCTCCATTTTCGTCACACAATAATTCTCTCATCATGCACAACCCCGATGACAAGCCAAGCAATTGTTTCATACTTTAGTAATCTCAAACCTATAAACCTTCACGCAATATATGAGCGCGAGCCATGGACGTAGCACTATGGGTGGAATAGAATATAATTATGGGGTTATGTGGAGAAGACAAAAGGAGAAGGTCTCACATCAACGAGGCTAATCAACGGGCTATGGAGATGCCCATCAATTGATGTTAATGCAAGGAGTAGGGATTGCCATGCAACGGATGCACTAGAGCTATAAATGTATGAAAGCTTAACAAAAGAAACTAAGTGGGTGTGCATCCAACTTGCTTGCTCATGAAGACCTAGGGCATTTGAGGAAGCCCATCGTTGGAATATACAAGCCAAGTTCTATAATGAAAGATTCCCACTAGTATATGAAAGTGACAACATATGTAACTATCTATATGAAGAACATGGTGCTAATTTGAAGCACAATATATGAGACTCGCTATATGAAGAACTTGGTGCTACTTTGAAGCACAAGTGTGGAAAAAGAGATAGTAGCATTGCCCCTTTTTATTTTTTTATTTTTTTGGGCCTCTTTTTTTTCTTTGGCCTTTCTGTTTTTATTGGGACAATGCTCTAGAAAATGATGACCATCACACTTCTATTTATTTACAACTCGATATTAGAACAAAGTATGACTCTATATGAATGTCTCCGGCGGTGTACCAGGATATGCAATGAATCAAGTTTCGGTGTACTAGAGTAGGGGTACCCTAGTATCCCGTGACTTGCAGCACGGACGGTTGCAAGACCTGCAAGGTTTGCCTCACACCGCTAATCTCCTCCGTGGCTCTCTTGGAGCCATTCAAGAACAAAGTATTAGATTGAGAAGACAAGGCCCCGACAAGAGGAGCTTGTCGGGAAGGCCACCTGTGCACGCAGAAGACAAGGCCCCGCAAGAGGAGCTTGCCGGAAGGCCCGGAGCGCGACAAGTCTCCGGGCGCGACAAGGATTCGGCCATGCAAGGCGCTTGCCGCATGCATGCAACTCCTCTCCACCTCCGCTCCAGCTCACCCAAATGACATGTCGCCATGGGACCGCTCCATGGGCATCGTGTCGGGCGGTCAGTGCAGCCAGCGGAGAGCAGCGACATCGCTGGCGCAGACAGGCTCGCCATTGTGGCGAAGCGGAGGCGCACTGACGGTCTCTCGTTACACTGTTTAGGCGACAACGATACCATTTATTGTTTTTGTCCCTTGCCGCCGAGTTAGGTATTTTTGCATCAGACACTGCTCGTAGGTGTACCAACCCCTGTTTTACGTTAGTACCCCGCCTTATGTTGCCACCGTCGGAGACCCTTGAGCATATAAAAGGAGGCCCGAGTGCAACGAGAGAGGGTTCCGCGTTGGCCAAGGTTCAGTTCATTCGACCGCCATAGACTAGATACACTCACGCTTAGGTTTTGTAGCGGGCATTGCTCCTCAGCAAGAACACAATAGATCAAACAAGCAGCAAGAGGAGTTTTATCTCTCCGGAGAGCTCCGAGCCGGGTAAACCGCCTGTGCATCGCCTCGATCCGCTCTTCAGGCGACCTCCGCCCTCCGAACCACAAAGGGACCCGCTCCGGGCCCCATAGGTGTCCGTGGGCACGATCACCGCCTCGACATCTTCGGCGCGCTGTAGAAGGCGTCGAGGCCGTGTGAATCCGATTCCGGCGTTCACGCGGG